>JAEOAD010000982.1:2575000-3867500 GCA_036365145.1 Orientallactaga sibirica
ACTGGGGGGTGGGTCTTGAGGTTTGATAATTCAGCCCCATTTCTTGTTCACTGTCTGCTTTGAGGCTGAAATGTGGCCAGTAGGTCTGTTGTGGCTTCCCTGGCATACTGGACTATGGCCCTTAAACTGTTAAGATGAAATAAACCCTTTCCTCCCTTAAGCTGCTGCTTGTTAGGTATTTTGTTCACAGTAGCAATAAGGGTAACAGCTACAAAACTTTAGGTAAAATCTTCACTAACTTTCTCAGTGTATGGCGGAGAGCAAGAAAAATATCTCCGCTCGCATTCAGAAAATTAAGGGTCATTATGTTCAGAGGCTTTGCCATCAATGTTGACTGATGGAAGATGGGGGCCATTCCTATGTAGTTTAGCAAACAATGTACAAAGCCCACTCAGCCTAAGCTGATATGGATGTATTTTCTGCTTCAACCCTATTCCTGATCAAATTACCTTATAAAAGCCAATGTTTTTTGCTATATCTTGTGGAGTACCTGCGCCCCTCTATATTAGAGATGGGACAAGGCCTGACTCATGAATTGTTGCCAAAAGGGAACTGGATCCTCAAATCCAATTTACTGGCATTTTTGTCAGATACTCAGTAATGAACCTTCCTTTGAATTACAGTGAAAATTAAAATGTCAAACTCTTCAGGGTGGTTTTATTATTTCTTTCAGGAGCATCTCAGTCCTCAGCCCTTTCTTTCCATCACTGAATAGCTCCTTTATAAGAATCTCAGGGCTGGAGAAATGGCTTAGTGGTTATGGCCCTTGCCTGCAAAGCCTAAGGATCCATGTTTGACTCTCTAGATCCTACCTTAGACGCCCAAAAGTGAGGCAAGTGCAAGGTCTCACATGCCCACTAGGTGGCACAATAGTCTGGAGTGTGAGTGGTTAAGGCCCTGGCACACCAATTCTCTCTCTAAAAAATAAAGTAAGCCAGGCATGGTGATGCATGCCTTTAATTCCAGCACTCGGGAGGCCGAAGTAGGATTGCCGTGAGTTTGAGGCCACCCTGAGACTACATAGTGAATTCCAGGTCGGCCTGGGCTAGAGCAAGACCCTACCTCGAACAAACAAACAAAAAAATAAATAAAAGAATCTCAACCACCCTTATTCTAAGGTGATCCTTCCTTAATCTATAGGATGTGTTTTTTATGATGTGTGACCATTTCCTGCATGAGTAGCTTAAAGATAAAATAATTGAAATTGCAACAATTTCCCCAAATCTGACTTCTCAGTTTAAATAATACCACATGAGATCAGACACTCACTGAAACAGTCTAGAAAGCATGGAGTTTGGCATCCATTTGACCCTATGCTATAAAGAAGTATAAACTTCCATAGACTTCCTTCTGGTCTCTTGAACAAAACCTTTTGCCTGCCAGGTATGTGCATGTAATCCCAGCATTTGGGAGGCAGAGGTAGGAGTATCAGAAGTTCAAGGCCAGCCTGGACTACTTAAACCATGTTTCAAAACCAACCAACCAACCAACCCTTCTCTGCAAAATGGACAATGTTTATTGCATAAAATGTACCACATTTTAAGGAAGGAAAACATTTTCAAGTCATTACAGCAGAGGAGGATTTCCTTGTCCTCAGTGGTGGGTGACTTTTATTTATTAGTATAAAAGAGCTCAGTTTGCCACATGCAATCTCTAGAGGGCATATTTGCATAGCTAGGTGCCCAAAATAAAATTGCATCAAATACCAAGTGTTGACTCTAAGAAATCCAAAGAATAAGCAGAAGTTGTGAAAGTAGAAGTTTCTTTAGCACAATGAAATATTTCAGCCAGGTTTCCTACTCTGACACATCTTTATAAACGGAAGGGTGGTGATGCATTCAGGTTAGCATTGCTGGTAGAAATCACCCAACCAAGAGCAGCTTGTGGGGGGAAAGGGGGTTTATTTTGGCTTATAGGCTCGAGGGGGAAGCTCCATTATGGCAGGGAAAACGATGGCATGAGCAGAGGGTGGACATCACCCCCTGGCCAACATCAGGTGGACAACAGGAAAAGGAGAGTGTGCCAAAACTGGCTTTAACACCCATAAGCCCACCCTCAACAATACACCCCCTCCAGGAGGCTTTAATTTCCAAATGCCATCAGCTGTGGAACCTAGCATTCAGAAAACCTAAGTTTATGGGGGACACCTGAATCAAACCACCACAGGTCGTTTGACATGACAAAGACTGATCATTCCCAGTCTAGAACAAGTTGCCAGGGACTGAGTTAATTTTTCCATTTTTAACTGAAGTTTACCAAAGTTATACTTCTTATATAAAATGCTAATATCTCATCATGTTACAGCTACTTTACCAACAGAACAAACTTCTATGAACTGAATGTTGGTATCCCTCCATAATTCATATGTTGGAAGCTTGTACCTAATGTAATAGTATTAAGAAGTAGGGCTTCTATGAGACAATTTGCTCATGAGGGTTCTACCCTCACAAATGGGACTAGTGTCCCATAGAAGAGGTGGCCTGTTTGCCTCTTCTGTTATGCAAGAACATAGTTAGAAGGCACCCTCTGTCAAGGCCAGCCCCTCACCAGACACTGCCTGCTGACACCTTTATTATGGGTGTCCCAGCATCCAGAACTGTGAGCAATAGATTTCTATTGTTTATAAATTACCTAATCAGAGGGTATTTTGTTATAGCAGCCAAACAGTCTAAAATAGGAACTATTTTAGCAAAGATGATAGCACCTCACTTTTTAAAATCTGCTCTCTTCCCTGACCAGTAGGCATTTGGCATACAACCTCTGTTTTGCTAGAACCAACTGGTTCAGGCAATCAAAGAGGTGATGACTGCTTCAAACCTTTTTTTTTCTTTTTAAAAATTTTAAAATTATTTTTAAAGTTTTTTTGAAAAAAATTATTCACTTATTAGAAACAGAAAGGGAAAGAGAGAGACAGAAGGGAGCACCAGGGCCTCTAGTCACTGCAAATGAACTCTAGACACATGTTCCACCATGTGCATCCGGCTTACTTGAGTACTGGGGAATCGAGCCTCGAACTGGGGTCCTTAGGCTTCACAGGCGAGTGCTTAACCACTAAGCCATCTCTCCAGCCCAAACCTTTGTTTCTCATAAGCACTTCACACACCAGAACTAAACAGAATCTTTTCAGAGCAAGTTAGACAACAATGTTTTAAAATCTATCACCCAGAAAGGAAAGCAAATCTTTCATAAGCAGAAAAAAATGCAGAACACAAGTTTCTGCTGTCTAGTCCCTTTTACTGCGGAGTGCTATTTGGCAAGTATAGGAGTTGCATTCTCTGGTGCATTTAAGCCTTCATATTTAGACAATCTTCAGCATGATGTGAAGACCTGGTGGTATCTGACCCA
This sequence comes from Orientallactaga sibirica, assembly GCA_036365145.1. Classification (NCBI taxonomy): domain Eukaryota; kingdom Metazoa; phylum Chordata; class Mammalia; order Rodentia; family Dipodidae; genus Orientallactaga; species Orientallactaga sibirica. Next base: position 2,578,346 of record JAEOAD010000982.1, read on the forward strand.
TTTTCTTGTTGCTCAGCTTCTTAGTTGTGGCTTTATCCTGCCTGACACAGGACCAAAGTATCTTTCTACTGCCTGGGATCCCCTAGACTGGGTCACTTTTTTTCCGTTGTGTGGTTTCATAGAATAATTTTTATAAATGTTATTTATTTGAGAAAGGGAGAATGCATGAAAGAATAGGAGCAGTCTTGGGCCTCTTGCTGCTGCAGATGAATTCCAGACACATGAGCTACTTTGTATGTCTGGATTTACCTGGGTACTGGGGAATCGAACCCAGACCTGTAGGTTTTGCAAGCAAGCACCTTTAACTGCTGAGCCATATCCTTAGCCCTTATAGAAGAATTTTAATTTCATTCTGTACTATTTTTTCATTGCTATCATCAGGCTAAATATCTGATAAGAAATAACTGAATACCTCCCAGTAATTTTTTTTGAGGGGCACCAGAGGGCCCACCAGAACTATATGGTAAGACCCTATTACTGAAAACAATGCATGTGTCAGTAGCAAGACAATGAAAATTTAACCCACTGGAGATCTGGAAGCCTCCTTCCCCATGGATAGTAGGCTTAGTGCTGGAAAGGGCTATTCTGGCTTCTAGGTGAGAAAATTTATCAACGGGCTATCTAACTGCTGAATAACCCTGAATGCTATACAACTGACTAGCCAGCAATGAGGTACCCACCTGTGCAATTGTGGCATGACTGATATGGAGGTAACTAACTGATCTCTGATGGATTTCAGGCCCATTTCACAGGAGAGACTTCATGCCTGGTACAGAAAACTTAGTCAAAGGCCATTGGATCTAGGAGGGAACCACTACTGTTGACTAACTGGATATGCTATGCCCATCAAATGTCTCCCTAAATATTTATATTATGTTTATTGCCATAGATTTGTGTTGATCACACCATTGGTCAGAGAAGCTTCTTTTTGCAGATGGCAGTGACTACTGGGGAGGGTCAAAACTTTGAAAAGTGCTGTGAATAAGTGAAGGTTGAGTGCTCAGCACTGAAACATCTTTAACACCCCCCCCCCCAAGGTTCAGTGAACATTGCAGGAGTGGGTAGAAAGAATATAAGAGTCAGAGGACAAGAAGGAGAATTTGGCATGCTATCTTCCAGACCAAAAATGACTGTTACATTATGACTATATAGTGGTTGTTACTACCTCCACAAGACCTCTACAGAAATGAAGTCATCAACATTTTGATATGGATTATGGAAGAGGGCAAAAATAGTCATCAAAACAGAAGAAAAGGAGTTCAGTTTCAGGGATGGGTGAGATGGGGGAACAAAAGAAGGTACTATGATTATGATCAAATTACATTATCCTTATGTCTTAAAATTATCAATAAATTTTGAAAAAGAAACAACACAAGGGATAAAATATTTACTTTGGCTCAGGGTTTGAGAGCCTATCATAGTGGCATGGAGGTGGCTGCTTACATCTTGGCATAGCAGGAAGCAGAGATAGGAATTCTGTCACTCAGCTGCCTTCTTTTTTCTTTTTTAAATTATTTTTCTTTCTTTATTTGAGAGAGAGAAATAGGCAGGGGGAGAGATGGGGGGGGGAGAGAATGGATGCACCAGGGCCTCCAGCCACTGTAAAGGAACTTCAGATGCTTGTGCCACCTTGTGCATCTGGCTAATGTGGGTCCTGGGGAATTGAACCTGGGTCCTTAGGCTTCACAGGAAAGCGCCTTAAACATGAAGCTATTTCTCTAGCCCTCTTCTTTTTATTTAGTCACGGATCACAGCTCATGGGGTGGTGCCGTCGACATTCTGGGTGAGTCTCCCCTCCATTAATCCTTTCTGAAAATGCCCCCACAGATGCACCCAAAGGTATACGTTACTTATATACCTTACTTAATAATACCTTATGCATTTCTGCATCTGATCAGTCAACAATGAAGATGAACCATCACACCTTGTTAGGTTTATCATCATATACATGTTTGCACATTTTGTTGATTAGTACTTGAATCCATTATGAGATAGTAAATTCCCCCAGAGCAGGGAGCAGGCTATAGTTCACAATAGCGCTGAAGAAATTCTTACTTCATGGAGAAATGAATGCATATGCTGATTTGGGGGATGAATGTTTGCACAGGACCTCGAATTATATACAAAGAATCTGAATAAGAGTAGAGGAGGTATAACAGAGTCTAAAGGAACAGAAAAGTTCTTAGGGATAAGGGACAAAGGTAATGTAGCAGCAAGAGACAAAATGAAGTGGATAAGAAAAACTAAGGAAACCACTGAAGCTCAAGAACCTAAAGAAATCCGTGATTCTTTGAGCTAATTTGTAAAGCCCAGATACCAGCTCGGACTGAACGTCTATTCTGGGCCTTAGGCAGCAGCCAGCGAGGTAGTTTGAGCTTTAGTTATGTGGCTTTGTTTATGAACAGTTAGAAAGGCCTTGCTTCCTTCAGGGACTAGAGTTTCTGGTAGTCAAGGATGTGGTAAAGTGAAATGAAGATGAACTGGGTTAAGGCTGGCTCTGTAAGTCACTCTTCAAACATTTATCAAGTATCTTCAGGCACTGCCGAACATTTTGAAGTGATAAAGAAAACTAAATGCAGAAATAGTCTCTGATCTTTGGGAAGTTCATGTTGAGATCTAGATAGATAGATAGAGATAGTGTGTGCTTAGCATAGCACAAATATTTATAACACATTAAAAATATTTAAAATGCTTTCAAAGCACTAAGGATGGAGAATTTGGTCCTTCAGTTCAGGAAGGTAAAAATATTAAACTCTTGGGCTGGAGGGATGGCTTAGCAGTTAAGGTTTTTGCCTGCAAAGCCAAATGGCCCAGGTTCAATTTCCCCAGGACCCACATTAGCTAGATGCACAAGGTGGCACAAGTGTCTGGAGTTCGTTTGCAGTGGCTGGAAGCCCTGGTGCACCCATTCTCTCTCCCTCTCTCTCTCTCTGCCAAATAAATAAACATTTTTAAAAAGTTAAGCTTTTTGCATGCAGGGTGACATTTGACTGTGAAAGGGTGCTATTTTCATGAGGAAGTGTCAGCACTGGGAAGCCCCCAAATCTCCCTGCTTACTTCATAGACAGATGTGAAAATTCCACATTAACTTTGAAAGCCATGTGGCTCCCTTGTTAACACTGTGGCTCTGCTGAATCTTTGGCCTTTATTTGCTGCTCTTCTCTTTTCATGGTTACTCATTTTCTAATTGAGTGGTGGTGCTCCCTCCTCCATTCAAGTGTTGTCAAGTAAAAGACTTGGTTCTAACAATCCACTGGATGCTATGGGCAGTGGCTGTGTGTATGTCAGGGAGTGTGGGAGTCTATGCATGTATATGTAAGGGCATGTGTGCATTGGTTCCAGTAGAACAAACAACTTTAAATGGACTATTAGCCTACCTTCTACTTAAAGCTCCTCCTCCCTACTTGGCATTAAGGAATCTCTACCAGCTGGTACTTGATCCTTCTGCCAACATCCTGCTGTGTTTCTGGGCTCTCTCTCAAGACTTAGATAACTTTCTTTTTTTCTCTGTCTAGTTTATAGGCCTCCCAACTTCCAAACATCCTAGATAATTTATCTTATTATTCCATTCTAAGCTGTCCAGGCATCTATTTCCAGAGATTGTTGCTTAATAGTCAATTATGCCTATTTACCTGGATATCCATGACCTTGCAGTGCCTAGCAATACCTTCGCAAGACCCTCATAATAGAAGTAAAAGATGGTGACATCAAATTAAAAGAGAGACTAATGGAGAGAGGGAGGGGATATGATGGAGATTGGAGTTCTAAAGGGGAATGGGGGGAGGGAGGGAAATATCATGCACTTTTTGTATGTAAGTATAGAAGTTGTCAATAAAAAAAACTAAAAAAATATTATGCTTATTTAGAAGAAGTTTAAAAAAGATTGTGCTGTCTCTGAGGTGAAATGCTAGGTTCAAGCTTTAAGGTACCAGTTGTTAATTTTTTTAAGTCAAACTTACAATTGCTTGCCAAGTGCTTTCCAGCACCACATATACTTTTCAAAACAGCAAAAAACCTAGTATCAGCTGGGCATGGTGGCCAGCACCTTTAATCCCAGCACTCGGGAGGCAGAGGTAGGAGGATTTCTGTGAGTTCAAGGCCACCCTGAGACTCCATAGTGAATTCCAAGTCAGCCTGAGCTAGAGTGAAACCCTACCCCCAAAAAAAAACCTAGTGGAGTGGAGTGAATTTCCTAATAAGAGAGCTAGTAGGTTTGAGACATCAGGGCTAAGGATATAGCAAATTAATGAATGGATGAGTATGTTCATCTAAAGGCAGAATACTCGAATAAGATTGCTAAGTAAGGCACAACATTGATTCATGTCATGTCCTACAGGGAAATAAAACTGGTACCTTTGGGGTTATCATTTCTACTTAACAGGAATCATTTGCAACTTGTCAATCTTCTGAAAAAATTAATAGCTAACTTTGAAAACCATTGAACTTTCTAAAGGATGCAGTTTTAAAGGACTAATGTATTCATTAACCTTTCTCATAGCTGAGACAAAATACCAAAAGAAAGCAACTTAAAGAAGGGTTTATTTTGGCTCAGAGTTTGAGGAGGTACAATCCTTCATGGCAGGGAAGGCATGGCAGGAGTGTGAAGTGGCAGGCCACATTGAGTGCATAGTCCGATGGGGGAGGGAGAGATAGACAGATAGTCTCTGGGAGAAGCTTGGGGAAGACCAGGTCCTGTATGTTGCTTTCTGGCTTCAAGGAAAAGTGACTTCTAGAATTACCTTCACAGACACACCCAGAGGTGTGTTTTTTTTTATGGTGATTCAAAATCCAGTGAAGAAAGCCGGGCGTGGTGGCGCATGCCTTTAATCCCAGCACTCGGGAGGCAGAGGTAGGATGATCACCATTTGAGACTACATAGTTAATTCCAGGTCAGCCTGGACCAGAGTGATTCAAAATCCAGTGAAGATTAAACATCACATAATGACCATAAATTCTGAACAACTGTTAAAAAAAAAAAAAAAGATAGGGAAGTAACTGCCTAACAATTTGCTAGGAAGAGAAATATCACTGTATCTGCTCAGTTTCACAATAGCTGCATACTTACACAACTGCAGGCCCAGAGGAGGTTCAGTTGATGAATACAAATACAGCTGGCACCACCGTCTTCCAGAAATAGCCTTTAACCTATTATTTATTCTCTTTTATTTTTTTTTAAAAATTCATTTATTTATGTGAGAAAGAGAGAAAGAGGAAGATAAAGAATTGGCGTGCCAGGGCCTCCAGCCACCACAAATGAACTCATGCTCCCCCTTTGTATCTGCCTTATGTGGGTCCTAGGGAATTGAACTTGAGTTCTTTGGCTTTGCAAGCAAATGCCTTAACTGCTAAGCCATCTCTCCAGCCCTTCTCTCCTGTTTAAACCACAAAGCATCTTTAACCGAAATTGGGCACAGATGAAGGGCAGCCCTGGGCCCTCTAACTTTGGAGGAGTGTGAGCAGAAGCTGACTTTGGGGAGAGGTTTAATTTTGGAAGGGTCACAGATCGCCTCAGGGCAACCCTGCCCCTTCAAGCACAGCCCAAGAAAGGCTGAAGGCTCAAATTGGAAACCACACCCAGTGTCTCATACAGGAGAGCTCTTCTTTACAAAGCCCTGCCTCTGGAGACACAGGGAGCCTCGGCTCCTGGCACCAGACTCGGGGAGGTTTCTGAGTCTTGTCTGTACGTCTCTGTCTGTCTACAACCTTGGGAAGCTGCTGAACCATTTTTTTCCGGATCCCGCCCACCTCTTCTCAAAGTCTACCTCAGATCCCTGAGGCAAGTGGGCTGTGCTACAATCTCTGCCTGCTTTGTTCCTCCTCCCTTAGTATGCCATCTTGCCACTTTTAAACTTGCACGTCCATGTCTCCCACTCATGAATTTCTTAAGGGCTTGGAAAAGTGTTACTCTAATGTGAATAGCAAACACTGATCTAGGATTTATTTGCTAAGTGATGTACTGTTCCAAGTACTTTATACATAGAGATCCCAAAGCCCTGTGGGAAACCTTCAGGGTTAGAGATGCTCAGATTGCAACATTTGGGGAGGGGGGTTTTCCAAAGATAATATGGTGCCTGTGCTGTGTGTTACCAAATACCTCCAGCATGTCCAGGGTAATACCACAGAGTCAAATGCATTCGTGTTTGTATAGCTACATGCGTGGATGGGTGTGTGTAACTAAGTGGGAAAAATAAAGACAATAAACGGCCTCTCATATGTTTACATCTGGTATTGTCATCAAAGAATGATGAGAAAGCTTTGGGCTTGTGTAACATTTTGTTTCCAGAAGAGCAGCTGGGGCTGGTGAGCTCACTACGATTCAGGTCACAGAAATGTCACCATGGCTCTCGAAATCCTAAGAAATGTAATTTACCCAAGAGCCGCTGAATGTAGATCTTGAGAATCCACACAGCCTCACGCTGTGACTTACTCCTTTAGCTCTTAGTTTAGAGAGGTAAGGTTCAGTTTTTGGTTCTATTACAGAGCACAAACTCTAATATCTCTAGGGCAAGCAAGCAAAATGAATGTTTTATTTAGGGTTGCTTTGTGAGAGTATCTCCCCATTTGATAGCTTCTGATTACTACAGAAAATCCAAAACTGCATTTTTAGTGAGTGCATCATCATATTCCAACATCAACTTCAGTTTTAAATATTAAAGTAACTGGAATAAAACACATTTGGTTATAATTTTGCCACTATGTTTTGATGCCTGATTGACTAAGGCTGGCTAGATGGGGGGAACTGATGACCCACAATTTAGGATCTCTTGTTCTTAATCTTTTAGGAACAACTGGTTTCCATTACTTTAATATGCAAACTTTTTGTTTGTGTTGAGACAGGGCCTCATGTAGTCCAGGCTGTCTTCAGCTTTACTATGTAGCCAAAGCTGACTTTGAACTACTGATCATTCTTACTCTACTTCTGAATGGCTGGAATTACAGGCATGTGCTATCACACTCAGCTTAATATGAAAACTTGACAAGCCATCTGGTGAACATTTTGCTTGGCTCATTTAAGTGTGGGGTGGGAGAGAATGAGTTCAAAGAGAATGTGCACCCCTCCAAAGCACTGATTTAAAATAGTTTGTCTTAGGACAGCTCTTTTAAAGCACAGTCTGAAATTCATCTGTTATTATCTAATCGGGCTCTCTTGTTGAGAAATAATGAAGTAACTGAGAAACTGGGCTTGAGTTGCTATGAGACAATGGCAGATGATTGAAGTGATTTTGTTTTTAGGTATATATAGAATCATGCAGCCAGTATTCCCTTTCTTCTCTGCTTTCAAAGATTTCCTCCTCATGAGAGAATTGAATGGTTGATTGTTTTTCCATCAAAGAAAATGAAGCATATCACCACACCTTTCTTTAGATGAAATCTTTTCACTTGTTATTGGGTTTTTTGAAGTTCTGGCTTTTTTCCATAGGATCCACAGAATACAAATGATGCATATTAATGCCCATATTATGACGCATACACACACTTGTAGAAAAAAGCAGGGAGGGGTGGAAGGAGAGGGAGAGATAAGACAGAAAACTAGACACATACAGCTGTGCTAGAGCAGTGAGGGTGATTTCCCTCTTTCTTGAAGAAGCACTGGCTGCTGGCTCGGGTTTTGAAGGAGTTTGGTCATGCTTTGGCAGGAGAAATAAATAACATTGTACCTTCTTGTAATATACACACTGAAAGTAGCATTGATATTTTCATTTTAAAAAAGTCTTCCTTGAAGCCAGGCGTAGTGGCACAGGCCTTTAATCCCAGCACTCGGGAGGCAGAGGTAGGAGGATCACTGAGATCGAGACCACCCTGAGACTACATAGTGAATACCAAGTCAGCCTGGGCTATAGTGATACCCTACCTTGAAACCCTGCCCCCCCAAAAAATTTCCTCAAATTTAGAAGGACTAGTTAGAAAACGAATGGATTCAGTGGAAGGGAGGGTGGGGAGGAGGGGGGGAAGAAGATATTGGGAGTGGTTTGACCAAAATACTTCATGTGCATATATGATAATTATCAATAAAAGTTAAAAGAATTTTCCAGAATTCAGTTCTTGCAATAGAAAATGGGTATTTCTGCTTTTGCATTCTAAAATATTTTTTAATCCTGAACTTTTCTCATTCTTGGAGATGTAACTCTTGATACACTGATAAATATTTAATAACAGGTTCCTAAGAAATAAAACAAAATAATAATATAGGTCAACCTGATACTTTTTTTCATTTTCCATAGTATAAAAACACTAGCTGGTTTCAAGCTATAGTGCTACTGAGCTCTAAAGAGATTTTAACTGACTATCATGGGTGGGCAGGATTAAGAAGAGTGGGGTCAGTTCTCATGTGTAAGATGTGCAGTAAACAGCAGCTCAGATTGTCATATGGGAATATATCATTCTCAAATCGAAATAGCTAAAGAACTGTACAAAAACTTTGAAAACATACCCCCCAATATATGGTATTTTTATCATTACCATCTTTGGAGAGCCAAAACTTGTTCAATACTCAAAAGTTAAAAAAAAAATCTTTGGAATGCATTAGTTATTGCTTTTAAAAATGTGTTTTATATCTTGTGGTCATAAAAATTCAAACTATATGAAAAGAGCCAACAGCCCATTTGGCTTTATGTTCAGAACAATGAACTCATCAGAGTTATTTTTATGTGCACTGTTGCTTGGCCAGGAGCCACTGGTCACAAGAAAGCCTTACTGTGTTCTGGGCAGCATTTTGCTTCAATAGCTCCAAGGAAACGCCTCCACAGCAATGAGGTTCACTTTGCAAACCTCCTCTGAGGCCGTTGAATGGCTTGTATAGTTTTAACTAATTACTGTTTAACTTGGTTTTGTAAACACTATCAAACAGAATTACTCTCAATATAGACATATTCCCTAGAACCATCTTTTTGGAAGAGCTGTCTCCAACAGAAATATATTGGGAGGCATACATGTAATATTCATTTTTTTAATAGCCACCTTAAAACAATTAAGAAAACAGTGAAATTAATTTTAATATCTTTTATTTAATCAAATTCATCCTGAATATTGTCATTTCCAATGTGACAATATGAAAAATAGTAAAGACTACATTTGGGGCATGGTGATAATTCTTTAAAAGTCAACTGAATCTTTATATACTTGATTTCCTCCAAACCCATTTCAATTTAGCCACATATGTTCTAAGTGCTCACTAAACATCTATAGCTAGGGGGGTACCATTTTACATAGTTAATACTATAACATTGTATAGAAGAATTTTTCCTGATTCCATGAAGTATTTATAGAAACTTTTAAAAATTGAGACTTTATTGTTTCTTATTATGGGATTTTTTGAAAAATATTATAAGAGAGAACAAGTAAGAGAGAAAATTGGTGTGCTAGGGCCTCTAGCCACTGCAATTGAGCTCCAGACGTGTGCCCCACCTTGTGTGCATGCTTGACCTCATGCACATGTGCCACCTTGTATGTCTGGCTTACATAGGTTCTGGGGGGTCAAATCTGGGTCCTTAGGCTTCTCAGGCAAGTTCCTTAACTGCTAAGCCATCTCTCAAACCTGTGGGACTTTTTTTTTTCTTTTTTACAAAAGGTAGCCTCATTTGTAGGGTGACCAATCATTCCGTTTCGCTCAGGACTAAGATTGACTCAGTATGAGGCACTTTAGCAGCTAAAACAGGGAGACTCCTAGGCCAATTAAGAAGAATTGTACACCCACACTTAAGGGGTAAGGTTAGTGATGCTGGGAGTGTGTCAGTGCGCCTCCTCTGAACACATGTGCAGCTGGGGTGTCTTGGCATCCCTGGAAGCCAGTTTGAATCTTCATGTTTTGATGCTGGGATTCCCAGAATTGTCCTTGGAGGGGAGTTTTGCCAGACTTGTGAATGTTCTGATGGTCTCTTTGGCCTTCTTGCTTCTGTCCTGCCTCTCTGAATCATGTGAAAGTGTTTCCTCAAAATAATCATTCAGATGCCCTCTACACAGGAAATTAGGTCCTGTCTTGGTAGTTCATTTCACTGTCTGCCTGACCTAGGTTGAGACTCTCTTAAAAATCACTTTGAATGTGTGCCCTGATCTTTATAGAGGTATATAATATTTATGCTATCAAGCAGTTTTTTTTTCCAGTTTATAGCCATTGTCTTCAATTATTAATTGGACTTGGGCTTTTACATTATGGAATCATTCAACAAATATTTGGCTTAAAATCTCAAGATTATTTAAACTTCATATGCCTTGGTTTTCTGTTGTCTAAGATTCTATATGGTAAATTGGGATAATAAATATAGCCTATCCCTTAGGATACTAAGACTAAACGTACATCAAAAGTTGAAGAGCATATAGGGTTGGTAGAGAGCAAGAACTCAGTTCATAATGACTATTGTTAATAAATACTTACTTTATTGGGGTCAGGAGGTATATCTGATATAACAGCATAACACCTTCCTCAAAATGCTCAAGTAAGATAAGCATTTAACTGAATAGCCAGCAATTGGCTTGGACCAGCAATCCCATGCCTCCTAGTACCGGCCTGGATTTGAGAGCCAGGTGAAGCCTCCTAAATGTGTTCACCATGCTGACTCTGTAGTCAGAATAGGGACTGATTGTTTTATGTGCTGGTTTCTGGCCTGTCTGGCAACCTGCCCTGAAACATGATATCATCAGTGTCTTCACCAGGTGGATCCTGCACACTACCTCCTGGGGTTTTTCTACTATTGTCTTTTGAGAAGCAGATGGGTTATGGCTGCTCCAGACTTTAGTGCAGCTGTAGAAGAAAGATGTTTATATGGGATTTTAGTGAATGGAAGGAGACCATTGGCTGCCTTCTAACTGTGGTCTCCTTCCACACTGATTTCCCGCCAAATCTGTCTTCTATGTTGGAGTCAGGAAATGTAGGAAACTCACCTGCCTGGCTTCCCTTGTGTCTTCACTAGCACGAGGCCCTATCCTGGCCAGTGGGAAGGAGGGAGGTATCGGCTGGGGGATTCTCTTTCTGATAAGACTTGCTACTTAGAGCTAAGGAAGCCTTTGCAATAACAGAACAAAGAGAACTACAAAAAATATGTGAATGGGGTGGAGAGATGGCTTAGCAGTTAAGGTGCTTGCCTCCTAAGCCTAAGAACGCTGGTTCCAATCTCCAGCGGTTCTAATCTCCAGGTCCCACGTTTAGCCAGATGCAAAGTGATGCAAGGGTGCAATGCTGTACTTGACCACCAGGGGTCGTACACATCTGGATTTCGTTCGCAGCAGCTAAGAGACTGCTGGCGTGCCCATCTCTATCTGTCTTCCTCTCCTTCTCTCTCTGTCTCCAAAAAAAATATGTGAATGGAAAATTTAAAAAGATGTGAGTTGTTGTTGCTTTGATGTCATTTAAGTGCTAGATTAACCATGCTTGGAGCCTCCTGCCTCCAGGATCTCTTGTTATATGAGATTTATTAGTAAACCCCTGTTGTTTAAGTCATATTTATTTGGGCATTTAGTTTTTGCTCTGGAAAATATCCTAGCTGACACAAATGGGTTCTTTGGCCCTAAGAAGATTATCCCTCAATTAAACATAATCGCATGTTCTCTTTTCAAGACCCCTGCTGCCAAGAGCCAACAGTGATCTGTCACTTCTTGAACTTCTCTGGTACTTCCACATATGCGGTGTAAGGTAAAGGTATGAGCACAAATCCCGGAGTCAGCTCTTGGTAAGTGTGACCTTCAAATTAAGTTCTCTGTCTTATTCTGTTCATCTATGACCTAGGGATGATGATAATGTATTTGCCTTATAGGCTTTTGTTAAATAAATCAATACTTTAAAAATGTACTTGGGCTGGAGAGATGGCTCAGCTGTTAAGGCGCTTGCCTGTGAAGAGAAAGGACTCATGTTCAATTCTCCAGATCCCACGTAAGCCAGACACACAGGGTTATGGAAGTGCACAAGGTCACACATGCACACAAGGTGGTGCATATGTCTAGAGTTGGATTGCAGTGGCTGGAGGTCCTGGTGTGCCAATTTTCTCTCTCATAAAAAATGTACTTGAAATAGCTCCTGCCACAAACAATACACTGTGCTTGAGAACGGTTCTGCTTATTTACCATTCATTATACATACCCTCTGTTGTCAGTAATATGTAGACAACCATCCCTCCCTTGGTTTTAGGAGTAATGCATGTACCAATATGAGGATACTTACATGAAATTACATAGCATTTGTATATGTATATAACACGTGTACACCCTTATGGTGGTTTGAATGTAAAATGTTTCCCATAGCTTCATGTATTCATGATTAAGCCTCATACACAATTGCTAGCTATTAGAGCCTCTAGAGAAAGTGTGCCACTTAGATTGGTACTTGAAATTTATTACTATAGCCTCCCTGGATATTCAGTGCTCACTCTTTCTACTTGAGCCCTGTCAATATGGATACATGATGCCAAGTTATCTGTATTTGCCATGCTTTCCCTGCCACGAAGAAACTTCCCCTGGAAATCATAAGCCAGAAAGCTAAAATTGTAAGCTTTTCCTTCCATCATCTGCTTCTGGTTTGGTGTGTTGTCTCAACCATGAGAAGGTAAGTGCTATAGAAATTGGCATCAAGAAGTGGGGCTATTACTGTAATATGCTCAATAATGTGGTTTTTAGTCTTTTGTAGTTAGTTTATAGAAGGAATTTGGAAGGATTTGGAACTTTGGATGGGAGAAGTTTCACAATACTATAAGAAGAACTTGATAGGGCATTTTGGTGAGAGTTTGAGGGACCATGATGCAGAGGGAAGTGTGAACTATGGAGGCTTGGCTTGTGAAGTTTCAGGAGGAGGACAAACATTTTATTGGAAAGTGGGCTAGAGGCAATTTATGCAATATTCTGGTAAAGAGACTTGAGTCTTAGATAAGACTTTGGACTTTTAAACAGTGTTGGGACTGGTAAAGACTATGGGGACTTTTAAAGTTGGACTGAATGTATTTTGTGTCATGAGATGGGCATGAGTCTATGGGCAGAGACAGAACGTGGTGTTTGGATGTAAAACATCCCCCATAGCCTTATGTGTTTGTGGTTGAACCTCATATTTAATACCCAACTTTTTGGACTTAGAGCCTTTCTGGAGGGGGTGTGTCACTGGGAGGCAGGTCTTGGGGTATTATAGCCCAGTAGTGCTTGCTTCACTCAGCTCACTATTTCCCTACTTCCTTCCTGCTAATGTGGAGATGTGATGCCCAACTGTCTGCTCTTGCTTTCTTTGTCATGATGAAACTTTCCATCATGACTATAGGCCCAAAATAAAACCTTCCCTTCCATCAGTTGTTTCTGTCCCAGCAGAGAGAAGGTAACTGCTATAACTCTCATTATACTTTAAATCATCTCTAGGTTATTTGTGATATTTAATGCAATATAAATGATATGAAAATAGTAGCTATACTATATTGTTTTGGGAATAATGAACAGAAAAATGTCTACATTTGCAGTACAGATGCAATTTTTTCTAATATTTTCTATCTACATTTCATTGAAACCCATTTGGAGGACCAATTGTATGCATTTATTCATTTTTTAATATTTCATTTTTATTTATTTGATAAAGAGGGAGAGAGAAAGAATGGGTGCACCAGGGCCTCCAGCCACTGCAAACGAACTGCAAATGTGTGTGCCCCCTTGTGCATCTGGCTAACATGGATCCTGGGGAATCAACCTTGGATCCTTTGGCTTTGCAGGCAAATGCCTTAACCACTAAGCCATCCCTCCAGCCCTATTCTTTTTTAAAATGAATTATTGGGTTTATTTAGGAAGAAGTCATAATTTTTTTAGGTTTATTTAGGTGAAATTGTTATCTAGAAAAAAGCTGTGACTGTTTCACACACAAGTGGGAAATGGAACATTGAAGCCTCTTCAAATAACAGACCAGAAAGGATTAAGAAATAGTGAAAGAGGGCTGGAGAGATGGTTTAGCAGATGGTGCTTGCTTGCAAAGCCAGGGACCCAGGTTTGACTACCTAGAACCCATGTAAGCCAGATGCACAAGGTGATATATGTGTACAAGGTGGCACACGCATCTGGAATTTGTTTGCAGTGGCTAAGGCCCTGGTACACCAATTCTCTCACTCTGTCTCCCTCATACAAAAATAAATAGAGTTAGAGAGATGGCTTAGAAGTTAAGGCACTTCCCTGTGAAGCCTAAGGACCCAGGTTAGGTTCCCCAGTACCCACATAAGCCAGATACATGAGGTGGCACATGCAGTTCATTTGTAGTGGGTAGAGGTCCTGGTGCACCCATTCTTGCTCTCCTGCCTCCCTCTCATTCTCTCTCTTAAATAACAGAAATTGTGAAAGTCTCAGAGGTCAAAGATAACTCTTACATATAGTCAAAGTGAGGGCTGGAGAGATGGCTTAGCGGTTAAGGTGCCTGCCTGCTAAGTCTAAGAACACCCATTCAAATCTCCAGGTCCCACATTTGGCCAGACACAAAATGACACAAGTGTGCAATGTTGCACATACGCACAAGGGGGTGCACATGTCTGGAGTTCATTCACAGCAGTGAGAAGCTGCTGGTGTGCCCATTCTCTCTGTCTCTGTGTGTCTGTGTCTCTCTCTTTCTCTCTAATTAAAAAAAATAGTCAAAGTGAGAGGGTACTTCCAAAGCATGACATAGATAGAAGGCAGAAAGAAAAATATGCATACCAAAGGAAGTATTTTTGCCATTCCCAAACAGGTTGGGAAAGAAGAACATACTTTCCAGGTAAGTATGTTCAGGCCAGGTCATGGGGCAAAAGGAAAAGAGCCAGTGAGATCCCCTGTATGCATTTATTCTTGGACTGTTCTCCATGTGTCAGCGGTTACTTTTGATCACTCTGTCCATGAAGACAAACTCCACTCTGTCGAAGGCATACTTTTAGGAGCTGTGTTATGAGCTCCTCACTTCTCAGCAGCTTGATTTCTACATTTGAAAAGTCTTCTATCTTTGTTTCAGTTTCCCATAAAAAGACCCAGAGAAAGTACACACTGTTTACCTGAGACATGAGTCAAGGAAATTCCACTTATAGAGTGGAGAAGTGAGGGAATGCAAGGCAAGGCAATAAAATCAATAAATGTGGCATTATCAAGCCACTTTCCAAGTGGTACAAGGGGCAACATGTGCTTCAACCCTTGGAGTTCTTGGTGTACACTGTGCAGTGTTTCACAGTTACACATTTATGGGACAACCTTGCTGGGCTATCTAAATGCCACCTTGCTTCAGGCATTGGTAGAGGGCTTCTGGGGATGGAGTTATGCATTCAGTCTCAGGCTTTCTGTCTTGATGGGTGGGCATGCAGGCCCTGCCTCTGGAGAAATTTGACTGCACTTGAAAGGCAGACAGGCAGGTACACCACAATGGAAAGGCCCCGTGGTTTCTCTAGGCTCATGTGGCGACTGATTCAACTCGCTAATTTGTTTCCCCTCCTGGGGAAAGCATGTAGTGGCAACTACGCAATCCAAGAAACTTTGCTAGCTCAGCACAGGACACAAAGAGGAATAAGAAATAGTCCCAGACTTTAAGGGTGTCACAATCCAGAGGCAGAGACAGACATGTCCACAAATACTATGTTAATATTTATGCTGTGAGGTGAGCAAAATGAAATGTTTATTTTTACCTAGTAGACTTGTAAATGGTGAGGCTGTGGGAAAACAGACCCTCTCCTATGTGGTTGCTAAGAGGAACAATTTGGCACTGGTTTTCAAATATACAAAGGTGTTTACCCTTTGGACCAGCAATGCAGCTCCTGGGAATTTATCCTAAAGATCTGGCCTCCACAAGAACAAAGAAATGAATGACGAGGTTAGTCTTTCCAGTGTTATGATGACAAAATGTTGACAAGAACCTAAATGTCCATCAGCAGGGACTGGTTAAATCCAATCTGACATACCCACACAATAAAGCACTATGTAGCTGTGTAGATGAATGAGGGTACTTTGGCCTGCATATCGTGTTAAGTTGACAAAAACCAAGATGAAAAGGTAGGGTGTGTGTGTGGTGAGATTATGGATTTAAGGGCGGATCAAGAAGAGAATATGACCATGAGCTGGACATGTTGGCATTACTTACCACCTCTTTATGCATTATAGATTTAGACTATTTTGATCAGAGAAGACCTTCACAGTAGGAGATCGTCCAGAGTTAGCAGCATGGGACTGTCACCCAGAAAGGGAACAGAGAGGTGTCATACAGTTAATGTTGCCTAGCAGCAAGGTGGTAGTCTCTGGGTGAGGGAGCTCAGATGGGGAGTGCAGGCAGGCTCTACATAACTAATTATAACATTCGTCTGAGGTATATTTAAATCAGATGTACAGTGAATTTGAGTGTGGTTTCATCGAGCTTTGAGCTAATCCGAGTTTACTGTGAAGAAGCCAGTAGTACTGGGGGGGGGAGGCGGCTATGTCTAGGAACTACCTTTAACCCATTGCTATAAAAGTATGTAACATGTTAACTTTTATGTAAAACTTGGAGAAATAAGAACAATTATTTATTTACTTAAATGTGTATGTGGTGTGTGTGTGTGTGTGCATGTTCTCAAGTGTGTGGGTGCACATGTGGATTATGTGCACATGTGCAGACCAGAGGTCAATGTCATCTTCAATCTCTCTCCACCTGATTTTCTGAGGCAAAGTCTCTCTCCCTGCACTTGTAGCCCACTAAGTCAGCTAGACTAGCTATCCAGTAATCTCTGGGGATCCTCCTGTCTCCATTTCTCCAGCAATAGAATTGTAAGCATACACCACCATAACCTGGCATTTACGGTATTTACATGAATGCTGGGGATCCAAACTCAGGATGCCATGTTTGAACACCAAACACTTTATTAACAAGCTATCTCTCCAGCTCTAAGAGCATGTGTTTTTGTTCCATAAACATTAGAAGGAGTGACAAAGTAATGAAAGCAGTGAGACAATGAGGTAGATAATGGGACAGACCAACTCACAGATGCCTATTCTCAACATAAGCTTTTATTTTATTTTTGAGAGAAAGAGGCAGAGAGAGAGAGAGAGAAAGAGAGAGAATGAGAATGAGAATGAATGAGAATAGGCACCCAGGGAAGAAGTCATAATTTTTTTAGGTTTATTTAGGTGAAATTGTTATCTAGAAAAAAGCTGTGACTGTTTCACACACAAGTGGGAAATGGAACATTGAAGCCTCTTCAAATAACAGACCAGAAAGGATTAAGAAATAGTGAAAGAGGGCTGGAGAGATGGTTTAGCAGATGGTGCTTGCTTGCAAAGCCAGGGACCCAGGTTTGACTACCTAGAACCCATGTAAGCCAGATGCACAAGGTGATATATGTGTACAAGGTGGCACACGCATCTGGAGTTTGTTTGCAGTGGCTAAGGCCCTGGTACACCAATTCTCTCACTCTGTCTCCCTCATACAAAAATAAATAGAGCTAGAGAGATGGCTTAGAAGTTAAGGCACTTCCCTGTGAAGCCTAAGGACCCAGGTTAGGTTCCCCAGTACCCACATAAGCCAGATACATGAGGTGGCACATGCAGTTCATTTGTAGTGGGTAGAGGTCCTGGTGCACCCATTCTTGCTCTCCTGCCTCCCTCTCATTCTCTCTCTTAAATAACAGAAATTGTGAAAGTCTCAGAGGTCAAAGATAACTCTTACATATAGTCAAAGTGAGCGCTGGAGAGATGGCTTAGCGGTTAAGGTGCCTGCCTGCTAAGTCTAAGAACACCCATTCAAATCTCCAGGTCCCACATTTGGCCAGACACAAAATGACACAAGTGTGCAATGTTGCACATGCGCACAAGGGGGTGCACATGTCTGGAGTTCATTCACAGCAGTTGAGAAGCTGCTGGTGTGCCCATTCTCTCTGTCTGTCTCTGTGTGTCTGTGTCTCTCTCTTTCTCTCTAATTAAAACAAATAGTCAAAGTGAGAGGGTACTTCCAAAGCATGACATAGATAGAAGGCAGAAAGAAAAATATGCATACCAAAGGAAGTATTTTTGCCATTCCCAAACAGGTTGGGAAAGAAGAACATACTTTCCAGGTAAGTATGTTCAGGCCAGGTCATGGGGCAAAAGGAAAAGAGCCAGTGAGATCCCCTGTATGCATTTATTCTTGGACTGTTCTCCATGTGTCAGCGGTTACTTTTGATCACTCTGTCCATGAAGACAAACTCCACTCTGTCGAAGGCATACTTTTAGGAGCTGTGCTATGAGCTCCTTACTTCTCAGCAGCTTGATTTCTACATTTGAAAAGTCTTCTACCTTTGTTTCAGTTTCCCACAAAAAGACCCTGAGAAAGTACACACTGTTTACCTGAGACATGAGTCAAGGAAATTCCACTTATAGAGTGGAGAAGTGAGGGAATGCAAGGCAAGGCAATAAAATCAATAAATGTGGCATTATCAAGCCACTTTCCAAGCAGTACAAGGGGCAACATGTGCTTCAACCCTTGGAGTTCTTGGTGTACACTGTGCAGTGTTTCACAGTTACACATTTATGGGACAACCTTGCTGGGCTATCTAAATGCCACCTTGCTTCAGGCATTGGTAGAGAGTTTCTGGGGATGGAGCTATGCATTCAGTCTCGGGCTTTCTGTCTTGATGGGTGGGCATGCAGGCCCTGCCTCTGGAGAAATTTGACTGCACTTGAAAGGCAGACAGGCAGGTACACCACAATGGAAAGGCCCCGTGGTTTCTCTAGGCTCATGTGGCAACTGATTCAACTCGCTAATTTTTTTCCCCTCCTGGGGAAAGCATGTAGTGGCAACTACGCAATCCAAGAAACTTTGCTAGCTCAGCAACAGGACACAAAGAGGAATAAGAAAAAGTCCCAGACTTTAAGGGTGTCACAATCCAGAGGCAGAGACAGACATGTCCACAAATACTATGTTAATATTTATGCTGTGAGGTGAGCAAAATGAAATGTTTATTTTTACCTAGTAGACTTGTAAATGGTGAGGCTGTGGGAAAACAGACCCTCTCCTATGTGGTTGCTAAGAGGAACAATTTGGCACTGGTTTTCAAATATACAAAGGTGTTTACTTTACCCTTTGGACCAGCAATGCAGCTCCTGGGAATTTATCCTAAAGATCTGGCCTCCACAAGAACAAAGAAATGAATGACGAGGTTAGTCTTTCCAGTGTTATGATGACAAAATGTTGGCAAGAACCTAAATGTCCATCAGCAGGGACTGGTTAAATCCAATCTGACATACCCACACAATAAAGCACTATGTAGCTGTGTAGACGAATGATGGTACTTTGGCCTGCATATCGTGTTAAGTTGACAAAAACCAAGATGAAAAGGTAGGGGGTGTGTGGTGAGATTATGGATTTAAGGGCGGATCAAGAAGAGAATATGACCATGAGCTGGACATGTTGGCATTACTTACCACCTCTTTATGCATTATAGATTTAGACTATTTTGATCAGAGAAGACCTTCACAGTAGGAGATCGTCCAGAGTTAGCAGCATGGGACTGTCACCCAGAAAGGGAACAGAGAGGTGTCATACAGTTAATGTTGCCTAGCAGCAAGGTGGTAGTCTCTGGGTGAGGGAGCTCAGATGGGGAGTGCAGGCAGGCTCTACATAACTAATTATAACATTCGTCTGAGGTATATTTAAATCAGATGTACAGTGAATTTGAGTGTGGTTTCATCGAGCTTTGAGCTAATCCGAGTTTACTGTGAAGAAGCCAGTAGTACTGGGGGGGGGAGGCGGCTATGTCTAGGAACTACCTTTAACCCATTGCTATAAAAGTATGTAACATGTTAACTTTTATGTAAAACTTGGAGAAATAAGAACAATTATTTATTTACTTAAATGTGTATGTGGTGTGTGTGTGTGTGTGCATGTTCTCAAGTGTGTGGGTGCACATGTGGATTATGTGCACATGTGCAGACCAGAGGTCAATGTCATCTTCAATCTCTCTCCACCTGATTTTCTGAGGCAAAGTCTCTCTCCCTGCACTTGTAGCCCACTAAGTCAGCTAGACTAGCTATCCAGTAATCTCTGGGGATCCTCCTGTCTCCATTTCTCCAGCAATAGAATTGTAAGCATACACCACCATAACCTGGCATTTACGGTATTTACATGAATGCTGGGGATCCAAACTCAGGATGCCATGTTTGAACACCAAACACTTTATTAACCAAGCTATCTCTCCAGCTCTAAGAGCATGTGTTTTTGTTCCATAAACATTAGAAGGAGTGACAAAGTAATGAAAGCAGTGAGACAATGAGGTAGATAATGGGACAGACCAACTCACAGATGCCTATTCTCAACATAAGCTTTTATTTTATTTTTGAGAGAAAGAGGCAGAGAGAGAGAGAGAGAAAGAGAGAGAATGAGAATGAGAATGAATGAGAATAGGCACTCCAGGGCCTTTAGCTGCTGTGAACGAACTCTAGATGCGTGCACCCCCTTGTGCACATGTGCAACATTGCATGCTTGCGTCACTGAGTCTGGCTATATGGGTTCTGTAGATTCAAGTAAACATTCTTAGGCTCACAGGCAAGTGCCTTAACCACTAAGCTATCTCTCCAGCCCCATCAACATATGCTTTTTATAACACTTTAATTTTTCTTTTGGTCTTTTGAGGTATGGTCTCGCTCTATACCAGGATGACCTGGAATTCACTATGTAGCTTCAGGGAGGCCTTGGACTCATGTTGGTCCTCTTACCCTGCCTCCTAAGTTCTGAGATTAAAGGTGTGCGCCACCACACCCAGCCCCACTTTAATTTTTCTGAGGCATAGTCTCACTGTAGGCTAGGCTGGCTGTGCACTCATGGCAGTTCTGCTACCTCAGCCTATCAAGTGCTAAGATTATAGGTGTGAGTCACCATGCATGGTCATTTTGATTTTTGAAGCATGTGAATATATGACTTACTTTAAAAAATAATCACAATTAAGAGAGAGTGTCCAAGTGTTTCCAGGAATCATGGAGACAGGTAGTTGATAGTTGGAATAGGACGTGATGGCTTTAGTGCAATTCTGTCATTCATATACAGGTTCAGTATTTACTGCATACCTTGTTTTGAAAAATGTGTTCTGTTATATAGCAGGCACATGGCACATACTTTCTGAGTTGATGAATTAGCAATGCAAAATTGGAGAAGATACATTTCAAGTTTAAGTAGAAATTATGAGAGTACTTTATGATTTGTAAGTTGCTATATAAAGAAAGACATTATTTTAGGTTTCTTTAATATCCCTGTAATAATTTAACAGAAATATTCTCTACTTAGTAGGCTGTTACTTACTGAAAATTTTGAATTATTTAATGAAAAAATAATTTCAATTAGCTGGGCTTGGCTATACATGCCTATAACCCCAGTGTTGCAAAGAGAGAAAGGAATTGCCCTGGCTCGTGAAGAACAGCAAGATATGGTATCAGTAAGACTCTTGCTCAAAATAAGAATGAGAAGATCCATGGAATGAATGGGATACCTGATGTTCTGCTCCAGCCACCACAGGTGATTGCCTCCTGCTGAGGCAAGGGCATAGGGCACTGATAGGACATGTACATGTGCATACTCCCCCCACTTTCACACACACCACCCACACCACATACACACAAGCAAAAACCAATTTATAAAATATTTCCAGGGGCTTTACCCATTCCTGCCGTCTCATGGGCAGGCATTCTCTGTACTTTCTCCTCTTTCTTTCTCCCTTTAAAAAACATTTTTACTGGGCTGGAGAGATGTCTTAGTGGTTAAGGCATTTGCCTGCAAAGCCAAAGAACCCAGGTTCAACTCCCCAGGACCCACGTAAGCCAGATGCACAAGGGGGTACATGCACCTGGAGTTTATTTGCACTGGCTGGAACCCTGACATGCCCATTCTCTATCTGCCTCTCCTCTCTCTCAAATAAAATGAAAAACTTAAAAAAATATTTTCATGCAGAGAGAGACTAAAAGAGAGAAAATGAATGCACCAAGGCCTCTACTGCAAATGAAGTCCAGATGCATGCACCACTCTTTGCATCTGGCTTTACGTGGGTACTAGGACATTGAACCTGGCCCATCAGGCTTTGCTAGAAAGCACTTTTAACTACTGAGCCATCTCTCCAGTCCCTCTCTTTCCTTCTCTTAATCTAATATTCTCTTTAAACCTTAAAAATATTTCTGCTATCATAGGACTGTTCCACTTAGGAAGTCTAGTTTTCAGTAAATATCATGTTAAAACATCTGTTAAAAACTATTAGCTTGGGCTGGAGAAACTGCTTAGTTGTTAAGGTACTTGCCTGCAAAGCCTAAGGACCCAGGTTCAGTTCACCAGTACCCACATAAAACCAGATGTACAGAGTGGTGCATGCGTCTGGAGTTCATTTGCAGTGTCAGGAGACCTGGGCCTGTTGTGTCCCTTTGTGTCTCCCTCCCCCTCTCTCTCTCTCTCTCTGCTTGAAATAAACAAATACAAATATCATTAAACTATTTTGGAGATGTGGCTCAGTGAATAATTTCCATACAAATCTGAGTACCTGAGTTTGGATCCCCTGATCCCACATAAAAAACAGAAGCTTTTGGCTGGGGAGGTGGCCTAGCAGTTAAGGTGCTTGTCTGTGAAGCCTAAGGACCCGTATTTGACTCCCCACATCCCATGGAATCCAGATGCACAAGGTGACACATGCACCAGATCGCTCATGCACACAAGGTAGCATATGCATCTGGAGTTTGATTACAGCAGCTGGAGGCCCTGGAGTGCCAATTGTCTCTGTATCTCTTGCTCTCTTTCATAAAAAAGGCCAGTCTGTTGGGTTTGCCTCAAAAACAAACAAAAAAGGCAGAAGCATTGGGTTTCTGTAATCCCAATGTGCCTTTAGTACTAAGGGAGGCAGAAATAGGAAAATTTCTCAGGAACGTACAAGAGACCTGGCCTCAAATAAGGTGGAGGGTGAGGATTGACCCAGAAGTTGTCCTCTGACATCTGCACACAGGCCTTGGCCTGTGTGCACCTCAACTCATACACAAACAGAAACACACCCACACACCAATTATAAGTAAATAAACTTTATTACTTTTATGTTGCTGCTGTGTGCATAGTAAATGGACATCATGTGTTCATCAAATTGCCCTCTAAATAACTGTCCATACCCATATATTAGTGCTGCTCTCGTTTTGGTTAGAGAAGCTTCTTTCTGAAGATGGTGTTGACTACAGTGGACACTCAAAACTCATGACTGCACTGAGAATAAGTGACTGTTGAGTGGTCAGCCCTATGTGTTACATTTTTATTATGTCCTTCAAGGCTCAGAACATTGCAGAGGAGGGGGTGGAAAGAACATAAGAGCCTCAGGATGGGGAGGAGTGCTGTGGAATGTTGTCTTCTGGGCAAGATATCACTGTTGCACTCAAGTTTGTATTGTGATTACCTGTACAAGACCTACACAACATTGAGCCTGTCAACATTCTGTCACACACAGGAAGGACCCAGAGGGGAATAACTCCTCTCTGAGGACTTATAGATCAATAATGGTAGCTAGGAGAGAGGGATTCATGAGGACTCATTCCTCCCCAAGTTTCTACAAGCAGTTAAGCATGGCTGGGGGAGGGTGAGACACTTATTTTTCAGTGGTATAGCTATGAGTCCATGCCTAGGTACCATCATGAAACCCATGGGTTACCAACAAAAAAGACATGAAAGTTAAAGGGAGGTAGTTGTAAAGAGGACAGGGAACAATAGGAGTGAGTGGGGAACAGGAGCAGGTAATGGGTGAATTTGATCTAAATACATTTATATACATGTATCAAAATGTCATAATGAAAGCCATTATTATGTCTAATTAATATATGATAATAAGAACAATTAGCTTTAGCTGCCCATGCATGTAGTCCCAGCTACTTAGGAGGCTGAGACAGAAGAATCCTTGAGCTCAGGCATATAAGGCCGACCTGGCAATATAGCAAAAAATGTATTAGTTTGTTCAATAATTGCACTTGTAACACTTATAATATAGAAGACTAGTCACCTAGTTCCTTGTTAAAGCTTAACATCTTATAACTCCCTAACTTGAATTTCATTATTGCCTATGCATGTTGTAGGTTCAGGTTTTAAAGCAAAATTTAAAGAATTTATTCTACCCTTAGGAACAGTTCTTGTCACAATTTAATCCCAAAGTGTCCTGATGAAACACAAAAGAAAATTCCCTTCTTTGAGAAGATGTTTAATATCAGAAAACATAAAAAAATCCCCCAAATCAATGACAGAGGTCCCAAATAAAGTTGACTAAATAAACACTTTATATGATTCAAATGATTGTTGATGCCCAGTGTAATGGTGCAGGCCTAAAATCCAAGCTACTTATGGGGCCTAGGTGGGAAGTTCACAAGTTCAAGGCTTGCCTGATCTACAAGGAGTTCAGGCTAGTCTAGGCAACGTAGTGAGAGCATGTCTCAAAAAGTGAAGAGTTGAGCAGGGCGTGGTGGCGCACGCCTTTAATCCCAGCACAGGGGAGGCAGAGGTAGGAGGATCACTGTGAGTTTGAGGCCACCCTGAGACTACATAGTGAATTCCAGGTCAGCCTGGGCTAGAGTGAAACCCTACCTCGGGGAAAAAAAAAAGTGAAGAGTGGACTGAGGATGTAGCTCGGTGGTAGAATACTTGCCTGGGTGCTGGCAAAAACCAACCAACCAATGAAGCAAATGACATGTGAAAAGGTGTTCAGCAGAATTACGCATTGGAAAAATGTAAATAAAAATCACAATGATTTACCACTAATGCATGAGAATAAGGTTTAAAAAAATCTGACAACATGTGTTGGTGAGGCTGTGGAACAGCTGGAATTCATATACTTCTGGGGAGATACAACTCTGTGGGAAACAGTGATTCTAATGAAATTAACCTTTGGTCAAGCTGTTTTATTCTTAAGTATTATTGAAAAGAAATGAGGACATGTATAGAAAAGAGTCACGTATGAATGGTTCAAATGCCTATGTGGTCCTAACATCCCTCCCTTCTCTGGGCTCACTGTGGGTATTTCTTTCATATTGCTATCAGTATCTATTTCCTAGCTTGAGTATGCACTTGCAGAGAGCTCAAAATGTGATATGTTACATGCTGCAGCTACCAGATATTCCTTTTTAGGTTCCCAGAGCATAGTTCGTGGTTTACTGCAGAGTAGCAAGGGAGCATTTTCACTGAAGCCTACACCCACATGTGCAATATAAAGAAATCAGAACTGGAGGGCTGGAGATATGACACAATAAAGGGCTTGTTGTGTAAACGCCATGACCTGAGTTCAAATCCTCAGGGCTCATTTAAAATGCTGGGCGTGGTGGCATGTGTCTAGAACCCCAGCACTGTGACAATGAAGACAGGAGGAGCCCTGGGGTTTGCTGGCTAGCATCTAACATTGATCTATGGCCTCCACATATGCATGTACAAACATGCACCCACACCATCCCCCATGTGTGACACACACACACGCCAAAAAATTTATAACTTGAAAGGGATGAGTGGTGCCTGATCTAACGCAGAGTAGCCTAAATGTAAACAAGCTTCTGGACACTATGCATTACTGTATCTGGTATGGTAATAAAGCCGAGTCTTATGGGCAACTCTGTGGCACTCTACAAAAGAATTCAATAGAAACCCTTGAATGAACAGTCAGATCTGGCGCCGAGATAGCAATTCCAAATGAAATCAATGAGAGGGCACACAGTATTCTTGTTCTCCTGAATCATCTGTTTGTTGGCATGAAGAATGGGTGGGAGGGATGGCAAAAGGACAGACAAAGAAATTGGAAGAAAAGCTGTGGAACTCAGTAAAAATCTCTTTCCCGGAAGGTCTCTGGCCCCATCTCCTAATTATTTTGTTCCATCCTTCTTCCTGAATCTAGCATCTCTGAAATAATGTGGGAGCGCTGTCAGGGCTGCTTGGTCCAGCTTGAATTGAGAGACACTCTTTGTTCTTGAACGACTCTGCAGTGTACCAAGGACAAGGAAGCATTCTGGAAAAAACAGTTCTGTGATGCCTCCCAGAAATAGATGAGCACCCTAAAAGAAAATTTCCATTTCTAATTTCAAGGGTACTTTAATCATGGAAGGGATTTAAGCAACAACCTTGGAACACTGAAAATCCAAGTACACTGTGACATATTCATATTCTAACAACTATTTTTAAGTACTTAAGCATCTTTTTTTTTTTTTCCAAGGATGTGTTTTCCTTTTCCCACAGTAAAGAGAATTGGATCATCACATCACACCTCATCTATTTCAGGTACATGTGAAATAAAATTAAACTCAGAAGGATTTTCTAGTATTTATTGGTTTTATATGCTATTTTTGCATGTAATATTAAACGTGGGAAAAAACCCTTAATGTCAACTTAAGCCTCATGCAGTCTTATTGAATTAGTCACT
Source organism: Orientallactaga sibirica (assembly GCA_036365145.1). Classification (NCBI taxonomy): domain Eukaryota; kingdom Metazoa; phylum Chordata; class Mammalia; order Rodentia; family Dipodidae; genus Orientallactaga; species Orientallactaga sibirica. The sequence continues at coordinate 2,604,643 of JAEOAD010000982.1, forward strand.
GATATTAGTTTAATGGAATTTGGGATTAGTGTCTTGATATTTCACTATTTTTCATTTTTTAAAATACAAACACAGACCTTTCCCCTTTGAGTATTTCCAAGTGATAGCTATGAATTAATTAGCTTGAATCATTTTTATAAACACAAATGTTCTTCTTCAATTTGTAAGCCAAGGAAAAGTCCTTCTCTCTCTCTCTCTCTTTCTCTCTCTATTTTTTTTTCTTGCAAGTTCCAACCAACCATATGACTGCACGCAGTTTTAGAAATGTTGGGCCCAGAATCTGATTCTCAGCTTCTGGTTCCAGGATACATATTAGAGCTTCCTCGAGGGGGAGGGGCTGTTCAGAGGTGCCAGGATGAGTGGAGAGCTCAGGAGTTGTCCTGAGTGCATTATCTTTTTTATGGTTTTTCTTGTGACTGAGACTCCCAGACTGGAGTGACAGGAAGTGCAAGGCCCCAGAATTTCCTCTGAACCCTCTCCTCTGATTCAAAGTCCTCCTGTGAAGTGTGCTTCGTGGGCCTTAGATCATCTACAGGAAAACAACTATGCCATCCCACGTGACACTTTTAATAAAAGATTACAAGATGCAGCTGTAAGCCTTACAGGCATTGGGAGCTATGGAAACAAGCATGGGTGAGTTGGGGGCAGGGGGGCTCACCTCTCAGCTGGGGAGAAAAAAATGCTTCAGAAAAGCACAGAAAAAACTATTCATTGGAACAGTTCAGGCCATGTGTGTATAAGAGAATGGGACTTGCTTACTATCTGGAGTTGATTAGGCTAAGAGTCTTACCAGAGTTGATGATGGACTCAAGGCAGGTCTGACTCTAGGGCAAGTTGTAAAAAAGCTCACTCATTTTATTGTTCATGTCAGTTGATTAACATATGATTGATAGCTATGGTATGTATTTAAGGTATGCTCCCTGATGCCTCAGTCTGTTTAGGCATTGTGAAATAACTACAGCAACAAAACTAATTCATAGGTTCATTGCCTCACATGGTTCCCATCTCCTTCCAGCCCTCCCTCCCTCTCCATCCCCCTTCCTACCTGTTTCTCTTCCTTCCTCCTCTTCATCCATTTTCCTTTTCCTTCCTTTCTTCCTTTCATCCTTCTCTTCCTTCCTCCCTGTCTCATAGTCTTCCTGTGGTGAATACGCTTGACATTTACTCTCAGGAAATTTCAAGTATATAATGCAATATTGTTAACTAGAGTCAGCATGTTGTGAGTTAGACATACAGACCTTATTCACCAGCCTAAGTTAACTATGTCCACTTTGATCAACACTTCCCTATCCTACCTCCTCCATTCCACCATCATTCTAATCTCTGAATTTGACTCTTGGATTCTACAAGTTTGCTCAGCTGGTTTTGGAATCCTAATATTATGCCATTTTTTCTCACTTGTAGATATACACAGTCCTTGTATTAGTTACTTTTCTTGACCCCCCATGACAAAATACCTGATACAGTTTATTTTAGCTCATGGTTTATAAAGTACAGTCCTGGACTAGAGAGATAGCTCAGCAGTTAAGGTGCTTGCCTGCAAAACCCAAGGATCCTAGTTTGATTCCCCAGTACCCATGTAAAGCTTGATACATAAGGTGGCACAAGCATCTGGAGTTCATTTGCAGTGGCTAGAGGCCCTGGCATGACCATTCTGTCTATCTGCCTCTCTTACTTTTCTCTCAAGTAAATAAATAATCAAGAAAAAATTAGAAAGTACAGTCATTAAATCAAGAAGGCATGCCACCTGGAGTCTTTCATCTGCGGTGTTAGGAGCCTGTGGTGGAACTTGATTACATCTCGATGGATCAGGAGCAGAGATAGGACCAGAAGGGGACTAGGCTATAACCCTTAAAAGCCATCCCCACCCCCAGAAACATTTCAGCCAGGTCCCACTCCTAAAGGGTTCAAAACCTCCCAAAACAGCACCACTAGTTGGATACCAAGTATTGAAACATGAGACTTAGGAGGATGGCATTTCAAATCCAAACCATAATAATCCTCATGTTCCTTTAGCATCTTAAGCCTTCTACAGATTTGCTTCAGGCTTTGAGACCTCGCTCCCATGCTTAGGACTTTAGCATGTGAGTGTCCAGCTCGAAAAAGAGAATAAGTTATGTGAGGTAGAATGTTTCTAGAATGGATTTCATTGAAATGTACTTGATAATTGTTGATTATTTGCTTAATAAAAACGTCCTTCCGTAAGGAAGAATTATAGCAAGAGGAAAGGAAATTGCCCTTACTCTTTGGAAGCTTACAAACTAAGCAGATTAGAAATTGACACGTGATCACTGATTTTCCTATAGGAGTAAAAGCAAGTGTGTAAATGCAAATTAGGAAACATGCAAGAGGGAAATTGGTCAGTTTCAAATGCCATCTGTGATTTCTAGGATTGTTGTGTTTTCTTTAGCCTGTTATAAACTATAAGGGAAAGAAGACTATTTTTTTTTTTTTTTTTTTTTTTTTGCAGACAATCTTTATACATTGATTTCCAAGGATCTTGCCAAAAGCGGGTGATCGCGTACATGCTAAGTCTATTACTATTGTGAATACGCACTCCTTTCATTCTTGCCACATTGGCTAGAATAGTTTCTTTGATTCAGTTTCCTTTCCATAAAGAGTCCATACAACTTCAGATCTGTGTAGCTTGTGGGTATGTGTTAAATTCTGGTTAACATAAGTACTGTTATTACAAACTGGGCAAGCATGGTCATTAGAGGCAAATGTCTGTGGCTCTTAATTTCACACTCATATACATCGCACTTTTACATGTAGTGTTCAATTTGCAGACATTGTGTAATGGCCAAGTGCATCAGAGTTCCTAAATGGCAAACGTTTTGCTAATTGACTTGTGATCAGTCCCATTTGACAAGAGAGACCCAGAGGCCATCCCTGTCCCTCTATCTTCATCCTTGAATCCCTACTAACAATGATGGTTGCTGTTTGTCCTGGAATTCTGAGTGTTTGTAGTAGTCTGTTTTAGGAATACAGTGCTGGCTTTTAAGAGAGTGATTATAGGGAAAAAGGAAATTGGGCAGTTGCAGACAATTTCTAATGATGTTCTAAAAATAATGAATTGTTAAAGCTGTGTTTGAAGTCTGGCCTTCTTTAAATACACACACAGCCCTTGTGTAATCAGTATTGTGAGGAAGGAAATAACTTATCCTTAAGGAAGTACAGGATGGAAGACACAATCCACAACCACCATTTTGAGTTAGAATGGACTTCAGGGCCATCCCACAGTATAGACCTAGGGGGTCACTTTGAGCCTGTCTCAGTGGAACTGGTCACTCAGATTGCTTCCTCTCATAGTCTTGTCCTGCCCTATTTTCAATTTACTCTGTTTCTGGGCAGCTCTTGAGGGATGAGTGGGTCTGGAGACTTGGAGCAAGTCCTCTTTCCCAAGGGCTCTTATTGTGTGATCTTCATCAGGCTTTAAAAGTACACAACCATGGGCTTCAGTGGGTAATGTGCTTGCCACATAAGCATGAGAATCAGAGTTCACGTTGCCAGAACCCATTTAAAAGCCAGGCAGGTATGGTGACCAGTCTGTAATCCCAGGGCTAAGAGGCGGAAGCAAGCAGGCTAGCTAGACTAGCTGAATCGGCGAGCTCTGGGTTCAAGTGCGAGATTCTGCCTCAGTAAATAAAAGTGGAGAGTGATTGAGGAAGACACCTAATGTCAACCCCTGGCTTCCACATGCACATACATGCATACACACATCCACATGCAAAAAAGTACACAATCATTATTTTTCTTTCACTTATTGACTGAAGATAAAGATTATGAGCTAGTTTTTTTTTTTTTAATGGGGAGATTTTTATTTCTCTTTTCTGCTGGAGGAAGGATGAGAGCAAAAGGAAGGACACAGATTACAACCTAAGATGGTGGTTTTGTGCTCAGGGGTGGAGTTAGAAATACTGATGTGTCAAGTCACATTAAAATGAAGCATGACAATAGCTAAATTACTGTGACAGACACAGGAAAGATCTTCCTTAGCAAAGTTGATTTGGGTGTGGACTAACACTGACTTGTGTGGCTGGTGACCTAAAGTATATGGCAATGTCAAGAGCCTGACCCAATAATTTTTCTATGTGAGGACTCTAGGAGCGATTAAAGGAGACACCAGTTCTAGGAATGGCATATCTGGTTGGGGCCAAAAACTTGCTTGAGGGAGTGGACAAACGCTATTGTTAGCTCTATATAGAGAGTCACCCTGTCCAAGGTTCTAGGATCCTTCAAGAAGGGAGGCATTAGGCAGAGGAAAGACCCACCCAAGAAATGACAATATATTAATGACATGCTCCATGTCATGCGGGGAAGAAGGGACAACAAAGCTCTGTCTCTTGAATGTCTGGTAATTTCCACAACATTGCAATAGAAGGGAGCTATCATTGGCACAAACAAGGGTTTAATTGTAGTTTTGCCAAGCCCTACAACAAGGATGAAGGAAAAAGTGTTCTCACAGAAGGGTAGCTCTGGTCAAGGGATGTGAGTACACAGTGTGAGTCTACCATGTACACACCAACTCTTGCATGCTGCTTCCATGTCCTTTGATTCAACCACTTGGATTCAGTGCTTTCTTCTCACTGAATGGGTATGGCTGTAGTTCAGGGAAAGCCAGCTGGAGCGCACATGATTTACTTCCTGAGCTCTCATGCCCCAAAGGCTGCTTTGTTCTCTAGGAAAAAAAAAAAAAAGGTACCTGCTTGGGAAGAGCTGTTCTACGCAGCAGGGCTCTGCTTCCTTTCTGCATAGTATATACATCAGTTACTTTGAACTTTTGTATCTTACTCCTTCAATTTGTACTCTGAACATAGGACCTCTAAGACAAAAAAATTATGCTTAGTTGCAGAACAATAAAAGCAGGCTTAAGCTATTTTATATGAATTATACACACACACAGACACACCTGCTAGATTCATCAATTTAACCCGATAGTCACTTTTGTATGTCTGTGTGTGGTGTGTATTCCTGTGTTTATCTATGTAGATGCATGTGTGTGTGTGTAGGCCAGAGGTCAATGTCAAGTGTCTTCATCAATCACTTTCCACCTTACATTTGGAGACAGAGACTCTCACTGAACCTGGAGCTTACCAATTCAGCCAAGTTCTTAGCCAGAAAGCCCCAGGGATCTGCCTTTGTCTACCTCCCGGTTCTGGGATTACAGGTGTAAGTCACCATGCCGGGCTTTATGTGGGTTCTGGGCTTTTGAGTTCTCATGCTTGGAAGGGAAGCACTCTACCCACTGAACCATTTCGTCACCCTCTGATGAGAAAATTTTAAATGCCCACAGTCATTTTTAGAGTCTTAGCTTTCTGGGACAGATTGATGAAATAAAAGCCAAGCATCTTAATGACACATTGCCACGAATACTGGTCCAATAAACATCCTCAAATCACTGACGTGAATTTGTATAGTACAAGAGGTGGTGAGGATTCTGTAGATAAATGAGCCTGGTGCTTGTTTTTGTCACAGAAAGGATATAATTGCCTGACATCTTTGGAGTTTGAAGATGGCTCTGAGCAATTACATTATTTTTGACAGAACTGCTTGTGGCAACTTCATATGGTTGACAAGGAGCCTTCTGAATAATTGAATTGCTCATTTCCCTGCACACACAGCTTCTCACGTCAACCAGCTTACCATGGGGATACTCATAAATAATGACAAATAAAGATGAAGCAGTTTTTCACAAGGAATAGTTCAGAAACTTAGGGTGTTGGGGTTTCAGGCCAATCCAGTTGAATTTCTCATCTATGTTCTTTGGAGGATTAGAAACTGGCAATCCATGACATAACTGGGAATGATACACAAAAGTATTTGATAAACACTAGCTCCACACCCACCAGCCTGTGTATTTGGGTAAAGAGGAGAAAATCGAGAGGCAATGGCAAAACAGATGGAAATGGTGTCTCTGTCTGGGAAAGGAGAAGCAGTCTTGCACTAAGCTTGGCTGGATGCTCAATAAAGTTTCTTCATTTCACATGAATGGAGCTGCATGGAGGCCTCCTGAGCCTTGGGGGCTGGAAGTGGGAGATGTTGCCAATGGTGCCCAGGGTTGGGAGTGTGGGTCTTTTTTGGCTCAGGATGTTCTGCTCTGGTTTGTAGCAGAAATATGATGCTAGAAGTTTGTGGTTCTGCACAAAGGCTTCCCTGATAGCCAGGCAAGTCTTTCCCTGCCTACAGAGACGTCCTAACAGTTTTGACGCTATCAATACAGCCAAGGCATACCTTAGTCGCCACTGAAAATAAGTGTATTAGGTTGATTCACCTCAACCCACCCTCTGATTTTGCCTCCCAGAGCCTCCCTTCTGTGAACCATTAGCTCTTTTGCCTGGCTGGGTTTTCTTTACTTTTCATGAAGCTCTGTTGTTGTAATTGGTTGAGGCAGGGTTTCACGCTTGGGTACTTTGTGCACAATCTTTCTTTGTCTTGAGGAACTTTCTGGTCTCCTGTAGGATGTTGAGCAGCATCCCTGGCCTCAGATCACTAGGTGACCAATGACAAGCAATCATTTTTATTATATTTATAGTATGTCCTATAATTTTACTTGTATATTTGTAGAAAGAAAGACACATAAAACACTAACATTAATTAATGTGTGTGTACGGCATGCATATGTAAATTCTTGTTCATCTGTGCATGGGGGCATGTGTGGGTATGCATAGTCAGGCATGTGCACATCTGTGTGCATGCATATGGAGGCCAGAGATTGGACAATTTCTTTTTGGGACTTCCTCAGTCACTGTCTGATTTCTTGTTTGAGACAGGATCTCTCACTAAGTCTAAAGCTCAATGATTTGGATACACTAGGTAGCCAACAAGCCCTAGAGATCCTTCTGTCTCCACCTCCCAAACACTAGGATTACAGGTGAATGCCATTGCACTCACCTTTTTTTTTTTTTTTTGAGAGAGAGAGACAGAGAGAGAGAGAGACAGAGAGAAGGGAGAGGGAGACAGAGATGGGCGCTCCAGCAGTGTCTCAACTGCTGAGAATGAAATCCAGATGCATGCGCCCCCTTGTGGTCAAGTGTGGCATTGCTCCCTTGCCTCACTTTGCATCTGGCTAAACGTGGGACCTGGAGATTGGAACTGGTGTTCTTAGGCTTAGGAGGCAGGCACTTTAACCACTAAACCATCTCTCCAGCCCACACTCAGCTTTTTTAAAAAAATTAAAATTTTATTTATTTACTTGAGAGAGAGGGGAGAAATGCACAGACACACACGCACAGACACACACACACACACACACACACACACACACACACACATATGATGCCATCATCATTTCCCCTTCTATTAAGTAGATCTTGTGTACATAGTAGTAACCACTGTGAGGTCATAAATCCCATGGCCACTTTGTGTCTGGAACACAGCATTGCAAACAGCCTTCCCCTTTCTTTGGCTCTTACATTCTTTCCACCACCTCTTCTGCAATGGTCTCTGAGCTTTGGAGGGTATGGTAAAGATGTTTTACTTAGTGCTTAATACTTTGCTGTCACTTCTTCTCAGCACTGTGGTGAGTTTTGGTCACGCCAGTGATCACCACCATCTGAAAAGAGAAGCTTCTCTAACCTAAAGCAAGAGTAGCATTCATATATAGGCATAAACATAAGTGTTTAGAGGGCTCTTTAGTGGGCATAATGTATACATTTAGCCAGAGAGCAATAGTAGTTCTCCCCTGTTGCTTATGACCTCCCCAGCCATAGGTTTTCAGTACCAGGCATTCCTTCCCATGGAATGGGCCTCAGAACAATAAAAAATCAGTTGGTTTCCCTCATAGCAGACATGGCACCATTGTATCAGTTGGTACATTTGGCCTGGTTGGCCAGCACAAACCTTGCATGGTCCACTGCTGGTTAACACTACTGATGACTTTTCTCCTCCCAAAAGGTTGCATGAGTCCTTCTAGCATCCTCACAGCTAGTCAACAGGGAGGAGGTTTCCAGCTCAGCTCCAGCTTGATTTCTTAGTGACCTGCAGCCCAAACATGTGGTATCTTCAGCAATAGGGTTTTGCCATCTAGTTCTGATAGGCAACCAGGAGATTTGGCAATAGCCTGTTTGGAGGGGCATCTGGGACCGCCCTGGTCAACATCTCACTGGAAGGTATCTAATCTCTGGCACTGAAAGTTTTCTAATAACCTGTGGTTTCTGGACACAATATTATTCATCTTCATAGTATTTTCTGCATGAAGTCTTCCTCTTTTTAACATATTACTTTTTAAAGGGATTTTTAATTTTTATTTGAAGGAGAAAGGCAGATAGATTTATTTGAGAGAGAGACAGAGAAGAGAATGGGTGCACCAGGGCCTCCAGCCACTTCAAATGAATTCCAGACACATGTACCACCTTGTGCATCTGGCTTACATGGGTCCTGGGAAATTGAACCTTCATCCTTAGACTTTGCAGGCAAGTGTCTTAACCACTAATCCATCTCTCCATCCCTTCATATATATTATTATTATTATTAGCTATATAGTGCTTAAATTTTAAGTAGAATTAAAATTGAGCTAAAATATGACTGGATTATTTCTCTTAAAGTATTTCATTTTATAAACTAAATTGTAAGGTGAGCTTTTGAAGTGCATTGTTTGGATTTAGAAATGAGAGAAGAGTGCTAATGCTGTTAAACTCAAGGCCATAAACATTCTGGCCCTAAGTAGGTATTTTTTGTTGTTTTATGCATCTTTACTTGCGATATCTCTAGGAAAGGGAGCAGCACTTTATGGCAACTTTGGCTTTATCAGTTGTGTTGAAGTTTCTTGACTCTCAGCCAGAAAGAAATACAGCAAACTGGATCCCTGATGTGATGGGTATCTTTCCCTTCCCAGGTCCCCTTAATTTTTCCTTTTTTTCTATCCTGCCTCAAACCACCTCACACCCACATGGATGTCTATAATTAGACAATAACAAGGTCTGACAAAGAGGCAGAGCTGCTTAGAGAGCTGTCTCTAACCAAATTCTATTCTTGGCCCTGCAAACACACTGTAGACTAATGAAGTGAGGAGAGTTTATCTTCCTGAATTGAAGCTGGACAGTGTGGGGAGGGAATACCATAAGAACACAACACAACTAATCTCTTTAGAAAGTGTCTTCTACAGATATAGTACGTGCCCATTGCTTTTCTGCTTCAGCTTTTCCTTGTGTTTTCATCTTCCATGTTGTTAATACAGTGTTTTTCTAAAGAGAAATGATTATATGGACCTATTTATTGACGATATTGATTGCTAAGTTTGGGGGCGGTGGGAAAGTCTGTAAACCCAAACTCAGGGGACTGAGGCAGGAGGATTGAGAATTCTAGGTCAGCCTGAGCTAACAGTGAGACCCGTCTTAATCACCAAGCCTGCACATGGTAAGGCAGAAGGAAAAAAGTGTCCATTGTTACCTGCTCTCTGCTTCTTGATCCATGAAGATGTGTGGAATCCCTGCCCCTCCATCACCATGAACTCCATGTTGTGAGGGACTGAACCTTTCTTAAACCACAAGCCCAAATAAACCCTTTCTTTCTTAAATTGCCTTTGTTCAGAATTTTCCCACATGAAAAAAAAATTGGCTAATACAGAAAATTGGTATTGAGGTGTTGTACTGTTGCTGTGCTAGACCTCATGATATGCCTCATAGGCTCTTGGAACTGTTTTGTGGGAGGAATGTGGAAGAATTTTGAACTTTGAGCTATAAAGGCTCTTGAATATGGAATGTAGAACTTAATGGGCCTTTTGGTGGAAAGTTAGAAGACAAAAAAGCTGACAGAGGGGTGGAGAGATGGCTTAGTGGTTAAGCGCTTGCCTGTGAAACCTAAGGACCCCTGTTTGAGGCTCGATTCCCCAGGACCCACGTAAGGCAGATGCACATGGTGGTGCATGTGTCTGGAGTTCGTTTGCAGTGGCTGGAGACCCTGGTGCGCCCATTTCTCTCTCTCTCTCTCTCCTCTCTCTCTCCCTCACCCTCTCTCTCTCTCCCTCCCTCCTTCTCTCTCCCCCTTTCTCTAATAAGTAAATAAATAAACATAAAAACTTTTTTAAAAAGCTGACAGAAACACATACAGTGGACACTGGGCTTATTGGGTTTCAAAAGAGTAAAAGGGTGCTCAGGAATTAGAACTTAGGCTGTTTATATTCCACTGTGGCCAAAAAAAGTTGGCTGCTTTGCTGTAGCAACAAAAGCAGACAATTTGCTCAGTGAACTAGAATAGAGGACCCAGATATGAGCCCATGCAGCCACAGCTTATTTTTGATAAAGATATCAAAAATATACATTGGAGAAAAGAAAGTTTCTTCAGCCAAGGGTGCTGATAAAATTAGATATCTACATGTAAAGAATGAAACTAGATCCCTATTTTCTACCCTGCATTAAGTTCAACTCCAAATGGATTTAAAAACCTTATAATATGACCTGAAATTCCAAAACTGTTATAGCAAAAAGAAAAATACTTCAAGATGTTCATGTAGGCAAGGACTTTCTGAATGTGATTCCAGCCATTCAGAAAATTGTGTCAACAATTGAAACATGGAATTTTATCAATTTAAAAGCCTTCTATATAGGAAAGGAAACAATCAAGTGAAGGGAAAGCCTATAGAAAGGGAGAAAGTCTTTGCTGTCTATGTATCTGACAAAGGATTAGTACCTAGACAAAGAATTCAAAACTGAACAAAATAGCAAACGACTCAATTAATAATTTTTTTATTGACAACTTCTATACTTACATACAAAACAAACCATATTTCCCTCCCCTCCCCCATTCCCCTTTAGAAGTCCAATCTCCATCGTATCCACTCCCTCTCTCCATTAGTCTCTCTTTTAATTTGATGTCATCATCTTTTTCTTCTATTATGAGGGTCTTGCGAAGGTATTGCTAGGCACTGCAAGGTCATGGATATCGAGGTCAATTTCTGTCTGGACAGTTGTGTTGTAAAGAGTTGTACCCTTCCTTTGGCTCTTACATTCTTTCCGCCCCCTTTAATGTTTTGGAGGCTACAGGGACCTCCTTGGCCAACAACTCACTGGAAGGTATCCCATCCTAGGCACTGAAAATTTTCTAGTAACAGTATATAGCTTCTGGATGTGCCAGTATTCAAAAAAGTAGGTTTACATAAGTCTTATTCAGACTATCTTGAATTTTGATTGACCCTCCCCCTGCCCTTCCTTTATGCATTCTCTTCCCATGGCTTCGCTTAGGCCATTCCCCTCCCTGTAATCTATTCTTCTACTTACATATGTACAATACCATCCCCTTAAGTCCTTCCCTCTCCTCCTTCCCTTATAGCCTTTTACCAGCTCCATTGAAAATTTGTTAAATACATACACAATGGAATTTTTTAGCCATAAAAGTCAGTTGTAGGAAAATGGATGCAGCTAATGATAATCACATTAAGGCAATTAAGTCAGTCTCAGAAGGACAAACAGTGCATGTTTTCTCGCATACTTACTTGAGTAAGGATGAATTTGAAAGTATCTACAAGAACCAGAGACAAGGTGGAAGGCAAGGACTGACCCCGGAAAGTTGGCTTCCATTTTTATAGTTTTATTTTCACGTGTATGTGGTATGTCTGCGCATATGTGTGCATATTTCCATGTGTGGGGATGTGTGTGTGTGTGTGTGTGTGTGTGTACGTACACACGCGCACAAGCAGATGTGCATGCACATGTGTGTAGAGGCCAGAAGTTGATATGAATTGTTTTCCGCAATCATTCCACCAAGCTTGACATTTCTGTAGGTTCTGGGAATCCAAACTTAGGTCCTCACACTTTCACTGCACAAACTTTAGTTCCCAATAAAAGCTGGGGAAATAGAAGTCCAGATATGTCAACTTCCTTATGGACGAGCTCGAGCATCTGTGAAACATATTTTCAACCTAATGAGTCTGTTCTATATACTTTTGCATATATATTTAAATATTTTTGTTTGCAAGAAGTGAGAGAGAAGAGAGAGAAAATGGGAATGCCAGGACCTCCAACTACTGCAAACAAATTCCAGATGTATGTACCACTTTGTGCATCTGACTTTACATGGGTACTGGAGAATCAAACTCAGGTCCTTAGGCTTCTCAGTCAAGCACATTAATTGCTAAGCCATCTCTCCAGTCCTCCTTTGCATATATCTTAGTTAAGATAGATTGAAATATATTTATCACCATTTTTTTTTGCTGTGTGTCACATGTGTTTGTATATTCGTGTGTGAGAATATGGGCATGCACATCCCATGGAATGTATGTGCAGGTCAGAAGACAATTTTCTGGGGTCAGTCTTTGCCTTCTACCTTGTTTGAGGCAATCTCTGGTTCTTATTGTTCACTGCTGAGGCGATCTTAGAGCTTCTAAGAAGTTCTCCTGTCTCCACCTCCCATCTTTCTACAGATAGGCTTTCTATAGGAAGGCTAGGATTACAGAAGCCCACTGTGGCCTCAGGAATTTATGTAGGATCTGGGGATATGCACTCAGTCAAGTTTACATAACAAATTCTTTGTCCAGTGAACATTTTTCCAGCCCAGATTTAGCAGCTTATGAGAACTGTATTGTACCTATACTCAGCTCAGGGGATCCCCTTTGGCCCTCTGGCAGATCTTGCAAATAAAAGCAAAAGAAAGTTTTCATGTTAAAGTTGTGAACTGTGTCAGCTTCAAATCTGAAGTATCTCATCACTTTATTCACTTCAATCTCAAATATATATTCTTCACATGTTTCTCACAGATCTTATCAGGCCTGTAGTAGTAGCCAGTCCCCACTTGTAGAATTAATTATGTTGTCTTGAATAGCGTTAGCTTAAGTAGAAATGTACAGTACCAAAATTCTTACTTTATAATTACTATACAAAAAATACCACCTCTAAGGCTGAGGACTAATAGTATACAAATTAAGGTAAAAAATTTTTAATCAAGATTTAATATTCACAAGGTGACTACAACTGAAATCAGATCACAGGGAAGGCTGAAGTAGGAGGATCCAGAGTTCAAGGCCAGCCTTATCTCAAAAACAAACACAAAACCTACAAAAGCAATAAAAGATATCATTCCCATCTGGTTTTCTCAACAAAATACCATGAACTGTTTAATAAGTTTGCAGTGAAAGCTTTCATAATCATTTCTGTCTATATTGTGGGAGGCTAGGGTCTAGAAGTCTATTTCAAATTACAAGGCTGTTCTAATGATCCTTAAATGACTTAAATGTATTCTACAGTCTATGACAGAGGAAATGAAGGAGGTAGGGACTGCTGGTGGACTACATTGTAAAATTACTTATTTGTTCAGTAGGAAATACTTGGTTTAAAATAATCATACAAACCCATGTCAATAAGTCACACTGTTCAGGTCCGACATATATGGTTCAGGGTAAATAGAAGAGCCTGTAGATGGAATTCATTTCTCTCATAATTGGTTCATATTAACATCACATAGCTAGATGACCAAGAGAACAGAAGGTAAAGAAAGAGGCTGGTCAGCTTCCGTCCTACATGAATTCTAATGACTTGCAAAACTAGCTCTTTGCAAATTAATGCCATTGGGATCTTCTTCTGGTCTCCCCTCAGCACCTGGTCCTTGTGATTTTTGTTGAAAGAATTCAGATGAGAAACAGAGTGTAGAGGAGAAGACAGGCAGAGTTTATTACAGAATGCAGTGGGGGCACTTTCAAGGGGTGAGAGTGATGCAGGATTTGGGGTTCAGGAAGGGTCTCCCAGAATTTATGAACCACAAGTTTTTGGTTCTGTCCTACCTTTAGCAAAGAATTGATAAATATGGACTCAAGAAAGATAAATTATGAATTATTAAGTTTATTTAGGGAGACATCACAAATTGTGGGTTTATTTGAGGGAGAAATCACCAACTGTGAGGTTCAGGAAACATGCTCCCATGTGGAAACACTGCATAGTTTATAAGGTTAGTTTAAGGGAAATAGAGGATTTTTTTGGGGGGGAGGAAACTGGAGTAGAGCTGCAAACATGTGGATTAAAGAGAAAGTGAGGCTTTCAGACATCTTTTTTTTGGTGGGGGGGGAATACCCTATGCCAGAGCATGTGCTCACTGAGTGAATTTTCCAGAGTGTCCAGGTTCCTGGCCCTGGTACCCATGCTGCTGATGTGTGGCTACAGAAGTAGGCCTTTTGCTCTGGCTTCCTAATTGACTGGGCCCTGGGTCCCCAACTCCCTGTTCTTCTGAGCCTGAGGGTGCAAGGGCCATTGTGAAAGCTGGCCCTTTTGTTCCTGGCTCCCCTGCTTCCTCAACCCCATGTTACCCTGTGCTGAGGAGTGTACACAAGTGGAGTGAGTAGATGTGATATACCACTTCCCCACTTCCCGGTTTCCCAGGAACCCTTGTTGTACTTGCAGCCCCCACAATCTGTGCATCTGTGGTAATAACCCCATCTTACTCCAATCGGGTTCAAATTTAAAAAAGAACTCTCACTGAAGATCCTACAAGGACAAATACTTGCTTCATCCTCATGAGACTTTTACCTGGACATTAGTAGACCACAATGTGGAAAAAAAATAATGAAAGTCAGAAAACAGATCTCTACCAAGGATGCCTAGTCCCACAATGGAAGCCTCCAATGAAAACAGAGAAAACAACAAAAGTTGAATCCCAAAAGGAAAACACAGCAAGCTACATGACCTGACCAAGTGAATTGCTGAACTGGAAGCAAATTATAAAAGAACCAACAATTGCATAAATGAAATTCAGTTTCTGCTCAATTTCATCTCTTAGAGCACACAGCTTTTGTCACTAGGCTTAACTTAATTGAAGAAAACCAGAGAGGTCTCAAAAGAGAGGTAAATGAACTGAAGGTAAGGAAAAATAATAGAGGATCTCAATAACAAACTGATGAAGCTTAATGAAGACATGATCAAATGCAAGAATGAATTCCAGGAAGCATCAAGAAAATGAGACCTTAACCTGAAACTATACCTCAAAAAAGACATGGACACGATGTACAAAAGCACAGCAGAACACAAATAGAACTTTGAAAAACCTATCTAGGGCTGGAGAGATTCCTTAGCAGTTGAGGCACTTGCTTACAAAGCCTAAGGACCCATGTTCAACTCCCCAGGTCCCATGTAAGCCAGTTGCACAAAGGTGACACATGCCCATGTGTCTAGAGTTTGAATGCAGTGGCTGGAGACCCTGGTGTGCCAATTCTCTCTCCCTCTTTCTTTGTTCACTCTCTTAAAAAATACCAGTTCAACTCTGAATTGGGTAGAAAAGTATATGTTAAAAAATAAAACCTCCCTAGAAGCCTGTACTAAGAGTCACTCATGTGGAGGACAGAACTTCTGAGCTGGAAGAGCAGTCAGAAGTAAAGCTGCAAGCACGTGGAAACTAGCATCTAGGACCTTGTATAGGGAAAGTTGGGAAGAACCCACGTGGCATCTGCCATGTGTAGTTAGAAAAGTTCTAATAGGGCAAATGGTGAGGCTCAAGGAAAAAATGAGAGGTTAGATAACAAAGCAGAGACCAAGAGATTCAGAGGAGAAATGAGTAATGAAGATCATTACACTCATGGTTACACTGAGTTTAAAGAAATTACACCGGTGGCAAGCCTAGAGTTGGTGAGAACACCCACATGTTAGATCTGGAGCGTTAAAAAGAATATTCACATGGTAGATTCAGAAACCATGCATTTAATCAAAGAGAGAAGTAATGTCAAACTATAAATTGGAGAGAAGCAGGAAAAGCCATCCAAACCAAGAAAGAGTTCTATGCTCTTCTCCTTCCCCCAGCCAGGTTGGGTGAGGGGGAAGCCAGACTCGTGTGTTTTTGTGTCCCTAGCAAAGAGAGGTATGCAGACTGAGCTGAGCTGAACAAAGGGGGAAGAGAACTCCGTGAAGTTTACGACAGTAAGAAGACACCAACCTTTAGAGTCAAAGAGAAGACTGATTGGTTCATAGAGAACAAGGAAGGATCCTAGAGCCAGCCCATTTGGGCCATCTATCCAAGTAGTGTGCTAAACTCTGGGCAGCAGGGGGCACTGTAGATAGGTGTCCATCAGAAGAGTTCCATTTTTGTGGTGGCATATAGGGTGGCGTCTCATGGTTCTCTTTGAGCCTCCACCCCTAACTGAAAGTGCCTGAAACAGCTAGCTTTCAGACAGGAGAAATGGCTTAGCAGTTAAGGCGCTTGCCTGCAAAGCCAGAGGACCTAGGTTTGATTCCCTAGGACCCATGTAAGCCATATGCATAAGGTGGCACATGTGTCTGGAGTTTGCAGTGGCTAGAGGCCCTGGTGTGCCCATTCTCTATTTGACCCCCCCTCAAATAAATAAATGAATAAAGAAAATATTTTTTTAAAAGCTAGCTTTCTCCTGTCCTCCTTCAAGTGAACAATAGTCCAAGAGATCATTGTGCTGACTTACATTTTATGCAGTTTTTGAACTACTTCTAAAGCGGCTGAAATAGAAAACTTTTCTAGAAGGGTGTTTTTCTGCCAGAGTGATTGATGGCCCATTTGGACTGACTTTATAGAAGGGGGAATGGTATGGCTTTGTTCTTTATCAGAAAACCTCCTGTCATATAGTGATCTTAGAAGGTTTAGGGCTCTTGAAACCCAATTTAAATGGTTACCAATTAACCTTCTGGGCACCTGAAGAAGTCACATCACCTTGCAGGGATAGAGAGATTGTGGCAGGAAAGTAGGGTTTGGAGAGAGCAGCAAGGAGATGAACATATGAAAGAAGCCAGTTGGGTGAGAATTGAAAATCCTTCTCCACCTGCACTACATGTTGGGGATGCTATGTCAATGAACTTTAAAGGACGAGGCCTGAGGTTTTCTAAAATCTTATTGATTTGCAAGCAGAAAGAGATAGAAGAGACGCAGACAGGGTGAATTGGCATACCTGGCCATAGTGCCACTGCAAATGAATTCCAGATGCATGCACCACTTTGTGCATCTTGCTTTATTTGGGTACTGGGGAATCGAACTGGGGTCGTTCAGCTTTGCAGGCAAGTATCTTAGCCACTGAGCCATCTCTTTAGCTCCAGGCCTGAGTTTTTTGAGCATGTGTATGCCTTTGCCCAACTCACTAGCCCACTCCCATTCTTAAGAGTTTTTTTTTCTCTTTCTTAATCATCTCTCACTCTTCTTTTGTTTTGAGGCAGGGTCTCACTGTAGCCCAGGCTGGCATGGAACTCACTTTGTAGTACCTGGCTGGCCTTAAAGTCATAGCGACCCTCCTACCTCACCCTTCTGAGTTCTGGTATTAAAGGTATGTGCCACCATGCCCAACTAACTGCCTCTATTTCTGTTGAAGAACAGGGCAACTTAGGGTAGCAGGGCCCGCAAAGTGAGCAGTTGACTTTCCTCCTTGCTGAAAGTGGCACATGTCCTTAACCTCTAAGGCATGTTTTGATTTTCCTCTGTCCTTTTTCCCTGAAGGAGTCCTCAGAAGCCTCCACCTATTTGAAGGCCAAAAATGCCAAAAGGGAGGATCTGGGATTTTTCTTATTTTTTTTTCCCTAAGGAATTCCTCCCTCCTAGAAGCCAGATGTTAGAATGTGACTAAGACTACAAATGTGCCAGACTGACTAGCTCATCCACCCCACCTCTCCCCTCACCCACATAGTAAAGACTTATTCCAATTCCGGAGCTTTCTGCTTGCTTGCTTTCCTAAAATAAATCTTGCTTAATGGTATTCCATTTCAAGGGAACCGTCCTGCTATATAGGAGCTCTGCCATCTTCTCTTAAGTTCTATTATAAAATCTTCCTAAACTTTACTTTCTATAGTCTGTTGATTTCATCGTTGAGTTCATGAGACAAGAACCTGGAGGCCACTTAGTGGAAGTTTTGTGTGACCTTGAGCATCCAGCACCCTAGCTCCTGAGCTAAAAGCCCATCCAAGAGCTGAGAATGCCTTCACTGCTCTAAAGACACCTCACCTCAAATTCCCATATCACTATTTCTGTGAAGGGTTCAAAGCAGAGGACTCAGACCACAGCTTCTCTTGGGGTAGCAGCAAGGTTTATTTTGTAGCAGTTCAGAGCATCATGCTTTTCCAGGAAGGGTGGGAGAGAGTTTTGGACAATAGCTAGATCAGGTGGTGTCAGCTGCTACGGGGGGGGGAGGGGATTAATGGAAAGATGTGAGGGATCAAGGGACAGAGAGGGATGGACCAGTGGGAGAGTAGCTTGTTTTTTAATATTATTATTTTTAAAATATATTTTATTTATTTATTTGAGAGAAAGAGGCAGAGAGGGAGAGAATGGGGGCGCCAGGGCATCCAGACACTGCAAATGAACTCCAGATGCATGCACCCCCTTATGCATCTGGCTTATGTGGGTCCTGGAGAATTGAACCTGGGTCCTTTGGCTTTGCAGGCAAATACCTTAACTGCTAAGCCATATCTCCAGCCCTTAATATTATTTTTATTTATTTATTTGACAGATTAAAAAGAGGGAAGGGGAGAGAGAACGAATGGGTGCACCAGGACCTCCAGCCACTGCAAACAAACTCCAGATGCATGTACCACCTTGTGCATCTAGCTAACATGGGTCCTGGGAAATCGAACCTGGGTCTTTTGGTTTTGCAGGCAAATGCCTTAACTACGAAGCCATCCCAGCTTGGTTTTTGATCAGGGAGGAAGATAGAAATGGTGGTGGCCATTGTGGTTTGCTCTGCGTCCCTAGCCAGTATAAAGGAACGTCAGAAAATCTGGAGTGGTGTAGCAAAAGAAGGTGAAGAAGTCTGGGGAAGAACTGAACTGACTCTGAACTGAGAAGTGGGAAGAGAGTGAGACAGGGAAAATCAGGAGGGAGTGAGATTAAAGAAAGAAGAATAGACAAATAAAGGTGAGAGAGGGACAGACAGTGGGATAGACAGAACAGGTGGAGCACACACTTTATTTCAAGAAACCAAGGGAAAAGTGGAGAGAAGCACCTGGGGAAGGCTCCCTTTGGGGGATGGGGACTGCCCTGCAGAGGGAAGGGTCTTGGGAGACTTGCAGAGGTATGGACTGCTGGTCAGAGAAGGAGCCAGGCTGGTTAGGCTCCAATTGAGTCTTTTTGGGGACATAAAACCTTTGAAGCTTCAATTATGGCCAGTTGGGAGGGGGAGAAGGATATGAGACCCTAATACTCATCATGTGAAGGCTCTGGTACAATTCTTTGTTCCACGACACAAGAACCTGGAAATCTCATTGGGTGCTCAGTTGACTCAGTCCTGTGCCTAAATAAATATGACTCTGGTTCCATTCTTCTGATCAGTACTTAGAGTTCTACAATTCTAGTCCTTGGTTTTGCAAACTGCTGATTTATGAGGGAGGTGTCTAGCTCTAATATCTAACTAGCTACCTAGCACTAGGGCATGACCAATTTTGAAATAGACTTCATTCTTCTGTTTGGATATTCCCCACCCAGAAGTTACACAAGGAACAGTAATATGTGCAGTGATCTCATCAGGGGTAAGGAATTTCTGTTTCATTTCAGTAACTGGATGTGTCTCCCACTGACAGGAGAAAGGCATTAAGAGATCATCTCCTCCTGCCTTGAGGCAGGTAAAATTTTGACTCATCCAGAACAGATGGCCTTTCTCTCTTGATAGGCCTTAAGGGGAAAAATTGCTGCTTAAATTGATGAGTGAGAGCTTTCAAAGAGAAATTGAACTCAATTTTTACCTATCCTTCACTTCTGCTTAATTTTCCAAATGGTCCTAATTTATTGTTTTAATCCACCTGAGTAGGAAATATGAAACAGGTGCATGGAGAGTCAAAGTTTATCCTTTTATTCAAAATGAAATAGGGAAGTATTGAATTCAGCTCAGCTCCCATTGCTAGTTTTATAACTATATTTCCTAGATGAGATGATAGTGGTAATATTAGCACTCAATGTTGACATATAACAAATATATTTAATAATTATATTTTATTTCTTTTATTTATTTATTTTTTGGAGAGAGACACCGAGTGAGAGAATGGGCACACCAGCAGCCTCTGAGCCACTGTGAATGAACTCCAGATGTGCGTGCCACCTTGTGGGCAAGTGCAGCATTGCACCCTTGTGTCACTGCATCTGGCTAAACGTGGGACCTGGAGAATTGAAGGGGCATTCTTGAGCTTCACAGGCAGGTGCCTTAACTGCTAAGCCATCTCTCCAGCCCAGTAATCATATTTTAAATACTAATCTTTAATTTTTAAAAATTGTGTGTATGGTGTGTGTGTGTGTGTGTGTGTGTGTGTGTGTGTGTGTATGTATGTGAGACTTCAGGCACACACTGGAGGAGGTCATAGGACAAACGCAGATGTTGGTTCTCACTTCTCATCTAGTTGGAGGCAGGGTCTCTTGTTTGTCACTGTGTAGCCAAGACTAGTGCCTCCCACTTGCCATAGGGATTCTCTTATCTTCTCTACCATCTTGCCATAGGTGCACTTATGGACACTCGCATTATCACATCCAGTGTAATGTGGATTCTGGGGATCCAATATCATATCCTGACATTTGCAGAGCAAGTGTTTTATCCCCTGAGTCATCTCCCCAGCCCTAAATACTAATATGTGATTTTAAAGTGCTTTTCAGAATAAACAGATCTCCTCATACTTTATGCATTGGATATTCAAAAAGCTTGTAAGGTATGTGACACCCTCAGTTGCTAAGATAAAGAAAATAAATCTCAAGAAAGTTAAATAGCTTCAAAAAGTCACATAGTTAGAAAATATCAGAACAATAATCCAAAGATTAGCAAATGACAGCCCTTGGGCCAAATCTATCCTTTTAGTTGCATATATATCTCTTTCAAGATAAGAATGGTTTAAAAAATGTTTTAAAAAGAATATGTGGGGCTGGAGAGATGGCTTAGTGGTTAAACGCTTGCCTATGAAGCCTAAGGACCCCGGTTCGAGGCTCGATTCTCCAGGACCCATGTAAGCCAGATGCACAAGGGGGTGCATGCATCTGGAGTTCGTTTGCAGTGGCTGGAGGCCCTGGCACACCCATTCTCTCTCTCTCTCTCTCTCTCTCTACCTGCCTATTTCTGTATCTCTCTCTCTCTCAAATAAATAATTAAATATTTAGAAATAAAATTAAAAAAAGAATATGTGGGGCTGGAGAGATTGCTTAGTGGTTAAGGTGCTTGCCTGCGAAGCCTAAAGACCCAGGTTCAATTCTCTAGGTCCACATAAGCTAGGTGCACGTGGTGGTGCATGCGTCTGGAGTTCGTTTGCAGTGGCTGGAGGCCCTGGCGTGTTCATATTCTCTCTCTCTCCCCCTCTATATCTCAAATAAATAAAAATAAATCAGAAAAATATTTGAAAAATATTATGTGGCACATATTTTTTATGAAATTTAATTATAGTATCCATAAAAACATTTTATTTGAACATACATGCATATTTGCTTACATTTTATCCACAGCTGCAATATGAGAGTTCAGTAGTTGTGACAGAGACCATATGGCCCATCAACCCTAAAATATTAACTGTCTGTTCTTTTATAGAAAAAGTTTACTTGGTCTAGCTATAATCCAACCTTAAATTATATCCTTGGATGCCTGGATGGAGACAGAGAAAACTATAATAAAAAGAAAGGTTGAGACTGGCAAGGTGGATCAGCAGTTAAAGATGCTTGCTCCAAAAGCCATCCCAACCCATGTTCAGTTCCCCAGAACCTACGTAAAGGCAGATGCACAAATTGGCACACGTGCCTGTAGTTCATCTGCAGTAGCAAGAGGTTCTGGTATACCTATTCTTACTTTCTCATATTGCTAGCAAATAAATAAATGAAAAAAATTTAAAGAAGGTTCCTTGGAACTTAGCATGCCTTGCTGTTAGAAAACATGTGATCAAACGCATGAGATATTACTAGTTTGATCATGATCATGTACAAGAAAGTTTAAGTTAGAAAACTATTGCTGTCGGGCTATAGAGATGGCTTAGTGGTTGAGAGCTTGCCTATAAAGCCAAGGATGCCAGTTCGAGGCTCAATTCTTCAGTACTCATGTAAGGCAGATGCACAAGGTGGCACATGCCATCTGGAGTTTGTTTGCAGTGACTGGTGGTCCTGGTGTGCCCATTCTCTCTCTCAAATAAATACAAAGAAAAAAAAAAAAAAAACTGTTGCTGTCATTCTATGCTCCCAACTTCTATAGAACTGGTTTAATTATTAAGAGCCTTAAAATGGCTATATCAGTACAAAATCATCAATATTTCATGAACCATTGTGGAATTTTAATATGCAAATGTTAGCTGTGCATCTTCTTGAGCCTTTATTTTTATGGAGAAAATTAAGTGTGCATATTTTAGTAATTTAATTTTAGAACTTTGCCCCAAGCTTAACCCTTACTCTGTCTCTTGAAGGATTGGATTGGCTGCTTCTGAACTTCCCACAGGCTTTCATTTAGTTCTTGGAAATACTTAATTTGCCATGTCTGTCATACCAACCAACACACATAGGATATATTTTTTTAAAGTGACAAGAAAAACGGTTCTTTAAAACTGAAAATAAATGCTTGTTCTCTTTGTGACATGAGGCAAACCCATTTCCCCATTCCCCATCTTGATGGCCCTAGCTGGCTACTCTGCCCTTTCACTGGGGACTCAAAAGCAGAGCCTCCAGGCCATTAGCATCATTCAGCATTGGGGTTGTCTTACGGTCATACCCTTTAATTCCTGAACTACTGAAAGGTTCATTTCACTGAGATGGATTTTCTTTACAATGAAATGTGAAGATTTTAATATCTAAAATGGTTAATAGTGAAATACAGATTCCAGTGTTTGAGTTTTGTAAATGTAGATCCAGGTGGCCTGTGTCAAGATAAGAACTTTTCTAGGTACTCTTAAAAGCACCCCTCTTGCTCCTTTTTAGTTAGTACATGCCCCTCTCTCCTCCCTAGAAATCACTTAACTGATTATATCACCTACAAACTACTTTGCCTGTCCTTGAATTTCACATAAATTTCACATCATAAGGTCAATCTAATACATTTGTCTGAAAAAAGAAATGATAGTATTTTTTTATTTCTATCACTTCAATGAAGAAATTAAGATGAAATAACCATTTTCTTTTGCACCAGTCACACGACTGTCCATGTGACTCTAAAATCCTTACTCTGTCTCATCTTATCACAGCACTTTCTATGTCAGTTATCAACATGACAAGGCATTACCAATTCTCTTCGTGTTGTCCTCCACTTCTGAGCAGATGAGAACAACATACCCCTTCATCATTTAACTGATTGTTCTCTCTCACTTGAAGCTTCCCCAGCTACCCCCACATCAATTCTCTCAATCTGACCATGAGGATCTTTCCAAAATTTATAGCATATTAAATGTAGTACAGTGAAAGAAAAAGTCACTGGAGACTGTCACTCAAGAAAATGAACATCTTTCTATGAGAGTTGAGGATGACAGACATTAATTAGACATTAAATTTTTTCTGTAGAGATCTTGTAGACTCAAATAGCTGCCTAAGACAAAACTCTCAAGCCTGACAGGATAAATGAGAGGGGGTAGAATTTTGAGAGGTTTTCATCCAAAGATGAACTTTTCAGATGTTCCCACTATCCCCAGTTTGAGAAACCCCACATTATAACCAAACATGTCATATAAGCAGATCACTTCACACCATTGTAATAACTCAGAAAAATGTCCATGTGCAACTTGAAACTGAATAGCCCCGTATTATTGTATGATGGCTGACTAGATCATGGATAACAAGCTTATATTTTTAACGTGTATTTAGAAGTGAACAGAATTTAGTAAGTGCCATAGTGAACTTTGGGATAGTTAAGATTATGACCTTGGACTTCATTTCAGAGAAGTAAGTGTAGTAGAAGCAGGGGACACAGAATTCTTTTTTCTCTTGATTTTTCGAGGTAGGGTCTTGCTATAGCCCCGGCGGACCTGGAATTCACTATGTAGTCTCAGGGTGGCCTTGAACTCACAGAGATCCTCCTACCTCTGCATCTCAAGTGCTGGGATTAAAGTTGTGTGCTACCATGTCAGAAGGAAAGGTAGAAGGAGGTCTAAAGTGATGGCACATTGAATTTTCATCACTTTATTCCCTCTGATTGTGGCCAGGAATTCAAACACTAGCTTCTGTGGGTGGCCTATGAAAGACAGTGACAGGGCTGGAGAGATAGCCCAGGGGTTAAAGGCACTTGCTTTCAAAGCCTGATGACCTGGGTTTAATTCCAGAGCACCCATGTAATGCCAGTTGCACAAAATGGCATATGTGTCTGAAGTTCATTTGCAGTGGCAAGAGGCCCTGGCATGCCAATATTATCTCTCCCTCTCCTCTCTCTCCTTGCAAATAAATTTTAAAAATAGTGATAAAAGCACAAGGAACTTGTACAGAGCAAAATGTATGAAGAGTCAGTACCATCATGAATCTCTGTACAGACACTGTAGCAGACAGCTTCAGGTTTGCTGAGATGAACTTCCAGACCAGGCACAGTTATGGAGGAAGGGATATTATTTATTGAAGCTTACAGATCCAGGGGAAGTTCCATAATGGCAGAAGAAGCTGGCCTGCCTTCACAGGACCAAACACAGAGAGCAAAGGCAAAAGCCACACAACACAGCACACCTTAGGAACTCCAGCTGGGCACACTTTGCATATCTTTACAATGAAATCTCAAACCCATCACCACACCTTAAGATCCGCCCAGTAACATTGCCTGCAGCCACCTGGCTGCAGATGCAAACTACAAACTAATAAAACACTGAATATATTGGGGCCATCTATTCAAACTACCACAGACATCCCATAATCATGCCTTCCATGTGTTCAGGGCAGAAATTGTCTCCTTGATCCCCCACAGTTGCTTCCAATATATCTTAGCCAAAGCCAAACTCATTAACCTCACAAATCATAGTCTCTGCTGTGCATTGCCAGCATGGCTTAGTTCTGACTTCCTTCTGAGCACTTGCAAAACCTTAATCTTTGTATCAATTTAGTCTACTAGAGATAGATGTAGTTAAAAAAATATGAGCCATATATGCCATTTGAAATTTTCTCTGGGGCCTCCAAAAATAAGGTAGAAAGGGGCAGGTTAAATTAATTGCAATATATATAGAGATATAGATATATAATTTTATTTATTTATTTGAGAGAGAGAGATACAGAAATAGGCAGGTAGAGAGAGAGAGAGAGAGAATTGGTGCGCCAGGGCCTCCAGCCACTGCAAACGAACTCCAGATGTATGCACCCCCTTGTGCATCTGGCTTACGTGGGTCCTGGACAATCGAGCCTCGAACCTGGGTCCTTAGACTTCATAGGCAAGAGTTTAACCACTAAGCCATCTCTCCAGCCCAAATTGCAATATATTTTTTAACTTGATTCAGTCTATCTACATTGTTGAAATTTCAGCATGTAATCACCACAGCCATTATTTTTTTAATTTTCATTTATTTATTTATTTGATGTGGGTGGGGGGAAGAGAGAATGGGAATGCCAGGGAATGCCTCCAGCCACTGCAAACGAACTCCAGACATGTGTGCCCCCTTGTACATCTGGCTAACATGGGTCCTGGGGAATTGAACCTGTCCTTTGGCTTTGCAGGCAAACGCCTTAACCACTAAGCCATCCCTCCAGCCCGCCATTTTTTTTTAAACCTTTTTTATTTATTTGAGAGAGGGAGAGAGAGAGACAGATGGGCCCACCAGGGCCTCTAGCCACTACAAATGAACTCCAGATGCATGCACCACCTTGTGCATCTGGCTTACATGGGTACTAGGGAATCAAACCTGGGTCCGTAGGCTTCGCAGGCAAGTGCCTTAGCTGCTAAGCCATCTTTCTAGCCCTGACCACAGCCATTATTAAAGAAATGTCTTATATTTTTTCTTACCATACAAAGAGCTCAAGAAGTATGGACTTTAACAGAGCCTGAATTTGGATGGTATCTGAGTGGTCATGTGGTGGCAGTTATAGTGTATCCAACCTCTCCATATGAGGGCCTGCAACCTTCCTCTTTCATAATCTTTCCTCTCTGGGCTGAGTAAAAGAAAGTGAAGAGGCCAGGCATGGTGAATCATGCCTGTAACCCTAGCATTTTGGAAGTAGAGGATCAGTAGTTCAAGGCTACATAGTGAGTTTGAGGCCTGACTGAACTACATGAGACCCTGTCGTAAAAAATAAGTGGCAAATCAGGGCTGGGAAGATGGCTTAGCAGTTAAAAGTGCTGGCTTTCAAGCTTGGCAGCCCAAGTTTGATTATCCAGCACCCATATAAAACTGGGCACGAAGTGACACATGTGTCTGTAATCCCAAGGTGCCTATGGCAATGGGAGGTGGAGTCAGAACTCAGAAGCTCATGGGCCAGCTATACTGGTGCACATGAAGCTGCAAACAACAAGGAGACCCAGTCTCAAGCAAAATGGAAGGAGAGAACAAACACCTGAGGGCGAGGTTTTCCTCAGACCTCCACATGTGTGCTGTGACACATGCGTGCCCCACTCCATCATATGCACCCAAAAAATGGCGCAAAAGAATGAGAAGAGAGATGTGAGAGTTCTGGGTGCCATCTGTTCCTTACTAAGTACCACATTAGGGTATTTTTTTTTTTTTTTGGTTTTTCGAGGTAGGGTTTCACTCTAGTCCAGGCTGACCTGGAACTCACTATGTAGTCTCAGGGTGTCCTCAAACTCACGGTGATCCTCCTACCTCTGCCTCCCGAATGCTGGGATTAAAGGCGTGCACACCACGCCTGGCTACATTAGGGTATTTTTTATGCTACCATATGGAAACCTATTATCTTCCTATTTAGAACAATAAGACAACAGTGACCTTAGAGTCTACATGCTTAGCTACTCAGCAGTGTACTCGGTACACGCTGGCTCCCACAGATCAAAGCCTTTGTAGCTTAAGGGAGGTAGAGGTAAGTGGAGGGAAGTCTGCTCTATCCTTAAGCTAGTCAAGCCATGACTTGGTTCCAGTAGGCCCTGCTACTTTCTCGTGTGTGAGATCACATAGACCAGAGGACACCAGGAGCCACACCCTTTGTCAGTTCAATATAATTATCCTGACCAGGATTGTCTGATTAGGAATTGTATCCCATAGGTGATTCTTGCATTCTGTCCTATATCTGCCTACATATGGTTAAATATAGTAGATTCTATATCTTCCATAGGATGTTAAGCTTATTTGGTGGTCATTATATATGGATTATGTTCTTAGCTATAAAGACTATTTGTTCCTGTTGTTATAAACTTATTGTTTTTTTGCATGCCTTTCCTTTTGTGCTTGTGTTGTACAAGGAACTTCCCATTTTTCATGCAGTGATAGCTAACCTTAGACAAGAATCCTAGAGGAAATGCTCCAGGGATGGAGACATAGACATTTAGGTCTTATCCCAGGCAGACAAAAGGCATTTCATTGTTTAAGAGCTTTCCATTTTCCTCCTGGTTTCCCTGGTTACACTCAATATTTTGGGTTAATGGATGTTCCTTTTATTGTGCTGACCTTTTCAATCAATACGTTTAGCTCCAGGCATTTGTGAAGTCAATTCTCTATGTCTGCTCTTCAGCATCCTCGGCTAGAAATTGTCTGGCTGTAGGTTAGGATCTTTTTTTTTTTTTCCTCTCATCAACACGCCAGTTTTAGACACCTATGCATCATTGTATAAAACAATTATTTTAACCTGGACAGCTGGAAAATTTGCCAGTCACCTCAGAATCTTCAACAATTTCAAATGCCTTTCTATTCTTCTAAAACTATATATATATGTAATTAATTTTTCAGGAAAACATGGTCTGAGCTCTAGACCTATTTTTGGAAAAGCAATATTTTTCATTGTCCTCAAGATTGATTGACCTGGATATCTATAAAATAGACTAGTAAATATATGGCGACCATGGGTCATTTATTTTAGCATCTGAAATTACAAATACTAATACAGTATGATTTATTGTAATGAAGCCCTATTTTAAACTTCTGAGCTTTAAACCTTGCACTTTCTCTGTGCATCATAAAATATGAGTGTGGCTCACACTGACTTGAATGGGAATAAGGCCTTTTTGTTCTGATGAAGCCATGGGTATGGAAACAGATAGAGGTAGAGACTTGAGCATTCTCTCTTAAAACCTTGAAAGTCTTGGAAGAACTATTCCAGTTCAGAAAATAATTCACTTAATGCCTTAAACTGAAATTTTCATATCTGTAAATTGTTAACTTCATGATACGGAAGATGTAGCACACAAAATATTAAATAATTTAAATGAGAAATGCCTTTTAGAATATACAGGTTGATATTTATTAGAATGAGTAGGTAGTAACAAAACATGGTGGTGGTCGTTAACACACTTCTAAGGAAGCAGGCATGCTTCCCTACATAGAAATCCACCTGACATTGCATGTGTTTGTTTACTATTTTCTTCTGCCCCATTTCCCTGCATGTGCAGTAAGAGATGAAAGATCAGGAAGTCATGAGCCCATGGAGACTTGTGAGGTCGCAGAACCCCCTGGAGGGATTTGCAGACATGCGAACACATCAGGTTTGCAAGGTACAGAGCAAATACCCAGAGAGGAACAGGGCTAAGCCTAGTCACAGAGAAATCGAGAACTAGGAGAGTAGAATGACCGGAGCCATTCTTTAAGTGTGAGGAAGGAAAAGGGCAGTTATCCTACTGTCAAGACGAGGATGAGGCAGCAAACAAAGCTAACTCTGTGAACTATGACTGGGACTTGCTTTTCTAGAAAGTGTGGCCATATTGGGTGCCTGTCATGTAAGGAAGGACTTGGGGATTACTAACAGATAAAATGTGTATAGTGTTTTCTGCCTCACCAGTCATGTGAACTAGGTAAGCACTGTCTGCTCATTTCTCAAAAAGGAATTCAGAGAAGTTAATGGCTTTATATCTCACTGGCTGATTGCTTCTGGCTTACCTAATATTTGTTCTCCTTTTTAAAATGTTTATTCAGAGGTCTGATGTTTTTCAGGGTGGTAATCCAACTATTAGGGTAGGTTTCTTAGCAACATGTACCCATGTGCCTGGGTTCTGGCTGGTCAGAAAGCTGCTGGAAGGTACTTCGTAAAAAGCTCCATAAAATAAGTGACACACCTCTTTGTACCTTTCACCTTTAACAATCCTGCAACATGATGTGGTAACTATAGATTTTCTTGTGACATTGAGAACAAAATGTATTAATAATATATTATGCATAATAATAATGTGTAAAATGTGAAGTAGAGAGGACTCTGTCCAGTGCTCATGACTTTCTTAAGCCACCACATTGGTCTCTGATCACTGCCTCTGGACTATTTTAAACCTCTGGATGCTATCTTAAATGCCATCTAGTTAGCCATAACCAACATACTTACATGATTGGGACTTGTAGAGCTGGGACTTTTGTCCTTATCTAGAAAGGTACTGAGGCCGTGCATGTAAACAGAACGTATAAAAGAATAAATGGTCCAAATGTAATAGCTCTCCAATTGTTTCTTTATTACTTTTTTGGGAGAATAGAACTTATAGCTCTTTAAAAAGTCATGGTAGTATAGCAGTTGCCTTCTTGTTGCTGGGACAAAACAACTGACCAGAAGGAGCAGGTTGTGGAAGGAAAGAGTTTATTTCTGGCTTATAGTTTTGAGGGGCAGGAAGGCTCATGGTGGTGGGGAAAGCATGGCAAGAGCAGATAGCCAGGAATTACATCTTATCAGCATGGAGGAAGCCCAGAGAGTATGAGTTGAGTTTGGTAAGCAGTGCTGGGCTAAAATACCTCAAGGTCTGTCTCCTGTCACAGACTTCCTCCAGCAAGGCTCAACTTCCCAAAGGCTCCACAACCTTCCCCCACAGTGACATGGACAGGAGATTAAGTGTTAAACACATGCATTTGATACAGGGGACATCTTACATTCAGCATACCACAGGTAGACACTTGCATTATTTCTCAGCACTTGCCTTGGAGAATTAAGAAGATACAAGTTTTTTCGTCTGTGGTTGAGCATTTCAGGACCTTTTCCTCCTTATTTGTGTGTGAGTTCTGTTGGACTTTGGGTCAGCCGAGTGTCATGCCTGTATGAGAGATAAAAATGAGTGAGGTCTGTGTAGTCTCCTCACCCAGCCTACTCACACATGACTCATGGCATTCCAGTGAAGGTGGAGCTGGACTGGCCACCAGACCCCACCCCTGAGTCACTTCCTGCAACCCTGAGAGCCCCAGGCAGCTGCACACATTTGTTCAAACATTCTTTGGTAGACATATGCTAATCCTTTCTTTCTAGACAGAAATGTGAAGTCATCCGTGTTTGCCATACTTGTGGTCTCTTGGTCCCCCTTTTGGAATGGGGTTGGGGATCTCCAGTTTGCAGGCTTGAGATCTGCAGCACCGCACTTTGTTGCTTTCTGTTGTAACCCTGTATGCCTTCTTCTTCCAGCACAGGGTGTTCATTTGAATGATAAAAACTTCTCAGGTAGTTAACCTGCACCTGAGTCACAAGGTTCAAACCAATAGTCACCTCTTTGTTTTTTTCATCAAAGCTTGTCTCCAACATGAATGTATGAGGTAATAACAACAATGTGATGATCGTGCACAATGCCCCGTCTACTTTTCTCTTTTTATGTGTCTGCCTTCTCCCTCTGCCATGTCCTTCTAAAGCCAACCTAATTATAAAGTCATTAACACTTTAACTGATTTCAATATACTTCCAGGAATAGCCAGTAGATGCTTTAAGTCTATGATTTTATAAGAATATTCGATTCACTATTTGGGATACATGTGTCTGTGTATGGGTGCATGTATGCCAAGGTGTATGTGTATGTAGGTCAAAAGACAACCTCAAGGTGTCTGTTCTTCTTTTACCTTCTATGAGACAGGGTCTCTTGTTGGCTCTGCCCTCCATTGTTGTAGAAACATTGGGATCATACATGCATGTGCCTCTTTGAATACAGCTTTACGTGGGTGATGGGGAATCAAATGAGGGCTGGAAGGGCACATGACTTTGACCACATAGCAACATTTCCAGTCCCTGTAGGGGTATCTATTCCACATATCCATAAACATTACCTATTCTTTCATATAAACATGTGTCTAATAGTAGCTCATGGAATCTAATAAAGGTTATATGCATTTCAGTTTATTGATTTGTTTTTTGAAATTTAGAATCCTGGACTAAATAAAATGAAAGGCTTGTATTTTCTGATACCTCCTTTAAAAATTCAATCCCCTTTCTCTCTTTCTTTCTTTCTATCTCTCACTAATAAATAAAATTAAAAATAAAAAAATAAAATTTCAATATAGTTACTCATAGGGATCCTCCTAACTCTGCCTCCCAAGTGCTGGGATTAAAAGTGTGCGTCACCACGCCTGGCTATTTCAAGGAATAAAAGTGAGATTAAATTGACTTCTTTAGTCATTGGTAAGTTACTTGTTTCCTTGAAAATTCCAGGGACCTTTAGATTCATGTTTTGGAATTGCAAATTTCCTGTTGGATGGAGATAATAGCCTCCCTGGGGAAGGAAACCAGACACTAACTGGAGTTTAGTCAAGATCTTGCCACAGGCTCTGCAAGCTGAGTACTTTCTCTCACTATATAGTGAAGCAGACCTAGTTTTATAAAGGATGATTTTCATGATTTTAATAAGCCAGTTAGTATGCTTTTTATTTTTTAAAGTTCAGAGAACAGGAACCATTAAACCATATTACTTTTATCAATCAAAATAATTGGGTTGAAAATAAAATGAAATTTCTGAACATGTCAGTTATAACAGTTGCTGTATGATTTATGAATGTGAGTGGGCTGTTGAGAAATGCCCTTTGTGGTTGATGGATTATACATTGTGTTTGTTGTTCCTTCAGGCTGCTCCCATGAAAGCAAATCTGAAAAAAAGTTCATGAAGTGGGGAACAAACTGTGCGTTAGAAGGCACTAGGATTATGCATGACAGTTTGGAATGGAAAATACAACTCAGAATCTTGCTTCTAGGAAGGATAAGCAAAACATGAAGCCTTCAGAGTCATTAACACAAAGCTTCTGAACATCACTGAATGCTTTCCTAAATCAGTTTGTGGGTGTGTGTTATCTGTGTGTGAGTGCAGGTGTGACAACAGTCAGATAATAACTTTCAGTTGTTGGTTCTTACCTTCCACCTTGTTTTTAAAAATTTTTTATTTATTACTTATTTGCAAGGAGAGGGAGAGAGAATAAGAGTGCCAGGGCCTCTTGATGCATGTGTCATTTTATGTGGGTACTGGGGAATTGAACCCAGGCCATCAGGTTTTGCAAGCAAGCACCTTTAACCGCTGAGTCATCTCTCCAGCCCCCTTCCACATTGTTTGAGGTAGGGTCTCTCATTGTTCACTGACCCATTCACTAGACTACCTAACGTGAGAGCTTCTGGGAAATTCTCCTGTCTGTACGTCCCTCTCACTTTGGGCATGCTGGGATTACAGAAGCTCACCACAGCTTCTGGCTTTTACATGGAGTATGGGCATATAAACTCAGGTACTCATGCTTGTATGACAAATGCCTTATCTGTTAAACCATCTCCCCAGACCACAGATCAGTTTTATATTGATTTTAGCTCCCAATAGGAGAAGAGGGAGGCCAGGGAATTTTTAGGAAATAAATAAATTGTGTTTACTTTTTCATAATTCTTTCTTGTTCTTCATTATATCTTTCTGACTGTTCTCTATATTCTTCTTTTAATGAAGCCTCTTTTGTCTCATGCATTTGATTCCTGTACTTTCTATCTTTCCTATTAACTTCCTAGTAATGCATTGTAAATGTAATTGTAAAAAGAATTTTGCACCTTGCATTCAAGTATTATCTTCAACATGAAAACATGTTTGTTCTTATCTTAGATATCTTTGAATATAGTAATGGGATATATTATTTTGGGACCACTATTTAATATTCACACTGCTACCTTCCTTTTAAAATGAATTTTATTTTTATTTGTTAGGAAAGAGAGACAGAATGAGTGGATATGCTAGGGCCTCTAGCCACTGCAAATGAACTTCAGATACATGCACCACTTTGTGCATCTGGGTACTGGGGAATTAAACCTAGGTTGGTAGGCATTGCAGACAAGCACCTTAACTGCTGAGCCCTCTCTTCAGTCCCTACCTTTTTCTTTTAGAAACTTCTTCTACTTAGTTCTTTCTTACACCATTGATCTTTGTCATAGTCTTACATCTTCTTGTATGTTACTTGATTTCTGCTTCTCCACTAGAGTGTAAAGAAACTATATTTGGCTTTTCATAATCCCTAATGTCTACTGCTGTGCCTGGTACATAGTGTGTGCTCAGCAAATACTGGTTGATTGAATGAAGTCATTCTTCATTATGAATTGTCATGCTGATAAGATACAGAAGTCTGGACAAAGTGGAACAAATTTTGCCTAAAGATATGAAAAAAGAAATCTTGCCTAAATATATACAAAATTCCAGAATTTTAATTTTATGACAAGTAACTTATTATAAATATTTAAGTTCATTCAATGAGTGATAGGTTAGACCCCAAGAAAAATTGTGAAGCAAACACTAATATCTTTTTGTTGTTGTTGTTTTCTTTATACTTTTCCTCCTCTTAAAGGACTTAAGGCCTTGTCATTTTTTTCTAGCCTATTAAGAGCTACAGGCTATGATGTAAGGGGCTAAAAAAAATCAGTTTTAGATCTTTCAGTATCTTCCATCTTGCTTAACTATTTTCATTTACGTTTTTCTGTATGTGAATACAAAGTGTTTGCATCTAAGTGAGCACAATGCCAGAAACAAGTACAGCCAAGATGTGAAAGAGTGGAGGAAGATTTATTACTTGAAACAGGTAAGGAGAACATGGCAGTTATCTCCAAAGCCATGCGCTGTCTGAACAAAAGGGTTGTATTTGGGGAGTCTTTCAATATAGGAAAGTACTTTAGGGTCAGGTGCATTCCTGGGCATGCTCAATTTAGGGTCCTACTTCAAGAAAGGTAGATGGTGAACATGTTCAACTCAGCGTTATGGAGCGCATGTTGAAAAGGTTATAATGGAGGAAAGGAATCCTTCTGGGCATACTTAGTTCACTCTAAAATGTTTTAGCTTAAACAAAAGGAAAGGACACTTTGAAGATTCACTAATATAGGAGTATGCCCCTAAAAGTATATGTCTTACTTCGTGTTAATGTTTCTGGTTCAGAAACAGATGATGTTGTTTGTTTGGGGATGCCAGGGGTCAAATCCAAGATTTTATGTATGCTATACAAGACTCTACCACTGGGCTATATCCCAGACTCCAAAAATGGGAGACTGTTAAGAACTCTGGAAAAATTTACGTGGAAGCAACCTGAGAATATCAGCCATGTTAGACATCTTGGAAACCAAATAGGTAGCTGTCTACTCTGGGTGTGTGTATTCTCCATGTGTTGCTGATTTGAAATTTTCACATCTTGACCTTGGGAGAGGCAACCCTTTCTGGGGCTAGCCACTTCCTAGTAATAGGAAAGGCCTGGCTTGCAAGTGCAGCTCTGATATGAAAACCATCCAATCCACAGCTCCTATCTCAACTACCTCCTGTATTGAGCTCTTACGCTGAAAGGTTCTGTGAAGCACAGTATTTCCCCTCCTCT
This sequence comes from Orientallactaga sibirica, assembly GCA_036365145.1. Lineage (NCBI taxonomy): Eukaryota > Metazoa > Chordata > Mammalia > Rodentia > Dipodidae > Orientallactaga > Orientallactaga sibirica. The sequence goes on from JAEOAD010000982.1 coordinate 2,639,100, forward strand.
TTGTAACCTTTGCAACTGAAGGCCTCTGTTGATCTATTGGCCTCACTAGACCTGAGTAATAATGGAACCTGCATTTAAAGACATCATAACAAGGGCTGGAGAGATGGCTTAGTGCTTAAGTGCTTGCCTGTGAAGCCTAAGGACGCTAGATCGAGGCTCAATTCCCCAGGACCCACGTAAGCCAGATGCACAAGGTGGTGCATGCATCTGGAGTTTGTTTGCAGTGGCTGAAGGCCCTGGTACACCTGTTCTCTCTCTTTCTCTGCTGCTAATAAATAAAAGTAAACAAAAAAATTTTTAAAATCATGGCAAGTAGCATGACAGAGTTGAAGATGAATCAGTCAAGTTCCTGAGGAATGTGTAAGACCCGTGGCCATTTTTCTTTGAGTGGTGGAGGTGTGGTGTGAAACAGGATAGCTTAGGAGACTATGGAATCATTTCATTGCTCCTTCTCTTCAATAGTTGACTCTCCCCGATGAGGCCGAGGTTTGTTCTCTCCTTCCCCTCTTTTACTTATGCCATCTCATAGTTTCTTATTTTGATCTGTAAGTTAGAATATTTCTATTATTTCTTTGGATATCCAAATTTCTCTTAGCTTTGTTAGGAATACCATAAAACTGGCTCCTGAGACTGTTGAACAGGATAGTTTGGGATTATTTGCCTGCTATTTATCAGTATAATAATTATTAAATTTTCTTAGGTACAAATTGTATTTAGGGCTATATAGTAGGATTTGCTTTATTTGGGAGATGTATTTAGGGGTGAAATGTCATGATATGTGCAACTTTTATATAGGTGAACAACAACAAAAAGACAATTTTTTGTATATATTTCTGTGTTCAGAGGTGAGAGAATGCACAAATATGGCAAAATTGAATCTAGGTTAGGGATATACAGGCATTTTTGTCATTCTTTTAGTTTTCTGTATGTTAATTTTTTACAATGTAATCTTAGGGAAACATAACATTAACAAAGAAAAATATCTTTAAAAGAGCTGATCTACTTTTCTCAAAATGTGATTATGCATATAGCATAGAAGAGGCTTCCTCATTCCCCCTCAGGTCCAGGGTACAAGAAGATTAATTATTTTAATGAACATTTCTACATGTCAGCTTAAATCTGGCCTCTACAATTCAATTAAATGGAAAGTTTGCTTATAAAGGGCCCCCAAACAGTGACCTCATTAAAGTAGGTCAACATTACTCCTCAGATCTCATTTCCACTTTTTTACTTGTTCTTGTGAACAAAGCTATTGCATAATTCAATCCCTGTCTAAATCCCCATAAGTTTTAGATTAGTAATGGCCTATAAAGAGAGTTGAATATACAGTTTATGGAAATTCTCGTTCCAGTAAAAACACAATTGAAAGGGAATGAGGAAGCAATGCAAAGCATGTTCCACTGTTTGAAGTGTCTGCCCAATTTTTCAGTGTTTTTTTTTTTTTTGTGACGGTACTTATGTGCTTATGTCCATTGAGGTTTGGCTGGTACAGAGCTCATATGGAATGTTGTAAGAAAGCTGATTGGTGGACCACTCAGACAAGGCTGTGTGATCGTTTTAAAATGTCTAGAAGTTCTTCAAAACTCTTCCCTTTTGAGGGTGAAGCCCCATTGTCCTCCTTTTGAGTGTAGAGCAGACTTAATTACTCCACTTTTATGGCTGCAGTGATGTCATATGACTTTTGGAACTAAGTCATTTTTAGCATGGTGGCTTCATTCTTGTGTCTCTTATGACACTCAAATCGCATTATGGAAAGATGCCCTTGATTAGGACCTGAGACCTCTTGCCAATAGCCATGAGTCAGCCATTTTGGAAGTAAATCTGCCAATTCTAGTCCTGCTTTCAAATGATTATAGGCCTAGACATCAACTAAACTGCAACCTCATGAAAGATCCTGAGCCACAACCACTCAGGTCGGTTGCTCCAGAGTTCTTGACTCCTGAGACAGTGAAATATTAAATGTTTATTGTTATTTTCCTCAAAGCAATAAGTAACACATGTCCTCGTAGTGTCATTGTTTGATTCTAGCCATCATGCTTCAGGGTCTAGGAATTTTCATCCTTTCGTTGACAATAAAACACAAAGGTAGTAAAGAGACTCCCTTCTTGTTAATGGATGTCATATTTACCTCTTCACTCCTTTTCTGTTGAGTCTGGAGGACCTTTGTTTGAAATAATTTAGCACTTGCAGGGAAGAGCACTATTTGGCTAGTGTGTCTTCTAGTCCCTTAGGAAATGAGTAATAGCAGAATCTCCCACTCAATAAAGTTTTACAGTTAATCCTTCCATAGTCTTGGGATATAGATCCAAGTTACTTGATTTTAAGGCTGAGGAGAAAGAAATTTGATGCTTTATGAACACACATGATTATGAGGAGGTATTGAACACCACATACATAGTGACTTCTGAATCATGGAAGAATAAAAGACAGCAAGCCACTAAGCAGGAGACAGACACGATGTACTTATTGTAGGAAGAAAGGTGATGTACTTGCTCTTAAGTCAGAAAATTGTTTCATGAAAGGCTGAAGACCTAATCAAGTGGACATGGTTCTCAGTGTCCCAGTTTCCCTTGAGGCATTGGGAACATAGCCAGACCAAACCTGAACAATGGGCTTCCACATTGTTGTTTTCCTTTGAACGCTACCTCATTAAATTAAGCAGCAGAGTCTTGAAGGGTAAAAGTGGCTGACCTCTGTTTTTGGAAGATGTTGGGGCCTGGGAATGGAAAGGAAAGAGGTGCTTGTAGCTTTATAATATTCAGGAATTTGATAAACATCGGGGGCCATTATATGACATGATTGAATGTAAACAAACACTTCAGGCATGCCAAATCTTCTCTTAGTATTACTGTCAAAGGCCAGTCACTATTCTGCCCAAGGAAAGAACTGGTTCTGAAGACGAATAGATCCTTGAAGCATCTTCTTCCTGGTGCTGCTAAGATACTGACTGAATCCTTCACACTGGGTCTCTGTTCACTCAGCCAAAAATGTAGACCCGTTTTCTCACATTTGTATATGATTCCTCTAGTAAGCTCCAATATGCTCCTTCCAGGAGGTGGATGGATCCACCTTGCAGAGCCATGTGCCTTTAACTGTTACGCCATCTCCCCAGCCCTGGATCCACTTTGCTTAGCTGTGCTCTCCTTAGTGCACACTATTAATCCCAGTCCTCGGGAGACAGTGGTAGGAGGATCTCTGTGAGTTTGAGGCCACCCTAAGACTACATAGTGAATTCTATGTCAGCCTGGGCTAGAGTGAGACCCTACCTCAAAAACAATAAAAACAAAACATGGGTTCGCCAATGTACATGTTATATTCCTTTGTTCTCTTTGCAAATAACCAGATGAAGATGATGTATGGCTGCCTATGAATAATTACTGTCTGATTTCTGTTGTGGAGATTCCTATTTTGTTTAAAAAATACTGCTAAGTCTATAATTGAGGCAAACTTCATTCAGTCTCAGTAGAGAATTTTACAAGTACTGCTATTTGAAAATTAAGCAGCTTCAGTATAACAAAGTATTTAGAAGAGAGAACAGAGTTTCTGTGGCTTAATTATGAACTTAATAATAAATCAATACATATATGGTGAATATTTCCCTTCTTAATTTCCTCTCTGTTGTGCTTTATCAAACAGACAAAAATGATCAGTTACGGGGAACAGACTTTGGTGATTTTACTCTAGAAATTGTTAATGTATATTTTCACCATATTATTACCATATTCCTAGGAAAAACAACAAAAACACTGAGCTACTATACCATGGCTATTCAAGATTCATAATGTTATGTACTTTCTGTGTTAACACAAATGTTTAGTATTTGTGCTAGCTTATATAGTAGTCCCTAGCCATGTGTTGATACACAGTTGAAATATGCCTAATGTGACTCAAGGAGTGCTTTTTTAATTTGATATAATTTTAATTAATATATATCATATTTTAAGTAGCCACAGGTGTTTAGAGAGTATTGCATTGGATAGCAACAAACCTATAGTCTTGGTATATCATTCCTCCTTCAGTGTTGTTTCTCAGTCATATTTCTTGAACCATATTGGCCAGATGGGGTTGAAATCCTTGCTAGCTGTGTGACACTGGTCAAGGGACTTGACCTCCTTAGATCTGATAATAGTAATATATATGGCAATGGGATGGAATAGGGTTGATGTGCCTAGCCCATTCCTATCTGTACACATGTTGGTTCAGAAAAGAGCTAGGCCCCTGATTGATAAGGTTATTAACTTAAAGGTCTATGATTTTTACTTTTCATTGGTAAGTGTGCGTGTTCTCTCTCTCTCTCTCTCTCTCTCTCTCTCTCTCTCTCTCTCTCTCTCTCTCTCTGGAGGTGGGTACTGGGGATTGAACCCAAGGCCTTATGCATGAAAGGCAAGTACCTTTCCACTGAGCTACATCCATCCTCTTTCTTTTCCTTTTACATGTATGATCCTCGAGGCTATGGGGGAACACTTGGAAGGAAGGTAGCAGGAAGGAGGAAGGACATTGGGCTCCCAAAGATGGTGCTGAATCCGTGGCTAACCCCTAGAATGACTTGCAGACACCACCAAGAAAATTGCCTCATTAGAGCCAGGGTTAGCTCCCAAGGCCCTCCATGCAGTATCTCTGACCTTGTATTTGTTATATGTATCCAGCTTGCATTCGGAAAACAAGGCATTAACCCATACTTTTGTGAGCCACTCCCATACAGGCTCACATTTCATCCTCATGAGAAACCTGGGATGTGGAATGATTTTTGCTCAGTGTATGGATCAGGACATGAGGTTCAGTGAGTTAAATTGCCAGTCGCACTTGCTAACAGACTGAGCTAGGATCAAGCCAGGATTTTCCTTGTCTTAACTCTGCATTTGCCCACAACCTGACTTGTCCACATTCTGATTTGCACTTACTCCACAGTACCCCAGGGGATCCCATAATTTTCAAATGTGATTTTTAAATTATGCTTTGAGAAAACGGCCAGAATTCTTCCTCTGAAATGAACTCCAGAGCAGAGCTGCCTTAAACCAGCGGTTCTCACCTGGGGGTGATTTTGCCCCAGCAGGAGACATTTGGCAATGTCTGAAGATAATTCTGGCACTCTGCATTTGGGACGAGGTTGCTGCAAGTATTTAGTAGGTATGAAGCCAGTGATAGCACCCAACCTCTCACAGTGCACTCCCATCTCCATGAGGACTATCAGGCCCAAATTTTCAATAGTCCTAAGGTTGAGAAAACTTGCCTAAAAATTAAGCAGAGCGAGCTCTTACAGAAAAAGTCAAAACAAACAAAATTTCATTCTTAACTTGCTTTTATGTAGCTTAGGTGCCAGTGCTTTCAAGAAATGTAAGCCTGTTAGGGCCAAGGAGGTGGCTCAGTGGTCAAGTGCTTACAGCTTAAGCATGAGGGCCTCTCAGATGGGGGGCTGCAAGTTTGAGTCTCTAGAAACCACTTAAAGAGCAGAACATAGACACACATGTCTGTAACCCCAGTTTGCATGAGCAGGGGATAGTGCACAGTCCAGAATTCACTCGGGATTACTGATGGACAGCAGCTCCAGAAATATGTGGATGAGCAGAAAGAGAGGGTCATGTGACATTTTCCTCTGGCCTTTCCACGCATGTGCATGGGGCAAGTGTATGTGCATACACATTTGCATATACCAGACCTTACACATACTAAACCCTCCACACATGTATTCTACACATGTGCTCAAAATATTAAGCCTGGGGGCAGGAGAGATGGCTTAGCTGTTAAGTGCTTGCCTATGAAGCCTCAGGACCCTGTTTCAAGCCTTGATTTCCCCATTCCCCATGTAAGCCAGATGCACAAGATGGCGCATGCATTTGGAGTTCTTTTGCAGTGGCTGGAGGCCTTGGTGCACCCTTTCTGTCTCTCTCTATATATCCCTCTCAAATAAATAACAAATATTAAGCCTGATCCTTAACCTTATTAAACATAATAATGTTCCCTCTTAAAGCCTGTTTTACAACAGTTCCTTTTCTATCCTGAAATGAACAGTATAGATGATCAAACCTATCATTTATTTAAAAAATTAAAATATTTTATTTATTTGTGAGGAGAGAGAGAGTGCACATGCCAGGGCCTCTTGCCACTGAAAAAGAACTCCAGGTACATGTACCACATTGTACATCTGGCTTTACGTGGGTACTGGGGAATCAAACCCAGACCATTAGGCTTTACAAGCAATCACTTTTAACCACTGAGAAATTTCCCCAGCTCTAAATATGCAATCTTTTAAGACCAACACAATGTCAAAGATAAATTAATAAATAGTTTATAATCAGTAGTGTGTGTTTCAATTTGTACAACACTTCCCCAGAAGATATTTGCTCACTGGATGTCTATGCCTATTTATAGGATGACCAAGATTGCCATAGCCACAGATGCTCATAGGTACAGTTGTACTACATTGGAAACCAGCGGTGTCGTGATTTTTCAGAATAGTATACAACTCATACTAAAGTGCCATCCAAAGCAAAGCACAGGCTTCTTATTCATACAGTAGTTGAACAGAGTATTGATTTAAACATGACCATACCCCCAGTGCTGCTCTTCTCTATTATGAAAGGATCAACACTCCCCCACCCCGTGTTGGGGGGAAAGAACAAAGTGCTGAAAAGTATTTTTATTCCATTCTGTCTCCCCCAAACTAGCTATTTATGCCAATTTTGGCACAGAATAATATGACATTTTCCAGTCAGAAAACTATGATGGAAAATGTTATGTTGGTAGCTGCTAGGTTGAACTGATTAGTCCTGCCTGCTGCCAAATTTTGGATATGTCTCAATTTACTAACAGTGGTTAATGCTATGGGATGCTGTGGAGATCAAGCTAATTGGCAAAAGGCTAATGTTTGCATAGGCTAAGCCTGGGGACATGGAAAACTATGCACCTTGGGTGGACTTAAAGGCATGTGCCACCGTGCCTTGGAACTTTTGTTTTGGAGGAACAGGCATGGACTTGGTACTTGCAACTGAAGATGCCTTCTGGAGTGGTAAGCCAAGTCTTATGGACTATTATGATGAGAGCTTGAGAATGCTAAGTGCAGAGAGGATTGAACTTGGTGGCTTGGCTTATGAGGTTTCTAAGGGGAAGGAAAGATTGCAGAGGACTTTGTTGGAACTGGGCTACTGGCACAAGGGATGGCTGTGTTCTGCTGTCCAGGCCCAGAAAGTTTGTTTGAGGCTACATTTGTAATGGACTGATGTGCTTGGCTAAAGATACTGGACTGAGAGATGTAAGGTTTTAAGTTGGAAAACCTCAAGCAAGTTAAAATTACAGGCACTGAGACTAGTTTTAGGTTCCCGAAGCTTTTGTGAGACACATTAGCAATCTTAAGGAAGATGACCCAACTGCATTACATTAAAACAATGGAGAGGGGCTGGAGAGATGGCTTAACCATTAAAGTGTTTGCCTGAGGAGCCTAAGGACTCCAGTTCAATTCCCCAGACCCATGTGAGCTAGATGCATGAGGGCCACATGTGTCTGGAGTTCATTTCAGTAGCTAGAGGTCCTGGCATGCCCATTCTTTCTCTCGAATAAATAATAAAACATTTAAAAATATTAGAAATGCAAACTCTTTTGGAGAAGGAACCTGCTTTTCAAGGTTACAATTTATTTCTCCACTGAACTAAGAATATGGCTGTGTCCTGCACACCTGGTATTAGTTTTGGAAGCATGAAAAAAATGTGTGGAGCTGCTGCTGAGATGCGGCATATTAGGCAGGGCATGATGATCCTCATGAATAGGCAGGAAGAGCCTTTGGAAGATGGACTGTGGTTGACATGGAGACCTGAAGACATTTTGGATATACCAGGACTGTGCAAGACCTACCATGGAGTACACTGTTGGCCTGGGATGGAAGTTTTCTCTGGCTACTCAGCCCAGCTGGAGGGGCAGAACTGGAAAATCTCAAGACTGTTAGTGTCTGGTTATATTGGACCTGAACTGCAGAAGTTTGATGTTTGCTTGATGATTGTTGAGTTTGCATTGTTCTAGACTCTTTGCTATGCCTTATACCAGTTGAAAATGTTTACTCTGTTCCTTTATATGTTGAAAGTATATAACTTGTTTGACTTTACAGGACTTATAGCTAAGAGAAAATCTTAAATTTCAGAGGAGACTTGGGACTTTGGAACTATCTTAAGTTAGTCAAGACTGTGGGGATTTTGTAAACTGGGCTGAATACAGTTTACAATGTGTGATGGTTATGAATCTTTTGGGGGCCAGGGATGGAATGTGGTAGTTTGAATTCATGGTCCCCAATATGTTCAGTGTTTTATTTGTAGTTTGCATCTGCAGCCACCTGGCTGGAGGCAGTGTCATTGGGTGGATTTTAGAGTCCATCCCTAAGGTGTGGTGGTGGGTTTGAAATTCCAATCTAAAGATATGCAAAGTGCCTAGGTCAACCTGGAGTTCCTGAAGTGTGCTGTGTAGCTTTTGACATTTGGCTTTTGGATTTGTGGCTTCTCTTTCTCTGCTTGGTCCTTTAAGAGGGGCCCACTTGTTCTGCCATTAACTTCCCCTGGATATGTAAGCTTCAATAAATCCCTTCCTCCCAAACTGTGCCTGGTTTGGAAGTTCATCTCAGTGTACCTGAAGCTATCTGCTACATCTGGCTAGTACAGGGTTCGTTACCAAATACCTGTGATCTGGGCTGTCCCGAGTGAGAAACACATACAAGCAGAAGAATTATTTTCACAGTTGCCCTCTTCTCTGCTGATGTTCAGCACCCTTTCTCCTTTTAATCCAGTCTTGGATCCCAGCCCATGGAATGGTGCCTCCCAAAGTAAAGGCAGGTAGATCTTCCCACCTCAATTAACCTAGTCAAGATAATTCCTTACATGCATGCCTAAAAATTTGTTGTTGCCATAATGATTCTAAGTCCTGTCAAGCTGACAAGCAGAGATTAACTATCACAGAAAAGAACATCAGACACTGGGAATCGGTATTCAGTTCAGCTTCTGATTTGTTTGCAGGGCTGTGAGATCACTGAGAAGAATGAACATGAAATCTTTCATCTATATCACAGCCTCTGTTAGATTCGTATTTAATGTTCCAAGTTGTTGACTCTGTAATGTAATTTAGAGAGCAAATAGAACAAAGACATAGGTCACCAAGCTTCTTTAAAAGAATGCTTTTTTTTCTCCCTCTCTACTTCCATTTATCCTAGGAAGAAAGAATAAAGAAAGGACACAGAGGGCTTAGCTTCCCTGCTCTTTCCACATAGGCCAACAAGGCACAGCTGGGCAGTGTCTTGATCCCTGTGAAATTCCAAGGTGGATGCCATGTGTAAAGAGCCTCCAGGTTTGCCTGAACTTCCTGGGAGCTTTTAGCCACTCACTTGTGTATAATCTGGCACATGACGTCATAGCCATCCATCTGGATCAATCTGTCCCAGCTGTTGGACCCTCTGCTCTGTGTGGGGGTTCAAGCCTCCCCATCTGTTCCTGAGTCCTCTCCACTTAGCTTTTCTCTGTTGGAGCCTCCAGCCATGACAGATGGTTCTTTCTCAGGATTACAGATCATTTTTCTCTGATCAGTGTCTCAGCTCCAATTTGTATTTAACATTTTAAAGTATCCCCATAACTGCCATGGCCTTAGGTATTATAGAGATTAATTGATATTCCATATGCAGATGTATGTGTGTGCATGCATATAATGACCCTTTTATACACAGACACACGTAACCTTATTGCTTATAATGTTCACACAACAATGCTGGCTCCCAAAGAGCATTTGTGTGGCACTCCTGAACTTGATTTATTTTCTCTGTCTTCCCTTGGGGTAAAAATATAGCAAGGCCTGTGATGAGTTGAGGATCATTTCTAAAACCGCCATGTTTATGGGCACTTGAAACCACAAATGAGAAAAGTTACCAGTCTCAGGGGTATAAGTCAATATCCTACCTCTCTGGTCAGGCAGCTGCAGTTTTGGTTCTGACAACCACATTTTGCTAACTATACAACTCAAGTCCAGACAATGTGGGAATCTTGAGCAGTTGACAAAGACTGTCAGCAGAGAAACTGAGCATGGTGCTGTAGCACCAAGCTAGGGAATATTCTCATCAGAGAACCACAGGCGAGGCTTTGGAATAGTTTATTTGCTATCACTCATCTTCCCAGGTGAGGCATGAAACCTACTAGGGTAGTTTTCAATTCTTACTCTATATGTAGTTAGCACTTCTGCCTTTTTGCCTGCTTTCTTGGTGATCGTGGCATTGATTTCTTTAAAGACGTGACATCTAAATTATTCATTCTAAATTATTATATGTATTAGCAATCTTAAATTTCATATATGTGATCAAACAGTGCTGCATTTCAGTAGTGGTCAAGCAAGGTTGACTTTTCCCTTCTAGGGGACATTAGTTAATGTCTGGAGACATGCTGGTTATCATAACTTGTGGGAAGAAAATGCTCCTGTCACCTAATGGGCAGAGGCTAAGGAAAGTACAGACAGCCTACAGGGCATAGGGCAGGCTCAGTAAAGTGCTTCCTGGTGCTAAATGTCAATGGAGCAAAGGTTGAGGAGCTCAGCTGTATTGGAGTCTGCATTAATTATGTCACTGTCATGCTGAGGGGGAAATCTGTGGAACTCATGTTCTCTGCAAAGAGAACACAAAAGCCTGGAATTGCAGGTGCCCAGAGAGCTCTTCTTATAGAGTGTTCTAGGGCCAGCTGGAGGTTAAAGGCTGGCAGATGGTGACAGGGTTTTCTGTGCTCCCAGATAAGATCATTGCAGTCTAATTTGGGTGAGTGTCTGGGAACCTAGGGTCTTCCTCCTCCTCTTCCTCTTCTGTGCTCTTCTAAGAACAGGGGACTTTTTAAATTAGTAGGTCTGGTGTGGCTAATCAAGCTCTTTAAGAAGCCAATAGAGGGGCTGGAGGGATGGCTTAGCAGTTAACGTGTTTGCCTACAAATCCAAAGGATCCAGGTTCGATTCTCCAGGACCCATGTAAGTCAGATGCACAAGGGGGGGACATGCATTTGGAGTTCATTTTCAGTGGCTGGAGGTCCTGGCTCATGTACGCACGGGCGCTCTCTCTCTCAATTAAATATATTTTAAAAGAGAAGCCAATGGAATTGATACACATTGATAAAACAAATGTAACTTCTATCTAGATTCATTCAATTATTTATTTATTTATTTATTTATTTATTTATTTATTTATTTATTTATTTATTTGGCTTTAGCCAAAGTGGCTAGTTCTGGGCTTAGGACACATGCACAACTTTGTGGTTTTCTTAGGACTTTCTGCATTCATAGTGTATGAAGCTAGGAAATTTATGGAAAGCCAGTCTCATCTATAAAATTCCCTTTTCTTGAATCTGTGGAGTCATAGTTTAAGGAAGAATTTATTGTTGTTAGTTTTTTTTTTTTTAATTTGAGAGAGAGAGAGAGAATGGGCGTGCCAGCAGTCTCTCAGCTGCTGTGAAAGAACCCCAGATGCGTGCGCCCCCTTGTGGGCACATGCGGCATTGCACCCGTGCTTCACTTTTTGCGTCTGGCTAAATGTGGTACCTGGAGATTGGAACCAGCATTCTTAGGCTTGGCAGGCAGGCACCTTAACCTCCAAGCCATCTCTCCAGCCCATTGTTAGCTTTTTAAATGCAAGCTAGTAGTATATATGATCTTATAAAACAAACACAGGCTAGGGAGATGGCTCAGTGGTTAAGAGCCCTTGCTGTTTAAGCATGAAGATCTCTGAGACTGGAGATTACCAAGTTCAAGTCCCCAGAACTCCCATAAAAATCTGAGCATGGTTACACAGTCTGTAACTGCAGTCTGAGGGTAGGGTAAAGAATTGCTAGGTCTTATAATAAACGGTATATGTGGGCTGATTCATGTTCATCAATTCTGTGATTTTTTAGAACTTCAGGATCTATAAGAGAAGGTAAAGTTTCTTACTGATGCAATAAAAAAAAAGAATTGCTAGGTCTTGCAAATGGACAGCAACTTCAGATTGAGAGACCCAGTCTCAAGCAATATGAGGATGAACAATAAGAGAAGGATACCCAGTGTTTGCATGTATATGGGGTGCATGTATCTGCATACATGTGCAGACACCACACATAACACATAAAAACATATGTATACACACATACACACAAACACAACCAAAAACAATAAGACGAAACAAGAACAACAACAAGAGAATAACACAGAACAATCTAAAAACTTACCTGTGTGAGGACAGAGCTTCCAGCATCAGAGAGAGAGAGAGAACATTTCTATTATCTCATATTCAAATACCCTACTGCTCCTAGTAATACAACACAGATGGATAAATCCTTGTCGTGTGGGCATGTGTTGTGCTTCAAGGAAATAATCACTGAAAAGAACCAAGCAATCTTTTTTTTTTTTTGAGGTAGGGTCTTGCTCTAATCCAGGCTGACCTGGAATTCACTATGTAGTCTCAGGGTGGCCTTGAACTCACAGCAATCCTCCTACCTTTGTCTCCTGAGTGCTAGGATTAAAGGTGTGCACCACCACACCCAGATCTCTTTTTTTGAGGCAAGCTCAACAGACTGGCCTTTTTTTTTTTTTTTTTAATGTGACAAAGTGAGAGCAAGAGTGTGTGTGTGTGTGTGAGAGAGAGAGAGAGAGAAAGAGAGAGAATTGGCATGCCAGGACCTCCAGCCACTGCAATCGAACTCCAGATATATGTGCCTCCTTGTGCACATGTGCAACCTTGCATGCTTGTGTCAGTGTGTGTCTGGCTTATGTGGGAACTGGAGAGTTTTACATGAGTCCTTAGACTTGACAGGCAAGCACCTTAATGGCTAAGCCATCTCTCCAGCCCAATCTCTTTTTGTCTATGGTTAGCTTCTATACCATTAGACTCAATAAGAAATGCATTTTGATAAACAATGTTAATATTTTAGGTGAGATAATTGTATTGTAGCTTTACCTATGTACATGTGAAACATACCTACATGTGCATGCACACATGCACGTGCACACACATACACATACACACACACACATTTTAGTGCTGAGGATGAAACTTAGCACCTCATATATGTATATATATGAGGCAAGCACTATACTACTGAGCTGCATCCCTAAACTAGTTGTATTTTTAAATGGTTTACTTTTTCAGAGATACCGAACTACTTATAGATAAAACAGTATAAAGTCTTGGAAGTGCTTCAAAATAGTTTAGAGGAAGGGGAATAAATGAAATAAGATTTACCACGAGCTGGTTATCATTGTAAGGTGGTGATCAGTGCATGAGGGTCTATGTATACTGATGAGACAGTTCCAGCAGAGTTGGAACAGTTGATGACCAAAAAGAGAGAAGAAATGTCACTTGAAGATGCATTTCAGAAACTAACCTTCCCTTCCTTCATTTTTCTTCCTTTCTTCCCTTCCTCCCTGATTTTTCCCTTCTCTTTTTTCCCCATTTATTTATTTATTGAGATAGGATCTCATACGTTCCAGGCTGGCATTGAATTCTCTATGGAGCCAAGAATGGCCTTGAACTCCCAATCTTCCTGGCTACACCTCTGTGGTAGCTTGAATGTGATAGTGTAAATGTATGGTCCCAGAGACTCAGGTATTTTATTCAAATTAACCTTTCAGTTGGATTTCCAGCTGTCTGGCTGGAGGAGTTGTCACTGGGGGTGGATTCTGGGGTCCATCTCTAAGGAGTGTTTGGGGATGGACTTTGGCTCTGGCCCAAAGCTGTGGAGACAGCAGTTTGAGTTCTGGCAGTTCACGCTTGCTTGTGGTGCTGACTGTTGGTGATGTCTCTCTGCTTAGGTCTATGAAAGGGAGCCAGCTTCTTCTGCCATTGATGGTGTTCCCTGGGACTCTGTAAGCCTGAAATAAATCCTGTCCCCTCATAAACTGTGTCTGGTTGGATGTTTGTCCCAGCAATGGGCTGCTGACTGCAACAACCTCATGAGTGCTGCGATTACAGACACGCTCCGTTATACCTAGTTTATGCAGTACTGAGGTTGGAACGTAGGGATCCGCGCATCCTGGGCAAGCAGTTTGCCCACAGAGCTACATCTTGTACCCTGAGAGTACAGTTTCTTAAGAAATCACCATAGGCACCACTATAAACTCAGTTGACTCTTAGCACTCTGAAAGCATTTACCCTCCACCCCTGTCATCTTGCCATATTCAGAAACATTTAGAAAATGGGGAAAATAAGTTTCTGAGCCATATTAATTTCTGTTTTGGCTACCATTGCTCTTGATGCATTTTTTAACATATTGAGGGCCACCCTGAGCATATTTGATACTTTAAAATCTGAAGGGGTTATTCAAATTTTGAGCCAACTCATTTTTTTTTTATAATCTTGACTTTATAAGGCAGATCTGTGCCAACATGATCAAAGATGCTATTTGGTTGATGTCATTTTCTTACACCCACTTGAAATAATGAATTGCTCCATACTGTAATGCTTCTTCCCTGTTAGATCAGGGTAGGTGGGGCTGTCAAGCTGCTATCACTCATTCTCACTCCTAATTAATCTACAATGTTATGTAGCGACCAAATAAATAGTCTCCTAATGACAGCATCCTCTCTTCCATTGTTCCAGAAAACTGTGCTGACTCAATGGAGAATTTGGTACAACAAGAAACCACGCTGGCTCAGAGCACGCCTCTGCATCTTTGACTTTCCCCAAACATAGGACGCTCTAGGTTTCCAGAGTTTGAGCAAATGAGGGAGTTTGACTTGGATTTGGGAACCATCTCTAATGAATCTGTTCTGCAAGGTTACAGATGCAGTTGCTGTTTTGTTGTTGTTGTTCTCTTTCTGTTTCTGTTTTCCTCTCTGGAATTTTGTTGAATGCATATCAAATAGCTTTTTATACTTGGGGCCTGGGTTCACTGGAACTAGACTATAGTTATGCTGCTTATCTTTTTCTTGCTAGGAGTTTCTTCTAGACATAACTCAACAAGGGTAGTAATACAGTAATACAGTTTAGTCAGGTCAAAGCATAGTTGAGGGATAAGTGTCCCATCATCCAACAGTAATAGAAACAGCAGTGGCAGCAACTACACAATGATATCTCAATATATATCTATATCTATATAGATATAAATCTCTCTCTCTCTCTCTCTCTCTCTCTCTCTCTCTCTCTATATATATATATATATATATATATATATATATATATATATATATATATATATATATATATGCAAGGCTTCTAAAAAGTAGTGAAATGGAACTCAATGTGCAGGAGAAACACTCTGATATTGTATTCACCTTCTTGTTGCTGGCACAAAGCACCTGACCAAGCAGCTTATGGGAGGAAGGGATTTATTTCAGGCTTACAAAATCCAGGGGAACACCATCAATGGTGGAAGAAGCTGGCTCATTTTCATGTATCCAAGCAGAAAGACATCACCAAAAACCAGCACCACACACAGCCAGAGCACCAATTGCTTTTCACCCACCTTAAGCTGAACTCAAGATCCACCCTCAAACATACCTTAGGGCTGGACTCCCCCCTGTGACATGCCCCCTGTAGCAGGGATATGCCTGCTAGGGGCTCATGTTGTAAGCTCAATTTTAATAAAACACCTGAGTCTATGGGGCCACATATTCAAACTATCACATTCAAGCTACCACAAATGACATCTTGCTGAATCAGAGTTAGAATGTAAATGTCCAGGGAAGTTCCATGAAAGTGATATCTTCCTTATAATTACAATTACTGCTTATTCTTAATGTAATGTCTCTGAGATGAGGCCAGAAACTTGCACCTGACCTAGCTTGTGCCAGTAGTTTTTACTCTATTTATTAAAGGGCTATATGAATCTTCCATGTCAGTATACTTGTATGCCTGAATAGGGGCTTGGTCATTACAGTTATTCCTGGCAGAGTAAACCAAAGTTAGCCTTTAGTTTATTGACAGCTGCACTTCTATGTTTCCTTGCTGGGCAGTTCTACCCTTTCTAAGACATGCCTTTTAGGAGTTCTGTTGGGGAGTTTTATTGGATTCCTGGGCAGCCATCAACTTGATCAATTAACAGAGGACTCTTGAGGTGGGTGTGGTGGTACATGCCTTTAATCCCAGCACTTGGGAGGCAGAGGTAGGAGGATTGCCTTGAGTTTGAGGCCACCCTGAGACTACAGAGTGAGTTCTAGGTCAGCCTGGGCTAGAGTGAGACCCTACCTTGAAAAACCAAAAAACAAACAAACAAAAAACAGAGGACTCTTGGAGCAAGCAAAAAGAGCCCATGTGTCAGGCTAAGCTATGACTTAGTTTTCACTACCTACTTTTTTTTTGGGGGATTGAGTTATTTCAATTCTCTCAGCCAATTTGTTTGTCTGCAAAATGAAGGGTTAGAAAGTTTAGTTCCATTTGTATTTTGCTTATTTACTTTGAGGTTTTGCATTTTGAAGATATATTCACCCACTGTTGGTTGTTGAGGCCATCTTCCTATAGAAAACATAAGGCTTTTCTTTAGTTGTGTGTGTAGTAGGCATGACATGTATATACATATGTGTGCGGGTAGATGTGTGTGCCCATGTGGAGTGTAGAGGAAGACGTCAGGTATCCCTCCTCTATTGCTATTACACCTTATTTCCCTGAGACAGGAAGGTCTTTTGCTGACCCTGGAGCTTCCACATTTTGCTCAGACTATCTGACCAGGAAGCCCCATAATCTAAAAACTCCTAGAAGCCTTATTACTACACTCTGCTAGCAGGATAGTACAATGTGGCTCAATTTCCACAACAACATGTAAACTATAAGAACTGTTGGTTGAGTTGCACTGGTCAGGAAAGGCCTCCGAATAACAACACTGAGACCCTGGAACTTTGGAAAGAATGCATTCAAAGGAAAATCAATATCGTTTTTGTGGTGTGATGACTTTCTTCTCTGATACTTTCTATGACCAGGAGAAGTTAATGTTTGAGAGACCCATTGTGGCTGGTTTATAGTCACAGATCTTGTGAAGAAATAAATTGAAACTTTTTTTGGCCCTGATGAATCTTGTTACTTAGCAAGACTAGGAAAACTAAGATAATTTAAAATATTTATGGCTGGAGAGATGGCTTAGTGGATGAGGTGCCTGATGACCCAGGTGTGAATGCCCAGCACCCACGTAAAACCAGATGCACAAAGTGATATATCCATCTGAAGTGGCTAGAGGCCCTGGCATGCCCAATCTGTCTGTCTGTCTGTCTCCCTGCTTGCAAATAATAAAAATAAATTTAAAAATATAAAATGTTTCTATAGGCTGTTCTGGGCTCAATAATCTATAGCTTAAAGAGCATGATTCTGACTCAGCCAGATTCAAGAGCCAGCACATTTAATCACATGGAAGCACTGGGTTTCAAGGGGGAACTTTTTATGTAGAATTTGGAAAAAGTGTCTGTCAAAGTAGTCAAAGCCATTATAAATTAGGATGATAGAATTTTAGAATAAAGGTAAGTGAAATGGGTAAAAAGGATGAAGAGGTAGAAATCAGACTTGAAATATGCAAAGTGTTATTAGATGGGTGGTAGTTAACAACCCATCTTCTGAGAATCGTTCAGAATGAGGGAAGCTAGCAAGACCAAACTCCAAGCAACTGGAGTTGAAAGCAAAGTGGGAGGTAAAGTCCTGACTAGACCCATGAGATGTTGGGAAGTAAAGGTGGAGGTTATAACAGCTGGGTAGGGGTTAAATTTGTGTTGACTTCAAAAGATGGGGAGACAAGGCAAAATCTTATTTCACATACATTCCTTGGGGCTGACCTTTAATCTACATTGTGAACTGAAGTTCCCAGAAAGAAAAGCTGCACCCATGGTAAGGATTCTACTAGGTTGATTGACTGATTAGAACTTCTGTGATAGTGGAGAAATAGAACTTTGTAGGTCTGGAGCCAAATTATCTTGAGGTATATTTAGCCTCCTTAATTGTCCACCTCTGTGTCTGACCTAATGTCCTTGTGACTATTAGGTAAAGCATTTTAGAATGTACTAACAGACCACTAACTTTCACCAATTCAAAAGCTGAGAATGTCATTAGATAGCATCTGAGTCCTAGAGCAGAGACTTCCCCACTTTGCTATAAGCTGCCTGTTCTCATCAATGCATTTTATTTTATTTTTACATTTTACACTTTTTAGCAATGCATTTTCAAAGTATCTTGATTTATGATTTTTAGTTCTGTTGCTATAAATCTTGATGAACAGTTACATTGGAACATGGAAATGGGGTGACCTTAATCCGTCATGGTCACTCATATTTCATTCCAGAATAAAGGATCTGCTATTCCCTGTGAGGTGAGAGCCTTGAGCCTTGTTTCTATATCAACAACATCTAGCAGGGGACCACAAGCAAGGACACAATTCCAGAAATTACAGTCATGTGACCCATCTGGTGATTAAAATACTTTGTGCACATGGAGGATGAAGAATAGTGAGAGAACAAAACTTGTCACAAGCATCTGGCATTCATTTGTAGTGGCAAGAGACCCTGGTAACACGTGCATGCATGTGCGCACATACACAAATAATAAAATATGATTGTAAAAGTTACAGTGGTTAATGTTTATTTTTGCAAAAGAAGCTCATGGTGCTGTGAAGACAAAATGTGATACTCACCAATGAGAAAACTGTGGCTGGAACTGATTTTGAAACTGTCATGTTAAAGATAGTTTTATGTCAACATTTTTACCATGTTCTGCCTGCAGTTCTGTATGAAGGTCTGAATTTTCTAGACTTCTTTCATGAATCCTTTCTTCATGAATGCTGTCCTAACACATCCAATACACATTTCCTTCCAGTGTAGGACTGAGGACAGAAAAAGATAATGTACTACAGATGGATGTTGGGAGTTGAGTAAATTGCCACCAATTAGCTTGTTTCTGATAAAGTGATTCTTTATGCCTTATTGATTTAACAAAACCAAACAAAAACACCGCCCTGGGATATTCCCCTCTAAGGAACAAAGTATTAATCCATATATGTGAACAGAAGCCGTGGATCATTACTTAAGCCCAGATTCCCTGTGTTCTGACCATTTTGTACATAATGGCATTAATTTTGGATAAAAGATAGAGTAGTAAAAGGAACTGGAACTAAATAATTGCTGTTTTTCAATAAAAAAATTATGTAAGGTTTTTTTTTTTTTTTTTTTTTTTTTTTTGAGTCTTTGTTTTGTAGTTCCTCAAAGCCAGTTCTATTTGTGCCTGCTGGAAGGAGCTGACTCCTGCTGTCTGCAGCCTGGCTGCAATGGCAGCAGATTCTGCTAGTATATTTTAGCTGTTTTTATGACGAGATAAATAGGCTATTTGAAGAGAAAGGCGGACTGGTAGTTCCTATTGAAATGAAAGGATCATAAATCCGTTCATGGCAAACTGTGAGTACAGACAATGCACTGAAGGCAATTTTTATTTGGTAATTACTGTCTTTGTTCAGAAGCTCTGCCAATGCCAAACTGATTGAAACATTCCCAGAACAGTGAAAGGACACAGCTCCTTCATTAGCCTAACTACATTTAATCTAGTCTTTTGTGATATTTTCTTTCCTTTTTTTAAGTTAATATGCTTTGTTTTAAATTTGTGTATTCAAAATCTAGGAAGATGAGAAAGAATCATTATGTTGCATCTTTGTAACACTGCCCAGAAAGGCCTTCAGAATGAGACCACAGACTTTGCTATTGAGGACTTTGCACTGACACTGCTTCCTGAAATGGCAAGAGTTGGAAAAAAAAAAAAAGGGATGAAGTCTGGAGGAATGAATGAACCTACTGATGCATTTCCCTGGAAACAAATATCTATAATACCCAGATTAGCAAATATCTTTCCTTTGACATCCTGAACCTCTATCATCATGGTTATTGCCATATTTAGCCTTTGCAATATCTGCCTGGTCCTTCAGATATTAATGCTAACTTCTTTATGAAGGAAAAGAGAAAAGAATGGAGACAAAGAGGAGGAAGACAGATGGACAGAAAGAGACATAAATTATTCTGGTCATTTAAGACATCCATGCAAAAGATATAAACTTTAATAACATTTGTGAAATGCTCAGCAAGTGCCCAGGGTCATGTCTAGCTGTTCCTTCTAATCTTGCTAATGATGTAAATTCTACATTACTTGTGATGTGGTTCTTGGTTGGCCTTGTAAGTACTTGAAAATGAAGCTCTTAAATGAAACAGTCAGTTGAATGAGTATTTGATGCCTGCCTTATGGTAGTCATTGGAGGTAGAAGATGTATGGTGACCTCCATTAGAGAAGTTAGCAATTTGAATACTTGTGGTTCAACTATTTATTATCCAAGTCCTCATAAGTTGGATATGGAAGCAAAAGTTAGCCTAACATTTTGAAAGTGTGCTAATGAATTGAGTACTCGATAAAGTCCGTCCTCAATCAAGTACTGAATCAAAGTGTGCTAATGAATTGAGTACTCAATAGTCCGTCCTCAATCAAGTACTGAATCAAAGTGTGCTAATGAATTGAGTACTCAATAAAGTCCGTCCTCAATCAAGTACTGAATCAAAGTGTGCTAATGAATTCAGTACTCAATAAAGTCCATCCTCAAGTACTGCATTACTATCCTGTCTAGTAAATATTTGAAGATGAGGATATTAAGTAAAAAGCCATCAGATTTAGCTAATGCTAATTGGTACACACGGTTTGGCAATCACTGGTAGCAGAAGATAAGGAAGTCATATCTCTTCCATTAAAGAGTTCACAATCTAGCAAAGGAACTTTCTAAGTAACTGTATTGTTGACGATGGATGTTGTAAAATGTAATGATTCAAAGTAAATCATTTTTAAACTGAAATTAGCTTTCTAATGTGAGGGTGACATCATAAAACTGATAACACTGGAGTCTTCCCTAAGCCATTGGCAAAGCAAAATAAAAATTGAGTAGAGCTACTGATGGAAAAAGAGAAAATTCCCAAGGCTGATGGCAGAATCTGGGGGAGGGGATTTGAAAGCTGTTTGATTACCAAAGCCTTTAGAGAAACCTTGGAGAAAATTGATAAATACTCAAACTTTTGGCTAAGATGGACTCACTTATGACTGTGCATTAAAATCAACAGTGAATAAAAGGACCATACAATTGGGCTGGAGACATGGCTTGGCAGTTAAGGCACTTGCCTACAAAGCCTAAGGACCCAGGTTTGATTCCCCAGTATCCACATAAGCCAGATGCACAAGGTGGCACAAGTGTCTGGAGTTCATTTGCAGTGGCTGGAGCACCATTATCTCTATCTGTATCTTTCTCTCTCTCTCAAATAAAGAAATAAAAATAAATATTTTAGGGCAGGAGAGATGGCTTAGTGGTTCAGGTACTTGCCTGCGAAGCCTAAGAATGCAAGTTGTTTGGAACTTGGTCACAGTGGCTGAAAAGCCCTGGTGTGACCATTCTCTCTCTCTCTCTGCCTCTTTTCCTCTATCTCTTTCAAAAATAAAATATTAATAAATAAATATTTTTAAAATTATAAAAGGACCATAGAAAGTTTTCTGGTGCTGGGGATTGAACACAGGACCCTGAACATTATAGGCAAGCACTGTACCACTGAACTGTGCCCCAAGCCCCTTTTTACTTTTATTTTTATTTTTATTTTGAGACTTGGTCTTGCTGGCCTTGGAATTTTTGCTTCTCTAGATTTGTCTTCATGGGCAGCTGGGATTATAGCTGTCTACTGCCACACCTGGCTATCAAACAATTTTGTTAGAATACTAATGCCAATAGAAAACTCAACACTTGTGTTTTGTTTAAGCTCTAGTATATGACAGCTACATTCAGAATTTTAAAAGGTAAGACATGTGGTTGGGATTACAGGGCAGTTAATGGATTCACCCATGTCATACCAGAATAGAAAAAGGAAAATTTATCTAGTATACTACATGAAAGCTGTGAGGGTCATAGCAGGACTGCCTGCCCCAGAAGATGGGCCCTGGCTGCTTTTGTTTGGGGAATCCCTGCTATGCAAGTAAGAGAAGTCCTGGTTGGTCAATATTTAATCATAGTCTGGGTTTACAGGGCTGCAGCTCTGTGGGGCTGGGCCACACTTAATTTTGATTGTCTGTGTTCAGGTTTTCCTTTCACTGCTCATGCTTTGGTCAGAAGGAAGTATAGCAGACCTTTCTTGACCAGGTTTGCTTTCCTGATGTGAACCTGTTCCCTTTCTAGTGTCTCAGTCATGATCTTAATCTCCACAAGAAAATCAAAGCTTATTTTCCTATTGTTTATAAAACAAATTTGCTTCAGTTTTTAGGATGAAATGCTAATCTATGTTTTAGTACTTACTATAACATTGGATTCCTATTTTAGGCAGATTGATTTTAGTTTATTTTCCTTTTTCTCTTTTTGAGAAACTCAGGACCTTTGCACATGCCACACAAGAGCCCTAGGCTGATTATTTTTTTATTATTAATTATGAACTTTACGGTATAAGCATATTGCATGTTGGTCATATTCCAATTGAGTTATGCTGTTGTATCTGCTCTCCCCACCCCCATTCCACTGAGAGACCTCCTTGATGGGGTTAGTCTCTCTCGGGGCACAATGCCTCAGGACGCTCCCTTCCTAGCCTGTGGCTCTTACAATCTTTCCACTGCAACGTTCCCTGAGCCTTGGCAGATGTGCTTTAAGTCTCTTTTAGTGTTAAGTATCTTCTGAATTTCTGCTTTAATGACCTTTGAGTGTTCTCATCTCTGTCACCATCACTCTGGAGTGGATTTTCAGCTTAGCAGTGAGAGCAGTACTCATGTTTAAATCGCCACTTCCTCTTGAATGTCCCCTGGGCCCTGGCAGATGTGATAGAGATGATGATTCTTGTGCTAGGCAGTAGCTATCTTTTTGTTGTTTTGATGGATCTTAGTTCTCCCTGGTATTCATTGCTATCTTTTTTTTTTTTTTTAAGGCAGATTCTCCAACCAGGAGTGAGAGCAGCATAGATTAAAGGGATTAAGTATAATCATTTAAGAGACTTTTTGGGGGGTATACCCACTCTTCGTAGCCAAAGACCATAAGATTATTATCTTAATAGCCATAAGATTGTGACATGGTTCTCCATACCAGGTATGAATTCTCTTCCCACTAAGCAGGTCTCCTACCCGATCAGAGAGCCCTTGGTTATCTGCCTAGGCTGTGTGCCTCTGTTGCACAGGTGTGCACAACTTGTCCAGCTGGTTGATTTGCAGCTTGCAGGAACCCCTGATTATTCATGCTATTGGTGGCCATTATCTACCAACAGCTCCCATAGCACTTTCCAGCACTATGAGAGGTAGTCTGCAGGGACCTGGCTTCCTTCTGAGTTCTCAATGTCCTGCGTCTGTGGCCTGTGGTGTCTTCAGCTATACGGCGTTACCATTGAGCCATGGTGGATAACCAAGTGTTTTGGAAATGGCCTGCATTATTTCAGACACCTCATGGGTCTCCCTGACCAATAGCTCACAGTGGGAGATAAGGCAATTCTGGCACAGGGAATTACCAGCCAGAGTCCCTGGCTTGAGAATTAAGCTTCCCCCACCCTCTGTAGGGCACTTCTGCCTGGATGATGGTCCCTCCCACTCTTTTCTTAAGAGTTATCTTTCAGTTTGCTCTCCAGGAGCATAGTTTCTATGGTCCTGATTCGTGCTATCAGTTTTGTGTAATACCCTCCCCCTCCTCTGTATTCTGTCTCTCAACTTGGCTATCAAGTAATCCCTCCTCTCATCCCTCCCTATTTCCACTCAATTTTAACATCATTATAATTCCATGTCAATACTTGAAATGCTTACTACAACTTACAACTCAAGTTGTACCAAATTAAGAAGTGCATATGAGACAGAACATGTGGTAGTTGTCTTTCTGAGCAGGTGTAACCTGGCTTAGTATGTTTTCCAGGTCCACCCATTTTCCTGCAATTTTACTATTTCAGTTTTCCTTATGGCTGAGTAGAATTGCATTGTGTGTATATATCACATCTTCATTAATCATTCTTCCATTGATGGGCATCTGGGATGATTCCTGTTCCTAGCTATTGTGACTAGAGCAGCAACAAACATGACTGAGCAAGTAAAAAGTCTTTAGGGTATATGACCAGAAGTGGTATAGCTGCATCAGATAGATCTATTTTTAGCTTAAAAATATTTATTTACTTACTTACTGCAAGATAGAGGCAGAAAGAAGAGAGGGAGAGGGTGTATGTGTGTGTGTGTGTGTGTGTGTGAGTGAGAGAGAGAGAGAGAGAGAGAGGGACAGAGACAAATAATGAGCACACCCTGGCCTCTAGCCACTGTAAACAAACTCCAGATGCATGTGCCACCTTGTGCACTTGGCTTTACATGGGTACTGGGGAGTTAAACCTGGGTCCTTTGGCTTTGCTGGCAAGTGCCTTAACTGCTAAGCAATCTCTCCAGTCCAATATTTTCAGCTTCTTCAAAAAGTAAAAACATAATTTGTATGGATACATCATGTGTTGGTACCATCTTTCCCTTCCTCCCTGCCCCACTCTGCAGGGGTCACTCTTGTATTCCCCATGGGATTGTGGGTTTTGTGTTGTGAGAGCAGCAGTCAGTTATTGTGGGGAGTGGCCAATGCCTCTGGGCATAAAACTGTGGCTCTTTCAATCTTCTGTCCCCTTTTCTGCAAAATTGCCTGAGTCTTAGTGGGTGAGTTTTAAGTCTGCTTCAGTGATAGTCTCTTAGGGCCCTCTAGATTTCTATTTTGGTATGTGTTGAGTATCCTCAGTGTCTGTCTCCTTCACCCTAGTGCTGATTGTTCAGCTTTTTGAGAAACCTCCATACTAAGTTCCACAGTGGCTGTACAAATTTGTACTCCTATCAAACTTAGATGAGGGTTCCTCTTTCCCAGCATTCATTGTCATTTTTTTTTTTTTGATGATTGCCATTCTGACTGGAATAAAACATAATCTCCAAGTCATTTTAATTTGCATTTCCCTGATGGCTTAAGATATTGAACATTGCTTTAGGAGTTTATGGGCCATTATATTTCTTCCTTTGAGAACTTTCAATTCAGTTCCTTGCCCCATTTTTAGAGTGTATTGCTTGATTTTTTTATTGCCTATTTTTTGAGTTATTTGTAAATTCTAGGTATTAAACCTCTCTCCATTGTATAGATGGCAAAGATTTTCTCCCATTCTGTAGATTGTCTATTCTTTTGATGGTTTACTTATCTATACAATAGTCTTTACTGAAACTATTTAAAAGATCATGTGATTCCTGTCTTTGAGTCTATTTATATGATGTATTATGTTTATCAGTTTCCATATGCTGAACCATCCCCACATTCTGGGATGAAACCTACCTGACTGAGATGGATGATACTTTTGATGTGTTCTTGGATTCAGCTTGCAAGAATTTTATAAAATAATATTTGTGTCTAGGGATGAAGAGATGGCTTAGTGGTTAAGGCACTTGCCTGCGAAGCCTAAGGACCTGGGTTCAATCTCTCTCCAGATCCCACATAAGCCAGATGCACAAAGGTGAGGCAAGTGCAAGATCACAAATGCCCATGAGGTACTGCAAATGTCTGGACTTCGATTGTAGTGGCTGAGGTCCTGGAGCATCAATTCTCTCTCTCTCTCAAACAAAAAATAATATTTGTGTCTAAGTTCATCAGGGATATTGGTTTATAATTTGAATTTCTTGTGTCTCTGTCTGGTTTGGGTAATAGTAGAATGTTGGATTCATTCTTTCCTTTCAATTGTTAAATAACTTAAAGTGGTTTTTAGTTCTTCAATGCAGGTTTGGTAGAATTTGGCAGTTAATACATCTGGGCCTATACTATTTTGTTGGGAGGCTTTTAATTATGTTTTCAATTTCACATGATGTTATAGCTCTAGTCAGGTAATTTATCTTCTGGGCTTAGTTTTGATATGATATGATATGAGTATGAGTAAAGTAATTCATCCATTTCTCCCAGATTTTCCAGTTACGTGGAATACAGGTTTTTGAAATATGTTGTAATGATTCTCCCAATTTAATTGGTATCTGTTGTAACCTCTCATTTTTTATTTCTAAACTTCTCTTTTTTTTCTTTTGATCAATTTAACAAGGGGTTTATCAATCGTGTTTAGTTTTTCATAGAACCAGCTCTTTTATCAATTTTTAAATTGTTTTCTTCATTTTCAGTTCATTGATTTCTGCTCTGATTTTGGTGATTTCTTTCTGTTTCGTACTTTTGGGTTTGGGTTGTTCTTGTTTTTCCAACACCTTCAGATGTGTGGCTAAGTTATTAACTTGAGATCTATTTTAATAATGTAGGAATTTGGTGCTATAAACTTTCCTCTCAGGATTGCCTTCATCATGTCCCATACATTTTAGTATGTTGTTTTTCACTGTCATTTAGTCCTAGAAATTATTTAGGTTTCCTTTTGATTTCTTCAATGACCTATTAATTGTTTAATAGTAAGTTATTCACTCTCCAGGAGTTGTTGTATATTCTGTTGTTTCTCTTGTTTTTTTATTTATAGCTTTACTGCATTATGTTCAGATATAATGCAGGGAGTTATGTAAATATTCCTTAATTTACAGAGACTTGCTTTATTCCTAAGACACAGTGTATTTTAGAGACAGTTTCATGAGCGTCTGAGAAGAATGTATACTTTGTAGAGTTAGGGTGGAATGTTCTGTAGCTATTTTATGTTTAGCTCCATTGTTTCTGTATTTTCTGTGTATGTTATCTCTCTATTGGTGACAGTGAAGTATTAAAAGTCTCCTAATATTTCTATTTTATGGTCTAGTAGATTTTTCTTTATAAAATTTTGTGTACTTGTTTGGTGCATATAATTTTATGATTGTAATGAGTAGCAGTGATGAGTGTTAGTTTCTAAACTGAAAATAAATATCAGGTTATGTTGTCAGTAAGCAATGCTAGGATACTGATTCCTTGTCTCTTATCTTTGGCTTGACTCTTGACCTAAGGCCACATAGCCCCTGACTCAACTTGGGCCCAGGTCATTTCCATGGTCCCCTGATCATGCAAAGCACTTGAGGAATGCAGGCTCTGAAGCCTCTCTTGTAGGGAGTATGGATCAGTCAGAGAATAAGTGGATTGTTTACTAACTCAGAAAGGCTTCTTGAGCAACATGCTTAGTTTTTTGCCTCTCATCTTTTAAAAGCTCAGATTCTGGGTGATGACATTGAGTCCTTCAAGGGGATTATGCAGTATTTGGTGATACTGTTGGCTTTGGCAATCACTTGAGTTCTGGTGTACTAGCACTCACATGAAGTGGGAATGAACATTGTGTTCTTGGGCTCTTGTGTGATCAGGTGGACAGCAGATACTCCTTTATACAGGTCTCATCAGAGCCACTTAAGAATTGGGAAAACTGGTGCTGAAGAGAAGGCTTAGTGGTTAAGGTGCATTCCTGCGAAGCCAAAGGACCCTGATTTGTTTCCCTGGGACCCGTGTAAGCTAGATGTACAAGGTAGTGCATGTGTCTGGATGCCCTGGTGTGCCCCTTCTCTCTCTCTCTTCCTATCTGCCTATTTCTCTATCTCTCAAATAAATACATAAAACATTTTAAAAAATGAATTGGAAAAACTGATCCAAAGTCATCAGTTGCTCTTCTGTAAGCTTTTAGCTTCCTACCTCACTTCTTTATTTTTTCCAACTGCTCTGATATTGTCGGAGATAGCTGTCTTGTAGGTATATTCATCCGATGACCTAAATCTTTCCAGCTGCCACTGTGGTTATCCTGGTACAGAATAACATTGCACAAAATGATGTCCAAAAAAGGTATGGGAAATATATGCAAATCTGAAGAAGTCTCTTCATTTCTAAAAATCTCTTCACATTTCTAAAAAACACCAGAGTCATCCACCTCTACAGTGCCAGTCATCACAGGGTGGCAGCTCCCAGTCCCCACCTCTAAAATATTCTTCAAACTCCCCCCCAAAACTCACCGCTCCCTGACTCTATTTTCTGTGGGGTTATATTCAGAAGGGCAGCTCACTACCTTTGCTAATACAAATGAGTCCAGCCTTTTCTTCCTCCCAAGCTTGGCATCACTACTCCTGGTCTTCTTCAGCAAAGACTTGAGGACAGCATGCACCTTGCAAAGCCACAGGAAAACAGGAAGGTTCATGAAGGCTCATTCACCTTAATATCCTCCAGAGATTGATTTCCTCATCAAACCCCTTAAAAGAACCCCACCGCTTCCTTGAGCTTTTCCTATTTTTTTCCATGATACAGAAAGTCTTCCTGAAACTTATGTGCGGGTGTGTATGTAGAGGCCAGTGATCATGTTGTTTCTCAGGAACACTGTCCGTCTATTTTATTTGTTTAGACATGATCTCTTATTGGCCCAGAGCTCACCTAATTATGCCAGAATAGCTGGCCAGGGAACTCTAGGGACCATCCTGCTTCCACATTGCTGGGATTATAAGGACATGCTACCATGCCCAGCTTTTTTTAATATGGGTTCTGGAGATGGAACTCAATTCCTCATGCTTGCATGGTAAGCACTTTACCCACATAACTATCTCCCCAGCCCTCCAAACTTGTTTTAAAACAAGTTTAAAACAGGTTCAACAAACGTTTTCTGTGAAGAACCAGATATAAGATATTTTTGGCTTTTCAGGTTATATTGTCTGCATTGAAATGTCTTAAGTTCTGCACAAAGCCATCATGAGCAATATGTGAGCACATGGTGGCTGTACTCCAATGAAATTTTATTTAAAAACAGGCTTTGTATCAGTATTCATCTAGAGGATTTTAAAAATTTGTATGCCCAGGCCAGACTCCAGACCAATAACCTTAGGTTTCTAGGATTGGGACCTCACCCATCAGTATTTGAAAGTGTCTTGTGTGAGTCCAATGTGCAGCCAAAGTTAAAAACACCAAATCTGGGCTGGAGAGATGGCTTAGCGGTTAAGGCATTTGCCTGCAAAGCCAAAGGACCCTGGTTCGATTCTCCAGGACCCATATAAGCCAGATGCACAAGGGGTACACACATCTGGAGTTCGTTTTCAGTGGCTGGATGCTCTGGCGTGCCCATTCTCTCTCTCTGCCTCTTTTTCTCAAATAAATAAAATAAAATAATATAAATATAAAAACACCAAATCCACTTAGCAGACAGCCAGCTCAAAACTGCTCTTGTATTCCAGCTTCTAGCATCAGGACCATTCTGGTTTGAGTGGCCTAAGCTCTCTAAAATTGTTGAACCCTCAAGCCTTGAGGTGGCCAGATGGGGCCTACTGTGAACAGTCCTATCACTTTACCTAAATGCAGCCTAAACTTGTGACCATGTTCCACATGTCTAGGGAAGTGAAAGATTGGGAAATATTAACTTAGGAAGGTAATAAGCAGCTGCAAAAGCAGACACTATGTTTTTTGGACACACTAGCTTTACTTTAACCCATCAATCTCTTCTCAACCAAGAAATATTAATGCACCCAACAGATGCGTTCTTGATCTTGTAGGCAATGTTTAAATTTGTGATGTGAGCAGGATTCTCTTTCTCAGAGATGAAAAGGAAGTACAATTAAATCAGAAATCTGTTGCTTAGCTTGTGGTTATGCTTTTCAAATCATCTGGAGCATATCATTCTTTGCCAACAGAGGATTGCATTAGACTAATAATTCCTCATTCTAAGTAGAACCTAGGACGAAGCAGATGAAAATGCTCTATATGTCATTGAAAAGCTGAATCATCAATGACCATTCAACTGTAATGTTAAATGTAAAGTGTAATGTTGTGTGGAGACAATTCCTCTATGGATAATACTGCTCTGCCCCTAATTGACTGCTTCCTGGCTGCCACTCAAGAAACCCTTGGATATGCACGTGTCTCTGTGGTAGGATCGAGTCTTTTGGGAATATGCCCAAAGATACTTACACATCCATCTTCACTGCTGCTCTATTCACAGTAGCTAGAAAATGGAATCAACTTCAATGTCCATCAACTGATAACTGGATAATGAAAATGTACTACTTATACACAATGGGGTTTTCCTTAGCCGTAACAAAAATGGAATTATGAAATGTGCAGGAAAATGGGTAGATGGAAAAATATACTAAGTGAAGTAATCCAAGCCCAGAAAGACAAAAGAAACACATTCCCTCTCATATGTGGACCCAAACTTTTGATGTTTGTGTGTCTATATATGAGGAAATGAGACTGAGTATGGGCTATAAATAGAGATTTGAGACTACAAGAGAGGAAAAAAGGAGATGAAAAGAGGGAAAAGGACATAAGGGAAAATGTAAGAAAGCAGAAAGATGGTTAAGTTCACGGGGATGGATTAAGGGGGGAAAGGAAAGCGGAAAAGGGTCAAATGGAAACAAAAAAATTTGGTTTGAAAAATATCAAAATTAATTCCAATCATTCCTTTTCTGAGGTAGGGTCTTACTTTGTACCAGGCTGTTCTTGAACTCGGTGATCCTCCTACCTCTGCTTCCGGAGTGCTAGAATTTATGGTATACATCATCATGCCTGGCTTCTGGGTTTTTTTTGGGGGGGATGAATCCTAATTCTTTATATGCTAATAATACTAGTAACAAAAGAAAACTTTTCACTTGGCCATGAGCCCAAAATGAACCAGCAGTGTTTGCATTCCTTGGCAAACTTTGATATGTCATTCATTTTCAAATGTCTTCAAAACATGGACATAACAAGACACTTAGATTTCAATGTAATCAAAGGCACATTGTTCAGTGTTAAGCTAGTATTATAAAGATCAAGGAACTACTGCATCCCAGTGCATGTCCTTATGGTCAAGGCAGCACGTGTTAGCTCCGAGTTTTGGTCAGAGTCAATGTAAAGCCAATTTATTGCCTCATGCATACTTTGGCAACAGTTGACACCACACACCCTTCCTAGGTCCCACTTGGTTAATTCCAAAAAGGTTATATGAGTTACTACAGCAGACCCAAGGACTTCGAGGGAGCCTTAGACAAAAAGAAAGGCATTAGAAGGCTGTGGTGGTTAACATCTGATAATCAATTTGACAAGATTTAGAATCACCAATGGAAACAAATCTCTGGTCATATTTGTGATGTATTTTCTAGATTAGTTGAGGTGGGGTGGACTCAC
This sequence comes from Orientallactaga sibirica, assembly GCA_036365145.1. Classification (NCBI taxonomy): domain Eukaryota; kingdom Metazoa; phylum Chordata; class Mammalia; order Rodentia; family Dipodidae; genus Orientallactaga; species Orientallactaga sibirica. The sequence goes on from JAEOAD010000982.1 coordinate 2,670,068, forward strand.
CCTAACAGTGGGATGAACCTTCCCATGGCCTGGGGACCTGGACTGTATAAAAAGGGGAAAGCTAGCTGAGCATTCAACATTCATTCCTCTTTACTACATCCCTGCTGATTAGAAAAGTGGACACCAGCTGTCTGCTCCTGTGATGCCTTCCCTGCCATGATAAGACTCCCTCAACTCTAAGCCTAAAACAAACTCTTCCCTCACCGAAGCAGCTTCTGGTCTGGTATTATATCCTAGTAATGAACAAGTAACTGATACAAAAGCAGTAGAAGATTGTTTTAACATTCAAAAGGCTCTTCTAAGAATTTCACATCAAAGTGATGATTCAAGGTGATCCTTTCCACATTACTGGTTATTTTTGTGACAGCATGAGGAGAACACAGACCTATGGAGTGAGGGTTGGCAGGGCTTCAAAATTATGGGAGGAAGGAAATTTTTATTACCTTGAGGAAATATTAGTGAATCATATCCAAGATAGGAGAGAGGATCAGGTAGAGACTAAAAAGGGAGATGAAGTTCACTCTCTTTAGTGTCTCTACAACCACTCTTGGCACTGTTGTGGAGTCCTTTGGATTCCTAATGGGAGTGAACTTACTCTAGAATTTATCTGAGTCTTTTGCAGTAGATGGCTCTTTAGTGAAGAGTTGAGTAGTAATGGTATAGTGAAAATGTATACCACAGAGGGAAATAGTATATTAGTATGATTGCTCAGATTTTTCTAGAATATCCACTTGTGTTACTCACTTAGTCAAGGCACTTCCTTCCTACTAACTTCATGAAGTCTTCAATAACTGCTTCAAACCTGAAGAACATCCCTGAGACCTTTAATTATTCCTTAAATGAAAACAGCTTCTCAGTTTAGAGTAAAACAAAGATTCTAGCCATGCCTTTCTTGGTTTCCTGAGGAATCTTTATGAAATAGTCAGGTAGCCAGGGCTCCGAAATACAAATTTGAAAGCCATTGGCCTCTATTGTTTTACTGGTACATAGCATATGGTACCTAGTGCCAAGTTTCACCTATTCATTGTCTATATTGTAGAAGTAATGCTTATTCATCATCAAAATTTAGAAGGCACAGATATTAAAAAAGAAAGGATGTGAAAGAGAAAGGAAGGAAGGAATTACCCTCAGATTTTGAGGCATATACTAGCAACATTTTGGACTTTGGTAGTTTGAATGTAAATATAGTGAATGAAAAATTACAAAAGAATACATGGTATATGATTTCACTTATTTAACACTTTAGTTCATACTAACATATACTACTAAAGTGAATCCATGCTTGCTTGTGCATCAGTACAATAGTATTCAGTCCTTTTTGTGAATCTGAGTTGTAGTATACTGTACCACAAGTTTTTATCCACTCAAGCTAATTGAAATTTGTATAGTTCTAGTGTTGGGTTATTATAAATAAATCTGCTATGAGTACTTACTGTAGTTGCTTTGTTGTTGGGAAAAAGAACTCAACCAAAGGCAGCTGATAAGAGGAAAGATTCATTTATTTATTTTTATTTTTTCTTATAATTTATTTTTATTTATATTATTCTAATTTTACATTCATAATGGTGACTCCATTATCCTGCCCCCTGTCCTACCTCTTCCAAAGGGACCCTCATCAATGGGGAATGTGGGTCATGCATTGTGAGGGTAGTCAAGAGTTAAGGGGGATAAGCCAAGTCTCTGTGCATAATGACCCAACTTGTGGCTCTAACATTCTTTCCACCCCCTCTTCTGCAAATTTCCCTGAGCCACATTGGGGTCATTTTAGTTCTACTTCAGTGGTGAGATTTTGGGAGCCTCTGTGTCTCTGGATATCTGGCTTAGTAGGAGTTGGATGTTCTCTGTGTTTATCTCCTTCAGCCTTTTCCTGGTGTCATGTTCACCAAGAACACTATACTCTTGCCCTTCCCCTGCATTACTCTATCAGGTTTATAGGCCTGCACTGGAAGTGCTAATTGCACTTTTCATGTCAGGGCAGGTTAGGTGTTAGATTTTATTGATGTACTCTTTGTCAGCTTTACCATTCTTAAATAAGCTATATTTTGGGGTTTACTTTTATTGCTTTTGATGTTTTCTGATTTATAATGTCTTTGTCTTTTTCTTCTGTCATTCTTGAGGGCAGGGTCTCACATAGCCCTAGGCTGAACTGGAACACATTACTGACCAGAAATCTCAGCCTCCCAGTTGACAAAATTAAGGGTGTGGGGCAACACAGACACTTAGGGACTTTGACTTGGTTAGATTATCTGATTTAATGCCCACTCTTGCATAAATACTTCATACTGGATTGATAGAGTATATATATTGTTCAGTTGGATTTTAGAATTTGCCTATATTTTGCTTCACCCAGCCTACTAGAATACTTGAAAGACAAACTCAGCATCTAGGGTCACTTCTTCAGTTAGTCTTACTCTGAAGATATATAATATTAGATTTTCATGTCTAAGAATACTGCAGATAATTAGAAAACCCAAGCATCGAATTAACCCAAGATGTAAAAAAAAAAAAAACAACAACACTACATTATAATACAAGAAACACAAAAACTCCAGACAATATAATTCCAACAAAACATATAAATCCATCAGAAATGACATCGAGTGAGAATGATTTAGATGAAATGCCTAACAAAGAATTCAAAAGAATGATTATATCTATGTTCAAAGGCATCAAAGAAGAAAACAAACTCCTGAAGAAATCCAAAGATAAGACAGGAAACAAAATTAATGAAATAAGGAGGTTAATATAAGACATGAGTAAGGAAATAGAAATAATGAAGAAATACCAATCATAAATACTGGAAATTCAAAACAGAGTAAGTCATATAGAAAGCTTCACCAGTATAATGGATCAAGGAGAACAGAATATCTAAACTAGAAGACAAGGTGGCAGATCTAGTACAATCCAATCGAGAAAGACAAGCTAATACAAAGATATGAATGGGAATTTCAATACATTTGGGACACTATAAAGAGATCAAACATAAGAATTCAGGGTAGAAGGTGAGGAATTTCACTCCAAAGGCATAGTAGGTGTTTTCAAGAAAATTACAGAGGAAGATTTACCTCAAATAGGGAAAGAGATGCCAATACAGATACAAAAAGCCTTTAGAACACCAAACAGACAAAAACCAGGAAAGAACCTCTTCTCACCATCACAATTAAACGACAAAACACATAAACCAAAGACAATATACTAGAAGCAGTTAGAGAGAAAACATAAAATCACATATAAAAGCAAGTCCATTAGTATAACTGCAGATTACTCATCTGAATTATAACAACTGTTAACCAAGATTACTATATCCAGCAAAGCTATCCATCAAAATTGACAGAGAAATAAGGACATTCCACAACAAAAACAGGCTAAAGGAATATATGACCACTAAGCCAGCTCTACAGAAAATACTTGAAGGGATCCATGATGAAGAGTAAGAAACACACACACATAAGGAAACAGGGAATAATAAGCCACACTCAAATAATAATGAATATAAGAGAGTAAAGGAAAAAGAGTAATCACTACAAGAATGGCAAAAATAAATGTATACCTTTCAATAATAACTCTTACTATCAATGGCCTAAATGCCCTAACCAAAAGATGTAGGCTTTCAGACTGTATTAAAAGACAGGATCCTTTTTTTTTCTCCAAGAAACTCACCTCTCCATGAAAGACAGACACTATCTTATGGTGAACAGGTAGAAAATGCTATTTCAAGAAAGTGGACCTAGAAAACAAGCAAGTGTTGCTGTTCCAGTATCTTACAGGATAGACTTCAAACCAACATTACTTAGGAAAGATAGAGAAGGTCACTTTCTTATGGTGAACAGGTAGAAAATGCTATTTCAAGAAAGTGGACCTAGAAAACAAGCAAGTGTTGCTGTTCCAGTATTTTGTTTACTTTAATTCTTTTTTTGTTTCTTAATTATTGTTTTTATTGACTTTTATACTTACATACAAAAAAACCCACCTGATATTCCCCCCATTCCACTTTAGAACTCCAGTCTCCATCATATCCCCTCCCTCTCTCCATTAGTCTCTCTTTTAATTTGATGACATCATCTTTTTCGAGAAGGTCACTTTCTATTGATTAAAGGAGCAGTGCAACAGGACATTATAATTCTAAGCATATATGCACCTAACATGGGTACTCCCAATTATATCAAACAAACACTGTTAAACTTAAGGTCAAGCACAATTGTAGTAGGTGACTTCAGTACCCCACTCTCATCAATTGACAGGTCATCCTGGCAAAAAATAAACAGAGAAGATTCTGGATTAAATGAGGTTATAGAACAAATGGGCCTAATAGATACCTACAGAACATTTTATCTAAATGTCACAGAATACATATTCTTTTCACCAGCACATGGAACATTCTCTAAAATAGACCATATATTAGGACACAAAGCAAATCTTAAAAATATAAGAAAATTGAAATAATTCCTTGTACTCTTACCTGATCACAATGGGACTAAATTACAAATCAGTACTGAGAAAGGAATAAGGTTAAAATGGTATGCTATGTCAATCTGCCTTCTATATATATTTTCCCCATATAGCAGACCTGCTTGTAGCTTCAAACACAGAAGTTTATTTCTGCAATGGGCAGAGGTTAATTCAGAGATACATAACAGGCAAAACTGCAGAGGAGGAGGGACTATTGTGTGCTCAGCCACATATAGTGAAGGGAAAATGGCTGACATTTCATTTGGCCACAGGCATGATTATACATTCCAGCCCACAACCCAAATGTCTGTCCCAGGGCCTCTGATTCTTTTCAATCTCTGGCTTTCACCTGTTGGGCTGGCACTGTCTGTGTCAGGCCCTGCACTTGGCTGTCTCCTCCCGACAGCTGCACTCCAGCAGGTGGTGGCAGCTAACCTCAGCCCCAGCTGTCTGGACTGATATTTGATCACTGAAAGCAGTCTGTTTGCTTCCATGTGCACATTTCCCCCTTTGTCAGCTCACCCCACCCTCACCTCACAGTTGGTTGCTAATCTGTGGCCAATGTGAGCAGCTTCTCAGGGCTGACCACAGCCGTCTCGCCTCAGCACCCAGATGGCAACATTTCAAGGCTTAATTTGACTTGCCATTTGGCTTGAGAGAAAGTGTGTGGAGATAATTTGTGGCCAGAGTATAAAAACGAAGCCAAATATGGAAGCTTCTAAAGCAACTGAACAGCATTACTGTTGGAGGGAATTGACTGTCCTGCTATCAGAGGGGGACTTTGTGGAACTCCAGAGCACTTCCTTTTCTAAATATTCTCTACTTAAGGTACATTTTTCAACTTCAAACTCTGTTTTTCTTGGGGGACCATTGTCTAGACCGTGATGACAGATGTAGTCTACCAAGAGAAATGGAAATTATTCATGAAGGCATTCATGTATGTCTACCAAAAATGATACTGTTGTGAGGAAAGGATAAGAACAAAAAAAGAGATATACAGAGAAAAGAAAAAAACAGTCTTCCCTAAAAACTTCCTATTGGCAATAAGAGTTAAAATATAACTATACAAAAATTTACAGGCATTCATTCAAACAGCAATGGCCAATAAGGAAATATAATGGAGATTACAGAGGAGACCAGTTCCCAGCACCATACATGCAGAGAACTTTGATAAAGTATAACAAGCATACTTCTAGAATAATAAACTCAAAAAGAATGTCAAATCCATGAATATAATAAAGAAAAATCTCCAAGCCAATAAAAAATAACAATGAATATAAATACCCACTTCTCCATGAGGAGCTACTGGCAGCCAGTGATTTCTGGGTGTGTGTGTTGGGGGGAATGTCATGTTTTCAGTTGGGTAGCCATTGATAAGTTTTCCATATTCCAGTAAGTAACCCCACCTATGTTCATGCAAGCATCCCTAATTTAACTGAGTTAGTCACAAAGACACAAAACTAGGAAGGGGGTTAGTTAGGAAGGAGATAAGAGAAAGTAATGTAGGGTGAATATTATAAAGCACATTAGTTACATTATGAAATTGTCAAAAATAAAACTAAAATTAAAATAAAAAAGAATATGTGCAGCAAAAAGAAACCCAAATAATCAGCAAAAATGTAAGTATCATTAGTATGTATGGAAAGCCATATCAAAATGACAACAAAAATATTCAAAGCAAACATATTAGCAAGCACTTTTACTATTGACACTATGAAATAGTAATGAGGATTTAGAAAAGGAAATGGAAATTTCATTGACTGCTCCTGGAAACAGGGCTTACCCAACTTTATTCACTGTATGGAATCAGGTTCTTTTATTCTTTGTCCTGAGGAGAATTTATTATATGATTAAATAACTATAGATAAATAACTATAGATTAAATAACTATAGTCATGTTTCATTTTAAATTCCAAATACAGCATATATTTCCAATATAATATGTTAAAAGCTACAATGTTACTTGATATTTATCCCCCCCTTTGTTGCCTAAGAAACTACTTACAAAGTGTATTTTCATGACAAAAAGCTCTTATCTCAATATATATTGTCTAAATGGATTCTTTACATAATCCTTATGTGTTTTAAAATAGGTATTGTCATTATTCCTTTAAAGTAATTATCTTTTTAGTCCAGTGCTTTTATAAACTATAAAACCACATGTTTAGATATCATAGAAATATCAAATTATAATCATTTATAAATACTTTCAAATTCTATAGTTATTTAATCATATACCAGTAACTAGCAATTTGTAGCTTGTAAAGAAAACTCTAAATTTGTGGTTAAAATATGAGTTACAATATTTCTTAAAATTAAGGTAATTTTTAAAAAATTACCTTATACTTTGTCAACTTCTGGAATATTTATCCTAAATGTTAGTTCAGATATAAAGGGATAAAAACTAGAAAAAACATATAGATAGGGGAAAGGAAAACAGTACATTACATAGCTGTGGAAAAGAAACATTTGTACATATTAAGATGGAAAGAAGTTATAAAATGGGTCAGATGATGCAAATGTATATGTGTTTGATAAACATACACTACAGCCTAGAAGTGCAGGTATGTGCATGCATAGACATATATCCTAACTTGGTGGTACATCTGTAAGTAACGAATAATTTTTTAATGTATTTGTTTAAAATCGTTCCCAGTTTGTCATGTGGAACCCAGCTGAAACATTGCTGCAATTTCCATTTCTTCCTAAATACATTGTCAATGACAGACAGTAGCATGTGAGGGAAACCCAGGTGTCCATTCAAGACTTCTGGGAGAATAGAATTCTCCAGAAAGAAGCCACCTTGGTCTGTTAGGGCCTTCCCAGAATCTAGGATAAGACACGTTTTTTCTGGCTCAGATCAAATTTCCAGCTTTGTGCTGGAAGCCTGCTGAGACCAGACACAGAGGATGAGACAAATCCACACAGGATGGGCTGTTTTTACAAAGTCCTCACCAGCTGCCTGGTGAGTCCAGACAAAACACAAGTGAAGTCCTTTAATCAACACCATACACTATACAGGGAAACCAAACAGGAGACTAGATGCCATGAAAAGAAGCAAGGATCCTCACTACCATTTTTAAAAAATTTATTTTTATTAGATATGGACATACTTAGTATGTAAACAACACATGTTGGCACCATCATTTACCTTATCCCTGACACTTTTCTGAAGAGGCCCTCCTCATTGGGGATGCAGGTCAACCCCATGGTGATTGTGGGTCATGCATTGTGGGGGCAGCAGTCAGTTATGGGGGAAAGGCAATATCTCTGTGCATAATGCCCCAACTTGTGGCTCTAACAATCTCTCCACAACTCTTCCACAAAATTCCCTGAGCCATGTTGGGTGCATTTTAAAGCTACTTCAGTTATTAGATCTTAGGAGAATCTGGATCTCTGGTTTGGTAGGTGTTGAATGTCCTCGGTATCTATCTCCTTCAACCTTGCGTTGATAACAGATTCACTAAGAAAGCAGCACTCTTGCCCACTTCCCCAATTCCTCCGTGGTTTCAGCTGGGGCCAGGGTATAGTGCACTGGGTTGTTTATCTCCTCAGGTCCAGCTCCCATCTGAAAGAGAAGCAGAATCTCCAAAAGAGCGTGAAGTCAGTTAAATAGGATAACTATTATCAATTTAGAGAGAATTTAAAGGGCGTAGACCCTCTTATAGCCCAAGGTTAGTGGGAGTTTGATAATGGAAAGCAGAATCATTATCAGTTCCAGATATGGTTTCCTTTCCACTGAGTGGATCCATTAGCCAATCTAAGAGCAGATGGTTTCCCAGCATGGCTGTGTGCCACTATTGCATTTGTGTGAGCATCATGTCAGGTCGTGTGCTTCTGAGTTGCTTAGACTTTGAGTTGCTTGGACAGATATTGGTCACTTTCCCCAAGTAGCTCATGTAGTGCCTTCTAGCACTAGATGGACTAATGGTCTGGGGATTGGCTCTTTTATGGATTCCAACAAGGTCTTTCCATGGTCTGTGCTAACAACATATGGTCTTCAGCAGTAGGGTCTTACCATTAACTTCTGGTGGGTAATCAAGTGCTCTGACAAAAGTCTGTTGTGTTTTGGGAAACCTTGTACATCTCTCTAATCAACAGCACATTGTGGATGTTATTCGTGTCCTGGTACAGAGAGTTACAAGCCAGCACCAAGGAAAAAGAAAAAAAAATAAAGAAAAAGAGAAACAGGAGAAATTTAAGGTATATCTCTTTTTTGAGGTATGATTTCAGTTTCAGTTCTGATATTCTTGATGTGTCCTGGAATTCATTCTTGCATTTGATCAAGTTTCCATTAAGCTTAATCAACTGGTTGTTGAGATCTTCCATTTCTTGGCTCACCTTCAATTTGTTCATATCTCTTTTGAGGGTTCTAATATTTTCTTCCATTAAGTTATGCCTACTGTCAAAAGCTGAATGCTCTAACAGAAGATTCTGTTCAATTTCATTGATATGATTGATGGTTTGCTTCCACTTCAGTGATTATTTTGATCAGGGTCTCATTGGTTGTAGTGTTTTCATTTTGGGAATGAATTTCTGTTGATTTCTCTGATTTCATTGGAGGCTTCCATTGTAGGACTAGGCATCCTTGGTGTAGATCTCTGTTTTCTGACTTTTGTTTTCTTTTTTGCATTGTTGTCTACTTATTTTATGGAGACTAGTTATTTTATTGAGGAGGAAGGAAGTTTTTTATCCTTTGGCCTGTGCACCCTCTGACTCAGGTGAACAGGGATGTTGATCCCCAGTGGTCAGTCAGAATACCAGAGCAAAAGGCCTAATTCCACAGCCCACACAGGGACTGGGCCTCCCCAAGCAAGGCATAATAGGATCTACCAGGAGCATAGAAACTGGGATCTGGCCTACTCACTCCAAGCTGCTGAACCCACCCTCACACTCCTCACTACCATTTTATTGCTACAATTCCAAAACCTGTGTAGGGTCACTTATGTTAGAAGTGAAAAATCAAAAATATTATTTGGAGATGATAAAATTTCTTATTGAAAAAGTTCATGATAATGAAAAAGTGGCTACCTTTATTGAATTATAATAAAATGATTAAAGAGAAATGTATAAACATGAGCATTTTTCTGCTCTCCTCTTATAGCAAAAGATGTATGATGTCATAGGGAACAAAATAAAATCTGGCAATAATATCTACACACAATCTTATTTTTTTAAATTTATCTGGGGGGGAGAGGCAGAGAGAAAGAGAATAGGCATGCCAGGGCCTCCAGCTACTGCAAATGAACTCTAGATGCATGCGCCTCCTTGTGCATCTGGCTTACATGGGCCCTGGGAAATCGAACCAGGGTCCTTAGGCTTCACAGGCAAACACCTTAACCACTAAGCAATTTCCCCAGCTCAATCTTACTATTTTTTAAAAGATTTTATTTTATTTATTAGAAACAGAGAGGGGGGAGAAAGAGAAAGAGTGAGAATGGGCGTGCCAGGACCTCTAGCCACTGCAAACGAACTGCAGACGCATGCACCACCATGTGCATCTGACTTATGTCAGACCTAGAGAATCAAACCAGTTTCCTTAGGCTTTGCAGGCATGCATCTTAACTGCTAAGCCATCTCTTCATCTCCCAATCATACGTTTTAAAAAAGAACCTGATCAAGGAAAATTGCAAAATATTTATAGATGAGAGACTTATGAATAAATAAATATGTAATCAATAGGATAAAAAGACTGAATATGATAGAGAAGCATTTTCCAAATTATCAATCCAATTTTTTGTGATGTGTGTGCGTGGCAAATTATGAATGTGGTATTTCAGATGGCCAGGCCCTATGTGCATGTATGTAGAGGCCAGAGGAGAATGTTGGGTGTTACCTTCTATTGATCTTCTGCTTTATTTCCTGGATCTGGCTGACCAGAGAGCTCTTGAGATTCTCCACAGAACTGAAGTTTTAGGTGTGCATGACTATGCCTAGCTGTTTACATGTATGTTGATAATTAAACTCTGGCCAAGCCCTCATGCTTGTGTGGCAAATGTGCTTTCTTACCTGTTGCATTATTTCCCTGGCCCTAACATGCAGATGCCTAGAACTTTACAAGTTGACCCAAGATTCATGTAGGAGAGCAAAAACCATAATAGCTATGCCTCCTGAAACTTGACCTATCAAATTACCAAGACTTGCTAAAAATATACCATAATATGAACAGCTTGCTATTGCTGCAGAGCTGGACAATTCATATCCAAACAAATAAGTGTGGGAAAGTTAGCCTTCTGGAAAGGAAATATATTTGCTATCTTATGCCTCACTAAGATAAACTGTATACAGACAAAAGAGCTAAATGCAAAAGAACCCATGAGAACTCCTAAAAGAAAATAAAAGATAGTATCTTTATAATCTTAAATCTTTTATAGACAATCATGTGAAAACAAAGCCTTCATATAAGGAAAAGACAATTCTAAAAGTTATAAACATAAACACAAGAAGCACCTTCAACAAAGCTAAAAGGATTAGCTATCCCAGGACATCTATGTATGGGCCCTGTTGCAGTCAGCTTCTCCTTGTTGGACACCCAACCCAAAACAGCTTATTGGGAGAAAGGGTTTATTTTAGGCTTACAAAATCCAGGGATGCACCATCAATGGCAGAAGAAGCTGGCTCACTACCATAGATCATAGCAGGGAGAAACCATCAAACAGCCTGAAAACACCAAAAAGCATGAACAGCCAGAGCTCCAAACTGCTCTCCACACACCTTAGGCCTGGCTCAAGATCCATTCCCAAACACAACTTCAGGCTGGACTCCATAATCTGCCCCAAAGATCTGCCTGTTAGGCGCTCAACTTTGGTAAAACATCTGAGACGATGGGACCATACATTCAAATTACCACAGGCCCCACTGCATTAGTAGATCACAATATTAGAATATTGGAAACCCCTGTGTGAGAAGATATTTGTGATGAATGCAATCAACAAGTATGTAAAATATGCAAACATTTTTATAAGTCAATAAGTGAAATATCGTGTGGGCAAAATATATGAAGTAACAGATCCACAGATAGGAAAACATTAATACCAAATGAATGAAAAGTGTCTATTTCTTTGCTCAGTGGTGAAGGGCACTTGATAACCTGGGTTTGATGCCCCATTATCTACTTAGAGACAGATGCATAAAGTGGCAAGAGGCCCTGGTGTACCTATTCCCTCTTTCATTCTCTCTCTCTCTCTGCTTTCAAATACATAAATAAAATATTTTTAAAAGTAAAACTTAGAAAAAGGAAATAACTAGCTAAGCACTGGTATTCATCCCTCTGCTCTGCCTCCTATTGTTCACTGATTGTGAGCAGCTGCCTCAAGCCCTTTCACCATACCATCCTTGCCATGATGTACTGTGACCTGAAACTGTAAGGTGAAATAAACACTTCCTCCCTTAAAAGGATTTTTGTCAGGTATTTTATCTCAACAATGAGAAGTAACTGAAAACAAGATCTTTAGAACACTTTGTTCTTTAACCCAATATTAATTATAAACTAAAAGCTGCTTATGTAATGCTAACATAACTTCAAATACATGTGTGTTCCTCTTCCTTCAAGTCAGTTCTATATTAATTGTAGCTTCTGAGGCTGTCTTGGATTGAAATTCTGAGGTTAGCAGTGTCTGCTACTTTCCATACACCAAGGGGACATAAGTTATTAGGAAGCTCTGGAGAATTATGAACTCAATAGTATATGAAATTTCATATATGTTGTGAAAGTAAAATAGCATGGCCATGGCTAATGTGAAACCTCCATCTGGCATTTTTGTGTTATATAAAGATGTTATGTCAGCAACAGATGGTGGTGCTATGTGTTAGGAGATTTTACTTATGCCAAATTATCACATTTGTGAATTTGAACATTACACAGTTTACATATCTGAAAATTCACAAGGTGCTAGATCTTCTCCTGTTGAGCTACCTTGAAAAGTCATAGTTTCTTGTCTGATTTTTTTCTTTTTTTTTAATCAACAAATCTGACTTTGTCCTGATGTCCTCATCTGATCTCCCAAGATAACTTCCATACTAACCCAGAAAACCCTAGAACACATATATTCAGTATATTGAGAAAGAATTTACAATGTGTGCATGAATATGATGTTTGTATATCTCATCTCCCTTTCTCTTGTCTGGTACAATCAAAGAAGTTTCTAGATTTGATTTTTTTGAGCTTCAGTGGTAATTGTGGCCTAGAATTCTCCTGCTTAATAAGCCTCTTACTCTAGTCCTCTTCCCTTTACTGTTACTGTGCATGAGGACAGATAAAAGTAATATTTCATTCCAGGGTGCCTGCCTAAGAAGGAACAAACTATCAGAATGTAAGAGGGGAGCAGGGCTTCATGCCATGGTGAGATGGGGCTGAATGCTGGGCTTGCAGGCCAGGGCTAGATGCCATTCCAGTGCACCTGTCTGGGAAGAAACAAACCAATTGAAAGTCAGAGGGGAGCAGGGCTGGGCACTGCTGTGACATGGTAGAACACTGGGGTTATATGCCAGGATGAGGAACCTGAGAAGGAACAAGCCAGGGGAAGGTCAGCAGCAAACAGCTGACCAACTTGGATTCTACTTCTCACAACCACCTTGCATGACAGCCCCTCCCCAAAAAATATCTGAAGAAGGACTAAAGCAGAGGACAATTGTGTACCAGGCTCCAGCCCCCAGGAGAAGCTTAGTGCCAATCTCACTGCAAAAAGCCAGACAGCAAATAGGACTGAAAGAACAGTGCCCAACTTGGACATCAGGCAAGCCAGGCCTCCCAAGGTCTTACCCAGATTTTCTGGGAGGTGTCACACACACAGTATATCCTGTTCAGGCTCAAGTACACCTACCCCAACCCACTGGATAGTATTCAATCCCATACTCACAATGATCAATTTAGACCAGGTCACTCAAAAAGGCTATACAAGAGCTGCTATTACTGCATCCTCAGTGAGACAACTGATATCAAGACAGGCAGACCCCATGGAACAGACAGCTTCTGGTTCACTGAGATGAACTTCCAGACCAGGCAAAGTTATGGAGGAAGGGATATTTATTGAAGCTTACAGATTCAGGGGAAGTTCCATAATGGTGGATGAAGCTGGCCTGCCTTCACAGGACTAAACACAGACAGAAAAGCCAGAAGTCAAAAGCCACATGGCACATCACACGTCAGGAACTCCAGATAGGCACACTTTGCATATCTTTAGATTGAAATCTGAAACCCACCACACCAGAAGATCAACCCAGTGATACTGCCTCCAGCCAGGTGGCTGCAGACTACAAACTAATAAAACACTGAATATATTGGGCGCCATGTATTCAGCACAAAGCAAATAACACAAAACACCCAGCAAAGGGATCCCCCACCAAGATTATCTAGTCCCACAATGGAAGCCTCTAATGAAAGCTTAGAGGAAACCCAAGACATAGAAGCCCCAAATGAAATTTCAACAAACAAATTAATGGGACCATGACTAAATGGCTGGTTGAATGCGAAGAAATTGAACAAAGAGTAATCAAACAGAAACTCCAAGAATGGCTGAAGGAAATGGATGGAAATTGGCAAAAAGAATACAAATTACAAATCAATGTTTGGCTCAATGAAGTGGAGGAAAGACAACAAAAAGAACTCAAAGAATGAATGAAGGAAATGGAAGATAATCAACAAGGATAACTCATTCAATGGCTGAAGGAAACCAAAGAGAATCAGGAAACAGTACTCCATAGATGACTCAATAAAATTGAAGTCAGTCAAAAAGAGATCAACAGAAAGCTAAAGGAACTTGAGGAGAATCAACAAGCCAATGAAATAAGCTCAATGAAGAAGAAAAAGAAAATATAAAAGAGAACGAGAGAGAGAGGGAAGAGAAAGTTAAGGTTAGGCTTCATCTCATCCTCTCCAGGACCTATTGATTCAGGTGTTCCCTCTAAGGTCCTGATGAAGGTTCAACCTTTTAGTCTGTCTTCCAGGATATAGGATTTTATTGTACCAGTTCCATTTGGGTCCAGTTTTGTTTGAACAGATAATTCTTAATGGAAAAATACAAATGGTCATTAAATACTTAAAGGTGTTCAACATCTTTAGTCATTAGGGAAATGCCAATCAAAACAACTTTGAGATTTCATCTCCATACCATCAAGATGGCATTTATCAAAAAAATTGACAACAAATATTGGTGAGGCTGTGGGGAAAGAGTAACCCTTACCCACTGCTGGTGGGAGTAAAAGCTTGTACAACCACTATGGAAATCAGTATGAATACTCCTGAAAAGGCAAAAAAACTACTATTTGATCCTGCTATCTCTCTCCTGGGCATATACCCTAAAGACTACAGTCTTCTTACTACAAAGGTACTTGCTCAGCCATGTTTGTTGCTGCTATATTCACAATAGAATCAGCCCAGATGCCCATGAACTGATGAATGGATAATAAAGATGTGGTACATATACTCAAAGGACATCTTTTCAGCAGTAAGGAAAAATGAAATAATGAAATTTACGTGAAAATATTCTAAGTTAGATCACATGGGCACAGAAAGACAAACAACACATGTACTTTATTTGCCATTCCTAACTGGGATCAATTGTAGATGAGTGCAAATGTTACTAAGCACCAGGAATGTGGGCATAAAACGAGAATGAGACCAGGAAAGAGAAGAAATAGGGAGAGATGACAGGCATTGCTTGACATGTTAGGGGAAGGTCAGATTATCAAAAGTGAGAAGGGATTGGAGGGGGGTGTGTGGTAGGGTGGGTAGGGAGGGAATTACACAAAAGTTATAACAACATGAACCAGTTCCATAGAAACCTTTATTTTGAAGAGCATTCTATAAGATATAACAAATACCATAACCCTACTGAGGAGGGTCTCAAGGGTAATGGGAGCTAGAGCAAGGGGATAAAATAGTATAAACTATTTTAACATATATAAAATAAAGAAAAAGTAGAAAAGCAAAATTATGGGATAAAAAATGAAGATTTCTTACTTTTTTGTGTGTATGTGCATATGTGGTACATGGCTTTATATGGGTACTGAGGAACTGATCACTGGCCAGAAGCCTTTACAAGCAGGTATCTTTAGCAGCTGAACCTTCTCCATAGCCCAGGGACAGAGTTTTTCACCCATGAACCCAAGGAGGATATATTTCCAGTTCAAACCAGAACAATTACTTCATTGAAAATGAAGTTGAAGTGAATCTGAGATGGAAATGGGAAAATGCTTTTCAAACTGTTACTAGCATGCACATTCATTAATCTATGAATGCTATTTTCCATCCTTAAACTCGTTTCAGGATTTTTTTTAAAAGTGCATTGCCCTTCAAATTTTGTATTTGAGTTTAACACAGAATTCTTTTATGAGTTTTGAGAGATCACATGGACACTAACATGCACAATTTTAAAATATGTATACCTCATTTCATTATCTACATCTTCAAATTTCAAGTGGATCGAAAATGTTCAGAAAGTATGATGAGGTTGTGTCCCAGATGGAAAGTGGTGGGAAGAAGTACTTAACTAAGGATGGGAAAAGTAAAATTATTCCAGAAGCAATAAAGATCCCCCATTAGATCCGATCAGGTTCCATTCTGCTTAGGCAGCCATTGGTGCAGCTTGGCTGAGCTCTCAAAGCCAATATGAAGAAAGAAAGAGAATATCTGGGAGTGGTTTTTGTAGGAAAAGGCATAGCTGTTGGGGTACATTCTACAAAAAGCCTTATTGTATATAAAATGTAGTATGAATGGTAGTCTAATATAAAAATATCAAAAAATAATTCTTTGACTTGATAATGTTCATATTTTTCAAAAATCTTGACAGTGAAAGATGATGACACTTTTTTATAAAGAATAATTTTACATTTTGAGGAATTTGCTTAAATGTTTCCTTTCTCATAAAAACTTTCACCCCCTCTCCCAGACAAGATCAATGGCTCTTTTGTAAAGGTAAAAATAGCATCTATCAATCTCTTACCAAGTAACTTTGCATAAAAATTCACCATAATTCTTAAATATTCAAGACCAAAAGACTTGCTTTTCAGTCAATGTCTGCAGGTTGGCATGGTGTGGCATGGTGCTTGGCTTCCAGGTGGGGGTCATCCAGGCTGCTTCAGTCTAGGACCTTAGAGTTCTTGGCCATGGTCTTCTGATATGAGTGCAAGATACATGATCCTGGGCTGGAGAAACGGGTTAGCAGTTAAGGCACTTGCCTGAGAAGCCTAAGGACCCAGGTTGGATTCCCCAGTACCTATGTAAGCCAGATGCACAAGGTGGCACATGCATCTGGAGTTCGTTTGCAGTGGCTGTAGGACTTAGCACTCCATTCTCTATCTGCCTCTTCCTCCCTCTTTTGCCCTCCCTTTCTCTCAAATAAGATATTAAAAAAACATGATCCTTCTTCTCCAAGCCAAGACTCTTGACACCTACATTCCACAGTCACAATGCAAAGCATGGCAATCTGCATGTCAGTGGGATGGAGACTGACCCTTCCGTGGAGATCAGTGGCCTTAAGAGAATCAATATTTTCTGAATGATAATTTAGCTACTGTATTACTGGAGAGGAAAAACAATCACACAATGGTTTTGGTGAGACAGGATGTTGTTGCTTACATAGCCCCAGTCCAGGCTAACTTCAGACTCTAAAGACATATGCCATCATACCAGGCTTAGGTGGCTTTATTGTCATCTTAGTTGCTGTTTTAGTTTGGTTTAGATTGGTTTGCTTACAGTGCTGTGAGTGGAGCTCAGGGCCTTGTATTCAAGTGCTCTACCACTGAGCTATGTCCCCACCCTGTCAAATCTGACTTTGAGATTTAATTTTGCACTTAAGAGCCATATGCCCTTATTTTTTATTTACTTACTTACTTAGAGACAGAGAGAGAATGGGTGCACCAGGGCCTCCAGCCACTGAAAAGGAACTCCAGATGCATGCACCACCTTGTGCATCTGGCTTACATGGGTACTGGGGAGTCAAGCCTCAAACCAGGGTCCTTAGGCTTCACAGGCAAGCACTTAACCACTAAGCCATCTCTCCAGTCCCATATGCCCTTATTTTCTCTCCTGTAAACTGGAGCCTGGGCATTGCCTTTTAATTTTTTCTTCTGCTGTGATAAAACATTTTTTGTTCATGTAGTTTTATTTTTGATTTAATTTGTACTTTTGGTGTTACATGCAAAAATGTTTGATTGTTAGGACAAATGTCAATGTTTTCCCATTTCGTTTTTCTTCTAGGAATGCTATCAAGTCTTACATTTAAGCCCTTAGTACATTTCAATTTTGTGTGTGTGTGTGTGTGTGTGTGTGTGTGTGTATGTGTGTGTGTGTGTATGGTATAAGATAAGGGTCAAAATTGATGCTTTTGCTTGTGGATATCCAGTGTTGCTGACAGGTTATTGGATACCATCTTACCTTCAATGCATATCCTTGCTCACCCTTACCCAAGCCTAGCTGACTGCATATGGGCCGGTTTGTTTCTAGGCTCTCTTTTCTGTTCAATTAAGTCTGAATCTTAGAGATTTCTGTTACCACCTCCTGGTTCACTGTGATATTATTCATAGTAACAAAAATATGTCTTCCAGTGGGTAGATAAACAAATGTGGCACACACATATCACACCCATTCGACATTATTTAAGCAATTGGCTACAGTACAGATCCATCCAGAATACATTATGGTAACTGAAACAAACTAGACAGATATAAACACCATATGTTCTCACATGTGGATTATAAAAATAGTTGAACTCAGAAGACTGTAGTTGGATGTGGATGTTAGGGACTACAAAGTAGCTAGAACGGTGAGATTTTGGTCAAAGGGTAGAAATTTTCAGTTATAAGATGAATATGTTCTGGATATTTAATGTAGAGCATGTGGCTATAATTACTAATATAGCCTTGTTTACATTAAATTTGTTAATAGATCAGATGTGTTCCGCCTGTGGCCTATGGGCTATATGTGTCCTTGGATAAGATATAAATGAATGTGACACAACATGTTTGTAGATGATGTCTTATTATGTCAAAAGGTTTGGATACCTTTGTAGTAGATCCTAAGTGCCCTCATCACACATACTTACCTCTTATTTCACATTATACACATATGTTAAATCATCACTGTACACCTTGTCTGTATACAATTTGTATTTGCCAATTATACTTCACTAATGCTAGATGAGAAAAGTCTCCAAACAACCTCAAAATGAAAAGAACAGCCATGACCATCAGGGGAAAAAAAATCAATAGTGTATAGATACATGCTATAGTGCTGAGTGTGCATAAAAGTTGGGACTCCCAGAGCTAATGAAGCTATCCTAAAGTTTGTGGTGGTGGGAAAGGTACCATGCTGAGCCTGCTGCAGGTTGTATGAGTTGGGGACAACTATACCAATGGCATATGACAAGCTCCAGCTTGATTTTGTAGATACCTTCAACAAGGTAATGATTTTGAATAGACTTGCTTTGGCACTATTAACACTTGATGTTGGATCACTCTTTTTTAAAAAAAATTATTGTTTTTTATTGACTTTTATACTTACATACAAAAAAACCCCACCGGACATTTCCCTCCCCTCCCCCATTCCACTTTAGAACTCCAGTCTCCATCATATACCCTCCCTCTCTCCATTAGTCTCTCTTTTAATTTGATGACATCATCTTTTTCTTCTATTTTGAGGGTCTTGCGGAGGTATTGCTTGGCACTGCAAGGTCATGGATATCAAGGCCAATTTCTGTCTGGGCAGTTGCATTGTAAGGAGTCATACCCTTCCTTTGGCTCTTCCATTCTATCTGCCCCCTCTTCCACAATGGTCCCTGAGCCTTGGAGGGTGTGACAGAGGTGTTTCAGTGCTGGGCACTCCTCCATCCCTTCTCAGTACTATGTTGCCTTTTGGGTGATCCCAGTGGTCATCACCATCTGAAAAGAGAAGCTTCTCTAACCAGAAGTGAGAGTAGCATTAATATGTGAATATGAACATTAAGTGTAGTGCTTTCAGGGCAGCTTGGTGGGAATAAAATATATATTTAGTCAGACAAGAGCAGGCTTTATACCCCTAAGGCTCATGACCTCACCTACCATAGACTTTTACTTAGGTTTTTCAGTACCAGGTATGTATTCCCTCCCGTAGAGAGGGCCTTCAGTCCAATTATGGAGCAGTTGGTTACCCCAAGAGTAGACATGCCACTATTGCACCCGTTCAGTCGTTGGGCCTGTGTGGCCAAGCTCGAATATTCAGTGTCCACTGTTTTCACTGTTGATGGCTTCTGTCTCTCATACGCCGCGTGCAGTGCAGCTTTTTCCAGCTTTCAGTTGGCTGGTCTACAGGGAGAAGGTTTTCTGCTCTACACCAGCTTGCTTTCTCAGTGACCTTGCCTCTCAGGCAAGAGATGTCTTCAGCAATAGGGTCTTACTATCTGTTTCTCTAAGGAAACCAAGGGCTTTTGCAAAAGCCTTTAATGTTTTGGAGGCTACCGGGACCTCCTTGGCCAACAACTCACTGGAAGGTATCCCATCCCAGGTACTGAAAATTTTCTAGTAACAGTCTACAGCTTCTAGTCGTGCCCTTATTCAAAAAAGTAATTTTACATATGTCTTATTCATAATATCTTGAGTTTAGATTGACCCTCCCCCTGCCCTTCTTGTATGCATTCTCTTCGCATGGCCTCGCTTAGGCCATTCCCCTCCCTGTAATCAGTTCTTCTACTTACATATTTGCATAAGTGTATGGATCATTCTTTATGGTGGGTGCTGTCCTGGGCATTTCAAGAGGTTTGTGGAAACATCCTTGGCTTCTACCCACTAGATGCTAGTATGATTCCACTTCATTCTCTCCTCCAGTGATAACAAAAATATCTCCAGAAACTCGAAAATGTCCCCTGGGGGATGGATTCTGCATCTGGTGGAAAACCACTAATCTGGAAGAAAATGCCCAAGAATGAATTTCACCATTACATTATGTTTGTATTTCTGAATTTTGAAAGGGGAGATACTGTTTATGCAGGTGTTTCTTCTAAAGCTTTCCTGTTTGAATTTCTGCACCAGAATAAGGAAATAAGAAGAATGACTTTAGTAGTCTCCCATTCTCTCATATCCTCCCTTGTTTTTGTTCACACCTGCTAGGTGATTTTTTTTTTAAAGTTTCCTCTTCCTATTGAGATGAAATGCCTGCTGGATTGATTCAGGCTTGCTATTTATATTCCTATGGCATTAACTCAGTAGTTCTATACTTCCCCACAATTATAAACAACAAATACTTCTTTTGACAGTGGTTTATACTACTAGCTGGAATTTATTTTATAAAACATTCCAAGGGACTTCACTTTATGAAACATCACGAAAGATTTTTCTGGGCATCACAAAAATTGCAAAGGTATACTCAATCTTCTTTCTAGACAAGGGCTATTGAGCTGAGGCCTCGGGCCTTCTGTTTCCTTGAGGACTTTCTGTGGCTTAGGAGGAAAAGTAGACTTTCTAAGGTAAACATTCTCTATGCCTAAGCCCACTAGGAAGTTCTACATTTAATTAATGTTTGTGAAGCATTTTTTGAGACGAAAAATGCAATTATCTCAACCCACTGCTATAAAGTGTTTTCAAAACCTCACTCACATATAATCATCTCTCCTAAGTAGTCCTGAGGGAGACAGACATAACTAGAAGTACCAAATGAGTACAGAGGAGATAATGGAGGATCTTATGGGATTCCTGGTATCTAGAAAGGGCAGTGCTCAATGGATTCGGTCATGTGTGTGCTGTACATAGTCCTTCTTTCCAGAGCAATGTGAGTCGTCAATGAAAAATTCTCACATTTGTGTCCCAGGTATGGCTGAAAGAAGAAATCAACAAAGGCTCACATTTGAGGTGAGACCCAGGAGGCTGAATAGGCCAGCTGGTGAGGGTGCAATGCTTAGGGATTCACAGTGAGGAGGAGACTACTCTCAGGCTATAGTTCTTCTTTCACTGAGTCATGGATACAGAGGCAAGGGCTAGACATCTATTTTACTGACATGGCTCATGGGAGAGCTTCCATAGTTTGGGTGATATGCATCTGAGGAGCTTGTGATCCACAAACAAAAAGGCAAAATAAAGCTGAATTGTCCCTTTGAGCGGACATTATTTGAACAGACTGTAACATAGAATTTGGCCCTGTAAGTCTCTGCTCTTTCCCCCTTACCACTTGGGCAAGATTCAATAGATCTAGCTAATCTGGCTCCTTCTGAACGCCAGCCCACACCTCCCCAAGGCCCTCTCCTCTCTGCAAAGTTAGGCCTCCCATAAGGGCATGGACAAACATTCTCCTAGCTGCCCTTCACTCTTTTACCCGTCCTTTCTTGAAAATAATGTGTGTGTTCTGTATCTCTATCTCAGTCTCCCATCTGTCTCTCAACACTCACCTTCCCTTCTATCCCTGTCCTTCCATTCTATCACCCTTCTTTTTCTCTCTCGCCTCACTCTGTTTCACAGACCCCTCACCTCTCATCTACCCCAGGTTTTCGCTAACATTTGACCTGCATCTCTGCTCTGCTTCTTGGTCCCATCATCCACTGTGGACTCTCCTAGTTCCTTGCCTCTCCATCCTTTCCTAAAACCCTCACTCTGAGCAGCTAATGCACTAGACTTCCATATACCAAGAAAAGGCATGGTCTCAGTCCAGTAATTTGGGCCCTAGCATTATGCTCTAGCAGGTCCTTATGCTAACATCTGCAGCTTGGCATCCTTGTGATATGCGTCATCCACATGGTGCAGGGATAGCCCCATGGAATTGTATCTCTGAGATGCATCTCTCTATGTGGTTTTTTCTTCTGACTCATTTAAAAGAACCATTTTGAAGACCTCCACCAGACTTCTAGTATCTTTTTCCCTCCCTTTTAGTCACAATTTGACACTTCTTTCTTTGGAGACTTGTTCCCAACTACATTCAAATTCCATAATCCTTAATTAATGAGATTTGCATTTATGTACACATCAGTTTTAAAGTTACAACACTTTTGGAAGAAAAGTGGTTATATGCTTCTTAGGAATTTGGGTTAGTTAAGCCTGAAACTGTAGGATAATTTACACTTCATTCTAGTGTTGCTAAAATGAATATGACATTTTCAAGCAAGCACCTTTAACATCTAAGCAATCTCTCCAGCTTTTTAATATACTTTTTTTTTCCTGTGCCTTTACACAGGAATCTTAGTGAGTGGGTGGATAAGGGATGCAAATGAATTTGGCACAAATACCATTAGGTCACTTTTATCTTCTTCAAAGACCAACCATTGCATTTTAAGTGAAAGCCAATTTCCTCCTTAAAGGCACAAGGCCTTATATAATCCAGCAACTGTCTACCCTTGAGCTTCACTGTCTCTGGTTTTTCTCTGACTTAATACAATAACATTTGCTATTTCAGAATGCTACATCTTCTGTCTTCACCAAATTGGCTCTTTCTTGTCAGTCTTAGGTTTCCTCAGACAGAAATTCTCCGACCATTCAAGGAAACGCCCCTTTTCCCAATTAATATCACCTTAATGTGTGTTATTTTTATGGCATCTACTACTCTCCAAGTAATGTCTTCACTTGTATATTATGTTACGAGAGTGATCATGAAGTACATCAGCCAAACTGAAACACCCTTGAGAATGAGAGCTATTAATGTTGTTGGCATAGTGATGACTGGCTTTTCCTAGGAATACCAGAAGAATGTATTGATTTTTGGTACTTTAACCCTTAACAAATGAAATCTTCCTAAGAGCATGACCTTTGTTGGATGACTTCACTTGTGCTCTCCAGAGTATGGCACTGTTCCTGCCAGCAATAGGCCTTATTGTTGAGAGAATGACTTATACATGCATACATTAACACATTTTGTTTTCCTTGTCATTTTCATATTTACAAATATGTGTGTGGGAGCTGGAGACACGGTTCAGTAGATAAAATGCTTACTGCTCAAGCTTTAGTATATGAGTTTGATCCCCAGACCCAACCAAAGTAAAAAGCCAGAAGCTGTGGTGGGCTTTTGAAATGCCAGCATGCTGATGCTAATGGTCAGATGGGAGGCAGAGACAAGAGAATTTCCTGGAAACTCTAGGCAAGCATAGTAAAAGAAAAGCAGAATGAGAATCTCAAGCGAGAAATCCTGCCTCAAATGAGGGGGGACATGTGAGGCCCAACACAAATGTTGTCCTCTGACTTCCACACATGTACACTTACACACAAACATGAGCATGTATACATGCAAATAAAAGTAATATACACATGGGCATATTTGCAACATAGTTCCAACAGTAAGAAATAAAAAAATTATGTCAACTGTATGTTTCCTATATTATATACATATAAACACAGAAAAAATGAAGAGTATTCATATACTTCAGTGGTAGCATAATGAGTTGGCATTTTCTTTCTTTTCCAATTTCTTTTATCCCTGTGATAATATTCCTCGTAAAAATTTAAAATTCAAAGGCAAAGATGGAAAAATTAAAGAGTGTTTTCTTAGTGTATTAGATCCTAAGCAGTTTCTCTAGCTTTGGTATCTGTCCAGAGCTTTGTTACCCCTCCCCCAATCAATGACAAGAAATGGATGACCACCCTTTGCCTTTCTGTTCATGATTCTTTTTTTTTTTGAGGTAGTGTCTCACTGTATCCCAGGCTGACATGGAATTCACTTTGTAGTCTCAGGGTGGCCCTCCTACCTCTGCAGGGATTAAAGGCATGTGCCAGCAGGCCTGGCTCCATGATTCCTTTCTACTAGAAGTTACAGATGACTACATGATGATGGAGCATAATGCACATTTTCATCCCTAACTGCATTCAGTCAGGGGAATGTGAGTTAGAACAAATAGTTGTAAATGAGTCAATCTATAATCATCCAAATGATAATGAGCATGCATCTACCTCAAGTATTTGCCTGCTATATACATGGCTCAGAGGTGACATCTTGTCAAAAGCACTATTCATTTCTTTGTGTTCATCATTATACTCTTCTATGAAATGGTAACCCCTTTTACCTCTATTTTTCTTTTGTTTTTATAAGTAAGCTATTTATTTAACCACCATTTATTTATTTCATGTAACTTAAATTTGTGAGTAATTGTTAATAGTCTTAGAGATAAAAATATCTGTCATTCTACACTTTTTAATTTTTTTTATTTTTATGTATATTATTCTAGTTTTACATTCATAGTGGTGACTCCATTATCCTCCTCCCTGTCCTCCCTCTTCTGTAGGGACCCTCATCAATGGGGAATGTGGTTCACACATTTTTGGGGTAGTCAAGAGCTATAGGGGATAGGCCAAGTCTCTGTGCATAATGCCCCAACTTGTGACTCTAACATTCTTTCCACCCCCTCTTCCACAAATTTCTCTGAGCCACATTGGGGTCATTTTAGGTCTACTTCAGTGATGAGGTTTTGGGAGCCTCTGTGTCTCTGGATATCTGGCTTAGTAGGAGTTGGATGTTCTCTATGTTTATCTCCTTCAGCCTTTTTTCTGGTGTCATGATCCCCAAGAGTGCTGAACTCTTGCCCTTCCTCCACATTACTCTATGGTTTCAGCTGGGGCCCTGGTGAGGTGTGATTGGCTAATCCTCCCTTCAGGTTCGTTGTCCATCTGGAAAACATAAGCAAATTCTCCAACATAGAGAGAAGTTAGTACTAGATATATGGGATGGCCATAGATATCTTGGAGGGAATTTTATATGGGTAGGCCCTCTTCTAGCCCACATTTGATGGTATCTTGATTGGACACTGTGTTCACTTTTTGTACATGGTTTTGACTTACTTCCCAGTTCCAGCAATGAGTTCCATTCCACTGAGTGGATCAATTAGCTAAATCAAGAGCTGTTGGTTGCCCACCATGGCTGTGTGCCACTACTGCACTTGTTTGAGCATTGCATCAGGTTGTTTCTTGCTGGGTATCTTAGACTGTAAGTTGTTTGGACCAATGTCAGACATTTCCCCCCAGTTGCTCGTGTAGCACCCTCTGGCACTAGACTGTCTTGGGAGTGACTCTCTTCCAGATTCTGGCCAGGTCTCTCCAAGTTTGGTCTCACACGTGTATGCTGTCTTTGACAGTAGGGTCTTACCATTAACCTTTGGTGGGTCATCAAGAACTCTGACAGAAATCTGTCTCTTGTGGGAAACCTTGTAGGTCTCTCGGATCAACAGCTCATTGTGAAAGTTAACCCCGTGCTGGTACTGGGAGTTATGTCTGTGCCTAGGAAGGTGAGGGAAGAAAAAGATAATATAAAAGAGAAAGTGAATATAGAGAGGTGATGGAGAGAAAGGGAGAGAGAAGAGAGAGTAAAGCAGGAGAAAATTAAGGTTGGTCTTCATGGTGTTTTCTCCAGTTTCCCATGGTTCAGGTGTTCCCTCTGTGGGCCTGCTGAAGGGTCAATGTTTTAGCTTGTTCAGAATAAAGAGTTTTATGCTATCGTTTCCTTTTGGGTCCCTATTTGTATCCCCCCACCCTTATTCTCCCTCCCACCATCCCACCCTCCCTATTGTCTGGTCCTCAGAGTGCTTATTAGGCTTGGCAGCATCTCAGGTGGATTCCTTTTAGGAGTGACAGATAAATGAGACCATGTGACGATTATGTTTTTGTGCTTGGATGAGCTCACTGAGGATGATCTGTTCCATGTTTGACCATTTTTCCCCAAATTTCATTATTTCATCTTTCCTTACTGCTACATGGAATTCCATAATATAGATATACCACATCTTTGTATCCATTCATCTAAAAATGGACATCTGGGTTGATTCCAGCTCTTTGCTATTATGAATTGAGCAGTTATGAACATAGTTGAGCAAATGTCTCTAATCTGAGGCTTGGAGCCTTTAGGGTAAATGCCCAATAAGGGAATAACTGGACCCATTGATAGGTCTATGGTCATCCTTTTCAGGAGTCTCCATATAGCTTTCCATAATGGTTGAGCCATTTTACATTCCCACCAGCAGTGGAAGCTTGTTCCTATTTCTCCACAGCCTCACCGGCATTTGTTTTCATTGTTTTTTTTTTTTTTTTTTTATATTAGCCATCCTTACTGGGGTAAGGTGGAATCTCATAGTTGTTTTAATTTGCATTTCCCTGATGATTAGGGATGTTGAACATTTTCTTTTTTTATTTATTTATTTGAGAGAGAGAGAGATACAGAAATAGGCAGGTAGAGAGAGAGAGAGAGAGAGAATAGGCACGCCAGGGCCTCCAGCCACTGCAAACGAACTCCAGATGTGTGCACCCCCTTGTCCCTCTGGCTTTCATGGGTCCTGGAGAATCAAGCCTTGAGCTGGGGTCCTTAGGCTTCACATGCAAGCGCTTAACCACTAAGCCATCTCTCCAGCCCTTGAACCTTTTCTTAAATGTGCGTTTACTATTTGTATTTCTTCCTCTGAGAACTCCCTGTGCAGTTCTCTGCCCCATTTTGTGAGTGGGTTGTTTGATGATTTATGGTTTAGGTTTTGGAGTTTTTTGTAGATTCTAGAAATTGGGCCTCTGTCAGTTTTATAGCTGGTGAACATTTTCTCCCATTCTGTGGGTAATCTGCTGGCTTTGGTTATGGTATGTTTGTCAGTGAAGAAGCTTTTTAGCTTCATGAGATCCCACTGGTTGAGTGATTGTTTAATTTCCTGAGCTGCTGGGGTTTTGTTCAGGAAGTCTTTTCCCACTCCTATTTCGTGGAAGGTTCCTCCTATTTTTTCTTCCAGTAGTAGCAGAGTTTCTGGTTTTATATCTAGGTCTTTGATCCATCTGGACTTGATTTTTGTGCATGGTGAGATGTGTGGATCGAGTTTCATTTTCCTACATATGGTTGTCCAGTTTGCCCAGCACCATTTGTTGAAGATGCTGTCCTTTTTCCATTCTGCCTTGGTAGGACCTTTGTCAAATGTCAAGTAGCTGTAGTTATTTGACCCAAGGTCCAGGTCTTCTATTCTGTTCCATTCATCTATATTCCTGTTTTTATGCCAGTTTTATTACAATGGCTTTGTAGTATAGCTTTAGATCAGGTATGGTGATGCATCCAGAGGTGTTTCTTTTGCTGAGGATATGCTTGGAGGCAGGCTTTGTGGCCTAATACATGATCTATTTTAGAGAAGGTTCCATGGGCTGCTGAGAAGAATGTGTAATCTGTAGATTTTGGGTGGAATGTTCTGTATATGTCTGTTAGGTCTAGTTGCTCTATGGTGTTATTGAGGTCTCTTACTTCCCTATTAATTTTCTGTTTGGATGATCTATCCATTGTTGATAGTGGAGTATTGAAGTCCCCGACTATGATGGTGTTGGTGGTTATTTCTGTTTTGTTGCCAAGTAGTTTTTACTTTATATATTGTGGTTCACCTGTGTTTGGTGCATAGATATTGATGATTGTGATATCCTCTTGTTGGATTGTTCCCTTGATAAGAAATGGCCATCTTTGTCTTTTTTGGTTTCTTTTAGTTTGAAGTCTATTTTTTCCGATATGAGTGTAGCTACGCCTGTTTTTTTCTTATTTGTGTTTGATTGGAATATCGTATTCCACCCTTTTACCCTGAGGAGGTGTCTGTCTTTAGTGGTGATGTGGGTTTCTTGAAGACAGCAGATTGAAGGGTCTAGTTTTTCTGATCCACCCTGTTAGCTTATGTCTTTTGATGGGTGAATTAAGGCCATTAATATTCAGGGAAATAACTGTGAGGTTTAATACCTGCCATATTGTGGTGGATTATGTGGTTTTGTGTGTGTATGTGTGTGTGTTTTGGTTAACGTGGACTGCTTCTTGGGGGCACTTGAGATTGGTTATTTGATTCTTCTGTGTGAAGAATTCCCTGAAGCACTCTCTGTAGGTTTGGTGTTGTGTTCATATTCTTGTAAAGATGAGTTTTATCATGGAAAGTTTTTCTTTCACCATCTATTATGAGGGATACTTTTGCTGGGTAGAGTAGTTGGGGTTGGAAGCCATGGGTTCTTAGAGTTTGAAGCGTTCCATTCCAGGCCCTTCTGGCTTTTAGGGTTTCCATTGAGAAGTCTGAGGTAATTCTTAGAGGGTTTTGTTTATATTTAATGTGTTGTTTCTCCCTGGCTGCTTTAAGGATTTTCTTTATATATATCTATATCTATATATATATCTATATCTATCTATATCTATCTATCTATCTATCTATCTATCTATCTATCTATCTATATATTATTGACAACTTCTATACTTACATACAAAAAATCCCTCTCTCCATTAGTCTCTCTTTTAATTTGATGTCATCATTTTTTTCTTCTATTATGAGGGTCTTGCGAAGGCACTGCAAGGTCATGGATATCAAGGCCAATTTCAATCTGGACAGTTGCATTGTAAGGAGTCGTACCCTTCCTTTGGCTCTTCCATTCTATCCGACCCCCCTCTTCTGCAATGGGCTCTGAGCCTTGGAGGGTGTGACAGAGATGTTTCAGTGCTGGGCACTCCTCCAACCCTTCTTCTCAGCACTATGTTGCCTTTTGGGTCATCCCAGTGGTCATCACCATCTGAAAAGAGAAGCTTCTCTAACCAGAAGTGAGAGTAGCATTAATATGTGAATATGAATATTAAGTGTAGTGCTTTCAGGGCAGCTTGGTGGGAATAAAATATATATTTAGTCAGACCAGAGCAGGCTTTATACCCCTAAGGCTCATGACCTCTCCTGCCATAGATTATTGCTTAGGTTTTTTTTAGTACCAGGTATGTATTCCCTCTCATAGAGAGGGCCTTCAGTCCAATTATGGAGCAGTTGGTTACCCCATGAGTAGACATGCCACTATTGCACCTGTTCAGTCATTGGGCCTGTATGGCCAAACTTGAATATTGTGTCCACTGTTTTCACTGCTGATGACTTCTGTCTTCCATATGGCTGCATGCAGTGCAGCCTTTCCAGCTTTCAGTTGGCTGGTCTACAGGGAGAAGGTTTTCTGCTCAGCACCAGCTTGCTTTCTCAGTGAACTTGCCTCTTCAGGCAAGAGATGTCTTCAGCAATAGGGTCTTACTGTTTCTCAAGGGAAACCAAGGGCTTTGGCAAAAGCCTTTAATGTTTTGGAGGCTTCCAGGACCTGCTTGGCCAACAACTCACTGGAAGGTATCCCATCCCAGGCACTGAAAATTTTCTAGTAACAGTCTACAGCTTCTAGATGTGCCATTATTCAAAAAAGTAGGTTTACATAAGTCTTATTCACACTATCTTGAATTTTGATTGACCCTCCCCCTGCCATTCTTTTATGCATTCTTTTCCCATGGCCTCACTTAGGCCATTCCCCTCCCTGTAATCTGTTCAAATTTTGAAATTTGCGGGGAAATGGATGGATCTGGAAAGGATTATACTAAGTGAGGTAACCCAGGCTCAGAAAGCAAAATGTCACATGTCCTCTCTCATATGTGGATTCTAGCTACATATGTATAGACTTGTGTGTGAACTGGAACCAAAAATTGGTACCAGAAACCAGTAAACTGGTAAAAGGCTATAAGGGAGGAAGGGGAGGGAAGGACTTAAGTGTATGGGATTTTTTTCTTTGTGTTTGATGTTTAGAGTCTTAATGATAATATGTCTTGGAGAATTTCTCCTTTGGTCAAGTCTGTTTGGAGTTATGCTAGCTTCTTGGAACTTGATGGGATTTTCTCTTGAGAGAGTGGGAAAGTTTTCTTCAATTATTTTGTTGAATAAGCTTTCCATTCCTTTAGTCTGTGTTTCTTCCCCCTCTGGTATGCCCATGATCCTAATGTTTGGATGCTTAAGGGTATCCCACATTTCCCTCATGTTCGATTCACAGTACTTTTTGAACTTGTTGAAGTTTCTGGACTCACGAACTGTTTCTTCTGTTTTGTCTTCCAGTTCTGAGTTTCTAGCCTCTACTTGACTTACTCTGTTCTTAAGAGCTTCTATAGAGTTTTGGGTTTATTCAATTTGGTTCATATTTTCTACTGTTTTGTATGTATAGTTTCCATCCCTCTGTCTAGTTCCCTTTTCATGTCATTTTCTGACCTTCTTAATGCTTGAGGTTCATCCTTGCATTTTTTTATGTCTTCACTGAACTTAGCCATTTGGTTATTGAGGACCTTTTTTTTCCATTCTCCTTCAGATCATTTAACTGTCTTTGGAGCCCTTCCTGGTTCTTTTCTATTAGGTCTAATCTAGCAAGGATAACATTCATACAATTATTGGCTCTTTGTTGAGTTTCTGAGAGTTGTGCTATTTGATTGGCCAGGGTTGCATAGCTTGTCTCTTCATTTTGTGGTTCTGATTCTAATTTCTATGATTTGATTCAAGACATCCATTGTGGGACTGGATAGTGTAGCTGGATTTACTTGTATCTTGTTTTTCATTCTATTCCTAGGGTGTGGAATGCTAGCCTGCTGCCCTGGGGTGGGTTGGGGTGGGGGAGCAGTGGCCCCTGGACTTCTGATAGGCTGGGGTGGGGGACACTGGCCTGCTGGCCTGTGTTGCCTATCTGAGGTGGGAAGGAGAGGGGACCACAGCTGCCCTAGTTGGACTCAGGGAGGGTAGTGTGGGAACACTGGCCTACTACCCTGGATCCCTGATCTGCTGTGGGGGGGGAGGATGGTGGCACCTGACTGGCAATGCTATTCAGGGAGGCTGGGGAGGCACCTGACCAGTGTTGGGGCTGTTGGGGCTCTGGCCAGTGAGAGAGGAACCAAACCAGTGATGGGGTTCAGGCAGGTCCAGTGAGACCTGACCAGCAGTGGCACGTGTAGCTCTGGCCCACGAAGGAGGGACCTGACCAGTGATAGGGCTCAGGCAGGCCTGGTGGGGCCTGATGCGGCTCAGGCAGTCCCAGCGAGACCTGACCTGGGATGTTGCTTGGGGCTCTGGCCATTGAGGGAAAGATCAGAGCAGCAATGCAGCTCACAGCAGCTCAGTGGGATCTGTCTTGTGATGGCTTGGGGAATGGGTGGGATCTGACCCGCGATGTGGCTCCACAGGTCCGGGGCACCTGCCTGCAATGGTGCACGAGGGCTCTGGTTGGGGAGGGAGAAGTGGGACGAATATTTATCACTTGGCAGCTCCACAGACCCAGGGACCTGGCTGCAATGGTGCTCGGGTTCTGGTCGGCCAGGGGCCTCAGGCAGGTCCGGCAGGACCTGTCAGGCAGTGGTGCTTGCCGAGAGTGTGGGAATCAGTAGATTCCATATTTTGCACATCCACCCCTCCCTCTGGAAGCATGCAGGAGCCAGCAAACCCTTTAAAAAGGTCCCTTTGGGGCTGGAGAGATGGCTTAGCAATTAAGGCACTTGCCTGCAAAGCCAAAGGACCCAGGTTTGATTCCCCAGGACCCACATAAGCCAGATGCACAGGGTGCATGCATCTGGAGTTCTTTAAGAAAAAAGTGCCTTTAACCTTAAGTGTTCTTGTCTTTACTTCCCTGTGAAGTGAGGCGAGGTTAGGCAGCCGCCATCTTGACCGGAAGTCCTACCTCTATTTTTCTGTGGAATTATACTACATGGGATGTCACTGGACATTGTTTTTTTTTTCCCCCAAGGTAGGAATCCACTATGTAGGCCCAAGCTGGCCTTGAACTCATGGCAATCCTCCTACTTCTGCCTCTGTCATATATTTGATGGTGACAGAAATGGAGAGCAGTGATTCTATATTCAGATGAATGATGGTTTTACAACAGCTCCTATGTAATGGTAATATCAGAGGAAAAAGAAAGTATGTTGGCTGAGCTGAAATGGAGACTGATGTGTCCTTAAGGGAAGTTTGGCCTTAAATATTTGAACAAAAAAGTGGTGCATAATGGAGAGTTTAGCCAATTAGAAACATGTTTTCTAAGATGTACTGACTTGAGCAATCATGTGAGTGATTTATCACTTGTCATTGCAACTAGTCAGCTGTGTAACCTGATTAAGCTTTCTGCACTCTGGGATCTCCTTCAAGATGATGTTGGACCAGCTGATCACCAAGTTTTTACCCACCTCTCATTTGCCGCAATGATGTGATTTAAAAAATATTTGAATAAGATATATTTGTTTGTATGAAACATAATCTATATCATATTTCACCTGAGTTTTCTGACATACCAGTGTAGTCTCTTCATATCAGGAGGGTGGGAAGAAAATTATTTTATCCATCATATGTATATAAGTTCTTTTCTGTTCCTCTCACACTAATAATTTTTTAAATTAGGGTCAAAGTCCAATTATAACTATTCTACATAAGACACACTACTACTCTTGGCTCCTAGATATTAACTATTTTATAAATGTATTAGATTCTGGTGAAAATATCATAATATAGAAATCAAGTAAAATTGATATAATAAAATCACATTTAATAAGATAGTAAAACATTTCCATTTTTATTTCACTCTTAGCATTCATAGAAATATCATCTCTTGGTTGGGTATATGTAAAAATCTTATGGCCAGTGATGTTAGGAACTCAGTCATTTTTCTAGAACATTAAACACCTGAAGGGAAAGAAAAACATAGTGTAAATATAGGATTTCTTGCCTTCATACTCTAGTTAATAAAATTTCATTGTTCTCCTGAACAATACTGCAAAATTCTCCACTCCTATACTTAGGGCTACTATCATCCCACAGTTACAAGTGCTGTTAAGGATATACCAATTTTGACCTAGATAGCTAAAATCTATCACAACCATGAGCAGAGGGAGGGAAAGATGAATTCTTACTTTGCTGATCTTGGAATTTCATATGCATCATTGTAGGTACAGATGCCACTGTCTTCTGCCTGGATACCTAAAAAATTCCAAAGTCATGGCAAGTCCATAGTGTGTCTACCTGAACACCTAGAAACCCCAGAATAAATAGGGACATAGCACCTTTTGCCTAACTGTAAACTCATACAGTCATAGTCAGGGACATCCTCATCTCTTACCTAGATGTTTGTACATTTCAGAGGAAAGCACCTTAGAAATACTTTCA
The DNA here is from genome assembly GCA_036365145.1 of Orientallactaga sibirica. NCBI lineage: Eukaryota > Metazoa > Chordata > Mammalia > Rodentia > Dipodidae > Orientallactaga > Orientallactaga sibirica. Next base: position 2,703,349 of record JAEOAD010000982.1, read on the forward strand.
CAGTAAAAGAATATTGTCACAAAACTGCCCTGGTAAAATGTTCGTGAGTTGACCTAGCTCATAAGGAAACTTGCAAATAAATGTGGTCACTGTCATGGAATAAGAACACTAGTACTGCTTACTCAGATACCTGCAAAATGAGGTCTCATAAAAAAAAAAAAACAACACATTTTGGAGCCGGGCGTGGTGGCGCATGCCTTTAATCCTAGCACTCGGGAGGCAGAGGTAGGAGGATCGCCGAGAGTTTGAGGCCACCCTGAGACTACATAGTGAATTCCAGGTCAGCCTGGACCAGAGTGAGACCCTACCTCGCAAAAAAAAAAAAAAAAAAAAAAATATTTTGTACTAGCATGAAACAATCTTGCCTTCAACACTACAGGGAGGTTTGGAATAATCTCTTAACTGTACTTCTTTGTTGAATGATAAATCTACAACATGGATACCTGTAAATCTTTTGGATACTGCAAACTTAAATGGAACCATAAAGTCTGCCCACATGCTAACAAAAATCCAGGGTCAAAATTGTACTCAAAGACGCAATCAGGACATAATAGCTCAACTAATGGTGGTATCAAATTTGTGATTTTACTAGTATTAGGTTAAAACAAGATTTAAGCCTTAACCACAGTGAGTGGTTCAGGTACCAGTGCTCCTTTATGTTATCCTATAAAAATCATGGTAAAAGCAATATTGGAATAAATGAACACCTGCAAAATCCCATGGCCACTTTATTATAAGGCATATCAAACTACCTAGAAACATTTAGAAGTTCAAAGTCAACAGACTATAGATTATTTTATGAATTCATTAAGAACATTATAAGTAGGGGATGGAGAAATGGTTTAGCAGTTAGGGTTTTTTCCTGCAAGCCAAAGGACCACAGCTTGATTCCCCAAGACCCACATAAGCCCAATGTACAAGGTGGCACATGCATGTCGAGTTCATTTCTAGTGGCTGGAGGCTTTGGTGTGCCCATTTCAGAAAAAAAATATTGGAAGTATTAAAGTCTGTGAGGACCAACTATGTCCCTACCTCATACTTACATACTAGACAAGATGGAAATAGAACACCTATAGAGAAAACAGCAGCACTCAGGCAGACACACCTTCCTCATCAACTCTGATAATGAAGAGCAGATGGTTTGATTGTACTGTTGCCACTTTATCACTTACCTGGTCATGAGCAATGTTTGGTCAATGCATTTCAGGGATTCTCACTCTAAGAACCCATAAGAAACCATGGGCCTGATTTAATGCTTAAGTGGAAGCCTATACAAATTCCACCTTAAACATCAAAGTGACTGACAAAAGGAAATTTGCATGGAATGTTGGCCATACCTACATTATGATGGAAATCGAATTCACATACTCTGTGGAATATACAATATATTTTATGCTTACATGTAGTAGTAGGCACATCAGACTGCATTTGTCACTAACGTGTTGGGGAGTCCTTAGATTCAACCAGGAATTTATTAAACACATCTGGTAATATGTAGGTCTCAATTGAATGAGGGAGGCAATAGCTCATATGTGTATAGTGGATAAGACAGTCATGCACCTCTTGATAAATCCTGGGCATATTCGGTTAGGTAAACTCACCTCATCTACCTGCATGGTGAAAAGCAGGTGGTTGCAGTGAATTATCACTTAGGTGGCTAGGATGAATGGTGGATCAACATCTCTCCAGGATCACCCTGTCTTCCTTGGGACAACCTGGAAGAAACCAAGAGCATGATCTGTTAAGAGAGGTTCATCATTGAACTACTCATAGGGCTCAGGTCAGGAGATTACAAGTTCAAAGCCTGCCTGGCTTCTGCTTCACAGAAATGTAAAGAACCATACTTGGCTGACTATCATGTCTTGCCATGTATGTATTGCTGAGGATAAGGACTCTGCCAGCGAGGCATATATGCACTGAATTAAGAGACCTTTTGGGCTGGAAGAGATGGTTCCATGATTAAAGGTCCTTGCATGTAAAGCCTGAATGCCTGGTTTCTATTGCCCTGTCCAAATGTAAGACATACTCACAAAGTGGAACATGCATCTGGGGATTGCTGGCAGTAGCAGGAGGCCCTGGCATGCCCACATTTTCTCTCTCTCTCTCACTCTCAGATACACACCCCTCCCACTCTGAAAGCTTTTCCTCTCTCTTCCCAATGACTAATTAAAACTATTTTTAAACATGTACCTTTGAATCCCAACACCTTCCCCTGGTTGGTTTTGTACTCTGTTGATTTCTTCTGGGAATATCATTGTGTAGGGAGATGAGAGCGCCCTGGAGACGGCAGGATGGCTTCAGTGTTGGTGAGCCAGGCGATCACACAGATGCTCATGGGTGCCACAGGAAGGAAACATAATGCCAGCATTAGAAAACAGAAAAGACCCAAGATCTTAAATTGAGGACAGAGAACCAATATTTAGAGTTTAGCAATTTTCCACACCATTTAGGGCGGCAATGTTTTGTTGTTGACTTGTTTTCCTTTTGTAATTTGCTGCTGTCAATTTTCTCTAAAATTACTTACGGTGGCACTTAGTTCACTGAGAGATGACACAGACATTTGTTCATGAAAGCTCTTTCAAGTGTCTTTATCAGAGGCTGGGTAAGGAGTGATATTAAATTTGAATTTTGTTTTGTAAGTTATTTTAAAGCATGTCTACAGGCTCCTTGATGATCATCCAGTCAAGCGATGGTCAGATAATTTAGCGATAAAATTTGTCATGTACCTTTTTACCCGACTGGCTGTTTGAAAGGAAATTATACAAGGAGGTGTGGCCTTAGTTACAGCCTCACTTATGGATGGGACTGTAAGGATGATGGTGATTGACATAACAGCATTTTTTTGTTTCTTTATTAATGGCTGATATCAATTACTGCACAACTTACAGAGTTAAGAAGGAGCTCTGGATCAGGATAAAAGGATTTCAAAACAAGAGCTTTCTAACAAGTCTTGTTCCTTTCTTTCTTTCTTTCTTTCTTTCTTTCTTTCTTTCTTTCTTTCTTTCTTTCTTTCTTTTTTTTTACTTTTTAGGAGTAACATATAACTCAAAATCATCATAGATGCAAATACTGCCAGTACATTTTTTGAATTTATAGTGATACAACTTTTGTCAGAAAAAAATTCTTAGCATTTTGGAGATTACTGTACTTTGAAGGATCTTTAAGTTCAGTTTGTCAAAACTTTAATATCACCCCATGTGGGGTGCTGATCAGAGGGTTGTGGACAGTAGTATTCATGGTATCTCTTCCTGGAGGTGGTCTGATGTTCAGTCAGTTGATTTTTTTGAATTGGGGTACAATGATGGTAGTGACAGATGACTGTATGAAATAGAATCCCTAAAATTCCTATGAAGACAAAACTGTAGCATATCCTTTTTCCAAGGTTCAACAGTGGGTGGAACCTTGCCAGTAATGTCCATCTGTTACTTTTGTTTTAAATATGAAAGGTTTTGGGAGAAGAGAAATTAAAAAAGATTTTATATTTATTCTTGGGTAATTATATGATCCTTTGTATTCTTACCGTATTTATTGTTTAAGTTGACTGGAAGTAGACCATTAGTTTGTCTATAATGGATTTTATAGGTAGGATAAAAGGAATTTTAAATCTGTAGACAATCCCAATGATTACTGAAAGTTTTGAAAACCAGTGAACTATAAGTAGGTCTACTATTTGCTTCCCGTTTTTGAGGTTGGTTTCTAGGAAGGCAATGACCCATAAAGTGTGTTTTTTGTTATGTTAATTAGCATATTTAGACTGATATGTGGCATGCATAGATAATATGTCAAAAGACTTATAAATAATTTACTGAGGAGTTTTTAATTATAATTTAATATATTTGACAATACTGATTACTAGAAAGGCATTTTTAGGAAGAGGTGAAATTATGATTCTTTTGTGTATATACATGTGATTAAATGATTATAACCAGACTATCCGTATATAAAAGATACACAATAAACCTAGTATTGACCATTTGGTAAAATTAATGAAATTATTTTTTAAAAGTTGTAGCCTTTTAGATATATTTAATTCTAAAAGGAAAGTCAGTGAAAACAAACTTTGATTTTAAGATTTAGTTTCTCTAGTAGTAAAAGCTTGACATAGAAGCATAATTGATTAACTATTTTCAAGTTTGTTGATAAAACTCTTATGAGTAAATTAATAACACTGAATTTTAATCTCACTATAATGAGATATAGTAACATAAACATATATATCAACCTTTAAAACCTGAGCAGCTGGATTCTGATAGTAGGCGTGGGGGCACTCAGAAGCTGAGGTAGGAGGATTGCCATGAGTTTGAGGCCAGCCTGGAGTACAGAGTTCTAAGTCTGCATGTGGTAGAGTGACACTCAGCTTCTTAAAAAAGCAGTATTTAATAGATCTCAGAACTGAGACAATCACATAAAGATAATCTTGATTGACCCTATATCTTAAAAAGCAAAAAACTTTTAACCTTGGCAGATATATTAAATAATCTGATGTATTTTAGAGGTATAAAGCCATTTTATGTTCTTATTTATGACTATTACAATACATGAAAGATATGATATTGAAGGGTGTATGTGTAAAAGTGCTATCAGCATTGTTGATTAAAAACAGATTTTAGTGTTATAAATTAGAGTTAATTTATTTTAACAAATGAATTTTTGTAGAGGATAGAAATTATAATGACTGAAATCAAATTTGTTTTCTTGGGCGGGGGTGGGAGAGATGCAGAAAAAGAAAATAGGCATGCCAGGGCCTCTAGCTACTGCAAATAACTCAAGAATCATGCAGCATCTTGTGCATTTGGCTTTACAGTCAAGTGCCTTAAATGCTAAGCCATCTCTTCAGCCCTGAAATCAAATTTTTATATAAAACTGAAAGGTTTGTTTTAGGGAGGTAATTGCCTATAACATGTGTTTTTTAAATCATGTTAATTAGCACACTTAAGCTGACATGTTGCACACATGGATCATGCTAGATAATGTGTCTAGATTCATAATTATATTTTAATATACTAATGGGTTATTAATTATGTCTATTTGACAATATTGATTACTAGAAAGGCCTTTTTAGAAAGAGGTGGAATTATGATGGTTTTCTGCTTTAATATTATAAACATATACTTATATATTTTGAAATTATTGTTAAAGGATTAGATATTTCATATGTATATATGTTTAACTTGTACATCATTTGTGTGTTTTATTTAGACCTTTTGGAAACAGGTTTAAAATTTTACTTTAATCATTTTTAACTTAATATAAAATTACACAGTAACAACTCAAGACTTTTTATTAAATAACTGCTTAAATTTTGTTAAATATTAATTTTAAGTGTTAATTACTTAATTACTTTAAACTATAGGAGTGTTTTGAAATATCAAAACTGAGAAAGTCACTGCAGTGAGATTTTGATTCTGAGTTGATTATACATATTGACAAATTAAAAAAATTTTGGTATTAAAGTTGTTTATTCTGGAGAGAAATCTTAATTAATTTTATGTACCCTGGCAAACACCTTAACGACTAAGCCACTTCCCCAGCCCCAACATTTAGGGTTTTTAATTTTCAGTAAATTCAACATTATTTTGTTTTTTAGAGGTAGGGTCTCCCTCTAGCACAGGTTGACCTGACATTCACTAAAAAGCCTCAGGGTGGCCTCAAACTCACTGCTATCCTACCTCTGCCTCCTGAGTGCTGGGATTAAAGGTATGTGCCCAGCTTTGTTATTTTCTTTGACAGCTTCCAAAATTATAAACAATAAACCATGGATATTCCCGTCTCCACTATGCCTTTGCAACTCCAGTCTGCATCCTATCTCCCCCTCTCAATCAGTCTCATTTTTATTTTGATGTCATTTTCCCCTTATATTATGACGGTCCTCTGTAGGTAGGGTTATGCAGTGAGGTCATGGATATCCAGGCCATTTTGTGACTGGAAGAGTGCACTGTAAGGAATCCTACCCTAGCTTTGGCTTTTAATTCTTTCTGCCACCTCTTCCACAATGGAACCTGAGCCTTGGGAGGTGTGATAGAGATATTTCAGTGTTGAGCGGTCCTGTGTCACTTCATCTCAGCTCTATGGTGCCTTCTGAGTCATCTCAAGGTCACTACCATCTGAAAGGTGAAGCTTCTCTAACCGAAAGTGAGGCTAGCATTAATGCGTCTAGGTGAAGATTAAGAGGAATGCTCACCAGGCAGTTTGGTGAGCGCAGTATATACGTTTAGAAGGCACCGGCACACCTTACACCCCTGAGGCTCATGACAAGCCCTATCCTAAGTTTTCAGTGCCAGGCATGTATTCCCTCCCATGGAGCGGGCCTCCATTCCAATTAGAGAGCGGTTGGTTCCCCCCTCACACACGCCACTATTGCACCCGTTGGCTCATTTGACTCGGCTGGCCATACTTAAGGCTTGCAGTGTCTACTGTTATTTATCTCCACTCGTGATTTCTCTCTTTCCCATGGAAATTCATGCAGTGTAGCTTTTTCCAGTTTTTTCTCTCAGCTGGTTTACACAGAGGAGGTTTTCCTCTCAGTGATTTGTCAGTGTCATTGCAGCACTAGTATGTAGAGTCTTCAGCAATAGGGTCTTTCCAGCTTTTCCTGGTGGGAAACCAAGAGCCCCGGCAATGGCCTGTAACGTTTTGGGGGTGTCAGGGACCTCCCTGGCCAACAACTCACTGGAAGGTATCCCATCACTGGCACTGAAAATTTTCTAGTAATAATCTATGGCTTGTGGGTGTATCATTGTCCAAAAAAGTAGGTTTCCATAGGGCTTATTCATTCTCTCAGAGAACAAAAGTTAGAATGATTAAAATTGGACTGTTCTCATATAACACATATATGGTAAACCTAGTATTGATCCTTTGGTAGAATCAGCATCATTTAGATTGTTTTTGTCCTCAAATAAGAGAGGAAATTACTTTTAAAATTATAGCCTTTGAGTTAAACTTAATTGCACCTTGCTGAAAGAAACTTCAGTGAAAATACATTTTGATTTTAATACTTAGTTTCTCTAGTAGGAAAACTGTGACATAAAACAAACTTTACTGTGGTTAATTGAATTATCTAACTTTTATGAATAAAATAAGTTATTTGAATTTATCTTAATTTAAATATAATCACCTATTGAAACCTGAGCAGCTGGATTATGGTAGAAGCTGTGGACAGACAGTTGCTTGGGACCCTCAGAAGCTGAGGTAGGAGGATTGCCATGAGTGCGAGGCTGGCTAGGGCTACAGAGTTAGGTCCAAATCTGCTTGTGCTAGACTGAGACTTTGCTTTTAAAAAATCAGTCTTAGTTTAGATATCAGAATTGAGATAATTACTTAAAGAAGATCTTGATTGACCCTTTATCTTAATAAAGTTGTTTTGCTTTAACTTTCAGGGATAAATAAATATATATATATATTAATTAATCTCATCTATATTAGAGGTGTTTTTAATATAAACCACTTTTACATGTTTATTTATGACTATTAAAATAGATGAAATTTAGATATATTTAAGTGGTATTAGCATTTTTATAAAAACAGATTTTAACATTAAGAATTAATTTATTTTGACACAGGAATTTGGGTATTTTGACACATGGAAAGGTTGAAACGTTTTTAGAGGACTAAAGTTACAGTGATTGAAATAAAAATTTTGTATAAAATTGAAAGGTTACTTTTAGAGAGGCTATATCCCATAATATGCATTTTGTTTTTAATCATGTTAAACTCATGAATATATTTAATGTAATGAGGATTTTTAACTTATAATTATGTCTATTTTGTCAAGTTTATTACTAGAGAGGCCCTTTAGAAATAGGATTAATTATATTTTGTCTCAATATTTTAACTATATAAATATATATTTACTTATATATTTAAGTCCTTGTTTTATAACATTTGTGTAATTCATTTAGAGCTTTGTAAAATTTGTTTAAATCATTTTTATCTTATTGAAATTTAAGAATGTTATTATTTTAACGAGAGGACTATTTTGAAGTATCAAAACTGAGACAGCCACTTAAGTAAAATTTTGATTATGACCAGTTTTATGTATACTAATAAATGAAAACATTTTGGTTTTAAAGTCACTTATTCTTGAGAGATTTAGTAATTAATTTGATGTCCACTGGAGGTATTTTTTTTTATTATAGTAATTTTTTTTTATTTATTTGAGGGGTGGGGAGAGAATGGGTGCTCCAGGGCCCTCAGATGCATGTGCCAACTTTTCCAATTGGCTTACGTGGGTCCTGGGAAATTGAACCTGGGTCCTCAGGCTTCACATGCGAAAGTGTTACCTTCTAAGCCATCTTTCCAGCCTTAAATTTATGTTTTTAATATGACTGTTACAATGGATTTTAGTTCTGATATTTGCAGTTTATGTGTACATGCATGGTATTCTCATTGTTTAAATACAACATATTTTAGTATTATAATTTGCAATTCTTTTTTACATACATATTGGGGTGATCTTAGAATATGGGCCTTTATTAGTATTTAAGAACAAATAACAATTTTGTAGAATTTGAATCATTTAGAGGGGAAACTACTTACTTTTACTATTATAGCCTTTAGATATGATATTTAACTGTAGCTTTTTAAAAGAAAGGTCAGTGAAAAACTGATTTTAAGACTTAGTTTCTCTAGTAGTAAAAAGGTTGACATAGAAACAGTTACTTTGATTAACTATTTTTAAGTTTATATAACTGTTATGAGTTTATTAACATCAGTGAACTGAATTTTTAATTTAATATCATGAGATATAGTAATATAAACAAATATATTTACCTACTAAAACCTGAGCAACTGGATTCTGGTAGTAGCTTTGGGCAGACAGCTATTGAGGGCACTCAGAAGCTGAGGGAGGAGGATATCCATGAGTTTGAGACCTGCCTGTGCTACAGAGGTAGTTCCAAAACCTCTGTGAGAGGGTGAGACTCTGCTTCTACTTAAGGCATTCCTTTTGTAGATATCCAAATTGAGAAAACATATCTCTTAAAGTTGTTTTGCTTAAAATTCTTTAGTTTTGGGAGATAAATACATAAAAATTAGTCTGATTTTAACATTATCATTTCATTTTTTTACATAATAAGAGGAATTATCTTAGAATATGGGTTTTTTTAAATTTCCTTATTTATTGACAGCTTCCATAATTATAGACAATAAACCATGGTAATTCCCTCCTCTGCTCATTGTCTATTTTATTTTGATGTCATTTTCCCCTTATATTATGACGGTCCTGTGTAGGTAGAGTTATGCACAGTGAGGTCATGGATATCCAGGCCATTTTGTGACTGGAAGAGTGCACTGTAAGGAATCCTACCCTAGCTTTGGCTCTTAAATTCTTTCTGCCACCTCTTCCACAATGGAACCTGAGCCTTGGGAGGTGTGATAGAGATATTTTATTGTTGAGCAGTCCTGTGTCACTTCATCTCAGCTCTATGGTGCCTTCTGAGTCATCTCAAGGTCACTACCATCTGAAAGGTGAAGCTTCTCTAACCGAAAGTGAGGCTAGCATTAATGCGTCTAGGTGAAGATTAAGAGGAATGCTCACCAGGCAGTTTGGTGAGCGCAGTATATACGTTTAGAAGGCACCGGCACACCTTACACCCCTGAGGCTCATGACAAGCCCTATCCTAAGTTTTCAGTGCCAGGCATGTATTCCCTCCCATGGAGCGGGCCTCCATTCCAATTAGAGAGCGGTTGGTTCCCCCCCTCACACATGCCACTATTGCACCCGTTGGCTCATTTGACTCGGCTGGCCATACTTAAGGCTTGCAGTGTCTACTGTTATTTATCTCCACTCGTGATTTCTCTCTCTCCCATGGAAATTCATGCAGTGTAGCTTTTCCCAGTTTTTTCTCTCAGCTGGTTTACACAGAGGAGGTTTCCATATCAGTGATTTGTCAGTGTCATTGCAGCACTAGTATGTAGAGTCTTCAGCAATAGGGTCTTTCCAGCTTTTCCTGGTGGGAAACCAAGAGCCCCGGCAATGGCCTGTAACGTTTTGGGGGCGTCAGGGACCTCCCTGGCCAACAACTCACTGGAAGGTATCCCATCACTGGCACTGAAAATTTTCTAGTAACAATCTATGGCTTGTGGGTGTATCATTGTCCAAAAAAGTAGGTTTCCATAGGGCTTATTCATTCTCTCAGAGAACAAAAGTTAGAATGATTAAAATTGACTGTTCTCATATAACACATACATGGTAAACCTAGTATTGATCCTTTGGTAGAATCAGCATCATTTAGATTTTATTTTTATCCTCAAATAAGACAGGAAATTATTTTTAAAATTATAGCCTTTGAGTTAAACTTATTTGCACCTTTCTGAAAGAAAAGTCAGTGAAAATAAATTTTGATTTTAAGACTTAGTTTCTCTAGTAGGAAAATTTTGACATAAAACAAAGTTAATTTGATGGTTAATTGCAAAGTTATCTAACTTTTATGAAGTTAAATAAGTTATTTGAATTTATCTTAATTTAAATATAATCACCTATTGACACCTGAGCAGCTGGATTATGGTAGAAGCTGTGGGCAGACAGATGCTGGGGGCACTCAGAAGCTGAGGTAGGAGGATTGTCATGAGTGTGAGGCTGGCCAGGGCTACAGAGTTAGTTCCAAATCTGCCTGTCTAGAGTGAGACTCTGCTTTTAAAAAATCAGTCTTATTTTAGATATCAGAATTGACATAATCACTTAAAGAAGATCTTGATTGAGCCTTTATCTTAATAAAGTTGTTTTGCTTTAACCTTCAGGGATATACATAAATTAATCTCATGTATATTAGAGGTATTTTTAATATAAACCAATTTTACATGTTTATTTATGACTATTAAAATAGATGAAATTTAGATATATTTAAGTGGTATTAGCATTTTTTATAAAAAACAGATTTTAACATTAAGAATTAATTTATTTTGACACAGGAATTTGGGTATTTTGGCACATGGAAAGGTTGAAACGTTTTTAGAGGACTAAAGTTACAGTGATTGAAATAAAAATTTTGTATAAAATTGAAAGGTTACTTTTAGAGAGGCTATATCCCATAATATGCATTTTGTTTTTTAATCATGTTAAACTCATGAATATATTTAATGTAATGAGGATTTTTAACTTATAATTATGTCTATTTTGTCAAGTTTATTACTAGAGAGGCCCTTTTAGAAATAGGATTAATTATATTTTGTCTCAATATTTTAACTATATAAATATATATTTACTTATATATTTAAGTCCTTGTTTTATAACATTTGTGTAATTCATTTAGAGCTTTGTAAAATTTGTTTAAATCATTTTTATCTTATTGAAATTTAAGAATGTTATTATTTTAACGAGAGGACTATTTTGAAGTATCAAAACTGAGACAGCCACTTAAGTAAAATTTTGATTATGACCAGTTTTATGTATACTAATAAATGAAAACATTTTGGTTTTAAAGTCACTTATTCTTGAGAGATTTAGTAATTAATTTGATGTCCACTGGAGGTATTTTGTTTATCACAGTAAATTATATTCTTTATTTTTTGTATATTTATTTGAGGGGTGGGGAGAGAATGGGTGCTCCAGGGCCCTCAGATGCATGTGCCAACTTTTCCAATTGGCTTACGTGGGTCCTGGGAAATTGAACCTGGGTCCTCAGGCTTCACATGCGAAAGTGTTACCTTCTAAGCCATCTTTCCAGCCTTAAATTTATGTTTTTAATATGACTGTTACAATGGATTTTAGTTCTGATATTTGCAGTTTATGTGTACATGCATGGTATTCTCATTGTTTAAATACAACATATTTTAGTATTATAATTTGCAATTCTTTTTTACATACATATTGGGGTGATCTTAGAATATGGGCCTTTATTAGTATTTAAGAACAAATAACAATTTTGTAGAATTTGAATCATTTAGAGAGGAAACTACTTACTTTTACTATTATAGCCTTTAGATATGATATTTCACTGTAGCTTTTTAAAAGAAAGGTCAGTGAAAAACTGATTTTAAGACTTAGTTTCTCTAGTAGTAAAAAGGTTGACATAGAAACAGTTACTTTGATTAACTATTTTTAAGTTTATATAACTGTTATGAGTTTATTAACATCAGTGAACTGAATTTTTAATTTAATATCATGAGATATAGTAATATAAACAAATATATTTACCTACTAAAACCTGAGCAACTGGATTCTGGTAGTAGCTTTGGGCAGACAGCTATTGAGGGCACTCAGAAGCTGAGGGAGGAGGATATCCATGAGTTTGAGACCTGCCTGTGCTACAGAGGTAGTTCCAAAACCCTCTGTGAGAGGGTGAGACTCTGCTTCTACTTAAGGCATTCCTTTTGTAGATATCCAAATTGAGAAAACATATCTCTTAAAGTTGTTTTGCTTAAAATTCTTTAGTTTTGGGAGATAAATATATAAAAATTAGTCTGATTTTAACATTATCATTTCATTTTTTTACATAATAAGAGGAATTATCTTAGAATATGGGTTTTTTTAAATTTCCTTATTTATTGACAGCTTCCATAATTATAGACAATAAACCATGGTAATTCCCTCCTCTGCTCATTGTCTATTTTATTTTGATGTCATCATTCTTTTTCTATTATGATGGTCCTGTGTAGGTAGAGTTATGCACAGTGAGGTCATGGATATCCAGGCCATTTGTGACTGGAAGAGTGCACTGTAAGGAATCCTACCCTAGCTTTGGCTCTTTAATTCTTTCTGCCACCTCTTCCACAATGGAACCTGAGCCTTGGGAGGTGTGATAGAGATATTTCAGTGTTGAGCGGTCCTGTGTCACTTCATCTCAGCTCTATGGTGCCTTCTGAATCATCTCAAGGTCACTACCATCTGAAAGGTGAAGCTTCTCTAACCGAAAGTGAGGCTAGCATTAATGCGTCTAGGTGAAGATTAAGAGGAATGCTCACCAGGCAGTTTGGTGAGCGCAGTATATACGTTTAGAAGGCACCGGCACACCTTACACCCCTGAGGCTCATGACAAGCCCTATCCTAAGTTTTCAGTGCCAGGCATGTATTCCCTCCCATGGAGCGGGCCTCCATTCCAATTAGAGAGCGGTTGGTTCCCCCCCCTCACACATGCCACTATTGCACCCGTTGGCTCATATGACTCGGCTGGCCATACTTAAGGCTTGCAGTGTCTACTGTTATTTATCTCCACTCGTGATTTCTCTCTCTCCCATGGAAATCCATGCAGTGTAGCTTTTTCCAGTTTTTTCTCTCAGCTGGTTTACACAGAGGAGGTTTCCATATCAGTGATTTGTCAGTGTCATTGCAGCACTAGTATGTAGAGTCTTCAGCAATAGGGTCTTTCCAGCTTTTCCTGGTGGGAAACCAAGAGCCCCGGCAATGGCCTGTAACGTTTTGGGGGCGTCAGGGACCTCCCTGGCCAACAACTCACTGGAAGGTATCCCATCACTGGCACTGAAAATTTTCTAGTAACAATCTATGGCTTGTGGGTGTATCATTGTCCAAAAAAGTAGGTTTCCATAGGGCTTATTCATTCTCTCAGAGAACAAAAGTTATAATGATTAAAATTGGACTGTTCTCATATAACACATACATGGTAAACCTAGTATTGATCCTTTGGTAGAATTAGCATCATTTAGATTTTATTTTTATCCTCAAGACAGGAAATTATTTTTAAAATTATAGCCTTTGAGATATATTTGCCTTTCTGAAAGAAAAGTCAGGGAAAATAAATTTTGATTTTAAGACTTAGTTTCTCTAGTAGTAAAATTTTGACATAGAAATAGTTAATTTGATCAACCATGGCAAAGTTTGCTCAACTCACTCTTATAAGTTAACATCAGTTATTTGAATTTTAATAAATATAATCACCTATTGAAACCTGAGCAGCTGGATTATGGTGGAAGCTGTGGGGGCAGACAGGTGCTACGGGCACTCAAGAGGGTGAGGTAGGAGGATCACAATGAATTTGAGAGCTGATGGCTACAGAGGCAGGTCCAAATCCACTTGTGCTGGAATGGGACTCTGCCACTACATAAGGCAGTCATTTTTTAGATATCTGAATTGAGACAGTCACTTAAAGAAAATTATGAGTAAGACTACATAAATCTTGAACATGTTTTGATTTATTTAATTTTCAGAGATAAATATATAAAAATTATTCTGATTAGAGGCCTTTTCTTTAATATAATGCTATTTTATTTTTAATTTTTAAAATGTAATTTTAAATCATTTTAAAATTAAAATCAATGAAATTTAGATATGATATCCAAACATGTAACTACATGTGGTATTTGCATTTTTTATAAAACAGATTTTAGAGATAATCTGTTTTGGCCCAGGAATTCAGGTTATCTTGGCAATGGAATACCTAAAAAAATTGAGTCAGAATTATGATTGCTTTTACTTTAATGTTTTTCAATATACTCATGCTATTTAAATTTTTAAAATAGTTTATGTCTTTAAATTTTATAATATTTCTGTGATTTATTTAGATTTCTGTAAATTTTTAAACTTTTTAATTTATCTTTTTTGTTTGTTTGTTTTTCCAGGTAGGGTTTCACTCTAGCCCAGGCTGAACTGCAATTCACTATGTAGACTCAGGGTGGCCGAGTGCTGGGATTAAAGTGTGTGCTACCACACCCAGCCTTGATTTATCCATTTTTAACTTCGTATAACACTACAGAGAATCATTTAAAACTCTTATTAAATCTTATGTTTTTAGAGTGTTAATTATTTCCAAAAATAGGGGTGTTTTGAGATATCAGAATTAAGACAGTCACAAATAAAGCTTGGATTAAGACTGATTATATATCTTAAGAAATTAAAACATTTTGGCTTTAAAATTATTTAATCTTGAGAGATTTATAGTTACTAATTTGATGTACAATGTAGGCATTTTATCAGAGTAATCTTATGTTTTTAATCAATGACTATTAAAGTGGATTTTATTTGATATATAGCAGTTTATATTTACAATGGATTAGCATTATTTATAAACAGATTTTAACATTATAATTTCATTTAATTTTTTACCTAATAATAGGAGTTATCTTAGGATATGAGGTTATATTTTATTATTTATTATTTTTTTATTGACAGCTTTCATAATTATAGAGAATAAAACATGGTATTCCATCCTCCTCTCAGTCTCTATTTTATATTCATGTCATCATTCTTTTCCTATTACGAGGGTTCTGTGTAGGCAGTGTCATGCCTATTCTGACCATTTTGTTTTAGTAGAGTGCATAATAAGCAATCCTACCCTTCCTTTGGCTCTTGTAGTCTTCCTGCCACCTCTTCCACAATGGACCCTGAGCCTTGGGAGGTGTGATAGAGAGATTTCAGTGTTGAGCCCTCCTGTGTCACTTCATCTCAGCACTATGGTGGCTTCTGAGTCATCTCAAGGTCACCACCATCTGAAAGGTGAAGCTTCTCTAACTGAAAGTGAGGCTAGCATTAATACATGGGTATGAAGATTAAAAGGAGTGCTCACCAGGCAGTTTGGTGAGAACAGTATATACATTTTGCCAAAAACCAGCAGATGTTAAGCCCCTAGGGCTCATGACAACCCCTATCCTAAGTTTTCAGTACCAGGCATGTATTCCCTCCCATGGAGCGGGCCTCCATTCCAATTAGAGAGCGTTGGTTTCCCCCATCACACACACACACGCCACTATTGCACCCGTTCGCTCATTTGGCCTGGCTGGCCATAGTTAAGGCTTGCAGTATCCACTGTTGTTTATCTCCACTCATGATTTCTCTCTCTCCCGTGGAATGTTATGCAGTGTAGTTTTTCTCTCAGCTGGTTTACACAGAGGAGGCTTTCAACTCAGCTCCAGCAGGATTTGTCAGTGTCATTGCAGCACGAGTATGTGGAGTCTTCAGCAATAGGGTCTTTCCAGCTTTTCCTGGTGGGAAACCAAGAGCTCTGGCAATGGCCTGTAACGTTTTGGGGGCATCAGGGACCTCCCTGGCCAACAACTCCCTGGAAGGTATCCCATGCCTGGCACTGAAAATTTTCTAGTAACAACCTATGGCTTCTGGGTATATCATTTTCCAACAACATAGGTTTCCATAGGACTTATTCATTCTCTCAGAGAACAAAAGTTATAGATTAAAATCAGACTATTCTCATAACACATACATGGGTAAGCCTAGTGTTGATCATTTGGCAGAATTGGCATCATTTAGATTTTGTTTTTATCTTTGTGTAAGAGGAAATTACTTTTAAAAGTATAGCCTTTTAGATATATTTAATTGTACCTTTCTGAAAGTAATTGAAGACAAATTTTGATTTTAAGACTTAGTATCTCTACTAGTAAAATATTGGCATAGAAACAGTTAATTAGATTAACCATATTAAAGTTTATCTAAGTCTTATGAGTACATTGACATCAGTTATTTGAATTTTAACCAATATAATCACCTATTGAAATCTGATTAGCTGGATTATAGTAGAAGCTGAGGCAGGAGGACTGCCATGAGTGTGGGGCTGGTTAGGGCTACAGAGATACTTCCAAATCAGCTTGTGCTAGAGTGAAACTCTGCTTTTAAGAAAAATAAGTCTTATTTTAGACATCAGAATTGAGCTAATCACTGAAGGATGATCTTGATCGAGCCTTTAACTTCATGTTGTTTTGTTTAACCTTCAGGGATATATATATATCTCATGTATATTGAAGGCATTTTTATTATAAAGCAATTTTATGCATTTATTTATGACTTTTAAAATAGTGAAATTTAGATCTGATATCCAAAGTTTATGTTTAAGTGGCATTAGCCTTTTTAATAAAAAACAGATTTTAATGTTATAAATAAGAGTTAATATATTTTGACCAAGGAATTTGGGTATTTTGGCACATGGGAGGTTTGAAAGTTTTTTAGAGGACCAAAGTTATAGTGATTGAAATACAAATTTAGTATAAAATTTAAAGGTTTGTTTTTAGAGAGGCAATAGCCTATAACATATGTTGTTTTAATCATGTTAATTAGCATATTTAGACTGACACGTGGCATTCATTGACCATGCTAGATAATGTGTTTATGGATTCATAAAGTCATGAACATGGTTAATTTACCCAGAATATTTTAATTATAGTTATGTCTATTTGAAAAGTTAATTACTAGACAGGCCCTTTTAGAAAGAAAATAAATTATGATTTTTGTCTTAATATTTATATATATATTTACTTATTTAAATCCTTGTTTTGTAAAATTTTTATATATTTTGTATTTATATGTTTCAATTTTATAACATTTGTGTAATTCAGTTACAGCTTTGTAAACAGCTTTAATATTTTAGTTTTCTATATCTTTTTTATCTTAGTATAAAATTAGAGAACCATCAAAAGATCTTTTTTATTAAATGTCTTACTGAAATTTAAGAGTGTTATTTATTCTAACCATACTAGGATTTTGAAGTTTCAAAACTGACACAGCCACTTAAATAAAATTTTGATTATGAGTGATTTTATATACTAAACAAATTAAAACATTCTGGTATTAAAGTTATTTATTCTTGAGAGATATAATTAATTTGATGTCCACTGGAGGCATTTTGTTTATCAAAGTAAATATATGTTTTTCATTTTTGTTAAATTATTTGAGAGGGGGTGGAGAGAGTGGGTGCTCCAGGGCCTCCAGCTTGCTGTACAGGAACACCAGATTCATGTGCCAGCTTGTCCATTTGGCTTACATGATACTGGGAAAATGAACCTGGGTGCTCAGGTTTCACAGGAAAATGCCTTAATGGCTAAACCATCTCTACAGTCTTAAATTTACATTTTTAATATCAGAGTTACAGTGGATTTTAGTTATGATACAACAGATTTTAGTATTATAATCTACAATTAATTCTTTTTTACCTAGACATTGGGGTTATCATAGAATATGGGGTCTTTATTATTTCATTAATATTAAGAACAAATGTTTATAATGATTAAAATCAGATTATCCTTATATAGAGCAAGTAATTGTCATTTTGTAGAATTTGCATCATTTAGATTTTGTTTTTATCTTCAAACAAGAAAGGAAATTAATTACTTTTACAATTACAGCTTTTTAAAAGAAAGATCAGTGAAAACAAACTTTAAGACTTAGTTTCTCCGGTAGTAAAAGCTTGACATAGAACCATAGTTACCTTGATTAACCATTTTAAAGTTTGTTTATGTGACTCTTATGAGTAAATTAACATCAGTGCATTGTATTTTAATTTTACTCTAATGATATAGTGGAAACAAATATATTCACCTACTAAAACCTGAGCAGCTGGATTCTGGTAGAAGCTGTGGGCAGACAGCTGCTGGGGGCACTTGGAAGCTGAGGCAGGAGGATTGCCATGTGTTTGAGGACAACCTGGGCTACAAAGTTAGTTCCAAATCTGCGTGTTAGAGTGACACTCTACTTCTAAAAAACAGAATGAGACAGTCACTTAAAGAAAATACTGATTGATCCTGTATCTTTGTAGAATTTTTTATTTTTATTTGAGTGAGAGAATGTGTGTGCCAGGGCTTCCCATTACTGCAAGGAGCTCCAGATGCATGTGCTACCTTGTGCATCTGGCTTACATGGATCCTGGAGAATCGAACCAAAGTCCTTTGGCTTTGCAGGCAAACACCTGAACCACTAAGCCATATCTCCAGCCCATGATCCTATATCTTAATAAATTAAAAAGTTGTTTTGCTTCAAAATTATTTAGAGCTGGGTGTGGTGGCATGCACCTTTAATTCCAGCACTTGGGAGGCAGAGGTAGGAGGATTACCGTGAGTTTGAGGCCACTCTGAGACTAAAGTGAGACTCTACCTCAAAAAAAAAAACCCCAAAATATTAAAATTATTTAACCTTGTGGGAAAAATATAATCTTATATGTATTAGAGGCATTTTAATATAAAGAAATTTTATGCCTTTATTTATGACTTTTAAACCAGATTCAATTTAGGTTATGATATCCAAGGGTTTATGCATAAGTGGTATTAGTATTGTTTATAAAAAGATTTTTAGTGTTAGAATTAATTTATTTTGACTCAGAAATTCATGTTATTTTGGCATATAAAATGTTTTAAAAATTTTTAGAGGACAAATGTAATGATTGAAATCAAACTTTTAAATACAATTGAAAGGTTTGTTGTTAGGGAGGCAATAACCCATAATGTTTTTTTAAAATCAGGTTAATTAGCATACTTAGACTGACATGGCATCCATGAATCATGATAGATAATGTACTGATAGAAACATTTATTCTAATTTACTGAAGGGGTACTAATTATGTCTATTGGACAATGCTGATTAGTAGAACTGCCTTTTGAGAAAGAGGTTAAATTTACTGTTTTTGACTTAATATTTTAAAATATGTATTTATTTCATTCATGTCTTTAAATTTTGTAGTATGAGTGTAATTTAGGTCCATTGTAAACACGTTTAAACATTTTAGTTCATTTTTAACTTAGTATAAAAGTATATAGATCCTTCTATTAATCTTTTTAAAAATATCTCATTAATTTTTAGAATGCTAATAATTTAAGTATTTTAAACAATGGGAGTGTTTTCAGATATCAAAACAAATAAGTTTGACTAAGATTATATCTTAAATTAAAACATTTTGGGTTTAAAATTATTTTATCTTCTCAGACACAGTAATTTTGTTCTTAATCTGTGACTATTCATGTGGATTTTAGTTATGATATTTAGCAATTTATGTGTACATGGTATTAGCATTGTTTAAAACATTCATTGAATTCTTTTTGAACTAGGTATTAAGCTTACTTTAGAATATGTGGCCTTTATTATTATTACTTCATTATTATTATCATTATTTATGAACAAATGTTATGAGTTAAACCAGATTATTATATAAAATTACATGATAAATCTAGTCATGAACATTTGCTAGAATCATCATTTAGATTTTGTTTTTATCTTTGGAGAGAGGAAATTAGTTCTTGTTACTATTATACCATATATATATATATATATATATATATATATATATATATATATATATATATATATATTTAATTGTAGCTTTCTAAAAGACATGTCAGTAAGATCAGCAACTTTGATTTCAACAGTTACTTTAGCACTAAAAGCTTGATATAGAAATAGAGTTAACTTCATTAAACATTTTTAAAGTGAGTTAATCTGTTATGAGTAAATTGACATCAGTAAATAGGTTTTTAACTTTAATAGATTTGTTTAGTATATCATTAATGTAACAGAATTAATTCTGAATTACATTTATTATATCACATAACTAAGGTTATTTACATGTTATATTTATCTTATTTATATATTTAGGAGAAAGTTCTTTTACCAAAAAATATTAGAACTCTATTGACTTGATAGAGAGATACCAAAGGCAAGAAAAAACAATAGAAAAGTCAAAATTCTTAATATGCTGTTCATTCTCCTGTCTCATCATACGGCCAGGTGGCCAATCCTGTTACAGTTCAAAATCTGGAGGACTCATGGTTTACAGTTGCTTGGGTCTTAGATGAGGGGGCACTGAGCCTTCTAAGAATCTTGCCTTGAGGGGCACTTTTATTCAGTTAGTTAATCATGTCTCTGTGGGCCTCAGATTATTTCCACAACCAGAGTTCAACATACATGGAGTCATGAGAGCCAAGAATGCTCAGGTGCATTTATCTTGGAGTGAGGAAGCATGTAGACAAGGCATCTATGAAACAAAACATGGTATACTGGAATGTCTTCAAACCCTATTTTGCTTCATCTCTAGTCTGTCCCCTTGACACCTTTTATATTTTGTTTAATCATTTTATCTCTGTAAAAAATTTTAGAGAACAAAAAACTTAGTCATCTAAAGCAAAGTCTTTTGTTATCAGACATCTTACTGATTTTTTTTAAATCTTTTTATTAACCTCCATATCTAATTGATTCTTTAGAGTCAACCTACCATTTAGTATATCAGATTTTCTTTTGAATACTAGTATAAAGGAATAACAATCACCTTGACTTATATGCTTATCTAATATATGTGTGTAGCTATATATTTTTATCTGTTATATTTGGTGTAAAAGTCATGAAAGAAGGTTAAAACACCTCACATATAAATGAATATAAAAAACCAAGAACACAGTGAGGGTCTCAAAGCTTTGTTACTGTGAATCTAGAGAATAACAAAGTATTTTCAGGAAAATTAGTTGTTCACACTGAGTTTAAATTGACATCATCTTTGATCAGAATTGGCATATTAGTTTTGATGTTCACTTTGAACACAGAAAATTAATTACTTTAAAAATTATAGGATTTTAGATATATTTATAGCTTTATGAAAGTCAGTAATAAACACTGAAACTTATTTTTTCTAGTAGTAAAGGCTTGACTTAGAAACATAGTTAACATGATGAAGCATTTTAAAGTGAGTTTTATAACTGTTCTGAGTAAACAGACATCAGGGTATCAATTTTTTTTGTTTTTTTGAGGTAGGGTCTTAGGGTGGCCTCAAACTCACGGCAGTCCTCCTACATCTGCCTGCTGAGTGCTGGGATTAGAGGCATGCACCACCACGCCTGGCTTCAATTTTTAAAAAAATATATGTTGTTTTTTTATTTGAGATAAAGTGGAAGAGAATGGGCATGCCAGGGCCTCTAGCCACTGCAAACAAACTCCAGATGCATGAGCCCCTTGTGCATCTGGCTTACGTGGGTCCTGGAGAATCAAACCAGGATCCTTTTACTTTGTAGGTAAAAATGCTTTAACTGCTAAGCCATCTCTCTAGCCCAGGGGTATCAATTTTTAAATTCAATATAATGAGATGTTAGTGGATTTGTTTATTTTGCTATAAGAGTTAAAACTGAATTATATGTATAACATCATATAACAGAGATTTTTCTTGTGTGTAGTTCTTAAATCCAAAGCAGGTTTTAGTTAACTTGAGCAGATGGACACAGGGGGCACATGTGGGAGTATGTTTGTTAAGCTTGGTGATCATAGATAAAGAAAGTTAACTTCTCAAAGAGAAGAGCAATCCTGGCTTCATTTACTCTGGAGTGACAATCTAGTTCTCTACACCTGAAACATTAACTCTTAGCATCGTCTGTTTACCCAGGAAAGGCCTGTTGGGTCTCTAAATGGTGAATTAACATTATAACAGGAGAAGGGGAGTGTCCTGGGGAAATTTATTAGTGTTTCTTATTGCCCATTGCCTGGGACACATGTTTCTGACATGGGCCAGCAGACATTACAAGACTAAACAAATATGTAGGCTTGTACAGAGCAAGGGGGACTAGTGGGAAAGAAGGGAACAAGGGAGGAGGTCCTAATTGAAATATATTTTGTAAACATATGAAAGCTGTCAATAAAAAGTGAGAAAATACTATGGATCATATCACCATGATAGGAACATTTCTTTGATCCCTGGGGACACTTCTGTGACGACTTGCATACAATATACATCTGCCATAATACTACAAGATCAAGGCTATTAGGGCCATATTCAGGTTTTAACCATGAATGTGTGAAAAAGTAGGTGTAGTATAAGCCTGCCAGATAGGTTCCTCATGTTTCCATAAAAATCAGGACATAGTAAATGAATGTGGTGTCACTTCAAATACAGACACCAGCTGAAATTTTATTGGAAACATGTAAACCAATGTGGTTGCACTCGATTAGATACTGCCTCCTCATAGAGTGGATCTCTAACATCAGACAGTCTTCCACTTCATCACATGTGTAGAGATTATGGAGGCTGTAAGTTCTAGGTCAGTGTGATTTCATGAAGGGAATGCAAGGAAAAATCATCAGTTTTTGTCAGTAGCAGGTTGTGCTATTAAGCCTCAGATCCACTACCATGCCGGCATCTATCATCAAATAATACTGCACCTGTCCCTGGAGGTTCCGATGACTCAGAAGTCTTCAGCATTCAGGGGAATCTATCCATTCTTCACCTGAAATCCCAAAATAAATACTGCTTATTACCTACCTGATGGGTCAACAATAGTGAACTCAGTAAAATCAATCCCTCAAAACTCTCAGGTTCACCATAAATTCTCTGACCATACACATTATATGAACTCACATTTAAGAGCTTGACAATGACTCAATTTCTGATTGAAGCCCCTCAAAAACACACACACACACACACACACATTGCAAGGTAAATAATGGTCTGCAAGACGCTGAAAAATCACCACAGATAGCATTCCTGGCAGAGAAAAAGTGACAGGAGGAGTCAAGGGGCTCTTTCCAAGCCCCTAATTGTTACCCTGAAGGAGCCTCAAGTGACCTTAACACTTAAAAGGAAAGAAGGTTACTGCTTGCCACCTACATGGTCTTAAACACTCACCAAAAAAAGTGTAGACAAAAAGTAATTCCTGGTATTAAAACCAAAATTGTACCTGCTCTTTACAGGATTCTTGTCCTGACATGGTTCAACCAGTGAATGTGATGCTCTTATAGGGGTACCAAGATGTTCCTTCAGGTGACAGCTAAAGCATTCACACGGCCAGGGCATAACTTCTTGTCCTGAGAGCATTTAAAATGAAATACAAAAGATCAGTATTAGGTTAGGACTTTTCTTCAAACAGTACAACTTGACCTGAGTCAATGTAGGGGTTCATGTGGTATAGCTCCTGTTCCAAAAGGGTGATATCTTTGTGACAATGCTTATCCTCATCCTCACATGTGACCCCCCCCCACAGGCAAAACTTTTGACTGCCATAATGTTGTTGGCAAGATATTCTGTATTTTTCTGTCAAAATGAATTTACCTGGCTCTATTTGAATACACTCCAACTCCTGTTCAATGTCTCCTCTATTATTTATAATCAAAATCTTCACCACAGCTGGGTCTCTCACACCCAACCTCAACCTAGACTACCTGTGCTTTGACCCAGCTCTCAAAATACTCTCCCTATCACCTAAGAGTTACAGACACCCCTCTTAACATCCTGTCTAGCATAGGGGAATTATTTTGTGACAATAATGTCAGAGATTTCACTCACATCCCTCCATGCAGGGGACTCAAATTTCTATTAGTTCTCGTAAATACCTAAAACAGACATAGTGTCTTAATGGCTTTCCTTACAGGACAAAATTTATAGCTGCGGGCTCCTTGTTCCCTACAGTCTGACTTTCACCTCCAATATTACTCAGGAAATAAGTAGAAATCTCAAAATTAATTATCTCCATGCAACCTCATGTGGAAAGGGCTACACTAACCCTTAAGAGAACCCTCAGTAAGCTCATACTTGAGACTCAATTATTTTAGGCCACTTTTCTCTTTTTTTTCTTTTCAATGTAGGGTCTTGATCTAGCCCAGACTGACCTGGAATTCACTATGTAGTCTCAGGTTGCCCTCCAACTCATGGCGATCCTCCTCCTTCTGCCTCCCTTGTGCTGGCATTAATGGTCTGCGCCACCACGCCTGGCTTGGGTCACTCTTCTCTTAATGAACCTTTTAAGATCCCATATTACAATTATAGAAATCATTTCCACACTTTATTATTTTTATATGTGAGAGCACAAGAGACAGGCAATTTGTGGGCCAGAGCCTCCAGTGACTATAATTGAACTCCAGACATCTTTACCACCTTGTGCACATGTGTCACTTTTATGTCTGGCTTACGTGGGGCCTAGACAGTCAATCACGGATCCTTAGCCTTCACAGGCAAGTGCTTTAAATGTTCAGCCATCTTTCCAGCCCACCACCATACTTTTGAAGTCCTTAACAATAGGTCCTTATTCCAGACAGCCCTTTTGTTAGATCCAGAAACTCATTATCTGTCTCAGTATCCCTGGGACAGAGGATCAAGCCCATGTCTGACTCTACCTTTTAGCCCCACTTTTTCGCATAAACCTGAGGGATCCGGTACATCATGATACACTTCCACAGAACAAAAGGTCAAGGTAAAGATGTTTGGACTGGACTATGTCAATGTGGCTAATACTTCCAAATGTAAAGTTCCAAGGCCTATCACTGTTGGTTCATCTGTCTGGAGTAATGACCCTTCTCCTAAATACTCAAATAGTGTATCTTGTGAGTCTTTTAGTGATTGGTCTACTATTGTCATACCACCCAGGCTTTAATAAAAAAAAAAAAACAGTAGACACCTGCAGTCCCTAGCAATTATCCAAGATTCCTTCATCTTTGTGAGTTCTATGATGAGATTTCACAATGTCTTTTTTCATAGTCACTGGAAAAGGACTCCATTTCAAGAAATTCATCTTGTATCTGTTATACTAGGGCAGTACCTTGATCTGTTTTCTACATGAAGTTCATCAATGACCTTGCATTATATCCCTCATCTGTATTCCTTCACTCATGTACTCTTGTGGTGGGTCCAGGCTTTCTTCTCATTCTGATCATCATTATGGTTATATTCCTTACCTACTTTCCTGTAGTCACTCTGTGATGTCATCTATAATTTAACCCCTACTTGTCTGCCTTAACATTCCCCTGCTTGCACTATGTGGGGACTAATGGGGTGTTACTACATATGGTTAGTTTGCTCACATACCTCTGCCTTTAAGGAACCACATGTCCCCCAAGTAAAGGACCTCCTTGTACGTGCAACTGAAAAGCACATGTAACATGTGTCAGGGTCAATGTGGCTCTGCTGAGCCAACCTTGATTTTGAGTATGATGTTAGTTCTTCTGGGTAGGGTAGGCTGTTGTTGCCTGTGACCATGTTTCTTGTCTTATCAGATACCCAGTTGTAAATTTCCTAGGGTACCAACACTCAAACTCTGCCTGACTATCCACATGAACATCGGTACATAAAAGCAGCCCCTTGGAATGTCTTTATACAAACAGTTTCTCTGTACTGTGATTTCCACTGTGGGTATATTGTAATCTATCTGATTAAACTTTCTATTTCAGCTTTTTTTCTATCTTTTGAATTTTTTTCCACAGACTACATCTCCAGCCTGCCTCTATCATTCAACATGGCAGTGTGATTACTGTGTAATTTAGCTAGTTAGGGTTTATGTTTGGGCAACAATCTTTTACAGATCAGTTTGTTCCCTTTAAAGAATGTCTAAGAAAACATGAGCTGGACTGGATTCAACACTAATGATACCAGCTACTTGGGAGCCTGAGGCAGTTGGTTAACAAGTTTAAGGCTTTGTGGTTTACAGAGGGAGTTCAAGGGCAACTAGGTCAAAATTAGTGTGGCCATTTTCAAAAATCCTGGGAGATTTTATATATATGTGTGTGTGTGTGTATGTATGTATGTGTGTGTGTGTATATATATATATATATATATATATATACACACATACACACACACACACATACATACACACAGATATGGAGAGAGAGAGAGAGGATATAGATTTATAGAGATAGATATAATATAGATATAGATATAATATATATTTTTTTGCCCATGGATTTTTTTAAATGGCCACACTAATTAGGGATTGAACCCAGGGCTTCCAACATATGCCCTGGGTTCAATCCCTAATGCTCCTGTCCCATCAAACAGAAGAAAATGTAAAGAAGCCATACACAAATGTATTTCAAGACAGAATTTTTTTCACCAGGACATCTGCCTTTGCATTGAACAGCACCATTATTTAGGAGCATTTTAATTCTCTCTGAAAACTGTGATGATTTCAAGGGGCATATGTCAATCAAGAGAGTCCATATGTTCATGACTCAGCACCTGAAAATATGCTAGGATTACAACTAAGCTCAAGGTCAAGAACAATGATAAGAACCAGGCAGTAATTAATCACTCAACATTCAAAGTTTCAACATAACTATTCTGTACCAATTGAAATGGGTAAACTTGTAGTGTCAAGGATAGCATCATGTCATACCTGAGCACTGAAAACAAATGTACAATTAGCAAAACTGTTTGGGGGCTGGACAGATGGTTTGGCAGGAAAGATATTTGGCTGCAAAACCTAAAGACCCAGGTTCAACTCCCTAGAATCCACTTAAGCCAGATAAACATGGTAGCTCATGAGTCTGGAGTTTATTGTGGCTGGAGGCCCTGTGTGCCCTTTCTCATTTTGTCTCCCTCCCTTCCCTTCTAAGTAAATGAGCAAAATTTTTAGATAAAACTATTTGGGACCTCATCAATACTTATCCAAGCATATAGAACTCAGAAGGCCTGTCCTGTGATCAGGTCAACACCAGCACTTACCTCAATACCAGCAATATTTCTCTTGATAGTCAATTTTGGTTAACTCTCATGACGACCTGTCTACAAAAAAACACACATTTTGGGAAAAAAACAAAAAAACTATTCTGTACATTTCTCATCCTATTGGTAAAAGGGAAAATATCCCAGGTAACCCTGCTATTACCATGAGTCTGCCTGGATCCTTTATGCATGCTTCGGAAGCAGGCCTATTCCTCCTGGCTTCCTGATTTCCTTGATACTGGGTCCCCAACTCCCTGTTGCCTTGGGCTCTGGTACTCTTGGTATTGACATGGGGCTGCCTGGACCATGCATGCATGCTTCAAGAGCAGGCATTTTATTCTCTATTTCATGGGTTCCTAGCTCCCCAACTCCTGGTTCCCTGGTAATGAATAGTACACACAAGTAGAATGAGTAGGCCTGAACTCCCAGATTCCTACTTTCCAGTTCCCCTAGTAACACTGTTGCACTTGCTAACTCCACAACCTGGGCTTGTGAGCTTACATCCCAAACCCACTCCAATCTGGTTCAGACTTAAAACGGAGCACTCACTGAAGATCCTAGAAGGACAAATACTTGCATCATCCTTAATAATGAATCTTACCCTGAGATAGTATACCCCAAAGTGTGTGCATACACACACAAAATGAAAGTCATGAAACAGATCTACACCAAAGATTCCATTCCCACAATGGAAGCCTTCAATGAAAACAGATGAAACAGAAATTGAATAACAAAATGAAAAAAATATGCTATGTGACCCTGAACAACCCTATTTCTGAACTGGAAACAAATCATCAAAAAACCAACAATGGTATAAATGAAATTAAGCAGAATCATCTCATACAGGACACAGCTTTTGTTAGTAGGCTTACATTAATTGAAAAAAATCAGACAACTGAATCAAGGCATACAAAGACTTGAAGGTGAGTCAACAAATAGAGGATCTCAATAACCAGCTGATTAAGCTTAGTGAAAACATGATCAAATACAAGAATAAATTCCTGGAAGCATTAAGAAAAATCAAACCTTGACCTGAAACAGGACCTCAACAAACAGATGGACACAATGCAAAAAGGAAAAAAAAACCCTGAAAACAAAAATCAAATACAGCGTTTCAAATCCTCTGTATATACCCTCTCTATGTGCCAGACCAAACCTCTAAGCTGGAAGAAAAGACAGAAGAAATTGATCAGGAGTCCAAAAACTTTCTATTCAAATAATCTTATGAGGAGAATATGAGGGAACTGTTGTATACCAGAAGGAGGAAGAAATCCAGGCCAGAGGCATACAGGACATATTCAACAAAATTACTTAACAGAATTTTCCCAGTTTTACAAATGAATGGCCCATCTAGATACAAGAGGACCACAAAACACCAAACAGGACCAAAAAAGAAACTCTCCAAGGCATAGTACTGTTAAAACTAAACAATGAAGATGACAGGAGTGATAATAACTCATTACATGCAAAGGCAATGCCATCAGAGTTACCACAGGGTTTTCAAGGAAACTATGAAAGTCAGAAGGGAATGGAATAAAGCACTTCAAATCCTAAAAACCTATGGCTTCCAAGCCAAACTGCTATACCCACTGAAAATACCTCTACCAATAGATAGAGAAAGGAAAAATTTCCATGACCAAAGCCACGTCTAATTATATGAACACACAACCTAACCTGCAAAATACTTCAGGAAATATTCCACACAGAAGAGTCAAACAACCAACCTTAAGAGCCTACAAGAAGATGAACACAGTGACTCAATCTAGAGCAAGCATGAGAAAGTTCAAAGCACCAAACCCCACAAACCCTTCAACATGTTAGAGATTAAATCAAATGTTACTGTTATAACTGTAAATATTAATGGATTTAATGCACCTATAAAAAGGAGAACATACCATGCAAAAAGACAAACAAAAACATGTGTGAGGATACAGTTTGCTCTACCAGGACCCTGGCCCATGCATATTATTGAGGAATCCTGTAACTCTACCTGGAAACTTGGACAACTTCCAGCTCATCTGTGTTTGAGCAGGTTCCACCCTTCTCTGTCCTGGAATCTGAAAATAAACTAAGCTTACTATGGGTCTGGAAGGTCAACCTCAATGCCAGTGATCACTGATACAACCAACGCCTTAAATTTCACAAGTTCAACATAAATTTCCTGGCTATGAACATCCTATGAAAGCATGTTCTCTAGACTTTCTGAGGTCTCCTTGATGTCTCAGACAAGCTCCTGACAGGATTGCATATTGATAGAAAAGAAGGATAAAGGACAGAACCATCATTTAGTGTAAATGAAGATCAGCTGCCCTGTGCAGGATCATACCAGCAGTTACTTAGACAAGGGAGATCTCAACCCGTCTCCTCAGATACACATGTAAAAAAAGCTATTCCATACACATCTGATTCCATCTGTCCTTATTCAGATTTTCAATATTATTGTATCATTTTGGAACCACTCTATCTCCCCTTGTGCAGATGGCCAGGGAATCAGTCTTGTAAGAGAACTCTTACTACCTTCAGTGATGGACACAATGAAAATTACATAGAATTCTTCTGATGCCTCTACAATGATGAACACTCAGTATACATAGTCTAACAGCCAGTAAATAATGAAAATAGTGAATAACCTATTTAGGAAGTTAGGAGTTTAGTATAATTGGACAATGAAAAAAATGTTGCAGAACATGCCTGATTACCTTGAAACTTTATTAAGGATAAATGAAAATGTCATGTTTTCTAATGATTTAATATTGCACAAATTAGCCAAGATTTCATTTAGATACCTGCTATAACATATAGCAATGCCAAGTTAGGCATAACATACCCATGTACATGGATACTGAAGATCAGGTGGCCTGCATTGTGTTAAGACTACTCCATAACATAACTTACTTTGAGAAATTTTCTACCACTTATCTTTCAAAAAGTATTATTTTCCTTAAGAGATTGCAAAAACTATGAGTCAGAAGGATGGCATGGACCTGATATTCCAGGTATACTGGAGAGTTAGGCAGGAGGACTGCAAGTTCCAGGTTTGCTGGGGCTACAGAGAAGTTCAAGCCCAGACTGGAAACTTAATGCAATTCTGTCAAAATACAAAACTAAATAAATGAGGAATAAAGATATAGAGTGTATTCAGCTTAACCGAGTCCCTATATTCCAGTCCGCAATATTCCCGGTTTACCAAAAGAGCCAAATTAAAGGAAAAGTTCCTATTATTTTCAGTAAATATGCATTTTACTATTTTCAATGCAATTTTTTAATGTCTGATATTCTCTGGTATATAGTACTCAGAGCAAATAACTTAATGAATTATATACTAAAATTTGCACAAAAGGAAAAAATATTCACAAATGTGTAAATCATTTGCTCTTATCAATTACTGGCTGGACCAACTCCACTGTTAAGGAATACATCATATCCAGCAGGATAGGTGGGTGAATTTTCTATCAATGTATTATGGAGAGAGAATATTCTTTCCTGACAGGATGACTACATAATAACCTGGACTTACAACTAGCCTCCAGATCCAGAGAATCACTGATAACTGTCACAGGTTTACCATAATTTTCTCTAGCCTACTGAATGGGAAACTTGTTTCCAGTAAAGCTGTTAAGCAGAGTGTATTATTACACACTAGAGTAATTGCCAGAAATGTATAGATAGCAGAGGGGCTACAGATACCATCATTTACAAACTATAGGAAAATCAAATGTCCTGTCCTGTGAATTGCCCAATAAAATACTTACCTTGATACCAGCAATGTTCCATTTAATGACCTTTTCTCGACCACTGTGATGTCCTGAACATCTCTGAGAAAAGATCCCAGAATTACCACGGGATACATTTCACATCTTACCTGTTGAAGTGAAAATTCTAAACTCAGTGCATCACTACAGGATCTATGTACAGCAAATGGGATATTTGTCATTTTCCAATGGAGAGGCATTATGAAAGAATACTTTAATCTCTCAGGGCTCTTTGATATATGCCAAGTTACATGGTGAATGTCTCAGATCCTATTACTGCTACCCAGCCTCCCTGTTTATGCCTCTACCCTATGAATATAAAAGCATATTATCATTCAGCTAGTCTATAATAAAATTGGTTTTTATCTGGAAGATGCTAAAAATATCTGTGCAGGTGGAAATAAGGACTGGGACACACACAGTCTCCTAAGTACCTAGTGTGTAAACATCTGAACTAGACAGAACTCTAGGGAGTGGACGAGTATCATCATCTCACACCTGCACATTAGTCAAGATCATCAGACTGCTGCAATGGGACACAGCAACATGGGATGGGGCTCACTCCACCAAAGTCCCAGATGTGGAGGACAGACTATCTGCACTGTGCTTTGAACATCCTATCACATACCTTCTACCTAAAACATTTTCAGACAGATCACCCATTTTTGACTGGGCCTAGTATCAGATTCAAGGTCAACAATGAGAAAAAAAGCCAGGAAGCTACCAACTCCAATATTTGCAGGTTCAGTATAAAACCTCTAACCTATCAAATACATAAACTTGTCTTAAACAAACTTGATAAGGAAACCACATCATAGCCAATAACCTGTTTAAAATGCACATTACAAAAATTACTGAGCAAATTATTAACACTTTCCTATGAATAAGAAAATTAAATGAACTTGCTCATGAATAGGCCAATATCAGCACTTACCTTAATTCCAGCAATGGGTCAATTGACCTTGTTATTACTATTCCATGTCTTGATCTGTGTCTGGAAAACATCCTGCAACAGATTTGGGGCATTTCCTATTGAACCTATGCAGCTGTACATTCTCAGTTTCTGCATTATTAAATGTATCACGTCACATGCAAAGCTATGGGACCTAACTCAGTGGGACCTCATGAAATTAGAAAGCTTTTGTACAGCAACGGACACTATGAATAGAGCCAAGAGACAACATACAGAATGGGAGAAAATGTTTGCCAGCTATACATCTGATAGAGGATTGATATCCAGAATATACAAAGAACTCAAAAAACAGAACAGTAAGAAATCAACCCAATTAAAAATAGGCTATGGAACTAAATAGAGTGCTCAGAAGAAATACAGATGGTATATAAATATCTAAGTGTTTCACATCCTTAGCAATCAGGGAAATGCAAATTAAAACCACTTTGAGATTCTATTTCACTCCCCTCAGAATGGCTACCATCAAGAAAACAAATGACAATAAGTCTCTTGAGTGTTTATATGCAAAAACTCCATGGTGAGTGCCTCAGTGTATGTACTATGGAAATTTCTGAGACCAATGCTAACAAATGCCCCTCTGTTTCATCAAAGATCAAACTCTGGACTATCAGCCAGGTCAGAAATAAAATGAATTCTGGGTTGTGTATGAAGAGATGTCAGTTCTATCCATAGAGTTGCCAGTAAGGACAGGGATACATGAGAGTCTCTAAGCCCTTATGAAACAAATCTGGGTGTCAGAGATTTAGATCTGAGGTCAGCAGGAGAAGCTTGGCAGGCCTGTAGTCTAGCCAATACATTACCTGGCAGTACAAGGCATCATGGCAACACAGGGTTAAGCAGAGCCTCCTCAGTGACCCAGATGCTGAAGATGACATCATCTGTACTATGGTGGGACCTCCTCGTCACTCAGCTGCTCATTACCATGCGCTACGAAGAACAGTCCTAGTGAAACTGTGATCTCTTCCAGGGACTCTGTAAACATAACACATACACACATATTAATATGTACTATTTTTCTCTTTCCAACTATTATTATTGGAAAGCTACATCAGCATGCCCCAAACATTGCTCATATGCACATAGGACAATCAGGTGTTAATGAATGACTGTGGCTCTCACAGAGCAGTACAATATGTGAAATGTTACTAGAAAATTTCATGTCTTGTTGTGGCAACATGTGAGTCACCCATTCCACACACACGTGGTTATCTATAATCAGATGGTCTCACTGTGGTATGTCCCCTTCATCCCTTTGGAAGAAAGGAATACGGTCTCATAAACAATAAGTGGAGGGCTGAAAAAAAAGATGTGAAAACTTGTGTCAGGATGTAGCTTGATTTATCAAGTCTCAGACAACTGACAACCACTAAGGGAAACTTCAACTCTAAGTAGACACTTGAATGACATCCAATTTAACTGCCATTCATGAAATTCCATTCTTTTTTTTTTTTTTTTTTTTTTTTTTGTTTTTCAAGGTAGGGTCTCACTCTGGCCCAGGCTGACCTGGAATTAACTATGTAGTCTCAGGGTGGCCTTGAACTCTTGGTGATCCTCCTACCTCTGCCTCCCGAGTGCTGGGATTAAAGGCGTGCGCCACCACGCCCGGCGAAATTCCATTCTTTCTAGGTCTATACGTATGAAAATAATCTTGCTTTTAGTGGTCTTGCATGTCATCAGCAATACCGACATACCAACAGCAAATCAATCTCTTAACATTCACATGTTCAACCTATGTTTTGTGGGGATATGCATCATATGAACTCATGTTTGCTAGATTGGCTAAGGAATCCATGAATTTTTGACCTAGGAACCTGCAACAAATGTGTATTGAAAATCAGGGTTGTGACACCATCATAACTTACCTAGAAGGTGAACATCAGGTGTCTTGTGGTACCTCTGGATGCCTTGGGCAAGTACCATGGTGTGAGCAAGTGGACTCTTGATGTCTTGGAAACACTGTCAGGTTTTCATCTATCTCTGTGAAAATGGCAAAGATAATCAAGACTCTGACTGGTTCTACCTGTCTATATTAAACTTCATGAAGTTACTGTACCATTTCAGGATCCATTTACCTCACATAGAAATTTGGACAGGGTTCTGGTCACAGCCTCGTTAAGGAATGTTTACTCCATGGAGAGGATACCTGTAGAAATTCCACCATCAATATTAAAGTGGTGGTCATGATGGGAATCATATCCAACTCTACTGATGCCTCTTCTGTGACAGACAGTAACTTTATACAGGTTGTCAGCAAGCATTCAGAAAACAAATTGCAATTAACTTGTTCTATTTGGAAGGTCAAAATGTATAGATACCAGATATCTTTGTGAATTTATTAACTGTATCTGGATATATAATTATCTTTAAGGGCTCAATGTGGTTTTGTCTCATAGCTATACAGTAGCCAAGGGAGTAACAAGACACCTCCTGAAAACATACGGTAACAGTCCAGTCTGTCCTGTGGCATGACCATGACCATTTTATCCCTGACCTGATTAGGACTTTTTTGAGATTAAGAGAATCTCAGCAAGTCCTGGTGACACAAGTTAAGAATTCCAAT
Source organism: Orientallactaga sibirica (assembly GCA_036365145.1). Classification (NCBI taxonomy): domain Eukaryota; kingdom Metazoa; phylum Chordata; class Mammalia; order Rodentia; family Dipodidae; genus Orientallactaga; species Orientallactaga sibirica. Next base: position 2,737,702 of record JAEOAD010000982.1, read on the forward strand.
TACTGGGGAGGCTGAGCCCAAAAGATTGCAAGGTCAAGGCTTGCCTCAGCTCCAGAGGGAGTCCAGGGTTATCCAAGGATACTAATGGAGACTCTCCCTTAGAAAGGAGAGGAGGAAGAGAACCAAGCTCAGTGGTAGAGTATTTTCCTCGTTTGTACAAACCCAGCTACCTTCACAATCCCCGGAAAATGAAAAGAACATTTGCACACACATGTTTCAGGATACACTATTCTTTCCAGCATACTTATGATCTTAACCACTTTCACTGTTAAGTGATACATCAACTCTATCTGGAAATTTCAGCTAATTGTTTTGTCTGGAGGATATTTCTTTTTTGCATTTCTGCAAAATATCCTAGGATTAATACTAGACTCAAGATCAATACTTTGACATTCAATTTCAGCTAAACTTTGTGTTACAAAACAAGAAAACTTGTTTTTTTATGTGCACTACAAAACCTGCCAGAAAAAATCAAAACAAAACAAAAAAAAAAAAAATTACAGGAAGCATTGACGACACGATCAACATGTATCTATTTACATTTAGATGTTTAGATATTCTGTTGTGTGAAAAGCCAATTTCAGCATTGATTTAGGACATTCCGGATGCCATCAAGGACTTTTGGTCCCTCACTGTTGGTTCTTGTTCAGTCTCTAAATTACACTTCATGGAGAAACTTGCATTTCTACATCATCTCATTATACTTGATTGCGTCCACTTCCCAAATGCATTGCTGCTATTCATGGACACAGCATTTTAGTAGAGGGATGTGCAAAAACTGACCAGTCATCAGCATAGTGATGACCTGTATGAGAATTCCTCAAGTCCTGTATCATTCTGCCACTTTAACAATTAAAAATATGTTATTTAGAAATGTCAACCAAATCTTGTTGTTACTGGCAACATTAAGGAGACAGGGTAAAATGTCAATCATGTTTGCAAATGGGAGTACTGAAACCTAGATCATGGAGGTTGTCAATGGAAGTGGGTTTAAAAACAAAATAAAGCCCTGGTTATTGGCATGATCACTTACCTTTACAGATGAAGGTCAGGTGTCTTGTGCTGTGATTCAGGATCACAGTGGTACTTACCGTGATATTGGTGACTGTGTTCTTTTAAAAAAATATATTGGAGAGAGAAAATGAGACATAGAACTAGATAGATAGATAGATAGATAGAGAGAGAGACAGAGAGATGGAGAGAGAGAGACAGAGAATTGGCATGCTAGGACCACTTGCATCTGTAAACAACGAAAAATGCCTTTGCCAACTTGTGCTGCTTCTCATACATGGGTTCTGAGGAATCAAACCCAGGCCTTCAGCCTTTGCATCAAGCTCCTTTTACCACTGAACCACGTCTCGAGCCCCCGGCAATGGTATTGTTGAAGACCTCTTAGAGACACATTGCAGTCTTGACCAGCCTCTGAAAACAAATCAGGGAAAATACATTGTGATGTGCGTCATTTTACAGTGCCGATTAAAATTCCATTATCCATCTAAACACACAGATAATTACAGACAACCACGGAAACAGTTTGGTAAGGGAACTCTTACATATTGAAAAGATCTAACATTTTTCTCTTACCATGACACCTATCTACTACTTTGAGCACACTCAGTTATTAGGGAATAATTTAACTCCTCTTACAAATTCAAACAACTATGAGATTCCATCTCACTCCAGTCAGAATGGCAACCATCAAAACATCAAATGACTGCACATGCTGGCAGTGGTGTGGGGAAAGAGAAACCCTCATTTGCTGCTAGTAGATGAACAAACTTCTACAGCCACTATGGAAATCAGAATGGAGACTCCTCAAAATACTGTAAAGAGAAGTACGAATAGATCCGGCTATACCTCTTTTGAGCATATACCCTAAGGACTCTACACAGAGACACTTGCTGGTTTTATTGGATTAGGCACTGCCTCCTCATAGAGACGGTCTTCCATTTCATAACATATGTAGGGACTAGGAAGGCTTTGTCATCAGTATGTTCTAGGTCAGTGTGGTTTCATGAATGGAATGTAAGGAAAAATCATTACAACTTCTTTGTCAGATGCAGGTTGTGCTATCAAGCCTCAGGTCCATTACCCTGCTGGCATCTGTCATTAAAGGATACTGCACCTGTCCATGGAGGTTCCAATGACTCAGAAGTCTTCAGAGTTCAGGAGAATCTACCCATTCTCCACCTGAAATTTCAAAATAAATTATGCTTACAACTGGCCTGTCAGGTCAGTAACCGTGACAATGAATGTCAAAATTCTCAGGTTCACCATCAATTCTCTCACTATACACATGACATGAAATCATATTCAAGAGCCTCATACTGACCTAATAATTTCTGATTGGGGCACCTCAAAAAGCCCCACAAAAACATTGCAAAGTAAAGAATGGTTTAAAAGATGCTAAAAAATCCCTGTTTTAACTAACCTTAACAGTTAAAACAAAGAAGGTTCCTATTCACTACCTACATGGTCTTAAACACCCAGCAAAAAAGTTATACCTGGTATTAAAACCAAAATTGTACCTGCTCCTTAAGGGTTTTTTTCTCCTGACATGGTTCAACACCCAGCAAAAAGTATAGTTATTCCAGGTATTAAAACCAGGTCATAAATACCCAGAAAAAAAAAAAAAAGTGTACTTTTTCCTGGTATTAAAACCAAAATTGTACCTGCTCCTTATGGGATTTTTCTCCTTGCATGGTTCAACCAAGTGAACGTGATGCTCTTATACGGGTACCAAGGCATTCCTTCAGGTGACAGCTAAAGCATTCACACGGCCAGGGCATAACTTCTTGTCCTGAAAGCATTCAAAGTGAGACACAAAAGAGCAATTTAGAGTAAGGAACCAGGTTAGGACTTCTCTTCACAAAGAACAATTTCACATGAATCAGTCTATGGGTCCATGCTGTTTAGCTCCTAATTTAAGAGTTCTACAAATGGGTGCTGTCTTGACAATGCTTGTATTCAGCCTTAAATGCGACTACACAGCCAACCATTTTCTGACTGCCATAATATCGCTGGCACTGTGTTCTGTATTTTTCTGTCAAAATGAATTTACCTGGCTCTATTTGAATACACTTTAACTCCTGCTCCATGACTCCTCTATTTTTTATGATGAAAATCTCCCCCACAGCTGGGATCTGTCACACACAAACTCAGACCTGATCTAGACTGCCTGTGCTTTGACCCAGCAACCAAAACATCCTCCCTATCACCTCCTATGAGTTATAGACCCTCTCTCCTAACATCCTATCTAGCCCAGGGGAATTATTTTGGGGCAATATTGTCAAACAGATTTCACTTATATATCTAAGTGCAGGGGACTCAAATTTCTACTAGTTCCAGTTTATACTACAAACCTAAAAACATCTTAGTTAATTGCTTTCCTCACAGACCACATTATTTATAGCTTTGGGCTCTTTTCTTTCACCTGCAATATTACTCAGGAAATAAGTATATCTTTCAAAATTTATTATCTCCATGAAACCTGATGCCCTCAATCTTGTGGAATGGTTGAAATGGCTAAACTAACTCTTAAGAGATCCCAGAGTAAGCTCACACTTCTCTCTTTTTGGTTTTTCAAGGTAGGGTCTCGACATAGCCCAGGCTGACCTGGAATTCACTATGTAGTCTTAGGCTGCCTGGAACTCATGGGTATCCTCCTACCCCAACTCCCAGATGATGGCAATCAAAGTCTGCACCACCATGCTCAGTTTGGGACACTCTTCACTTAATGAAACTTTTAGGACATCTTACTGCTCCCAACTGTACAAATTACTTCTACCCTTTTTTATATTTTTATTTTAATTTTACATTCATGTTGGTGCCTTTGGTAGCCTCCTCCCTGTCCTCCCCCCTCTGAAGAGACCCTCCTCATTTGAGGCAAGCACAACACACTGGCCTATGTTTTGAGAAACAGAATTTGTGTGGCTAATTGAACTCATGTTTGAACCCCCTTGTGTGTAGAAGAGACTTGGTACCTATGTGACACCTTGTGATTGACCTCAAGAGTTGAACATGGGTCTTTAGGCTTTGCAAGCAAGCACCTTAACTATTATGCTATCTCTCCAGGCCACATCCATACTTTCGAAACCGGTGTCTTCTTAGATCCAGAGATTCATGATCTTTTTCAGTATCCCTGGGACAGAGGATCAAGGCCATCATTGATTCCCATGATATGTACAGCCCCATGTCTGACTCCACCCTTCAGGACGACCTCTTCACATAAACCTGAGGGATCCAGTACATCATGATACACTTAGGCAGAACAAAATGCCATGGCAAAGATGTCTAGACTGGACTCTGTCAGTGTGGCTAATACTTCCAAATGTGGTAGTTTCAAGGTCTGTCATTGTTGGCACATCTGTCTAGAGTAGTATCCTTATTCACCTAAAAGCTCAAAAACTGTATCTTATGAGTCTTTTAGAGATTTCTCTACTATTGTACTAACACCCAAGTTTTTTAAATACATCATACACTGCTAGTCCCTAGCCAGGATTCAAGATTCTTTCATCTTTTTCAGTTGTATGGTAACATTTCACAAGTTTTTTTTTTCTTTCATATTCTCTGGAAAATCTAAAGGACTCAAACCATTTTAGGAAATTCATCTTGAATCTGTTACGCTGGGGCAACATCTGGATCTGTTTTCTGTACTGAGAACATCGCCTACCTAGAATGATATCCCCCGTCTGTATTCTTTCACTCCTGTACTCTTGTGGTGGGACCAGGCTTTCTTCTCATTCTGATGGTCACTATGGTTACACTCCTTACCTACCTTCCTGGAGTCACTCTGATGTCATCTGTAATTTAACCCATGCTTGTCTGCCTCAACATTCTCCTGCTTGCACTATGTAGGGACTAATGTGGCAATGGTGGTACTACATGTGGTTAGTTTGCTCACATACCTCACTCTTAAGGAAGCCACCCGTCCCCCAGTTATGTATCCTCCTTTGCTTTTGCCAGGTCTAAAACAGTCAGGACCTCCTTGTAGGTGAAACTGAAAAGCACACGTAACATGTGTCAATGACTAGACTTTATTCATAAGTCAGGCTCAATGTGGATGTCCTGTGTTAGACATGTGGCTCTGTTGAGCCTGCTTGGTTTTGAGAATGATTTTAGTTCTTACTAGCGTAGGCTCAGAGCCCGCCTGCTATTGCCTATGACCATGTTTCTTGGATTATTGGATAATGACAGATACAAAAAGGCCCAGCCATCGATTTCCTAGGGTACCACCACTCAAAATCTGCCTGTCCACATGAACACATATCAGTACATAAAAGCAGCCCCTTGGGATGCCTTTATATGGACCATTTGTCTGTACTGTGATTTCCACTGTGAGTATATTTTAATTCATCTGATAAACTTTCTACTTCAACTTTTAATGTCTTTGTGATTTTTTTCCCCACAAACTTCATCCCCAACGTACCACTATCATTCAGTGTGCTTGTATGATGATGTGTCATTTAGCCAGTTAGGGTTTATTTTTGGGCAACAGTCTTTTACAAATCACTTTGTTTCATTTAAGGAATCTCTAAGAAATCATGAGCTGGACTGGTAGCAACACTAGTGATACCAGGTCTCAAATCTCATAACCCACAAATCTATGGCCCTCAGCAAATGGGGATAAGGAGGAGGGAAAGGAAGGTACTAACATATACTGTGTCCCTACAACTTTCTACTTAATTAAGAAAGGGAAGACCCCCCCATGTTGCCATAGTGTTTTACAATCCAATCGTAACTCCTTGATATGTACACATGACCATGAATAAAACATTCTTAACTGAATTCAGTCTCTTGATGGGATCCTTGTGTAAATTTATAGTAGGTGTCATAAATCCTATGAACATTACCAGGATATTTGCTGATGCCTTTATGCCACAAAGATTAACAATGTATTTCCAATAGGCAAAACTGCAATAAAATTAAATGCTTACCAGTCATACTAGGGGATATAAGACTTATCTACACAGGCACCAGTAGTGTGGGCACATGGCAGCAATTCAAAAGCTGGCATCTGAATACACATCTGTAAATATGAAGGTTTACAATGTGAGAATGGAGGCCTAACCTACCTGTACATTAGGAAAGAACTTACCCATGAGGTTGAAGAGCAACATTGCAAAACCATCTCTTCACTGATCTGGATGCAATATTAGATATTATATTCTCCAACTACAACTATTTTACTACATTTCTACTTATTATCTAATTAAAAAAAATTCAGGGGGGTGTTTCAAGGTAGGTTCTAAATCTACCTCACTCAGGATGACCTGAAATTCACTATGTACTCTCAGGGTAGATTCAAACTCCGAGTAATCCTCCTACTTCTGCCTCCCAAGTACTGGGATTAAAGTCATGGGCCACCAGACCAGGCTTATTAGCAAATTTTTGTTAACAATATTTTTGAGAAAATACACTCTCTTATGAAAACCTGTACAAACAGCCATGTAAATCCATTCAACAGAATAGAGTGCCCACTCAGTGGAAAGGAAGCCATATCTGCAACTGGGAAACAAATCAGAATCATGTCCAGGCCCACTAATATTAGAGTATAAGAAGGTCTACACCCTTTTAATTCTCTCTAAATTAATAATGGTTATCCCATTTAACCAGTACTGACTTCATTCTCCATTGGACAATCTGCTTTTCTTTTTCAGATGGGAGTTGGACCCGAAGAGATAAATGACCCAGTGCACTCACCCGGGCCTCAGCTGAAACCACAGAGGAATGGGAAAATGAGCTAGAGTGCTGATTTCTTAGTGATCTGTTATCAGCAGCAGGGTGATGGAGAAAGATGCTGAGGACACTCAACACCTACCAAACCAGAGACCAGAGGCTTCTGAGTGCCCATCACTTAAGGAGACTTAAAACGCTTCCAGCATGTCTCAGGAAATTATGCAGAAGAGGGGTCTGAAAGATTTTTAGAGCCACAAGTTGGGACATTTTTCACAGAGACACTGCCGCTCCCCACATAGTGAATGAATGACCTAAAATCCCTATTGGGTTGACCTGCATCCACAACAAGGAAGGCCTCTTCAGTAAAGGGGAAGGGAGGAGGGAAAGGATGGCACCAACATGTGTTGTTTACATACAAAATATGTTATGTCCATATCTAAAAAAAAAATGAAAATACAAATAAATAAATCAAATGATGGTGAATGCTGGTAAGTGTGTCAGGAAAGAGGAACCTTCTTCCACTGTTGGTGGGAATGTAAAGTGGTACAGTTATTTTAAAAGAAATGTGGAGGATACCATGACATCTAAAAATAAATTTACCACATGACTCAGTTATACCACTCCTTGGATCAATCCCTGAGAATTCTACACATTACTATTGAGATAAGGGTTTATCCATGTTTATTGTTACTGTATTCACAATAGGTAGCAAAAGAAACCAGCCTATATACACTTTAATTAATGAATGGATAAAGTAGATGTGATATATATACACAAATGCATTGAATTCAGCCATAAAAAAAGGAAAATTATAAAATTTCCAGGGAAGATGGATATGGAAAATATTATACTAAATAATAGAATCTAGGCTCAGAAAATTAAACTGCATTTGTTCTCTCTCACATGTGGATCCTAGATTAAAATGTTTAGATTTGTATGCGTGTTAGAGCAAAGTCTGCAGTAGCAGCCAGGAAAATACAAAGTGGTCATGAGTTAGGGATGACGGGTAAGGCTTATGGGAGGTTATAATATGTATGTAAGTAGAAGGTCAGAATAGTGGGGGTGAAATGGTCTAATCTAAGTTTTGGGAGGGGTGGAGAAGAGGAGAAGTGAGGAAGGTTAATCAAAATTGGAGACATGAACAGGGCCCATATGGAAACTACTTCCTGGCTAGCTAATAATATATATGTCAAGGAAAAAGAGTTTTGAAACAAGTATCCTGTGTAGGTGATTAATGTACCCAGAAGCTATAGAATATTATTAGGAAAAGTTTATGGCCAGGACTGGGATAACTTCCAGCAATACATCGGCCATGGAATCTCCAGATGTCACCAAACCTTTATACGCTATGGCCAAGGCTCTTGATTGTCCATCAGAACTAGGTGATAAGACCCTATTTCTGAAGACTCCAAAAGCTTGGGCTGCATGTCATCTAGAAATCAAGCTTGAGCTGAGCTACAAGCCTCCTCCCTGTTGACTATGAGTTGCAATGATAGAAAGTCCTACCTCTTGGTTGTGGGAGAAAAGCCGTCAATGGTCCTAAGGAGCACAAAGCTCGGTGGTGTGTCTACTTCAGCGCTTACCTAGGAATTAGCAAGGCTCCACCAACAATATGTTCAGGGTCGCTGTGCTTTCATGCAGACAACATACCATGCAAAAAGACATACAAAAACATGTGTGAGGATACAGTTTGCTCTACCAGGACCCTGGCCCATGCATAGTATTGAGGAATACTGTAACTCTACCTGGAAACTTGGACGACTTCCAGCTTATCTGTGTGTGAGCAGGTTCCACCCTTCCATGGCCTGGAATCTGAAAATGAACTCAGCTTACTCTGGGTCTGGCAGGTCTCCCACAATGCCAGTGAACACTGATGAAATCAATTCCTCAACATTCACCCATTCAAAGTATATTTCCCAGCCATGTACATCCTAGGAAAGCATGTTCTCTAGACCTTCTAAAGACTCCTTGTTGTCTGAGACAAGCTCCTGACAGGATTGTGTATTGATTAAAAAAAAAAAAAAAAGGGTAAAGGGTACCGTCATCACTTTCTGCAAATGAAGATCAGCTGTCCTGTGCAAGATCAGACTGGCAGTGGCTCAGACATGAGCAATGGCTCTCTTCAAGGTGCTGGGAGATTGAAGAAGAATCTCTCTCAGATACACTTCAAGGGCACCATCATCACTTACTGCCAATGAAGATCAGCTGTCCTGTGCAAGATCAGACTGGCAGTGGCTCAGACATGAGCGATGGCTCTCGTCATTACCTCTTCAAGGTACTTGGGAGATCTTGTAAGAGAACTCTTATGACCTTCATTCCTATAGGGATAGACAGAGTGACACTTACACATAATGTTCCTGATGCTTCTACTATGATGAATACTTGATACCTACAGTCTCTGACCACTACCATATAATAAGTAAGTTTCATATCATATTTAAGCACTCATGGATTTACTAAAATTGGACAAACAAAAAAGTGTTGCAGATACTATGTGATTACCTTGAGATTTATTAAAGATAAATGAAAATCTGAAATTATCCAATGATTCCATATGGCACAAGTGACCCAATGTGTTGTTAAGATCCCTGCTAGAAAATACTACAAAGCCAGGATAGGCGTACCATTCCCATGTGCCTGGATACTGAAAGACTACTTTATAACATAACTTACTTGGAGAAATGTTCAACCAATGACCTTTAAAAACTATTGTTTTCCTTCAGAGACTGTAAGACAGTATGATCCAGGCTGATGGCACAGGCCTGCTATTCCAGCTATCTGTGCAGGTGGAAATAAGGACTGGACACACACAGTCTCCAAAGCACCTAGTGTGTAAGCATCTCAAACTAGACAGAACTGTAGTGAGTGGACAAGTATCATCTCACACCTGCACACTAGTCAACACCATCACGGCTGCAACGGGACACAGCAACATCGGATGAGGCTCACGCCATCAACGTCCCAGATGTGGAGGACAGACTATCTGCACTGTGCTTTGAACGTCGTATCACATACTTTCTAGCTGAAACATTTTCTGGAGGGATCACCCATTCTTGAATCAGGTTCAAGATCAACAAAGAGAAACAACCAGGAAGTTACCAACTCATAAATATTCGCAAGTTCGATATCAAACCTCTACCCTATCAATTATGTAAACCTGTCTTAAATAGGCTGGCTAAGGAAAACAACATATCATATCCAGAAACCTGCCTCAAATTCATGTTGTAAAAATTTCTGAGGAAATTATCAACACTTTCCTATGAAAAACACAATTGGATGCCAGGCTGGAGAGGTGGCTTAGCAGTAAAGACACTTGCCTGCGAAGGCTAAGGACCCAGGTTTGATTCCCCAGGACCCACGTGAGCAAGATGCACAAGGTGGCACATGCATCTGGAGTTTGTTTGCAGTGGCTAGAGGTCCTGATATGCCCATTCTTTATTTTACTCTCTCATATAAACAAATTGATAGATATATAAAACATTAGTTGCCCTTCCTCAAGAATAGTCCAACATCAGCTCTTACCTTAATAACAGTAATGTTTCATTCGATGGCCTTGTTAGCCTATGCCATGTCTTGATCTTTGTCTGGAAAACATCCTGCAACAAAATTGGTACAGTTCTTATTGAACTTATGCAACTGAACATTCTCAAGTCTCTGAATTGTTTAAATCTATCCAATCACAGGCAAAGCAATGTGACAGAAATCTTAGTTTCTTGAGTCTTTATATGCCAAAATTCCACAGTGAATGCCTCAGTGCAGGGACTATAAAAAATTCCAATACTGGGCTGAAGAGATGACAGCAGTTAACACAATTGCCTACAATGCCTAAGGACTCATGTTGGACTCCCCAGCTTCCATGTAAGCCTGACACACAAAGTGTCACAAGGGTACAAGTTTGCACAAGCACACAAGGGGGAGCACGTGACAAGCATTCAAGTGCAATGGCTAAATGTCCTGGCACACCAATTCTCTCTCTTGCTCTCTCACATATGAAAATCTAAAAACATAATTCCAATACCAGTGCTAATGCCCTTCTATCCCTATAATTAAAAAAACCCTAGACTGTTACCCAGGACAACAACAAAACGCATCCCGAGTGTTGTATGAACAGATACCAGTCCTTTCCATATAGATGCCACTCATGACAGGGACATATGAGCGTGTCCAAGTCCTGATGAACCAACTCTCAACTCCAGATGGCAGAGACCTGAGGTCAGCAGGAGAAGCTTGCCAAACCTGTATTCTAGCCAACACATTACCTGGCAGTGCAAGGCATCATGACAACATAGGGTTAATCAGAGCCTCCTCAGTGAGCCAGATGCTGAAGATGACATCATCTGTACTGTGGTGGGACCTCCTTGTCCCTCAGCTGCTCATTATCATGGGCTATGAAGAACAGTAATCGTGAAACTGTGTTCTCTTACAGGGACTCTAACCATGCAGACAGACAGACAGACACAAACACACAAATATGTTTGAGGACAGAACACTGTACCAGGAATGATTCCTATTGTCTTTGCAACTTTTTTTTTTTTTTTTTGAGTGTTTTCACTGTTGGTTTTTAATTCCCTTTAAAGGACTTAGTATATGTCAGATGCATAACTTCCCTTTTCAGTACCATACAATCTTTGTTAAAATTTTATTTTATTTATATTATTCTAATTTTACATTCATAATGGTGACTCCATTATCTGCTACCTCTCCTCCCTCTTCCAACAGGACCCTCATCAATGGGGAATGCGGGTCATGCATTGTCGGGGTAGTCAAGAGTTAAGGGGGATAGGCCAAGTCTCTGTGCATAATGCCCCAACTTGTGGCTCTAACACTCTTTCCACCCCCTCTTCCACAAATTTCCCTGAGCCACATTGGGGTCATTTTAGTTCTACTTCAATGATGAGGTTTTGGGAGCCTCTGTGTCTCTGGATATCTGGCTTAGTAGGAGTTGGATGTTCTCTGTTTGTCCCCTTCAGCCTTTTTCTGGTGTCGTGATCCCCAAGAACAGTGTACTCTTGCCCTTCTCCGGCATTACTCTATGGTTTCATCTGGGGCTCTGGTGAGGTGTGATTGGCTGATCCTCCCCTTCAGGTTCCTTTTCCATCTGAAAAAGATAAGCAAATTCTCCAATCGGAGAGAGAAGTTAGCACTAGATAGATGGGATGGCCATAGATACCCTAAAGGCTCCAAACCTCAGATCAGAGACATTTACTCAACCATGTTTATAGCTGCTCAATTCATAATAGCAAAGAGCTGGAATCAACCCAGATGTCCACCATTACATGAATGAATAACAAAGATGTGGTATATCTATACTATGGAATTCTACGTAGCAGTAAGGAAAGATGAAGTAACGAAATTCGGAAAAAAAAAACAAACGTCAAACATGGAACAGAGCATCCTCAGTGAGCTCACCCAATCACAAAAAGATAATTGTCGCATGGTCTCGTTTATATGTCACTCCTAACCTGAATCCACCTGAGATGCTACCAAGCCTAATAAGCACTCTGAGGACCAGAAAATAGTCAGGGTGGGAGGATGGGAGGGTGGGAGGGAGGTACAGAGAGGGTGAAAGGGAGGGCAAGGGTGGGGGGATACAAATAGGGACCCAAGAGGAAATGACACTATAAAACCCTTTATTCCGAACAACAGGCTAAAACATTGATCCTTCAGCTGGCCCGCAGAGGGAACACCTGAACCACAGGAAACTGGAGAGAACATCATGAAGACCAACCTTAATTTTTTCCTGCTTTCTTCTCTCCTCACCTCCTCTCTATACTCACTTTCTCTTTTATATTGTCTATCATTTTCTACCCTCACCTTCCTAGGCGTGGACTTTTAACTCCCAGTACCAGCACGGGGTTAACTTTCACAATGAGCTGTTGATCTGAGAGACCTACAAGGTTTCCCAAAGGAGACAGATTTTTGTCAGAGTTCTTGATGACCCACCAAAGGTTAATGGTAAGACCCTACTGTGGAAGACAGCATATGCGTCTGAGACCAAGCATGGAGAGACGTTGCCAGAATCTGGAAGAGGGCCAGTCCCCAGACAGTTAGTTAGTCTAGTGCCAGAGGGTGCTACATGAGCAACTGGGGAAAAATGGCCAACATCAGTCCAAAGAACTTTCAGTCTAAGATACCCAGCAGGAAACAACCTGAGATAATGCTCAAACAAGTGCAGTAGTGGCACACAGCCATGGTGGGCAACCAACAGCTTTTGATTTGGCTAATAGATCCACTCAGCGGAATGGAACTCATTGCTGGAACTGGGAAATAACTCAAAACCCAGTATAAAAACTAACCAAAGTCTCCAATAAAGATACCACCAAATGTGGGCTAGAAGAAGGCCTAGGCATGTAAAATTCCCTCCAAGATATCTATGGCAATCTCTTTGCAACTCTTATTGTGATTGAAAAGCTACATCAATTTGATGTTAATAGGATTTTAGGTGATAATGAACTTGAGTGGCTAATGTTCACCTCTCACCAACTCTTCATATACTGTACCCAACTTGGATACAACCAAACCCTCAGTACACACAGGTTCATCTGAAATCTCTATCTACCACTTGAGAAATACATACTCATTCACACTAGAATTTTGAGCATTCCATCATTTCTTACCTGAGCAGCAGCAACCACAGAATGGTGACATGAAGGACTCCTGTGTCAATGAAGTGGAGATGTCCTCTAGTGTGATGGAACAGTGGCCTGTACACTAGCAGTGTTCTACTTGATGACATTATCTGTCTCATCGTGATGCCGTGACCTCTGTCAGAAAAACATCCTAAAATGTCTATGTGTTGCCTGTGAACCATGAAGCCACTATCACTTCATGATCCCTAGAGAACTGAAGAATGCCAAGACAAGAGTTCTTATGAGAGATCTCTGACCTGCTTGAGAAGCTATGTGCAACCATATCACTTTGAATATCACTGTGATGAATAGGGTGAAATGTACGTAAAACTCTTTGAATGATTCTGTCATCATGTGTATGAAATACACATCAACCGCTGACAAGGATACAGGAATATGATTCTTACAAATGCTTACATGTAGTAGTAGGCACATCAGTCTGCCTTTATCACTAACATGTTGGGGAGTCCTTAGATTCAACCAGGAAATTATTAAACACATCTGGTAATATGTAGGACTAAATTGAATGAGGGAGGCAACAGCTCATATGTGTACAGTGGATAAGACAGTCATGCACCTCTTGATAAATCCTAGGCATATTTGGTTAGGTAAACTCACCTCATCTACCTGCATAGTGAAAGGCAGGTGGTTGTAGTGAATTATCACTTAGGTGGCTAGGATGAATGGTGGATCAACATCTCTCCAGGATCACCCTGTCTTCCTTGGGAGAACCTGGAAGAAAGCAGGTTCTGCTAAGAGAGGTTCATCACTGAACTACTCAGAGGGCTCAGGTCAGGAGATTCCAAGTTCAAAGCCTGCCTGGCTTCTGCTTCACAGAAATGTGAAGAACCATACTTGGCTCACTATCGTGTCTTGCCATGTATGTATTGCTGAGGATAAGGACTGCCAGCGAGGCATATAAGCACTGAATTAAAAGACCTCTGGGGCTGGAAGAGATGGTTCCTTGATTAAAGGTCCTTGCATGTCAAGCCTGAATGCCCAGTTATTATTCCCCTGTCCAAATGTAAGGAATACTCACAAAGTGGAAAATGCATCTGGGGATTGCTAGCAGTAGCAGGAGGCCCTGGCATGCCCATATTTCTCTCTGACACACACACACCCCTCCCACTCTGAAGGCTTTTCCTCTCTCTTCCCAATGACTAATTAAAACTATTTTTAAAACATGTACCTTTGAATCCCAACACCTTCCCTCTGTTGGCTTTGTACTCTGTTGATTTCTTCTGGGAACATCATTGCACAGGCAGATGAGAGTGCCCTGGAGACAGCTGGACGGCTTCAGTGTTGGCGAGCCGGGCAATCATGGAGATGCTCAGTGGTGCCACAAGAAGAAAACATAATGCCAGTGTTAGAAAGCAGAAAAGACCCAAGATTTAAATTGAGGCCAGAGAACCAATATTTAGAGTTTAGCAATTTTCCACACCATTTAGGGTGGCAATGTTTTGCTATTGACTTGTTTCCTTTTGTAATTTGCAGCTGTCAATTTTCTCTAAAATTCCTTACGGAGGTACTTAGTTCACTGAGAGATGACACAGACGTTTGTTCATGAAAGTTCTTTCAAGTGTCCTTATCACAGGCTGGGTAAGGAGTGATGCAAAATCTGAATTTTGTTTCGTAAGTTAGTTTAAAGCATGTCTACACGCTCTTTGATGATCATCCAGCCAAGCGATGGTCAGATAATTTAGCGGTAAAATTTCTCATGTACCTTTGTAACCGACTGGCTGTTTGAAGGGAAATTATATGAGGAGGTGTGGCCTTGGTTACAGCCTCACTTATGGATGTGATTATAAAGATGATGGTGATTAACCTAACATTTTTTTTTGTTTCTTTGTAATGGCTGAGGTGTTAGGATTGTCTTGAGTTTGAGGCCCACCTGGGCTACAGAGTTAGTTCCAAGTCTGCATGTGCTAGAGTGACACTCAGCTTCTTAACAAGGCAGTGTTTAATGATCTCAGAATTGAGACAATCACATAAAGAAAATCTTGATTGAGACTATATCTTAATAAAATAAAGTTGTTGTGCTTTAAAATTATTTCACTTGGGAGATAAATATATATCAATATAACGTATTATAGAGGTATAAAGCAATTTTGGTTTTTGTTTATAATTATTAAAACAAATGAAAGAAAATTAGATATATTAAAGGGTATCTGTAAAAGTGCTATCAACATTGTTTATTAAAAAAAAAGATTTTAGTTTTGTAAATTAGAATTAATTTATTTTAACCCAGGAATTCGGGTTATTCTGACACATGAAATGTTTAAAAATTTTTAGAGAATGGAAGTTACAATGATTGAAATCAAATTTGTTTACAATTTCATTTAATTAATTATTTAGTTGAGAGAAAAAGACAGAGAAAGAGGCAGATAGAGAATGGGCACACCAGGGCCTCCAGCTACTGCAAACAAACTCCAGATGCATGCACCACCTCGTGCATCTGGCGTACTCGGGTCCTGGGGAATCGAGCCTCCAACCAGGGTCCCTAGGCTTCACAGGCAAGTGCTTAAGTGCTAAGCCATCTCTCTAGTTCTCATTTCATTTTTTAACCTAGTAATTGGGGTTATCTTATTATGTGGGATTATTATTTTATTTAAGAACAAAGGTATAATGTTTTACATCCCCTTATTCTTATATAAAACACACATAATAAACCTATTATTGACCTTTTGGTAGAATGAGCTTCATTTAGAGTATTTTTTTATTTTCAAATAAGAGAGGAACTTACTTTTACAATTACTACATTGTAGGTATGATATTGATTTGTACCTTTTTAAAATAAAAGTAAAAGCTCGACATAGAAACATAATATTTTTGATTGCTAAAATAGTTAAAATTTTGATATGATATCCAAAGCTTTATGTATAAGTGTATTAGCATTGTGTAAAAAAAACAGATTTTAGTGGTAGAACTCAGAGTTAACTTATTTTGTCTCATGAATTCAGGCTCTTTCAGCACCTGGAATTTTTAAAAAAAATTTTTAGAGCATGAAAGTTATAATGATTGAAATAAAATTTTCTGTAAAATTGAAAGGTTTGTTTTAGAGAGGAAAGAGCCCATAATGTGTGATCTTTTAATCATGTTAGCATTATTTATGAATGATACATGTGGTATGCATGGATCATGTTAGATAACATGTCAATAGACCAATAAGTATATTTTAATTTGCCAAGGACTTATTAATAATGTCCACCTGACAAAGTTATTAGAAAGGCCCTTTTATAAATAGGTTGAATTATGATTGTTTTTGCCTCAATATTTTTAAATATATAAATGTATATTGACTTATAAATTTTGAAATCCTTGCTATTAAATGCTTTAATGATTTATATTTATAAGTTTAAATTTAACAACATATGTGTTAAGTTATTTTTATTTTGAGTTTAAATTTTATTGTTGTTGTTAACATCTGCTGCTTAAGTTATTTAGATATTTTGTAAACAGTTTTAAATGTTATGTTTGTTTGTAATTTGTAACAGGATGAAATTACATAGAAGCATCTAAAGATGTTTTTATTAAATATCTTATTTTTATGAATTTAAATTATTTAATTATTTTAAAGTAGAAACTGTTTTGAGACATCAAAGCTTACACAGTCAATTATGTAAAATTTTGATTATGACTATTTGATTATATATATATTTTAACAAATTGAAACATTTTGCTATTTGAGTTATTTACTCTTGAGAGAAATATATAGTAATTTGATGTACACAAGAGGCATTTTGTTGATCAAAGTAAATTTCTGTTTTTATTTATTATTTATTTAAAAGAGAAAAAGAGACAGAAAGTGAAAGAAGCAGACTGAATTGATACTGATAAAAACACCATGTTCATAGGGCCTGGCTATGCTGCACTACTAGGAAAACAGGCCACCCTGAGACTCATGAGCTTGACTAAAAACAAAACAAAACAAAACAAAAAAAAAAAACACCATACTTATGAGCCACCTAGTGCATATGGCTTACATGGGTCCTGAGAATTGAACCTGGATTCATAGCCTTCAAAGGCAAATGCCTTAGCCACTAAGCCATCTCTCCAGCCCTAAATTTATGTTTTTAATACATGACTGTTAAAGTGGATTTTAGTTATGATATTTGCAGTCTTATGTCTACATTGATGGTTTTAATTTGCAGTATTTTTTAACCTAGAAATTGGGGTTATCTTAGAATATGGGGTCTTTATTATTATTTCAACATTATTATTATATTATAACAAATGTTTTAATGATTAAAACCAGATCATTATATAAAACTTACATGATAAACCTAGTAATGGCCATTTTGTATAATTTGCATCATTTAGATTTTGTTTTAATCTTTGAACAAGAGAGGAAATTAGTTATTTTTACAATTATAGCCTTTTAGATATATTTAATTGTAGCCTTTAAAAGAAAAGACAAAATAAAATTTGATTGTAATACAGTTTCTCTAGTAGTAAAAGCTTGACATAGAAACATAAAGTATGTTAGTTTATATAACTGTTGTGAGTATATTGGTATCAATGAATTGCATTTTAAATTCAATATTAGAGATATAGTAATATCAACAAATATATTCACCTATTAAAACCTGAGCAGCTGGATTCAGGTAGTAGCTGTGGGCAGACAGCTGCTGGGGGCACTCAGAAGATGAGGTAGGAGGATCACAATGACTTTGAGAGCTGCCTGGGCTACAGAGGCAGTTCCAAATCCACCTGTGCTAGAGTGAGACTGCTTCTACATAAGGAATTTATGATTGTTTGTACCGTAGTGTTTCAAAATACACATATCGTAGGGCTACTAATTTTAAAAAAATTTTCAGGTCTTTAAATTTTATAATATTCCTGTGATTTAGATTTTTGTAATATTTTAAACTTTTAAATTTATTTATTTTTATCTTAGTATAAATTACAGAAAAACATCAACAGTTTTTATTAATTAATAATTGTTAATCATTTATTTCCAGTAATAGGTGTTTTGAGATATAAAAACTGAGACAGACACTTAACTAAAATTTTGATTGACTAATTATATATATCTTAATAAATTAAAACATGTTGGCATTTTGTTTATCAAAGTAATTTTATGTTTTTAATGACAATTAAAGTGGATTTATGATATATAGCAGTTTATTTCTACATGGGATTAGTATTGTTTTTATACAACAGATTTTATCATAATTTCATTTAACTTTTTACCTAATAATAGGAGTTAGATTAGAATATATGGTTATTATTTTTAATTTTTTCTCTTTTCTTTATTTTCTTTGACAGCTTCCATAATTATAGACAATAAACCATGGTGATTCCCTACACTTTGCCTTTGCAACTCCAGTCTGCATCATATCGTTTCTCCCCTCACTCAGTCTCTAATTTTGATTTCATCATCTTTTTCTCCTATTAGGATGGCCCTGTGTAGGCAATGTCATCTGCTGCAGAGTCATGGATCTCCAGGCCATTTTGTGTCTGGAAGAGTGCATTATAAGCAACCCTACCCTTCCTTTGGTTCCTACATTCCTTCTGCCACCTCTTCCACAATGGACCATGAGTCTTGGAAAGTGTACTAGAGGTATTTTATTGTTGAGCACTCTTGTGTCACTTCATCTCAAGGTCACCACCATCTGAAAGGTGAACCTTCTCTAACCAAAAGTAGGGTAGCATTAATACATGGGTATGAACATTAAGACGAGTGCTCACCAGGCACTTTGGTGAGCATAGTACCAGTCACCAGCAGATATTACACCCTGAGGGCTCATGACTACCCCTGTCGTAGGTGTTCAGTATCAGGCATGTATTCCCAACCATGGAGAGGGCCTCCATTCCAATTAGAAAACAGCTGGTTTCCCCCACAACAGACATGCCACTATTGCACCCATTGGCTCATTTGGCCCAGCTGGCCATTCTTAAGCCTTGCAGCATCCACTGTTGTTTATCTCCACTGGCGATTTCTCTCTCTCCCAAGGAATATTATGCAGTGTAGCTTTTTCCAGCTTTTCTCTCAGCTGGTTTATACAGAGGTGGTTTGCAGCTCAGCTCCAGCTGGATTTGTCAGTGTCATTGCAGCACTAGGATGTGTATTCTTCAGCAATAGGGTCTTTCCAGCTAGTCCTGGTGGGAAACCAAGAGCTTTGGCAATGGCCTGTAATGTTTTGGGGGTGTCAGAAACCTCCCTGGCCAACAACTCACTGGAAGGTATCCTATGCCTGGCACTGAAAATTTTCTAGTAACAATCTATGGCTTCTGGGGGTGCCATTGTCCAAAAAAGTAGGTCTCCATAGGACTTGTTAATGCCCTCAGAGAACAAAAGGTATAATGATTAAAACCAGACTATTCTCATATAAAATATACGTGGTAAACCTAGTACTGACCTTCAGTAGAATTAGCATCATTTAGATTTTATTTTTATCTTCAAATGAGAGAGGAAATTACTTTTAAAATTCATAGCCTTTCAGATATACTTAATTGTATTTTTCAGGTAAAAGTCAGTGCAAACTTTGATTTTAAAACTTAGTTTCTGTAGTAGTAAAATGTTTACATAGAAACAATTTGATTAAGCATTGTAAAGATCTTTTTAACTAACTCTGAGGAGTAAATTAACATCAGTTACTTGAATTTTCACAAATTTAATCCCCTACTGAAACCCAAGCAGCTGGATTAAGGTAGAAGCTGTGGGCAGACAGCTGCTGGGGGCACTCAGAAGCTGAGTGAGAGGCTGGCCAGGGTTACAGAGTTAGTTCCAAATCTTCTTGTGCTAGAGTGAAACTCTGCTTTCAAAAAAAAAATCAGCCTTATTTTAGATATCAGAATTGAGATAATCAAAGAACATCTTGCTTAAGCCTGTATCTAAATAAAGTTTTCTTTTTCTTTTTTTAAACTTCAGGGCAATGTATTAACTAATCTCATGTATATTAGAGGTATTTTTAATAAAAACCAAATTTATGTGTTTATTTATGATTATTAAAATAGACGAAATTTGGATATGATATGCAAGCTTTTTGTTTAAGTAGTATTAGCATTTCTTTTAGAAAAAAGATATTTTAATGTTATAAATAAGTGTTAATTTATTTTAACCCAGAAATTTGGTTGTTTTGGCACATGGAATGTTTGAAACTTGTTTAGAGGACCCAAGTTATATTGAAATCAAAATTTTGTACAAATTGAAGGGTTTGATTTTTAAAGAGGCAATAGCCCATAACGTGTATTTTGTTTTGATTGTGTTAATTAGCAGATTTAGCCTGACTTGTGACATTCATGGTCCATGCTAGATAACATGTCAAAAGATTCATAAACATATTTAATTTCCTCAAAGCTATACTTTAAAAGTCCTGTCTATTTGACAAGTTAATTACTAGACGAGCCCTTTTATAAAGAGGATGAATTATGATTTTTTATCTTGCTATTTTAAGTATATATATTTGCTTATATATTTATATCCTTGTTTTATATAATTTTAAATGTTTATATAGGTTTCACTTTTTTAACATCTGTGTATTTAGAGACTTGCAAACAGGTTTAAAATTTTACTTTTTAAAATTTTTTTAGTATAAAATTACAGAAAACCTTTAAGAGATCTTTACATTAAATGCCTTATTGAAATTTAAGAGTGTTACTCAATTATAACTATAGGAGTAATTTGGAGTATCAATACTGAGACAGCCACCTAAGTAAAATTTTGATTATGACTGATTTTATATATACTAATAAATGAAAATATTTTGGTATTAAAGTTTTTTATTCTTGAGAGAGATAGTAATTAATTTGATGTCCACTGGAGGCATTTTGTTTGTCAGAGTAAATTTATATTTTTTATGTCTGTTTGTTAATTTATAAGGGGTGGGGAGAGAATGGGTGCTCCAGGGCCTCCAGCCGCTGCAAAGGAGCACCAGATACATGTGCCAACTTGTCCATTTGGCTTACGTGGGTCGTGGGAAATTGAACCAGGTAAATTAAACCTGGGTCTTCAGCCTTCACAAGCAAATGCCTTACCTGCCAAGCCACTTCTCCATCCCTAAATTTACGGTTTTAGTTTGACTGTTACAGTGGATTTTAGTTATGATATTTGCAGTTTATGTGTACATACATGGTATTATCATTGTTTATGAACAATAGATTTTAGTATTATAATCTGCAATTCTTTTTTACATAGATATTGAGGTTATCTTAGAATATGAGGACTTTATTTCTTTATTATTTAAGCACAAATGTTTATAATGATTAAAATCAGATTATCCTTCTATAAAAATTACATGATGAACCAAGTAATGACCATTTTGTAGAATTTGCATCATTTAGAGAAGAAATGAATTACTTTTACAATTATAGCCTTTTAGATGATATTTAATTGTAGCTTTTTAAAAGAAAGGTCAGTGAAAACAAACTGATTTTAAGACAGTTTCTCTAGTAGTAAAAGCTTGGCATAGAAACATTTACCTTAAATAACCATTTTAAAGTTTGTTTATATAACTCTTAAGAGTAAATTAACATTAGTGCATTTTAGTTTCACATAATGATATTGTAGTAGAAACAAATATATAAACCTATTAAAACCTGAGCAGCTGGATTCCAGTAGTAGCTGGGGGCACTCAGAAGCTGAGGTAGGATGATCACAAAGAGTTTGAGAGCAGACCTGGGCTACAGAGGCAGGTCAAAATCCACCTGTGCTAGACTGAGACTCTGATTCTACATAAGGCAGTCAATTTTTACATATCCAAACTGAAAAGCCTGAATTGAGAGAGTCACTTAAAGACTTAGAGTTGTTTTGCTTAAAATTATTTAATTTTGAGAAATAAATATACAGTAATTAATCTGATGTATATTAGAGGTATTGTCTTTAATATAAAGCCATTTTATTTTTAATTTTTAAAATTTAATTTTAAATCATTTTTAATTAAAATATGTGAAGTTTAGATATGATATTGAAATATGTTTGGTACAGGCATGTTTATAAAACAGATTTTAGTGTTATAACTCAGAGTTAATTTATTTTGACACAGAAATTCAGGTTATCTTGGCAAAGAGTTTAAAAAAATTTTAAGAACAAATTTGTCTTGAAGGGCTGAATCTAAAAGTCACAAGACAAATTGAGTCAAAATTATGATTGTTTTTACCTTAGTATTTTTAAATATATAGTCATGCTGTTATTTAAATTTTAAAATATTTTGTCTTTAAATTTTATAGTATTCTTGATTTATTAAAGATTTTTGTAAAGTTTCAAAAATTTTTAATTGACTCATTTTTAACTTAGTATAATATTACAGAGAAACATCTAAAATCCATTTTAAAAATATTTTATAGATTTTTAGTGTTAATTATTTAATTATTCCCAACAATAGGAGTGTTTTGAGATATCAAAACTGAGAGTTAATAAATATAATTTTAAGACTGATTACATATATCTTAATTAAAACATTTTAGCTTTATAATTACTTAATCTTGAGAGAATTATAGAGTTATTAGTTTGTTGTACATTGTAGGCATTTTATTTATCAAAGTAATTTTATGTTTTTAATCAATGACTATTAAAATATATTTCATTTATGATATATAGCAGTTTATGTGTACATGGGATTAGCATTGTTTATAAACAACAGATTTTAAAATTACCATTTAATTTTTTACCTAATAGGAGTTTTCTTAGAATATGGGGTCATTTTTTTAAAATAATTTTTTATTGGCAGCTTTCACAATTATAGACAATAAACCATGGTAATTCCATCTCCTCTCAGTCTCTCTTTTATTTTCCCGTCATCATTCTGTTCCTCCTGCTATGATGGTAGGCAGTGTTATGCACTGCAAGGTCATGGCTATCCAGGCCATTTTGTGTTTAGAAGTGTGTATTGTAAGCTATTCTATCCTTTCCTTTGGCTCTTGCATTCTTTCTGCCACCTCTTCTGCAATGGACCCTGAGCCTTGAGAGGTGTGATAGAGATATTTCAGTGTTGAGCAGTCCTGTGTCACTTCATCTCAGCCCTATGGTGGCTTCTGAGTCATCTCAAGGTCACCACCATCTAAAAGATGAAGCTTCTCTAATTAAAAATGAGGGTAACATTATTACATGGATATGAAGATTAAGTGGAGTGCTCACCAGGCAGTTTCTTGAGCACAGTATATACATTTAGGCAGACGTTAGATCCTGAAGGCTCATGACTACCCCTGTTGTAGGTGTTCAGTATCAGGCATGTATTCCCCTCCCATGGAGTGGGCCTCCATTCCAATTAGAGAGCTGTTGGTTTCCCCCATAACAGACATGCCACTATTGCACCCGTTGCCTCGTTTAGCCTGGCTGGATGGCAACGTCCACTGTTCTTTATCTCCACTGGCGATTTCTGTCTCTCCCATTGAACTACATGCAGCATAGCTTTTTCCAGCTTTTTCTCTCAGCTGGTTTATACAAAAGAGGTTTTCATCTCAGATATAGCAGGATTTGTCAATGTCATTGCAGCACTAGGACGTGTATTCTTCAGCAATAGGGTCTTTGCAGCTATTCCTGGTGGGAAACCAAGAGCCTCGGCAATAGCCTGTAACATTTTGGGGGATTCAGGGACCTCCCTGGCCAACAACTCACTGGAAGGTATCCCATCCCTGGCACTGAAAATTTTCTAGTAAAAATCTATGGCTTCTGGGGGTGCCATTCTCCAAAAATGTAGGTTTCCATATGACTTATTCATACCCTTAGAGAACAAAAGTTATAATAATTAAAATCAGACTATTCTCATATAACACATACATGGTAAATTTAGTATTGATCTTTTGGTAGAATTAGCATCATTTAGATTTTATTTTCATCCTCAAATAAGTGAGGAAATTACTTTTAAAATTATAGCCTTTGATATATATTTAAATCTATCTCTCTGAAAGAAAAGTCAGTGAAAACAAAAGTTGGTTTTAACACTTAAGTTTCTCTAGCAGTAAAATTTTGACAAAGAAACAATTAAATCGACTGATCATGGCAAAGTTTGTTTATCTAACACTTATGAGTAAGTTAATATTAATTATTTGAATTTTAACAAATATAATCACCTATTGAAACCCAGACAGCTGGATTATGGTAGAAGCTCTGGACAGATAGCTGCTGGGAGCACTCAGAGGTGAGGTAGGAGGATCACAATCAATTTGAGAGCTGCCTGGGCTACAGAGGCAGGTCAAAATCCACCTGTGCTACAGTGTGAGTGCTTCTACATAAGGCAGTCATTTTTTAGATATCCGAATTGAGAGTCACTTAAAGAAAATTATGAGTAAGACTACATATCTCCTGAAGATATTTTGCTTTAAATTATTTAATTTTGAGAGATAAATATATAAAAATTAATCTGATGTATATTAGAGGCATTTTCTTTAATATAAAGCTATTTTTAATTTTTAAAATGCAATTTTATTTTACTATTTATCTATTTATTTGAGAGAAAGAGATACAGATAAAGGCAGGTAGAGAGTGAGAGAATGGGCGTGCCAGGGCCTTCAGCCACTGCAAAACAACTTCAGATTCGTGTGCCCCCTTGTCCATCTGGCTTACTTGGGTCCTGGAGAATTGAGCCTCGAACTAGGGTCCATAGGCTTCACACATAAGCGTTTAACAGCTAAGCCATATCTCCAGCCCAATGGAATTTTAAATCATTTTAAAATTAAAATAAAGTTTAGATATGATATCCAAATGTGTAACTACATGTGGTACTTGCATTGCTTATAAAACAGATTTTAGTGTTTTAACTTAGAGATAATTTGTTTTGACCCAGGAATTCAGGTTATCTTCAGAAGGTAATACTTAAGAAATTTAAGGACAAGTTTCTCTTAATGGGACTGAAATATAAAAGTTACACAAAAATTGAGTCAGAATTATGATTGTTTTTACCTTAATACTTTTTATATATATATATATATATATATATTTATATAGTTTTTATGTCTTTAAATTTTATTTATTTTTAAAATATTTTATGTCTTTAAATTTTATACTATTTTTATGATTTTGTTTTTTAAAATTTTAAACTTTTTAATTTAGTCATTTTTAGTATAAAATTATAGAGAATCATCTAAAACTTTATTAAATATCTAATAGACTTTTGATGTTAATTATTTAATTATTTCCAATAGGAGTATTTGAGATATAAAACTGAGACCATCACTTAAATAAAATTTTGATTAAGACAGATTATATGTATCTTAAAAAATTAAAACCTTTTGGTTTTAAAGTTATTTAATCTTGTGAGAATTATATTTATTAACTCAGTGTACATTGTAGGCATTTTATCAAAGTAATTTTTGTTTTTGATCAATGACTATTAAAGTGGATTTTATTTATAATATATAGCAGTTTATGTGTTTTCATAGGATTAGCATTGTTTAAAAACAACAGATTTTAACCTTATGATTTCATTTGATTTTTTTTTAACTTAATAATAGGAGTTATCTTAGAATATGGGGTTGTTATTATTTTTATTTTTTTTTCATTTCCTTATTATTGACAGCTTCCATAATTGTAGACAATAAACCATGATATTGCCCTCCTCTGCTATATCAATCTCTATTTTATTTTGATGTCATCATTCTTTTCCTATTATGATGGACCTGTTCAGGTAGGGTCATGGATATCCAGGCCATTGTGTGTCTGGAAGAGGGCATTGTAAGCAGCCTACCCTTCCTTTGGCTTTTGCATTCTTTCTACCACCTCTTCCTCAATGGGCACTGAGTCTTGGAAGGTTTGATAGAGATATTTCAGTGTTGAGCACTCCTATGTCACTTCATCACAGCACTATGGTGCCTTCTGAGTCATCTCAAGGTCACCACAATCTAAAAAGAGAAGCTTCCCCAACCAAAAGTGAGGGTAGCATTAATCCATGGGTATGAACATTAAAGAAGTGCTCACCAGGCACTTTGGTGAGGACAGTATATACATTTAGCCAGACACCAGCAGACATTAAACTGCTAGGGCTCATGGCTACCCCTGCCGTAGGTTTTCAGTGTCAGGCATGTATTCCCCTCCCATGGAGAGGGCCTCCAATCCAATTAGAGAACAGTTGGTTTCCCCATAACAGACAAGCCACTATTGCACCCGTTGGGTCATTTGGCCCGGCTGGCCATTCTTAAGGCTTGCGGTATCCACTGTTGTTTATCTCCACTGGTGATTTCTTTCTCTCCCATTGAACTGCATGCATCATAGCTTTTTCCAGCTTTTCCCTGGTTTACACAGAGGAGGTTTTCATCTCAGTGATTTGTCAGTGTCATTGCAGCACTAGGACGTGTATTCTTCAGCAATAGGGTCTTTGCAGCTATTCCTGGTGGGAAACCAAGAGCCTCGGCAATGGCCTGTAACGTTTTGGGGGTATCAGGGACCTCCCTGGCCAACAACTCACTGGAAGGTATCCCATCCCTGGCACTGAAAATTTTCTAGTAACAATGTATGGCTTGTGGGGGTGCCATTGTCAAAAAAAGTAGGTTTCCATATGAGTTATTCATGCCCTCACAGAACAAAAGTTATACTGATTAAAATCAGACTATTCTCATGTAACACATATATAGTAAACGTAGTATTGATCATTTGGAAGAATTGGCATCATTTAGATTTTGTTTTTAATCTTTGAATATGAGAGGAAATTACCTTTCAAATTATAGCCTTTTAGATATAATTAATTGAACCTTTCTGATAGAAAAGTCAACACAAACAAATTTGGATTTTAAGACTTAGTTTCTCTAGTAGGAAAATTTTGACTTAGAAACAGTTAATTCCATTGACCATGGTAAAGTTTGTTTACCTAACTCTTATGAGTAAATTAACATCAGTTATTTGAATTTTCACACATATTATCACCTATTGAAACCCGAACAGCTGAATTATGGTAGAAGCTGTGGGCAGACAGCTGCTGGGGGGTACTCAGAAGCTGAGGTAGGAAGACTGCCATGAGTTTGGGGCTGGCCAGGGTTACAGAGTTAGTTCCAAATCTGCCTGTATAGAGTGAGACTTTGCTTATTTTTTTAAATCAGTCTTATTTTAGATATCAGAATGGAGATAATCACTTAAAGAAGATCTTGATTGAGCCTTTGTCTTAATGAAGTTGTTTTGTTTTAACCTGCAGGGATACATACATATTAATTAATCTCATGGATTTTAGAAGCATTTTTAATATAAAGCAATTTTATGTGTTTATTTTTAATTATTAAAATAGATGAAATTTAGATATGATATCCAAGTTTTATGTTTCAGCGGTATTAGCATTTTTTATAAAAACAAATTTTAATATTACAAATAAGAGTTAATTTATTTTGACACAGGAATATTGTTATTTTGGCACATGGCATGTTTAAAACTTTTTTAGAGAACCAAAGTTATAGTGGCTGAAATCAAAATTTTATATAAAATGGAAAGTTTTTTTTTTTTTTTTTTAGAGAGGCAATAGCCCATAATATGTGTTTTGTTTTAGTCCTGTTAATTTTCATATTTTGACTGACATGGGGCATTTACAGATCATGCTACATAACATATCGGTGGATTTATAAACTCATGAATATTATTTAATTTACTGAAGATTTAATTATAATTAAGTGTATTTGACAAGTTAATTACTATACAGGCTGTTTTAGAAATAGGATGAATTATGATATTTGTCTTAATATTTTAACTATATAAATATATATTTATATATGCTTAAATCCTTATAAAAATTTTAAATATTTTATTTTCAATTTTATAACATTTGTGGAATTCATTTAGAACTTTGCAAAGAATTTTAAAATTTTAGTTTTTTTAAGCTTTTAGTTTTTATTCAATTACTTATTAGAGACAGAGAAAGGGGAGATAGAGAGAGAATGGCCATGCCAGGGCCTCCAGCCTCTGCAAATGAACTCCAGTCGCATGTGCCACCATGTGCATCTGGCTTATGTGGGTCCTGGGGAATTGATCCTCGAACCGAGGTCCTTAGGCTTCAGAGGCAGGCACTTTATCTGCTAAGCCATCTCTCCAGCCCCAAATTTTAGTTTTTTTTAATTGTTTTTTCTCAGTATAAAATTACAGAGAATTATCAAAAGATCTTTTTTATCAACTATCTCACTGAAATTTAAGAGTGTTATATATTTTATTGTTTTAACTCTAGGAGTATTTTGAAATATCAAAACTGAGACAGCCACTTAACTGAAGTTTTGATTATGAAAGATTTTATGTATATTAATAAATTACAACATTTTATTGTTATTCATTCTTGAGAGGTTTAGTAACTAATTTGATGTACACCGGAGGCATTTTGGTCATCAAAGTAAATTTCTTTAAATTTATTTTTATTTTTTCTTTATTTATTCGAGGGGGAGAGAGTCGGTGCTCCAGGGCCTCCAGCCACTGTAAAGGAACACCAGATCAATGTGTCAACTTGTCCATTTGGCTTACGTGTGTCTTGGGTGACTGAACCTGGGTAATTAAACCTGGGTCCTCAGGCTTCACAGGCAAATGCCTTGACCACTAAGCCATCTCTCCAGCCCTGAATTTATGTTTTTAATATGACAGTTACAGTGGATTTTAGTTATGATATTTGCAGTGTATGTATACATGCACAGTATTATCAGTGTTTATGAATACAGATTTTAGTATTGTAATCTGCAATTCTTTTTACATAGATATTGGGGTGATCTTAGAATATGGGGTCTTTATAATGATTAAAATCAGATTATCCTCATCTAAAACTTACATGAGAAACTAATGACCATTTTGTAGAATTAGCATCAGTTAGATTTGTTTTTATCTTCAAACAAGGGAGGAAATTACTTTTACAATTATCTCCCTGAGCTACAGTGTCACTCTAGTTTAAGAAAACCTAAATGAGACAGTAACTTAAAGAAAATATTGATTCATCTCTTATCTTATTAAAAAGGCATTTTGCTTTAAAAGTATTTAAAGCCGCTGCGCATGGTGGTGCATTCTTTTAATCCCAGCACTCAGGAGGCAGAGTTAGGAGGATCACCATGAGTTCGAGGCCACCCTGAGAACTCAGAGCAAATTCGAGGTCAGCCTATGCTCAGGTGAGACCCTACCTTGAAAAACAAAAAAAAAAAAAAAAAAAAAAAAAATTATTTAGAGCTGGGTGTGTTGGCACATGCCTTTAATCCCAGCACTCAGGAGGCAAAGTTAGGAGGACTGCTGTGAGTTCGATGCCACCCTAAGACTGCATAGTAAACTCCAGGTCAGCCTGAGAGAGAGTGAGACCCTACCTTGAAAAAAAAAAAAAAAAAAAAAACAAAAAAAAATTAAAATTATTTAACCTTGGGGGATAAATATAAATTATTCCCATGTATATTAGAGGCATTTTAATATAAAGAAATTTTACACTTTTATATATGACTATTAAAATAGATGAAGTTTAGATAGGATAACTGTGGGTTTATGTATGAGTGGAATTAACATTGCTTATAAAAAAACAGATTTTAGTGTTATCAACTAGAGTTAGTTCATTTTGACTCAGGAATTCAGGTTATTTTGGCACATGAGATATTTAAAAATTTTAGAGGACAAATGTTATGATTGAAATCAAACTTTTATATAAAATTGAAAGAGTTGTTGTTACAGAGGCAATAGCCCATAATATGTGTTTTTTGAAATCAAGTTAATTTGCATATTTTGAATGACATTTGGCATGCATGAATCATGATAGATAATATATTGATAGACAAATTATTTTAATTTATTGAAGGTGTACTAATTATAATTATGTCTATTTGGCAATGTCCATTACTAGAACTAACTTTTCAGAAAGAGGTTAAATTATGATTGTTTTGCCTTACTATTTTAAAATATGTATTTACTTATGAATATATTTTCATAGTTGATTAATTTTTTTAAATATTTACATTTATGTCTTTAAATTTTGTAGTATGAGTGGAATTTAGGTCCTTTGTAAATATGTTTAATTATTTTTTTGACAGAAACAGGCAGAGAGAGAGGGTGGTGGGGGGAAATGGGCGTGCCAGGGTCTCCAGCCACTGCAAGCCACACCCAGATGCATGCACCATGTCCTGTTATCTGGTTTATGTTGGTTCTGGGGAATCGATCCGAAGTCGTTTGGCTTTCCAGGCAAGTGCCTTAAACGCTAAGTCAGCTCTCCAGCCCTGTTTAAACTTTTAGTTCATTTTTAACTTAGTATAAAATTACACAGATCCTTCCATTAATCTTTTTAAAAAATGAATCATTAATTTTTGAATGCCAATTATTTAAGTATTTTAAACAATGGGAGTGTTCTCAGATATCAAAACACAGACTCTTAAATAAAAATATGACTAAGACTGATTTTGTATCTTAACAAGCAATGGGGCCTTGTGAAAAAGAAGAAGGGGTCCAGTAGAAGGCAGCAAAAGAAGAAGGAAAAAGAATGTAATGGGAGGAGGTCATGATCAAAATATACTTTGTACATGTATGAAAGCTGTCAGTCCAAAGCTAAAAAATACTATGGACCTTATCACTGTGATAGACACTACGGACATTTGTTTGATCTCTGGGTGCTTCTGTGATGACTTGCATACAATATACTTCTGCCATAATACTACATCATCAAGGCTGTCAGGGACACATTCAGGTTTTAACCATGCATGTGTGAAAAAGTATTATAAGCCTGCCAGATATGATTTGATATGTTTGTCTGAAACCAGGTCTCAGTGCATGAATGGGTTGTCACTTCAAATATGGTCACCAGCTGAAATCTTATCGGAAACATGCAAAACAATGTGGTTGCACTGGATTAGACATTGCCTCCTCATAGAGTGGATCTCTAACATCAGACGGTCCTCCACTTCATCACATGTGTAGAGATTATGGAGGCTGTATCATCAGTAAGTTCTAGGTCAGTGTGATGTCATGAAGGGAATATAAGGAAAAATCATCGTATTTTGTCAGTAGCAGGTTGTTCTATCAAGCCTCAGATCCACTACCATGCCGGCATCTATCATTAAAGAATACTGCACCTCTCCCTGGAGGTTGTGATGGCTCAGAAGTCTTCAGCATGAAGGAGAATCTGCCCATTCTTCACCTGAAATCCCAAAATAAATACTGCTTACTACTGACCTGATGGGTCAACAACAGTGACAATGAACATCAACTTTATGGCACAATGCAGGTCGGGCCCTAGACAGGCCACCTGCTACTAGGAACCAGGAAGTGGCTTCTGTGCATGTGGCATCCTGCACAGGCCTGGCATGACACCAGCTAAAGCACCATGCCCACGAGCAACCTGCTGCGAGATGATCTGCCCAGAGACAGGCTGTCATTGGTCACAAGAAGGGCACCAACCCATACAACGTTTGGTCAGCCAAACCCTTAAAAACCCCTACACTTCTTTGAATAAATGAGTCTACAGCAGCTCGCCCTCTGCCTGCTTCCACCAGCCTCTGGGTATCTGTGTCTTGACTCCACGCCTTTTACCCCCTACCCAGTGGAGACCCTGCATCCCCTCCTGGTCTGGCCCTAGGAGTGACCGCAACAATTAACATCAACCCCTAATGGTCCTAACAAGCACAAAGCTTGGGATCTGTGGTATGTCTACTTCAGCGCTTACCTAGGAATTAGCAAGGCTCCACTGACAATATGTTCATGGTCGCTGTGCTTTCGTGTAGAGACCATAACATGCAAGAACACATACAGAAACACGTGTAAGGACAGAGTTTGCTCTACCAGGACCCTGGCCCATGCATATTATTGAGGAATCCTGTAACTCTACCTGGAAACTTGGACAACGTCCAGCTTATCTGTGTTTGAGCAGGTTCCACCCTTACATGACCTGGAATCTGAAAATGAACTAAGCTTACTCGGGGACTGGCCAGTTACCCACAATGCCATTACACACTGATGCAATCAATTCCTCAACAATCTCAGATTCAAAGTATATTTCCTGGCCATGAACATCCTATGAAAGCATGTTCTCTAGATCTTCTAAAGAGTCCTTGTTGTCTGAGACAAGCTCCTAAGAGGATTGTGTATTGATTTTAAAAAAAAGGAAAAGAAGGGTAAATGGCACTGACATTGCTTACTGTAAATGAAGATCAGGTGTCCTATTCAGGATCAGACTGGCAGTGGCTTAGACATGAGCAATGGCTCTCTTCATATATATCTTCATGGTGCTGGGAGATCTTGACCTGTCTCTCAGATATTCCGTACACATCTAATTCTATCTGTCCTTATTCAAATCCTCCATATTATTCTATCTTTTTGGAACCAATTTACCTCCGCTATTGCAGATGGCCATGGATACAGTCTTGTAAGGGAACTCTTACTACCTTCATTACTACAGGGATAGACACAGTGAGAATTACACAGAATGTTCCTGATGCTTCTACTATGATGAACATTTGATATCTACAGACTCTGAAAGCTAGCATATAATAAAAAA
Source organism: Orientallactaga sibirica (assembly GCA_036365145.1). Classification (NCBI taxonomy): domain Eukaryota; kingdom Metazoa; phylum Chordata; class Mammalia; order Rodentia; family Dipodidae; genus Orientallactaga; species Orientallactaga sibirica. Next base: position 2,770,355 of record JAEOAD010000982.1, read on the forward strand.
GTTTCATATCATACTTAAGCACTTAGGAATTTACTAAAATTGGACAAGCAAAATGTGCTGCAGATAATATATGATAACCTTGAGATTTATTAAGGATAAATGAAAATCTGAAATGAAAATCTGAAATTCTGTAATGATTCCATATGGCACAAATGAGCCAAAATGGTACTAAGATCCCTGCTAGAAAATATTGCAAAGCCAGAATAGGCGTACCATCCCATGTACCTGGATATTGAATAGTACTTCATAACATAACTTCCTTGGGAAATTATGAACCAGTGACCTTTAAAATCTATTGTTTTCCTTCAGAGAGTGTAAGAAACTATGATACAGGCTGATGGCAAAGCCCTGTCATTCCAGCTACACTGGAGAGTTAGGCAGGAGGACTGTAATTTCAAGGCTTGCTTGGGCTACAGAGAAGATCAAGCCAAGGCCTGGAAACTTTGAGATTCTGTCAAGATGTAACACTAAAGTAATAACTGAGGGATAAAGATGTGGACTGTACACTCAGCTTAACTGAGTCCCAACTTGCCAAAACATCCAAGTTAAGGTTAACATTATTTCAAGTCAATCTCCATTTTACTATTTTTAATGCAAAAAATCATCATGTTTGCTAATAGTCATTTTTGGTGCACAGTACTAAGAGCAAACAACTATAAGTTTTATACTGAAAATTATACACGAAGAAACAAAAATAAGCACAAATTTGTGTATCATTTGCTCTCATCAGTTACAGGCTATCTTTGGCTCTCATCAATTACTGCCAGGATCTCCTCAATTGTTAAGGAATATTTCATATCCAGCAGTATAGGAGGGTGAATTTTTCATCAACGTATTATTGAGAGAGACCATCGTTACATGATGGGATGACTACAAAATAACCTAGGCTTCCAACTAGCCTCCACATCCAGAGACTCAGTGGTAAGCTCAACAGTCAAAGGTTTTAAGGTAATTTTCCCTATCCTACGGAGTATAAAACTTGTCTCCAGTAAAGCAGCTAAGGACACTGTAATATTTAAAACCAGACTTTCATGCCAGAAATGGATAGATACTAAAGGGGCTACAGATATCCACATTTACAAATCATAGGAAAATTAAACATCCTGTTTTGTGAATTTTCCAAGTCAGTACTCACGTCAATTCCAGTAATGTCCGATTTTAATGGCATTTTTGTATTGCTCTGATGTGTTCAGCACCACTGAAAACATTCTGGAATTAGCAGTGGATACATTTCACATCTTATCTAAATTCAGTACATCACTCTAGGACTTATGTACAGCAAAGGGATATGTGTAGGCTTTCAAAGAAGAGGCATTATAAAAAAATAGTTTATGCTCATTGTCTCTATGTGGTATATGCCACATCCCATGGTGAATGTCTCAGATCCTATTACTGCTACCCAGCATCCCTGCTTTTGCTTCTACCCTTTGAATATCAAAGCACATTATTATTCAGAACGGTTATAATACAATTGGTTTTTATCTGGAAGATGTTAAAAATATCTGTGTGTGGAAATAAGGACTGGAGTCACATAGTCTCCAAAGCACCTAGTGTGTAAGCATCTGAACTAGACAGAACTCTAGTGAGTGGATGAGTATCATCATCTCACACCTGCACACTAGTCAAGATCTTCAGACTGCTGCAATGGGACACAGCAACATGGGATGGGGCTGATTCCATCAATGTCCTTGATGTGGAGGAGAGACTATCTGCACTGTGCTTTGAACATCCTATCACATACTTTCTAGATAAAACGTTTTCTGGAGGGATCACCCATTCTTGAATCAGGTTCAAGGTCAAAAATGACAAGCAACCAGGAAGTTACCAACTTGTCAATATTCGCAAGTTCGATATCAAACCTCTACCCTATCAATTATGTAAACCTGTTTTAAATGGGTTGGCAAAGGAAAATAACATATCATATCCAGATACCTGCCTCAAATTCACGTTGTAAAAATTTTTGAGGAAATTATCAACACTTTCCTATGAAAAAGACAATTGGATGCCAGGCTGGAGAGGTGGCTTAGCAGTAAAGACACTTGCCTGCAAAGCCTTAGGACCCAAGTTTCATTCCCCAGGACCCACGTGAGCAAAATACATAAGGTGGCACCTGTACCTGGAGTTCCTTTGCAGTGGCTAGAGGTCCTAATATGCACATTCTTTATTTCTCTCTCTCATATAAACAAACAAATGAATTGATATATATATATATATAAAGATAGTTGCCCTTCCTCATGAATAGGCGAACATCAGCTCTTACCTTAATAACAGCAATGTTTAATTTGATGACCTTGTTAACAATGTGCCATGTCTTGATCTTTGTCTGGAAAACACCCTGCAACGAAATTGGTGCAGTTCTTATTGAACCTATGCAACTAAACCTGGGCCCCAGCTGAAACCACAGAGGAATTGGGAAAATGAGCAAGAGTGCTGATTTCTTAGTGATCTGATATCAGCAGAAGGGTGATGGAGACAGACGGTAAGGACACTCAACACCTACCATACCAGAGATCCAGAGGCTCCTGAATGCCCATTACTGAAGTAGACTTAAAAGACTTCCAGCGTGGCTCAGGGAATTTTGCAGAAGAGGGGGCAGAAAGATTGTTAGAGCCACAAGCTGGGACATTTTTCACAAAGACACTGCCTCCCCCCCGCCACATAGTAAATGACCCAAAATCACCAAGGAATGACCTGCATCCCCAACCAAGAAGGCCTCTTCAGTAAAGGGGAAGGGAGGAGGGAAAGGATGGCACCAACATGTGTTGTTCACATACTAAATATGTATGTCTATATCTAATAAAAAGATAAAAATACAAATAAATCTATCTAATGACAATGAATGCTGGTAAGGGGTGTCAGGAAAGAGGAATCTTTCTCCACTGTTGGTGGGAATGTAAACTGGTACAGTTACTATAAGAAGAAATGTGGAGAATACTATGACATGTAAAAATAAATTTACCACATGAGCCAGCTATCCACTCCTTGGATTAATCCATGAGAATTCTACCTATTACCATTGAGATAATTGTTCATCCATGTTTATTCTTACTGTATTCACAATAGCTAGAAATGGATCCAGCCAATATATCATTCAACTAATGAATGGATTAATTAGATGTGGTATCTTTACACAAAGGGGTTCACTTCAGCTGTAAAAAAAAGTGAATTTATAATATTTTCCAGGGAGAAGGATGGATTTATAAAATATTATACTAGATGAGGTAACCCAGGCTCAGAAAATCAAAGTGCCCCGGTTTTCTCTCACATGTGTATCCTAGATTCCAAAGTTTAGATTTGTATGGGAGTTGGAGAGAAGTCTGCAGTAGCATCCAGGAAACTACAAAGGGGCCATGAGTTAGGGATGACGGGGGAGGGCTTATGGGGAGGTTATAATATGTATGTAAGTAGAGGGTCAGAATAGTGGGGGTGAAATGGTCTAATCTAAGTAATGGGAGTGGATGGAGAAGAGGAGAAGTGAGGAAGGTTAAGCAAAATTTGAGATATGAATATGGCTTATGTGGAAACCTACTTCCTGGCTAGCTAATAATGTATAGGTTAAGAAAGAAAGAGTTTTGAAGTAAGTATCTTGTACAGGTGATTAATGTACCCAGAACCTACAGATTATTATTAGAAAGCTTTCATTGCCAGGAGAGGGTAACTTCCAGCAATTCATTGGCCATGGAATCTCCAGATGCCACCAAACCATTACAAACTATGGCCACCAGATTGCCCACCAGAACTAGGTGCTAAGACCCTATTTCTAGAGACTCCAAAAGCTTGGGTTGCATGTCACCTAGAAATCAAGCTGATATGGAATCCTCCTCCCTGTTGAGTAGGAGTCACAATGCTGGAAATTCCTACCTCTCAGTTGTGGGAGAAAAGCCGTCAACGGTCCTAAGGAGCACAAAGCTTGGGCTCTGTGGTATGTCTACTTCAGCGCTTACCTAGGAATTAGCAAGGCTCCGCTGACAATATGTTCAGGGTCACTGTGCTTTCATGCAGAGACCATACCATGCAAAAAGACATACAGAAACATGTGTGAGGATACAGTTTGCTCTACCAGGACCCTGGCCCATGCATATTATTGAGGAATCCTGTAACTCTACCTGGAAACTTGGACGACTTCCAGCTTATCTGTGTGTGAGCAGGTTCCATCCTTACATGACCTGGAATCTGAAAATTATCTAAGCTTACTCTGGGTCTGGCAGGTCTCCCACAATGACAGTGAACACTGATGCAATCAACACCTCAGCATTCACAGGTTCAATGTATGTTTCCTGGCCATGAACATCCTATGAAAGCATGTTCTCTAGACCTTCTATGGACTCCTTGATGTCTGAAACAAGTTCCTGACAGGATTGTGTACTGATGAAAAAAAAAAAAAAGAAGGGCACCGTCATCGCTTACTGTAAATGAAGTTCAGCTGTCTGTCCTGTGCAGGATCTGACTGGCAGTGGCTCAGTCATGAGCGATGGCTCTCTTCATTATCTCTTCACGGTGCTAGGACATCTTGACCTGTCTCTCAGATACACTTCCAAGGAAAGCTATTCTGTACACATCGAATTCTATCTCTCCTTATTCAAATCCTCCATATTATTCTATCAAATTGGAACCAATTTACCTCTGCTATTGCAGATGGCTATGGAAACAGTCTTGTAAGAGTACTCTTACTACCTTCAATACTACAGGGATAGACACAGTGAGTATTACAAGAATGTTCCTGATGCTTGTACTATGATGAATACTTGATACCTATAGTCACTGACAGCTAGGAAATAATAAACAAGTTACATAACATATTTAAGCACTTACAAATTCACCAAAATTGGAAAAGCAAAAACGTGTTGCAGATAATATGTGATTACCTTGAGATTTATTAAAGATAAATGAAAATCTGAAATTCTCTAATGATTCCATAGGGCACAAATGAGCCAATATGGTACAAAGATCCCTGCTAGAAAATACTACAAAGCCAGGATAGGCGTACCTTTCCCATGTGTCTGGATACTGAAAGACTACTTTATAACATAACTTACTTGGAGAAATGTTTGACCAATGACCTTTAAAAACTATTGTTTTCCTTCAGAGAGTGTAAGACAGTATGATCCAGGCTGATGGCACAGGCCTGTTATTCCAGCTATCTGTGCAGGTGGAAATAAGGACTGGACACACACAGTCTCCAAAGCACCTAGTGTGTAATCATCTGAACTAGACAGAACTCTAGTGAGTGGACAAGTATCATCTCACACCTGCACACTAGTCAAGATCATCAGAATGCTGCAATGGGACACAGCAACATGGGATGGGGCTCACTCCATCAATGTCCTTGATGTGGAGGAGAGACTATCTGCACTGTGCTTTGAACATGCTATCACATACTTTCTAGCTAAGACATTTTCTGGAGGGATCACCCATTCTTGAATCAGGTTCAAAGTCAACAATGAGAAACAACCAGGAAGTTACCAACTCGTCAATATTCGCAAGTTTGATATCAAACCTCTACCCTATCAACTGTGTAAACCTGTCTTAAATAGGCTGACTAAGGAAAACAACATATCATATCCAGAAACCGGCCTCAAATTCACGTTGTAAAAATTTCTGAGGAAATTATCAACACTTTCATATGAAAAACACAATTGTATGCCAGGCTGGAGAGATGGCTTAGCAGTAATGACACTTGCCTGCAAAGCCTAAGAACCCAGGTTTGATTTCCCCAGGACCCACGTGAGCAAGATGAACAAGGTGGCACATGCATTTGGAGTCCGTTTGCAGTGGCTAGAGGTCCTGCCGTGCCCATTCTTTATTTCCCTCTCTCATATAAACAGATTGACAGATATATAAAAAATTAGTTACCCTTCCTCATGAATAGTCCAACATCAGCTCTTACCGTAATAACAGCAATGTTTCTTTCGATGAACTTGTTAGCAGCGTGCCATGTCTTGATCTTTGTCTGGAAAACATCCTGCAACAAAATTGGTGCAGTTCTTATTGAACCTATGCAACTGAACATTCTCAAGTCTCTTCATTGTTTAAATCTATCCACTCACAGGCAAAGCAATGTGACAGAAATCTTAGTTTCTTGAGTCTTTATATGCCAGAATTCCATGGTGAATGCCTCAGTGTAGGGACTATAAAAAAATTCCAATACTGGGCTGAAGAGATGACTGAGCGGTTAAGGCAATTGCCTACAATGCCTAAGGACACATGTTGGACTCTCCAGCTTCCATGAAAGCCAGACGCACAGTGTCACAAAGGTATAAGCTTTCACAAGCACACAAGGGGGAGCACGTGACGAGCATTTGAGTGAAATGGCTAAATGTCCTGGGACACCAATTCTCTCTCTTGCTCTCTCACATATGAAAATCTAAAAAAAATAATTCCAACACCAGTGCTAATGCCCTTCTATCCCTATAATTACCAAACCCTAGACTGTTACCCAGGACAACAACAAAACACATCCCGAGTGTTGTATCAACAGATATCAGTTCTTTCCATATAGATGCCACTCATGACAGGGACATATGAGAGTGTCTAAGCCCTTATGAAATAAATCCGGATGTCAGAGACTTAGATCTGAGGTCAGCAGGAGAAGCTTGCCATGCCTGTATTCTAGCCAACACATTACCTGGCAGTCCAAGTCAGCATGACAGCACAGGGTTAATCAGAGCCTCCTCACTGACGTGGATGCTGAAGATGACATCATCTGTGCTGTGGTGGGACCTCCTCGTCACTCAGCTGCTCATTAAGGTGGACTATGAAGAACAGTTCTCGTGAAACCATGTTCTCTTACAGGGACTCAAACACACACACACACACAAATATGTTTGAAGACAGAGAACATTGTACCAGGAATGCTTCCCATTCTCTTTGCAACTCTTATTGTGATTGGAAAGCTACATCAATTTGATGTTAATAGGATTTTAGGTGATATTAAACTTGAGTGGCTAATGTTCACCTCTCACCAACTCTTCATATACTGTACCCAATTTGGACACAACAAACCCTCAATACACACAGGTTCATCAGAATTCTCCTCTATCTACCACTTGAGAAATACATACTCATTCACACTAGAATTTTGAGCATTCCATCATTTCTTACCTGAGCAGCAGCAACCACAGAATGGTGACATGAAGGACTCCTGTGTCAATGAAGTGGAGATGTCCTCTAGTGTGATGGAACAGTGGCCTGTACACTAGCAGTGTTCTACTTGATGACATTATCTGCCTCATGGTGGTGCTGTGACCTCTGTCAGAAAAACACATCCTAAAATGTCTATGTGTTGCCTGTGAACCATGAAGCCACTATCACTTCATGATCCCTAGAGAACAGAAGAATGCCAAGACAAGAGTTCTTATGAGAGATCTCTGACCTGCTTGAGAAGCCATGTGCAACCATATCACTTTGCATATCACTGTGATGAACAGGGTGAAATGCATGTGAAACTCTGTATGATTCTGTCATCATGTGTACGAAATACACATCAACCGCTGACAAGGATATATATATATGAGTCTTATAAATGCTTACATATAACAGTAGGCACATCAGGCTGCCTTTATCACTAACATGTTGGGGAGTCCTTAGATTCAACCAGGAAATTATTAGACACATCTGGTAATATGTAGGACTAAATTGAATGAGGGAGGCAATAGCTCATATGTGTACAGTGGGTAAGACAGTCATGTACCTATTCATAAATCCTAGGCGTATTTGGTTAGGTAAACTCACCTCATCTACCTGCATAGTGAAAGGCAGGTGGTTGTAGTGAATTATCACTTAGGTGGCTAGGATGAATGGTGGATCAACATCTCTCCAGGATCATCCAGTCTTCCTTGTGAGAACCTGGAAGAAAACAAGAGCATGACCTGTTAAGAGAGGTTCATCACTGAACTACTCAGAGGGCTCAGGTCAGGAGATTCCAAGTTCAAAGCCTGCCTGGCTTCTGCTTCACAGAAATGTGAAGAACCATACTTGGCTCACTATCGTGTCTTGCCATGTATGTATTGCTGAGGATAAGGACTCTGCCAGCGAGGCATATATGCACTGAATTAAAAGACCTTTGGGGCTGGAAGAGATGGTTCCTTGATTAAATGTCCTTGCATGTAAAGCCTGAATGCCTGGTTTCTATTGCCCTGTCCAAATGTAAGGCATACTCACAAAGTGGAACATGCATCCTGAGATTACTAGCAGTAGCAGGAGGCCCTGGCATGCCCATATTTCACTCTCTCTCTCTCTCTCTCTCTGAGACACACCCCCCACTCTGAAGGCTTTCCCTCTCTCTTTCCAATGACTAATTAAAAGTATTTTTAAAAGATTTACCTTTGAATCCCAACACCTTCCCCCTGTTGGTTTTGTACTCTGTTGATTTTTTCTGGGAACATCATTGCGTAGGGAGATGAGAGTGCCCTGGAGACGGCAGGATGGCTTCAGTGTTGGCGAGCCAGGCGATCACACAGATGCTCATTGGTGTCACAAGAAGTAAACATAATGCCAGCATTAGAAAACAGAAAAGACCCATGATCTTAAATTGAGGACAGAGAACCAATATTTAGAGTTTAGCAATTTTCTACACCATTTAGGGCAACAATGTTTTGCTGTTGACTTGTTTTCCTTTTGTAATTTGCAGCTGTCAATTTTCTCTAAAATTTCTTACGGAGGCACTTAGTTCACTGAGAGATGACACAGACATTTGTTCATGAAAGTTCTTTCAAGTGTCATTATCACAGGCTGGGTAAGTGGTGACCCAAAATTTGAATTTTGTTTCATAAGTTAGTTTAGAGCATGTCTACAGGCACCTTGATGATCATCCAGCCAAGCAATGGTCAGATAATTTAGTGGTACCATTTGTCATGTACCTTTGTAACCGACTGGCTGATTGAAGGGGAATTATACAAGGAGTTGTGGCCTTAGTTACAGTAACACTTATGGATGTGACTATAAAGATGATGGTGATAAACATAACAGCATTTTTTGTTTCTTTATAATGGCTGAGATGTGAGGATTGCCATGAGTTTGAGGCCAGCCTGGGCTACAGAGTTAGTTCCAAGTCTGCATGTGGTAGAGTGCCACTCAGCTTCTTAACCAAGCAGTGTTTAATGATCTCAGAATTGAGCTATCAGAATTGAGACAATCACAGAAAGAAAATCTTGATTGATCCTATAATAATAATAAAATAAAGTTGTTTTGCTTTAAAATTATTTAACCGTGAGAGATAAATATATATTAATTAATATATTATTGAGGTGTTAAGCAATGTTTGTTTTTATTTATGACTATTAGAACATATAAATTTAGATATGATATTGAATGTTGCATGTGTAAAAGTGCTATCAGAATTGTTCAAAAAAAAAAAAAAACAGTTTTTTTTTTTTTTTTAAAAAAAGGGCTGGAGAGATGGCTTAGGGGTTAAGGCGCCTGCTTCCTAACCCTAAGAACACTGGTTCCAATGTCCAGCGGTTCCAATCTCCAGGTCCCATGTTTAGGCAGATGCAAAGTGACACAAGGGAGCAATGCCGCACTTGCCCACAAGGGGGCGCGCTCATCTGGATTTCCTTCGCAGCAGTTGAGACACTGCTGGTGCGCCCATCTCTGACTCTCTCTCTCTCTCTCTCTCTCTCTCTCTCCAAAAAAATAAGATAAAATAAAAAGTTAAAACAACAACAACAACAACAAAAACAGATATTAGTGTTATAAATTAGAGTTAATTTATTTTGACCCAGAAATTCTGGTTATTCTGACACATGGAATGTTTTAACAATTTTTTAGATGGTGAAAGTCAAATGATTGAAATCATATCTGTTTTCTTGAGGGGGAGGAAGAGGCGGAAAAAAAAGATGCAGGCAGAGAAAGAGGGGAGCTGCGAGGTGGAGAATAGGCATACCAGGGCCTCTAGGTACTGCAAATAACTCAAGAAGTATGCACCACATTGAACATTGGCTTATGTGGGTCCTGGGAATTGAACCAGGGTCCTTTAGCTTTACAGGCAAGTACCTTAAATGCTAAGCCATCTCGCCAGCCCTGAAATCAAATTTTTATATAAAAATGAAAGGTTTGTTTTTGGGGAGGTAATAACCTATACATGTGTTTTCAAAATCAGGTTAATTGGCATATTTAGATCGACATGTGGCATCCATCGATATGCTAATGTGTCAATAGATTCATAAATATGTTTTAATATACTGATAGATTATTGATTATGTCTAGTTGACAATGTTGATTACTAGAAAGCCCTTTTGAGAGGCTGAATTATGATTTTCTACTTTAACATATAAATAGGTATTTACTTATGTAGTTGGAAATTATTGTTAATTTTAAATATTTCATATGTATTTATGTTTAACTTGTATATAATTTTTCTACTTTATTTATATCTTTTGTAAGCAGGTTTAAAATTTTAGTTTTTAATCATTTAAACTTAGCATATTTAGTCTGACATGTGGCATGCATGCAGAATGCATAGATCATGCTAGGTAAAGTGTTGATATGTCCATAAATATACTTGAATTTATTGATGATTTATTGATTATGTCTATTAGAAAATGTTGATTACTAGAAAATCCCTTTTCGGAAGAGGTGGAATTAGGATTGTATTTGCCTGAATATTTTTAAATACATACATACATACAGAAAGCCTTGCTATTATGGAAAAAAATTTAAGTATTTTATATTTATATATGCCTTAAATTTTGTAAGATTTGTGTAATTCATTTGGATTTTTTATAAATCATTTTAAACATTTTAATTTAATTATTTTAACAGCATAAAATTACAGAGAACCATCTAATGGGTATGCCAGGGCCTCCTGCCACTGCAAATGACCTCCAGATGCATGCGCCACCTCGTGCATCTGGCTTACATGGGTCCGGGAGAATCAAGTCTCGAACCTGGGTCCTTAGGCTTCACAGGCAAGCACTCACCTGCTTAGCCATCTCTCCAGGCCCCATTTAATTTTTAACCTAACAATTGGGGTTATCTTTGAATGTGGGGTTATTATTGTTTTAAGAACAAAGGTATAATGTTTAAAAATCCTCCTTTTCTTATATAAACCATAAATATTAAAAGTATTATTGACATTTTGGTAGAAGTTGCTTCATTTAGAGTTTGTTTTTATCTTCAAATAAGAGAATTACAATTACTGTATTGTAGGTATGTTATTTATTTGTACCTTTTAAAAATAAGTCAGTAAAAGCTTGACATAGAAACATAGTACTTATTTTTGATTATTAAAATAGTTAAAATTTAGATATGATATCCAAAGCTTTATGTTAGATAACATGTCAAAAGAGCCATAAGTATATTTTAAGTTGCTGAGGGCTTATTAATTATATTTACTTAACAAAGTTATTAGAGAGGCCCTTTCACAAAGAGGTTGAATTATGATTGTTTTGCCTCAGTATTTTTAAATACATAAATATGTATTTACTTATAAATATAAATTTTGAAATCCTTGCTATTAAATATTTTAACATTTTATAAGTTTAAATTTTACAACATTTGTCTAAGTTCTTTAGATCTTTTGTAAACAGTTTTAAATGTTTTTTAGTCATTTGTGACTTAGTATTAAATTACAGAGAACCATCTACAGATGTTTTATTAAATATCTTACTTTATGAATGTAAATTATTTCATTATTTTAAAGTATAAGTGTTTTGAGATATCAAAGCTTACACAGTCACTTATGTAAAATTTTGATGACTATTTGATTAAATATATTTTAACAAATTGAAACATTTTGTTATTAGTGTTATTTACTCTTAAGAGAAATATATAGTAATTTGATGTACAAGAGAAGCATATTCTTTATCAAAATAAATTTTTTATATATTCATTTATTTAAAAGAGAGAAAGAGTGAAAGTGAAAGAATCAGACACAATTGGCACGCCAGGGCCTTTAGCTGCCACTAAAACCACCAGACACATGTGCCACCTAGTGCATCTGGCTTACGTGGCTCCTGAGAATTGAACCTTGGTAAATAAACCTGGATTCTTAGCCTTTAAAGGCAAATGCCTTAACCATTAAGCCATCTCTCCAGCCCTATATTTCTCTTTTTAATACATGACTGTTAAAGTGGATTTTAGTTATATTTGCAGTGTTATGTGAACATTGGTTTTTAATTTGCAATATTTATTTTACCTAGTAATTGGGATTATCTTAGAATATGGGGTCTTTATTATTATTTCAACATTATTATTATTACATTAGAACAACTGTTTTAATGATTAAAACCAGATCATTATATACAACTTACATGATAAACCTAGTAATAACCATTTTGTATAATTTGCATAATTTAGATTTTGTTTTTTAGTTTTGAATAAGGGAGGAAATTAATTACTTTTACAAATATAGTCTTTTAGATATATTTAATTGTAGCCTTTAAAAAGAAAAGAAAATTTGTTTTGAAGACAGTTTCTGTAGTAGTAAAAGCTCGACATAGAAACATAGTTAACGTATATATTTTAGTTAGTTTATGTAATTGTTATGAGTATATTGATATCAGTGAATTAGATTTTAAATTTAATATGAGATAGAGATATAGTAATATTAACAATATATTCACCTATTAAAACCTGAGCAGCTGGATTCTGGTAGAAGCTATGGGTAGATAGCTGCTGGTGGCACCCAGGCTAAGGTAGGAGGATCACGATGAGTTTGAGAGCTGCCTGGGCTACAGACACAGTTTTAAATCCACCTGTGCTAGAGTGAGACTCTGCTTCTACATAAGGCATTCATGATTATTTTTACATATATATATATATATATATATACACACACACACACACACACATACCCACACACACACAGAGACAGAGAGAAAAGGGCTACTATTTAATTTTTAAAAATATTTTCATGTCTTTAAACTTTATAATATTTCTGTGATTTATTTAGATTTTTGTAAAGTTTCAAACTACTTTATTCATTTTTATCTTAGTATAAATTATAAAGAAACAACAAACATTTTTATTAAATATTTAGATTTTTAGAGTGTTTTGAGATATCAAAACAGTCACTTAAATAAAATTTGGATTGACTGATTATATATATCTTAACAAATTAAAACTTTCTGGCATTTTGTTTATCAGAGAAATTTTATGTTTTTTTACCAATGACTATTAAAGTGGATTTATGATATATAGCAGTTTATATGTACATGGGTTTAGCAATGTTTATAAACAGATTTTAACACTTAAATTTCATTTATTTTTTAAACCTAATAATAGGAGTTATATTAGAATATGGGTTTTTTAAAATTTTTTTCCTTTTCTTTTGTCAGCTTCCATAATTATAGACAATAAACTCTGGTAATTCCCCACACTTTGCCTTTGCAACCCTAATCTGCATCATATCCTCTCCCTCCTCACTCAGTCTCTAATTTTGATGTCATCCTTTTCTCCCTTTATGATGGTCCTGTGTTGGCAGTGTCATGTGCTGCAGAATCATTGATCTGCAGGCCATTTTGAGTCTCGAAGAGTGCATTATAAGCAACCCTACCCTTCCTTTGGCTCTTACATTCCTTCTGCCACCACTTCCACAGTGGACCCTGAGCCTTGGGAGGTGTGATAGAGGTATTTCAGTGTTGAGCAGTCCTGTGTCACTTCATCTCAGCACTATTATGCCTTCTCAGTCATCTCAAGGTTACTACCATCTGGAAAGGTGAACCTTCTCTAACCAAAAGTAGGGTAGCCTTAATACATGGGTATGAACATTAAGACGAGTGCTCACCAGGCACTTTGGTGAGCACAGTACCAGTCACCAGCAGACATTACACCCTGAGGGCTAATAACTACCCCTGTTGTAGGTGTTCAGTATCAGGCATGTATTCCCCTCCCGTGGAGCGGGCCTCCATTCCAATCAGAGAGCAGTTGGTTTCCCCCGTAACAGACATGCCACTATTGCACCCATTGGCCACTGTTGTTTATCTCCACTCGTGATTTCTCTCTCTCCCATGGAACTTCATGCAGTGTAGCTTTTTCCAGCTTTTTCTCTCAGCTGATTTACAGAGGAGGTTTTCATCTCAGTGATTTGTCAGTGACCTTCCAGCACTAGTATGTGGCGTCTTCAGCAATAGGGTTTTCTGGCTATTCCTGGTGGGAAACCAAGAGCCTCGGCAATGGCCTGTAACGTTTTGGGGGCATCAGGGACCTCCCTGGCCAACAACTCACTGGAAGGTATCCCATCCTGGCACTGAAAATATTCTAGTAACAATCTATGACTTGTGGGGGTGCCACTATCTAAAAAAGGTTTCCATAGGACTTATCCATGCCCTCAGAGTACAAAAGTTATGCTGATTAAAATCAGACTATTTTCATAAAAAACATACATGGTAAACCTAGTACTGATCATTTGGTAGAATTAGCATCATTTAGATAATTAACATCAGTTATTTGATTTTTCACAAATATAATCACCTACTGAAACCCAAGCAGCTGGATTATGGTAGAAGCTGTCAGCAGACAGCTGCTGGGGGCACTCAGACGCTGAGGGAAGAGGATTGACATGAGTGTGAATAGCTAGGGCTACAGAGATAGTTCCAAATCTGCTAGTGCTAGAGTGAGACTCTACTTTAAAAAAAATAAGTCTTATTTTAGGTATCAGAATTGAGATAATCACTCAAAGAAAATCTTGATTGAGCCTTTATCTTAATAAAGTCATTTTGTTTTAACCTTTGGGGATATATTTTAACTAATCTCATGTATAATAGAGGTATTTTAATAAAAAATTACATATTTATTCCTAACTATTAAAATAGCTGGAATTTATGTATGATATCCAAGGTTTATGTGGCATTAGCTTTTCTTTTATAAAAAACAGATTTTAATGTTTAATGTTGGCTATTTTGGCACATGGAATGTTTGAAACTTTTTTTGAGGACCAAAGTTACAGTGATTGAAATAAACATTTTGTATGAATTGAAAGGTTTGAGAGAGGCAATAGCCCATAACATGTGTTTTGTTTGATTGTGTTAATTAGCATATTTAGACTGACATGTGGCAGTCATTGACCATGCTAGATAATGTGTCAACAGATTCATAAACATATTTAATTTCCTCAGGACTTTTTAATTATAATCATGTCTACTTGACAAGTTAATCACTAGACCAGCCCTTTTAGAAAGGGGATGAATTATGATTCTTGTGTCTTAATATTTTAACTATATAAATATATATTTAGTTATATATTTAAATCCTTCTTTTATATAATTTTAAACTATTTATTTAGGTTTCAACTTTTTAACATTTGTGTAATTCATTTAGATGCTTGTAAACAGGGTTAAAATTTTAGTTTTTTTTTTTTTTTTTTTTTTTGGTTTTTTTCATTTTACTGTTTTTCAAGGTAGGGTCTCACTCTAGCCCAGGCTGACCTGGAATTCACTATGTAATCTCAGGGTGGCCTCGAACTCATGGCAATCCTCCTACCTTTGCCTCCCGAATGCTGGGATTAAAGGCGTGTGCCACCATATCCTGGTAAATTTTAGTTTTTAAAATCTTTTTTCTTACTATAAAATTACAGAGAACCATCACTAGATTTTTTATTAAATATCTTATGGAAATTTAAGAGTGTTATTTAATTATCATAACTATAGGAGTATTTTGAAGTATTAAAACTGAGACAGCCACTTAAGTAAAATATTATGATTGATTTTATACATACTAATAAAAGAAAACATTTTGGTATTGAAGTTTTTTATTCTTGAGAGATGTAGTAATTTATTTAATGTCTACTGGAGGCATTTTGTTTATCAGAGAAATCTGTGTTTTTTATTTCTGTTTATTTATTTAAGGGGAGGGGGAGAGAATGGGTGCTCCAGGGCCTCCAGCCGCTGCAAAGTAGCACCAGGTGCATGAGCCAACTTGTCCACTGGGCTCATGTGGGTCCTGGGAAATTGAACCTGGGTAATTAAAACTATGTCCTCAGCCTTCACAAGCAAATGCCTTGCCTGCTAAGCCATTTCTCCATCCCTAAATTTATATTTTTAATTTGACTGTTACAGTGCATTTTACTTATGATATTTTCAGTTTATGTGTACATGCATGGTATTATCAATGAACAATAGATTTTAGTATTATAATCAGATTACTCTTATATAAAAACTACATGATAAACCAATTAATAGCCATTGTGTAGAATTAGTATCATTTAGAGAAGAAATTAATTACTTTTACAATTATACCCTTTTAGATGATATTGAATTGTAGCTTTTTAAGAGAAATGTCCATGGAAACAAACTGATATTTTATCTTTTTTGGTTTTTCAAGGTAGGGTTTCACTCTAGCCCAGGCTGACCTGGAACTCACCATGTAGTGTCAGGGTGGCCTCAATCTCATCATGGCAATCCTCCTACCTCTGCCTCCCGAGTGCTGGGATTAAAGGCGTGCGCCAACACGCCCAGCTCCAAACTGATTTTAAGAGAGTTTCTCTAGTAGTAAAAGCTTGACATAGAAACATAGTTACATTAATTAACCATTTTAGAGTTTGTTTATATAACTCTTAAGAGTAAATTAACATTAGTGCATTTTATTTTAATATACTGATATAGTAGTGGAAACAAATTTATTCACCTATTAAAAATTGAGCAGCTGGATTCTGGTAGTAACTGTGGGCAGACAGCTGCTGGGGGTACTCAGAAGCTGAGGTAGGAGAATCACGAAGACTTTGAGAGCTGTCTGGAGTACAGAGGCAGGTCCAAATCCACTGTGCTAGACTAAGACTGCTTCTACATAAGGCAGTCAATTTTTACATATCCAAATTGAGAAACCAGAATTTAGACAGTCACTTAAAGACTTCAAGTTGTTTTGCTTAAAATTATTTCATTTTGAGAGATAAATATATAGTCATTAATCTGGTGTATATTAGAGGCATTTTCTTTAATATAAAGCCGTTTTATTTTTAATTTTTAAAATTTAATTTTAAATCATTTTTCAATTAAAATAGGTGAAGTTTAGATATATCGAAACATGTGCTACTTGTATTGTTTATAAAACAGATTTCAGTGTTATAACTTAGAGTTAATTTATTTTGACCCAGAAATTCAGGTTATCTTGGCAAGAGATTATTAAAAAAAATTTTAAGAACAAATTTGTCTTGAAGGGACTGACGTCTAAAAGTCACAAGACAAATTGAGTCAAAATTATGATTGTTTTTACCTTAGTATTATATAGTCATGCTGTTATTTAAATTTTAAAATATTTTTATGTCTTTTGATTTCATAGTATTACTGTGATTTATTTGGATTTTTGTAAAGTTTGAAAATTTTTAATTGACTCATTTTTAACTTACTATAAAATTATGGAGAAACATCTAAAACTCCATTTTATAAAGTATTTTATAGATTTTTAGTGTTAATTATTTAATTATTCCCAACAATAGGAGTGTTTTGAGATATCAAAACTGAGAGCTAAATAAATTTTGATTAAGACTGATTACATATATCTTAATTAAAACATTTAAGTTTTAAAACCATTTAATCTTGAGAGAATTATAGAGTTGTTAGTTTGATGTACATTGTCGGCATTTTGTTTATCAAAGTAATTTTATGTTTTTAATCAATGACTATTAAAGTGGATTTTATTTATGATATATAGCAGTTTACATGTACATGGGATTAGCATTGTTAATAAACAGATTTTACCATTGCCATTTCATTTAATTTTTTACCTAACAGGAGTTATCATAGAATATGGGGTCTTTTTTATTGCTTTTTATTGGCAGCTTTCATGGTAATTCCATCCTCCTCTCAGTCTCTCTTTTATTTTCACGTCATCATTCTGTTCCTCCTGCTATGATGGTAGGCAGTGTTATGCACTGCAGGTCAAGGCTATCCAGGCCATTTTGTGTTTAGAAGCATGTATTATAAGCTATTCTATCCTTTCCTTTGGCTCTTGCATTCTTTCTACCACCTCTTCTGCAATGGACCCTGAGCCTTGGGAGGTGTGATAGAGATATTTCAGTGTTGAGCGGTCCTGTGTCACTTCATCTCAGCCCTATGGTGGCTTCTGAGTCATCTCAAGGTCACCACCATCTGAAAGGTGAAGCTACTCTAACCAAAAGTGAGGGTAGCATTAATCCATGGGTATGAACATTAAGAGAAGTGCACACCAGGCACTTTGGTGAGGACAGTATATACATTTAGTCAGACACCAGCAGACATTAAACTGCTAGGGCTCATGGCTACCCCTGCCGTAGGTTTTCAGTGTCAGGCATGTATTCCCCTCCCATGGAGAGGGCCTCCATTCCAATTAGACAGCAGTTGGTTTCCCCCATAACAGACAAGCCACTACTGCACCTGTTGGGTCATTTGGTCCAGCTGGCCATTCTTAAGACTTGTGGTATCCACTGTTGTTTATCTCCATTGGTGATTTCTTTCTCTCCCATTGAACTTCATGCATCATAGCTTTTTCCAGCTTTTCCCTGGTTTACACAGAGGAGGTTTTCATCTCAGTGATTTGTCAGTGTCATTGCAGCACTAGGACATGTATTCTTCAGCAATAGGGTCTTTGCAGCTATTCCTGGTGGGAAACCAAGAGCCTCGGCAATGGCCTGTAACGTTTTGGGGGTATCAGGGACCTCCCTGGCCAACAACTCACTGGAAGGTATCCCATCCCTGGCACTGAAAATTTTCTAGTAACAACCTATGGCTTGTGGGGGGAGCCATTGTCTAAAAAAGTTGGTTTCCATATGATTATTTATGCCCTTAGAGAACAAAAGTTATAATAATTAAAATCAGACTATTCTCATATAACACATACATTGTAAACTTAGTATTGATCCTTTGGTAGAATTAGCATCATTTAGATTTTATTTTCATCCTGAAAAAAGTGAGGAAATTACTTTTAAAATTATAGCCTTTCATATATATTTAAATCTATCTCTCTTAAAGAAAAGTCAGTGAAAACAAAAGTTGGTTTTAACACTCAAGTTTCTCTAGCAGTAAAATTTCGACATAAAAACAATTAAATCGACTGATCATGGCAAAGTTTGTTTATCTAACACCTATGAGTAAGTTAATATTAGTTATTTGAATTTTAACAAATATAATCCCCTATTGAAACCCAGACAGCTGGATTATGTTAGAAGCTCTGGACAGATAGCTGCTGGGAGCATCAGAAAGTGAGGTAGGATGATCACAATTAGTTTGAGAGCTGCCTGGACTACACAGGCAGGTCAAAATCCACCTGTGCAACAGTATGAGTGCTTCTACATAAGGCAGTCATTTTTTAGATAGCCAAACTGAGATAGTCACTTAAAGAAAATTATGAGTAAGACTACATATCTCCTGAAGATATTTTGTTTTAAATTATTTAATTTTGAGAGATAAATATATATAAATTAATCTGATGTATATTAGAGGAATGTTTTAATATAGAGTTATTTTAAATTTTAAAATGTAATATTATTTTACTATTTATTTATTTGAGAGAGAGAATGGGCCTGCCAGGGCCTCCAGCCACTGCAAATCAAATTCAGATGCGGGCGCCTCCGTGTGCATCTGGCTTACTTGGGTCCTGGAGAAATGAGCCTCGAACCAGAGTCCGTAGGCTTCACAGGCAAGCGTTTAACCACTAAGCCATCTCTCCAGCCCAATGTAATTTTAAATCATTTTTATATTAAAATAGATAAAGTTTAGATATGAAATCCAAATGTTGTAACTACATGTGGTACTTGCATTGTTTATAAAACAGATTTTAGTGTTTTAACTTAGAGATACTTTGTTTTGACCCAGGAATTCAGGTTGTCTTAGGAATGTAATACTGAAGAAATTTAAGGACAAATTTCTCTTGAAGTGACTGAAATCTAAAAGTTACACAAAACTTGAGTCAAAATTATGATCGTTTTTACTTAATACTTTTAAATATATATAAATATATATAGTCATGCTATTATTTATTCTTGAAATGTTTTTATATATTTCAAAATTTTAAATATTTCTATGATTTATGTTTTTGTAAAATTTATTCTTTTTAAATTAGTCATTTTAGTATAAAATTATAGAGAACCATCTAAAACTTTATTAAGTATCTAATAGACTTTTGTTGTTAATTATTTAATTATTTCCAATAGGAGTATTTGAGATATGAAACTGAGACCGTCACTTAAAGAAAATTTTGATTAAGACAGATTATATGTATCTTAAAAAATTAAAACCTTTTGACTTTAAAGTTATTTAATCTTGAGAATTATATTTATTAACTCAGTGTACATTGTAGGCATTTTATCAAATTTTATGTTTTTGATCAATGACTATTAAAGTGGATTTTATTTATGATATATAGCAGTTTATGTGTTTTCATGGGATTAGCATTGTTGAAAAACAACAGATTTTAACCTTATGATTTCATTTCATTTTTAAACCTAATAATAGGAGTTATCTTAGAATATGGGGTTGTGTTATTTTTTATTTTTCATTTCCTTATGATTGATAGCTTCCTTAAATGTAGACAATAATCCATGGTAATTCCTTCCTCTGCTATATGAATCTCTATTTTATCTTGATGTCATCATTCCTTTCCTATTATGATGGACCTGTGAAGATAGGTTTATGCACAGCAAGGTCATGAATATCCAGGCCATTGTGTGTCTGGAAGAGGGCATTGTAAGCAGCCCATCCTTCCTTTGGCTCTTGCATTCTTTCTACCACCACTTCCTCAATGGGCACTGAGTCTTGGAAGGTTTGATAGAGATATTTCAGTGTTGAGCACTCCTGTGTCACTTCATCTCAGCACTATGGTACCTTCTGAGTCATCTCAAGGTCATCATAATCTAAAAAGAGAAGCTTCCCCAACCAAAAGTGAGGGTAGCATTACTGCATGGGTATGAACATTAAAAGAAGTGCTCACCAGGCACTTTGGTGAGGACAGTATATACATTTAGCCAGACACCAGCAGACATTAAACTGCTAGGGCTCATGACTACCCCTGCTGTAGGTTTTCAGTGTCAGGCATGTATTTCCCTCCCATGGAGAGGGCCTCCAATCCAATTAGAGAACAGTTGGTTTCCCCCATAACAGACAAGCCACTGTTGCTCCCGTTGGCTCATTTGTCCTGGCTGGCCATATTTAAGGCTTGCAGTGTCCACTGTTGTTTATCTACGCTCATGATTTCTCTCTCTCACAATGGAACTTCATGTACCATAGCTTTTTCCAGCTTATTCTCTCAATTGGTTTACACAGAGGTTTTCAGCTCATCTCCAACAGGATTTTCCAGGGACCTTGCAGCACGAGTAGGTGGAGTCTTCGGCAACAGGGCCTTTGCAGCTATGCCTGGTGGGAAACCAAGAGCCTAGGCAATGGCCTGTAATGTTTTGGGGGCATCAGGGACCTCCCTGGCCAACAACTCACTGGAAGGTATCCCATCCCTGGCACTGAAAATTTTCTAGTAACAATGTTTGGCTTGTGGGGGTGCCACTATCTAAAAAAGTAGGCTTCCATATGACTTATTCATGCCCTCAGAGTACAAAAGTTATACTGCTTAAAATCAGCCTATTCTCATGTAACACATACATGGTAAACCTAGTATTGTTCATTTGGTAGAACTGGCATCATTTAGATTTTGTTTTCATCTTTGATTATGAGAAGAAATTGCATTTCAAATTATAGCCTTTTAGATATAATTAACTGAAGCTTTCTGATAGAAAAGTCAGCAAAACAAATTTTGATTTTAAGACTTAGTTTCTCTAGTAGGAAAATTTTGACATAGAAACAGTTATTCGATTGACCATGGTAAAGTTTCTTTACCTAACTCTTATGAGTAAATTAGTGTAAGTTACTTGAATTTTCACACATATTATCACCTATTGAAACCCGAGCAGCTAAATTATGATAGAAGCTGTGAGCTGACAGCTGCTGGAGGCACTCTGAAGCTGAGTTAGGAGGAATGCCATGAGTGTTAGGCTGGCCAGGATTACAGAGTTAGTTCCAAATCTGGCTGTATAGAGTGAGACTTTGCTTTTTTTTTTTTTTTTTATAAAAAAATCAGTCTTATTTTAGATATCACAATTGAGATAATCACATAAAGAAGATCTTGATTAAGCCTTTGTCTTAATAAAGTTGTTTTGCTTTAACCTGCAGGGATACATATATATTAATTAATCTCATGGATTTTAGAAGCATTTTTAATATAAAGCAATTTTATCTGTTTATTTATAAGTATTAAAATAGATGAAATTTAGATATGGTATCCAAGCTTTATGTTTAAGCATTATAAGCATTTTTTATAAAAACAGATTTTAGTATTACAAATAAGAGTTAATTTATTTTGACCCAGGAATTTTGGTATTTTGACACATGGAATGTTTGAAACTTTTTTAGAGAACAAAATTTATAGTGACTGAAATCAAAATTTTATATAAAATGGAGTTTTTTTTTAGAGAGGCAATATCCCATAACGTGTTTTATTTTAGTCATGTTAATTATCATATTTTGACTGACATGGGGCATTTACAGACCATGCTACATAATGTATTGGTGGATTCATAAGCTAATGAATATTATTTAGTTTACTCAGGATTTAATTATAATTATGTGTATTTGACAAGTTAAATACTATACAGGCCCTTTTAGAAATAGCATGAATTATGATTTTGGTCTTCATGTTTTAACTATATAAATATATATTTATATATGCTTAAATCCTTGTAAAAGTTTTAAATATTTTATATTTTTATGTTTCAATTTTATAACATTTATGCAATTCATTTAGAGCTTTGCAAAGAGGTTTAAAATTTTAGTTTTTTTAAGCTTTTATTTTTATTCATTTACTTATTAGAGACAGAGAAAAGGGAGAGAGTGAGAGAGAATGGGCACGCCAGGGTCTCCAGCCTCTGCAAACGAACTCTAGACGCATCAGCAACCGTGTGCATTTGACTTACAACATTTTTAAATTCATTCTTGAGAGATTTAGAAATTAATTTGATGTACACTGGAGGCATTTTGTTCCTCAAAGTAAATTTCTTTAAATTTATATTTATTTTTTCTTTAAAGAGGGGGAGAGTCAGTGCTCCAGGGCCTCCAGCCACTGTAAAGGAACACCAGATCAATGTGTCAACTTGTCCATTTGGCTTACGTGTGTCTTGGGTGACTGAACCTGGGTAATTAAACCTGGGTCCTCAGGATTCACAGGCAAATGCCTTAACCACTAAGCCATCTCTCCAGCCCTGAACTTATGTTTTTAATATGACAGTTACAGTACATTTTAGTTATGATATTTGCAGTGTATATACACATACATGGTATTATCATTGTTTATGAACAACAGATTTTAATATTGTAATCTGCGATTCTTTTTACATAGATATTGAGGTGATCTTAGAATATGGGGTCTTTATAATGATTAAGATCAGATTATCCTCATGTAAAAGTTACATGATAAACTAATGACCATTTTGTAGAATTTGCATCAGTTAGATTTGTTGTTATCTTCAAACAAGGGAGGAAATTACTTTTACAATTATCTGCATGTGCTAGAGTGACACCCTACTTTGAAAAAAGGAATTAAAACAATATATTCAAGAAAAGATTGATTCCTCCCTTATCTTACTAAATTAAAATTTGTTTTGCTTTATAATTATTTAAAGCCAGTGGACATGGTGGTGCATTCCTTTGATCCCAGCACTCAGGAGGCAGAGTTAGGAGGATCACTGTGAGTTCGAGGCCACCATGAGAATACAGAGCAAATTCCAGGTCAGCCTGTGCTCAGGTAAGACCCTACTTGAAGAAAACCAAAAAAAAAAAAAAATTATATATAACTGATTGTGTTGACACATGCCTTTAATCCTAGCACTCGGGAGGCAGAGGTAGGAGGACTGGCGTCAGTTCGATGCCACCATGAGACTGCATAGTGAACACCAGGTCAGCCTGAGTGAGAGTGAGACCCTACCTTGAAAAAAACCTAAAAAAAAAAAAAATTAAAATTATTTAACCTTGGGGGATGAATATAAATTATTCTTATATTAGAGGCATTTTAATATAAAGAAATTTTACACTTTTATATATGACTATTAAAATAGATGAAGTTTAGATAGGATAACTGGGGTTATGCATGAGGTGAATTGACATTGCTTATAAAAAAACAGGTTTTAGTGTTATCAACTAGAGTTAGTTCATTTTGACTCAGGAATTCAGGTTATTTTGGCACATTAGATATTTAAAAATTTTTAGAGGACAAATGTTATGATTGAAATCAAACTTTTATATAAAATTGAAAGCTGTGCTGTTACGAAGGCAATAGCCCATAATATGTTTTTTGAAATCAAGTTAATTAGTATATTTCGACTGACATTTGGCATGCATGAATCATGATAGATAATATATTGATAGACAAATTATTTTAATTTATTGAAGGTGTACTAATTATAATTATGTCTATTTGGCAATGTCCATTACTAGAACTACCTTTTCAGAAACAGGTTAAATTATGATTGTTTTGCCTTAATATTTTAAAATATGTATTTACTTATGAATATATTTTCATAGTCTATTAATTTTTTTAAATATTTACATTTATGTCTTTAAATTTTGTAGTATGAGTGGAATTTAGGTCCTTTGTATACATGTTTTTTTTTTTTTGACAGAAACAGGCAGAGAGAGAGGGCTGGGAGGGGGAAATGGGCGTGCCAGGGTCTCCAACCACTGCAAGCCACCCCCAGATGCATGCACCATGGCCTGTGTCTGGTTTATGTGGGTTCTGGGGAAACAATCCAAACTCCTTTGGCTTTGCAGGCAAGTGCCTTAACCACTAAGCCAGCTCTCCAGCCCTGTTTAAACTTTTTAGTTCATTTTTAACTTAGTATAAAATTATACAGATCCTTCTATTAATCTTTTTAAAAATGAATCATTAATTTTTGAATGCCAATTATTTAAGTATTTTAAACAATGGGAGTGTTCTCAGATATCAAAACATAGACTCTTAAATAAAAATATGACTAAGACTGGTTTTGTATCTTAACAAGCAATGGGGCCTTGTGAAAAAGAAGGGGTCCAGTAGAAGGCAGAAAAATAAGAAGGAAAAAGAATGTAATGGGAAGAGGTCATGATCAAAATATACTTTGTACATGCATGAAAGCTGTCATTCCAAAGCTAAAAAATACTATGGACCTTATCACTGTGATAGGCACTATGGACATTTGTTTGATCTCTGGGTGCTTCTGTGATGACTTGCATACAATATACTTCTGCCATAATACTACATCATCAAGGCTGTCAGGGACATATTCAGGTTTTAACCATGCATGTGTGAAAAAGTAGGTGAAATATAAGCCTGCCAGATATGATTTGATATATTTGTCTGAAAACCAGGTCTCAGTGCATGAATGGTTTGTCATTTCAAATACGGTCACCAGCTGAAATCTTATCAGAAACATGTAAACCCATGTGGTTGCACTTGATTAGATACTGCCTCCTCATAGAGTTGATCTCTAACATCAGACGGTCCTCCACTTCATAACATATGTAGGGATTAGGAAGGTTGTATCATCAGTATTTTCTAGGTCAGTGTGATTTCATGAAGGAAATGTAAGGAAAAATCATCATTTTTTTGTCTGTAACAGGTTGTGCTATCAAGCCTCAGATCCACTACCATGCCAGCATCCATCATTAAAGAATACTGCACCTGTCCCTGGAGGTTCCGATGAGTCAGAAGTCTTCAGCATGCAGGGGAATCTACCCATTCTTCACCTGAAATCCCAAAATAAAGACTGCTTACTACTGACCTGATGGGTCAACAACAGGGACAATGAACATCTACAACATCAATCCCTCAAAATTCGCAAGTTCACCATAGATTCTCTGGCCATGTACATGATATGAAATCATATTCGGGAGCTTGATACGGACCTGATCATTTCTGATTGGATCCAATAAAAAAACACATTATGGAAAGTAAAGAATCTTTAGAGGTAGCATCATCATTTACCTATGAAGATGATCATCACATGTTCCATGCAATTTAACTCTTGAGGATGTCTTCATGGCACTGTGAGGTCTTGACTTTTCTCTAAAACACACATTCAGAAAGACCTTCTCAGAACTTGTGTTTCTTCATACCTATGCACAAGAATATAGGCCAGGCCAGGGTAGCTCTTCATGACCTAGCTCCCTTACCTGGATACTTGCAGTGGACCATGGACACAGTAAGAGTCCTAACTCTCCAGAGAAGACACCTATGAAATTCCACCTCCCACATAATCATTTGCAATGTCCCCAGTTCTTCAGAGGACCAAATGCCTTTTGAATCTCTAATACTATTTACAGTGTTAGCAAATAAAGATTTTTGTCTTTCTGTGTATTTTCTGTCTCTCTGACTTTGATTTTAACAACCCAGTGTCCAAGGTCACTGTGTTGGACAATTCTCATAGAAATATAACATTCAGATTTGCATGAGCAAGAAAAAGAATGTGAAAGAGGGGTTTTCAATATTCCAAGCAGCAATAAAGTCACTTAACAGCAGCAGCAAATTAAAAAAAAAACTCATTGTTTAGCAATACACAGGGGAGTAATCATGGTTTGTTATGTTATGCCTTTTGTAATTTAGATTCAATTCTTATTTTACTAATTGTGGAGATTTGTTACATTGATATGTTTCATAATTAGATTCTTTAGTATTTTTATATGAAGAGGGAAATAATGTAAAAAATTACAGGTCGCAGAGAGAGACAGCAATAGAGAGGAAGTTAGGAGAATGTCCATGTGTGGGAATAAAGTTTTGATGAGCAATATTAAAAAGATGAAAATAATTTTTGGATAAAGGGAGATTTTTTAAAGTTGAAATGAAGTGGCTTTCTGAGACAAAATGTATCCAAGCATTCAAATGGACAAGAGTAGAAAATCATCAAATTTACTTCAGAATGTCTGAGTAAGTTAACTTTGTGAAAGATGAAATTTAAAGTTGGTGAATGTTCAATGATTTGAGGTTATTAAAATTTTGAATATCAGTATTTAGCACATTAATATAAAACTAAAATATTGTCTTGTAATTAAAACAATGACCCTTTTTCATGATATTTTCTGCTCTTGGCAACATTGTAAGAGCTGACTTAAAGAATACTAGCAAGCCTGTTGCCCTGTTGATCAGAAGACATGAAATCTCCAGAGGTTGAACACTAATACACATCCTCTAAAGAGAAGTTATGAAAGGGAATAATGATCCCCGTGCTTCCATGGAATGCCACATGGTCTGCAAGACCCTGACCAATCCCTGCAGATGGCACAACTGACAGACAAAATATGACAGGAGTCAAGGGACTCTTCCCAAGTCCCTAAGTGTTACCCTGAAAAAGACTCAATTGACCATAACAGTTAAAGCAAAGGTTACTGTTTCATACCTACATGGTCTGAGACATCCAGCAAGAATGTCTAGACAAAATGAAAATAATTCCTGGTATTCAAAACAAAGTTGTACCTGCTACTCGTCATGATTGTTGTCCTGACATGGTTCAGCCAGAGAACGTGTGATGCTCCTGTAGGTGTACCAAGACATTCATTCAGGTGACAGCTAAAGCATTCACATGGCAAGCATAAAAAGTGAGATACAGGGCTGGAGAGATGGCTTAGTGGTTAAACACTTGCCTATGAAGCCTAAGGACCCCGGTTTGAGGCTTGATTCTCCAGGACCCACGTAAGCCAGATGCACAAGGGGGTGCATGCATCTGGAGTTCGTTTGCAGTGGCTGGAGGCCCTGGTGCACCCATTCTCTCTCTCTCTCTCCTTGCTTATTTCTGTATCTCTCTCTCTCAAATAAATAAATAAAAAATAAAATATATTTTTTTAAAGTGAGATACAAAAGAGCACTATTAAAATAATGAACCAGTTTATAAGTTACCTTCAAAAGGAACAACTTCACATGAGTCAATGTATGGTGGGTCCATAATAGCTCTTGATTTAAGAGTGATCCATGGGAGTGATGTGTGGATAATGATCATACTCAGCCTTACCTGTGTCCCCACAGACAAACCTTTTCTTGGCTGCCATATTATTAGTGGCAAGATATCTATACTTTTCTGTCAAAATGAATTTACCTGGCTCTATTTGAATAAGCTCCAAGCCCTTTACAATGTCTCCTCTATTATTTTATTATTATTATAAAAATCTCCACCACAGGTGGGTCTGTCACATCCATCCTCAAAGTTGAAATAAACTGCCTGAGCTTTGACCCAGCTTTGAAAACATCCTTCTATGAGACATAGGCCCCCTCTCCTAATATCCTCACTAGCATAGGGGAAATATTTTGGGGCAATAATGTCCAAAAGATTTTACTCATACTTCTCCATGCAAGGGACTCAAATTTCTACCACTTACAGTAAATATCTACACACCTAAAACAGAACATCTTAGTTAACTGTTTTCAGCACAGGACACATTATTTATAGCTTTTCACTCCTTTCTCCCTACAGTCTTGACTTTCACCTCCATTAACACTCAGGAAATAATCAGATCTCCCCAAATTAATTATCTCCATGAAGCCTGATGTCCTCAGTCTTTTGAAAAGGATGAAATGGCTAAACTCACACTTAAGAGATCCATCAATAAGCTCACATTTGGGACTCAATTGTTGTGGGCTACTTTTCCTTTAATGAACGTTTTACGTTCCCCCATTACTCCCCATCATACAAGGCATTTCCATGGTTTTATTTTTTTCATTTCCATGGTTTTGAAGTCCTTGATAATAGGCCTTTATTCCAGGTAGGACTCTAGTTAGACACTTGTGCTGGGATTAAAAGTGTGTGCCACCATGCCCGGCTTGATCCACATACTCATGATCTGTCTTAATATCACTGAGACAGAAGTTCAAAGCCATCATTGAGTCCCAGGCTAAGTACAGCCCCACGCCTGACTCCACATTTCAGGACCACCTCTTCACTTAAACCTGAGGGATCAAGTACATCATGATATACTTATGCAGAACAAAAGGTCAAGGTATAGATGTTCGAACTGGTCCCTGTCACTGTGGCTATTACTTCCAAATGTGGTAAAGATCCAAGGCCTGTCACTGTTGGTACATCTTTATAGAGTAATGACCCTTGTCTTAAAAACTCAAATAGTGAATCTCATGGGACTTTTAGAGATTTGTTTACTATTGTCCTAACATATAGGCTTTTAAAGAAATATATCAGACACTTCCAGGCTCTAGCCAGTAATCCAGGGTTCTTTGACCTTCTTAGTTGTATGAGAAACTTTCACAGGCTTTTTTTCATATATTCTGGAAATGTGAAAGGACTCAAACCATTTTAGGAAATTCATCTTACGCCTGTAATGCTGGGGCAACAGCTGGATCTGTTTTCTACACTGAGAACATCGCCTACCTGGCATGATATCCCCCGTCTGTATTCTTTCACTCCTGTACTCTTGTGGTGGGTCCAGGCTTTCTTCTCATTCTGATGGTCACTATGGTTACACTCCTTACCTACCTTCCTGGAGTCACTCTGTGATATCATCTGTAATTTAACCCATGCTTGTCTGCCTCAACATTCTCCTGCTTGCACTATGTGGGGACTAATGGGGTAGTGGTGGTACTACATGTGGTTAGTTTGCTCACATACCTCTCTCTCAAGGAAGCCACACGTCCTCCAGTTATGTATCCTCCTTTGATTTTGCCAGGTCTAAGACAGTCAGGACCTCCTTGTAGATGAAACTGAAAAGCACACATAACATGTATCAGTGACTAGACTTTAATCATCTGTCAGGATCACTGTGGATGTCCTGTGTTAGACATGTGGCTCTGGTCAGCCTGCTTGGTTTTGAGCATGATGTTAGATCTTTGGGGTAGGGTAGGCTCAGAGCACGACTGCTGTTGCCTGTGACCATGCTTCTTGTCTTATCGGGTAATGTCAGATACAAAAAGCCCCAGCTGTACATTTCCTAGGGTACCAACACTCAAACTCTGCCTGACTATCCATGTGAACCCCCCATCAATACATAAATGTAGTCCCTTGGAGTCTCTTTATACAGACAGTTTCTCTATACTGAGATGTCCACTGTGGTATACTGTAATTAATCTGATAAACTTTCCACTTTGGCTTTCTCTCTGATTTTTTCCCCATAGCCTACATCTCCAGCCTGGCACTATAATTCATCATGGCACCAGGATGACTATGTAATTTAGTAAGGGTTTATGTTTGGGCTACAATCTCTTAGAGGTCGCTTTGTTCCCTTTAAAGAAGCTCTGAGAAACTGAGCCGGGCGTGGTGGCGCACGCCTTTAATCCCAGCCCTCAGGAGGCAGAAGTAGGAGGATCACCGTGAGTTCAAGGCCACCCTGAGACTACATAGTGAACTCCAGGTCAGCCTGAGCTAGAGTGAGACCCTACCTCGGAAAACCACACACATACACACAAAAAAAAATCTCTGAGAAATCATGAGTTGGACTGATATTTACACTAGTGGTACCAGCAACTTGATAGACAGAGGCGAAAGGTTCACACGTTTAAGGATTTGTGGTCTACAGAGGGGGATCAAGGGCAACTAGGTCAAATATTGTGAGAGCATTTCTCAAAAATAAAGGGTAAAAATCACAATTACACCTCAGGATATATGTCATTGGTAGAGTGCTTGCTTAGCATGCTGGAAGCTCTGGTTTCAATCCCTAAGGCTCCTTTCCCTTAAAAGACAAGAAAAGGAAAAGAAGCCATATAGAAATATATTTCAAGACAGAATTTGTACACCTGTAAACCTGCCTTTACATAGAATATCATGATTATTTAGGAACACTTTAACTCTCCATGGAAACTCTGATGATTTCAAGGAGCATATGTTGTCAGGAGAGTCCACACCTGAAAATATGCTAGGCCTACATCTAGGCTCAAGTTCCCGAACAAAGAAAAAAATTGTAAGTAATTACTCTTGCAACATTTAAAGTTTTACATGATTATTCTGTACCAATTGTAATGTGTAAACTTGTATTGTAGATGATAACATCATTTCATACCTGAGCACCTGCCACAAATGCACAATTTAGAAACTCTTTTCAGGCTGGAGAAATGGTTGAGCAGATAAGGCCCTTGCATTTGAAGCCTAAGGACTCAGGTTCAACCCCTCAGAACCCACGTAAGCCAGATGCATACGGTGGCACATTAGAGCACATTTGTAATGTCTAGAGGCCAGGTGCACCTGTTCTCATTCTCTCAACAAATAAATGACTAAAAACTTAAAAAGAAATGAGAATACTATTTGGGACCTCATAAATACTTATCCAAGCTTATAAAACTCAGGAGGCCTGTCCTGTGATCAGGTCAACACCAGCACTTACCTCAATACCAGCAATATTTCTCTTGATAGCCAGTTTTGGTTGACTCTCATGACGACCTGCCTATAGAAAAACACATTATGGAAAAAAACCTATTCTGTCCATCTTCTTATCCTATCGGTAAAAGGGAAAATCCCCCAGGTAACCCTGATATTGGCATGAGACTGCCTGGACCCTTTATGCATGCTTCAGAAGCAGGCCTTTTGCTCCTGTCTTCTTGATTTCCTTGCTCCTGGGTCCACAACACCTTGTTCCCCTGGGCCACAGTGTGCCCTCGTAGAGTGAGTAGACCTGAGATCCCAGTTTGTTCCCCACACCCTAGCTCCTCAGCCCTGGTACCCTGGCTGCTGGTGTGGGGAAGCACGTTCCCTGTGGGTGTGCTGTAAGAACAAGCCTTTTGTTCCTGGCTTTCTGATTTACTTCCCCCCTCAGTCATTAATTTCCTGTAGTCCTAGGTTGAGGTTGCCCATGTGGACTGAGTAGGCCTGAGATCCCAGGTCATTTCCAACCTCCAAGTTACCTGGCCCCTAGTACCTTTGGTTCTGGCATGGGGCTGCCTAGACCTCACACGCATGGGGCAGGAACAGGCATGTTACTCCCCACTTCCCAGCTCCCACTAACCCAAATCCTGGTTCTCTGGTGCCAGAGAGTGCACAAGTAGACTGAGTAGGCTTGAACTCCTAGTTCCCCACCTCCCACTTCCCCCGGTGTCCCTGTTGAATTTGAAACCTCCAAAATCTGCACATCTGAGGTTATAACCCAATCCTACTCCAATCTGCTTCACACCTCAAACATAACACTCTCTGAAGATCCTACAAGGACATAAACTTGCTTTCTTCTCAAAAAAATAAGACTTTTACCCTGAAGCGGGTCTACCACAATGCAAAGCAATAAGGATTCATAGTCATACATGGAAGCCTTGAACAAAAACAGAGGAAACAACAGAAACTGAATACCACAATGACAACACAATAAGCTATGCTACCCCTGACTGAGTGAATTGCTGAACTGGAAAGACATCATGAAAAAAAATCAATGTCATAAATAAAATTTAGCACAATAATCTCATACAACCCACAATTTTTATCACTAGGCTTAACTTAATTGAAGAAAACCATAAAGACCTCAAAAAGGAGATAAAAAGACTTGAAGGTGAGTCAACAAATAGAGGATCTCAATAACCAGCTGACTAGGCTTAATGAAAACATGATCAAATGCAAGAATGAATTACTGGAAGCGTTAAAAAAAAATAAAACCTTAACCTGAAACAAGACCTCAAAGATCAGATGGACATGATACAAAAAAACATAACCGAGAAAAATCAAATAGAGCTTCTTAAAACCTCTCTAGAAGCCCTCACTAAGAGGGTCAATCATGTGGAGGAGGACAGAACCTCTGAGCTGGAAGATAAGACAAAAGAAATTGATCAGGAGTCCAAATATTCTGCTCAGTTAAACAAAGAAAATCATTTTATGTCTGGCTCAGGGAAATTCACAGAAGAGGGGGCGGAAAGATTGTTAAGAGCAAGGAGTTGGGTCATTGTGCACAGAGACATTGCCTCTCTTCCGTAACTGATGGCTACCCCCACAAAGCAAGACACATAATCTCCATGGGGGAAGGACAGGGAGAAAGCTAACGATGGTACCATCATGGCTGTACAAACAGCATATACAGAACTAATAAAAATAAATTTATTTAAAAATGCATAAGATTCTATACTCAGCACCTATAGGTTTTAGCTTTTCATTTTGTCCTATTTTAGTTGTTTTTATCTTTATCCTTGATAAAGAATATTATTTCTAGTAACTAAAAATTTTTTAACCAGAAAATACCTCTTTTTCCCTTCTTGTTTTTTTCTAATACCTTATTATATGAAAATGATGAAATTACATCAACTTAGCCTGTAACTCAAGAATAAAAAAAGAATTAAGACAAAATAAAGAAAAAAAATCGTGCAAACAGAATATGAGACAACTGTGGGATGCCGTAAAATGAGCAAACATCCAGGTCATGGGTGTACCAGAAGGAGAAGAAATCCAATTCAACCTAAAGAGCCTAGAAGAGGATGAACACAATAACCAAAAGTAAAGCAGGTATGAGATAATTCCAAGCACCAAACACCACAAACCCTCTGGCCTGGCAGAGATTAAATCAAACTTCTCAGCTGGGCTTGAGAGATGGCTCAGTGGTTAAGGCACTTGCCTTTGAAGTCTAAGGACCCAGGTCCAAACTCCAGATTCCATGTAAGCCAGATGCACAAGGTGGTGCATGCATCTGGAGTTCGTGTGCAGTGGCTAGAGGCTCTGGCATGCCCATTCTCACTCTCAGCCTTTCTCTCTCTTCCTCTGTCTCAAATAAATAAAATTGAATCTTTAAAAAAATACCTCAGAGCTATAAATTGAAATATTAATGGACTTAACTCACCCATAACAACAAACAAGTGAACAGGGTAGATCGAAAATGAACCCTTCAATGTACTGCCTTCAAGAAACCCATATCACCATTAAAGATAGACATTTCCTGTGGTGGTTAATGTGTCAACTTGATCTGTTTAGTAATCCACAGAAATCCCTTTCAGGT
This sequence comes from Orientallactaga sibirica, assembly GCA_036365145.1. Taxonomy (NCBI): domain Eukaryota; kingdom Metazoa; phylum Chordata; class Mammalia; order Rodentia; family Dipodidae; genus Orientallactaga; species Orientallactaga sibirica. The sequence continues at coordinate 2,804,167 of JAEOAD010000982.1, forward strand.
GTGTCTCTGAGGTTGCTTCCAGGAAGGATTAACTGAAGGAGAAAGTCCTTCCCCAGAGTGAGCTCTTTTTGGAGTGGGCAGACCCTCTCCGTTAAGAACTTTATATAGGAGCTCGGGGTGAAAAGAGCCCCTTCCTTCCACTTGGCTGCTGGAGCTGCTTGCTGCTGCCTTCTGGCACCGACCAAAGACCCATGTGGATTGAAAAAAGCCATGCCTCAGGAAGCCTCCAGGCGTTTAGTGCCAGATTGGGACTGCTGAAGCATCTGGCCACATGGACTGAGCAGCACCTGGGTTCCTGGATTCTCGGGCCTCCAGCTGCTATTGGATTACTATAAGCTAATCCAATCAATTAGCTTTTTAATATAATTCATTCTAGCAGTTCTGTTCCTCTAGAGAACCCTGAATAATACACCTCCTTATGGTGAAAGGATGGAAAATTATTTTCACAAGCAGGTACTGCTAAACTACTATCTGACAAAATAGACTTCAATCCAAAAGTAACCAAAAAGGATAAAAAAGGGCCACTTTTTACATTCAGTGGAAAGGAACCCTTAGGTGAAACTGGAAACAGAGTCATAGAACTACCCTATAAAGGTCAAAATCGTGAACTCCAACAAGAAGCTCTCAATAGTCTTTTAGTCAAAAGAGGTTACACCCACCAAAATCTCTCATTAATAATGCTTATTCCATTGAACCTATGCTGGCCCCAGTCTGCTTTGGAGAATCTGTGCTTTCTTTTGCAGAAGGCAGCTAGAATGAGGAGATAACTAATTGAGACGAGCATGAGTGAAGCATCCACAGCAAGCCTCACAACCAGCACCAGGCTCATAGAGACAGATGAGGACACTCAAACACACCAAAGCAGAAATCCAGAACATGCTGAGAGTACAACACTAAAGCAGACTTAAAACACATCCCACCCTGTCTCAAGGAATTTTGCTGGAGAGGGGGAATAAAGCTTCTAAGAGCCACAGAGTGAAAAGAAATGTCCACAGGCACTACCTGTCCCCTTACAATGACTGTCTGATGTGTTCACGTCTCATAACCTGCAAACCTAGGCCATCAGCAGAATGGGGGCAAGGAGGAGGGAAATAAAATACTAATGTATGATGTGTCCATACAACTTTCTACTTAATTTTAAAAAATGGAAATCTCCACACTGGCAAGTATTTTACAGTCCACCTGTAACTCCTTGATAAATACAGACTTCCATGAATAAAGCAGTCTAACTGAATTCAGTCTTTTGAGGGGATATTTGTGAACTCTATATTCTCTGTGAAACACTACAGGATCTATGTACAGCAAATGGATATTTATAAACTTCGAGGAGGCATTCTAAAATAATCTTTCAATCTCGCTGATATATACAAAAATTCCATGGAGAATGTCTTAGAACCTATTACTACTAACAACCAGCATCTTTCCTTATGCCTCTACCCTGTGAATATAAAACCACATTATCATTCAGCTAGGCTACAATAAAATTGGTTTTTATGTGGGAGATGTGAAAAATATCTGTGCAGGTGGAAATAAGGACTGGAACACAGAGTCTCCAAAGCACCTACTGTGTAAGCATCTGAAACTAGACAGAATCTAGTGAGTGGATGAGTATCATCTCATGCCTGCACACTAGTCAAGATCATCAGACTGCTGAAGGGATGAGGCACACACCATTCACGTCCTGGAAGTGGAGGAGAGACTATCTGCACTGTGCTTTGAACATCCTATCACATACCTTCTAGCCAAAACATTTTCAGGAAAGATCACCCTTTCTTGACTGGGCTTAGTATCAGATTCAAGATCAACAAAAAAAAAAAAACCAGGAAGCTACAACTCCCTAACATTCGTAGGTTCAATATAAACCTCTATCCTAGCAAATACACAAACCTGTCTTATATAGGCTTGCTATGGAAAACAAAATGTCCTACCCAATGGCCTGTCTCAAATGCACATTACGAAAGTGGTTTAGCAAATTATCACCCTTTCCCATGAGTAACAAAATTAGATGTCCTTGCTCATAAATAAGCCACGATTAACACATACCTTAAATACAGAAATGTTTCAACTGATGACCTTGTGCCGACTATGCCATGTTTTGACTCGTGTGTGGAAAATACATCCTGCAACACATGGAGTGCATTTCTTATTGATCCTATATAACTGTACCTTCTCAAGTCTCTGTATTTGTTGTAATCTATCAAATCACATGCAAAACAATGTGACCAATCTCTTTGTCTCTTGAGTCTTTATATGCCAAAATTACATGGTGAATGCACTATAAAATTTTCTAAGGGGGCTGGAGGGATGTCTTACCAGTTAAGGCATTTGCCTGTAAAGCCAAAGGACCCAGGTTCAATTACTCAGGACCCACATTAGCCAGATGCACAAGAGGCGCATGCGTCTGGAGTTCGTTTGCAGTGGCTGGAGGCCCTGGCATGCCCATGCGCTTTCTCTGTCTGTCAAATAAATAAATAAATAAATAATATTAAAAAAACTTCTAAGACCAATGCACATCTGAAAATATGAAGGTTTCCAATGTGGGAATGGAGATCCACCCCCCCCCAAACATCTACATTAGCAAAGAATTTACTCAGGAGGTTGACGAGAAACATGGCAAAACAACGTTCTCATTGACATGTCTATAATAGAAAACATTCTTTTCACTATAAGTATTTTATCACATTTGTATATATTAGGAAGGGTCTGTTATTAATATTTTTGAGAAAATATACTCTCTTATGAAAATCTATACAAACAGCCATGTAGATCAATGAAACAAAAGAGAGTGCCCAGATATAAACCAAGGCAGGTACAGACATGTAAATTTTTGACAAAAATTGTCAAAAAATCCACTGGAGAAATGACAGCCTCTTTACCAAATTGTGCTAAGATAACTTGATATCTATATGAAGGAGGATAAAAATAGAAACTTCTCTCTCTCCCCACAGAAGAATCAAGTCCAAATCAATCAGTAACACTGTGCTTAGAGCAATGATGCAGCCTACAGAATGGGAGAAAAGCTTTGCCAGCTGTACATCTGGCAGAGAATTAGTATGTAGCATTTACAATGAACTCAAAAAAACTAAACTATAAGAAATAATACAACCTAATAAAAATTGGCAAGAAAAATGTATAAAGAGTTCTCAAAAGAATAAATATAAATAAACATCTATAATATGGACTAGGGGCTGTAGAGATGTCGCAACCTATTAAAGGTGCTTGCTTGAAAAGCCTGATAGCCTGGGTTTGATTCCCTAGAGCCAACTAAAGCTTGATACTTTGTCTCAAGTGGCAGAAACCCATGGTGTGCCCATTCTCTCTAATAAATAACAATATTAAAAAATGAAAATATGTTCTAATATACTTAGACATCAGAAATGCAAATTAAACCTTTTTGGGTTTCCAGCTTACTCTTATCACAATGGATATCAAGAAAATAAATAATAAATGTTGGCAAGTGTGGGAGGAAATAGGAACCATTTTCCACTCCTGGGGGGAATGTAAACTGGTAGAGTTACTGGAGATATAAATGTGGAAGTTACAAAGACAATGAAAAATACATTTATCACATGACCAGCAATAGTACACCTTGGCATATACTTTAAGGACTATTCATTACTACAGAGTAATTGTTCATCCATGGTTATTGCTACCCTATTCACAATACCAAGGAAATGGAACCAACCTAGATACCATTCAGCTAACAAATGCATAAAGAATATGTGGTATATTTACACAAAGGGGTTGGATTCAGCTGTAAAGAAAAGTGAAATTTTAAAATTTCAAGGGAAATATATGGATATGGAAAATATTATACTAAGTGAGATTAACACAGGCTTAGAGAAATCAAACTTTGCTTGTTCTCTGACATGTAGACCTAGATTCAAATGTTTAGATTTGTTTGTGAGTTGGAAAAAAGATAGTAGTAGCTACCAGGAAATTACAAAGAGTCCATGATTTTGGGATGAGGGGATGGCCTTATGGGGAGGTTATATGTGTAAGTAGAGAGTCAAAATATTGGGGGTGAAATATGAGGAGAGGGGACGGAGAAGAGGTGGAGTTGTGAGGAGTATTAAACCAAAATTGAGATTTATGAATATGGCTTATATGTTAACCTCCTTCCTGGCTAGCTAATAATACATACATATATAGATATATATGGAGAGCTTGGGCAGATAGATCTGTATAGTTAAAAAAATGTACCCAGAAGCTCTAGAATATTATTAGAAAAATTTCAGTACCAGGAGTAGGATACCTTCCAGCAATTCCTTGGCCATGGAAGCTCCAGATGCCCCAAACCATTACAAATTATGGCCAAGGAATTTGATTGCCCATCAGAACTAGGTAGTAAGACCCTATTGCTGAACTCCAAATACTTGGAATGTGGGTCACTGAGAAATCAAGCTGGAGCTGAGATGGAAACCTCCTCCCTGTTGACTACGAGTCACAATGCTGGAAAGTCCTACCTCTCGGTTGTGGGAGAAAAGTGATAAATAATGGTCCTACCCAGCAGAAAGTTCTGTGGTATGCCTACCTCAATGCTTACCTAGGAAATAGCAAGGCTCCAGTGACAATATGTTCAGGGTCGCTGTGCTTTCATGAAGAGAACATACCATGCAAAAAGACAAACAAAAACATGTGTGAGGATACAGTTTGCTCTACCAGAACCCTGGCCCATGCATATTATTGAGGAATCCTGTAACTCTACCTGGAAACTTGGACAACTTCCAGCTCATCTGTGTGTGAGCAGGTTCCATCCTTCCATGGCCTGGAATCTGAAAATGAACTAAGCTTACTCTGGGTCTGGCAGGTCAACCCCAATGCCAGTGATCACTGATATAATCAATGCCTTAAATTTCACAGATTCAATGTAAATTTCCTGGCTATGAACATCCTATGAAAGCATGTTCTCTAGACTTTCTATGGTCTCCTTGATGTCTGAGACAAGCTCCTGACAGGATTGTGTATTGATAGAAAAGAAGGATAAAGGACAGAACCATCATTTAGTGTAAATGAAGATCAGCTGCCCTGTGCAGGATCATACCAGCAGTTACTTAGACAAGGGAGATCTCGACCCGTCTCTTCAGATACACATGTAAAAAAAAAGATTTTCCATACACATCTGATTCCATCTGTCCTTATTCAGATTTTCAATATTATTGTATCATTTTGGAACCACTCTACCTCCACTTGTGCAGATGGCCAGGGAATCAGTCTTGTAAGAGAACTCTTACTACCTTCAGTGATGGACACAATGAAAATTACATAGAATCCTTCTGATGCCTCTACAATGATGAACACTCAGTATACATAGTCTAACAGCCAGTAAATAATGAAAATATTGAATAACCTATTTAGGAAGTTAGGAGTTTATTATAATTGGACAATGAAAAAAAATGTTGCAGAACATGCCTGATTACCTTGAAACTTTATTAAGGATAAATGAAAATGTGATGTTTTCTAATGATTTAATATTGCACAAATTAGCCAAGATTTCATTTAGATACCTGCTATAACATATAGCAATGCCAAGTTAGGCATAACATACCCATGTACATGGATATTGAAGATCAGGTGGCCTGCATTGTGTTAAGACTACTCCATAACATAACTTACTTTGAGAAATTTTCTACCACTTATCTTTCAAAAAGTATTATTTTCCTTAAGAGATTGCAAAAACTATGAGTCAGAAGGATGGCATGGACCTGACATTCCAGGTATACTGGAGAGTTAGGCAGGAGGACTGCAAGTTCCAGGTTTGCTTGGGCTACAGAGAAGTTCAAGCCCAGACCTGGAAACTTAATGAGATTCTGTCAAAATATAAAACTAAATAAATGAGGAATAAAGATGTAGAGTGTATTCAGCTTGACTGAGTCCCTATATTCCAGTCCTCAATATTCCCAATTTACCAAAACAGCCAAATTAAAGGAAAATTTCCTATTATTTTAAGTAAATATGCATTTTACTATTTCCACGCAAATGTTTTTATGTCTGTTAATTTCTGGCATACAGTACTAAGAGCAAATAACTTAATGAATTACATACTAAAATTTATATAAAAGGAAAAGAAAATTTTTACAAGTTCTTATATCATTTGTTCTTATCAATTACTGACAGGACCTCCTCCACTGTTAAGGAACACATCATATCCAGCAGGATAGGTGGGTGAATTTTCCATCAATATATTATGGAGAGAGACAATATTTTCATAATGGGATGACTACATAATAATCTCGGCTTACAACTAGCCTCCAGATCCAGAGAATCTCTGATAACTGTCACAGGTTTACCATAACTTTCTCAATCCTACTGAATGGGAAACTTGTCTCCAGTAAAGCTGTTAAGCAGACTGTATTATTACACACTAGTGTAATTGCCAGAAATGTATAGATAGCAGAGAGGCTAGAGATATCATCAACATTTACAAAGCATAGGAAAAGCAAATGTCCTGTCATGTGAATTGTCCAATAAAATACTTACCTTGATACCAGCAATGTTCCATTTAATGACCTTTTCTCGACCACTGATGTCCTAAGCACCTCTGAAAAAATATCCTGGAATTACCATGGGATACATTTCATATCTTACTTGTTAAATTGAAAATTCTGAATTCAGTGCATCACTACAGGATCTATGTACAGCAAATGGCTATTTGTAGATTTCCAATAGGCATTATAAAAGAATATTTTAATCTATCAGGTCTCTTTGATATATGCTTAATTACATGGTGAATGTCTCAGATCCTATTACTGCTACCCAGCCTCCCTGTTTATGCCTCTACCCTATGAATATAAAAGCATATTATCATTCAGCTAGTCTATAATAAAATTGGTTTTTATCTGGAAGATGCTAAAAATATCTGTGCAGGTGGAAATAAGGACTGGGACACACACAGTCTCCAAAGCACCTAGTGTGTAAACATCTGAACTAGACAGAACTCTAGGGAGTGGACGAGTATCATCATCTCACACCTGCACATTAGTGAAGATCATCAGACTGCTGCAATGGGACACAGCAACATGGGATGGGGCTCACTCCATCAAAGTCCCAGATGTGGAGGACAGACTATCTGCACTGTGCTTTGAACATCCTATCACATACCTTCTACCTAAAACATTTTCAGACAGATCACCCGTTCTTGACTGGGCTTAGTATCAGATTCAAGGTCAACAATGAGAAAAAAGCCAGGAAGCTACCAACTCCAATATTTGCAGGTTCAGTATAAAACCTCTATCCTATCAAATACATAAACTTGTCTTACACAAACTTGCTAAGGAAAACAAATCATAGCCAATAACCTGTTTAAAATGGACATTAAAAAATAACTGCAAATTATTAACACTTTCCTATGAATAAGAAAATTAAATGAACTTGCTCATGAATAGGCCAATATCAGCACTTACCTTAATTCCAGCAATGGGTCAACTGACCTTGTTATTACTGTTCCATGTCTTGATCTGTGTCTGGAAAACATCCTGCAACAGATTTGGGGCATTTCCTATTGAACCTATGCAGCTGTACATTCTCAGTTTCTGCATTATTAAATGTATCACGTCACATGCAAAGCTATGGGACCTAACTCAGTGGGACCTCATGAAATTAGAAAGCTTTTGTACAGCAACAGACACTATGAATAGAGCCTAGAGACAACATACAGAATGGGAGAAAATGTTTGCCAGCTATACATCTGATAGAGGATTGATATCCAGAATATACAAGGAACTCAAAAAACAGAACAGTAAGAAATCAACCCAATTAAAAATAGGCTATGGAACTAAATAGAGTGCTCAGAAGAAATACAGATGGTATATAAACATCTAAGCGTTCCACATCCTTACAAATCAGGGAAATGCAAATTAAAACCACTTTGAGATTCTATTTCACTCCCCTCAGAATGGCTACCATCAAGAAAACAAATGACAGTAAGTCTCTTGAGTGTTTATATGCAAAAACTCCATGGTGAGTGCCTCAGTGTATGTACTATGGAAATTTCTGAGACCAATGCTAATAAATGCCCCTCTGTTTCATCAAAGATCAAACTCTGGACTATCAGCCAGGACAGAAATAAAATGAATTCTGGATTGTGTATGAAGAGATGTCAGTTCTATCCATAGAGTTGCCAGTAATGACAGGGATACATGAGAGTCTCTAAGCCCTTATGAAACAAATCTGGGTGTCAGAGATTTAGATCTGAGGTCAGCAGGAGAAGCTTGGCAGGCCTGTAGTCTAGCCAACACATTACCTGGCAGTACAAGGCATCATGGCAACACAGGGTTAAGCAGAACCTCCTCAGTGACCCAGATGCTGAAGATGACATCATCTGTACTATGGTGGGACCTCCTCGTCACTCAGCTGCTCATTACCAACAACAAAAAAAGAACAGTCCTAGTGAAACTGTATTCTCTTCCAGGGACTCTGTAAACATAACACATACACACATGATGGAACCCAGGACCTGTATACTGGAAATGTTCTAATGTTCTACTTATTGATACTACATTCACCCAGAACTTTTTATCGTGCCCTAGTTTTCGTCAATAAAAAGTATTCACGCCGGGTGTGGTGGCGCACGCCTTTAATCCCAGCACTTGGGAGGCAGAGGTAGGAGGATCGCCGAGAGTTCGAGGCCACCCTGAGACTACATAGTGAATTCCAGGTCAGCCTGGACCAGAGTGAGACCCTACCTCGCAAAACCAAAAAAAAAAAAAAAAAAAAAAAAAAAAGTATTCACATTGGTGAAAAACACTTTCTAAAATAAGAATGTGGGAAGGTTTTTGCTAGAACATCTTAGAATTCAAAGACCTCTCTTCAGCATTCATTCTTTCTTAAGTCTTGGAATTTTTTCACCAAAATGAGTTGATTTGAGTAAAGTTTTCACACAAAGGCTTGTCCACACTTTATATTCAGAAAACTTCTGACCATTATGAATTTTCTGATGTCAAATAAGCTTACTGTTTACAATAAAAGCTTCTCCACATACCCTAAACTCATAGGGCTTCACACCAGTATGAATTCTCTGATGTGCAGGAAGCACAGAACTAAATCTCATGTTCCTTACACTCATACGGTTCCTCCCCAGTATGAATTTTATGAAGAGGAAAGCCTCAGGTCCTTATACTGATAAGTTCCATACCAGTATGACTTCTCTCATTTGATATGAGCCATGAACTAAATCTAAGTTTTCCCATATTCCCATATTTTTCTTGTATGTGGTTCTGAAATCCAAAAGAAGGTTTGGGTTAACTTAGCTTGAGCAGATGGATTTTGGTCAGGTTTCAGATAAGTAGCTGTGAGCAGGTTGCTGCCTGGGAAACATGTGGGAGTGTGTTTGTAAAATTTGATCAGAGAAGAAAGTCACAACTTCTTAAAGATAGGGGGACTCCTGGCATCATTTACTCTGGAGTGACTTGATAAGTTTAAGACTCAGGTATAGGAGGCTGGAGAAATGGCTTAGTGGTTAAAGTGTTTGCCTGCAAAGCCAAAGGATCCTGGTTTGATTCTCCAGGACCCACGTAAGCTAGATGCACAAGGGGGCACATGCATCTGGAGTTTGTTTGCAGTGGCTGAAGGCCCTAGCTCCCCCATTCTCTCTCCCTCCCTCTCTCAAATAAATAAAAAAAATTATTTTAATAAAGACTCAGATATAGAGATCAAGATTAACACTTAGCATCATTTGTTTACTCAGGAAGAACATATTTGGTCACTAAAGGGTGAATTAACATTATGATAACAGGGCCAACAGTAGAAGGGGAGAGTCCTGAGGAAATTTATTAGTGTTGCTGGGTTTTGCCCATTGCTTGGGACACATGTTTCTGACATAGGCTAGAAGACATCACAAGACTATTTAAACCAACATGTAGGTTCGTACAGAGCAAGGGGGACTAGTAGGAAAGACGGGGTTCAGTAGAAGGAAGCAAGGGAAGAGGGACAAAAATGCAATGGGAGGAGGTCATGATCAAAATATATTTTGTGAATGTATGAAAGCTGTCAATCAAAAGTGAGAAAACACAATGTACCATATCATCATGATATGAACATTCCTTTGATTCCTGGGTACACTTCTGTCATGATTTGCATACCATATATATCTGCCATAATACAAGATTGAAGCTGTTCAGGTTTTAACCATAAAAGTGTGAAAAAGCAGTTGAATTATAAGCCTGCCAGATACGTTCCTCATATCTTTGTACAAAAATCAGGACATAGTGAATTAATGTGGTGTCATTTCAAATATAGGCACCAGCTGAAATCTTATTGGAAACATGCAAAACACTATGGTTCCACTGGAATATACACGCCTCCTCATAGAACTGGATCTGTAAGAGCAGATGGTTTTACACTTCATCACATATGTAGGAATTAGGAAGGCTGTATCATCAATATGTTCTAGGTTGCTGCGATTTCATGAACAGAATGTAAGGAAAAATCATCACTTTTTTTTTTTTGTCAGTAGCAGGTTGTGGTATCAGGCCTCAGGCGCATTACCCTGCCAGCATCCATCATTACAGGATACTGTACCTGTTCATGGAGGTTCCGATGACTCAGAAGTCTTCAGCATTCAGGAGAATCTACCCATTCTTCACCTGAAATCTCAAAATAAATTATGGTTACTACTGGCCTAACAGGGCAACAATGACAACAAACCTCAATAAAATCAATCCCTCAAAATTACTGCGTTCACCATAAATTCTGACATACACATGATAATGAAATCATATTCAAGAGGTTGATACTGACCCAATAATTTCTGATTGGAACACCTCAAAAAAATAAAAACATTGCAAAGTAGAGAGTGGTGTGCAAGACACTGAGAAATCACTGCAGATAGTCCACTGGCAGTGAAAAAGTGAAAGGAGAAGTCAAGGGGCTCTTCCCAAATCCCTAAGAGTTACCCTGAAGGAGCTTCCACTGACCTTAACAATTACAGAAAAAAAAAAGGTTACTGATTGCCACCTACATGGTCATAAACATGCAGCAAAATGTATAGACAAAAAGTAAAATAATTTCTGGTATTAAAACCAAAATTGTACCTGCTATGTACAGGATTCTTGTCCTGACATGGTTCAACCAGAGAACGTGATGCTCTTATAGGGGTACCAAGACATTCATTCAGGTGACAGTAAAGCATTCACATAGCCAGGGCATAACTTCTTGTCCTGAAAGCATTCAAAGTGAGATGCAAAACAACAATATTAGAGCAATGAACCTGGTTAGGACTTCTCTTCACAAGGAACAACTTGACCTGAGTCAATGTATGGGTTCATGTGGTATAACTCCTATTCCAAATGGGTGATATCTTCTTGATAATACTTGTACTTATCCTTACATGTGAATTCAGTAGCCACTATTCCTTCTTGATTTGAATGCTTAAAATGAATTATGCTTAATGCTGGGGTGCCAGGTCAAGAAAAGTAACTGCACAAGACCTGCACAAAATTAGGCCCATCAACATTCCATCAGGGATGGGGAAAGGCCCCATCCCTCTTTGAGGAGTTATTGGCAGTTAATTGTTGAGGGAACACATTTTTCTTCTATGGTATGGCCACGAGTAAATTGTATGAGCTCTGGTTAATAACTGCCTAGCTATGCTCATGCAGGTAATCCTAATTAAACACAGTGGGTACAAAAAAATCAACATGAAAATAAGAGTGGGACTATTTGGGAGTAACAGTAAGATCAGTGTAAGAGGAGATTATAATCTCAATATGTTATATAAATGTATAAAAATTATCAATAAATTATTGTAAATTTAAAAATAATGAGTGAAATATGTTATAATCAGCCTTCCACATTGACATGTTCAACAGAAATTCATTGTCTATATATAATATATAAACTCATGGTCACCCGATTTTTTAAATAATCTGATCTCTTACCAAAGCACTTGTAAGAAACACACGTTAAAACTTAACGTTTTAATTACTTAATTACTTCCTCACTTAACTTTGTAGATGAAGCAATGTGTTTTGGTTATGATTAAGGATCAAAATGGTACTTATCTCAGTATTGGCAATTGTATTTTTGAAGATCTCTTAGACACCTTGAGGATATGACTTGCTTCTGGAAACCTACCAGGGAAAATCCATAACGATGTGTCTCTTTCAGCTGTTCACATTAAAAGTGCAGATATGAGTGCAACAATTCAGTATCCTTATATATGCATGGGTACATTTAGGGAACCACAGACACAATATTGTAAGAAAGTTCTTGTTCCCTTGCAAATATGCCTACCGTAAATTTCCACTAATTAGCTTACCAAACTCCTGCTTATTAGTTTGTCCACCATCCCTTACTAAAACACTCAACTCCTCTAGGGTACTTGGATTAATTCAAGATGCAGTTATGTAAAAAGAGTCTGTGCTTTGACTGGGGGCCCACATAAGATGCTAGGACTACATACATATAGACTCAAAATCAAGAATAATGCCCAAGGACTTCTGGGTAAGATGGCTGCATAGAAGTCATAGCAATCCATTCAAGGGAGGGATTTGAGCAAAACCACAGCAAAATACACTCTTTGTCTGAAAAGTGAAGGTGTATAGGTTTTTATCAGCCACAGCAGAGAAGTTGGAGAGACTAACATCTATTAGGAAGGAGGAAATTGGCCAGAATCCCACTGAGGAGCTTGTGGACCCAGACTGATCTGCACAGAACTGTGCCCCCACCTGGCACCCAGCTGCAGGATCAGAGACCAAACAAGGGGATTATCAAACCTCATCAGCCTTCTTAAAAAGTCAAGGAACCTGAAGGTGAGACAGCAGAGGAGCTGCTCAAGGGGACACAGATAGGACCAGCTGAGCAGTTCCACTACAACTCCAGTCTTCCTGCACTCTCCCATCCCCCAACTGACAGCACCACGACCCTCCAGAGAGCACATTCAGCTCCCAGCAGCAGGGAATCCAGCACAGCTGATCAGAACACCAGATTCACAGCACAACCCAGAAGGAATGAGGTGGGCACACAGCATTGGTGAGATTGGAAACTACTCCAAAAGGTAACGAGGCCAACTGACAAAAAAGTACATAGGCCTGCACTGGAAGTGCTAATCTCTCTTTCCATGGCAGGGCAGGTTATAGGTTACATATTCCTGGTTGGCTTTACCACTCTCAATTAAGCTGAATTTCAGGGTTGACTATTGTTGCCTTTGATGCTTTCAGATTCATAGGGCCTTTGTCTTTTACTTCTATAATTTTTTGGGGCAGGGTCTGATTCAGACCCAGTCTGTCCTGGAATCCATTTCAGAATAGAAATTTCAACCTCCCAGCTGACAGGATTAAGGGTATAGATCAACACACACCCTAAGGGATTTTGGCTTTATAAGGTTATCTGTTTATTTCAATCCCCACACTTGCATACTCTGTGTTGGTTTTTATTGAATGTGTATATTTCTCAGTTGAATTTTAGAATCTGCCAATAAATTTATGCACCCAGCCCACTAGAATACTTGAATAGCAGGCAAACTCAACACCCAGGATTACTTCTGCAGTTGGGCTGGAGTGAAAGAGCTCCACTTGGCACCTTAAACTCCTACTCTGAAGGTACATAAAGTTGGATTTCCAAATCTAAAACCACTGCAGATTAGAAAACCCAAGTATCAAATCAACTCACGATGCCAAAATCACACTAAAATACAAGAAACACAAATAATCAAGACAATACAATCCAAACAAAAATTATAAATCCATCAGAAATTGCCCCCAATGATACTGTTTTAGATGAAATAACTGACACAGATTTCAAAAAATTTTGTTTATACTCAAAGAAATCAAAGAAGAAATAAAAGGAATCAAAGAAGTAAACAAAGGCATTAAAGAAGAAAACACACATCTGAAGGAATTCCAAGAGAAAACAGGAAACCAGCTTAATGAAATAAGGAGATCACTAAAAGACACAAATAAGGAAATGGAAATACTGAAGAAAAAACAAGCAGAAACTAGCACTGAAAAACAAAGTAAAATAAAAAACTCTGTGGAAAGTCTCACCAGTAGAATGGATGAAGGAGAGAACAGAATATGTAAACTAGAAGACCAGGTGGCAGTTCTAATACAGTCCAACAAAGACAAACTAATAAGAAGTATGAATGGGAATATAGTAGGATATAGTAGGAGGAGAAGAAATTCAATCCAGAGGTAGGTGTTAACAAAATCATAGAAGAAAAGTTTCCCCAAATTGGGAAATACCAACGCAGATACAGGAAGCTTTTGGAACACCAAAAAGACAATACCTAGAAATAACCTCTCCTTGTCATGTTATAACTAAACTACTAAACACACAAAACTAAGAAAATATATCGGAAGCAGTTAGAGAGAAAAAGCAAGTCACCTATGAAGGCAAGCCCATCAGGATCACAGCAGGTTACTCAACAAAAACTCTAAAAGCCAAAAGGGCTTAAAACAATGTATTCCAAGTTCTTAAAGATAACAACTGTCAACCAAGAATACTTTATCCTGAAAAGCTATCTATCCAAATTGAAGGTGAAATAAGGACATTCCACAACAAAAACAGGCTAAAGGAATTCATGACAACTAAACCAGCTATACAGAAAATACTTGAAGGAATCATTCACACTGAAGAAAAAGCAAAGCATACACATGTGGAAACAGGAAAAAATACACTATACTCAAGTAGCAGTTAAAACAAGAGATAAAAGGGAAACAGGAAGCACTACAAAACAAGTACAATGGTGAGAATAAACACATACCTTTTAATAATAACTTAATATCAATGGCCTCAATGTCCCAACCAAAAGACACAGGCTTGCAGACTGAATTAAAAGGCAGGATCCTGCCATTTGTTGCCTCCATGAAACTCCTCTCTCAATAAAATATAGACACTGTCTTAGCGTGAAAGGATGGAAAATGGAGTTTCAAGCAAATGGGTCTAGGAAACAAGCAGGGGTTGTTATCCTAATATCTCACAGGATAAATTTCAAACCAACATTAGTGAGGAAAGAAAAAGAAGGACACTTCCAAAAGGAAGACGTTACAATCCTAAACATATATGCACCTAACATGGGGGCTCCTAATTTCATCAAACAAGCACTATTAGACTTAAGGTCACAGATCTCACCAAACACAATTGTAGTGGGTGACTTCAATACTCCAACTCTCTTCACTTGATAGGTCATCCTGGCAAAAAAATAAACAGAGACATCTGGATTAAATGATGCCATGGAAGAAATGGACCTAACTGGTATCTATAGAACATTCCATCCAAATGCTGCAGAATATACATTTTTCTCAGCAGCACATGGAACATTCTCCAAAATAGACTATATATACTTAAATACAGGAAAACTGAAATAATCCCTTGTACTCTGACCACAATGGAATTAAACTACAAATCAGCAACAAAAAAAACTACAGAGCATACACAAATTCATGGAGACTAAACAGTACACTATTGAATGATGAATGGGTCATTGAAGAAATAAAAAAGGAAATAAATTCATAGAATGAAATCATGATGAGAGTACAATATACCAAAATGTTTGGAACACAATGAAGGCAGTCCTACGAGGGAAATTTATATCTCTAAGTGCCTATATTAAGAAATTAGAGAGTTCACAAGTAAACAATTTAATGCTTCAACTTAAAGCCTTGGAAAGAGAAGACCAAGGCAAACCAAAAATCAGTAGATAGGAGGAAATAATAAAGATTAGGTCAGAAATTAATTAAATAAAAACAGAAAACAAAGACTCAATGAAACAAAGACCTGGTTCTTCGAAAGGATAAACAAGGCTGATAAACCCTTAGCAAATCTGACCAGAAGAGAGAGAGAGCAGAGACGAAAATAAAATCTGAAAGAAATGGATTATTTCCTTGATTTATATGACCTACCAAATATAAATCAAGATGAAATAAACATTTTAATTGACCTATCACAAGTACAGAGTACCAACCAGTTATAAAAACTCTCCTAACTGGGCTGGAGAGATGGCTTAGCAGTTAAATGCTTGCCTATGAAGCCTAAGGACCCCGGTTCGAGGCTCGATTCTCCAGGACCCACATAAGCCAGATGCACAAGGGGGTGCATGCATCTGGAGTTCGTTTGCAGTGGCTGGAGGCCCTGGTGCACCCATTCTCTCTCTCTCTCTCTCTCTCTCTCTCTCTCTCTCTGCCTATTTCTGCATATCTCTCTCTCAAATAAATAAATAATAAAATATTTTTTAAAAAACTCTCCTAACTAAAAAAAGTCCAGGCCCAGGTGGATTCACTGGTGAATTTTACCAGACCTTCATGGAAAAAGTAACACCACTGCTTCTCAAACTTTTCCATAATATAGAAAAGGAAGAAATTCTACTGAACTCCATCTATGAAGCCAGCATCACCCTGATACCAAAACCTGACAGAAAAAAAAAGAAAGTTACAGACCAATCTCCCTCACAAACATAGATGCAAAAATTCTCAACAAAATATTGGCAAATATAATGCAAGAATGGATCAGAAAGATTATCCACTCTGACCAAGTAGGCTTTATCCCAGAGATGCAGGGATGGTTCATCATATGCAAATCAATAAATATAATACACTCCATAAATGGACTGAAGGACAAAAATCACATGATCATCTCAATAGATGCACACAAGGCATTCAACAAAATCCAACATCCCTTCATGGTAAAAGTATTACAGAAACTGGGAATAGAAGGAACATATCTCAACATAATAAAAGCTATGACAAACCTACAGCCAACATAATACTAAGTGGGGAAAAACTTGGAGCTTTTCCACTAAATTTGTGAATAAGACAAGGGTGTCCACTGTCCCCACTTTTATTTAATATAGTACTGGAAGTTGTAGCCTTAACAGTAAGGCAAGAGACACTCATAAAAGGGATACAAATTGGAAAAGAATAAATCAAATTATTATTTGGAGATGATATGATTCTATACATAAAAGCCCTAAAAACTACCAATAAACTGTTAGAACTGATAAACACTTTTAGCAATATAATAGGATATAAAATAGGCACACAGAAATCAGTAGCTTCCCTATATACTAACAACAAACGTGTGGAAGATGAAATCAGGGAATCTCTCCCCATTCACAATCGCCTCAAAAAAATAAAGAACCTTGGAATAAACTTAACCAAGGAAGTGATAGATCTCTACGATGAGAACTTTAAAACCAACTGGGAAATTGCAGAAGACACTAGGAAATGGAAAGACAGCTCATGTTCTTGGATTAGAAGAATCAATATTATGAAAATGTCAATCTTACCAACACAATCTACATATTTCAATTAAAATTCCAGTGGCATTCTTTGCAGAAATTGAATAAACAATCCTAAAATACATTTGGAAGCACAAAAAGCGTTCAATAGCCAAAACAATTCTGAGCAACAAAAATAAGGCTGTGGTATCACCATACCCAATTTTAAGTTATATTACAAAGACTTAGTAACAAAAACAGCATGGTACTAGCACAAAGACAGCCACATAGATAAACGGAACAAAGGACCCAGATGTTAATCTAGGCACCTACAGCCATCTGATTTTTGACAAAAAAAAATGCCCAAAAAAATCATTGGAGAAAAGACAGCCTCTTCAACAAGTGGTGCTGGGAAAGCTGGGTATCTGTATGTGGAAGGATGAAAATATATCCTTGTCTTTTTACATGTACAAGAATCAAGTCCAAATGGACCAGGAACCTTAATATCAGACATGAAACTCTAACTGTTAGTGGAAAAAGTAGGGGAAACCCTTCAACATGTTGGTATAGTCAATGACTTTCTGAATATAACCCCAAATGCTCAGGAAATAAAACCAGTAATCAACCATTGGGATCTCATGAAATTACAAAACTTTTGCACATCAAAGGACACTGAATAGAGCAAAGAGAAAACCTACAGTATGGGAGAAAATCTTTGCCAGCTATATATCTGACAGAGGATTAATATCCAGAATATACAAAGAACTCAAAAAAAAAAAAAAAAAACAGTAAGAAATGAAACGACCCAGTTAAAAAATAGGCTATGGAACTAAATAGAGAGTTCTCAAAAGGAAGAAATACAGATGGCGTATAATCTTAAAGTGTTCCACATCCTTAGCCATCAGGGAAATGCAAATTAAAACTACTTTGAGATTCTATCTCACTCCTTTCAGAATGGCTATCATCATGAAAACAAAATGACAATAAATGTTGGTGAGGATGTGGAAAAAGGGGAACCTTTCTACACTATTGGTGGGAATGTAGTCTGGTCCAGCCATTGTGGAAATCAGTGTGGAGGTTCTTCAGACAGCTAAAAATAGATTTACCATATGATCCACCTATAGCACTCCTAGGCATATATCCAAATGACTCTTCTCACTACCTTAGAGATACTTTCACAACCATGTTTATTGCTGCTCTATTCACAATAGCTAGGAAACAGAACCAGCCTAGATGTCCCTCCACAGATGAATGGATAATGAAGATGCGGAACATTTATACAATGGAGTTGTATTCAGCAGTAAAGAAAAAAATTATGAAATTTGCAGGGAAATGGATGAATCTGGACAGGATTATACTAAGTGAAGTAACCCAGGCCCAGAAAGCCAAATGTCACATGTTCTCTCTCATATGTGTATCCTAGCTACAAATGTATAGACTTGTGTGTGAGCTGGAAACAAAATTGGTAGCAGAGGCCAGTAAGCTGGAAAAAGGCTATAAAAGGGAGGGAGGAGAGGGAAGGACTTAAGGGAATGATATTATATATAGAAGAACAGATTACAGGGAGTGGAATGGCCTAAGTGAGGCCAGGGGAAGACTGAGTAAGAGAAGTATGTGGGGAGGGTCAATCAAAATTCAAAATATTCTGAATAAGACATATGAAAGCCTACCTTTTTTGGATAATGGCACATCCAAAAGCCATAGATTTTGTTACTAGAAAATTTTCAGTGCCAGTGATGAGATACCTTCCAGTGAGATGTTGGTCAGGAAGGTCCCTGTTCCCTCCAAAATATTACAGGTTATTGTCAAGGCCCTTGGTTTCCCACCAGAAACACATGGTAAGACCCTATTGCTGAAGACCACATGCCTGGGTGCCAAGGTTACTGAGAAATCAAACTGGTGCTGAGCAGAAAACCTTTTCCCTGTAGATCAGCCAACTGAAAGCTGGAAAAAGCTATACTGCATGCAGCACTATGGGAGACAGAAATCATCAGAGGTGAAAACAGTAGACCCTGGAAGCCTCAAGTTTGGCCAGATAGGCCAAATGACCAAACAGGTGCAATAGTGGCATGTCTGCTCTGGGGAAAACCAACATGGAACAAGGCACATTATCCACAATGGCCTATATGTGGAAGATGAGTGTCTTCACTGTGATTTAACTACCTCATCAGCAAAGTGCCTATTAATATGGTACTGTCAAGAATATATTTAGGGGCTGGGGAGATGACTCAGCCATCAAAAGATCTTGATTGCTAAGTCTGCTGGCCCAGGTTCAATTTCCTAGCATTCATATAAAGCTGTACACAAAAATGGCACATGGGCCCAGTGTTTATTTGCAACAATAAGAGACCATGACATACTCATATGCAGTCTCTCACACACAAACATACAAATAAATCAACTAAATAAAAATAAGGTAAACCAATATGTTCAGATCAATTATGTTTTCTAGTAGGAAATCTACAAAATAGTAGGCATAGTGTTTAAGGATACAGCTTGCTTAGTATCATTGAGGGAAGTGTGCCTCATTCTGTCTGAATACTCATTTGATTTGAAATTAACTGGAAATATTGGGAGAGTCCATACTTTCTTGAGTGGATTCCTGCAAAACAACCAATGCTTACTATTGTGCTCATAATTCTGTCTCAGGTAACCAGAACACAGCTAAACTCTTGAAACATGTTGGTTCAATGTAATTTTCTCTATGAAAAGTAGGGACTGAAGCTATGACTCAGTAAAGTTCTTGACACACAAGCGTAGGGACCTGACTTCAGATACCCAGCACAATGTAAATGCCATATGTGGTGCTATACATCTACAATCCAAGAACTTGATAGGTAGAGAAAGGTGGATCCTCAGGACACAGTGAGCTCTGCTTTCATTAAGAAAACCTCCTTCAATAAATGAGGTGAGGAACAATTGTGGAAGACATTTGATGTCAACCTCTGGCTCCACATTGTACAGACATACATGTGCATATGCACACACATACCCATACATATATGAAAATGCATATATACATGTTCAAAATCATTAAGTTAGAAATATGCATCACAGTCACCAGAACTGCTGGGTGTTCCACCATTTCTAACTTGAAGAGTGTAAACAACAGCTTGGGAACAGGGGTAGGAGATAGCATTTGTGTTTACAAACATCAGAGGTCCTTGGGGATGATTGAGGCTCATAGCAGCACTAATCTGGATGATGACAATGTTCTATGTGGCAACACTGTCTCCCTGTGATACACATGGTATATGTCAATCCCAAGGACCTTGGCATAATTTTGTAATCCTTGAAGGTGTGTAGAATTCCATGATGAATTCCTTGTGTAAATCGTCTCTTACTGCTTTGAGAGAACACCAGAAAAAAGGCCATACTCTCCATCACCATGATAGACACAATGAACATTATAAAGATCACTGTGCACACTTCTACGTGAAATGCAAATAACCTGGTGAGGATACTAGGGTTGTTAGGGAGATATTTGTGTCTTTCTGACTATGGATGGTTGAATAATAGTGGGGAATACTAGCATATCTGAAGTATTAATCATATGCACATCTGAAAATTTGTGCAACTAATGAATAGGACAACCATCCAAATCAGTGTACTACCTAAATTCTTATTAGAAATATGCAAAAGCGGCTGGAGAGATGGTTTAGTGGTTAAGGTGCTTGCCTGCAAAAGCCTAAGGACCCATGTTTGACTCTCTAGATCCCATGTAAGCCAGACGCACAAGGTGACACAAGCACACAAGGTCACACGTGCACATAAAGGTGGTGCACACATCTGGAGTTTGAATGCAGTTGCTGGAGGCCCTCGCATGCCAATTCTCTTTCTCTCCCATAAAAAAATAAATATGAAAACAAGATAGGGGCCCCACAACAGACAACCCCCTTTTTCACTGACCTAGATAACAAAGGTTAGATACCCATGATGGTATATCCACTTCACCACTCATGTAGCAATCACTGGGACTCTGTCAGTCATCTTTGCATGGTCAATGTGCTCTCTGCTTTTGAAAAAAAAAAAAACATTTGCAAGCAGAATGAGACAGAATGAACACGCCAGGGCCTCTAATCACCACAAACAAATGTCAGATGCATACACCACTTTATGAATCTGGTTTTACAAGGGTACTGGGGAATCAAACCTGAGTCATTAGGCTTCGCAGGCAAGTGCCTTAGTACTGAAACATCTCTCCATCCCCAATGTGCTCTCTTAAAGGGAATGTATGGGAAAAGGCCATACACAAATGTAGGTCTGGATATAGCTTGCTCTACTACAGATCCTACCCATTCCATTTCCCATGAATACTATTATGGAGCACCTCTACTCTACCTTACCTGGTACCTGGATGACATTTAGGAATTTTCATCCTTTTTTGACTTGAAATAAATTTAAAAAAAAATCTCTCTCCATGCTTACTACTGTGTTGGTGGATCAACAAAAATGCCAATTAACCCCAACAGAATCAAGCCCTCAACATCTAAATTTCAACAAAAATTTTCTAGCCATATATATCATAATCTGGAAGAGGGTCAGTCCCCAGAAATTTCTGTTCTCTAGGTTTGCTAAGGACTGCATTTCTGGCCTGAACACCTGCAACAAATGTTTGTTGAAATGAAGGGTTGTTTTACTATATCACTTATCTATTTAGATGAAGGTCAGATGTCCTTATTAATGTTTCTGGATCCTACTTGCACATACCCAGATATGGACAATGGTGGTCTTAAAGATCTTTTTGACCCACTATAAATTCTTGATCCATGTCTGAGAAACACATGTAAGAAAACCCATTAGCTGCATGTTATATTTCACCTTTCTGTGTTAAAATCCCCAAGGTCTAGGATCATTTGATGTTCCTCGTACCCTACATGATTACATGAAGGAGGCCATGTTGTTAGAGAACTCTTACTCTCCTGAGGCAGTACCTACAAAAATTCCTCCATCAATATTAAAATGGATACAATGACAATCACATGAAAACTCTGCTTGTGATTTAACTATGATCAACTTTAAATTCACATAGTCAGAAAATACACAATAAAATGTAATACTTTCATCTAATATTAAAATATTTAAAAAATAGGAGTATATCAAAAGTATATGAGCCAAAAATGTTATATAAATATTAGATGCCCCTATGAATTTATTAAGCATATCAAAGATGAAGGTCTCCAATGTCTAAATAGGATTCCACCTCATATCTGTACATTATGCAAAATAGCAATGGGATATCTGCTGAAAATTCATGGCAATACTAGGTTAGGCAACACCTTTCTCATGTACAGAATACTGAAATTCAAGTGTCTTTCCTATGGCATGACCACCTTATCACCTGTTTATAAACAATGTTCAGTCAACTATCTTTCAGTGATCACTATGCTTTCCTTAAAGTAACATGTAAATGGCTGGAGAGATGGTTTAGCAGTTAAGGCATTTGCTTTCAAAGCCAAAGGACCCACGTTTGATTCCCCAGGACTGATGTAAGCCAGATGCACAAGATGGCACGTGTCTGGAATTTGTTTGCAGTGGCTGGAGGCCCTGTTATGCCCATTCTCTTTTTCTGTCCATCTATCTCTCTCTCTCAAATAAATATAATAAGTGAGTAAGGGTGGGGGGACACAATTAGGGACCCAAATGGAAATGGTACCATAAAATCCTATGTCCTGAACAACAGGCTAAAACATTGATCCTTCAGCAGGCCCATAGAGGGAGCACCTGAACTACAGGGCCCTGGAGAGGACATCACAAAGACTAACCTTAATGTTTTCCTTTCTCTCCCTCTCACCCTCCCTCCCTCCCCTCTCCTCTCTATCTTTTTCTCCCTTCATCTTCCTTGGCGCTGACTTGTAACTCCCAGTACCAGCATGTGGTTAACTTTCACAATGAGCTGTTGATCAGAGAGACCTACAAGGTTTCTCAAAAAAAGACAGATTTCTGTCAGAGTTCTTGATGGCCCACCAAAGGTGAATGGTAAGACCCTACTGCTGAAGACACCATATGCTATTGGGATGGAACATAAAGTGACCTGGCTGGAATCTGGAAGAGGGTCAGTCCCCAGACAATTAGCTTGTCTAGTGCCAGAGGGTGCCACATGAGTGACTGGGGGAAAATGACCGACATCTGTCCAAACTACTCGTAGTCTAAGCTACTCAGCAGTAAACAACCTGATGTGATACTCAAACAAGTGCAATAGTGGCACACAGCCATGGTGGCTAATCAACTGCTCTTGATTTAGCTAACGGATCTGCTCAGTGGAACACAACTCATAGATGTAACTGGGAAATAAGTCAAAACCATCTCCAAAAAATGAGCCCATTCTCCAATATCAAGCTCCCACCAATTGTGGGCTATAAGAGGGCCTACACATACAAAATTCTCTCTAAAATAACAATGGCCATCCCATCTATCTGGTGCTGACTTCTCTCTCCATTGGAGAATTTGCTTCTTTTTCAGATGGATGCCAAACCTGAGGGGAGGAGATCAGCCTATCACACCTCACCAGGACCCCAGCTGAAACCATAGGGTAACAGGGGAAATGGTCAAGAGTGCAGCTTTCTTGGTCAACCTGACACCAGCACAAGGCTGAAGGAGATAGACACAGAGAACATTCAACTCCTACCAAACCAGAAATCCAGAGACACAGGGGCTCCCAAGACCTCATCACTGAAGTAGAACTAAAATGAGCCCAACATGGCTCTGGGAAATTCATGGAAGAGGGGCGGAAAGAGTGTTAGAGCCACAAGTTGGGTCATTATGCACAGAGACTTTGCCTCTCTCCCGTAACTGTTGGCTACCCCCATAATGCAAGACCCAAAATCCCCAATGAGGAGGGTCCCTTTGCTACCGAAGGCACCAACATGAATGTAAAATTAAAATAAATAAATATAAATAAAGAACATGCAAAAAACATGAGACAAGCCTGGTGATGAAGGCTTTTCTATCCAAATGCTAGGAGGGTCAGGTAGGAGATTGACTAGTTAAAAGCCTATCAGGGCTATAGAGGGAAACAAAGACCATTTTGGGTAACTTATCAAATTTCTACTTCTAATTAAGATGAAGCAAAGGATGTCATGGACGAGGGCAAGGAGGAGAAGGAAGAAACTGTATACAAATCAATATCTGTTCTGAATCTGAAATTTAAACAAAGACAATGCATATTCCTGGGGTAGTAGTTCAAAGAGCAATAGTAAATACCAATACAATCAATTCCTCAGTATTCACAGGTAACACATAAACTTGCTGGTCATAAGATTCTTCTCAACTCATCTCCAGTAATTTTTTAAAATCCTTAGTGGTTTATGATCTGAGCATTTACAACATTGCATGCTGAGAGTACCATCTTCCATTACCTATGTAGTTGAAGATCGAGTGTCTTGTGCACTGATTCAGGGTCATATCTGTACTTGCCTAGTGATGACCCTCCACATTCTGGAAGACCTGTCTTTGAGAAACATACTGAGGAAAACTCATTTCACCCGTCCATATTAAAATTCTCAAGGTCACTGTGTCATTGTGGGATCCATCCATTTTACATGAATACTAATAGAAGGATATAGACATTGACTTATGAGAGAACTGTTACTCTCCTGAGGGGATACCTATAAAAATTCCATCACCAGTATTAAAGTGATAAGACATAATAAAAATTTCTGGAACCCTTTTGTTAAATCTACCACAATGACCATTAAATTAGCATAGTCTGTCAGCAAACACAATAAAATTTGATGCCTTCACTGTGACATTCAGGATATTTGAGTGTACTAAAAGCATGCATGCCAAATGTGGAAACATCCAATTCCTCCATGAATTAGGGAACATGAAAATATGAAGGACTCTAAGAGCTGAGTGTGGTCCTACCTCATACCTGTACACTAGTCATGACAGAAATAGGACATCTGAATTTTGACCCATGATGCAGTCCTTATCGTTACAATGAACTTAAATGTCTATTAGAACAAAACTATGTCTTGGTTTACCTTTGGTGCTTTTTTTTTTTTAAAGCAACATTCTACAACACCTTTTCTTTTGTTTTGAGATGGCTTTACTTTCAAAATTGTAGTTTTTATTATTAGTTTCCTTTTATTGGTATTCTTATATATACTATACTTCCAATAAATGAATTACAAGTTTACCAAAAAAAGAGAGGGAATAGGACATTTGCAGAGAAGACTCAGTATCACCAGGTTAGTCACACCTTCCTCATCAACCTGCATATTGAAGATCAAGTGGTCTACACTCTGTTAACTGGTAAATAATAAAACAGTTATAGCAATCTTTCAGGAATCACTGTTTTCTTTAAAACAATCTGTAAGAAAATATGACCAGGACTTGGTTCAGCAGGTCAGTACTCCCAGCTACTTAGAACTCTGAGGTACGAGGTATTAAACTGAACACCTATCTGGGCTACAGAAAGAGTTCAAGGTCAGCTTGAGAAATTTATTGAGGCCTTGCCTTGAAATAATAGATTTAAAAATGAAGAATAGGGAGGTATGACTCAATGGTAATACCACTTGTCTAGAATGTGCAGAAAGAATGGGCATGACAGGGCCTCTAGCAAATACAAATGAACTCCAGATGCATGGGTCACCTTGTGCATCTGGCTTATGTGGATCCTGGAGAATCAAACCAGGGTCCTTTGGCTTTGCAAGCAAATGCCTTAACCACCAAGCCATCCCTCCAGCCCTAGAAATGTTTCATTTGATGCTATAATTTGTATCATTTGGATGCCTTAATGACTCAAGAAGACAAATCGTGGAGGTTCTGTCTAGTACATGGAAATCACAAGGTCAATGTATCATTTCATGATCCTTAGAGACAAATGGGATTGCAAGGATAATAATTCTCTTCATAGGGAACCTCTGACGATGAACACTATAAAATCATCGAGGCTCCTGTGTGCAATTCTCCTATTGTGTTCATAAAACATGCATTGCTTTCTCATAAGGATACCAGGATATGAGGCTTAGTAAGGTTGTTAGACAAGTTTGTGTTTCAACCATGTACTTGTAAAAATTAGAGAAACTGAAAACATTCCTTATACGCAGATCTTAAAATCAGGTATAATTAATCACTATGTCTTACCCAAAAGCAATCAATTCATTGTATGAAATATTAATATAAACCTCCAAAATATATGGTGACACCTCACTTACCTGGATATCTATGATCAGGTATCCTTTACCATGGTATGCTTATTTTAATCATTTGCTTAGTAATTAAAAGGCTCTGCCAGAAATATGTTCAGACTCACTACATTATTTTGAAGAGAACATGAAAACTAAAGTCACGCAAAAAATTGTGTCAGGGTGCAGCTTGCTCTAATGAGGACTCCAGACCATACCATTGTCCATATCTATTATTAAGGTCAATTTGAACTCTATCAGGATACTTGAATGGCTTTTGACTTCACTGCAATTCAGAAATATCCTTCCATTCTTGACCTGTAATCTCAAACTATGCTCACTATACACTAGATTGGCATGCAACATTATCAGTGAACCCTGATACAATAAAATCTTTTGATATCCACAGTTTCAACATAAACTTTCTGGACATATAAATAGTATGAATTAATGTTTCCCATATTTGCTGAAGTGTTCCATGATTTTTACCTAAACACCTATAACAAATGTGCTTTTATAAAGAAGAGTTAGAGGGCAGGAGAGATTGCTTAGTGGTTAAGGTGCTTGCCTGCAAAGCCAAAGGTCCCAGGTTCAATTCCACAGGACCCACATAAGCCAGATGCACAAGATGGCACATTAATCACAAATTCATTTGAAGAAGCTGAAGGCTGTGCAAATTCTCTCTGCCTCTTTCTCTCAAATAAATTAACAATAATAAAAGAATAGTTCAGTGCATCATCATCACTTACCTATGCAGATGAAGGTCAGGCTTCCTCTGCGTTTATTCAGCATCATATGGACACTCAAAGATCTCGTCAAGGCACTGAGAGTACTTGTCTCAGAGAAAAACACATAACCAGGTTCCTTGCATATTTATCTATTCCTATGAACATTGAACACAATGTCAGGCAGCAAGGGTATAATAAATACTGGTATATACTAGTGATGTTAGGAGACATTACTGTTGTCTGCACTGGGGCAACAATGACAGAGATATAGGGTAGTCTCCAAAGCAGTTATTAAATATGCATATGAAAATATAAAGGTCTCTGATGATGCATGTGGACTACATAAGAATTTAACATGCAGCTACAAGGAAACATGACCACCTGGGTTTATGTATGACCTTCTCAGTGACCTTAACATGGAAGGTGAGACTGTCTGCACTGTTGTTTGACTACCTTACCACACACCTACTTATCAATAAGTTTCTGTCTAGAACATTCGGTGAATATGACTTCTTGTAGGTAACCCATTTAAAACAAAAAGTCAGGGTCGGAGAGATGGCTTAGCAGTTAAGGCATTTGCCTGCAAAGCCAAAGGATCCTGGTTCAACTCTCCAGGACCCACATAAGCTAGATGCACAAGGAGGTTCATGCATCTGGAGTTCATATGCAGTAGCTGGAGGCACTAGCATGCCCATTCTCTCCATCTTTCTCTCTCATAAATAAATAATTTAATTTAATAAAAAGCACCCAGAATGTGTTTCAGGAAGAATATAGCTTGTCCTGTTAAGAGACTTACTCCTCTTCTTGAGATGGGACATTTTACCTCTGTATGTACACTTGTGACTACTTAAGGTTCACAGCACTGATCATGAGAGCACATCCTCCCCCCCCCTTTTTTTTTTTTTTTTTTTTTTTTTTTTGGTTTTTCGAGGTAGGATCTCAGTCTAGCCCAGGCTGACCTGGAATTCACTCCGTATTCTCAGGGAGGCTTCGAATTCATGGCAATCCTATCTCTGCCTCCCAAATGCTGGGATTAGAGGTGTGCACCACCACGCCCAGCCACATCCTTTTTTGAATGGACACATACAATGATTCCTATGCTTACTAGTGTCACTTTTACAAATGTAACTATTTTGCCACTAACCTGTTAACATGCAGAGGAATCAATATAATTTTTAAAGAAATTTTTATTTATATATATATATATATATATATATATATATATAGAGAGAGAGAGAGAGAGAGAGGAGGAGGAGGAGGAGGAGGAAAGAAGAGAGGAGAGAGAGAAGTGGAGAGAAGAAAGAATGAGAATGGGTGTACTAAGGCCTAGTGCCACTGCAAACAAACTCCAGACACATGCACCACTTTGTGCATCTGGCTTTATGTGGGTGGTACTGTGGAATTGAGCCCAGGCTTGCAGGATTTGCAAACATAACCACTGAACCATCTCTACAGCCCAAATCTTTTCTACCATGTACAAAGTATGTATTCTTGGTCACTAGAATTTCTAAAGGCTCCATAACTTCTTACATGAGGAGTAGCAACAAAAACATGGTCAAAAGAGGGTAACATGCACCATATTCACTTATCTGTGTCTATGAAGATCAGTTGTCCTGTGAAATGATTAAGAACTACTATGGCACTTAGTTATCAGTATAGTTATGTCAAGAAGTTAAGAGAAACTATAGATTTTCTTATACTGGGAAATACAATTTGCCAACATTGGATGAATGGATAACCAATATGTGGTATATCTACTCAATGGAATTCTACTCAGCAGTAAGAAAAATAATGACACAATGAAATTTGTAGAAAAATGGCCGAATGTGGTACAGATCATACTCCACAAACTCACAATCACTGAAAGACAATCATTGCATGGTCTCACACATCTGCAGTTCCTAACGTGGATCAGCCCAAGTTGCTGACATACCTGAATAGCATCTCAAGACCTGGACAGTAGGGACGGGAGAAGTGGGAGGGGACACAAAACTGAACCCAAATTGAACTAGTACCATAGAAATCTATATTCTGAAAGATAGACTAAAAGGGTGTACCATCAAGAGGACCTTGGGGGGAGCACCTGAAAAGAAGGGCCCTGGAGAGGGTGGGATTTAGCCTAACCTTAAATTTCTCTTTTTTTTTCCCCTTGGCTCTGGCCTATAACTCCCAGTACCATGATGCAGTTAAAATCCACAATGAGCTGTTGATCGGAGAGACCTACAAGTTTTCCCTAAACAAGACAGACTTCTGTCAGAGCACTTTATTATTCACCAGAGGTTTATGGTAAGATCCTACTGCTTAAGACACAATGCACAGTCGGCATGGAGCATGGAAAGACCTTGCTGGAATCTGGACAAGAGCCAGTTCACAGACAGCCCATCTAGCACTGGAAGGTGCTACATGAGCTACCAGGGGAAAGTGGCCAACATCTGTTTGAGCAACTCAAAATCTAAGTGACTCAGAAGCAAACAACTGACGTGATGCTCACACAAGTGCAATAGTGGCACACAGCCATGGTAGGTAACCAACTGCTCTTGGATTGGCTAACAGATCCACTCAGTGGAAATGAAACCATATCTGGAACATGGAAACAAATCAGAATCATATCCACATAATGAGTTTGATTTCCAATATCAAGCTCCCACTAATCTTGGGCAGTAAGAGGGTCTATACCCATTATATTCTCTCTAAATTAATAATGCTTATCCCATTTAACCTGTGCTGATCTCACTCTCTTTGGAGAATCTGCTTCTCTTTTTCAGATGGGAGCGGGACCTGAGGAGATTAATGACCCATCACACTTCAGCCCAGCCCCACCTGAAACCACAGAGGAATTGAGCAAGAGTGCTGCTTTCTCGGTGAACCTGATAATCAGCACAAGAATGAAGGAAATAGACACCGAGGACACTCAACACCTACCAAACCAGAGATCCAGAGCCTCCCAAGTGCCCATCACTGAAATAGACTTAAAATGCACCCAACATGGCTCAGGGAGTTTTGCAGAAGAGGAAGAAGATTTTTAGAGCTACAAGTTGAGACAGTATGCCCAGATGCATTGCCTCGCCCCCATGACTGATTGCTGCCCCCGCCAATGCATGATCCACAATCTATATGGGGAACCTGTGACCCCAACAATGAGGGCCCCTTCAGAAAAGGGGCAGGAATGAGGGAAAAGAGGATACCAACATGTATTTTTTACATACTAAGTATGTCCATAATTAATAAAAGTAGATTAAAAAAGAAAAATGTAATTTGCTGTATCAAGACATTTGCTTATTCCCTTACCCACAATCATTTTTATTCAATAATTCACCTCTATCCAGGTCTGATTAGTACAGAACAACCTTTTTTGAATGGACAGCTGTCTTATCCAAGCTAATTATCATACTGTACTTTTCAACCACACCATCTGACTAGGACATAACCAATCCCTCAACATATATAGATTCAACATAAATTTCCCCTGGCATGCAAGAAGTAGAAACTCATGGTCACTAGTATAGCTAATGAGTCTATCATTTCTTACCTGACAGTGTCAACAAAAAGCTGGTGACAAGAAAGATAAAGGACACCAACATCATTTATCTGTGAAGCTTTAATATCCTGTGGTGTGATGAGCTCCTTCCCAGAAGTGATCTGGCTAGCTACTAGCAATGTTATATTGGATGACCTCATCTGCCTCATTGTGATGTCTTGACCTGTGTCAGAAAAATATATCCTGCAGGAGGGCTGGAGAGATGGCTTAGGGGTTAAGGCACCTGCCTGCTAAGCCTAAGAACGCTGGTTCCAATCTCCAGCGGTTCCAATTTCCAGGTCCCACGTTTAGCCAGATGCAAAGTGACACAAGGGCGCAATGCCGCACTTGACCACCAGGGGG
Organism: Orientallactaga sibirica; assembly: GCA_036365145.1. Taxonomy (NCBI): domain Eukaryota; kingdom Metazoa; phylum Chordata; class Mammalia; order Rodentia; family Dipodidae; genus Orientallactaga; species Orientallactaga sibirica. The sequence goes on from JAEOAD010000982.1 coordinate 2,835,058, forward strand.
CGCACACATCTGGATTTCGTCCTCAGCAGCTGAGACACTGCTGGCGCGCCCATCTCTGTCTTCCTCTCTCTGTCTCTCTGTGTCTCTCTCCAAAAATAAATAAAATTATATATATCCTGGAAATTCTATGTGGGGCATATCAGTCCCAAAGCCAATGTACCACCTCTCAATTCTAGGAAAATTGTAGAATTCAAAAACAAGAGTTATCCTAAACTAAGACCTCTAATTCTCTTGAGAAGAAACCTAAAAAAAAATACTGTGATACACAGTACCATATGAACACTGTGAAAATTATCTGAGTCCCTGTGTGTGCTTCTGCTGTCACATCCATGAAATATGTATTACCTGCTGGCAAGGATACAAGAATATGAGACAACAGGGTTGATAGGGAAGTAGTTGTGTTTTCATCATACACATGATTAAAATAAGGGGAGTTATAATCATGCTAGAAACATTCCTCATGAACACAGAAAAATGAATTATTAATGACTATGGAAATCCCTCAAAGCTGTGCACCACATGAAATCTTACTAAGAAGCACACAACACAGGTAGTGACAGAATGTTAGGCACTCGCATAGGGATGAATATTATGATTAGACAAATGGCACTGCAGTATGTCCACTTCATCACTTATCTAGGAATTAACAAGACTCCATCAACTATGTTCAGAATCAATGTGGGCTCTGGAAGGGAGTATCAACAAAAACCATGGAAAAATTCTATTAGGATATACCTTTGCTTAATCCAGGCTTGGGTACATTTCATTGTTCAAGACTATCATTCACTTCTAGCTGGACATTTGAATGACTTCTGACTTGTTATTCATGAGCTCCCATCCATTCTTGACATGTAAGATTAACCTATGCTTACTACTGGGCTGTCATTAAAGTATCAATGAATACGGAGGTGATGGTTCAGAATTCACAGGTTCAGACTATATTTTCTGGCAATATAAATCATAAGAACTCATGTTCCTCACATTTGCTAGGACTTTATAATTCTCGACCTGGGTACCTCTAACAAATGTGTTGCAAAGCAGGGCTAAGAGAACCATGATCGCTTATATAGATGGAGGTCAAGTGTCCTATGCAGTGATTCAATATCATAGTGGCACATACCCAGATAGGAACATTATCTTTTGGAGATCTCTTTGAGGTTCTTGGAGGTTTTGACTTGTCTCTAAGAAATACTTCAAGGAAGTCTGATTTAGAATTCTATCTGTACATATCAAGTTTCTCAAGGACAAAGTATCATTTCTGGGTGATTTTCTCCTTTCTGAATACTTGTAGACATTCTTAAGCAGAACATAGTAAGGGCAACATACTTGCTTAAGATGCAAGAGTAAAAATTCTACTGTGACTACAAAGTGATGGCTACAATAAAAATTACATGGAACTCTGCTTTGTCTCTCCAATGAAGAACTTTTAATTCACAATGCATTGTCAGGAAGCATACCATATAATTTGAAGCTTTTGTGTCTGAGAGATAGGAGTATATGAAAAGTATTCATGCTAAAAAGTTGCAGAATCATCAGATTCTAAGAATTCACAAAACATAGCTTAAAATATAAGGGTGTCTAAGACCAGAGTATGTTCCTACACCATACCCATCCCTGAGCCAAGTCAGTGACAGCATACCTGCAAACAAAGCAAAGCAACATCAGCATAGAAACAGCCTCCTTATATAGCTGGATATAGATGACCAGATGGTCCGCACAGTGGCATCACCACTTTATTGCTTACCTAGTCAGGAACAATGTTCCATGACATTGTTTCAGTGATGACTATGTTCTACTTAAGAGAATCTATAAGGGAACATGAGCCATTCATGGCAGGACAGGCTATTTGTTCCATCAACTTGGGAAGCTGAGGCAGGATGACTGCAATTTGGAGGCCTGCCTGGGCCATATTGTGAGACCTCATTTCAAAGTCAAACATTAAAAAAATTGTGGGCTGCAGACATCAACTACTGAGTGCTTTTCTAGAATGTAAAAAAGAAAAGACTTTATGGTCAATCTTTGCTACCCTTCTAAACGCCTACGAAAGGGATACAAAAGGAAAAACATGCACAAATGTATTTGATGGTACAACACTCTCACCAGGGCACATGTCTATTAACCTGACCATGACCACTGTTAATGAACACTCCAGTTGGATACTAGGATGAATTTGAGGTTGACATACTGTTAAGAGAGGATACAAACAATGATGACACCAAAATAAAACAGAAACTAATTCAGTGGAGGGTGGATTTGGGAGAGGAGAAATGGGGCTGGTAGCAGAGGATTATCATGGCTTATTGTGTGTTCAATAAAACCTAAAAAAAAAAAGACAGGCAATCCTTTCTTCACTGGGCACCTGCATAATATCCTATAGTCACCACTAGGCTCAATTGACATTGCAATGATAAAGAATCAGGAAATAATCCTTCAACACTCATCAGTGCAACATAATTTTTCTCTATTCAACAAAAGATGAAAACATGCCTTCACTAGGATTGCTCAAGATAGTATTATCTTGCATCTGAGTACATCACAAGTGCATACTTATATAAGTTTTCCTTTAGATCACCAAAACTTGATAACAAAAAGTTGCTACCCTATCCAAGGAATGGGCCTAAAATATAATATCCTAATATCCTCTATAAGAACAAAGTTATACTAAAGACCTTTTTTTTGGGGGGGGGGTGGTCATGGTGATGTGTTGGCCTATCTCTAGAAAAAAACACTCTGGAAAGAAAACCAATGTGGTACATTTTTCATCCTACCTGGACAAAAAAGTACAAATCCCAATGTCACTGCATTGTGTCTAAATGCTTACAAGTACCTGGATGTTTTTTGATTTAATTAGTCCCTTGAAAGGATAAATGTCAAAATATGATCAATTGTTTCTTGGTAATATAATGAAAAGTATTTATCAGGATCCTTGCCATTTATCTACTTTGCATGAATATTAAGCACATGATATCCATCAGAAAGGATGTAATAAAAATTGGTGTATACTCAAAAGGCAACATAGTGCTGAGAAGAAGGGATGGAGGAGTGCCCAGCACTGAAACACCTCTGTCACATCCTCCAGTGGCTCAGGGACCATTGCGGAAGAGGGGGCGGATAGAATGGAAGAGCCAAAGGAAGGATATGACCTCTTACTATGCAGCTGCCCAGACAGAAATTGGCCTCGATATCCATGATCTTGCAGTGCCTAGCAATACCTTTGCAAGACCCTCAAAATAGAAGAGAAAGATGATGTCATCAAATTAGGAGAGAGACTAATGGAGAAAGGGAGGGGATATGATGGAGACTGGAGTTCTAAAGTGGAATGGGGGAGGGGAGGGAAATATCAGGTGGGGTTTTTCTTGGTATGTAAGATTAAAAATCAATAAAAATTTAAAAAAAATTGGTGTATACTAGTCATCTTAGAGAAATGTTACTGGGGGGAGGTGGAGAGATGGATCAGCAGTTAAGGCACTTGCCTGAAAAGCCCAAGGACCCAGATTTAATTCCCCAGTATTCATATAAAGCCAGATGCACAAGATGGCACATATGTCTATAGTTCATTTGTAGTGGCTACAGACCCTAGCATGCCCATTCTTTCTCTTTCTCTCTCATAAAATAAAAATAAGAAAGAGAAATGATAGTGTTGTCTTCACAGAGGTAGTAAAGACAAACATATGGCAGTGTACAAAGCTGTTACTAAGTACACATCTGGAAATATAAATGTCTCTGATGATGCATGCACACTAGCTAAGAACTTAATAGGAAACACTACAATATAGGTTTAGGCACAACATTCTCAGTGACAATGATGTGGAAGTTGAGATTGTCTGCACTGTGGTTTCACTTCTGACCACTTTACCCCATACCTGCTTGTTAGCAAGGTTCTGCCTGGAACACTTGTCTAGGTTAATATGTTTTCTTGTAGGTGATCTGTAAAATAATCACCCAAAGTGTGTTTCAGGATAGACCTTTTCCTACTAAGAGATCTATGCCTTATTTTCCCTTGTCCATGATCCTTGTGATGGGACATTTCACATCTTTATGGTCACTTGCAATCTGAGGTTCAAAGCATGAATCATCAAGAGAATCCATAATTTACTAAATAGACATATATAGCACTTCCTCGATTAGTGGTGCACTGGTATTTCCACACTAATCAGGTTTCAACTTCTCCCAACACAGAGGGTCAACAAATTTTCTCCACCACTGGAATGTGTACACTCAGTCACTAGAATTTCTAAAGACTTCATCAATTCTCATATAGTAGCCACAACAAAAATATGGTGTCAAGGCCATAAGAAATACCATCAGCATTCACCTGTCTCTATGAAGACCAGATATCCAGGGCCATGATTTCCCCCTAAATCCAAGCAATGTTCCATTAAAGACTTTGTCACACTGAGTTGCCTTGACCTGTCTGAGAAAGACATATCCTGGATATCCTTTGGTTTACATGTCAATCAAAGACCATTCATCATTTCAGAATCCTTGGATACCTGCAGAATTCCCAAACAAAGGTTCTCTGATGAGATGCCTCTGCCTCCCTTGAGAAGATATGTAACAATTTACAAGAGACCCTATTGATGTGATGACATGAAAATTACCTAGGTTCCTGAGCATGCTTCCGCCATTACATACATGAAAGACCCATTATTTGCTAGCAAGGATACAAAGTAAAGTATGGTTATTAGGGCATGTATGTATTTTCATTGCATATGTGTAAAAAAGGGGGAAAATGCAAATATGCCCTACATGCCTCATAGGTATATCTGAACGGTTAGTCTTAATGAATAACTATGACCTCCTCTCAAACCTGTATACAATCCAAAATCTTACTAGAAATATCAAAACATTGTAGTGATAACATTAGGCACCCACTCCTCACCAACCTGGATATTTAAGATCAGGTAGTATACACACTGGTATGTCCGCTTCATCACTTACTTGGGAATTAGTAAGGCTCCATTAACAATATTTTCAGGGTTGCTCTCCTATCTTCCAGTTAACATGAGCTAAAATGCCATACAAAAACATGTGTCAGGATATGTGTCAGCATGCTCAACCTATGCTCCAGCCCACTCACTTGCCCACAGCATATTTTAAGGGACACCTTAACTTTACCTTAATATACAGCTGCCTTCAAATTTGACTGCACTATAGTAACATCCATTCTTTCTACAGTTTCAATCTGAAATATCCAAAGAAATGGCTTACTACTGAGCAAAATGTCAAAGAAAATGGCATTCAACCTTGACACAATAACTCAACATTAACAAGTTCAACTTAAATTTTATGGCCATTTATATCATACAAAATCACGGCCATGAGATTAGCTTAGGACTGAACTCCTGCTTCAAACACATGTGAAGAAAGTGTGAGGGGCACCATTGTTAACTTTGTAGATAAATTTAGGGTATTCTTTACAGAATCTTAGTGGCACTTATGCAGACATGATCAATTGAACTGTTGAGGATCTCTTTCACGTTGTATGAGTTTTGCTCATTTCTTAGAAATGTGTTGTGACAACCTTTTAGGTATATGTCTGATTCTTCCTTGCTACATTCACATTCTCTAGGTGATGGTACCATTTTGGTGTCTATCAACTCTATCTAGATTCTTGTGGATGGCTATTGACATAGATTTGTAATAAAACTGTTTCTACCTTGAAAGGTTACTGTTCATATCAATTTCACTGTTCATATCAAAGTGATGAGCATATTGAAAACTTGCATGTGCCTTGCTGCTCTTTCTACCATGATCATCATTAACTTTACGAAGTCTGTCAGCAAGCATATGAGAGTATTTAAAGCTTAAAGGTAATACTGGGGAAGTAGGGGTCTATGAAAAGCATGCATGCTAAAACATGTGCCAGAAACATTACAATTCCCAAGAATGTATAAAACATTACTTAGAATGTTAAGGTCTCTAAGGAATGAGCATGGCTCAACCATGCATCTATATACTAGTGAAGACAGTAATAGGATACCTGTAGACAAAACATGGCAAGACCACTTGGGTATGTCATCCTCATCTACCTTGATATTGATAATCAGGAAGTCTGCACTGTGATATAGTCACTGTAAACTTACCTTGTTAGGAATGATGTTCATCTAACAAGCTTTCAGCATTAAGTGTGTTCTCCTTAAGAAAATCTGTAACAACAACAACAAAAAAAGCTGAATCCAGTTTCACATGCTTGTAATCCCAGCTACTTGGCAGGTTGAAGTAGTATAGTCATAAGTTTAAGGCCTGTCTGGGTTATAAAGGGAGTTAAAGGGCCAGGATGGAAATATAGTCAAACTTTTTATTTTCAAAATAAAAACTGAAAATACATGAGGATATTGCTCAGTGGTAGAGTACTTGTCTAATATCTATATATAAGGCCCTAGGGTCAATACCAGCCATTCTCTTCTCCAAAAAAAAAAAAAAAAACATGCTAAAATCTGTTACCTTGACCACTGCCATTGTTAAGGAACTCTTCAATTCTACCTAGATATTGAGATGAATTTAAGGTACATGTATTATCAGCGGAGTCCCTCCTTCCTTGACTGGATACCTATAAAGTATTTGATGCTTAAAACTAGGCTCCAGGGCTGGAGAGATGGTTCAGTGGTTAAGGTGCTTGCCTGCAAAATACTAACAACCCAGCTTCCATTCCTAGTACCTACATAATGACAGTGGCACATGCATCTGAAGTTTGTTTGCAGTGTGGCTGGAGGCTCTGGTGTGCCCTTTCTGTCTGTCTGTCTATCTCTGTCTCTTTTAAATACATAAATAAGTAGGCTCAGCTCCAAAAACAGTGACAAAGAATTAGGAAGTAATAAATCTTAAATAGTCACAGGTTCAACATAAATTATTTCTACCCTATAATTTATATACATATAAAATATATTTTTAATTAAGATTGGTAAATTCAACATTATTTCTTACCTGAATACCTGCCATAAAGACATGAATACAAAAAATGTTGGAAGCATCATCAATAATTACCCAAGCATAGGACAATTAAATGTCCTGTCTTGTGAATAGGCCAACATCAAAACTTTACCCAATGCAATGATTCTTCGTTGACGACCATGATTAAGGATGGTCCAACTGCTTTACATTGAAATATTAAAAAGGATGCCTGAGAAAAGACTAAATGGTAAAAATGCAAACTCTTCTGAAAGGAGTTGACTGAAAGGGAGGAACCTGTTCTTCAAGGTCATAATTTATTTTATCCCTAAATTCACAACATGGTTGTGTCCTACACATCAGGTATTGGTTTCAGAAACATGAAAAATGCATGGAGTGATGAATACCAGGGAGACCCAAGACCCATCAAAATGACAAGAGGAAGCCAAGTGCCTAGTATGGGAAAAGCCATCTCTATCACACTTACCAGGGTCCAGAAAACATTACAGAAGTAATGGCAGATTAAGTATGAGTCCTACTCTCACTACTAGCCTAAGAACATCTTCCAGGAAGATGGTGGTAGATGCTAAGGAGACTCAAAGCTCATCAAAGCACAAAATAAGAGACTATTGAGAGCTCAACACCAAAGGAGACATCTAGCATACCCCTTGAGACTCAGGGAACACTGCATAAGAGTGGGGGAAAACAATGTAAGAGCCACAAGGTGGGAAGGCATTGTATTCCCCAAAGGAACCAACTGGTACATTCATGAATCCACAGTAATTACTGATATCCCCAATGAGGAAGGCCCTCATTGGAACTGGGGTCAGGGAAAGGGAACAAAAGGAAATGTATTCCGATTTTCAAAAAATAAATGATATACATAACTCACTGAGTACAGAAGGGACTTAGTAAATGTGGTCTTTTTTTAAAGAAATCCACCAAGCAAGTGAGCGAGTGTATATGGGTCATCTTTAATGAAACACATGACATTTCACAGGGAGGAATAAAAACCTCAATTTCCTTCTCAAAAATAATCAACATGACAGATGCAATAAAAATTACGTGGAACTATAGTAATGTCTCTGTCATGGTAAACATTAAGTTCACATTATTTTTCACCAAGAGTAATATATACAAGTTGATGCTTTATTAAGTATTAGGGAAATAGGAACATTTGAAAAGAATGGAAGTCATAACTGTTGTAAAATCAATTCCCCTATGAATTTATGAAACACATCTCAGAATACCAGTCTCTCATGTACTAAACATGGCATGTTATCACACCTACACTCTATGCAAGATGGTACAATCCCTACAGGCAAAACATGCCAACAGCTTCTCCGCACATGTCTCATCTACCCAAGTATTGAAGATCAGCTGGTTTGCACTGTGGTATGCCTGCTTCATCACTTATCTGATTAGGAACAATGTTCAATCAGAAATATTTCACTAATCATTAAGATCTCCCTGAAATAAACTGTAAGAAAACATGACCTGGGCTTAGTGTCACAGGCCTATAACACCAATAACTTGGGAAGCTGAGAAATGAAGATCACAAATTCAAGGACTACAGAGTGAGTTTAAGGCAAGCCTAGGCAACACAGTAAGACAAATATCTTTTTTGAAAGTAAAAATAAGGGGAGAGATGGTTTAGCAGTTAAGGCGGCTGCCAGCAAAGCCAAAGCAACCAGATTCAATTCCTTAGTACTTATGTAAAGCCAGGTATACACGACGGTGCATATGTCTGGAGTTTGTTTGCGGTGCCTAGAGGCTCTAGTTCACCCATTTTCTCCCTCCCCCTTCCGTCTCTCATTTTATTAAAAATAAAATGAAGGGTGTGTATATAGCTCAAAGGCAGATTGTTTGCCTCACATGAACAGTGTCCTAGATTCAAACAAACCACACTCCTCCCAGCCCCTAAAAACAAAAAAAAGAAAACATGGACAAATGTGTTTCAGGATATAATTTGTTCACCAGGACCACCATTATTCAGGAACACTCTAATTTTACCTGAATCCTAGGATTAATTTGAGGCCCACAAAATGGTGAGTCGAGTCTATCCTTTTTCTTCAAGAACATTTTTTTTTAAAATCAACTCTAACATCCTCAGGATAGATTCAACATACATTTTCTCTTATATCTAAAATATGTAAACTTTTCACTGAGATATCTAAAGACAACATAATTTTGTACCTGCCACAAATGCAGTTATGGAAAGTGCTAGAGACATCACTGATAATTACACAAACACTGGAAAATTAGATGTTCTCCCTTTGAATATGTCGACATCAGCCTTTACCTTAATACTAGCAATGTTCCCAACACTTGATGACCTTTTTTCCCTCACTAAGATGTCTTGACATATCTGAAAGCACATCCTGGCAAAATGACACAGGCAAAGCATTCTAACAGAACTCTTAGTCTCTTCAAAAATATCTGCCAAAATTCCATAGTCAATGTCTCAGTGATACATCTTATGAAAGCTATCAGCATCTCTGAATATCCTCTACTCATACAAACATTAAACACAGGTTACCAGTCAGCACCATGTACTAAAAATGAATGCCAATGATGGAGGGGGCATGTACAAGTCTCTAAAGCACTTACTATATACACATCTGAAATCATAGAAGTCTTTGATGAGTGACTGGAGTATCACCTCGTTCGTGAATCCTAACCAGTAATTTACCAGGATGCTGCAAAGAAACCTGGCAGCACATAATTAGGTACAGCCTCCTCAATCACCTGAATGTGGAAAATGACACAATCTGCACTGTGGTTTGAACACCTGATCACCACCTGCTTTTCAGCATTGTTCTACAAGTAATATTTTCAGGTCTAACTATGTTGTCTTAGTAAATCTGTTTTAAAAACACCCAAAACGGGGCTAGAGAGACTGCCAAGTAAAATTATTTAAAAACCACCCCAAATGAATGTGAGGATATAGCTTGCTCTAGCAAGAACCTGTTCATTCTGTTGCCCAGCTTCATTGTAAAGCGTAAATTCACCTTTTCTGAATGCTTATGCTTGTTGTTTATCAGGAAATTCTATCTTTTCTTGACTATACCCTTGAAAGTCATCCAGTCCTTACTATCACCCTGTCATGACTAAAACAATTCCCATGAACCAAGACAGAACCAACCCTTCCACATATGCAGGTTCAACAGAAACTGTCTTTTCCTTGTAAAACATGTACGCTTCTGTTTACAAGAACTGCTAAGGAACCTACGATTTCTTACTTGATCAGTGGTAATACAAGCAATAGTGACAATAAGCATAAGTGGCATTGTCATCAGAAACCTACAAACAGAAGTCCTTTTGAATTCCTATTGAGACCCATCATAGCAGTGACGTGGATAGCCATGTTGTATTGCATGTGATGACATTGTCTCTCACAGTAATGCTTTGTTCTGTCCTAGAAAACTGCACCATTTGAATATGTTGTGGCACATGCCATTTTCAAGGTCAGTGTGCTATCTCAGGACCAGTGGAAACATGTAGAATTGCAAGCGCCAGAGTTGTAATTACAAGAGAAGACCAAGTAAGAGATGAAAATTACCTGGACTATTATTTATACCTCTACCTTTGTTTTTATGAGCTGAATACCACCTGCTCACAGGGACACAGGAGTATGTTGTTTTGCAGGTGTGTTATGAACACATTTGTGTTTTAACTGCAGAGATGTTATGATGAACAAGAAATATAACTTTGAGTGGAACATGCTTCATACGTACATAAGAAAATCTACATTAAAGCTTATTAGAAATATGGAGAAAGTGTGGTGACAACAATAAGCATCTCTCCTCATTGACCTGAGTATCTAAGATCAGATGGCCTACACTGTGGCATGTCCACTTAGTCACTTAGCTAGTTGTGAGAATCTTCATTGTCAACTTGACTTGATGTAGAATCACCTATCAGACACACCTTTGACATATCTGTGAGGGCATTATCAGATAAAGATGTGCTAGGAAGGTAAGAACCATGTGAAATGAAGCCAGCTCCATCCCATGGACTGACATCCTCGAAGTTGCAAAAGCATGAAGCAAGGTGAGTTCCAGCGTTCTCGGCTGTTTGCTGATTCATTCATATATGAGGTGTACCAGCCACATGCACCATGAATTTTTGACCAAGATGACCATGATGGATTGTACCCTCTTTACAACCGAGTCAAAATAAATCTTTAAGTTGCTTTTGTCAAGGTTCCCCCGCCCAATGAAAAAAGTAACCAACACACTATACTTAACAAGAGTCCATCAACAATATGATTAGAGTTACTGAACACTATTAAGGGGATTGTCAAGAAGAAATTAGTTATGCACAAATGTGTGTTAATATGCAGTTTGCTGTATAAGGACTCCTTTCCATTTCCTTGTCCATAACTGTTATTATTCTATTATTATTATGTTATTATATTCAAGAATACCTAGATACTTGGATGACTTCTGATTTAATCAAAATTTACAAGTTTCATACTCTCAACTAGAAATCTCAAAATGCTTTATTTACTACTGGGGTGACTGGTTATGAACAGTGAGAGTGAACTCTGAAATAACTGATTCCTTAACAGGTTTAATATAAGTTTCATGAACATATTTATCATAGATGCTCATCTTCATCATATTTGCTAAAACTTCACTTTCTTTCCAGACCATGTGCACAAAAAATATGTGTTGAAAAGAAAAGCAAGTTAGGGAATTCATCATCAGTTACCTATATGAATGGACACTGGGTGTCCTGAACAGAGATTTAGGATCAAATTTCACTTATCCAGATATGATAAACTCTTGAAGATGACTTCAGGAGACAATGAAGATTTGAAGACGATATTGTTGCATGGTGATTTGAGCACCTCATCATATAGCTGCTTATTAGTAATGTTTGTCAAGAATGCTTCAGGTTCTACTAAGTTCACTTATAGGGAACCTTTAACAAAATAACCACAATGTATCTGAGGATCAGCTTGTTCTACCACGACACCTGCTAATTCCCTTGCCTAACATCACTACTACAGGACATTTCACCTCTCTCTGGAAACTTGCATCTTTTGCAGGGTAACTGCATTGATAATCAGGAGTACCTATCCTTTCCTGAGCAGACACCTGCAACATTTCTGTTGGCTAATGCCATGCTAGAACTTCTGCAACAATCGCACCTATGCTGATTTTTTTTTTTTCATTTTTCGGGTTTTCAAGGTAGGGTCTCACTCTAGCCCAGGCTGACCTGGAACCTATGCTGAATTTATTGAATCCTTTAATACAAGTTTAATTTGCTTTACCTCAACCACATAAAAAATTATACACTCGAGCCAGGCGTGGTGGCGCAGGCCTTTAATCCCAGCACTCAGGAGGCAGAGGTAGTAGGATCGCCGTGAGTTCAAGGCCACCCTGAGACTACATAGTTAATTCCAGGACAGTCTGGGCCAGAGTGAGACCCTACCTCAAAAAACCAAAAAGAAAAAAATTATACTATACACTCATAGTCACAACGACTATTATTTACATGAGCAGTGACAACAAAATTATGACAAGAAACGTTAAGTGACACTACAGTACAGAAAGGAAAAAATGATGGTGGTAAGTCCACTTCATTACTTACCCAATATTTAGGAAAGATGTGTCAACAATATGTTTAGGGTCACTGTGCTCTTGAAATCTCTTGAACTGACTGTGAAAACAAAAAGTCATGCAAAAACTTGTGTCAGGCTCTCTGGTCAAGATGGCTGGCAAGTTTGCTGTTTCAGCATCAGGCTGGTGGCTGGATGGTATTTGAAAATGTTACTACAATGCTGCAGGTTTCATTAAATTGGGGTCAATGTGAGATGATACAGTGCATGAGGATTAAGAAGCAATAAGGTGGCTTCTTGAGAACCTGTATAATGACAGGATGTTTTGCATTAAGAGGGCACTGGACCTGTTCCTGAGGCATCAGATTTTTCCTCAGGAGCAGTGGACAAAATATGAGGAGGATAAATTCTATCTTGAACCATATCAGGAAATTAAAGAGAAGATTGAGCAAAGTAGTAATCTTGTAATTAAGAGTCACAGATGCATGGGTCAAACCTGAACCACCATAAATGTCTATTGTAATCATTGTTTTTAAAAAAAAAAAAAAAGAAACCTTGTGTCAGGGACTTCTGCCTGTAACTATTATTAAGGGACAATTCAACTCTACCTGGATACTGGGCTGACTTCCAATTTTACTGCTACTCAGGAGCTTTTATTTGTTCATGACCTGAAATTTCCACAAATGATAATTGCTACTGGGTTTGCAGGTTAACAATAATGCCAAGGAATCGTGATGCAATCGATCCCCCAATATTCATGGGTTCAAGATACATATTCTGGCCATATAAAACAAAACTAGCTTATGCTCATCAGATTTGCTAAAGACTCCATAATTCCTGACTTGAGCACTGCAAAAAAATGTATGTTAGGACGATGGTCATATGTGATGGAAAGATGGCACACTCATCATTTGTCTATGTAGATGAAGAGAAAGTATCTTATTTTAGTGATTCATATCATATGAACCCTTATCAAGATATTAACAATTCTACTCTACTTTTTAGAAAAATATTATGAGAAACAGAGCAGTAGAATAAGAGGGAGATAGAGAGGTAGAGACAGGACAGATGGATTTGCCAGGGTTTCTTGCAACTGCGAGTGTACTGCAGACACATGCTCCACCACTTTCTGCATCTGTATTTACATGGGTATTGAGTAATTAAGCCAAGGTCAACCCAAGCTGGCATGCTTTGCAAGCAAATGCCTTTAACTGCTGAGCCATCCCCCCAGTCTAACAATTCTACTATAGAAGATCACTTTGAAGCAGCATGAGTTATTGTTTTGTCTCTGAGAAACACATGGAGAAAATACAAAACAGGAGTTATCTCACTCTATCTGTACATATTAAAATTACCTTGGTGATAATATCACGTAGAGATCTACTAAGTCTACCTGAATACTTACAGACATTCATGGCCATAGCCTTGTAATGTTGTTTTTTTACTCTCATGTGTATTCAACTGTAAAAGTTCCAGAATAAGTATCAATGATGGACACAATGAAAAAAAAATCACCTGGAACTGTACATATGCCTCAATCATGATGAATATTGCCTCTCCCACATAACTGATGGCTCCCCCCATAAGGTAAGACCCACATTACCCATTGGGGGAGGACAGGGATAAGGCTGGCTAACATTGGTACCATCATGGGTGTATATACATTATATATATAAAACTAATAAAAATTTTAAAATATTCTAATTATCAGTAATCATAATAAATCTGAATGCTTTCACTTAATATTAGAGAGTTAAAGGAGTATGAAAAGCATGCATACCAAGAATACTAGAGAAACATATTCCCTTAAGAATTTATGAAACATATCTGGAAATATGAAGATGTCTAGATTGAGTGTGGATCAATTTCATGCCTATCTACTAGGCAAGACAGTAATAGGACACTTACAGAAAAATAAAACTTGGCAACCCACTGTTTAGATACATAGTCATCTACCTGGCTCTGTTGGTCAGGTTGTTTGCCACTTTTATCACTTAATGCAAAGGAATTTTACCATACACCACCAATTAACAGCAGTGAGCATCTACTTCCAGCTTTATCAAATGTTGCTGGGACAACTCATGAGAGATGGGGTGGGTCATCACACCCTCACCTGAGATGTCAGGTGCCCCCTAATGCCAGCTGTAAAAAATAACTGCACGAAGTCTCTTGGCGTCAGAGGGAGAAAATATATAAAGGATAAAAGATCAAGAAAAATCGAGCTTCATCTAAGCAGTTTCTCTGGAGTCTCCATGCTCTGTAAGGAAGCTCACACCCAAAGGCTGAGGAGCAGGGGAGGGCAGGTAATTCTGACATAGTGAGTCCCACTGAAGTGCTGCTCTAGGGTCTCCATATTCCTGGACAGGGACAAGGAGCTTCTAGAAGCAGCCACGGGGGTAGCTGTCATTCAGGGTGGGATGAGACTTCTTGGTGGTGCAGCTGCTCTGCAGACCCCAAGCTCTGTAAATAAGCCCTCACCCTGCAGCTGAGGGCAGAGTATCCTAGGAGTAACCTTGACACAAGGAGCCCCAAAGTAGCTGTTTTGGGGGCGCCACATTCCTATAAACAATCCCACTCTATGCTTTTTAAGTAACCCCAATAAACTCATCAATACACCGAACTAGCATTGGTCTGCCATCTGAGCCCTATCTGGGGTTAAGGCGTGTGTGCACAGCTTAATGAAAAAGTTTCCATAAACAAATGGTTAGTAGCAATGTTCTGTTAACAATCTCTCAGTTATTACTGTTTGCTATAAAAGAACTGGGTGTGGTGATGCAAGATTGTGATCCCAACTATTCATAAAGCTGATGCAGGAGGATCAGAAGTTAAAGGCATGTCTTTGCTACAGAAGGAGTTCAAGGCCAGCCAGGGCAAAACCATGAAACATTTTTTTTTTAATGAAGAGGAAAAACAATGAGTGCTTCAAACATACTCCAGTATGGTTAGCCCACCAACTTATGTAGCAAGTATTGAGGTAGATGGTGATGTGGGCCTAATCTATGGCACAGGACCCCTGATGTTCCTTTATAGAGGAAAATTATGATGACCCTGCAATGATTAGGATTTTGTTGATAAGAGCTCAGGGAAGAAATGATCGTGTCCCTTCCCAATTCTAGTAACTACAAGAGTACCCTTTTATGGTAATGAAAAATGTTGTTTCTCTTAGGAGTGTGCAGGGAACTTACAAAACAAATTTGAGAACATAAGGACTCTAAGGACTGAGTGTGGCTCCTCCTCATATCTGTACAGTAGCCAAGATGGTAACAAGATAGATGCACACAAAATATGGCTATACAAGGTTAGGCACTCACTCATCGATTTGGATAATAAAGATAAGGTGGTCTGCACTGTGGTGTGGCAACACTGTCACTTCCATGGCCAGGATCATTGTAGATAAATAATCTTGGTGATCCATGTGTTATTAAGAGAATCTTAAGAGGACAGATCTGAAATACCAACTACTGGGGTGGCTGAAGCAGGACGATCAGAATTTCAAGGCCTGCAAGGACTACACAGACACTTTCTCAAAATAAAAAGCAGAAACAGAGCTGGAGAGATGGCACAGCAGTTAACGATTCATGCTTGCAAAGTCTAATGGCCTGGGTTCAATTACCCAGTACCCACCAAAAAAAAAAAAAAAAAAAGATGCACAATGTGGCGCATAGATCTGTAGTTCATTTGCAGTGGAAGAAGGCCCTGGTGCACTCATACTTTATCCCTCCCTCTCCCCGACTCCCTTGAAAATAAACAACTTTGTTTGCTTTTAAAAAGCAGTACTGAGGAAAGCCCTCCAGGTTAATGGGAATTGAGGTGAGAGGACAAAAGTGTATAAAACCTGCTATAATATTTATAAATAAAATTTCAAAAAAAAAAACCAGACATGAAGGTAGAAGTGTAGCCGTTGGGAAGAAAAGGGGATGAGTGGGAGGGAGAAAAAAGGTAATGGGAATGAAAATGATCTTAACATGTGTATGTGTGTGTGTATATACATGAGTTCATTAATAAAATTAAATTTTTGAATAAATGTAAAAAGCAGAAATGAGGGCTGGGGAGCATGTATGAGGCCCTAAGCTCAATCACCACTGTTTGCCTACTTCAAAGAAGACCATTCCCCAATCCCCAGAGGAGGGAAAAAAAAATGCTCAAATGAGCTTCAGGATGCCATTTGCTCATCAGGCCACCTGTCTATAACTTTGACCACCAACACTGTTAAGGAAGACTTCATCTCCATCTGGATTCTAAGATGAATTTAAGATATAGCTACAGGTCAAGAGAATCCTCCCTCCTTGACTGGTCACCTGCAAATTATGCTAACATTACAATTGGGCACCAGGTCAAGAGTTTTATATCCTAAACATTCAGATTTTAATATAAATTGTTTCTACCCTATAAAATGTATAATTTGAATTACTAAGGACAACATTCTTTCATATCTGAGTACCTGCCACAAAGGCATAGATACAAAAAAAAAAAAAGTTGATGACATCATCAAAAAGTGCCCAAGTATAGGAAGGTGAGATTTCCTGCTGTGTGAATAGGCCAATTGCAGTGCTAACCTAGATACCAGCAATGCTCCACTTGTGAGCCTTTTAAACACATCCTAACTGAACTTTTTGGCATGTTTCTCATCATACAAGGACAACTAAAAATATTCATGTCACTGCATCATTGAATAAAGTATTCTAATAGAACAAATATTCTTTAGAAGATGTATGCCAAAATTTCATGCTGAAAAATTTAGTAAATTCTATGACTACAGGATCCCTGCTCATTCTTTTAACCATATGAACATTAAATACATATTATAAGCCAGCAAGGATACATGAACACTTTTAAGCTTCAGTCTTCTCAAATATGAACAAAGGGAAGTAAGTAATAGGTCTAAGACCAGGTACTTATATATACACGAATGCCATGTGTATGATTAATAAAGGCTGTTCATGTCTCTATTTTCTTGATATATGTACATCTGTTTCCTCCTAAGAAATTATACTAAATGATTCTGTGAGGCATTTATAAGTCCAACTTGTACTCATTAAATGTTTTCTTGTGAAAAAAAAGGGTGCTTACCACTTCTATGAGGGAGAAGTTAGTTCTATTGGAAAGGGTGCCAATAATTATAGGGACCTATATAAGCCTTCAAAGAATTTCTTTAAAACACATTTGACAGAAGCCGGGCATGGTGGCACACGCCTTTAATCCCAGCACTTGGGAGGCAGAGGTAGGAGGATTGCCGTGAGTTCGAGGCCACCCTGAGACTACATAGTTAATTCCAGGTCAGCCTGGGCCAGAGTGAGACCCTATCTCGAAAAACCAAAAAAAAAAAAAAACACATTTGACAGGATGGAGAGATAGTATAGCAGTTAAGCTGCTTACCTGCAAAGCCTAACAACCTGGGTTCAATTCCTCAGTATCCACGTGAAGCCAGATGCACAGTGGCACATGAATCTGGAGTTTGCTTGCAGTGGCTGTAGGTCCTGGTGTGCCCATTCTCAATCTCTGCTTGCAAATAAACAAAATATTTTAAAAACATTATTTGAACATATGAAGGTCTCAGATGAGTGAAAGTAGCATCATTTCATACCTGTACAGTAGCCAAAGCCTTCCAGGGTGCTGCAAAGAAACATGAGAGCATGGCAAGAATCATTGCAGGCAAACTGTGTTCTCACGTAGGGAACCTAGAAATATACCCAAGATGTGTTTGAGGATAGAGCTCCTTCTGTGAGAATGCCATCTCATTCCCTTCTCTACCACCTTAGTTAAGGAATAATCCACCTCTATTTGGATACTTATATTCACTTGAAATTAACAGGATGGAGAGTCCCTCCTTCCTGGAATATGTACAATATGGTTAATGCTTACTACTACACTGGCACTTCTGCAAACTGACTAGGACATGTGTAGGTACATCAATTTCAACATCAAGTATAGAAAGTATACAATCATGCAATTGATGGGGGTTGTATCCTTTCTTATCTGAGCAGCAGTGACAGAAGCATGGTGACAAAAACGGATGAGGGACATCATCACTTACCTGTGTCTTGTGCCATGACTGAATCTCACAGCAGGACTAACTTTGGAGATGAGGAATATCCCATGTGATAACACTGTCTCACAGTGATGTTGTCTTAGAACTACACATCATTGAACATGCTCTGGGACACATGTCATTCCTAAGGTCACCGTCACTTAATGATCTTTGGAGACTTGTTGAATTCTTCTAAGAGTGGATCTGTTAAAAGAGGTCATTGGGGGCCAGGAGAGATGGCCCAGTGGTTAAGTGCTTGTGAAGCCTAAGGACCCAGGTTCGAAGCTCAATTCCCCAGGACCCATGTAAGCCAGGTGCACAAGGTGGCACATGCATCTGGAGTTCGTTTGCAGTGGCTGGAGGCCCTGGTGTGCCCATTCTCTTTCTATCTGCCTCTTTCTCTGTCTGTCACTCTCAAATAAATAAACAAAAAAAATTTTAAAAAGAGGTCATTGGTAAACATGCCATAGCACTATAAAGGGAACAATGACAACCTAATTAACTGTTTATATTTCCACCACAGCATGTGAGAAGCAAACATCGTATCTTATAAGTACATAGAAAGTGAGACTTAGTACAGCTGTTAGCAGCATATTCACGTTTTAATCATATAAGTGAGTGTTGTGGGAAACTTTTCCCTTGGAGAGAGACATAAACATCACTCCAAATAGAGTTCAGGTGGCAGACCAAAGTTCAATTGCACCAATACCAGTTTGGTGAACCATCGAGTTTATTGGGAGTATTTACAGATCATGGGGAGGGTATTTATAGGAACATGGAGCGCCCTGAAGCAGCCACTTTGGAGGGGCTTTCTGTGTCGACATTACTGCTCAGCCTCTCCTCTCTCAGCCTCAGGATGAGGACTTACGGAGCATGGGGACTCCAGAGGAGGAGCACCGCAGAGATGGTTTATCTCACACTGAATGACAACTTCCCCATGGCTGTTCCCAAAAGCTCCTTGACCCTGTCCAGGAATATGGGACCCCAAAACAGCACTTCAGGGGGCTCACGAATTCAAGATGCCCCCCACAGATATGCCTTCCTCAGTCTCAGGGTGAGGGCTTACTTACAGAGCATGAAGACACCAAAGAAACCACCTGGATGGAGCTCAATCTTCCTTGAGCTCTTCCTCTCTATATACTCTAGCTCCCTTTGAGGGCTGTATTGTATACAGCTGTCTGTCACAAGAGGCACCTGAATGTCAGGTGGGAGTCAGATGACCCTCCCCACGCCTCCTCTTGTGGGTTGCCCCAGCTGCTTTTCATAAAGGCTTCCAATAGTTGTTTACGTCTTTCAATGTGGAGGAATTTTGCCATATAGCAGCTAGAAAAACAGGGCTGTGTAATCATATTGTAAACAATCCTCATTTGCACATCAAAAAAATCAGATGGTAATAATGTCTATACTTCCCTGAAAGCTACACACTATCTGAAATTTTACTACTGACCTGACCTGTATATCTAAGATCAGGTGGTCTGCATAGCAGCATGTGTACTTGATCACATACTTAGGCCTTAACAAGGCTCCATCCATCAAGAAGACTTTCAGAGTCACTGTGCTCTTTTGAAGGCAATATTAAGACAAGTCATATAAAATGTGTTTTCAGCATACAAATTCCTCCCCCATGACTCCAACCCATTCCTTTGTCTTCATTTATCATTGAGATACTTCAACTCTACAGGGACACTTGGATTATGACTGTTAAGTTATGACTTAACAAACCAGGTTTGTTTAGTAGTCCATGATTCCTGACCTGAGCACCTGCAACAAATGATTGTTAAGTGTGTGTGTGTGTGTGTGTGTGTGTGTGTGTAGGTCAAACAACAACTTTAGCTGTCTGTTGGCCTTTGCTTTCCTCCTTTGTTATTCACCATTGTGTTCATGAAACCATCTGGCACAAAAGCTTCCAGGAGATTCTGTTATCTCTGCCTCCCACCTTGCCATAGGCATGCTGGGATTACATATGCCCACTCTACAGTCTGCCTTTTAAAGTGTGTTCGGGGATCTGAACTCAGGTACTCATGCTTATATGTGTAAGGGCCTTATCCACTGAGCCATCCCCCAGCTCACCATTTGTACTATTAAAGATATTGTTTATATTTTATTTATTTGAGAGAGAGAAAGGAGGAGGAGTAAGAGAGAGAGGGAGAGTATGTGTGCATCAGGGCCTCTTAGCACTGCATACAAACTCCAGATTTGTCTACGACTTTGTGCATCTGGTTTTATGTGGATACTAAGGAATTGAACCCCGAGCCTAGAGGTTTTGCAAGCAAGTACCTTTAAACACTGAGCCATCTCCCCAGCTCTCATAAAGGTATTTTTTGAGGCACTGTGATGTGTTGACTTATCTCTGAAAGACACATGGATCAAAACCAGTTCAGGACCAGTCTTATTCTATCTTTACATATTAAAATTTCCCCAGGTCATTGTATCATTTCCTGATTTATGACCCTACCAAGATATTTGCAGATGGTCATGGACAGCGTTTAGTACAGGAGCTCTTTCTTTTAAAAACATTTATTTATTTAGACAGAGCTATAAAGAGGAGAAAGAGGCAGACAGAAAGAGAGAAAGCATGGGCATGCCAGGGCCTCCTGAACTGTAAACAAATCCAGACACATGTGCCACTTTGTGCATCTGGCTTTACATGGGTACTGGAGAACTGAACCTGAGCCATCAGGGTTTGCAAACAAGTGCTTTTAACAGCATAGTCATATCTTTGGCTCACTCTTACTTTTTTGAGACAATACCTGTGGCAATTCAAAGGTTAACATCAACATGATAGATTCAATGAAAATCACATGGAACCCTGCTAGTATTTCAATCATGGCAAAAATTTAATTTTGGTTTGGAGAGATGGCTTAGCAGTTAAGGCGCTTGCCTGCAAAGCCTTAAAGACGCAGGTTCAATTCCCTAGTACCCATATAACTCAGATGTGCAAAGTGGCACATGCATCTGGAGTTTGTTTGCATTGGCTAGAGGCCCTGGCATACCTATTCTCTCTGTCTCTCTCTAATAAATAAATAAATAAAAATACTAAAACTTTTAAAAGTTAAATTTACATTCTGTTAGCAAATATAACATTTGATGATTTCATGAAATATTATGAAGACAACAGTGTATGAAAAGCATATGTGTCAAAATGTTGTAGAATTGTGATGTACTCCTATGGCTTTATGAAAAAATATTTGAGATTAAGATCTCTAATGACTAACTATGACATGATCTCATACATTAGGAAATACAGTATCAGAATATCAGCATGTAAAACATGGCAGCATCAGGTTAGGCACACTACGTCATCTGCTTGGATATTCAAGATCAGATCATCTATAATGTGGTATGACCATTTTATCACTTATCTGCTTAGGAACAATGCTCAGTGAACAATCTTTATGTAATCACAACATTCTATTTAAGAGAATCTGTAAGAAAACATGATCCAGGCTTGATGTATAAGGATCATAACTTTAAAAAACTGACACACACACACACACACACACACACACACACACCACAGAGAGAGAGAGAGGAGGAGGAGGAGGTGGTAGGAAGAGGAGAGGAGAGGAGAGGAGAGGAGAGAGAGGAAAGAGATGAGGAGGTGAAAGAAAAAAAGGAGGAGAGGAAGAGGAGAATGGGAAGGAGGAGAGGAGATGAGAAGGTGGAGAGGAGGATAGAAGGAGAGAAGGAGAGGATGAGGAAGAGCAGGAGAAGAGAGGAGGAATAGGAGGAGGAGGGGAACAGGAGGAGAGAGGATAAGGAAGAGGAGGAGGACAGAAGAGTAGGAGAAGGAGGAAGTGGAGGTGGAGGGGAAGAGGAGAAGTAGAGAAAACGGGAGGAGAAGGAGAGGGGAGAAGTGGAGTTAATGTTAAGACCAGCACAGGCCTGAGCCCATCAGTTTTTAAATGAGGACAAAAGGAGTAAGACAACAAAATAGTGGAAGGACCACCTTGAAATAGGAGGGTCTTCAGGAGATGGGGGTTTGCAGAGAAGGAACAAAAACAAATAGGATAAAGAGAGAAGACATCAAATTAATTAATATTCCTATATTAGAGTTCTTAATAAAAATAAGGAATATGTAAGATAACACCTGTAAAAAGTCAACAATAAAAATCTTCCACAACTCCCCTAAATGTGGGCTGTGGACATGATTTAATGTGCTTGCCTAGCATGCACATGCCCTAGATTCAATCTCCATTCCCCTTCACAAAAAAGAACAAAATTAAACATGCAGGGATCTGTGCCAGGATGCAATTTTCTCAGCAGGATACCTACCTGACTATTGTCTGGACCATTAAACTTTGGTTAAGGGACAGTTCACAAACACCTTGGTAACAGGAAGAATCTGAGTTGCATATATGGTGAGGAGAATGTGTCTTTTTGTTGTTGTTGTTGGCTACCTGAAAAAATATGCTGGGCTTACAAATTGGATCAAGGTCAAGAAAAGTGACCAAGAATTAAGTTATAAAGAAATAATCAGCATTATTTATTATTTTCAACAAACACAGATTCAACATTAATTTTCCCTTATGTCTAAATTGTGTAAACTCTTCACTAATATTATTAATGACATTATTTTGTACCTGAATACCTACCACAAGTGAACAGTTAGGAATTTCTTACAGATATCCTTAACATTTAGGCAAGCAAAGAAAATTCTGATGCCCTATAAAGAGGCCACCAACACCAGTACTGACATTATCATGAGTGTTCCACTTAATAACCTTTTCTGATCACTTTAACATCCTGACTCATCTCTGAAAAATAGATTGTGGCAGAACTATTTGGTACATTTTTTCATACTATCTGGACAACTGTAATCCCCAAGTCATTATAACATTTCAGAATTGATCTATAGTACATGAATACTTGTACATTTCCACTGATGAGGCATTCTAACAGAACTTGTACATCATGAGAGGACTGCTGCCAAAACTTCATGGTGAATATCTGTGATACATCATATGGAAGCTACCAAGATCGTTCTTTTTGGTTTTATTCATTTGAGAGAGAGAGAGTGTGAATGAATGAATAAGTATGGGAGTAAGTATGGGCATGCTAAGATCGTGTGCTGCTGCAAAGGCACTCCAGAATCATATGCCACTTTGTGTGTCTAGCTTTCTGTGGGTAGTGGAGAATCAAACCCCACTACCCAGACCTATGTGCTTTGCAAGCAAGCACCTTTAACCACTGAACTATAACTGAACCATATCCCCAGCCCACCAGGATCCTTCTTGATACCTCTACCACTATGAACCCTAGTCAAATATTATTACTCAGCAAGGATATAATAAGGAGAGGCACACTTGTTATATTTGTGAGGTGTTAGTGCTATAGGTGGAAATAATGACCAGGACATATGATGAACTTGTCTAGGTTTTTGTAAAGAAATCTGGTAACATAGGGGTCAAACAAAGCCTCCTCTATGACCTGAAGGACTCTTCTCACTACCATAGAGATACTTGCACAACCATGTTTATTGCTGCTGAATTCACAATAGCTAGGAAATGTAATCAGCCTAGATGTCCCTCCATAGATGAATGGATAATAAATATGTAGTACATTTACACAATGGAGTTCTATTCAGTGGTAAAGAAAAATGAAATTATGAAATTTTCTGGAAAAAGGAGGGATCTGGAAAGGATTATACTAAGAGAGATAACCCAGGCTCAGAAAGCCAAATGTCACATGTTCTCTCTCCTATGTGGATCCTAGTTACAAATGTATAGACTTGTGTGTGAGCTGGAACCAAAAATTGGTAGCAGAGGCCAGTAAGCTAGACAAAGCTTATAAGGGAGGGAGATGAGGGAAGGACTTAGGGGATGGTATTTTGTATATAAAAGTAGAAGTACAGCTTACAGGAAGGGGAAAGGCCTAAGCAAGGCCAGGGGAAGACAATGTGTAAAAAAAGGGTGAGAGGGAGGGTTAATCAAAATTCAAGATATTCTGAATAAGACTTATGTAAACCTGCTTTTTTGAATAATGGCACACCCATAAGCTATAGGTTATTAATAGAAAATTTTCAGTGCCAGGATTGGGATGCCTTCTAGTGAGTTGTTGGCCAGGGAGGTCCCTGTTGCCTCCAAAACATTACAGGCTATTGCCAAAGCCATTTGTTTCCCTTGAGAAACAGATGGTAAGACCCTATTACTGAAGACCTCACTTGCCTGAGTGGCAAGGTTACTGAGAAATCAAGCTGGTGCTGAGCAGAAAACCTTGTCCCTGTAGAACAGCCAGCTAACATCTGGACAAAGCTTCACTGCATGCAGCTGTATGGGAGACAGAAATCATCAGCAGTGAAAACAGTGGACACTGGAAACCTCAAGTTTGGCCAGACAGGCCAAATGACTGAACAGGTGCAATAGTGGCATGTCTGCTCTGGGGAAAACCAACTGCTTTCTAATTAGACTGAAGGCCCATTCTATGGGAGGGAATACATGCCTGGTACTGAAAAACCTAATCAAAAGACTATGGCGGGGAGGTCATGAGCCTTAGGGGTATAAAGCTTGTTCTTGTCTAGGCAAATGTATATATTATTCCCACCAAACTGCCCTGAAATCACTACACTTAATGTTTATATCCATATATTAATGCTACTCTCGCTTCTGGTTAGAGAAGCTTCTCTTTTCAGATGGCGATGACCACTGGGATGACCCAAAAGGCAACATAGTGCTGAGAAGAAGGGATGGAGGAGTTCTCAGCACTGAAACATCTCTATCACACCCTCCAAGTCTCAGGGTCCATTGTGGAAGAGGTAGCAGAAAGAATGTAAGAACCAAAGGAAAAGTACAACTCCTTATAGTGCAACTGTCCAGACAGAAATTGGCCTCGATATCCATGACCTCGCAGTGCCTAGCAATACCTTCACAAGACCCTCATAATAGGAGAAAAAGATGGTGACATCAAATTAAAAGACTAATGGAGAGAGGGAGAGAATATGATGGAGAGTGGAGTTCTGAAGGGTAATGGGGGAGGGGAGGGAAATATCACCGTTTATTGTTTATAAGTATAGAAGTTGTCAAAAAAGAAAAGAAATCAATAGTATATCCAGGAAGCTAGAAATGGGCTATGCAGGAGGAAGAGAGGGGAGAGCTTAAGGGGAAGGTATAGTAGATATGTAAGTAGAGGGCTGAATACTGGGGCAAGAATGGTCTGAAGGGAAAGGTGGGAGGAGAGGAGAGGGTGGGAAGAGATTTAATCAAAATTTAGTATTTTTGAATAAGCCATATGAAAACCTACTTCTTCACTAGTTATAATAACATGTATGTTAAATATGATAGAATTTGTGCAGAAACATCTTGTAGAGGTATGTAAAGTTGTCCACAGAGGCCATAGTGTATTATTAGAAAAAATAAACAGGGCTGGGGTGGGACACCTTCCATCATATTGAAGGATAATGGGGTCCCTGATACTCACAAAACATTACAGACTATTGCCAACGCTCTTGGTTGCCCACCATAACTAGAAGGTAAGATCCTATTGTTGAAGGCTCCATGTGCTTGGGCTGCAAGGTCATTGAGAAATCAAGCTGGAGTTGAGCTGGATGCCTTCTTCCTATTGACTATGTGGCAGGATGCTGGAAAGAGCTATGCAGCCTGCTAGGGGAGAAAAGTCATCAATGATCTTAGCCAGGTGTGGACCCTGCAAGCTCTATGCTGGCCAGCCAAGCTAAATGTATAATTTGTGCGATGGTGGCACGTCTGTTATGGAGGAAACCAACTGCTCTCTGATTGTACTTGAGGCTTGCTTCATGAGAGGGAATTCCTGCCTGGTACTGAAAACCTAATAAAGACCCTATGGCTGAGACCTTAAACACTGGGGGGAGGGAGAACTACTACTGTTGTCTGCCAAAATGGGTATATTATTCCCATCAAACTTCCCCTAAATACTTATGTTTATGTATATATATATTAGTGCTACTCTCACTTTTGGTTAGAGAAGCTTCTCTTGTCAGATGGTGGTGACCATTGGGGTGACTCAAAACTCACCAAAGTGCTGAGAAGTGAAAGTGGAGTGTTGAGCTACCTACACAAGACCTGCATAATAGGAGTCAAAAATGATGGCATTAAAACAGCAGAGAGACTAGTTGTAAAGAAGGGATTCAATGGAGTTGGGATTTGGAGAGGAAAAGGTAGAGTGGTGGGAGCAGATTATGATAATGGTACATTGTTTATATTTATGGAATCTGTCAATAAAATGCTTTGAAAACAGGAAGTTAAACTTAAAATTGCAATAATGTATCCTATAAAAGGCAGAAGTGTTGCTTATAACTCACTGCTATGAGTAATGAAATAAGCATTTATCAATAAGGATAAAGTAAAATCTGATGCTTAGTAATAATACTGGGGCTCTATTTCTGTCTTGGGTACATGACAACTGAGGAAGACATGTAAGAACCAAGTTAAAGATCAAATGTAAATCTAAAACTATGAAAGATGCTAATGAGTAAAGTTGGCATCATGTATCTATCCAGTACCTGAAACCTCAGAACATACTTACAAAGTTCATGGCATGTCCTCTTCGTCTTCCCAGATGATGACAATCAGGTGGTCTTCCCTGTGCTCTCACCACTTTACAACTTACCTAGTTGCTATCAAGTCCCACCAACAGCAAAGAATATGTGTGAAGATACAATTTTGTCTCTCCCTTTCCTCATGACCACGTCAACACTGCAAACAAAGTTAAAGGTAATACTGTAGTGATGGATGCTGAAAATTACCTGGATTCCTGCTTGTGCTTCTATCCGTACAAGCATTAAACACATATAGACTTTCAGCAAGGATATAAAAAAAATCTAATGTTTACAAGCAATATCATGGAAATATGATTGCCTGAATGGGGAAAAGTGACATGATTTTAATCATTATGTAAATATGCATTTGAAAATAAGAAAGTTTCTAATGAGTTTATGTATTATCTCATACCTGTCAATCAGCCAAGAGTGAAGCCTGATTCCTGCAAAACATACATCAACTCTGGTCTAGGCACACCGTTTTCATCCACATGAATAGTGAAGATCAGACGGTTTGCACTATGCTATGACCACTTTATCACGTACCTGGTTCCTAGCAAGAGTTCCTCAACTGTATTTTCTATATCATTATATCCCATTGATGGGAACCTGGAATAAACTTGGTGCGACTTGTTTTAAAATGCAGCTTGTTATAAACAGTAAGTCTGCTCTACCCTTACCAAAATCATTTAAGGGACATTTCATTCAACCTGGCTGCTTGAATTAATTGAAACTTATCAAGAGAATCCATCCCATATTGTCTGGATATCTACAAAACATCCGGTGCTTACTCTTGATCCATAAGTTGTATGACAATAACTGAGATACATTCAATCCTTTAACATTCACAGGTTCAACATAAATTTTCCATAGCATAAAAAAAGTGTGTTGCTGGAGAGATGGCTTAGTGGTAAAGGCACTTAGCTGTGAAGTCTAAGAACCCAGGTTTGGTTTTCTAGTACCAACTAAGCCAGATGCACACGGTGGCACATGTGTCTGGAGTTCATCTGCAGTGGTTGGAGATCCTGGCATGCCCATTTTCTCCCTATCTGCCTCTTTCTCTCTGTATCTTTTTTTAATGTTTTATTTTTATTTATTTATTTACTTGAGAGAGAGGAAGAGGGAGAGAGAGATAATGGGTGC
This sequence comes from Orientallactaga sibirica, assembly GCA_036365145.1. Lineage (NCBI taxonomy): Eukaryota > Metazoa > Chordata > Mammalia > Rodentia > Dipodidae > Orientallactaga > Orientallactaga sibirica. The sequence continues at coordinate 2,863,201 of JAEOAD010000982.1, forward strand.
ACAAAGGAACTCCAGATGCATGTGCTTCTGGCTTACATGGGTCCTGGAGAATCGAACCTAGGTTCTTTGATTTTGTAAGCAAGTGCCTTAATCGCTAAGCCATCTCTCCAGCCCTCTCTCTGTATCTTTAATAAATGAGTAAAAATATTAAAAAGTGTAACCCATGGTCTATAAATCTGCAAAGAACTCCCACCTGCAGTAAAATCATGATTACAAAAACATTTATCTATGTATATACACATTAGATGTCATTTCCTACGAATAGGTCAATGTCAGCACTTCTCTGAATACCAGCAATGATTCATATGAGAACCTTGTTAGACTTACTGTGATATCCTGACCTGTCTTCCAACAGTGCACAGTGGAAAACCCATTTGTCATATGTGTTATACCTGTATTCTCAAAAACTCCCCAGGTTATTGTATTATTTGGGAATCTGTACATGGTACCTAGATCATTGCAGATTCACGGGCAAAGTCTTGTTAGAGAGCTGTCACACTCTTTAGAGTATGTCTTAATTAAACTATTCTTGAATTGTCTTGATGGAAACTGTGAAATTTCTTGGATTTCTGCTTACGCATCTGCCACTACAAGCATTAAATCCACATTTATAGAATACAATCTGAGGCTCTGAGGTAAAGCAATATTAGTGTTTTAACTGCATAAATGATAAATGGTATGAGAATAGTCAATCCCTCATGAAATATGCATTTGAAATTAGGGTCTCTGGTGAGTGAAGGTGACATTGTGTCATATCTGCATGCTAGCAAAGATCTGGAGAGAACACCTAAAAGAAAGCATGGTAACACGGGGTTAGGTACACTCTCTTCTTCTACTTGGTAAGAAAGATAAAGTTGTCTTTATCATGCTGTGACCTCTTTTTCATTTATCTGGCACTTGTCCTAGTTCTCCCAATGATCTTTTATGGATCATTCTGTTCTCCTTAAATGAAATCTGAAACACACACAACACACACACACACAAGTTTCAAGATACAGCTCCTCTGCCAGGATATGTGCCCATTCCATGACTATGATCATTGTTAGGAGAAATTTCAACTTACCTGGATATTTTGATTAATTTGAGGTTAACAATATTACCAGGAAAATTTGTCCTTTCTTGCCTGCACACTTACAAAATATCCCGTACTTATAATCGGGCTTGGAATTGCACAACAATGACAATGAACCAGCATACAATCCATCCCACAACACTCACGGGCCCAACATACATTCTATTTACAATATGAAGAATGTAAATTCATGGTTAGTAGGATTAGTCAAGGACTCCATCATTTCTTACCTGTGTGTCTATAATAAAACCTTGATGACAAGATTCTGGAACACCATCAGCACTTATATGTGTATAGAAGATCAGACACCCTGTGCTATGACTTCGTCCCACTTGTACACTTTCCACTATAAATTTAGGAACATTAACTATTGTGTGTCATAGTTTAGTTCTATACATCATCACTTACTTTAATATCTGTTGTATAACGCATTAACTTCTTGCCATGTCTTGAAAGGAACCTGAAAGACAAATTGTGGAAAATATGTATAGTATACTTTGGTTTTGACCAGGACACTAATAAATTTCCTTGATTACTAGTACCATTTTATGTCTCATCAAAATGAGTTTGGAGGGCTGGAGACATGGCTTAGCAGTTAAGCACTTGCCTGTAAAGCCTAAGGACCCTGGTTCGAGGTTCCATTCCCCAGTACCACATAAGCCAGATACACATGGTGGCACATGCATCTGGAGTTCGTTTGCAGTGGCTAGAGGCCCTGGTGCGCCCATTCTCTCCCTCTTTCTCTCTCTCTCTCTCTCTCTCTCTCTCTCTCACCCCTTTCTCCATCTCTAGTAAGTAAATAAATAAATTTTTTTTTAAAAATGAGTTTGGGAGCCGGGCATGGTGGCGCACGCCTTTAATCCCAGCACTCGGGAGGCAGAGGTAGGAGGATCGCCTTGAGTTCAAGGCCACCCTGAGACTATAGAGTGAATTCCAGGTCAGCCTGGGCCAGAGTGAGACCCTACCTCAAAAAAGAAACAAAAAAAAATGAGTTTGGAACTCTGATGTGAAAGCCAAGGAAATCTGCTCTGGAAGAGACACTTACAAAAATCCCACAGTCAACAATATAGTATAATCCATTACTTGTATAACTGCACATTCGCCTATCACTAGGAATTTAAAGACTACCACAATCTCTGAATATGTAAATCATAAATTTCATGCTTACTAATATTGTTAGTGATAGGGTATATTCCTAATTGAAGGTTATATGGCAAACACAAGGTAAACCTAACAGTCTCAAGCAGTGGGTTTCCCTAAACATGCCTTTATCCCTTGACTCCAGGCAGTGGAATGTAGAAACCAGACTTCCTCATCTAATGAGAGCTGAATATTGGCATGTCTCTGCAAATCAATGTTCAGTGGCCTTGAAACTGGCCATGATGGGATTATATTCACTATAGTAGTAAGTGCCACACAGCAGGGCATTTCTTTTAGGAGAGTCAGTTAGCTTACCACTTATCAGGATATGACAAATAAAAGCAATAAATGAAGAAATACTACTAAATAGTGATAACTCAAACCTTTAGTGTTTTTCATGATTTTTCTTTGACTTTTATGGATGAAATAATGTGTAAATTTATTTACCATATGCATGAAATATTTTTCCAAACTGTTATACCTAATAAAATGGCTAAAATTTTTATCACAAATTAGTTAATATAATATTAGTGCTGACCAGCAACTTACATTTGTGTGTAAAGTTTAGAAACTTGCTTAAAAACACATACTAGTGACTAGTTACTGTTACATAATTGCTAAAAAACTAAAACTAAATCACTGATGTGTTGCACATGTATACCTATTTTCTGGAGGAAATTCTTTCTTTTACTTATCATATAAAATTTCTTATTGCATTTTTGTGATGATCTAAACCTATATCAGTAACCACATTTAGAGTGCGTGTGATACCTAGTTACTAATTCCTTTGAAAACTAAATAAAATGTCAGGAGAGAAACACCTTGCTGTCTCTTTTTGATCCACAGTGAAATCCAACTTGATTGCGATCCTAATGGAAGAAAAAGGACCAGGAGCTATAAATATGATGATTCTTTTCTTTACATTGACCACGTCCAGCAAAGGCAGAATGTAAATGACTTGGGCATGATTTCTGATTGTTTTTATTTGCCTTTGCCATTCTATTTTTTTCAAACTTTCCTGTTAATAGAGAACAGAAGTCAAATCAGGATTTCAAAGATATTTAAACATAACTATATTTTGCATGCAAGAGATATATGCATATAATGGCAATATAATGGAATTATTACTGCATAGAATACATATTGTCTATATAGTATAAATACTAATAGCAATTATCTTACTTAATGTAATAAGTTTGGAACTCCTGAGATTAGTATTAAAATTACTACTTTGTTACATTAAACAAAAAATCAAGACCTGGGCTAGAGAGATTGCCTAATGGTTAAGGCATTTACCTGAGAAGCCAAAGGACCCAGGTTCTATTCCCCAAGACCCACGTAAGGCAGACGCACAAGGTGGCACATGCGTCTGCAGTTTGTTTACAGTTTACAGTGGCTAAAGGCCCTGGCTTGCCCATTCTCTCCCCCCCCCATGTCCCTCTTTCTCTCTCTCTCAAGTAAATCAAATCAAATCAAATTAAAATTAAAAACTATTTTAAAAAATCAAGACCCTTCGCCCCCACAAACAAAAACACGTGGCTACTTCTAAGCTGTTATTTTGAAATAAAATGCTATTATTAATACTGATTATTTAACTTTGTTAATTTTTAGAAGCAAGAACTGCAACAATCAAATTTTCTAAGCACAATGAATAATATTTATACATATAAGTTTATTTACCATTTAACAGAGATTTAAATGATGAAAAGCTCAAATTTTGTTTTTTGTTTTTCATGTTTGTGGTGGGATTTTATTGATGTTGTTTTTATTCAATTTTAGCACTTGAATACATCAAAGTGTAATTTACATACTTCTTATTCCCTTTTCTTTTTCATTAAGAATGGTGAGAATATAGATGCTGTGCCTAGAAGCCATAGGTTTTCTTAGAAAAATTTCAGTGTCAGGGTTGGAGTACTTTCCAGTAAGGTATTAGTCAATGAATTCCCTGAAGTCTACAAAACAATACAGGCCACAGTTCTTGGTTGCCCACCAAAACTAGATGGCAAGACTATTGCTGAAGACACCACATGATTTAGTTGTGTGACACTGAGAAATAAAGCTAGAATTGAGATAGAAGCCTGCTCCCCGTTGACTAGTGGTCATGGTGCTAGAAAGAGCTATACAGCCAGCTGGAAGAAAAATCACCAGTGGCCTTAACCAGCAGTGAATCCTGCAAGCTTCACAACTGGTCACCAAGGAGGACGTGCCCACTAGTGCAAGTATGGCACACTGGGTATGGGGATAACTAGCTGTTCTCTAATTTGATTTGAGGCCTGCCGTATGGGAAGGCATGATGCCTGACACTGAAAGACTAGTCAAAAAAAACTTTTTCTGTGAAGGTCACAAACCTAGGAGGGAAGTTAATACTGTTGTTTGGTGACCATATTATGGCCATCAAATTGCCCTCTAAATACTTAACATTTATGTATCTATATTAGTATTTCTCTTTTGTTTAGTCTCTATCTTTAGATGGCTGTGACTGGGGAGACTCAAATTTCAAAGTCCTGAGAAGTGACAATTAAATGTTTGGTACTTAATGAGACATCTCTGTCATACTCCCCAATGGCTCAGGAACTGTAATAGAAAAGGTAGTGGAAAGAATGTAAAAGCCAAAAAAATAGCGAGGAGTACTTTGGAACACTGCCCCCGGACGTTAGGTGGACATTATATCCAGGGTCTCACCAGTGACTGTCATAACCTGCTCAAGACCTGCACAATATTGAGCCCTCTGAAAGGTTGTCGTGGATGTTGGAGGAGGACAAAAGAAACAAAAAGCCATCGATATAGAAAAGGGAACAATAGTAAACAAGTGGGTGTTCTATGGAGGGGGAGGCAGGAGGGAGGATAAAGGAGAGTGGTTAGAGAGATTATGTAAATTTTAAAATGCAGATTAAAAAGCATAAGAGAAGAATGGCTAAACACAAGTAGTAGCAGTAATATAATAAATTCATAAAATCATCAAGAAGCATTCTTTGGGAAATACCAACTGATTGCAAAAATATACATGACATAATATTATGTGGAGAGGAAAAGATGTAAATAGGACTGGGAAGATGTTTCAGTGGATAAAACTGCTTGCTGTACAGCATGATGATCTTATGTCAGATCCCCAGAACTCACATAAAGCTGAATACAAAAAAAAAAAAAAAAGTCTGCAATTGCAGTGTGCCTGTAGCCAGGCAGGAAGCAAAGATGGAAAATATCCCAGGAGTTTGCAGGCCAGCCAGCCTGGCTTGTGCAGTACTGAATAGAGACACTGTCTCAAAGAATGGGAGAAAGCAAGGGCCAAAATGAGGTTGTCCTCTGGCTTCCACACACATGCTGTGGCACCACACAAACATATATACATATATAAATTAAGAGAGAAGTAAATATTAATATACACAGAATAAACCTAATTATAGTTTGTCATGTTGGAACAATGAGCCCAGGGAGGGGGATAAAAGTATAGACCAGAGGGAGGACAAGGAGAGGAATAATGGAACCAATACTATGAATGTAAAATCAGAATAATAGAAATAAAAAAATAATAAAATAATAAAAAATATTAATAAAAATAAGCCCTGCAAACAGAAACAGTTTGGGAGACTTCTCAGAAAGAAAGAAAAAAAAATACTGCCTCCCTGAGAGATTTTATAGTAATTAAGAGAATTTTACCCAGCCTTGCCTTTGTATGGGGTCAGCCTTGAACATTATTCAAAATTCTACTGTACTTCTCTTGAAGTATTAACCCCAAAGCAACTTTCATTATGAAGGGTCATGTGTCTCCTACGCCTACAGTAAGGATATGTAGGGCACTCCAGCTTAGGAGGACTATTCCTACTAGGGAGTACAGGCTTTGTTGTGGTGTCTGTATAGCAACCACCACGGCCTTCTAGGTAGGTTGTAAGATGAGAGAGAGATTTTGGATACTCATTTCTACAGTTGAGTTTCCCACTGGCCAAAAGACTACTCTAAGAATGGCCTAAACCCAGGCATGATGGCACATGCCTTTAATCCCAACACTCAAGAGGCAGAAGTAATAGGATTGCTGTGAGTTCAAAGCCAACCTGGGACTACAGAGTAAGTTCAAGGTTACCCTGGGCTAGTGTCACCCTACCTCAAAAAATATATATATATATGGGCCTAAACAAATGTGCCTGCCTGTTCTAGTACTAGGTTGTTGGTGGCTAGTATTCCAAAATTCCAAATGTCCAACATTTCTGGGAATTCATTTTTCTTACCTTTGAAGTAAGTATGGTAGTTTGAATATGTGTCCCCCAATATATTCAGTGTTTTATTAGTTATAGTTTGCATCTGCAATCACCTTGCTAGAGGCAATGTCACTAGGGGGCCGGTCTTAGGGTGTGGTGATGGTTTGAGATTCCATTGTAAAGGTATGCAAAGTAGGCCTAATAGGAGTTCCTGAAGTGTGCTGTGGCTTTTGGGCTGTAGCATGCTCAGTGTGCTGTGTGGCTGGTTGGTTTTCTCTCTCTCTACTTGGCCCTGGGAGAGCAGGCTGCTTCTTCTGTCATTATGGAACTTCCCCTGGATCTGAAAGCTTCAATAAATAATATCCCTTCCTCCATAACTGTGCCTGGTCTGGAAGTTCATCTCAGCGAACCTGAAGCTGTCTGCTACAGTAAGGGTGTGAAGGCAAGAGTGCCTTTTTTAGATTGAAGTCTTAATTATGGAAAGCATCAGAGACTGGAAACCCAGACACAGTGATAACCTAGGCACTGGGAACAACAGTCACCATAATATAGCAGCCACTCCACTCGGGAGGGTTAGATGTAAGTTGTAGCCACATAAAAAGTGGTATCCTGTCCTCTTATGACTTACTCTGATAATTGCCCAGAATTTAAACATATCTGTAGTCTGTTAATAGGCTGTTATAGTTCATTAGAATAGAGGGGTCCCAGGGTCCCTAGGGATTGGATCCTTTTTGCTTTACACCAGGGAAGTATTTGTTTATACACAAAAATGGCAAAAATAAAGCCATGAGGAGTTTAATTATATTGTTAACACTGTTACATAACCACCACAGGTTGACAGGAGTACAAAAAGTATATCATAATATAACTCCAACTCAGGGACATAAACACTGGGGTCTTTCATGGAGAAAGCCTGATTATATCAGGTGATGTCCAGACCCCTGGCAACTGCCTATTTTATTCCATATTATGGAAACAAAATTAAGCCTTTCTAATATAGGTCTAGGCCTTTCTTCACTTTAGCCAGAGGTATTCAGCTGGTCTTCTATGGCCAGGGCTATACTTGGAGAGCCACCTCGTCTATCAATATTAAGTTTCTTTGTGGACGTATCCAACTGTTAGATAGACAGAACTGACATTCTATTTATGCCTTGAAACTGAAGGTGAGAAGCACCTGAACACTGTCAGAGGGAAGCACAGCAAGAAAAGGGAATTACCTTGAGGTGCAACTGTGTCTCAGATCCAGTAAGAGTAAAGGAGTTGCCTTTGTGAAGGATGGGTCATTTCCTTAAAACAAAAGGACATAAGTAAAGTGATAAAGAATAAGTCAACAATACAGTGCCATCACCAGCACCACATTGGGCTCTTTGTGTTAAGTAGAAATGGAGGTTATAACTCAAGGTACGTGACCACCTCAGTCCAGGCATAATCTATGAAGCTTTCTTGAAGAAACAGTTTAAGATGGATTCTCCAAACTCATTTGGGTCATCTAGGATGTTAAGGGAATAATAGGTAAAAGCATTTAAAATGATTTCACGGAAATTTAAAATATGTGAACAAGGGCTTCTTGGCTACTCATGGCCAGTGTGGGTGTGTTTCACCTGAGTATTTCTGGAATAGGAGATGGAGATCTCCAAGTGGGTCACAGTAATAGGCTGTTTGAGCTTCTGCGACTGCAACGGTCTTAACTCTAGACAGATGAGACCATGGTGGCAGGCCTTGTATCTTGAGTACAATTGGAGATGTGAGGAGGATGAGATGTCTGGTCCAGACAGCTTTGAGTGGCCTTTTAGCCTGTGGGAGGATTTTAAGATAGACATAATTTCCCAGATTAAAGGAAAGAGGTGATCCCTAAAAGATAGTCAGGTTTAGGCCTATATTTATTCTGGTACTCACAGGCAGCCTTGATGGTCTGTCCCAGTGATAAAGCATTCTGAGGCAGATAATGAGTCTCTGGATCTAGAAAGAGGCCTATTTGGAGGAACAGCCTATGCTAAATGACTTCAAAAGGGCTGAATTGGGTTGTAGATTTCCAAGTAAAGCAGAATCATAAAATATAATTTGGAAAAGAGTGGGACAAGTATGTTGAGTGCCATGTGTGAGCTTAGTGAGAGATTTTTTTAAGTTAAATAAGCCCTTTCAATCTTGCTGGAAGATTGAGGGTGCCTATGGCATGGAGAAAATACTTAATTTAAAAAAATTAATATTTTATTTATTTATTTATTTTATAATTTATTTTTATTTATATTATTCTACTTTTACATTGACTACCTCACAATGCATGACCCACATTCCCCATTGATAATATGTAATTTTGAAGTCTCTCTCACTCCCTCAGTGATACTAAAAATGAAAGCCATGTATTATCAGTCTATAGGGACCAGGAGAGCCCCCCCCCAAAGGAACAATAAGCACAGTGGTTACATCCATGATCCTCTATTTTGGTGGGGAATTCCTCTATATACCCTGTGAAAGTGTCCACTAGAATTAGTAGATTTTTAGTCCTTTCCGTGGAGGCATGAGAAGAAAATCTACTTGTTAATCTCCCAGCCTAGTTTTCCTAGGCCAGCTGTAAAAGAGGGGAGATTCTGACAGTTCCTTCAGGATTGGCCTCACAGGCCTGAAGAATTCCTATGCCCAAGTGAAACAAGGCTCAATTTGAATTTGGACAGATGGCTTTAACTCCCATGTGTGTGGCCTAAGGGAAATTAAGGATCTTCAATTGGAAGGATCCAGGAAGCAGCAGCTTTTTGTGTGGGTTTTGTGACCATCTCTTTGTGGCTTCATGGCTACCTGAGCTTCCTGAGGGATATATTGAGGATGAAGACAAATAGGGTTCAGATAAGCCTTGCAATGCGTAATGGGCACCTGAGTTGGAAGCCAGGTGGATTCCCAGGGATGGTGATGCAAAACACACAACTCTCAGCTCAAAGAGAAAAAGAAATAGCTTATTAGAAACAAATAAGTGATCATGGCCTGAGAACACAGATTCAGGTTACCCCAAATTCCATGTCTCAACATGTTAACAATTTCATGAAAGTTTTATAGTTACAGAACAAAAGAAGGTCATGAATCAAGGCATGTTTCAAATCTATTGGTAGAAACATCAGGTAGATTACAGCAAAGCAGGGGGATCTGTGCCATCAGCCTCAGATTCTACCTAATGACATTCTTAACCTTTGGGGTAGTAGAAGCTAGTAGTCTGTACATTCCAAAAAGGTTTCACCTGGTCCCAATGATGTCAGGTCAAACACAGAGGTGGGCATTAAATAGCTATTAAGGGAGCTAAAGATAGGCCAAGATAATTTGGCTCTGAACCTAGAACATTCAATCTCTCTGTAAGCATCAGTCAATAAGCCTTGGAAGATGTTTGAAGTTTTTGGGAATTTAGTTCACAAAGACATGTTTGATCAGTGTATTATGGCAGTAAAGGGATCCCTTTGTCCCTAGATGACTCCCTCCTTCTCTGCAGGACAGCAGCAAGTGCCAGAGACAAGCTAAGGAGTGAGGGTGAAAGAGAGCAAATCCTCACAATATGTGTGGACTCATTTAGAATGAGCTGTCACTGTCCCATGTTGAGAATAAGGGTTACCTGAAAGAAGAAAAATAGCCCTTACCCCTGATGCTGGTTCTCATCCTTCTGCCAAGGCCATTTCTAAAATTTTACCTATACCCTTAATTGGAGTTATGATGTGTTCTTACTAATTTTCTCGTTAAAAAAAAAACTGCACAATGGAAAGACTTATTTTGCAAGGGTTTTTGTTTAACTCTTAGTATCTGTAGTTTCTAGTTATAAGATGATACTATCAATAGATCAGATGGCCTCTGAAGTCAGTAGCTATTATTAGGCCCTTACTGTTTTTGTTGCTCATCGCACCCAAAAACAAAACCTAGGATGCAGATTGATAAAAGGGAGGTTTCAACTAGAAGTGGTCAGGACTGGCAAGAGACTAGTTTTCTGTATTTGTTTTAATCTCTGTCTACCTTTCCTGTAGCAGTCTTACAACTTATAGAAAAGATGAAACAAAAACCAAGAAATACATATATATAGATTTAACTCTGGAATCAGGTTCACAGAACTAAGCCTTTTCCTGTGGGAGGTCAGTTTTCCCTGGGTCAATGCTCCAGATGTTTCTATTCTCAGTACGGGGCTCTGTGAAACTGTCAGAATACTATGAATCACTGACATGTAGGCTTGCTGGGGACAGGTTTCAAGACTGCAGACCTTATGCAAAATAATCCAGAGACAAGTGACATCTTTGCAATGCTCATAAAGAGTTGGACATGGCAACACATGCCTCTAATCCCAACTACTTAGGAGAATGGGGAAGGATGATGGCAAACTCAAGCCCAGTCCTGGGAACTTAGTTCACCACATCTTACAATAAGGAAAATAAAAAGGGACGGCGTTATAATTAAGTGACAGATACTTGCCTAAGTATGTGGAGAATGCGTCATTCAATTTTTAGCACTGAAAGAAAAAGAAAGGATAAAAGATACAATTAATAGATGAGAGGAATATGTTCATTAAAGTCCTGAGGTAGTCTGGAGGATGGAGCATGGTGACTGAGTCCTCGCATTACAGCAGGGTTTCTTCATCTCAGTCCTGTTGGCATATTGGACCAGGCAATTTTTGTGTATGGAAAATTCTTTGGGCCTAGGAAACTTTCCTCTGTTTAGCAGCATCTCTGGTGCCAATAGCACCCCCTCACCAGTATGACAACTGTAAATGTCTCCTCAGAGATAAAGTACTTCCAGTTGACAATCACTGTATTATAATATTAGACAGCTATACAGACATTAGCAGGCTTGGAGATCACTGAGGATGAACCCCGCTGCTCCTCATAATCTGCTTTTGACCTCATTTCCTGTGTCCCCCATTTCATACTTTTTAAAAGGGAAGCATTACAATTGCCCTCTTAAGAATTTGAAATGCAATAGTGAAGGGGGGGGGTGACTCATACAATTACCCTATGAAAGTTCACAATACCACAGGGAAGGGTTGAGGTAACAGGGCTTTCTTTGCTGAGGCCCATTAAAGGCAAACTATTTCTTCCGGGCAAGCGTGGCTTTTAAAGATTTCTTTCTTTTTAAATTTTTTTTTCTTGAATTTGTGAATTGGACCTTGCAGAAAGAAAAGTTGTGCCCCTGTTGAAGAAACTACAGGGCTTACTGATGGATTAAAACTTCTATGATTGCGAAGAGTTGGAATGCTGCACGTCACGAGTTAAATGATAATTTGTACTATTTTTTAGCCCCATTAATAGCGATTCATTGCCTGCTTCTGTGTCCTAATAGCCATCTTTATGACTATTAAGTAAATATTTTTTGTTTTTTAATATATTTCATTTATTTATTTGAGAAAGAGGGGGAGAGAATGGGCGCACGAGGGGCCTCCAGCCACTGTAAAACTCCAGATGCATGTGCTCCATTGTGCATCTGGCTTACGTGGGTCCTGGAGAATCAAACCTGGATCCTTTGGATTTGCAGGCAAACGCCTTAAGGGCTAAGCCATCCCTCCAGCCCAAGTAAATAATTTTTGAATGTACACCATTAGCCACTAGCTTTTACCAACCAAAGTCTAAGAATGTCATCAGAGAACATCTGAGGCCTATAGCAGAGATTAATCTGCTTTGCTCTAACCTGCCTACCTGATGTTAGAGCCAAGGCATTTTAAAAGTGCTTTGACTTATGTGGTGGCTTGAATCAGATGTCCCCATGAACTCATGTGTTTTGAAAGTCTGGTTCCCAGCTGATGGCAATTTGGAAGGTGGAGCCTTGCTGGAGGAGGCATATTGTTGGGGGCAAGCTTAGGGGTGTTACAGCCAGCTCCCCATTGCTAGAGTTCAACTTACTCTTCTGCTGCTGTTTTCCACCTGCTGTGGCAAGGAGGTAATGTCCAACTTCTGCTTATGTCACACTTTCCCCTGCCATCATGGAGCTTACCCTTGAGACTGTAAGCCAAAATAAAGAATTGTCCTATCAGCTACTTTTGGTTGGGTGTTCTGTCCTAGCAATGAGAAGGTAACTGCAACAACTTATGACTTTCTTGTGTTCTGTTACTACAAAAACTTAATGAAACTAATACAGTGCTGAATCCGGGTATCTGGGGTAACAGAATTCTGTGTTCTTGGGCCATTATCACCCATATTTGGCTTCAGAATTAACTATCTCTTATTCCTTTTGAGGTAAGAGCTGCATTTTTGCAATGATGAATCTTTTAATCTACTGATATATAATTTATCAGTCAAAAAATGGAACCCAAGTTATACCTCTGGCCCTTGTTAGAGATATGACATTCTAAACTGCCCCCAAAATTATATAATCATACCAGGCGTGGTGGTGCATGCCTTTAATCCCAGCACTCGGGAGGCAGAGGTAGGAGGATCACCATGAGTTCAAGGACACCCTGAGACTACATAGTGAGTTCCAGGTCAGCTGAGGCAACAGTGAGACCCTACCTCGAAAAACAAGAAACAACAACAACAAAATTATATAATCACAAAGAGATACTATGACTTTCTTTAAAAGTTAACACAAAGGGCCTGTCAATCACCTGGGCAGAAAAACATCCCTCAGGAAAAGTGTCTGTTCCAGAAACTTCAAGAAACACAATATACTTGAAGACATATTAAGGAGATGGGAGAGGGCTGGGAAGAGGTTAAAAGAGCCTTATGTCCAAGCCTGATGGCCAGAGTTTAGATCCCCAGAACTCATACAAAGTCAGATGCATAGCACACACATCTGTAATCCTAGCACAACTAAGGCAATGGAAAGCAGAAGAATCCTGAAGCTTGCAGAGGCCATCTAGCCTGGCATTCACAGTGGCTGTGGTAGTTTGAATAGATGTCCCCCAATATATTCAGTATTTTATTAGTTATAGTTTGCATCTGCAATCACCTTGCTAGAGGCAATGTCACTGGGGGCTGGTCTTAAGGTGTTGGTGGTGGGTTTGAGATTCCATTGTAAAGATATGCAAAGTGTGCCTAGCAGGAGTTCCTGTAAGTGTGCTGTGTGACTCTTTTGGCTGTACTTTTTGCTCTGTGTGCTGTGCACCTGGTTGGTTTTTCTCTCTTGCCTGGTCCTGTGAGAGCAGGCCGCTTCTCCTGCTATTATGGAACTTCCCCTGGATCTGTAAGCTTCAATAAATAATATCCCTTCCTCCATAACTGTGCCTGATCTGGAAGTTCATCTTTCATCTCAGCGAACCTGAAGCTGTCTGCTACAGTGGCAAATAATAAGAGTGACCCCAGGCTGGGCATGGTGGCACATGCCTTTAATCCCAGCACTCGGGAGGCAGAGGTAGGAGGATTGCCATGAGTATGAGGCCACCCTGAGACTACAGAGTAAATACCACATCATCCTGGGCTAGAGAAAGACCCTACCTTGAAAAACCAAAAAAAAAAAGAAAGAAAGAAAGAAAGAAAGAAAGAAAGAAAGAAAGAAAGAAAGAAAGAAAGAAAGAAAGAGAGTGACCCTGTTTCAAACATGGTGGAAGGCAAGGACCCACACCCTGAGGTTGTTCTCTAACATCTACATGCATGTAGTGGCATACACATGCCCTCCCCCCACACAAGGAAGATGAAAGAGATAACTGTCTTCTTACTGGGATATGTATTGCTGTGTGCCAGAAGACCCTCAGAAAACATAATCTGTTCTTTTCCCTTTCTATCACCTCTGGTTGGATACTGTCCTTCTCTTGATGCTCTAGGCATTCTCTCTCCTCTCTTTTCTCCCCTCTCCCTCAATATCTATTCCATGCAGCTGCTCATGCACTTCCATTGCTCAACCTGCCTGCTATCTTGATTTCTAATTCAAAAAACACTTTTAATGCCATGTGTGGTGGTCACATCTGTAATCTTAACATTTGGGACGCTGCCACAAGAGGATCAGCCTGAGTTACATAGGAAGTCCCAGAAAAGCCTGGGCTACAGAGTGAGATCCTGTTCTCAAAAAAATTCACAAACAAAAAGGGAACATTTGTTCTTCTTCTTATCCAGCTCCCTGTTCTCAGCAGCTTCAGAGATCTCTACCTTGCCTACCATATTGTTTTCTCAAACTCTAATAAAATTATCCTTGAGTTTCCTATAGAGTACATTTTAAACGTCTTTATCTTCAATACCAAGAACATGAAAAAGGGACCCTGTGTTCCCTGGTAACAATAGGAAGAAAAAAATCAGTATCATGATGTTCTTTTGCTTTCCCCATTTGACTAGCAAGGGTACTAAATGTCAATTTAACAGGCAGGTCATAACATGACTGAAATACGCATTTAAAAAGTCCATTTGCTAAAAAGCATTGACTCACTTGGTCCACTAGACAATAAAAAGCACTATGAAAGCCTGGCATCCACGTCTTCATTTTGTGCCTGTCTGCCCTAAGTCACTGTCCTAAACCTGTGGTCACCTGGATTCCAGAAAGAACAAAACCTCAGAAGACAAGACTCCCCCAGATAAGGAAAATTATCCATGATGGTGAGGCTGCACCTGGAATAGATGTGATCATCTTATAAAAAAACAGATTAATCTCCTCAGGCAATGACAGTGATAAGGACCTTTAGAGCACCTTGTAAATCGAGACCTGAGAAAGTAATCAACCAGACCACACCTCAACCAGTACTGCTTAATCATGCATGTCTCTTGCCATTTACTTAAACCTCCTATGCACCGTATTATATTCAAGAGATGGACTTAAGAATGACTTGAAACTTTTATCTGTCCCATTCAATCTCTCTTTCTGTTTTGTTTATATTTTATTTATTTATTTCAGAAAAAGAGGCAGACAGAGAAAGAGAGAGAGAGAATGGGTGCACAAGGGCCTCTAGCCACTGCAAACGAACTCCAGACACATGCACCACCTTGTACATCTGGCTTTATGTGGGTCCTGGGATTCAAGCTTGGGTCCTTTGGCTTTGCAGGCAAGCGTCCTTAACCACTAAGCCATCTCCTAGCCCTCCTTTTTTTTTTTACCGTTGCTTATCTCTTTATGATATTGGAACAGGTGTCCAAGCCTAGCCTCCTGGGGTTACTGAAGCCCAAGCTTCCCTAAAAACTCTAGTTACAGAATTGGCTTAATGTAGAAATACATGGTTAAAGAAGTAGTCATTGGAATAAAAAGCTGTAATTCTTGACTCCCCTCCACTGCCCATTCCTCCTAGGGAAAGAATTTTACTAAACAGTATGTGTCTTGGGCTGGATCTATGAAGGTGTTTCTAATTGAAATACAAGGAGCTATAAATTAATAAGGTGGGGAAAAGGTTGGTTTATAATTCAGAAAAAGCATGTTCTGGAACAAATTTACTTAATAACTAACAACTGCAATGCACAGAATTAGTGAGAAACTCAATCTGCCATCAAAAAGGCCACTTGGATTTGACAGAGTAGAAAAAAAAGTTTATTTCAAACCATGATGCCAAACTGGCCAGCTCTGAATACATAGTGAATTTGAAGCCTTACTGTGCTAAATAGGACCCTAACTCAAAGAAATATGGAAGAAAGAAAGAAACTTTAACTAAGATAACTATATTAAGAGTTCTGTGGGATTAAAAAAATTATTTTGTCTGTGCCTGGGAGCATAGGTCTATAATCTCAGCTAATCAGGAGGCCAGAGTATGAGGACGCTCACAAGTTCAAGGTCTGTCGAGTTAAACAGGGAGTTCAAGGGCAATCTGGATAATTTAACAAGACCCTGTCTCAAAATTAAATGGGGGGTGGGCAGGGATATAGCTTATTGGTAGACAGCTTCAGGCACAGTTTATAGGAGGAATGAAATTTATTTGAAGTTTACAGATGGAGAAGTTCCATAATGGCAGAAGAAGCTGACCCCCTTTACACAGGCCCACATACTGAGAGAAAAGCAACCACCACCTACATAAGCAAGCACACTCCAGGAACCCCAGGCCGAACTCAGGCACATTGCATATTTAGGCTAGAATTCAGATCCATCACAGTGACACCTCCTCCAGCCAGGTAGCTGGAAATCCAAGAAGCTTTAATAAAACTTCTGAATCTATTGAGGGACATCCATTCAAACTACCAAATTCTGCCCCTGGCCCCAATCAATTCATAACCATTTCACATTGTAAATTTTATTCAGTCCAACTTCAAAGGTCCCCATAGTCTTATCTGAGAGATTTAAGATTATATGAACCTGAAATCAATCTCCCAGAAACTCAAAAAAAAAAAAATATATATATATATATATATATATATATATATATATATATATTATTTGGTCTTTGATTTTTAGTTTGATTGGTTCAAACCAGTGAAGCCAAGTAAAAGGAGAGAAGATTTAAGTATCCTCCACTAAGGAGGTCCCTCAGTGGAGTGGTGGAAGAGAGGAGGGAAATGATGGTACCAACATATGATGTGTCCATACAAAGTTTCTACTTAATAATAATTTTTTTAAAGGAGAGAAGATTTAACAAGGAATAAAAAGAGCTATTCTTGGAGGAGATTTTTGGCCTCGCCACTGCCTCCCTTACTCTAGCCAGGGTGAAGGTACTGGGAAATTCAACAGGGAGTCAGGCTGGCCAACAATATACGCTTCCACCTTTCTGTCCAGCTCCCAAACTCCCCTGCCCGCTCATAGGGGGTCGTCCACAAGGAACTGAGCCATATGCTGTTCAAATCTTTAACCTGGCTTGGCAGCTCTGCATCAGTGACCTCTCCCTCTACACGGGACTTCCATTGTTTACACCTGGGTCTGCAGGTTCCTATGCCAACTGATTGAGGCCCCTGATTGACAGGCATCACCTAAGCTCACCAAAATGAAGAACACAAAGCATGGGGGATGGAAGAGATCAGGGAGATGACTAGGACAAACTTATGTGGCCTTAAGAAAAGAAAACAGATGGGAAGCTCTTGCCCAGCAGATGGGCCTTCCTGAATGAAACTGCTTCTGGTTGACAAAATGAACAATCACAGGATGAGCCATTATTGTAGGAGGTGAAAACTGAACCAAGAGAAGCTGGTGTCCTGTTTGCCACTAGCAACAAAATGCTTCCATATCTGAAGTAAACAATGGGCAGAAATTCAGCTCTGTCCATGGGTGTGCTTTTTGCACCTGCAGAACAGTGGCCTGCAGAGGTACTCACAACCCTAAGAAAGTTCTGGAGAAGGACTAGAAGGGAAGAGGACCCAGAGCCACAGGCAGCAATGGAGATCAGTGCCCCAAAGGAAAGCCCTGGATGTCAGGATGGCCAGGAGATACAAAACAGTGTCAATGGAAGTATTTAAGAGTAAACCAACATGTTCCTCTCCTAAGGCCAGCAACTGAGTTGGAATTCTCTTGCCTGCATTGTGAGCTGTCTGCAACGCCACAAGCCCCACTCTAAAGTTCTCTTGAAAGATAAGACAAGATTGTTTTCCTTGACCATTTGAAGGCCATTTTTTCAGAACAAACAGACTACAAGAAAATTCTTTAAAATGTAAAAGGTGCCCCAAATGATCTGCAGATAATACTGGGGTAACTGAAGTGCAAAGATGCAGGTCACATACACAGATGGTGAGTGAGATCAAAAGGAGAAAAAGAAGAGAAAGTCCACGGATGGAGATGACAAATCATCTCTCTCACACTGGTCAAGACTCAGAGAACATTGTAGAGGTGGCCTCAGAAAAAATGAGTGCTGTTTCACTGCTAGCCAGAGAACAGTCTCTGTGGAGATGGTGGCAGACACTGAGGAGACTCAAAACTCATCAAAGGAGAAAATAAAAGCCAGTTGTAAGCTCATCACTAAAAAAAAAATACTTCTACCATACCCTCTATGCACATTATATAGATAACTAATAAAAATTAAAAAAAAGAATTCAGGGTATAGTAGAAGGAGCAGAAGTTCAATCTAGAAGCTTAGTAGGTGTTTTCAACAAAATAATAGAAGAAAATTTTCCCCAAATTGGGAAAGAAATACCAATGCAGATACAAGAAGCTTTTAGAACACCAAACAGACAAAACCTAGGAAGAACCTCTCCTTGCCATGTTATAATTAAACTACTAAACACACAAACCAAAGAAAATATTTTGAAAGCAGCTAGAGATAAAAAGCAAGTGACCTTCAAATGGAAGCCTATCAGGATCACAGCAGATTACTCAACACAAACTTGAAGAGACAGAAAGGCTCAGAATGATGTATTCCAAGTTCTGAAAGATAAAAACTGTCAACTAAGATTACTTTATCCTGCAAAGCTATCTATCCTAATTGATGAAAAAATAAGGACATTCCACAACAAAAACAGGCTAAAAGAATTTATGACTACTAAACCAGCTCTACAGAAAATACTTGAAGGAATCCTTCATACTGAAGAGAAAGCAAAACAGACAGGAGGAAATAGGAAAAAATAAACCATACTCAAATAACAGTTAAAACAAGTGAATAAAGGGAAAACAGGAAGCACTAAAAAGCAAGAAGAATGGCGAGAATAAATACGTATCTTTCAATAATAACTCTTAATATCAATAGCCTCAATGCCCCAACCAAAAGACACAGACTTGCAGACTGGATTAAAAGGCAGGATCCTGCCATTTGTTGCCTCCAGGAAACTCACCTCATAATAAAAGAAAGAAACCTTCTTAGGGTGAAATGATGGAAAACGGTATTTCAAGCCAATGGGCCTATGAAACAAGCAGGTATTGCTATCCTAATATCTGACAGGATAGACTTCAAGCCAACATTAGTGAGGAAAGATAAAGAAGGTCATTTTATACTAATTAAAGGAACACTCCAACAAGAGGACATTACAATCCTAAACATATATGCATCTAACATGGGGGCTCCCAATGTCATCAAACACTATTAAATTTAAGGTAAGAGATAACACCAAACACAATAGTAGTGGGTGACTTGAATACCCCACTCTCATCAAGTGACAGGTCATTCCAGCAAAAACTAAACAGAGAGAAATCTGGATTAAATGTCATTGAACAAAAGGACCTAACAGATATATACAGAACATTCCATCAAATGCTGCAGAATATACATTTTTCTCAGCAGCAGATGGAACATTCTCTAAAATAGACCATATATTAGGACACAAATCAAATCTTAACAAATACAGGAAAATTGAAATAATCCCTTGTACTCTATCTGACAACAATGGGATTAAACTGCAAGTCAGCAATAAGAAAAACTACAGAACATACAGAAATTTATGGAGACCAAACAATACACTACTGAATGATGAACTGGTCACTGAAGAAATCAAAAAGGAAATCAAGGGCTGGAGAGATGGCTTAGTGGTTAAGGCGCCTGCCTCCTAAGCCTAAGAATGCTGGTTCCAATCTCCAGCGGTTCCAATCTCCAGGTCTCATGTTTAGCTAGATGCAAAGTGACACAAGGGCGCAATGCCTCACTTGCCCACAAGGGGGTGCACACATCTGAATTTCATTCACAGCAGCTGAGAGACTGCTGGCGTGCCCATTCTCTGTCTCTCTCTCTCTCTCTCTCTCTCTCTCTCTCTCTCTGTGTGTGTGTGTCTGTGTGTGTGTGTGTGTGTGTGTGTCTCTCTAAAAAATTTTTAAAAAATAAAGGAAAATCAATAAATTCATAGAATCAAATGATGATGAGAATACAACATACCAAAATCTTTGGGATACAATGAAGGCAGTCCTAAAAGGGAAATTTATAGCCCTAAGAGCCTATAAGAAATTAGAGCGTTCACAACTAAACAATTTAATGCTTCACCTTAAGGCATTGTAAAGAGAAAAACAAGGCAAAGCAAAAGTCAGTAGATGGGAAGAAATAATAAAGATTAGGGCAGAAATGAATGAAATAGAAACAAACAAACAAAAAAAAAAATCCGAAGAATCAATGGAACAAAGAGCTGTTTTCTTGACAGGATAAACAAGATTGATAAACCCTTAGTAAATCTGACCAGAAGACAGAGAGAACAGACAAAAATTAATAAAACTAGAGATGAAAAAGGCACCATTACAACAGATTCCAAATTCATGGAAAAGCACCACTGCTTCTCAAATTTTCCATAAGATAGAAACTCTTGGGCCTGGAGAGATGGCTTAGCAGTTAAGTGCTTGCCTGTGAAGCCTAAGGACCCCGGTTCAAGGCTTGATTCCCCAGGACCCACATAAGCCAGATGCACGAGGGGCATATGCATCTGGAGTTCATCTGCAGTGGCTGGAGGCCCTGGCAGGCCCATTCTCACTCTCTCTATCTGCCTCTTTCTCTGTCTGTTGCTTTCAAATAAATAAATAAAAATGAAAAAAAAAAGATAGAAACTCTTGACAGTCTTTCTGTAAAGAGAATATCCCAGGCAGAAACACACCCAGGCTCTGATTTTGAGGGTCCAGAGGACTTCTTCATTCTCTAAATTATGGGGAAATGGTACCTCAACTGCAAAGTAGTGAGATTACTGTTTGCTTTTGATTTGTTTCCCTGCCATATGACAGACTGTTGGGAATGAGGCACAAGGAGTTTGGGCTTCTCAGATCTAAAAGCACCTATATCTTGTCTGTTGTAAGTTACTCCTTGTTTTTTTTTTTTTTTTTTTGTTTATTTTTTGTTTTTTTTGGGGGGGGGTTGAGGTAGGGTCTCACTCTAGCCCAGGCTGACCTGGAATTCACTATGTACTCTCAGGGTGACCTTGAACTCATGGTGATCCTCCTACCTCTGCCTCCCTCTGCTGGGATTAAATATGTGTGCCACCACGCCTGGCTCCTTGTTTTGTTTTATTGTCCTTGAACCTTCAAGATGGGGTGAAAAGAATGATTTCATACAGTTTTGACCTGAGAAAACTGGAGGAGGCCTAACACTGGTTTACAGTCACAGTAAAAATCTATCAGCAGGAGAGGAGTGTGGAATCCATCTAGATTTACTGTGCAACAGAAAGGCAAAAAGGCAGGGTTAAAAGATAGCAGCTAGTCCTGAATGTTTCTAAGACATTATCTTGAGAACTCTGTGCTGGGGAACACTTTCAGAAAGGGCAGAGCTGAGCAGTTCTACAATGTGAGCTTGTGCCATAAGGAGAATGGGATTGAAATTGAAGTATGATGTAATTTGTTACCACTGAATAATAATGCCTAAGATATAGGGTAATGCTTGTGGGAGTGTTTCCTAAAATTATGGAAGACTAGAAGTAATGATGGTTAAGATAATAAAACTTTGCTTTGTATCTATAATCTGCTTGCAAATTTGATCTAGAAAAAGTGAACCCAGCATCCGTATTTAATAAGCAATGATACTGAACCTACAGTGAGAGAAATTCATTGTCACGGTACTCCAGTTCCCCAAAGGGCCTAATCACCTGTGCCCTAAATTACTAGACCTAGGACAGCTTACTGAAAAATTGCATAAGCCTATTTCACACAGCTCAAGATATTTGCATCTACCATAACATACTCAGAAATAGGTTTGGTGCTATAATCTTACATCTGAGATCACAAAAATATACTTTCTTAAAACTAATTAATTTAGTTAGAATTAGTCATATCCTAAACCTAAATCCTATACTATGCCTAAATATCAAGGACTGGTAAATGTAATGTAATACTAACTTTTCAAGGTGAGAAACTAATACTGCAATTATTATACTAAAATGTAACCCAATGCAAGTTAAAAGAAGAAAAATGGGGCTGAGAATATAGCTCCCCTAGGTAGAGTGCTTGCCGAGGATGCACAAAGCCATGGGTTCAATCCCGTGCTACACAGAAATGATGTGATGGTACATGATGGTATTCCTAGCATTCAGGAAGTGGAGGCAGCAGCACTAGGAGTTCTCATGCATGCTTGCTATATAATGATTTCAAGGCCTACCTGGACTAGTGACTCCATCTCAAAAACAAATGCCTCGAAAAACCAAAAAAAAAAAAAAAAAAAAAAAAAGCCGGGCGTGGTGGCGCACGCCTTTAATCCCAGCACTCGGGAGGCAGAGGTAGGAGGATCGCCGTGAGTTCGAGGCCACCCTGAGACTACATAGTTAATTCCAGGTCAGCCTGGACCAGAGTGAGACACTACCTCGAAAAACCAAAAAAAAAAAAAAAAAAAAAAAAAAACAAATGCAGGAGAAGGAGAATGTTTATCTTGGAAGAGGAAATAAAAAAAATAATGAAAATCCCATATGCATGAAGACATTTACAGTAGTTATTTATAATAGTATATATCAGATCTCTAGATTTATTTATCCTGTGACTCTGCAACTTTTTAACCTTTTGACCCACATCTTCTCCTGCCAAAACTTCCTTTGTTAATAGCCATTTTATTTCCTGTGTGTAGCAGACAGCTTCAGGTCACTGAGATGAACTTCCAGACCAGCACAGTTATGAAGGAAGGGCTTTATTGAAGCTTAGAGATTGAGGGGAAGTTCAATAATGGCAGAAGAAGCAGGCCCTGCTTTCCCAGGTCCAAGCAGAGAGAGAAAGAGAGAAGCCTCAAGCCAAATACCACAAAACACTTCAGGAACTCCAGGCACTTTGCATATCTTTAGATTGGAATTTCAAAGCTACCACACCTTAGGATTGGATCCAGCCCAGTTACACCTCCTCCAGCCAGCTGGCTGCAGATCTAATTTACGAACTGTAATAAAAAAACTGAATATAGGGCTGGAGAGATGGCTTAGTGGTTAAACGCTTGCCTATGGAGCCTAAGGACCCCAGTTCGAGGCTCGATTCTCCAGGACCCACGTCAGCCAGATACACAAGGGGGTGCACGCATCTGGAGTTCGTTTGCAGTGGCTGGAGGCCCTGGCGCACCCATTCTCTCTCTCTCTCTCTACCTGCCTATTTCTGTATCTCCCTCTCTCTCAAATAAATAAATAAATAAATAAATAAATAAATAAATAAATAAAATAAAATATATTTAAAAAACCAACCTTCCTTTAAAAACTTAATTTAAAAAAAACTGAATATATTAGGGACCATGTATTCAAACTACCACACTGTATTTTTTCTTGGGTCTGCTTTTCTCCCTTCCCTAACACTGAAAGTAGTTGAACTAGGCAAGGCCAAGAAGAAGCCACAGTGCAATTTTTGGTGATGACAGATAGTATTTTTGCACAACCAACTTCTGTTCTCTTTTAAGAGTAAAGAGTATATATAATTAGGTAGATTTTGAAGGCCAGAGTCGGTAAGAAATCCCTCTAGCCTCTACCCAAGAATCCTGTCAAGACCGGCAGGAACTAAATATTTTCCAGGGAAACAAGGAGCTGGTGAGATTATAGCAAAAAACAGCATCTTTGGGATGCAGGGACTTTTCTTCCATTGCATGATGCTAAAACTCTACCAGAATTGTAAGTATAATCCAAGAATTTAAAACAATGCCAGCATGAAGTGAACATATAGGGTCATATCAATCACTTACTTTACATATAAGTATGATCTGCCTGTGAAAACTCAAACTTTGCCGGCATGGTGGTGCATGCCTTTAATCCCAGTACACTGGAGGCAGAGGTAGGAGGATCACTGTGAGTTCAAGGCCACCCTGAGACTACCTAGTGAATTCCAGATCAGCCTGGGCTAGAGTGAGACCCTACCTCGGAAAAAAAAAAAACTCAAACTTTGAAAACTTAACACTGAACAGATGAACTAGCTCTCTAGCTCTACTTCAGAATTCAGTAGACCACATCAAGAGTTGTGCCTTAGTATATCTACTTTCTTATTTTTTGTTCCAGTCATTCAAACCACTTAATAGGAGTGTTCTCACCATTTTTTTTTTTTTTTGAGACTCAACTATGTGGCCATTTCTAGCCTGACACTATATAGACAAGTCTGGATGCAAACTTTTGGCAAATCTCTGGCCTACTTCCTGAGTGCTAGAATGACAGGTATGTGGCACCACACTGGCCTTTCCTCAGAATATTAATTATGCTTCTTTGTGGTTCTTGAAACAGGATTACATGTAGCATAGGCTGGCCTTGAACTTGCTCTGTAGCAGAGGATGACCTTGAACCTATATTCCTCCTGATAACACTTCCTAAATACTATGGTAACAGGTGTGCACCACCAAGTCCAGAATTTTGATACAACATTAAAAAAAACTATTTGTAAACATTTATTTTGAAATGATCTCAACTCCACAGAAGATATACAAAAACAGTTAAAAGAATTGCCATATATCCTTTACCCAGCTTTAACAGTTATTAATGTGTTACTATCTTTATGCTCATTCTATTACACAAATGCACACGGAAGCATATGTGTACAACCACACACACACACACACACCCTTTACCAAGATGTACTGTAGCCAGACATGGTATCTCATGCCTTTAATCACAGCACTCAGGAGGCTGAGATAGGAGGATTACCATAAGTTCAAGGCCAGCATGGGTACAGAGTTTCAGGTCACAGCCTAGGCTATAGAAAAACCCTGCCTTAAAAAACAAAAAGAGGGGGCTGGAGAAATGGCCTAGCGGTTAAGGCATTTGCCTATGAAGCCTAAGGTTCCCGGTTTGATTCTCCAGGTCCCACATAAGCCAGATGCATCTGGAGTTCATTTGCAGTGGCTAGAGGCCCTGGCAGACCCATTTTCACTCTCCCTCTCTCTCTTTCCCTCTCTCTGTCTCTAATAAATAAATAAATAAAAATAAAATCTTAAAATATATTTATAAAAAAACAAAAAAGAAATTTAAAACATGCTATTCTTTAATATAACCATAATACAATTCTCAAATTTAGAAACCTTAATGATTTATACATTGCAATATTATTCAGTATAACTTCCTAATTCAAATTTTATCAAATCACAATTTTAAATTGAATCAAATAATCTTAAAGGAATAAAAATTAGATTAGAATTTTTTTTAACATTTGCAATGCCTTTAAGTTATCTTTTCTGTAGTAACTGGGACTTACTTTTTTTTTTTTTTTTTTTTTTTTTTGAGACAAGACTCTCTAGTCCAGGCTGGCCTCGAATTTTTAAACAGCCTTGCTCTCTTGCTCTCTGTCTTCATTTTCATGGGTGGTCTAGTAGACAGCCAGCTACTGATACTCAGATTCGAATCAGCAGCTTTTTCTACCTCAAAAGAAAGAAAAGCAATTTATCCATTAGATCCCAAGACCGCATCCAGAATCACTCATTTCATCTTAGTCTTATGTTTTAAATACATAAATTAACATTTTAAAAAGATTTAAACAAACAAAAATACTTGAATCTCTAGTCTACCATTTTTATGGCAGCAGCGGGAGGAACACCGTGTACCACACACAGAATGGCCTGGCAAACTCGACGCTGCTCACACAGGCATATGACAACCGCCTGAGGCGGATTTTGGGGCTTCTTTCACAGAAGTCGATGGTCGCCAAGGGCCAACTACATTTTAGGGGGAACACGGGGTCTTTCACTAACCTCAGCAAGAGGAAACAAGGGGTCATTCACCTCACCAACATCAGAATTAGTGAAACGGTGCTGCGGAAGACTCTGGACCGGACGAACCAGACGCCTCAGGTAGACAGTGCGTGGACAATGGAGAAGTGCCCGGATGTGCGCACGCAGGCTGACGTAGCACGTTCACATGAGGATTGCGCAGGCGCAGGAAGTAGTGCTGGAACCATCCCACTCTGTGCAGGGCCAGCAGGAAAACACGCTGTGGACCTTACTATGCAGTAGATTGAGAAATGAGAAAATAGTTAAAATTTTATATTTAAGAGAGTTTCTACAATATAGCTACATATAACTACATTTTGCAGTTATTACCTCACCAGCCATATTTAATGTTAAATTTAAAAAAATGAGTTTCAAAATTTCATTAATGTGCTGGAGTTAAAAGAAAATTTGGGGGGGCTGGAGAGATGGCTTAGTGGTTAAGGTGCTTGCCTATGAAGCCTAAAGGTCCATGTTCAATTCTCCAGGTCCCATGTAAACCAGATGCCCAAGGTAGCACATGCATCTGGAGTTCATTTGCAGTGGCTAGAGGACCTAGTACACCCATTCTCTCTCTCTCTCTCTCTCTCTCTCTCTCTCTCTCTCTCTCTTTCTCTCTCTCTCTCTCACTCTCTTTCTCTCTCTCTGTCTGTCGCTAATGAGTAAATAAGTAAAAATAAATATTTTTGAAAAATTGTTTTACTGATGAGTTGTGGGTCAACATGAAGACAGTTGTGACTGAAACTGAGGGAGCCAACAGAATAAATGATCAGGCCAACAATAGCACAGCATCAAATACATCAACAAAATTTTGAAGCAGAAGCTAAATGGTTCCTTCATGATTCCAGCCCTTCCTGGGCTTCAGGAGGTGAAACCTGCAGAACTTCTCTATGTCCTGTATCCAACAAGTAACAGGCTTGCTCTCTGTCTTCATTTTCATGGATAGTGTAATAGGCAGCCAGCTAC
This sequence comes from Orientallactaga sibirica, assembly GCA_036365145.1. Taxonomy (NCBI): domain Eukaryota; kingdom Metazoa; phylum Chordata; class Mammalia; order Rodentia; family Dipodidae; genus Orientallactaga; species Orientallactaga sibirica. The sequence goes on from JAEOAD010000982.1 coordinate 2,889,881, forward strand.
TGATACTCAGATTCTGATCAAACAAACAAACAAACAAACAAAAAAAAAGCAATTTATCCACTAGATCCCAAGACCACATCCAGGAAAACTCATTGCATCTTAGTCTTATGTTTTAAATTTGGAAGTGTTTTCCAGTTTTTCCTTTATGGACATTGACAGGGGAGGAGGATGTCTTTGCAGAAAGTAGGGCCTCATGAGGATGACACCTGAGGTTGTCCTCTGGCCTCTTTGTGCATGTGTGCGTGCGCACACACACACACACACACACACACACGAACTACAGTATTAATCTTTACCAGTTAAGGTAAAACTACCCTATAACATAGAGCTCCCTCCCAAATTTCAATGTCCTAAAAATATACGTTTGATTTTCATAAGTTCATGATGGACAAATGACATTACTCAAAGTAGTAATTCTGACATGCAAGATTCTATCTTGTGGCTCTGCCATTTTTATCATATGACTTCTGAGGTCATGGGCCACTTGTACCCCAGGATAGCCACAAATGTAGATCAACACATTTATAGATGACAACATCATGTAACAATATGAAGGGGCTAGACATTAGATTACTTAATTTCTTGTTGCTGGGACAAAATACCAGACCAGTTGCAACTTAATGAAGGAAAGGGCTCATTTTAATTTATAGTTCCAGAAGGTAGAGTCAATCATAGTGGGGAAGGCATGCCAGGAACAGATAATTGATATCACATCATCACACCAGCAGGGAGAAAGCAGAGAGGAAGACAGAGAGAAAAAATAGCAATTGAGGATGGCTCATATAACCTCAAGGCACATGCAGACTGATACACCACTTATCCATAATTTACCTCCTAAAGGTTCCACAACTTTCCCAAATAGCCCCACCAACTGGGGATTAAGTATTCAGACACATTAGTATCTAAGGAACATTTTACATCCAAACCACCAGAGACATCCCTGGGAGAGAATGGTGCTTCAAGGGTTTTAATTGGCCAGACCTGGAAATTATTTTACTTGTGTCTGCATTTCACTGCAGTATGTGAACACACCTAACTCCAAGAGCAACTGAGAAATATAATCTGTCTAGGATGTTCAGTGATAGGTTTCTTTAACAGCTATCCAGCATACGTTAAGAAAGTTTGAAGTGTCTCCTTCAGTTTCTGAAGGCCTCGCCAGTGTTATGATCCTAATTATAAATTCACTACAGAAGACTTAATTGCAAAGCAAAAAAAAATCCCTTGGGGAGCTTGCTAAAGCATTAAAAAACAAGGGTTGAAAACAAAAGAACTTTTTTAAAGCTCATCCTGAGCTGAATAAAAATTAAGCCAACTAAGGTAGGAGGATCACCATGAGTTCAAGGCCACCCTGAGACTACATAGTTAATTCCAGGTCAGCCTGGGCCAGAGTGAGACCCTACCTCAAAAAACAAAACAAAACAAAACAAAATTAAGCCAACTAGAATGACACCTGTTTATTGAGTCTTGCAGGTAGTTCAAATTGAGCTGTCACTTTACATCATCCAGAAAGGTTGACTTGTACCTTGGATACTAGAAAATTCAGTGTGCATAAATAATTATTGCTGCTCAATGCTTGAACAAAATGGGGGGGAAATGACTCACATGAAGGTAATTTAATGTGATTGTGATTGAATGACTCAGCTGGGAGCAGGGAATCACAAGACCCAGGAGAGACTTGATCATGTAGGAGGAGTCATAAACCCAGGAAGTAGCTGCCTAGACTCAAGAACAATCTGAACATTTTGGGAGTCATATAGAACCAGAGGTTGGGCGGGGGGAGGAAGGGTGCAGAAAAACAGGACTTACATATCAAGCTAATGGAGTGAGGAAAAAGAAAATATCTGAACCTGTTTCTTTCCATCATGACTAGCATATCCATTGAGTTTCTAAAGCTGTAATTACATCTTTGTACATGGTAGAGGAGATCAGGAAATGTCATGGGTTGTACAGTAACAAAAGGAAGGACCTGAACAGTCCACTTATTTCCTCTTGTAGTGTCACCTCCTGGTGATTTCTTACTGAAAGATGCCCTGATCAAGTGAGGTAATTTAAAACTGCTTTTGCTGAAAAAGTCAGTATATAATGGTAATATCTGCCATTGCTCAGCAAAGAACAACTCCCAGATATCATACAAGGTGTGGTTATGCCCCTTTCAGAAAATGACTGTTTTTTGAATGGTAATGACTTGCTATTGTTAATTTTTTTTCTTCTCCTTTCTTTTCTTCCTTTTAAGTTCCTTTCTTTCTTCCTTTATGTTTGCATATACATGACTTTGTGGTATCTGGGCATGCTCATATGTGTATAGGCATATGTGTGTGCAGGTACACTTGCACATGGGTGCACATGCGTGTAGAGGGCAGAGGTCAATGTAGAATATCCTTCTCAATTTCTGTCCACTTCCTTTTTTGAGACTGGGCTTCTCCGTGGAATCGGAGCTCACCAATTCAGGGAGAGAAATTAGCCAGCAAGACCAGAGGATCCTCCTGTTTCCATCTCCCAGTCATGGAATTACAGACATGTGCTACCATGCCCAGCTTTTTCATGGGGTTTTGGGGATCTGAACTTAGGTCCTCACACCTGTGTGGCAACTATTTTACTAACTGATCCATCTCCCAACCCCTATTTATTCTACTAAATGAATAAAAATAACATAAAGCCCCATTAATAAGCAGCAACATTTGCCCCTGTTCCCTTCTGCTTGAAATGAGACATGGTTGGCAAAATATGTATTTTACTTGTAGGGGTTGTCTCTCAGTTGCCTAGTGTGTGGAAGTTCTTGGGTTTGACCACTAGCAGCACATAAAACTGAGAATAGTTGTGCATGCCTCTGATCCCAGGACTCTGAAGGTGAAAGGCAGGAGGATCAGGAGTTCAAGGTCCTCCTTGGCTACATAGCAAATTGGAGGCCAGCCTAGGGCTACTTGAAGTTCTTTCTCAAAAAAAAATTATATTTCTAAAACATAAACTTCAAAGGTGCTGGTAAAAATATTAAAATGAGTCCATTTTGATTAAAAAATTGGGGAGGGTTAAGTGGGGATTTTTTTCTTTTGAGGCAGAGTCTCATTCTAACCCCAAAGCTGACTTGGAACTCACTCTGTAGCCCAGGATATCCTCACACCCACAGTGATCCTCCTACCTCAGCTACTTCATGCTGGAATTACAGGTGTGAGCCACAACTGCCAGCTTGCATTAAACCATTTTAATCATTTAATGGCTTATTGGCTACTCCTCAGAATCATTTTCTAAAGCATTAATTAGTGCCTGAAAAATATTTGGCTTGCTTCTCAGTACCAGGTGTGAGTTCTTCCTCACTGAGCAGGCCTTATATCCAATCAGAGGGCCATCAATTGCCTGCATAGACTGTGTTCCAGGCACTCAGTGGATTGAGGGCTGGGAGAGAGGGGATATAAGAGAGTTCCCCGGGCTGGAGAGATGGCTTAGCCGTTAAGGCACCTACCTCCTAAGCCTAAGAATGCTGGTTCCAATCTCCAGGTCCCATGTTTAGCCAGATGCAAAGTGACGCAAGGGTGCAATGCCACACTTGACCACAAGGGGGCGCACACATCTGGATTTCGTTCACAGCAGCTGAGAGACTGCTGGCGCCTATCTCTGTCTTTGTCTCCCCCCAGTCTCTCTCTCTCTCCAAAAAATAAAATAAAAAAATAAGAGAGTTACCCAGTGGGACTATGACCAGTGCCTGATGGATTCATACAATAAGATTCATAACCATTAAAAAATTGGAAGACAATTATTGTTCAGACTCTGTGTATTTATTTACTTGGGGTGAGATAATAAGTTGACAAAGGTTTAAAGCATGAATCATTGCTTGGCTGGAGTCTTCAATTTGGGGAAGGAAAAATGGTGTTGAGAAAGTAATATATTTCAGTAGGTAAAGTGCTTGCTTAGCATACATTAGGACCTGCGTTCAATCCCCACAACCCACATAAGAATGCTGAGTGTGGTGACCTATGCCTTTTAACCCTAGTGTTGGAGGACAAACACAAGAATCCCTAAGGTTTCCTAGCCAACTAATCATAATAATCTTAATTGATAAGCTCCAGGCCAATGTGAGACTGTCTCAGAAAGAAGTGGACAACATTCCTGGGGATTCCACCAAGGATATCGTCTGGCCTCCACATACATGTGCTAGCATAGACATGTGCATGCCTACCTACACACACACATGAGCATGCACACATATGCATATACATGTATGTACATACATGCATAAAAATATAATATTGGTGACACATGCCAAGGTTTTTAAATTATTTTTATTTGTTTGAGAGAGAGAGAAGGAGAACATAGAGAGAGAGAGAGAGAGAGAGAGAGAGAGAAGGAGAGAGAGAATGGGTGCACCAGGGCCTCCAATCACTGCAAACAAACTCCAGACACAAGTTCCACCTTGTGTATCTGGTTTACTTGGGTTCTGGGGAATTGAACTTGGTTCCTTTGGCTTTGCAGGCAAACACCTTAACCACTAAGCCATATCTGCAGCCCATGTAGAGCTTTGTAAAATGCTGGTCCTAGGATGCCACACCCAGAAATTCTGATATAATGGGTCCTAGGGGTACAAACCCTCTGCAGATGGACAATGATATGAAAGAGGAGTTAAAGAGAATAAAATAATAATAATATATTTAAGAAAATTTAGTGGTATTGATAGAGGCTAGGGACAAGATAACCTTCTTTTGCAGATAGCCAGTTAGAGACACAAGCCCAGACATAGAACATGGATGTTACCTGGCCCTAGTGAGACTGATTCATCAAGACAGTGATAAAGAGAAACTTCTTGATTCTTCTTCCTTAACTTCTACCTGGCTTGTCTCCACTGTTGAAGGGCCCTTTGAGTCTGTGTTCTTCTCCTAAGTGTACCAACCAATCAAGGTCCTTCATATACATTTTTACTTGACAATGAGGTAAATCCCAATTGGTTGCCTAATTTATAAAATGATGTGATCCAAGTTGCTACATGGACTTTTTCTAGATTTTTCCCTCTCAGGACCCCTCCCAGCTGGAGGGGTTTCCCCTCTCAATCCTCCTGCTTTAATTATTCTCTCTTATTTCTACTCTTTCTTAAAATAAACCTTTCCTACTTTACCCTTCTTTGTGTCTACATTTTTCAATTCTTTGCTAATAATAAGAACTTGAAAGCTATTGGCTTGTTGAGTTCTTTGAGAGCCACTGGCTTGAGGAGTTCTAAGCCCAACTGAGGGGCATCATTGGCTCTCAATCCAACAAAAGTACTTCCTTCAGAATTGCATTTATAGTTTTGACATTTTATGGATATTGGTTCTAGATCTCCAATTTAGATCTCTACTTAAGTGTCAGCCCTGCCATAGCAAATATATTGAATCTTGAATTGAAAAGGAAAACAGAGGATAAATGGAAGAACATTAAGCCAGGAAGCCTTAAGTGGTGGACGTATAGAAAGTGATAGTAAGAAAGCTTCTTTGACAACACTGTAGACACCCACTCCAGAGTCATGAATATGTTCAACAGACTCTAGCAAGATTTTTGAACCTGGCTCAAAGGAAGAAGTTTTGTTTTTTATTTGCTTTGTATGAGGCAGTGTCTCATGCATCCCAGGTTGGCCTCAAACTCTGTATGTAGCTGAGTGTAACCATGACTTCTTGCTCCTTCAGCCTTCCCATTGCTTCCCAGGCACAGGCATGTGCCTCCACACCAAGTTTATGCAGTGCTGAGGATTGAACCCAGGGCTTTGTGTATGTGAGGCACGCCTTCTCCAAAATGAGATGCATCACCAAACCATTTGTGTTTTTGAGAAAGGGTGTCACACTGCAGCCCAGGCTGGCCTTATGGTCAAAACAGTTCTACCTCAGCCTCTGGAATACTGGGCATAAGCCATCACACCACTCTAGGAAGAAGCATTTTAATGTGTGTGACATAATCCTGTACCCTACTAGATGGCAAAGGTGAACATGCAGACCCCAAAGTTTTAAGGACCTGACTTGATGGGTTATCAAAGAAAGCAATAATCAATGATCCATGTCCTTCCTGCTTGAGATGAAGAGACAAGATAGAGAAACCATTAAAGATAGTCTTGCCTGTAAGAAGGATTCAGGTTCTGTATCCATCGCTTTCACAGAGGCAGAAAAATGGAGAATATGCTCAAGGATGGCATTGTATATAAATTGCATTCATCTTTTGTCATAGTCATCCTCAAACTGAATGGTGAAAAGTACACTCCAGGATTTCCAGATATGGGCATGGAAAATTATCGTGCATTTAAACCATCTTCTTTCTCTGACTGCCATATGTGGCCTCTTTCCAATCCAGTGAACAGGTTTTATTTTGAAATCATGCAGGAACTACCATGAAGTTAATAAATCAGAATGGTAATTATGTCACAGCAATCCTGCCACTTTGATGTATTTAAAATGAATGACTTTATTACTCTTTTATTTATCTATATATTTTTTAAAGTTTAAAACTTTAATTTATTTATTTGAGAGACAGAGAGGAAGAGTCAGATCGAGAGAGAGAGGAAAATGGGTGTGCCAGGGCCTCTAGCCACTCCAAACAAACTCCAGAAGCATGCACCACCTTGTGCATGTGGCTTATGTGGGTACTGGGGAGTCGAACCTGGGTCGTTAGGCTTCACAGGCAACTGCCTTAACTACTAAGCCATGTCTTTAGCCCCTTAAGTCTAAAATTTTAAAAATGAAATAAGTACATGAAAAAATTCACATATAGAATGCAGGTGGGATGATTAGAATGTGAGAGGAAATTATGCTGTTACCAAAGACGACTTCTGATTGGTCCTTCAAGTTCCCATCAATGACAGGACATCAGCATGCATTGCTCCTGCAAACCTAATATTATTCTAGGTTTGGGTATTTTTTAAACATTTTTATATATTTTTTTATTTATTTATTTATTTATTTATTGAGAGAGAAAGAGAGAGAGAATGGGAACACCAGGGCCTCCAGCCACTGAAAACAAACTACAGATGCATGTGCCCCCTTGTGCAGCTGGCTTATGTGGGTCCTAGAGAATCGAACCAGGATCCTTTGGATTTGCAGGCAAACACTTTAACCACTAAGCCATCTCTCCAGCCCCTAGGTTTGGGTATTTTTCAAAGGTAATTTCTGTCTGTTGAAGACCAACTTATGCATGTAACTACAAATCCATAATTAATTATAGCACAAACTACTTTTAAACATATATCTCTGCTATGAGCCAGAGTTTTCAAATGCTCAGAGAAAAATGACAATGTCAGTGACAGAAAGCCTTTCTTCCTCCAACCTCAAGGTCAACACTTGTGGTAGTTTGAATATATGTCCCCCAATATATTCAGTGTTTTATTACTTTATAGTTTGTATCTGCAATCACCTTGCTAGAGGCAAGGTCACTGGGGGCCAGTCTTAAGGTGTGGTGATGGTTTGAGATTCCATTGTAAAGATATGCAAATGTGCCTAGCAGGAGTTCCTGAAGTGTGCTGTGTGACCTTTTGGCTGTAGTTTTGCTCTGTGTGCTGTGGTGGCTGGTGCTCTCTCTCTCTCTGCTTGGCCCTGTGGAGAGCAGGCCACTTCTCTTGCCATTATGGAACTTCCCCTGGATCTGTAAGCTTCAATAAATAATATCCCTTCCTCCATAACTGTGCCTGGTCTGGAAGTTCATCTCAGCGAACCTGAAGCTGTCTGCAACAACACTAATCATCCCTGGTGAAAAAAAATTCAAAATATTGGGAGCTCAGAATAATCCAATTTGTAGTCTGTGTTTATTTGAAGGAGGTAGACTTAATGGATACAATAGGCCAGGGTTGAGGATGAAATTCTTCATATGAAAGTTTAATTCTCAAGAATGTTCCAAACACAGTACAAAGATTTATCAGTGCTCTCTGGAGCAGTGTAGTCTTTCCTATACTAGCTACCTTTGTAATGACTCAGAGTTCTCACGAGGCATCTTGGAGCCCTCACGTGAGAGGCAGTGTAAAAAGCCAGACTGCTACACTGAGGGATGAATTCACTCCATTAGCATAGAGGATAGAAAAAACATCCTCCCAGGCCCTGAAGGATGTGAAATATGATGTACATATGATCCTTCAGTCTTCCTGCTCTGAAAACCCTTCCTGAAAATGTGTCATTCTCCTTTGTCCCCACAAATAACATCTTCTTATCCTTGCCTTTCTGGGATTAAAAACCTGATCCAAAGGTTAAATTTTTTAATCAAACAATGTATCAGTAAGTAAGTAATTGATGATTATGCAAGATCACAGGGCATAAAGATTGGAAACCTAGATCTTCTATAGTCTAAGGGAGAATAACTTTTATTTATGTAGTTATATTACATCTCTTACACTCACTCACATACCCCTCACCAGATGGTTTGCAATTTTAAAAAAATGGGGAGGGGATGGAGAGATGGCTTAGCAGTTAGGGCACTTGCCTGCAAAGCCAAAGGACCCAGATTCAATTTCCCAGGATCCACACAAGCCAGATGTACAAGGTAGCACATGCATCCTGAGTTCATTTGCAGCAGCAGGAGGTCCTGACACACCCACTTTTTCTCTCTCTCAAATAATTAAGTAAAAATAAAAGACAAAAATTAAAATAACTAAATAGGTTCGTATAATTATAAAAGAAAACTACATTAACGAAGGACAGAGTATCCAAATATGTAAGTCATAAAAATCAATTTATTTAATGTCAGAAAACAAAAGCATTGTATCACTGCACATAGCCATTATATTCTACACAAAATTTCTTATAATATGTAAATTCTAAAACCCAGATTCTTTATTCAGGGAACTTTGAACAATACATTGCATGTTTTATTGAACCGTTTTACCACAAAAATTAATAATGTCCTTGTTAAATGGTTACTAGGCCTAAACATAGGCCAATAATATACTTTAAAATGGAGATTATTGAGTTGGACATGGTAGTGCATGCCTGGAATCTCAGCAATTAGGAGGCAGAGGCAGGAGGATTTCCTACAAGGTTTTTTTTTTTTTTTTTTTTTTTTTGGTTTTCAAGGTAGGTAGGGTCTCACTCTAGCCCAGGCTGACCTGGAACTCACTATGTAGTCTCAGGGTGGCCTCAAACTCACTCTGCCTCCAAGGTGCTGGGATTAAAGGCATGCACCACCACGCCCGGCTGCCTACAAGTTTAAGGCCAATTTGGCCTATGTAGTGAGTCCTAGGCCAGCCAGGGATACAAAGTAAAACCCTGCCTCATAAAAAAACAGCTATTGTTCTTCCATTCTATCCGCCCCCTCTTCCACAATGGGCCCTGAGCGTTGGAGGGTGTGACAGAGATGTTTCAGTGCTGGGCACTCCTCCATCCCTTCTTCTCAGCACTATGTTGCCTTTTGGGTCATCCCAGTGGTCATCGCCATCTGAAAAGAGAAGCTTCTCTAACCAGAAGTGAGAGTAGCATTAATATGTGAATATGAACATTAAGTGTAGTGCTTTCAGGGCAGCTTGGTGGGAATAATATATACATTTAGCCAGACAAGAGCAGGCTTTATACCCCTAAGGCTCATGACCTCCCCTGCCATAGACTTTTGCTTTGGTTTTTCAGTACCAGGTATATATTCCCTCCTGTAGAGAGGGCCTTCAGTCCAATTATGGAGCAGTTGGTTACCCCAAGAGCAGACATACCACTATTGCACCCGTTCAGTCATTGGGCCTGTATGGCCAAACTTGAATTTTCAGTGTCCACTGTTTTCACTGCTGATGACTTCTGTCTCCCATATGGCTGCATGCAGTGCAGCTTTCTCCAGCTTCCAAAGGAAGGGTACGACTCCTTACAATGCAATTGTCCAGACAGAAATTGGCCTTGATATCCATGACCTTGCAGTGCCTAGCAATACCTTTGCAAGACCCTAGTAATAGAAGAAAAAGATGATGACATCAAATTAAAAGAGAGACTAATGGAGAGAGGGAGGGGATATGATGAGATTGGAATTCTAAAGGGGAATGGGGGAAGGGGAGGGAAATATCATACATTTTTTGTATGTAAGTATAGAAGTTGACAATAAAAATAAATATATATATATATACAGCTATTGTTAATCCAGGATCTGTAGATCTTGAATCTGTGGATAAAAATCACAGGATCTATGGTTTGGAAGGTAAAAGAATATTACCATTATTTTCATTGACCTCTCACTGACACCTAACATTTCCTTGCACTGTGCAGGACAGCTGTATACAGTTTTTAATGGGATTTTTCTATTTGTTTGCTCTTCTTTGCTTTATTGTGTTGTGCTTTTTGAGATAGCATGTCATGTTGTTCAGGCTGGCCTTGTGCTGAAGCTGGCTCCGAACTTCTGATCCTCTTGTCTGTACTTCCCAGGTGCTATGATGTGACAACTGCTGCATATAGTTTTTTTTTTCCCCCTCTGGGACTGAGAATCAAACCCATGGCTTTGCACATGCTACACAAGGGTCTTACCACTGAGAAATATACCAAGTCCCACACACAGTTTTAGCAATACCTGCCACTTTGGCACCAGTACCAATCAAAGATTTTGTTTGTTTGTTTGTTTCAAGATAGGGTCTCATTCTATCCCAGGCAGACCTGGAACTCATTCTGTAGCCCCAGGCTGACCTCAAACTTACAGCAGTACTCCTACCTCTGCCTCCTGATTGCTCAGGTTAAATGCATGCACCACTACACCTAGCTAAGTTATTTTATTTTTTTTATTTTTATTTTTTAGTCACAATGTAGTCAATGTATCTTAACATTTACATTTCATTTTTTCTCCTTGATAGTTTGAAAATACAACTACTATTAGACCTTGGATAGCTTTTGTGTGTAATGCTTTAATCAAGAAGTAGATATAGAAGCCAGAGAGATTGCTCAGTGGTTAAGGTGCTTGCCTGCAAAGCCTAATGACCTGGGTTTGATTCCCCAATACCTACATAAAGCCAGATGCACAAAGGGTACATACATCTGGAGTTCATTTTCTGTGGCTAGAGGCCCTGACACACCCATTTTCTCTGTCTCTTCTCTCTAGCTCTCTCTGCTTGCAAATAAATAAAAATATAACAAATATAACAAATTTACCAAGAGTAAATATGTAAATAGAACATTACTGAATTTCATTCACTACAAGTGTTTTGCCTTATAAATTCATGTCTCATATTTGCATATTCAAACCCTCCTTCTGAGAAGAGCCTGATGGACTTTCTGAAACCACCAGTGGACTCCATCATATAGGAAACATCCCACACCTTTTCCAAGGTATACTATGGACATTTGGGGTAGGGGTAAGGGTTTAACCCAGCATGGTACAGAACTACCTACTCTACTAACCTGACATGTGTACAGGGTTAGTGAACCTAAAAAGGTGATAAGATAGCATGCTTCTTAAATTATATATTGATTTCTGTCTCCAAATTCCACTATGTAGACTATCTGCTAGAATTATGTAACCAGTAAGTGATATTCAAGGGGCCTTATACCTCAATTTGTAAATTTCATCCTAGTCACTGATTGACTGAAAAAACACATGTCTATTTAACTTTGTCTATCAGTGTTGCAGGATGCTATCCTACTGGCATGACATGGCTTTATCATCTTTTAAAATAATAGTGTGTGTGTGTGTGTGGTGTGTGTGTGTGTGTGTAGGCCAGAGGTTGATGCCAAGTTTCTCACTTGAACCAAGAACTTGCCAATTCTGCTAGTTTAGCTAACCAGCTTGCCCAGGGCATCTCCTGTCACTGCCTGTTGAGTGCTGGAATTATAGGTAAGCCACCATACCAACCCATCATTTATAAAGGTACCGGGGGACCAAACTCAGTATTCACTTTCACATGACCAGCACTTTACCAAGTGCACCATGGCTCCAGCCCAGCTGTCTTAATCAGAGTAGCTGTAAATACCTGCACAAGTTCTTCAATAACACCAGGCCTGTTGATATTCCCTCATACAAGAAATGAGAGGAGAAGGTTAGTAAACCCTCAACTGAGATTCCCACCACTCACACCCTTATATGCATGCCTTCCTAGCTACATGTAATTCTATCCCAGTTACATACACTGGAGAGTATAAGATTAAATGAACGGTGGACTCTATCTATGAACTCCTTTGGCATGTCATCACCCAAACTGTGGTAGGGTTTTCTGGTGGTGTAGCTGTTTGGGGTCATCCATACTGCAAGTAGCTCTTCATCCATGTTCCTGTAAGGGCAAGAAACATTGGTTTGTCAAGCTGGACTTGGGTTGAATGGGCCCTTTGTCTTTTATTGGAACACTGTCTGAGATAAACATTTATTCACATCTTCCCAGGAAAAGTTAACACAACTCTGAGTGCAGTTTTTACCATCTATTTTTTTTATCATTTATTTCGGATTTCAACATATTTCACCAATCTGTTGAAGTATCAGAAAATGTTTCCAGGGTACACCAGATCATGTTGTTATCCATTATATTGTAATGGATATGTATCATGTTATAAAGGGTCTCTTATTGTATATCCAATACTCTCACATACCCTTTAGCTAGTATCTGCCACCCTTCTGGAAAGAGCATGCCTGTGTTCCTGTTAATTTGGCCTTCTTCTCTTCACATTTAATTTCATTCTATTGTATAAAGCATTTGTCCAATGTTAAACATTCTTTATCTATTTGTTTTACTTTTTATTGACCACCTCCTTACATATACACAATGAATTGTGATTATAATCCCCCAACACCCTCCCATTTTCCTCTCCACAGAATCCCTTTGTTTTTTATCTTTTAACCACTGTAATCCTAACTATATCCTGTTTAATTGTACAAGAAATACTTGAGTACCTTTTTATTAAAGTATAAGATATACAAGAAAGTGGATCATTTGTTTGTGTATATAGGAATTTTCCAATGAAGTTTTATAAAGTGAGCATATTTGTGTAAAGAATGTGTACTTGGAGAAACTGAGAAGTATGCACTCTTTAGAAGCTCACTTTTGACCTTTTCTTGTTACTATGCTGCTGTCCCACCCCCTGAAAGGTGGCCATAAATCTGAATTCTAAGAACACAGATTAGTTTTTGCCTGGCTCTCCATACTTTACAAAAATTAGATCATAATGTGTCACATTTGTGTCTGTCTGGCTTCTTTCATCCAACACTGTTTGTGAGATTCATGTGACTGGAAATTTTTCACTGCAGAAGTTCCGATCTTGTTTATCCCTTTTGAGGTTTAGTGTATGGTATTTGGAGAAGAACAAAAATATTTCTTTTAGAAAAGTTACTCTTAGGGGACCCAAGAATCCAGCCCTCAAAGTTTAGATAACACTATTTTTTACTTGTTCTGTGTTTTCTTTTTCTTAGAAATCAAGCCCTGGTTACAATTCTGTTTCCTGTCATTTTAAGTTGAATACAGTAAGGCTGTGGGTTTGACTATGTTAGAAGTTTTGTAGAGAAATTGCATCTGAGCACATAAAAGCAATCATGCTTGGAGGTTATTCTTTACTGTCACTCAAAGCCAACCAGAATATCATCCACAGATTTCAAGTAAACCAGAAAATGTCAAACACATTACTTGTTAAAACTTTGTTGTCATCACTGCTTTTCTGTATCACACACCTTAAAATGCAGATGAACATGGTCAACATGGCCAGTCCTGTGAAAGGAATGCTGACCCAGGAATAAAAGATAGGCATTCTTTTGACAGTAGGCTTATACAGCTGAGTGCATCAATCTCCTGAGCCTCAGTGGCACTCAAGAGCCATTTTAGGATCAGAATGAGGTAACAGATAAGAAAGCCTTCACAGTCTGTACCGTGACATATAGTTGCAAATATCACAGATGACTGGGCTCTCTTTTTTAATTTTTTTTTTTATGAGAGAGAGAGAGAGAATTGGCATGCCAAGGCCTCCGGCCACTGCAACTGAACTCCAGACACATGTGCCACTTTGTGCACATGTGCAACATTGTGCAATCACCTTATGCTACTGGCTTACATGGGTCTGGAGAGTCGAACATGGATCCTTAGGCTTCACAGGCAAGCACGTTAAAAACTAAGCCATCTCTCCAGCCCTACTGGGCTCTCTTATTCCATGCATTGCTTTCCTTTCTTCTTTCTCCCTCCCTTTCTTACTCCCTCTGTGTGCCTTTTTTTCTTTATTGAGAAAACAAGTGTTCCTTCCTTAGATCCAGAGCCTAACATATTCATGGAATATTAAGCAAGTCTTGTACCACTGACCTAGATCCCCAGCCCTTTCTTTTCTTATAATTTTTTCTTATAGGTTTTATTGATGTGTGTGAGTGTGTGTGTTAAGTGTGTATGTATGGGGTGCATTGCCATGGCCTATAACTGAAAGCAAGAAGGCAAACTTGCGGTATGAGTCCTTGCCTTTCACCTTGCTTAAAACAGGATTTGTCTTTTTTATTGTCACTGGGAAAGCCAGATTAACTGGGCCTTGAGTTTAGGATTCCCCTGGCTCTGCCTCCAATTGCCATAGGCACATTAAAATTACAGACACATGTACCAATGCATCCACTTCGCCTTATGTGGGCTCTGGAGATCTGTGCTGCAGCCATCAGTTTTGTGCAGCAAGCACTTAAACCACTGAGTCCTCTCTCCGGCCCAGTAGATTTTATTTCTTCCGTCTGCCTACTACAACTTTCTCATGAATTAATTTCTGCCTGGTTGGTCATTTTCCTATCCTACCAGTCCTGTAAGGTCTAGCTCAATGCCAACATTTTCTTGAGGTCACTGAGTAACTTGTACCCACCCTTTCTCTCTCTTCTTTGGACACCTATAACTTTCATGGTCAAGGTTATACTCCTTTGTTTGATATTTTCTGTTTGCTTTCTCTTCTCAAATAGGCTACATATGCCACTAAAACAATTACGTTTTCTAGGAAGTCCACTACCTTAAAAATGTCATGATAGGCATTTCATGTGGGATGTTCATTGCTTGTGGATTTTTCTTTTCAAAAGAAGAGATAAGAATCAGTGGGGTGCTAGTAGAAGCCCTGATTTATACCATTAGCTGTAACTACTCCCAATACTAACATGGTGTCAATCAACTAACAAAAATCACACACATTTAACAGTGAGCCCTTATGGGCCAATATGAGCTAACTTGAGCACAGCTCTAGACAATATACCATACATATAAAGGCCCTTTTAATAGATAAACATTGTAAGTCCCTGTCTTATTCATTAAAAATCTCATAATTTATTAAGTAAAAAGTAATTCCATTATTTTCCAGTCTTCTAAGATAAGGTTGAATATGATTAGTTTTCAAGAAATGAGTTTTGAGCTATAGAGATGGCTTAGCAGTTAAGGCCTAAGGACCTAGGTTCAATTCCCCAGTACCCACATAAGCCAGATGCACAAGGTGGCGCATGCATCTGGAGTTCATTTGCAGTGGCTGAATGCCCTGGCACACTCTCTTTCTCTCTCTCTCTTTCTATAATAAATAAATAAAAATATTTTTTAAAAAAGAAATGTTTACATGAACAGATGTGACAAGTCAGTTCCTAATTCCAAATTGTTCAGAAACATCTTGCTCTGCCTGTTAAACATAACACATTCTGTAAAGTAATGAATCCATATTGTGTGGGACTTGGTGTCATCTAAGTTAAAAATGTTATTCTTCTCATCCCATAGCTGTGGTTCAGTGAGAAATTATCCACCCTGGTAAAGCTCAAAGCAGAGGATTCCCAATTGGTGGGGTGAGGGAGCATGTTATTTGAAATTACAGATCAATTAGAGGTCTATGGTCTCTTGGAGGGGTATGGGTACAACAGAGTGACTTCATAAAAAAGAAAGGTACACAACCAAATTCCATACATATACCTTCAATGCTTTAAAAGATTATGTATGAACATTTCAACAAAGTTTTTAAGATTTTATAGTACTCATCTAGCGACCAGAAAAACACACCCTTTCAAATAATCATTTGAAGTTCATTTTTAAACAATTCATGACTATTTTGAGAAAAGAAGTTAGTTTAGTGAGGTCAAAAAAAGGTTGTCAAAACCTCAGACAAGAGTCATTCAAGATGTAATAAATTTGGATTTTCTTTCATAGCCTCCAGACAGCTCTTCGGAAGTTTATTATTTCTAGGTTACGGGGAAGTGAGTGAGTTGAAATACATATGACCATCTACACCGATTGCTATATTAAGGGATGATTGGACTATACCAGTTGGGCCCTTATTCATTGTTTCTTAACCTAGGCCAAGACAGGGATTGGACTACATACCATTCATTTATTTTCTTTTTTATTCTGAAATTAAAAATGAATTTGCTGGCACTGGAGATGTTGTTCACTGGCATAGCACTTACCTTGCATGGACAAAGTCCAAGATTCAATCCTTAGTGCCACCAAAATTATTTAAATAATGAAAAAAATAGTGAATACAACTGGACTTGCTGGACAAAAATTGTGTGGTTTCCAGAGAGGGCAAGGGAGAAGAAAATCAAGGGAATGATATAAAGTTTTCATTCAGAGGGTCTTTATAAGCAATGAAAAGTAATTTTCTGAGGCTGCAGAACTCAAAATATAGTAAAGTCTGTGACTTTGGGTGGAAGACACAGGGATATGAGAGCTGTATGGGGACTTAGAAGCTACCTGTTCAGTTGATTGTATGGTAAGGTGGACTTGGATTTTATTTCTGGCCTTTGAATTAGGTACTACAGAATAAGTGAGCCTCCTGCCTGCTTAATCCCTCATTTAAGCCTGGAGTTTCATGTATTCTTTGAGCATTATATAAAATCATGAATGTGAAGTGCATATAAAATTCACTCCATAAAGCCCACTATTATTCTACCCTCACCCTCTCTTCAACCCACAAGAAAGTTGACTAAGACTCTTAGATGCCAAGAGTTGTGTACAAGGCTACACTCCCAGGTAAGTCCTCTAGACTGCTACATTGTTCATGATGGATTGATTCCTACTGACAGGAAAAGGACTGGCCTTTCTCTCCACCCTCGGGGAAGAGATACTTGGGCAGATGGACCCAACATATTCCTTCTTTGTTTTGTTTTCACAGTTTCCTGTCCAAGGATGGGTACTACTTCAGGTGGGGCCTAGTCGGCCTCTTCCAGAATTTGGATCTCATCACCCTTGTTTTCTGTCTTCCCTACTAGGCTTGAGAATAAAGCAAAACTTTTGGATAACTGTGTGTTGCTTTGAAGACTCCAACTTTCCCTTCAGAGGTGCTGGGGTTATGATATGGTTTGACTGTGTCCCCAGAAGTTGATGTACTGAAACCCTGATCCCAGTATGGTGGTGTGAAGAGGTGGTGGGATGTGTAAGAGGGGCTGTCAAGAGAAAGGTGATTAGGAACATTGTGAGGCACTTAATTTGGAAGGAGTCAATGAACTTCTTGGGGAAGTCCTGTTAGTTTGCCTGATAAGATACTGTTTTATGATCTCTCTCTGTTTCCTGATTTTCCATGTGATGTTTTGGCACACACTTCTACAAGAACCTCAACATGAGCTAAACATGGCCACCTAAAGTTGAATTCAAGCCTACATAACTTTGAGCTAACTAAACCTTTATTTTAAAGACATATTTTTATTTATTTGTTTGAGAGACACACATACAGAGAATGAGTATTGGCATGCCAGGGCCTTTTGTCACTGTAAGTGAGCTCCACATACAGGCACCACTTTGTGCTTCTGGCTGTATGTGGGTACTGGGGAATTGAAAACAGGCCGTGAGACTTTACCTGAAAATGCCTTTAACTGCTGAGCTATCTCTCTGGCTTCCCCTTTTTTTTATCAAGCTTCACATCTCTGGTATTTGGAGCTGTAACAGGAAAAGTGAAGGTGAGCACTTATCTCAGTTGTGTGTATCAATTCAGCTTATCTGTAGTCATGTTTAACTCTTCCTGCCAGCTGCTTTCTTTTTGCTTGTTTGTTTTTCTTTTTCTGGTGTTAGGGAGTGAACATATGGTCTTGCACAAGCTAGGCAAGTACTCTTCCATGAAATTACATCCCCAGTCCTCTGGGTCTTATTTCCCAGTTGTTTTTTTTAAAATACTTTTTTCTAGTTTTAAAATTTTTATTTTATTTATTTGCAAGGAGGGAGAGAGAGATAGAGGGGAGAGAGAGGGAGAAAGAGAGAGAGAATGGGTACATCAGGGTCTCTAGCTACTGAAAACCAACTCCAGATGCATGCACCACTTTGTACATCTGGCTTTACATTATGTGATGTCATAATGGATAATTATTAGGCATATAAGGGAATAAAATTTCTTGTGGCTTGAAGCCTGCACAGTTTTGCTACGATAAATTGAACTATAGTTCACCTCTAGCTCATCTGTTAGCAAGAAATGAATGCTTGTATGCCACTGAAATTTTGAAATTATTTATGATGGAGCAAAGACTAACATGATCCTTCCAAAAATATTTAAACGATCCTGAGAAAATAAAACAGGAAAGGCAACTGTGTTGTACACTAATCTTCAAATATTCAACAGGAAGTCTGGCTCAGTGTGACCTTGGGCAACCTTCATGGCTATCTATATCTAGTTCTGTAATCCGGAAATTAAAGAAGTTGAACTGGATGGTCTTGGAGGGTCCCTTCTGTTCTAAACATTGAACAATAAATTTAGATAGACAAAGGTCACCAAGGAGAATAGTGCTACTCTTGTTTCTACTGCCCAGCCTGCTACCCCTTACAGTGAATTAAATAAACTTCTCTTTCTTTTAGAAAAAAAGAGAAAAGAAAAGAAAAAGAAAGAAAATAGAGAATGCCTGATTCTTTATTATGTCACTAGTAGGATGTTTCCAATTAATCACTGGCCATCTTAGTTCATATTTGCTTGTGGTGTAACAAATTGCCACAAACTTGGTGTCTTAAACAGATACATTTAATGAACTGGAGGTTAAGCTGAGTAGTACAGTGCTAGCCTAGCTTGTATGAGGCCCTGACTCTAAGCCTCAGCCCAGTACACACACACACACACACACACACACACACACACACACACAAATATGAAATAAATAAGAGTGTAGATTTGATCTTGAGGATTATAAGGAGTTTAATTTTGTTCCTTCCCAAAAGTTTATTTTAAAGTCTTAACTTACAGTACCTCAGAATGGCATGGTACAGAGAATATTGAGTTCAAGACAGTCTGCACTGTCTCTCTCTCTCTCTCTCTCAATCTCCCCATATATATGTTAATTCTCTCACAGTTTCCATGGGCCAGGAGTCTTGGTATTGCTTAGTTGGGTCTTCTGTGTAAGGTCTCACATGGCTTTAATCAAGGTGATGGTTGCGGCTAGGGCCTGAATAAATATTCTGGCTCATATGGTTTTGATAATGAAACCAAGTACATTGTGGGGACTGGGAAACACAATTGAGCCAGTATAAATGAGAGAGACAACAAACATTGTGAACTCCACAATAAAAGACTACTTTACAGGCTAGGGCAGGAGAATAACTTGAATCAAGGAATACAAGTCTCGGCAATATAGCAAGACCCCCTCTTAAGAGGGAGGATGTGGGCTGGAGAGATTGCTCAGTGGTTAAGGCACTTGCCTACAAAGCCTAAAGACTCATGTTTGATTCCCCAGCACCTACATAAAGCCAGATGCACAAAATGGGGCATGCATCTGGAGTTCGTTTGCAGTGGCAGGAGGCCCTGGTGTGCCCATTTTCTCTCTCTCTCTTTCCCTCCCTCTTTCTGTCTCTCTCAAATAAATAAATAAAAATATCAAATAATATAAACTTAAATATCAGCATTATCTGACTTAAAAGTGAAACTTATCACTCCCAGAACCCATATATGTCTGTGACTGAACAGCTAGTATCTCTGTGGTGGAAGTCAGAATCACGTTGCTAAATTGTGAAAGAAACTTGTTTTTCAAGTCAACTACATCCAGTTAGGCATGTTGGCTTATGCCTGTCATCCTAGCACTTAGGAGGTAGAAACAGAAGGGTGAGGAGGTCATCCACAGTTACATAGTGAGTTGGAGGCCAGCCTGGCCTACATGAAACTTTGTCTCAAAACAAACAAAAGACTAGGCGTGGTGGTGCATGCCTTTAATCCCAGCACTCGGGAGGCAGAGGTAGGAGGATCACCATGAGTTCAAGGCCACCCTGACACGACATAGTGAATTCCAGGTCAGCCTGGACTAGAGTAAGATCCCACCTCCAAAAAACAAAAAACAAAACAAAACAAAAAAAGATACAACTAAGCGGCCAAAGTCAATTATAGATCTTCAGTCATTATGAATGTGGTAAGCACTTTCCACAGTCACCCACATTGATACTGACCTCATAGTAATTAAATCTTTGTGTAATCCCTGCCCCTGTATATGGATAGACTTATTAACAAGCTGCCAATGTAAAAATCATCTTAGAAGTGACAGTTTATAAATTCTGTGATTAGGAAATAATCGATTGCAGTTTCCATCTTGAGGATTATAAGGGGTTGAATTGTGTCCCTCCCAAAAGAATATATTAAGGTCCTAACTTAAGAGTATTTCAGAATGTGACCTTACTTGGAAGCAGAACTGTTGCAGATATAAATGGTTAAGATAAGGTCATATTCAAAACTCCTCAACAAAATACTAGCAAATCAAATTATAAAAAAATACTCAGGAATAGGTAGATGGGTAGTGACTGCTTGATGGTACTCGCATGAGTGTCCCTGTGCTGGAACCACCCATCGAAGCATCTCTTGAATTCTTTAGTCACAGGCACTGTGAGATAATCAGTGCATGCTGACTTAGGCTGCTAAAGTTTCAGGCAGTTGGCCATGAAAGAATAGTTGATGAAAGGGTAATTAAGGGTAACCATGGCACTAACATTTTGGTAGAAACAAGAACATTTAAACATAGCTATAGGGAAGATCCCTGCATTTCAATTCTGGTTGTATTTTACACCTCTAGGAGCATAGATCAGGACACTCAGAGTTTCTTATTTTTAATGTCCATAGCAGGGTTGGTTTTCTAATGGCAAGAATGGTGTGGTAGTTTGAATATATGTCCCCCAATATATTCAATGTTTTATTAGTTATAGTTTGCATCTGCAATCACCTTGCTAGAGGCAATGTCACTGGGGGCCGGTCTTAAGATGTTAATGGTGGGTTTGAGATTCCATTGTAAAGATATGCAAATGTGCCTAGCAGGAGTCCCTGAAGTGTGCTGTGTGACCTTTTGGCTGTAGTTTTGCTCTGTGTGCTGTGGTGGCTGGTTGGCTTTTGCTCTCTCTGTTTGGCCCTGTGGAGAGCAGGCCGTTTCTCCTGCCTTTATGGAACTTCCCCTGGATCTGTAAGCTTCAATAAATAATATCCCTTCCTCCATAACTGTACCTGGTCTGGAAGTTCATCTCAGCGAACCCGAAGCTGTCTGCTACAAATGGCATCATCAGATACCAGAGTAGAACATGTAGAACATTAAGTGAGATCAAATCAGAATACAGCTCTTGAAGGTTGAGGGACCAAAACCTTATAAACTATTCTGAATATTATTTAAAATCTTGTCCTCACATGCCCTAGTAATACTTCCCTTTTATCTTGCAGATATCATGATTATATTGTGCATTCCCCAGCAGCACTGCTCCGCATCACTGAACACTGCCTCCGCTGATGATGATTTGGGAACATTCTATTTCCCTGCAATGAAGGTTTTATATCAATGACAGATGTCCAATAATTATAGGGAAATTGCTGTACTTCTCCATAGAATTCACATGCTCCAAGACCTGCATTTATTGAGATTATAATCCCATGTCATAAAGATGTACAGACCCAGGTCAGAGACCAAAACAAGAAATGAATAAATATTTGACAAGACTTCCTTTGGATTCCTTGGCTGCTTTCCAGCATCAGGCAGGGAGAAAATTAGTTTTGTGAGTATGGATTCAGCTAATTGCTGTTTGTTTTATTCATTCATGATTATGATTTTCAAAATTACAGAATATATATGCTTGGGATAAAAAGTGGAATAGATGATGATATTGAAAGCCCATTTTATATTCATGCATGTAAGTTTATCTAAGGTACCCCAGGAGGCTGAAATGAGGAATCTCGAGGCCCTGTGATGAACTATAATGTGGCCCTATGGGACAGAGCCAGTTCTCTTATACTTAATATGAGAAGCAGATGGATGAGTAAAATGCTGGCTATCCTGTTAAGGATGGGATTCAATATGTGCATCGATCTCAGTGAGGAACCAATGACAAGGGACACATTGGAAGGAATGCTACCATTAATATGCACCTTGTCTAAAAAATCTGAGCCTTAGTGGCCAACACAGCAGGGCCTCAAGGCAAGATGCAATGGAGAATGGATGAAACGTCCCTGTCACTTTAACAGAGAAGATTTCAAATGAAGACACAGTTCAATAACCCTTTGAGGACTCAAAAGATAAGGAGGGAAAAGTGAGGTAACTGGCAGACACTACTACTATTGCAAACAAGAGCCACTGATTGTCCTGCAGGGACCAGTGGAAGAACTGGAGGTGGCAGAACATGAATCTGAGGAGAGGCCTGCAGAATGTGAGCCTGTCTCCTGAGGAAGCAGCTCCCAGTCTTCTTTAAGAAGAATACGTGAAATGCAACCAATAGCCACCAGGACAAAGAAACATGACAGAGGGGCCAGGGCAATGGCTCAGTGGTTAGATGTGCTTTCTCAGCATTCTCAGCAAGCCTACCAACCAGAGTTCAAATCCTCAGCACCCACATTAACATAAAAGCCAGATGCAAAGTGGTACCACTTAGTGTGTATAATGCCAATGCATGTTCAGCAATGGAAGGTGGAGTCAGGAAGATCTGGAAGCTGGTGGACCAACCAGTTTGCACTTCTTAGCATCCAAACATCAAGAGAGACCATATCTCAAGGTATAAAGAGATGCCTCAAACACTAAGGTTGTCCCCTAACTGCCACATGTATTTTGTGATACATGTGCCCATAAACACACACACACACACACACACACACACACACACACGAAAAGGAAACAGGATTGAGGTGAAAGTGACAGAATCAGCAGGCAAGTGAAGAATCCATTTGCTATCTAGTACCCTTGCTGGCAAAAGGGAAGCATGGAGCCAGATGGAAAAATGGCAATACGATTGCCAAGTTCCTGTCCCAGCATCAGCTGAGAGACTATGGTTTAATGATTCACCCAACAAGGCAATACAAAGGCTATGGTCCTGAGTGGCCCTAGGAGCAAAACACAGTAGGACTGAGACTGCTAAGCAAGAGTAGGCAGGAGCATGGAACAAATCCTCTGGTAAAACTATCCAGTCCAGGTCTTAGATGACTGGAGAAAGTCGCTGACAAAGAGGGCTAAGTCCAGAAGGAACATTTCCCTAGGCTTCCATGATACAATTGGATGGGGCACAAAGTCAGTCATTGTTCAGTAAAATGTCTTGTAAGAAAACATTGTAAATCCTTCCCCTTTTACATAGGTTACTAAAAAAAAAGAAGCTGTATTTGAAGCTACTACTGTAGTTTGGCTCAATGGATATGTTGTGCCCACTAAACTGCTCTCTAAATACTTGTATTTATGCCCATAAATTAGTGCTCTGTCGTCTTTCACCAGAGAAGCTTCCTTTTGCAATGGGTAATGATTTCTGGAGATGCTCAAAATTCATCAAAGTGATGAGAATAAGTGACAGTTGAATGCTTAGCACCGAATGAGACATCCATATCGCCCCACCCATGTCTCAGCGAACATTGTGAAAGAGGGAAAGAAAGAATGTATGAGTCAGAGGATGGGTGTTGCAGTCAGGTTCTCATTGCTGGCAGAAATCACCCAACCAAGAACAGCTTCTGGGAAAAAAAGAAGTTTATTGTGGGTTACAAGCTCGAGGGGAAGAAGCTCCACAATGGCAGGGGGAAACGATGGCATGAGCAGAAGGTGGACATCATCCCCTGGCCAACATCAGGTGGACAAGAGCAACAGGAGAGTGTGCCAAACACTGGCGAGGGGAAACTGGCTATAATACCCATAAGCCTGCCCCCAACAATACACTGCCTCCAGGAGGTGTTAATTCCCAAATCTCCATCAGCTGGGAACCTAGCATTCAGAACACCCAAGTTTATGGGGGACACCTGAATCAAACCATCACATTGAGGATGAGTGCCTTGCAGTGGCCATTGCATTCATGGCCACACAGTGGATGGCTTCACCTTCACAACACCTGCACATTATTGAGTCCACAGGCATCCTGTCATGGATAGTGCAGGAAGGCAAAAAAAAAAAAAAAAGAATAAACTAAGGGGTTCTGTGGAAGTGGGGTAGGGAATGGGGGACAAGAGAAGGTAATGGGAAAGAAGTAGGATCAAAACACTTTATATAAATGTATGAACAGTAATAAAAATTTAAAAGTGAAAATGTATTTCCCTAATTATGTTAAGCTCAGAAAATGCATCCAGTGATGCTGGGCATTAAGGTACTGTCAAAGATAAATGAGAATTTGCTGTCTGTCACCATTGAAACTGGGAGCTGTGTCCACTTATCTTTTGAATTTAGGCAAATGGGGACAGGATTGGAATTTTTGATAAAAAATATGACTTGTTTGTGTGTGTGTGTAGCATGCATGTTGGTATTTATAAGCATATGTGTACTTGCAGGCACATATGTTCATGTGTGTGTGCGTGTAGAGGCCAGAGGTGGATGTCAGGTGTCCTCTTCCATCACTATCTCCTTATTATTTGAGAAAGGGTCTCTTACTAAGCTTAGGGCTCACCTACAGGCTAGACTAGCAAGCTAGTAAGCCCCAAGTATTCAGTTTCCTTCTCCCTAGTTCTGGGCATGCGTCACCAGGCCGTTGCATTTTACATGCGTCTTGGGGCTCTGAACTCAGGTCCTCATAATTGTGCAGCAAACAGTTTACTCACTGAGCCACCTCTCCAGCCCTGTAATACATTTTATACATACTTCAGAAAAAGGGCATGGAGCAACACGTTATGCCTTCCCATTCAAATTCCTCCATTGCCATGCTCAGTGCACCCGAGTAGCCTGGTCCCTCGTCTTCATGTGTATGCAGTCACTTGAACCATTTGGAACTTTTCCTGTTTTGAAGTCCTAATATGCCACCCACTTCACTTTCCCTCTGGAAAAGAATTTTCATCTAGGAAAAGACTCTTATAAGTGGTTTTCTTATATATTATGTGGTTTTCCATATATTAAGCTACCAACTTAATAACTCTTACCCCATCCCTCTCAATTTTATACCATGGAAAGGGAAAGAAGGTTCATTCAGAGAACCATGTGGTTACTTTTCATCAGAGATTCTGCTGAAATACTTTTAAACAGAAACTACCCATAGTTCAAGCTTGAAAGATAGCAATGCCCTTGTCAGCCAATGGGCATGGATCCCAGAAGAGAAGATGCTTTTATGAC
This sequence comes from Orientallactaga sibirica, assembly GCA_036365145.1. Taxonomy (NCBI): domain Eukaryota; kingdom Metazoa; phylum Chordata; class Mammalia; order Rodentia; family Dipodidae; genus Orientallactaga; species Orientallactaga sibirica. The sequence continues at coordinate 2,915,159 of JAEOAD010000982.1, forward strand.
CTTAAATAGTATGAGTTATAAAGAACCAGGCATTCACTGTACCTAGAATTACAATTTGAAAGGATATTGTAAAAGGTGCCAAATTATATTCTTGATTTTGGTTTACCCAGTGACAGCCTTTTTCAAGCTATGAGATCCACTTTTTAGTAGTTTTGTTTTGTTTTGTTTTGTTTTGTTTTGTTTTGTTTTGTTTTTGTTCAGTAATATTGTGTAACTGAACCCAGGGCCTCAACCACGCTTGTTAAGTGATCCACCATTGAGCTGCATCCCAGCCCACTATTTAGCTTTTAAGATGGATCCCTGTAGGGGCTGGAGAGATGGCTTAGTGGTTAAACGCTTGCCTGTGAAGCCTAAGGATCCTGGTTCGAGGCTCAATTCTCCAGGACCCACGTAAGCTAGATGCATAAGGGGGCACATGCATCTGGAGTTCGTTTGCAGTGGCTAGAGGCCCTGGCACGCCCATTCTCTCTCTCTCTCTTCCTGCCTATTTCTGTATCTCTCTCTCTCTCTCTCAAATAAATAAATAAAAATAAAATATTTTTAAAAAAAGATGGATCCCTGCTCATATAAAATAGACTTGGAAACCCATGTGGTCAGCACGAATCACCCCTGGAGGTGGTAGAACTAATTTCAAACCAAGTGCCCGTAAGGAAACAGCTTGTTTAGCTCTGAGCTTACTCTTAATGATTCAGCGGAATGATGACATCACACATGCCCATCACAGCAAAACAGAGACTCTTCACTTGGGCCCACAGCGTGAATAAAAGCAGGATGAAAAACTGGCATCTCTGCCTTTGTTTTGTGTCTGTATTTTGGCTGAAGGTACAGAAATAAGTGAGTACCCTTAACCTTTCCTCTGGAGACACCTCACCTTGAATTTCAAGAACTGAATCTCCTAGGACAGGCATCCTTTCCCGCAGATGAGAGTAACTATCCAGGTGCTTAACAGGTTAAGATTTTTTTTTGGGGGGGGGTGTTTTGAGGTAGGGTCTCACTCTAGGCCAGGCTGACCTGGAATTCACTCTGGAGTCTCAGGGTGGCTTCGACTCATGGTGATTCTCCTACCTCTGCCTCCTGAGTGCTGGGATTAAAGGCGTGCGCCATCACGCCCAGCTTTTTTTTTTCCCCCCGAGGTCGCGTCTCACTCTAGCTCAGGCTGACCTGGAATTCACTCTAGTCTCAGGGTGGCCTTGAACTCATGGTGATCCTTCTATCTCTGCCTCCTGAGTGCTGGGATTAAAGGCATGTGCCACCACGCCTGGCCTTGGGTTAAGAATTTAAGAGCCCACCTTATTGGACAGATAGGGCTGAGCCAGAGATGAGCCAATGACGGACAGGACCATGCCTTGACCAGAACTACTTAGTTATGCACATCTCTTGCTCTCTGTTTAAACCTAGACTTCCCATCGAGATCCCAAAGTCAGACGCGGGATCACCAGAACCCTTTGTTTCGTGGACACATTGACTAACTCACCACTCTCTGGTTTTCATCATTATTTGTCTCTTCAGTTGGTATAGTGTGGATGGGTAGTCAAGCCTAGCCTGTTAGGACTGCTAAAGGCCATGCCGTGAGCCTAATAATTCCAGTAGCAATAGTATCCTGAGAAATTGTGCCCATTTTATTCATGTCTGTTTCCAAAGTAGTATGTGTAAGCAGTGTTCTTAATCATAGTTAGGCTTTACAGGTAGATTCATGCTACACGTGCTCCTCAGGCAATCCCAGGAAAGGAAATCCTGTGACTTCTGAGTAATAAGGTTGGGCTGTGTTTCATCATTAATGTGCGGCATTTATCACATCCTGAGGATGTATAAACTAGCACTATAAAACTACCTACACACCTATGAATAAACACTTTCCTCACCTACATTCTCTTGTGTTGGGGACTGTTAACAGGAAGACAGACTTAGACTCAATTGAGCTCAAGGGAAAAAATCACAAGTTCCTCTTACAATTTTCCCTGTAAAATTTTCCAGCTGTGGACGTTTTTTGCCTGTTGTTTATATGGTAAGTTTCCTGAAAGCATTTCCATTTTAAACTTTCTTCTTTTAATGCAAATCCAGGTTTCTCATGAGAAAAAAAACTTGCCAGAAGTCTATAAGGTGTAATCCGTCAACCTGGATTCCCAGCACTCAAGACTTTTAGGGTAAAAACTAGGCAACTGTCTAGCAAACCAGGTGAGTTGGTTGCCTTGAGTAGGCCCCACGGAAAAAAAATTCTTCAGATTTCTTCATTACCCTGGTTCATTAACTCTATGGCAATAGCTCTTAGCAGTTGTTATGTAAAAAATACATGGTTTTAGTGTATGTAAGGTGTGCACACGCCTTTGTGCATGTGTGGAGGCCATAGGTTGATAGTGAGTGTTATCTCCTTCACTTTTTATGTCCTGCAGCAGGGTCTTTCACATGAACCCAGAGCTTGCCGATTCAGCTAGTCTAGCTAGCCAACTTGCCCCAGGGATCATCTGTTTCCATGTCCTACATGTTGGAGTTACAGGCAGGCAAGAATTTGTGTGGGTTCTGGGGACTCAAATTCCAGGCCTCACACTTGCACAGCAACTGTTATATCCAGTGAGCCATCTCTTGGGCCGCATAATTTTGTTTTTGTGCAAATGTATAGTTTCATTGTGTAAGAGATTTTGCAAATTTTGGTACCTCACGCCTCAAAGCATAAAATTTTCACTCTCTGCCTCTTTACAGAAAAAAAAAAAAATCAATCTCAAGTATAAGCTAAGTTTACCTATAAAAATACCTTATAGATGTGTGTGGTGGCCCATGCCTGTAATACCAGCATGTGAGAGGTTGAAGGAAGAGGATCACTGAGAGTTTGGGCTACATAGTGAGTTCAAGGCCATCATTGGCTATGCAATGATGCACTGCTTAAAAAAGTTATATCTAAAATTGTATCACATTTTTCTGATATGATGAAATTTGTGTGTTATTTATAAATTGCTAAACACTTTATACATTCTTTATCATTTTGTGATACCATGTTTTATAAACTTGTGAAAAACATGCAATGTTAAATTGTTTAATTCTTTTTAAACTCACATCTATTACTCAGTTATTTTTCTTCCTAAATTGAATAGAAACAATGGCAATCATATAACCAGGTGACCTCATTTTATATGTGAGTAAGACAAGGCCTAAAAGAGAGTAAGGTTTTCACCCATCGAGCCTCCCCACACAAAGCCAGTGGGAAAAGAGTACCACCTGGATTTCAGCACACTTGAAATACAGTCAGCTCTCCATGTCTTAAGATTCTACACACTCAACCAACTACACATCAAAAAAAATTGAAGGCTGGAAAGATGGCTTAGCAGTTAAAGAGCTTGCCTGTGAAACCTAAGAATGCAAGTTCAAATCTCCAGGTCCCATGTAGCCAGATGCACAATGATGCAAGCATGCAATGTCACACATGCACCACAAGGGCTCTCACCCATCTGGAGTTCAATCACAGTGGCTGAAAGGACCTGGCATGCCCATTCTCTCTCTCTGGTTCTTTCTCTGTCTCTCCCTCAAGATATATATATATATAATAATATATATATATATATATATATTATATATATATATTATATTATATTATATTATATTATATTATATTATATTATATTATATATATACATATATAATATATGTATATATATATTATATATATAATAATATATAATATATATAATATATAAAATATATATAATATAATATTATATAATATATATATATATAATATATAATATATATAATATATATTATATATATATATAAAAATTGAAAAAAGAATGTTTTGTCATATATAGATGTTTTGTCATCATTCTTTAATTAATAGAGTATAAACAATTTATATACCAGCAATGTATAGATGACTAAGGTATAGGTGGATTTATGGATGCTACATGCAAGTATTGTGCCATATTATTTATTTTTTCTAAATGTTTATTTGCATGTGCATATGTGCCTGTGTCTGTATTCACACTTGTGTACCATGATCTCTTGATGCTATAAACAAAAAATTGACATAGGCAAAAATTTTTTATTTGAATTTACTTGAGTGCTGGGGAATTGAGCCACTGAGGAATTGAACCCTGACCAGCAGGCTTTTATGTAAGTACCTTTAACCAGTGAGCCATCTCTTCAGCCATTATTATTATTGCTGTTATTATTATCTTTTAAATGCCAAGGATTATCACAAATCTTCATATGGTAATATATGACATATTAAATACTGTTGGTCTTAGTCGGTAATGATGGCACACACCTTTAATCCCAGCACTCAGGAGGCAGAGGTAGGAGGGTCGCCATGAGTTCGAAACCACCCTGAGACTACATAGTGAATTCCAGGTCAGCCTGGGCTAGAGTGAGACCCTACCTCAAAAAACCAAAAAAAGAGTTGTTGGTCTTTTTTAATACAAATATATATTAGGGTTTTAACCAGTATCATCAGACCACACCTTCATCTATTTTTCATGCTTTAAAAGTTTTAATAATAAAATGATCACATAATAGTAAATAAAAATTCTTTATGCTTTCTTTCTTTACTCTATGTCCTTTGTGTAAAGGACTTGAGAGGGCTGAAGATATAGCTCAGTGCTTACAGCGCTTGCCTGCAAAGCATAAGGACTAAGGTTCGACTCTCCAGGTCCCACATAAGTCAGATGCCCAAGGTGGCACAGGCATCTGGAGTTCATTTGTAGTGGCTAGAGGCCCTGGTGTGCCTATTCTCTCCCTGTCTGCCTCTCTCTCTCTCTCTCTCTCATAATTAAAATGAAATATTAGAAAAAATGGACTTGAGTATCCTTTGATTTAGACATTTCTGGATTTCAGTGTCTGGACCAGGGAGATGCTGAGAATGACAGTGTGCTCTGCTGCTGCTCTTGGTTCCTGAAGGAGATTTCATCATTGAGGATGGTAATCTTAATAATGAGTCACTGGTAAAGTTTCTCATGTCAAATGTATTGTTCTCATCCATTCCTGCACCAGCAACTCTACAAAACTAAGACAGAAAACAGCCCTTCTATCTTCCAGGGCACACCAGCTAGTTTACACACTAGCTTTGTGCATTTCACAACCTGTGCTTTCAAACTGCCTAGCATGTATGTGTCTATATGTGTGTTGTTTTGTTTGGCACACTTGTCATAGCAATGTGTAAGCCACATGCATTCTCTAATATTTGGTTTTTCATTTTTATATATTTTACTTTTATTTATTTATTTATTTGATAGAGAAAGTTACACACACACACACAGAGAGACAGAGAGAGACAGAGAATGGGCATGCCAGGACTTCCAGCCACTGCAAACGTTGGTGTTATTGTTGTTGCTTTTGTTTTTTTAATTTTTATTTATTTATTTGTAAGCAGAAAGAGAGATAGAAGAGAGTCAGACAAAGAGAGAATGGGTATGTCAGGGCCTCTAGCCACTGCAAATGAACTCTAGATGCATGTACCCTCTTGTGCATCTGGTTTACGTTGGTCCTGGAAAATTGAACCGGGATCCTTTGGCTTCACAGGCAAACGCCTTAACTGCTAAGCCATTTCTCCAGTCCTTCTCTGATATGTGGATTAAAGCAGTCTGAGTGAGGCCTTAGAAATGTTGGTGTAAAACACACCTCTCACCTTGGAAGGATTACGAAATAGTTGATTATTGAGCCAAATATGAGTTCTTATGGCCTGGAAACATGGAGTCAAGTTACATAAAACAAGACATGTTCCACTGTAGAAGTTACATGATATGTTATTACAGCACAGAGACTGTCATAAATCAAGGTATTTACTAAAGATATTAGTGAGGCTATCAGGAAGGTGGGCTACTACAAAGTGAGGACAACTCTGCTATAGACTTGTTCTAATTACCTTTGCTCGCTGGCACAAAGCACCCAACCAAAAGCAGCTTGTGGGAGGAAAAGGTGTATTCTGGCTTATTGACTCCGTGATGGCAGGAGAAAGCATAAGCAGAGCCTGGTCATCACCTACTGACCAAAATCAGGTAGACAACAGCAGCAGGAGAGTGTGCCAAACACTGGCAAGAGGAAGCTAGATATAACATCCATAAGCCCATCCCCCTCAAAAAAAATCACACCTCCCCCATTTCTCAAATTGCCACCTGCTGGGGACCAAACATGCAGAACACATGAGTTTATGGGGACACCTTACTCAAACCACAACAAGATCTAAGGTGCTATCTGATGACAATCTCAGTTTGGGGATTGGTGGAAGCTACTGGTTTGTTAAGAATACATTTTAAAGCTTTTGATAGCTACAACGAAGGAGCCTCATTAGTGCAGTAGGTAATATCTCAGTCACATGGTAGCTCAGACACAGGTATGGACAATGAATGGCTTTTAAAGTGACTAAAAATAGCCCAAGAGAATTTGGGTCTGGTAGGCAACACGTAACTCCCTACAATTATGAGTTCAGTCATTTGGCCTTGTAGAATAGTTTTTAAAAATATTTATTTATTTGTTTGCAAACAGAGAGAGACAGATACAGAGAGAGAATGGGTATGCCAGGGCCTCCAGCCACTGCAGATGAACTCCAGATGCATGGGCCCCTTTTGTACATCTGGTTTTATGTGGGTACTGGGGAACTGAACTCAGGTCATTAGGTTTTGTAGGCAAGCACCTAAATGCTGAGCCATCTCTCCAGCACCCTTGTAGAATATTTAACACAGTTGTACCTTAAGCTTTTAGGGCCCAATTAGTTCTCACTCTCACATGAGCTACTGTGGTGGAATATATGGCATTATATTTTACAGAAAGAAAAATTATGTTAACTAGTGTTGAGATGTCTTTAACAGAGAGCATAACTCATGTGTTTGAAGTGTCTTGGGCTTAATTCCTATACAGTATGATTTTAACTAAAAATTTAATAAAAAAAAGACTATAACAAAAGGTATTTAAAGGTGAATTAATGCAATTAATTTAGTCTTTATTTTATTTATTTAGTTTTTTGGTTTCTTTGTTTTTTACTAGCATATATTAATTGTACATAACTTTGGGTTTCATAAGTGTGTATCATGTATTTTGGTCATATTCATCCCCTATCACCCTCTCATCCTTCTACTCATTTCCTACTGCATCACAACTAACCAAACTTCTACTTTCTTTTGTTGGTTTTCCTTTGTTTTGTTTTTGATGACCCAATATGTTTAATTAGGGTTGCTTACAGGACCAATAGTGAGGGCTTACTTACTGGATCATGGGCAACTTACCAGTGTGTACACCACTGATGAAAATGTGTCCTCTTCCCCTAGAAACCATCACCAGCCAATACTTTCTGAGAGATGGGTGGGGACTTCATGGGCCCTCCTCCATCCATAATAGAATGTTGACAGTTGAATTTAGTGCATGTCTTGCACAGGTAATCACATCTCATGGGAGCTCAAGAGGGAAATGACCATGTCATGCCATGTGTGTGTTTGTGTGTTTACAGACAGGATCTTGATCCCCTGATCATCCTGCCTTTACATCCTGAGTACTGGGATTATAGGCATGTGCCATCATACCTGGCTGATCTCTATGTTATGTTCTTATTTATAAAGTCCATTATAATCATGAATGATTTTTTTGCTGGTAAATAAGTTATACTTTACCCTATGTAGAAGATAGTTATTAAAATTATATACCACTGGATATAATAATTAGTTTCCATCTCAAACAATTTGGCCAACATATAATTTCTTGGATAGACCAACTTGCATCTGAGAAATATGTTTCTCCATATGTCCATGTCTATTGATATATGTATATATATGTGCATATATGTTTGATCACAAGCATTCTGATTTGTAGATACTGAACTGAAAAATAGGATCCAGGCAAACAATATATATTTTAACTTTTATTGACAACTTCCATACATATAATCAATATAATATAATCAGAGCTCTCTCTCAGCACCTTCTCTTTTCTCTTTTCTGAATGATCCCTCCTCTGAATCCCTTCTTTCCAACTAATCTCTCTTCTATTTTTGATGTCATCATTTTTCCTCCTATTACATAGGTCTTATGTAGGTAGCTTCAGCCACTGTGAGGTCATGAATGCCATGGCCAATTTGTGTCTGGAAGACAGTATTATAAGCACTCCTCCCGTTCCTTGGCTCTTACATTCTTTCCACCATCTCTTTCTCAACAGAACCTGAATGTTGGAGGGTGTGTTGGAGATGTCTTACTTAGTGCTAAACATTCTACTGTCATTTCTTTTCAGCATTTTGGTGAGTTTTGAGTTACCCCAGTAGGTATAGCCATGTGAAAAGAGAAGCTTTTCTAGCCAGAAGTGAGAGTAGAATTAATATATAGGCATAAACATAAATATTTATAGGGCAGTTTGGTGGGCATAATATATCAATTTAGCCAGAAAACAGTAGGTATTTCCCCCCTAGAGATTATGATCTCCCCAGCCAGAGGCTTTTCATTAGGTTTTCAGTACCAGACATGAATTTCCTTTGTTTTGTTTTTGGTGACCCAATATGTTTAATTAGGGTTGCTTATAGGACCAAGAGTGAGGGCTTACTTACCAGGTCGTGGGCAACTTACTAATGTCTATATCACTAATGAAAATGTCTCCTCTTACCCTAGAAACCATTACTAGCCAATGGTGCAGTCCAGAAATTCTATCAGAGAGGTGTTGGTTTTACCCGTAACAGACATAACACCATTGCAACAGTTGGTACATTTGACCTGGATGGCCAGCCATAAAGATTGCATTGTCCACTGGTGGTTAAGATCATATTATCATTCTCCCCCAATAGGCTGCACAGTTCTTTCCAGCACCCTGACAGATAGTCAGCAGGGAAAAGACTTCCAGCTCAGCTTGAGCTTGATTTCTCAGTGACCTGCACCCAAGCATGTGGAGTTTTCAGCAACAGAGTCTTACCATCAAGTCTGGTAGGAAATCAAGAGCCTTGAAAATAGCTTGACCAATAACTTACTGGAAGCAAACAATATTTTAAGCATACATCTATTACATCATGTGGTTTTAATGAAAATTTGATTATCTATCTTTCTAATTGAGCAATTGTATAGTGTACTTCCAACAAGACATTTTCTAAGGGGCTATAAATATGTCTAAATGAGAAGGAAGAACTATTCCATCAGATATGATCACATTTAAGGCTCAGATGCGTGTAAAGTAATAGACACATTGGTAGCTGGACAATGTTTACCTCTCTGTACTCAATATACATTTTTCTAAACTTTTACCCCTACTGCTTAGATTGACTTTTTCAATGCCATAGTCAAAGATGAAGATTTAAAATTTAGACCCTATTTCTGTATTGAAAGCTGTTCAATATTCTAAATTAATGTAATAAAAATGGGAGTGCAAGTAAGTCCTTCACTGTGTCCCTTTATTAATAGAATCTGACTCTATAAGGATTTGTAAGTCATGGTCACAAAGAAGGATATAGATCCAGTTTTCCAAGCTTGACAATATTAACCTTTTGAGCCAAATAAGTGCATAGCAATATATTTGGTAGCTTTCCTAGTTTCAACCTACAAGATTCCAATTATACTCCCATCCCAGTCGAGGTGATAAAAAGTGTCTCCAGATACTGCTCTATATTCCCTGGGGACAAGAGTGTTCTGTATGTAAGCCATTAGAGACACAGGTGTTTAATTTCAAAGATAGAATATCACTCAGGACAAACAGAACATAAAGTTGCTTTTTAACTAATAATCTTTTCTTCATTTCAGTATATTGTTTGAAGATGGCTGCTCTCTGAGAAGAGGTGCTATGACATGAACAAACTCTGCAATGGTCTTAGTAAATGGCAACTGACTCTCCTGTTTGTCACCAAGTTATGTTTCAAATTAAATTTTAAGTCTGAAAAAAAAATCCTTTCTAGTCATGGTTCAATTTCCAGCTGAAACTCTGCCTTCCTTTCAGAATAAGAGAGATTTTGGTGGGAACTTGGCTTTGCCTGGCGTACTGGTGGAGGACTATTCCTGTGGTGGGGGAGGGTGGGCTGCAGTCTTGAGAAAAAATCAAGTGGTGTTGAGAGGGTGGGAGAGTGGAAGATGTTGGTCACCCAAGAAACTATGTCAACATCTGTCCATCACCACATCCCCAGGCTGATGATCATTTTTTCTGCTTCTGTAAGCACCAAAGAGACAATGCCATTGAGCTGTGTCCTTTGTAGCCTGGGGCATTTCCCACCACTACTGCCACCTCTGATATGCTAATGGAGAAACTCGGGTTTTGTGTGGCTGAAAAGGCTTTCAGACACAATGGATGGGTCAACAATCCCAACTCTGTAAGAGATCAGGCCTGCTGTGTGAGAGGGTCCTCTTACAGAGGGTGCCTCCTCACACCTTTTCTGTGAGTGTGCAAGTGCTGAAGAAAGGCGATTAACCATCTGTTCCCTGGAGCAATAGACAAAACCTAAACCAGAATGAACCTACACCTTGAAAACTGCCTGGAAACATGGGCCTGTCTAGTCCACTCTGAGAAGAAAGCATTAAACCAATGGCTTGAATCAGTAGTGCAACGATGCCAGTTTGCAGTGAAAGACATCCATGTGAGTTCTGACTCCACAATGCCTTGATGTAAAGCTCTCCAATGTCACTGCCTAGGGTTTAAAATAACTTAGGTCAGTCTTTAGATTCCTAAGTCCATTGAATTATGAAATGTTGACTGGTAAAACTGTTTTCTTTTTTTCCCAGTTTTGATAGTAATTTGCTTATGCTAAGTTTTTTAATATTTATTCTTTGAAGCCAAAGTCAGTAGAGTTAAAAAGAAAGTTGAAAAGATTTTTTCCCCTAGAATTGCCCCTAATTTTAAAATTATGACTATTGTGTATTTATTCAGGTCAAATAACACCAAAGCTTGTTTTCATCCAAATAAATTTTTGTTCATCAAGTGTTTCTCCACTTTGTATTCCAAATTCTGTTTCTACTAATATTGTTAACTATTGCAAAAAAAATATTAAAAAATACTGTTGTTTTCTTTTAAAATCAGAACTGCCCAAGGCTTGTTTATTTGCCAAAGCTTTACTATGCTGCCAGGCATCCTAATAGGCAAAAAATACATAAAGACCTCAGGAAACACACAGGGCCCCAGAGAAGACAAGATGTAATAAAATGTGGTAAGGATACCATGAACCAGCAGTCCACATAATGCTGTGGGAACACAAAAACTAGCATGGGAATTCAAAGAGGACTTCCTGGAGGAGGGGAATAGCTGAATTGTAACTTGAGCTAATATGTAGTGAAAGGAAGTGAGGTTACATGTAATGCTAAGCAGTGGACAAATGAATTTGCCAGAGAGGTTAACTATCCAACAAATAGCCCTGGAATTCAGTGGCCAAAAAAAAGCAAAGATTTATTTCATGCTCATGTCACAGATCTATGCAGATGGCAGGGAATAGCAAGAAGTGAAGTAGCACTGTGCTCCATGTGATATTCCAGGGACAGGACTTCCTCTTAGGGGCTCCAGCATCATCTAAGCTCTTGGTATCCTTCAGATGACATTGTGTCCTTCTTTCCTACATTGTTGACACCAGGGATAACTTCTTCCAGAAAGACCCAATACATAAGAAAAACAGGGCTCACATCGATGGAATGGTCAGGAAAAGCCTCTATGGAGAGAGGGGCCATGGAAGGTAACATGCTAACAAAAAGAAACGGCTATTCATATGAATGACTATCAGGGAGGATTTCATTCCAGGATACAGAGAAGAGTTGAAGCCGAGGTCCTTCAATGGGAAAACATTATGTGAGTGTCCGAAGCAAAACATGGGGCAACATGGCTGAATGTAGTTCCAGTGTGTGATGAGTGACAGAGAGGTCTCAGAGGAATGTGGAAATCAGCTTTTGAAGTACATTATAAATTAGATTAAGAAGGATGTTGTTTTTTTTTTTCAATCTAAGTACAACAAGAAGTTATTTGAGAAATTTGAGCCTGGAACTAATAGAATATGATTAAGAACTGTAAAACTAATTCATGTCATGCTAAGGAGCAGGTTCAGTGGGTAAAGTACTTGCCACTCCATCATGAGGATGTGAATTCAGAGCCCCAGTTACCCACATAAAATATTAGGTGTGGCCACATATGTCTGTAATCCCAGTGCTGAAGTAGAGGGACAGAGACAGGTAATCCCTCAGGCTCTCTGGTAACCTCATCTAGCCAAACTGGTGGGCGCTAGGTTCAGCAAGAGACTTTGTCTGAAAAAATAAGGTGGATACTGAGGAAGACCCCTGATGTTGACCTCTGGACTCCACGAGCATGTATCCCCACATGCATGCTTACATGTGCATCTACATACAAACATGCACACACACACACATACCCCACATATGAAAAAAAAATTGTGTGGTAGCAGAGAAGTCTGGTTAAGAGGCTCTTATGACATCACCACAGATGAAAAACTGGTGACACATGGACAAGTATAAAAATGGATAGATCTGAGAAATATTTTGGTAATTCAATTTCTATGTGTTCTAGAAGGACTAGGTATGAAAGGAGAGAAAACATAAAGCAAGTATGAAGAACAATGCATTGAAAGGCTGTAGCTCCATGATACAGTACTTGCCCTAGTCGGCACAAAATCTTAGGTTCAATTCCTGGTACCACCCCAAAATTAAATATCATAAGAACAATAACTCAAACACTGAGTGGATGTTAATGCCATCCACTAAGATCTAAGACTCCCTGAGGGAAAAAAAAAATCTAATTGGCAAAAGAAAAAAGTTTTTTTGGATTGTATTGAGTCCCACTTGGCTGTGCAATACAGCATCCTCGAACTCTGAGGGTGAAGGTTTAAGTACAGTGCATCTGATGAATTGGCTCTGTTAAGTGTGCAGAGAACAGAGCAAGCCTGGGGTCCAGCCCTGCAGCCCTCCACAATTAAAGGTGCAGGCAATATGGAAGAGCAGTGCAAGTGCAAGCATCAAAGGAAGACTTTGTGTGATGAGAGAAAACTACCAGGTGGCTGGTGAGAAGAGAAGGTAAAGGATTAATGGTGCAGGCAATGGCGAAGGGCTAGTTCAACCTTCCTTTAACCTCTACATCCTAAAATATTTCTATTTCTTTATTATTGTTTTGTCTTTTTGTGGCACAAAGTCTCATGTAGGTCAGGCTGACCTCAAACTTGCTATTTTCAAGGATGACCTTAAATTTTGATCCTTCCACTGCCACCTCCTGAGTACCAGGGTTACAAACATGGGCCATCATGCTTGGTTTAGCAAATCATTTTAAATACAATTTCCATTGAGGAGAAATCTCATCAGATGAATGTATCACTAACAGTGCCTCCATAATGCTGTTTTCCATAAGATTCATTTTGGTAAAGGAATGTAGAATTGAGCAATGGGCAACAGGAGGTGAATTCTTAAGCAACCCTCCTAATATGAAGTTATTTTATGAAACAAAATGTCCAAAGTTGAAGCAAAAAATCATATATAATTTCAAGTTGGAAGATCTGAGTTCATATTTGAACATTAACAATTGTGTGATTCTGTGGGAACTGTTTCAGGACTCTGAGACTCATTTTCTATATAGTTTTCACATTACCCCTATATATTTTTATTCTCATTACTCTGAGAAAATAGTACCTTTCTGCACAATAATATATCTATTTTTCCTAACAACCTTTGGTAATGCAAAGAGAAATAAAGTCTGCCCTTGATCTTTAAGAGCTCTAAGTTAGTCACTGGAGACAGATCTAGACACAACTACTTAGGGTAAAATGTGACAAATATGTAAGACAGATATTCAAGTCACATGGAAGAACAATGAATGGAGCAATGGTTTGGGATACAGAGAGCTGGGAAGGGAGGAGAGAAAGACGTTCAAACTGAATCTCAAGATCAAGTATAAGGCTGATCTTGGACTATGCCACCTGGAGTCTGCCAAATGAAGGAGTTAGAGAAAAGACACTCATGGGAAAGAAAACAACATGTGCCAAGGGTCGAGGTAACCTTGTTTCTCATTTACTGGCACAATTTGTGCAAAGAAAAATGAGGAGCAGAGAAGGGTTTGCAGCAGACATCTGGAGTTAGAGTGTGCAACATCTTAAACACCAAGCTGGGTGGAGTATACTTGACCATAGAGTCAATGGGGTGCTGAGTCAATGGGGTGACTTTAGTTTGGAATTGTCTCCGTGAGCTCTGTGGTTAAGCACTGCTGTCTAACCGAACTAGTTGCAATGATAAACATGGTCTATTTTTGCATTACGATGTGGTCACTGCTGGCCACATGTGACTACTGAGTAACTGAAATGAATCTATTGTGACTAAAGAATTGAATTTTTCCTTCGATTGAATTGGAATATACAAGTTTAAATTTAACATGCCACATGTGGCTACTGAAGAGCCCATTAGGCAACCAAAGTCTAGAAAGTTAACCCTGGAGAAGTGTAGAATGGAAGAGAAGAACTGCGCAGTAGTGAAAAAGTTGATAGGATTAGAGAAAGAACAATTTTTCTTTCAGTAATATAGGTCTTTAACATTATGTAATTTTCATCGTGGTTTTTTTTTCAAATATAGACTACAAATAAGCAGCAACAATTGAGTTTATATGCCTGCCATCCTGAAGAAAGGTATTTCAGTATAGAATTATGAAACATACCAGTCATCCTCCTTGTAGGCGGAGGATGTGGAATTGTACAGTTATTCCATTTCTTACAGCGGAATGTCTGAGTGGAACCTTCAGCTCCCAGCCTTCCTACCTGCCCCTGCTATCAGGCCACGTGTCAGGACAGTCATTCTTAGCATATGTGCGGTGAGCAGAGTTGTCCTCCAAGATATGTGCCAATATCTGTGGAGACGTTTTGGTTGTTATGAGAAAAGGGAATGCTACAGTTATGTAGTGGGTGGGGAGCAGGGAAGCGGCTGAATATCAGTATATCTCATGACAAAGAATGTTAAATGAGTTTTGGGTTAGGCTTAGCACAGTAGTTCCAACAATTTCTGAAATGGCCCCAAATATAGCTTTGCCATTTTTGTACAGAGTATTTATATACGGCAACATTTTCAGAATTGATGATTGTAAAATCAAAATGTTTATCAATTCTGGAAAGCATTGAAGGGGCTCTGTGCACTTAAATATCAAGTATTCAGCCGAGATTTAATTCTTTATGTAAAAATAAACAAGTACATCCCTCTCATAGTGTGCAAATTTGCTTTCATCTTTAGTAAATGGTAAAATTATATATATACATATATATATATAACAATTGTATAGCTGTTTTATATGCCTCTATACTCAAGGTCATCCATTAAAAATTTATCAGGTGGGGCTGGAGAGATGGCTTAGCGATTAAAGCATTTCCTTGCAAAGCCAAAGGATCCTGGTTCGACTCTACAGGACCCACGTAATCCAGATGCACATGGGGGTGCGTGCATCTGGAGTTTGTTTGCAGTGGCTGGAGGCCCTGGCACACCCATTCTCTCTCTCTCTCTCTCTCTCTCTCTCTCTCTCTCTCTCAAATAAATAAATAAATATTTTTTTAAATTATCAGGCAAAAGAAACAGTTTATGAGTGGAAACTGAAGAAACAAAAACTTACTTCACAGGAATAATTCAGCATAAAATAAATGCAGATAAAAGTAAAAAAATTACGTTTGTGTCTGTATGTTTGTAGGTTATGAAACTAAGAAAAGGGTGACAACAGTGAGGAAGGGATCTTCAGGGAGGTGAGAAATAGAGACAGTTATGGGTTATTTGTAAAGGGAAAGCTGCAGTGGGAAGTCACGGGGGATAAGAAGAACCAGCAGGACAGTGGGGGAGCAGAACGAGTGAGATCAAAGTATGAAACCTATGTGGGAAGGCGTCAAAAGAAGCCCAATATTTTTGATGTTTTTGTTTGTTTGTTTGTTTTGGGATAGAGTCTCACTCTAGCTCAGGCTGACCTGGAATTCACTATGTAGTCTCAGGGTGGCCTCGAACTCAGGGCGATCCTCCTACCTCCGCCTCCCAAGTGCTGGGATTAAAGGTGTGCACCACCGTGCCCAGCAGAAGCCCAATATTTTTGATGCTTACTGAAAAAAATTAAATAAGGTAGAGAATTTAAAGCATAAAAGATAGAAGCAGCCCTGATCTACAGAACTGGTTCTCAGCACTCACAGCTCATTTAAGTCACCTGGGAAACTAAAAAAATCCCAATGAGCAGGTCCTCCCCCAGGCCACCTAAATCAGGACCTGTGAGCATGGGGCCTTAGACATGTGTCATGCTTTTTTGTTTGTTTGGTTTTGAGGTAGGGTCTCACTCTAGCTCAGGCTGACTTGGAATTCACTCTGTATTCTCAGGGTGGTCTCAAACTCATGGCTATCCTGCCTCCCGAGTGCTGGGATTAAAGGCGTGTGCCACCACACCCGGCTGTCATGCTTTTTTTTTTTTAAAAAAAGATTCCCAGAATCTACTGTGTGACCTGAGTTGAGAACAGCAAATAGAAGGTATAACATCTAGAACATCATATTCCTTATCCTCCCAGTTCTCTGAGAACTGGAAGTACCCATTTTTGTCTCTCCCTGAATTTCCTGACAGAACTGGGTTCTCATCTTTTACTGAGTCTGGTGACCACATGAGACTCTTGAAGTCTGTCATTAAGAGATAGGTTTGGGCTTTACCCTATCAAGTTCAAGGGAAGCCAGAGTGTTTCTTTGGAGGGCTTCCTACCCACCAGGGGAAGCTCAAGGTAAAAATGGTTAACAGGAAATCTAGTTGAGGGAGATAATTGGCAACTCTTAGCTCTCTTGCAGCTGTATTCACATTACATGGGATTATGTGGTAGCAGGAGAGACCAGCCTTACATCGAGTCTGTTTAGCTTAATGAAGCGGAAATGAACATTTGTTTTTCTTTGGTCACAAAAGCACACATTCTGAAGTTATTCATGTTAATTTGTTAAAATAACATTAGTAAGGCTGTTTCACTAGCAGAAAAAATCATTATGCTTTTTGTGCAAGATCAAAACAAATTGTCTATGTCATTCTTAAGTAACCGGAGATACTGAAGGACATTTATTTTTTCTTGTTCCCCTGAAAACTAACAGCTTGGTGGGGGTGGGGTGCAGAGCAGGAGTACTGTGTTCTCTGCAAACACTTGGTGTAGTTGGATCTAATTCCATGCTTCAGATTTTTCGAGACTGTCTCTGGGGATCTTTGGAACTCGGACTTGTGGCTTTCTTTCCCCACTGTCATTCTGTAGAAGCAGTGTGATATGCTGGACTTCCGTAAACTCTAGGCAGCCTGTTCTCCACGCTATGCACTTGGAAAAGATACTGGAGTGTCTCAGCAGAACTCAGGTTGGCATCTTTGCTGAGGCACTAGAAGCAGCTGAGGGGAGTGGCTGAGTGAAGGTGTTCTTCATTAATGCTGAAGGTGGCTTGTCAGGACAAGAATGTTCCACCTGCAGAAAGACCAGCGTTCTCTGATTCCTTTATCTTAAACATTGGAACATACTATGTACTTTAGCCTAGCCTTTTTCACACTCAGCAAGTTGACACTGGTATTGGACATGTCTGGCTGTCCCAGGCCTCACTGGATGTTTAGTGGTATCCTTAGCTTCCATTTACTACATGCCACAATCACTCAATGGCAATTAAACATGTCTCTAAAAATTGCCAAATGACCCCTAGGGGTCAAATTTGTTCTCCATTCAAAAATTCTATTATAAAATTAGCCTCTAGTCAAGAACTCTTAGAGGAGTCTCTTGCGATGTAGTCTGACTCCCTCCTTGAGAAGGTCACTGGGCTGCTGCATGGGAAATGGGGAGATGGTAGGTGAGAAGGTATTCCAGAATACCAGCTCCCTCTGAGGCACTAGACTTGGATTTTGGCACTGGGTATGGAAATGAAAAGATAGACTGAAGGACTATTCAGAGAGGGAGCCGTGGACATCAGGCTCAGATGATAGAGTGGAAAGAACATGTGCAGGGAAGGTCAGTACCCAGGATGGCTCTGAGGCTATTGGTCCTCAGTGCCATAAAGTGAAGTGGACACTGTTGGCGGAGAAACTGGTGTAAGAAGATCTGTGTGTGTGTGTGTGTGTGTGTGTGTGTGTGTGTGTGTGTAGATGACTGCTTTGATTATATTAGATGTGAGAGTCCAATAGAATTTGAGTCCGGCAGGGATTGTTTATTGTCCAGGTAAATGGGTCTAAGAGTCTTCAGAGGAAAAGAATTGCAGAAAGTAGGCAGGAAGAAGACAACGTTTGAAGCCATGAGGAAGCAAAAATAAATGGAAAAGAATGTAGAAGTTCATACTTTTGCCATCTTTGTAATTTTAAGGTCTGCCTTGAATGGTCTTCCTGAATCAGGTTAGAGTCAGCAAGTTAGATGTAGGAAAACAATAGGGGAGGTTCACAATGGCCACATTTAGCAAGAAGCCCAGATTTCATACAACGATGAATGGTGATACACACACACAGGCACACACACACACACACACACACACACACACACACACACATATCATACTAAACCTAAGTGATATTTAGTGCAAATACCCTGTGTTTTGCAGCCCTGACTAGAAGTCTACACACCAGTGAAAGGTAGCAATGTCTGTTGGTCATGTAGCCATTGCATAAAATAAATAAATAAATAAATAAATAAATAAATAAATAAATAAATAAATAAATAAAAGAGCCATATGTAGCAATGCTTGATTTCTTTGAAGAAAGTGCAATATGTTTGAGAACATATTTCTTTGTTTTTCTTCTATTTTTTTTTTCAGGACTTGTTTTTGAGCCCAGGATCTTGTACATGCTAGGCAAGCACTCTACCACTGAGCCATATCCCCAGCTCTAAAACGATGTTTTTAAAATGTAATGTGGAGCTAGAGAAATGGCTTAACAGTTAAGTCACTTGCTTGCAAAGCCTAAGGACCCAGGTTCAATTCCCCAGTACCCATAGAAGCAAGAGACACAAGGTGGAGCATGTGTCTGGAGTTCATTTGTGGTAGCTGTATGCCCTGGTGTGCCCATTCTATCTGCCTCTCTCTCTCTCTCTCTTGCTGTGTGTCTCTCTCTCTCAAAATGGCTAAATAAACATTTCTAAAAAAACTTAAAAAAAGTAATGTGTGCTACTGAGGTAAACTCTTCCCAAAATAGAAGTCTCAACCTATGAGCCTTCTATTGCTACCAAAACATAGTTGAACTTTCTGAATGATTCTAAAGGCCAGAGGGAGAAGAAAATGCCTTCATACATGGACGCAGGAGTGAATAAGGGATGTGTGCAACCATTATTCATAAGCGAATGAGAAACGTTAATCATAACTTTTATTGATCATGGAGCAAACATTTTACAAATAGTTTGAACCTCAGATTGTGCAGCTGAAGAAACTAAGACCTGGTGATGAGGTCTGTAAATGATGGAACCTTACAAAACCTAGGTCATTTGACTCCTAAGTATGCTCTTTACCCAGAGATGCTGTGTGGTGGAACAAAGGTGAGAACAATAGGAACAGGATGCCCTTGAGCTAAGCTGAGCTGCATACTCTTGGGAAGGGGACATCTGGGTGCCTCAGAGTGATGATGATGTTCTCACTGGCACTGAAGTTCTGACGTTCAATTCTTTATGATTTAGTCAGACACAATGGTGGTGCACATGGACCTGACCCTGTTCCCAATGTACCTTCTACTCGGCCTCTTCTGTTGGGTCCTGTCTCCACATGTCAGATTCAACACAGAAATGTATTTCCAGTGCAATCCAACTGAAAGTGAGGCAAAAGACAGATTGTCTGCTCCCTTGAGCATTTGGAGATCAACAACTTATAAACAGATGCACACACATAGGGTTCTGAAAGCATCTCAGAACAGCAAGTCCTGGCCAGAGATCCCTGTAGCAAGAGAAAGAAAAGTTCCTGTCCTGACTCTTGTTTAGGGGTTGATTTGGCTGTTAAGGGAGAAGTGGGTGTCTTTGTTTCATGTGAAATCCCAAGACTATGATGTGAATATGTACTACTGGCAAACTGCCTTTTCCTGACTTGCAAGTTCATCGCTACATTGAGTGCTGACTTGAGGAAGAATGCTGTGGACCACACTTTGAGTGACAAGCATCTAGTGAATGTGGTAATTACTTGATTCTTTTATTTTGTATGTTCCCTGAAATATCAAATCTAGAGTCTACACATATCATTTGTCACTAATATCGATGTGATATAAAAGTATGTAACACATATTATTTCTGCACAATTCAAGTAAAGCTTTAATGTTCCCCAAATTGCCTGTTTTCATGCCAATGAGGCTGTATTTATCACATCTCAACTTATGGGAAGGAAAGCTGGTGGGAGGTAGAGATGGAAAAGTGAGTCAAGACAAGAGAATTTATTATTCTCTCCCATTTGGTAAATGGTTCGTTTAATCTGAAACCACAATTACCATTTTATTCCCTGAGCCCTTCCTCAGTGCTCCTAGAACAGTAGAGCTTTTCCTTTTAGTGCATGTGCAATAGGTGTGGTAGTGCTGCTGCTGCTAGTGGTGGTGGTGTGTATGTATGTATGTATGTATGTATGTATGTATGTATGTATGTATGTATATGTATGTGCACATGCATTTTCTTGTGTGCACATGGAGGCCAGAAGCAAACATTGGAGGTCAGATTTTTTTTTCTCTAACACTCCTTTGAGTATTTCTTTGAGACAGGGTCTCTGTGTGAACATTGAGCTATGATTTTCTGGAGTCTCATCGATGCTCAGTCTTTGTTCCCTGCAGGGGTTGGATAAATGCGAGTCCAAGCCCAGCTATATAAGTTTTTCTTTTCAGCCCCCTTTTCCTGCTGTGTCGTGGAGAGACCATCTACCTGATATTCTTAGCAGCACATTCTGTTCTTGTGTTTGCTCCTGCCCACACTTTGGACAAATTCTAAGCATTTTGGGTCTTCATTTTCTTCCTAGAAATGAAAAACTTTCTATTTCCAAGCTACAAGTAGATTATCTTTGATTCCCCAATAGCATTAACTTTTCTGTCTTGTACAGTTGCTGTCCCCCATCTCAGGTCCCAATCTATCCATTAGGAACTGGAATTTGAGATTTCAAAAACTTTTTATTGACAATTTTCATACATGTACATAATGTATTTTAATTATAATTCCCTACCATTACCTTCTTTAATCTTGCTTCCCTCATGCCCTTTCACTGAATCCCTTCTTTGTAACTAGTTTCTCTTCTACTGTGATATCCTTTTCTGGCCTCTTCCATCATCCATGATAAGTATTAATGGGCCCAATATTATGCGGGTCATGTGCAAGTAACAGAAGTTGTTGTGAGGTTGTAAATGTAATGACCACTTCATATCTAGAAGATAACATTTCAAAGCACTCCTCCCCATCCTCTATTGCTTGCATTCAGCCCCCTCTTCCTTGAGCCTTTCTTCAAGTTTAACTGCTGTGGTCTCACAACTTGATCCCATCACATCTGGAGACCTAATATTATGCCATTGATCTAAGTGAAGAGTCACTTTAGAGTAGTCATTAGTCAACCGTTGCTGTATATAATAAATTATTCTAAATTGAAATAACTTATAACAATTATTATCTCAAGTGTTCTGTGGGTCAGGAATCTGGAATTGACTTCACTGGATCCTTAGGCTTCTGTGTCTTTCACAAGTGGCAGCAATCATGGTGTCATCCAAGAATGCTAGCCATATCATCCTTGTCATGGTTTATAGTGAATGTCAACTTAACAGGCCCTAGTATCACCTGTGAGGGTTACCTAGATTAGGCTAACCTCTGGATATGACAGTGAGGGATTATCTTGATTAAGCTAATGAAGGAGGGAAGACCCCCTATTGTAGTTACCTTCTTATTGCTTGGATAAATTACCTAACCAAAAGCAGCTGATGGGAGGAAAGGATTTATTTTGGCTTACAGTCTCAAGGGGAAGCTTCAGGATGACAGGGGAAAGTGTGACATGAGCAGAGGCTAGACTTCACCTCTGCCACAATGAGGGGAAAACAAAACTAGAAGAGGGAATCACACTAATGCCGGCAAGCTGGGTGAATAAACCTCAAAATCCATCCCCAGCAACACACCTCCTCAGCAAGGCCCCACCTTTCAAGGTGTCATCAGCTGGAGACCAAGCATCTAAAACAATGAGTTTATGAGAGACATCTAATTCAAACCACTATACCCACCTTAACTGTGGATGGCACCATTCCATGATCTAGGATCCTAGATTATATTTTTAAAAGGAGAGAATAGCTGAGCACCAGAATTATTCATCCCTGTTTGCCTCCTCACTGTGGCCTGAATCTGACCAGTTTTGCCACAAGCTCCTGTTGCTATGCCTTCTCCACCATAATGAAATGAGCCTTCCTCCCATAAACCAATGTTTATCAAGTATTTTGTCTCATCAGTAGGATGGTAACTAATACAGGGATAGTGTGGATGAGGAGCCAGTTCTAAGTCCACTGGGTTCAGCGTGGGCAGGATTTACTTCCTTACAGCCTGTGAACTGAAGGCCTCGGTTTCTTGATAGCTGTTGGCTAGTAGCCTCTTTAATTTTTTTGCTATATGTGCCTTTCTATATGGTCACTCAAATATGGCAACTTACTCCAAAAGGGGGCATTGTCTTCAGGGGCATAGCTACTGGCAAGTTGCTCATGGTTCACGTAGGCAACCTGTGGTAGTTTGAATATATGTCCCCCAATATATTCAGTATTTTATTAGTTATAGTTTGCATCTGCAATCACCTTGCTAGAGGCAATGTCACTGGGGGCAGGTCTTAAGGTGTGGTAATGGTTTGAGATTCCATTGTAAAGATATGCAAAGTGTGCCTAGTGGGAGTTCCTGAAGTGTGTTGTGGCTTTGGGCTGTAGCTTTGCTCTGTGTGTTGTGGCTGGTTGGTTTTCTCTCTCTGCTTGGCCCTGTGAAGGCAGGCCAGCTTCTTCTGCCATTATGGAACTTCCCCTGGATCTGTAAGCTTCAATAAATAATATCCCTTCCTCCATAACTGTGCCTGGTCTGGAAGTTCATCTCAGCGAACCTGAAGCTGTCTGCTACACAACCCTAATTAAACTCAGTGGGCAACAAAAAGAAAAAGAAAGATATGAAAGTAGAGGGAGGACAAGTTGATAAAATGATGGAGTTCAGTAGGAGTGAGAGATGATAAAGAGGGTAAGGGAGAGTGAATATGATCAAAGTACATTATAAGATGAAATCACAGCTGAAGCTGAATGTAATGTGAAAGTCTCTCATCTATCACTTTTGCGACACTGTACTTGCCAACGCCAAGTCACTAGGTCCAGCCCATTCTCAAAGGAGGAGATGAACACCACTACGTAGAGATCATGACAGCGATTTCAGAAGCTACCAAGCACAGAGCAGTGGTGTAATGTGGCATGACATTAATAAATCCACATGGGAAACTGGGCGTGGTGGTGCACGCCTTTAATCCCTGCACTAGGGAGGCACAGGCAGGAGGATCACCGTGAGTTTGAGGCCACACTGAGACTAAATAGTACATTCCAGATCAACCTGGGCCAGAGTGAGACCCTACCTCACAAAACTAAAAAAAAAAAAAAAGTCCGCATGGATTTAAGCAACAAAATGTTTGGACATTAATGCTGTTTGTCTCTTTATCCCAAAACATCAAATCTACATGGAGCATCAAAGAAACCTAGGAAGAATCTGTCTATGCACGATAACAAGCCAACCATCATTTAAAGTGACAGTGTCTGAGTTTAAATCATTAAAATCTGGGTGTGGTGGCTCACGCCTCTAATCCCAATATTCGGAAGACAGGAACTAGAGAATTGTGAGTTTGAGGCATCCTAAGTTAGGTAGTGAAACCCTGTAAAAATAAAATAAACAAACCAAAAGCCCAAAGCTCACATGGTGTCATTGTAAGTCTCCACTGAAAAAGACTCGGACTGAAAGGGGAGTAATTCAAAAGAGCATCATCTTGTTCTACACCCTGCAAAAACATCTTATGGTTCAAGCGACACAGGCTTTTATCATGTGAGAACACAATCATTTTGTTATTTTGGCTTTGTACATTAAGCATTATTTTAAAAAATATAATTAAATTACATTCGGCCCTAAATCAGAACATGCACACTCCTTTCTATTGCATACAAATAATAAATGTTTGTCTGGAGCAAAGTAATTTAACATCCTAGACTTCTTTTATCTAATACCAGACTTTTCTGGCACCTGCCATACTCAGGGGATGTTTACAAAAGAACTATTGAGCTCATGTTGTTTTGCTAGGTGTGTTACTGCCTTTGAGTTCTTTCTGTGGAATGAAGTAACTGGCCTACTTTCCTGCTCTCACACATTGTACTAAACCCAAGGGTCACTTAGTGCCTCCTGTGGATCTGTCTGATTTTAGAGCAATGGCTCCCAACACGTTGGATTTCATCCCTGGGGGACATTTGACAACGTCTGCAGACGCTTTTGATCATAACAACTTGAGGTGACGATTTGCCAAGCATTTTGTGAATCGAGGCTAAGCTAAGCATTCTCTGATGCACAGAGCAGGCCCTAAGTAGCACCTAACACTTCTGACCACTTGCCTACCTGTCTGTGTGCCCATCCACCAACTTGCCCCATCCCCATGGTCCTGCTGCTTGCACCACTTTCTAATGTTATGTGTCTGGAATCTTCCAGGTGGTCTGTAGCCAAACACTCTGGATACAGTCATCCAACTGTCTGATCTTCCCCTCATACTTTAAGCATGGTCTGAACCATACTTCCTTTTTCTTTTTCCAATCTAAGTCTGATTCCAGGGCCTTGCCAGAGGAAAGGATTTATTTCAACTTACAGCTTTGAGGGAACGTTTCATCATAGTTGGGAAAACATGGCAAGAACATTCAACAGAGCATCATGTCTGCAGTGATTGACTTTGAAATTGACTCCCCGATCTATTCACGAGGGAATTGCTACAGCTCTTATGAATAGTGACAGAAAATGGAAACTTAGGCACCAATGTAACTGTATCCATATGCTGAAACAGCAATCAAATATTTATAGCCAGTGTCTAAAACTTGCATTCAATTTCACAATAAAAACGAATATATTAAAAAAATAATTCACCAGGTGTGGTCTTATAGGCCTGTGCCTTTAATCTCAGCACTTGGGAGGCAGAGCCAGGAGGATCACTATGCGTTCAAGACCACTCTGAACTACATAGTGAATTCCAGGTCAGCCTAGGTTAGAGAGAGACTTTACCTCAAAAAACAAAAATTGATAATAATAATAATTAAATAAACTTGATTTTTTATTGCTTGTGTGTATGTAATGTGGTGTGGGGGGAGTATGTGCAGGTGTGTGTGCATGTGTGGTGTGTGCATGTGTATGTATCTTTGCAGTGCTCCGTGTGCTCACCTGTGTCAGGAGGTGCTCACCTACACTGGTCAGAGACGAACATTGAAAGTCCTGCTCCATTGCTCTGCTACCTGTTATTTGACACAGAGTCTCTTTTCTGATACTGCAGCTTCCTGTTTTTTGGGAGCCTGAGTGATTCCCTGGTCTCAGTTCCCCTCTGTAAGACTAGGCATACAGATGGGTAGGACCATGCCCAGCTATTTACATCGAATATAGACACCAAAACACTGGCAGTCTCAGACCCCTCAGGCCCTCATGCCTGCACAGGAAGTGCACTTAGCCACTGAGCTAGCTCTCCAGCACCTGTTCTTCTTTTCAATAATTCAAGTTTTTCTTACTTTCTTGTACCTTTTAAGTTGTGTCTTTTTGATATCAAAAGTTATTTGAGGCAGCTAGAAAATGTGGCTGTTCTCATCCCCTTACGTGCTTACTCTTTCATGTGACTCCTGCTTCCAGGCTTACTCTTTGAAAGGATAGGTTAGGGAGAAAACTGATTTAATGTAAATACTGAAAAAATTCAAACTCTCCCCTTTCCTTTTAAATGTCTTGGGCAAATCACATGTTTAAAATTTGTTTTTATATTTTTTGATTTTCCAAAAGAAGGCATCCTTACACAGCATTTGTAAGTAAAATACATTTCATTTGTCTAAAAAAAAAAAAGGTAGTTTGAAAAATTGTTTTGGTCTTTAGAATTCTCAATAAAAGATTATCTGGAGCCAGGTGTGGTGGCGCCTGCCTTTAATCCCAGCACTCGGGAGGCAGAAGTAGGAGGATCACCTTGAGTTCAAGGCCACCCTGAGACTACATAGTTAATTCCAGGTCAGCCTGAGCTAGAGTGAGACCCTACCTCAAAAAACCAAAAAAAAAAAAAAAAAAAAAAAAAAAAAAAAAAAAAAAGATTATCGGGTACATTAAAACAAAGCCCTGATGAGTTTTTGTTCTGGGCCATAAAATAACTTGAGCTATGTGCTGAGTTATGCCAGAGTAGCGAACTAAATCATGGGAGGGTTAGAGGCATAGCTTAGTGGTTAAGGCACTTGCCTGCGAAGCCTAAGGACCCAGGTTTGATTCTCCAGAACCCACATGGGCCAGATGCACATGGTGGCACATGTGTCTGCAGTTCATTTGCAGTGGCTGGAGGCCATGGTGTGTCCATTCTCTCTCTCTCAATAAATAAATAAAAATAAAATTAGGGCCGGGCGTGGTGTCGCACACCTTTAATCCTAGCACTTGGGAGGCAGAGGTGGGAGGATCACCGTGAGTTCGAGGCCACCCTGAGATTACATAATGAATTACAGGTCAGCCTGGGCTAGAGTGAGACCCTACCTTGAAAAACTGAAAACTGAAAAATAAATAAATAAATAAATGAATAAATAAATAAATAATAAAATTAGGTTTTCAAGCAGTATGCTAAAGTAGTGACACTCATCTTAAATTTAAAAAAATCATGGGAGAGAAATTCCTTAGAGAGCAGGCAATGGTTTTAAGTAGATACAAATGACTGAATTTTGGGGCTGTTTTGTTGTTGCTGTTGTTAGGATGTAAATTCAACTGAAAATTTGGAGGGTTCTTTTGTTGTTGTTCTTTTTTTTATTTTATTTTTGGATAAGATCTCCTGTAGCTAAGAATGGCCTTGAACTCACTATGTAGCTGTGATAAGCCTGGAACTCTGAATCCCTTTGCCTCTTCTGAATTCTGGAATTACAGTTGTGTGCTACCACACCATACAGAAAGCCTTTTCTTTTCTTTTGTTTTTCAGACAGGGTCTCATGTAGTTTAAGCTGGACTCGAACTGGATATGTAACTAGGGTGACTTTGAACTCCTAATCTTCCTGCCTCTACTTCCTAAGTGTTAGGATTAGAGGAATGAACCACCGTGCCTGGCTAGATGTTGAAGACTTCCTAAGAACCCATTGTGAACTTTGCTACCTCAATCAAAGTGAAGAAAAGAAGGCCATCAAAAGGTAAAACAGAGAACTGGGAGAGATGGCCAGTAAATTTAGTGTTGTGTTTCATGGGATTCTGGAATAACAAAAGACAAATAGTGGGGAAACTGGTGCAATCCAAATAAAAAGTCTGGGAGTTAGTTAACTGTAATGCAGCAATGCCAGCTTCTAAATGATGATAAATTAGCCATAGTCAAGTAGATGTAAATCATGGGGAGATTGGGTGAGAGGTTAAAAAAATAAATGTGAAAGAAAATTTGGAGAATCTTTATACTGTGAAGAAACTCTTCAAAAAGCACAAGGATGTGGTTTTGATTTTGTTTGTGTAAGGATATGATTCCAAGCCCACTTCTGTTTCCTGCCCTGTCCAGAATCCATTGCTTAGGTCAAGACTGTGAGAAAAGCATTTTAGGAGACAACTTATGGCCCACCCCCACATTCTTCCCAGAGTTGCTTGAAACCCATATTTCCACAGAACCATTTTGAGACAGAATCAGCCCGCTTGTTAAGAAACTCACACCCACCCATATTGGTATTTGTTAACTTCCTCCCGATACATCATATTTGATTATAGCAATAGTCCTTCAGTCACAAACATAGTGACTTCAAGCTGGGCATGGTAGTGCACACCTTTAATCCGAGCACTAGGAGGCAGAGGTAGGAGGAGTGCCATGAATTCGAGGCCACCCTGAGACTACATAGTTAATTCCAGGTCAGCCTGGACCAGAGTGAGACCCTACCTTGAAAAACCAAAAAAAAAAAAAAAAAAAAAAAAAAAAAAAAAAAAAACCCAACAACAAAACATAGTGACTTCACAGAAGTGTGCATTCTTAGCAGAAAGACTCAACCAGATGCATACAGGAAGAAAAATGTAAATTTCATTTCACTATATCTTCAAGTGTGACCAAGTGCTCCCTGTCCTTGAATGTAATTTTTCTATTTATTCTGGAAAGTTAACTGGTGAAAGGGCAGGTTCAGAGGAATTTGCTAGTCAGTATAGAGGAACTAGAATGAACCTATATCCCTTGTGACTGTCACATTATCAAAGACTATGTTCCATGTGATATCGCCTGATTGTGACATTTTCTTGCAGCTAGGGAAAGGCCACACATAATTTCAGGGCGAGGGGAAGACTTTCAGCAAGCAAACGGCTCAGATATTTGCTTAGGTATTTTTTTTTACTTACTTATTTATTTGAGAGAGAGAAATACAGAAATAGGCAGGTAGAGAGAGAGAGAGGGGGAGAGAATGGGTGCGCCAGGGCCTCCAGCCACTGCAAACGAACTCCAGATGCATGCACCCTCTTTTGCATCTGGCTTACGTGGGTCCTGGAGAATTGAGCCTCGAACCTGGGTCATTAGGTAGGCAAGCGTTTAACCGCTAAGCCATCTCTCCAGCCCTGCTTAGGTATTTTACTGGGGTATTTTCTTTGGTAATGTGAATGAATGTAGGAGAGTTTTGTGAAAGTGTAGTCTGTCTTTATGTGATTATAAGGATATTATTTAAATTTCAGAGGATGCTTTATACAGCATGTGCTTTCTCTCTTCTTGGAGAGAAGACTTGCAATATGGAAGACTGAATTTTCACTCAAGGTCATGCCTGTACTTTACCACTATTAGAATACTATTAAAGAAAATGAGGTTAATCCATATAGCCAGTGTTTCCCTTGCATGATAAAAGGAATAACCTTCTATAAATAGGTCAGCTGGTTAGTTAAAAATCAATAAGCCTTGATATGAGAGACCATGCAGATGAGACATTAAATTAGTTTTTTTTGTATTTAATTATACAGAAAAATGACAAGGATAATGTTCTTTTCTTTCTTTTATTCTTTCTCCTTCCTAAAGATCATGTCCTTCTTGCATTGTGAATATGATTCCAAATCTTGATCTGCTTGCCTCTGCTGGCTGACAGCATATGTGTCCCAAAGCACTAAACTTGGAAACATTTGACTCCATTTTATAGCTCAATGTTGTGTCCAGTGCCATATAAAATGCAATCTTTGTGAGATCAATAAGTTACAAAGCTGATGTCCTTGATTTCCCTACAGAATTCCAGATTAGTCTCCTATGGGCAGCCTTTAGCCTCATATATCAAAGACTGAGAGAACAGGCACTGTCTTAATGGGAATGCTCACACTAAGTTAGTGAATAGTTTTTAATTATATGGAAACAGCTCAGAAAATGACACCCCAAAGTATGAAACTTTGGCATCCTGAGAACCTTGAATTAAAGCAGATTGAATCGTTGGAGACTTAACTTAGTGCTGGCCTACCACGCACAAGGTCCTGGGTTCAGTTCCTAATATATATATTATTGAAAAGCGTCAGAAACACATTCAGAAACAAGCAAAAAAAAATCTCTGACTTTTTTCTGCCCTCCTTCTCTTTTCTCCTTTTGTTTTTCTAATTAGAGTCATAGGAACAAGGACTCCTTTTCCTTAAGCTGGTGCACAGAAGTAAGCACTCTCTCTCCAAAGCAAGCCATGACTTTAAGAAAGCTTACTTACTCCCTTTTGCAGAGAGGTCATGCCCCATTCCTGGAAGGAAGGAATATTAAGAAAAATCTGAGCAGACAGGTCTTGCTGGGTTCTCCCACTCACTCTGTTACCATTAGATCAGAACCCTTGTCCAATCCCATTTCAATGTCATGAAATATTTCAAGCATAGAAAATATAGAGAATAATATAACCAACCCACATGTGACCCAGTTTTGTTAGACTACTTCTTTTGGAAACTTGAAAATGTGTTTTACTTAGTAATTAGAAATATTGGTAATTCAGTTGTTCAACTGAATAAAGGTTTTCCTATTAAAATTAATCTTTTCACATTTTCCAACTTTTGTTATGCATTTTATTTATTTATTTATTTATTTATTTATTTATTTATTTGCAAACAGAGAAGGAGAGAGAGGGAGGAGAGCTTGGCTGTTTGGGCTTATTGGTGCTGGCAGTTTTCTCTCTGCTGTGGATGCTGAAGTAATCCAGCTTCCTCTGCCATGATGATACTTCCCCTGAGATCTATAAGCCTGAAATACACGCTTTCCTTCCATAAGCTGCTTCTGGTCAGGTGTTTGTCCAGCAACATAAAGTTAACTGCATCACGTGTGTTGCATCAACTCATACCAGAAAGAAGATGGGTAAGTGAGCATGTGAAGTACAGAGCAGCTGAACTCCAGTAAGTCCCAGACAGGGAAGAGAGGAAATGTAGTTAAGTAACAAAACCAAGACTCAAACATTTAAAACTGGGCTGTAGAGATGGCTTAGTGGCTAAGGTGCTTGTCTGCGAAGCCTAAGAACTCATGTTCAAATCTCCATGTCCCACGTAGCTAGACACACAGTGACATAAGCACACAATGTCGCACATGTGCCATTAGTGGTGCATGTGTCTGGACTTTGTTCACAGCTTCTGAAGGCCCTAGCATGCCCATTCTCATTCTTTCTGTCTCTCTCTCTCTCTCTCTCTCTCTCTCTCTCTCTCAAAATAAATTTTAAAAAATTTAAACCTACCACTTTCTTGGAGCTTTCAATTTTATGTGTATTTAATAACAAAAGGCTTCAGACGATAAATTTCAATTTTAAGCCTACCTTCAGTTTGGACTGGCAATGACCTTGGATAAATTATTTCCCATCCCAAAACTTCTTCCAACTATAAAGTGACCACCACTGTATTGATTTCCACTATAATGGGCATTGTAAATCTAGTAGCTGGTATTTGGTATGACGGGTTGTTTATGTTTTCTCAGCTTTCTTCAGCAGCAAGTGAAAAAATGATTCAGATCCATTAAGTCCAATGAAATGGAAACAAATGCCTTGTGTCATAGTGAAAGACGTGTCAAAGAGCATGTTTAATTAAGACATAATTAGTCTTTAACTTATGAGTTGTATCATGAGGGAATGACAATTTCTAGAATGTTACAGATTTTTATTTATTATCAACACATTTTGTTATTTATGTTTTCTAGCAGGTTCTATTTCAGCTGTCATTATTCATAAATATGTGAAACCAATAATGTCAGCTTCACAATTCTGAAGTTGTTTCTGTGTTTGGTTCACTAGAATGTTCAGAGAGGATTCAGTTTTATTTGCTTTGCACAATAAATTAGCTACAGATGGTAATGACTCCCAAACAGTCCTTTTTTACCCAAAGAACCACAAACCAGACCATTGGGGGGGGCTGACTTCTGTGGTGGGAACTCAGCTGTGCTATTTGTTCAGTAGGAACCAGCAGCTCTCTTCTCAGTGTCCTTTCTCTGCTGAAGCTTCTACTCTGTGGGGCCTTGACTTCTATTCTTTCTCTTTCCTACTCTTTTCCTGCCTGCAAGGATTCAAGTAGAACCTCAGTGTGAATATGCAATGGAAGCAATCAAGTCAAGTAAGCAAATGATAAGATGAGAAGTTCTATAGGTTAAGCTTGGGGCTTCATGGGTACTGGGCAAGCACTCAACTTACAGAACTATATCTTCAGTCTTGGAAGTCCTTTTTCTCCTCTCAGGCTGAGCTGGCTACTTGCTGAACTCTGGGTTAGAAGGGAAACTCCTTTAAGAATGTAAGGTTTAGGGCTGGAGAGATGGCTTAGCGGTTAAGGCACCTGCCTCCTAAGCCTAAGAACACTGGTTCCAATCTCTAGTGGTTCCAATCTCCTGGTCCCACGTTTAGCCAGATGCAAAGTGACACAAGGGCGCAATGCCACACTTGACCCCAAGGGGGTGGCACACATCTGGATTTCATTCGCAGCAGCTGAGAGGCTGCTGGCGCGCCCATCTCTATCTGTCTTCCTCTCCCTCTCTCTCTGTCTCTCTCCAAAAAAAAAAAAAAAAGAATGTAAGGTTTACATGATCAGTACCTCACAGTGCTCTGCAACCCTGTGTGTGGGTGGTGAAGAGCATTCTGGCCTGAAATGGAGAATAACAAACTCAACATGGGGCTTGAACTGCAGAGAGGATTTAGGGACTCCAGCTTGAAATATCTGATGTGGGGCTAGAATCTTCAGTAATCTCAGCCTGGGCATCCTCACTTGGAACTGGAAAAGAAATTCTGTGTATTTAGGAAGTTTCTCTCTGCTTATATTATGGCTCTTGTCAGACGTTAATACATGTACTTTTCTCCTGGAGTTCTGGTGAAAATGCAGGTAGATTTTGACACAACAAAGCTGAAACAGGGCTTAGGAATCTGCATGTCTTCCCGGCTCCCAAGCAATGCTGCTGCTACCTGCCTGTGACCCACACTTTGAAGAGTGTGTTCTGTGTCCATGTGTGGGTGAAGTGCTTGGCTTTATAAAATCCATGGGGGTGATGTTCAGTAGTTAAAGGTACTTGCCCTGCACTCTGCCCACTAGAGTTCAGATATCTGGTGTCTTCATAAAGCCAGGCACACAGTGACACATATCTGTGATTGCAAAGTGCCTACAGCAAGGGGAAGTGGAGCCAGTAGCATCCTGAAGCTCTTGGGCCAGCTAATCTAGCCTTCTCTAAGGCAAACATCAAGAGAGACCTGTCTCAACATAAGGGGGAAGGAAACTTCCACACATGTGCATACATACACATCACATGCACACATACATATTCATACACACAAATAAGTTTTTTAAAAAGCTCTTGGAAGTCTCACAAAATTCAGTGACGCTGGAATTACTTATATGTGATAGGGAAAGAAACTTGGAGTTGGAGATAACAGAAGAGAGTCTCATGTCACACATGGAAATTTTCAGAGCTGGGATACAAATGAACTTAGCAGTATCTGGTTCCTCAAGAAATGAGGAGAATGGGTTAAACTGCTATTTCTCAGATTGTGCACTTCAGTCTGGCAGCATTAACCTCAACTAGCAACATGTTGGAAACCCAAAGCCTCCTATCTCATTTCAGAATTATTTGATAAGAAACTTTGGAGGTATGCAATCTGTGGTCTAACAAGTCACCCTCCCTCTGGTCACTCTGATGAACATTCACCTTTGAGAACCACTGAGTCAAGCCAGGACACATGAATCACCAGGAATCTCCACATACAGCAGATTCTGACTCAGTAAGTCCAAGGTACAGCCTGAAATGGTGCCTTTCCCACAAGCTCTCTGATGATGCTGATGTAGCTAGTCCCAGGACCACACTTTTGGTAAGAGGAGTTGAGTGATCTTTCCCTCCAGTAGCCAGACTCCTTGGAGTGGTCTGTGGGTTTTATTCATCACGTACTGATTGGGTTAAGAGGAATAGTGCAGGCACATTCCTGTATTTAACTGCATAATTGGCTAAAACCATCAAGCTCCAAATCCAATCTAAAAGTCTGAGGGTAAGCAAGAATGCAGTGAAACATATGTAGTTGCTTCAAATAGAAAATTTGGTTGAGTTCAGCATTGTTCTCAAAAAGGAGACGTGGATCGAGCAAAGACCCCAATCTCTGGGCTCACAGCTTTTCTCTGTCATGACACTATTGATCCATCTTTTCTATGAAATCACATATCTAACCAGCTAATTTACTGTAATGAAATAATCCCTGGGACTAAAGAACATGCAGTTCCAAATTCAACTTCATTACTCACTTTGGTACAGAGAAATTACAATCAAACTGACAGTTTGTCACTTGCAGTGAATTGTAGGCCTGCTGACAAATGTGTTTGGCTTGGTGTGACCTGGTTTGACATTTCCTTCTCACTGCCACATGTACCTCCATAGCCATCACTATAACCAGAAACTGCGTGGTATTTTCCCCCAAGAAAA
Source organism: Orientallactaga sibirica (assembly GCA_036365145.1). NCBI lineage: Eukaryota > Metazoa > Chordata > Mammalia > Rodentia > Dipodidae > Orientallactaga > Orientallactaga sibirica. The sequence goes on from JAEOAD010000982.1 coordinate 2,949,064, forward strand.
TCCTTTCCCTATTACAGAGCCAAGGGTAGAATATAAGTTTTAGGGTTAAAGCTTAGATTCTGGCAGCCACAACAAGCTAGTTTTCACCACCTGTCCCCAACAGAACAAATAAAGAGACAAGTAATTTTGAAAAGTAGAGAAAACAGATTCAATTAGCTCCAAATTTGCCTTTGGGGTAGTGACATGAGGATTAAGCTTATGTAAAGGGTATCCATGATAAAATAGTCAGGGTCAAGACGTGCTGATGGGTCATTATCTCAGGCCTGGTTCTAAAAGGTGGTTCAAAGAAGTTATTATTATTGTCATAATTTGAGGGGATCAACCTGCTTTCTATAAGATAAACACTTCTGCTCCAGGGTGGGGCTTGACCATCAAAGAGGATTGCCCTCATAGAGATGGGTGTCTGTTCTGCAAGATTCTGCTGGTCTGGGAGTCCAAAGTGACTAAGAAGGAAATATTTAGGACAATGATTATCTCTGTGCCTTCAGTAAAGTAAAGGAGACAGACAGAAGCAAAATGAAGGCAAAGATGTCAGGCCTTCTTCCTGCCACAGACAGTGGGGCAGGCCAGAGACACAGTTCCAGCAGCATGTGTTCATTCAGAGACCTCTATTGAGGTGAAGCTTGGATTCTGGACTTCTGTTTGCATCAAATTCTGTTTCTGTATAATATGTGGTGAAGGTTTACATGAAGAATGTCCCCCATAGCTTCATGTATTTCTGATTAATTCTCATTTAATCTCCAGCTGGTTTAGATACTGGGAGGTGGAGACTTGATGGAGGCGGTAAGTCACTTGGGGTGGGCACTGGGGTTTATTAATCTAGCCACATTTGCTGTGCTAGAAAGTTCATATTCTCTTCTGCCTCCCTGCTGATATGCAATGATATGAGCCAGCTTCCTGTTCTTGCTATGCTTTTCCAGTAATGATGGTACTTCCTCTTGAAAATGGTAAGCCAAAATAAGCATTTTTCTTCCATATGCCACATTTGTGAGTCAGCAAATAGAGCATCTCAATAACCAACTGATTAAGCTTAATGAAGGCATGATTAAATGTAAGAATGAATTCCAAGAGACATCAAGAAAATCAAACCATGACCTGAAAGGGATGCATACAATACAGAAAAATGCAACAGAAAACAAAAATCAATTAGAGCTTGCAAAAGCCTCCCTAGAAACCATCACTAACAGGGTTAATCATGTGGAGGACAGAATCTCAGATTTGAAGACAAGAAAGAAGAAATAGTTCAGGAGCCCAGAAACTTTGATGAGTTTGAAAAATCATGGCAACAGATTATTACAGAATTGTGGGATATCCTAAAACAACCAAACATCTTGATCATGCATTTACCAGAAAGGGGAAGAAATTGAGGCCAAAGGCATGGAGAACATATTCAACAAAATTATTAAAAAAGATTTTGTTCCTACTCTCACAGAACACCAAACAAACTGGACCAAAGAAGAAACTCTCCAAGGCATATCATCATGAAGACTCTAAACAAGTAAACAAGGAGATAGTGCTAAAACTAGCAAGAGAGAACCAACTCATTACATAAAAAAGCAATCCCATCAGAACTACCTCAGATTTTTCAATGGAATCCTATTGGAATGATATAATTCAAAATCTAAGAAAAGATGGCTTCCAAGCCAAACTACTGTACCCAGTGAACATATCCCTCATAATAGATGGTAGAAAGAAAAGCTTCCATAATAAAAGCCAGCCCTACAACAACATGAACACAAAGTAAAACCTACAGAGAATAATTGAGGAAATACTCTAAAAGAAGAGTTGAACAACCAACCTCAGGAGCCTACAAGAGGAAGAACACAATAACCAAAACTAGAGCAGGCATAAAATCATTCAAAGCCCAAGGAAAAAACCCACAAAGCCTCCAACATGGCAAGGATTGATACAAATTTCACAGTTATAACATTAAATAGTAATAGTCTTAACGCACCTATAAAGAGACATAAGTTAACAAGGTTGATCAGTAAAATGGACCCTTCCATCTGCTTTCTTCAAGAAACCCATCTAACCACAAAGGAGAGTCACCTTCTCAGGGTGAAAGGGTGGAAAATGATTTTCCAAGCAAATGGAAATTAAAAACAAGAGGGAGTGGCTATATTAATATCTGACAAAATAGGCTTCCAACCAAAAATAATCAAAAAGGACAAAGAAAACCACTTTTTCCTCATGAAGGGAATGATTTAGCAAGAGGCCATCATATTCATAAACCTATATGTACCAAGCACAGGTGCAACACAGTTAATAAAGTAAAACCTACTTGACAACAGACCAGAAATAAATTTCAATAACATTATAGTAGGGGATTTCAATATCCCACTATCATCAATAGACAGTTCATCCAAGCAAAAAAATCAACAGGGAAATAGTAGATCTCAACAACACCATATATCAATTAGACCTAATAGACATCTACAGGACATTCCAACCCAAATTCTATAGTATACATATTTTCTCATCAGCTCATGGAACCTTCTTCACAATAGACAATATATTGGGACATAAAGCATGCCTCCATAAATACAGGGAAATTTATGTTCCTTCCTGCATCATATATGACCACAATGCATTAAAGTTAGAAATTAACAACAAGGGAAACAGCAGAAATTAACTAGCTCCTGGAGATTGAACAACACAGTATTAACAATGAATGGGTTATGGAAGAAATCAAAAAGGAAATTGTAAAATTTCTAGAACTGAATGATAATGAAAACAGAACATAACAAAACTTATGGTACACAATGAAGGCAGCCTTAAGGGGAAAATTCATAGAACTAAAAGACTTCATAAAAAATTCAGAGATATCTCAAATTAATAGCCTAATCATCCATCTAAAGGCATTGGAAAAACAAGAGCAATCCAACCCTAAGACTTCCAAACAGAAAGAAATAATTAATGTCAGAATTGAAATTAATGAATTGCAAACTAGAAAAAAAACAATTAACAAAATTGATGAAACCAAGAGCCGGTTCTTTGACAAAAAAAAAAATAAATAAACAAGATTGATAACCCTCTGGCCAATTTGATCAAAGAAAAAAAAACAAGAGAAATCTTAAATTAACAAAATTAGAAATGAAAATGGAGAGGTTACTACAGACACCAATGAAATTAGAAGAATCATTGGGACATATTTCCAATACCTCTAGTCCACAGAATTGGACAGCTCAGAAAAAAACTGATGAATTCCTAGATACATACCACATATCAAAACTAAATCCAGAGCAAATAAATCTCCTAAGCCAACCTATTATATCCATTAAGATTGAAACTGTAATTACAATAACCTCCCCAAAGGAAAAATCCAGGATCTGATGGATTCTCAGCCATATTTTACCAAACTTTCATTGAAGAACTGAAACCACTTTTACTCAAGCCCTTTAACAAAATTGGAGAACAGGGAATGCTTTACAACTCCTTCTATGAAGCTAGCATCACCCTAATGCAAAAAAAAAAAAAAAAAAAAAAAAAAAAAAAGACAGAAAATACAAGAAAAGAAAACTAGGCCTATATCCCTGATAATCTTAGATGCAAAAGCCCTGAACAAAATCCTTGCAAACCAAATTCAACAACACATCAAAAGCATTATCCACTGTGATCAAGCAGGCTTTATCCCAGGGATGCAGGGATGGTTCAACATATGGAAATTGACTGCAGGTTTTGCCCCGGCAATGAGAAGGTAACATTTATATATATATATTTCATTATAGCCTCTGTGGTGGCTAAGTTCTGTTGTAAACTGATCAGATTAGGAATCCATAGATATTTCTTTTGAGTCTCTGAGGCTGCTTCCAGGAAGTATTACCTGAAGGAGGATGTCCTTCGTCCAGAGTGAGTGCTGCCGCCAAAGTGGATAGCCCTTACAGAGGGAAGCTCTAAGAAGACACAGTCCCTTCTATATGCCTTGCTGCCTGTGCTGCTTGTTGGTGAATGCCTTCACTGTTACGTAAATATATCCTGTTCTGGTATTCTTCATTGACATTGGAACTAAGTTTCCTCATCCTTCCATTGTGAACTGAACACCAGTGGCTCTCCAGGAATCTTCAAGGCCTTCAGTGCTTGATTGGGACCAAGGAGGCATCCAGCCCTGTGGACTGAGTAGTTACCAACTTCCTTGACTCTCAAGCCTGCAGACAGCTATTGTTGGACTGCTGTAAGGTAATTCAATAAATTCCTTTTTAAACGATTCATTCTATAGGTTCTGTTCTAAAGAATCCTGACTAATAAACTCTCTTTTCCCCATCCCCTTCTCTTAAGATGTTTCCTCCCCTGAGATGACATTTTTATAACCGAATTATCATTGATAATAATATTCATATGATTGTTTCAAATGAACTTTGTGCAAGCATTGAATGATATTTCATTGTTCCATTTACTTATAAAATATTTTGTTTAATTCTAATTTGGGAAATTATGAATAAAGCTTTTGTAAATAGCTATAAAATGACACAAATTCAAGTGTTTGCTAGTTCTTGCTCAGAGTCTTATTGTGCATCAAAAATGATCAATTCCTTTACCATTCTTCACCTACAGCAAAGTATATAATAGCTACTGAAACAAGTCTCTTTGAAAGTGAGGGAGCCTTAGCTCAGCTCTTAGGTATGTTTAGCTCAAGAACTAGGGTAGCTGGACTCTTACCAGACATCAAAGCTTTATTGAGTCAGGCTCCTAGCTCCTTGCCTCAAGAAATCCCAAGAATGAATCTCATGGATAATGGAGGATGAGTTTTAAAGGAGAAATGCTATCACAGACAGAAATCAAGTTTAGATAAAAGGCTTACTGCAGAGAGAATGTACACTATTGTACAGAAAAAGAAGAGAAGCACTTTCAGATGATAGATTACATATAGGAGACCCGAGCACAAGATGCCCATTGAAAAGCAAAAGAAGTAAAAGTAAAGAGCTCTCTGTAACAGAGAAGGGTCAACAAAGTGGGTTTCCAATGAGATTCTCTGAGTATGTAAGGCTTTGTGGCTTAGGGAAATAACTTGACCTTGTAAATGACTGGGTGGATATTTGAGAAGTGAAGTTCCTGGCCCAATCATCATTCCCCACCAGGTATCCAGGCATCACTTTTCCAATCAGGGAAGTGGTCATGTTCCTCTTTGTCTCAATGATGGGGCAGGACAGGGCTCAGCAGTCACCTACACATTTTGCAAGGGGCAAAACAGAATCAAAGACAAAAACAAGGGGCATAGGGTGGTATGGAGGCCAGCCATTGGGAGCTTGGCTTTGTTGTTTTTCTGAGTAATGTCCTTCTTACCAGTTCAATTTGGCTGCAACCCCCTTGTTCTTCTTTTCCAGTGTTTTTGACTTTATCATCTTCACCCTAACATTTACTTTACATTCATCATTACATTGATAAGGCAATGACAAAAGACAAAGCTATTAATTTTCAAGGTCCATTCCCTAACTACCTAACACATTTCTTCCTCCTACTATTACTACTTTTCACCAATTCCCAATGGCAAGTTGTCTTAAGATAAAGTAAGACAAAATTTCCAGTATAAGTATAATCTCATGAGGAACTCAAAAATTGGAACTACCAAATCCTATAAAGCATTGGTAGTTCACTGGCAGTAAACACAATAATAAATACATTTGGGCTAGAGAGATGGCTTAGTGGTTAAGGCATTTGCCTGCAAAACCAAAGGACCCCGGTTCAATTCCCCAGGACCCATGTAAGCCAGATGCACAAGGAGGCACATGTTCTGGAGTTAATAGGGTGCCCATTCTCTCTCTCTCTCAAATAAATAAATAATAAATACATTTAAAAATAAGTTTCTAAAAACTGACAATTTTCATACAGGCACATAGTATACTTTGATCATAAACTCCTTCCATTACTTTCTATTGTCCCCCATTCCTGTTCCACAAAGCCCTGTTAATTTTATAACTAGTTTGATGCCCTTTTGTCTTCCATTATGACAGAATGCTGATGGACCCAATTATTTGTGGGTCTTGTGTGGGCAATGACAGCTGCTATTAACTCAAGAATACAATGACCATGTCATGTCTAGAAGATAACACTCCACAGCACTCTATCCCATCCTCTGGATATTAAGTTCTTTCTTTTCCTCACTATTCCCTGAATGCTGGAAAGGTTGATATAGATGTCCCATTTAGCACTGAGGACTCAACAGCCACTTAGTATCAGCACTTTGATGAGCTTTGAGTCTCCATAGAACTTACCTCCAACTGAAAAAAAGAAGCTCCTTTAATCATAGGTGAGAGCAAAATGGATCTATGGGTATAAACATAAATATTTAGTGTCATTTATGATTAAACCAAACAATAGTAGTGGCTTCCATCATAGGGCCTATAATGGTCCCAGCTGTAGGCTTTTCACTAAGTTTTCAGTGCATGGCATGACTTCCTTCCTGTGGAGTGGACCTCAACTCTAATCAGAAAGCAGTCATTTACCCACATAACAGCTGTGCCTCTATTGCACAAGTAGAAGCAGGAATATCTAGCCTGGACAGTCAGTTGTATAACTTGGAGGGCCTATGGCTGGTTAAGAATGGTGGCTTTTCTTCCCAAATAGTCTGCATGACACTTTCCAGTACTATGATGGGTAGCCACCAGGGAAAAAGCCCCTATTTCCGTTCTAGCCTGACTTCTTCCTGTCCTGCAACTGAAGCATGTGGTGATTTCAACAATAAAGTCTAGTTCTGGTGGGCAGCCAAGAACCTTGGTGATACTCTGTATTGCCTGGGAGCCTAAAGGACTTTCATGACCAACATCTCACTGGGCAGTATCACATTCCTGGCACCAGAATTTTCTCATAACAACATATGGTTTCTGATAGTAGCGTTATCCACCTACAGATGGGACTGCTGTTCAAACTCCTTTTTTTGTTGTTGTTTCTTTTTTAGAAATAGAGAGAGAGAGAGAGAGCATGAGTGCACCAGAGCCTCCAGCTGCTTCATATGAACTCTAGATACATGTGCCACCTTGTGCATCTGACTTATATGGATCCTTGGGAATCAAACCTGAGCCCTTAGGCTTTGCAAACAAGTGCTTTAACCACAAAGCCATTTCTCCTGCCCCCAAACTCCTTTTTAAAATTATATTTTAAAATTAACTACAAAATAAGTAGTTTTCTGTGGTGGTTTAAATTGAAATGTATTTCCCGGCATAGCATGAGGTGTGTTTTTGAAATATTTATTTATTTATTTATTTTAAGAGAGAGAGAAAGAGACAGAAAGAAAAAGAGAGAGAATGGGCATGCCAGAGCCTCTAGCCACTGCAAACGAACTGCAGATGCATGTGCCCCCTTGTGCATGTGGCTTACGTGGGTACTGGGGGATCGAACCAAGGTCCTTTTGCTTTGCAGGCAAATGCCTTAACCACTAAGCAATCTCTCCAGCCCTTTCTATTTTTTTAATGCCTGAGGTGTTTTGTTATTTTTATTTTATTTATTTATTTATTTATTTATTTTTTTTTTTTTTGGTTTTGTGAGGTAGGGTCTCACTCTGGTCCAGGCTGACCTGGAATTAACTATGTAGTCTCAGGGTGGCCTCGAACTCTCGGCGATCCTCCTACCTCTGCCTCCCGAGTGCTGGGATTAAAGGCGTGCGCCACCACGCCCGGCTCTGAGGTGTTTTTTTATTAAGCTTTCAGTTTAAGTCTCCAACAGCTTGCTGGAGGAGGTATCACTGAGGGAGATCATTTAGTCTATCACTAAGGTGTGTAGAAATTCTGTTGGGGCTCTGGCTGTTTCTGTTTGCTGGCTGTTGGTGGTGTCTCTCTGAAATGGATGTATGGAAGTGATCCAGGTTCCTTTGCCATGATGGAGTTTCCCCTGCAATCTGTATGCCTGAAATAAACCCTTTCAATACCACAAGCTGCTTCTGGTTGGATATCTATCCTAGTAACCAAAAAAATAACTGCAACAGTTTTCATATGGCCTTTTCATGTCTTTAGATTTTTTTGTTTTGGTTTGTTTCCTTTCTGGTTTTTCGAGGTAGGGTCTCACTCTAGCCAAGGCTGACCAGTATTTCACTGTATAGTGTCAGGCTGGTCTCAAACTCACAGTGATTCTCCTATGTCAGCCTTCCAAGTGCTGGAATTAAAGGTGTGCACCACCACACCTTGCTTCATTTCTTTAGTTTTGACTAATCCTCCACTCACCCCTCCTCTCTTCTATTCCCCATAAACATTAAGTTTTAAGTCATTTAAACTTTTTAGTGAGAAAATCTGAATGGTACTGAGTTTTCACAGTTTTCTGAATGACAGGTTATATTAGTCAAGTCGTCATGATTAGTTTTGCATAAGTCTAACTTCTATTTCCATACTCCCCATCCCAATGACACTCCTCTAATCAGCTCCTCACCAAATTACACCTGGGCTACTAAGGTAATTCCTACTTCCATCCTCCTCAAAGTCATTCTCCCTGCAACTATCAAGCTTTATTCTGTCTTTGCCTCCTGCCAGCAATACATTTGAGTCATCCATGCTAAGTCATTGCTCTGATTCCTTGCTGGTGACAATAACTTGGTTTTCTACAAATGGTGAGCTGTGGAGAGATGCTTACATTTCTCACATTTGTCAGTGTGAGTGTACACACTGACATCATACTATTACATAACTATAGCAGATTTAGTTGATGTCATTGCAAGTTTAAATACAGTTCCACCCATACAGTACTGAATATGTCAGACTTTTGAGCTTAGGCAGGCAGTTACAAGATCCTTGACCATTTATATTTTCCCCATATTGTAAACATTGCTCTGAGGGGAAAATGTGCATACATGAAGTTCACTGGAAACATTGGCCATAAGGGAGATGAAATTGAATTACAAAGAACTTTGTAACAAAGCCTATTTCCAATAACATGTGGAGTTCTGGAACTGGGGTATCTCTGGAGTTGTCAAATAATGAACAAGTGTCAAGCCTTTGGATTCCTCCATTACCCAATTATTGGATCTGGAGTGTCTCCAGAGAGGAGGTATAACATTTATCTGAGCAGCCCCTTTGGAGGAAGCCACCAGCAGGCAAAACTTCCAGTTGCTAGTGGCAGAAATGAACACATGTGGCACTGAGAAATCAGGCTGAATCTGAAATAGAGGCTTCTTCCCTGTTGGCTAGCTGTCATAGTACTGGAAAGTGCTATGCACACTATTTGGGAAGAAAAGGCCTCAACAGGCTTAACCAGTAGTGGACCCTACAAGGTATGCAACTAACATCCAGGCAAGATGACTGACACAATTATGGCATAGCTGTTATGTGGGTAACCAACTGCTTTCTGATTATATTTGAGGCCTACTCCACAGGAAGGAATCCATGCCTTGTACTGAAAACTTATTCAAAAGCCTATGGCTCCATAGGCCATAGGCCCAATGAGGGAAGCCAGTATGTTTATTTGGTTTAATAGATAGATTATAAAAACTTTTTAAGAAGGAAAAAGTAGATAAACTACCCTAAATATTTATGTTTATGCCCATATATCCATGTTTCTCTCACCTTTTGTCAAAGGAGCCTCATTTTTATTTTCATTTGGAGGTAACTACTTTGGAGACTCAGTCCTCATCAAAGTGTTAAGACTAAGTGGCTGTTGAGTGTGCAATGCAAATGAGACACCTCTATCAACCCCTCCAAGGTTCAGGGAACATTGAGTAAAAGAGGGACAAAAGGAACAGAGGATGGGGAGGAGTGTTGTGGAGTGCCGTTCTCCAGACATGCCATGGCCATTGCATTCATGAGCTCATAGCAGCTGTAATTGCCTGCCCAAGACCCACACAAGACTGGGCCCATCAATCTTTTTTATATATTGTGGGGTAGGGCATTAAGGTCCTATCCCCTACCTGAAGAGTTATTAGAAGTTAATGGTTGCTAGGGGAAGTCATTTTCTATAGTGGTCTAACTAGTGGTAAGCTGTCTGTGTTCTGGTTCATGCAAGCAACCCTAATTAAATTCAGTGTGTCAACAACAACAACAAAAACAAATCATAATTGAGACTACTTTAGAAGAATAAAGTGTTTAGCAGGAGGTGAGGGTGACAATAGAAGGTAATGGGAGGTGAATATGACCAAAATACATTATATACATGTAAAAATTGTCAATAAATAAAATATTTTTAAATAAATAAGTTTTTGAGGGGGGTTTTGAGAAGCATTTCTGCAAACATCTCCATACCAGAGAATTTTCTCTCCAGGAAGTATTGATTGCTCGTGCCACTCTTTCATACATCTCTATGCCTCTCTGTGCTTTGTGTTTTGGAACTTTTTAATTTTGCATGTATACAAGTGTGTGTGGTGTGCATGCATTCATGTTTATATGCGTGTGAGTGTGCATGCACTTATGCGCTTGTGAAGGCCAGAAATCAACATGATGTCTTCTTCAATATCTCTCTACCTTATTTTATTGCCACAGGATCTCTCACTTAACATAAGCTCACCAATTGGGCTAAATTAACCAGCTAGCAAGTCCCAGAGGTCCTCCTGTCTCCACTTCACCAGTCCCAGGATTACAGGCATTCATTATTTGCTCAGCTTTTACATGAATACTAGAGTTCAAACTCAGGTCCTCATGTTTGTGTGGCAAGCACTTTACTGAGCAAGCTGTCTCGTCAGCCCTCTGGAACGCTATTTATTTATTTATTTTAGGTAGGAAAAAACAATTTTTTCTTAAAGTATATATTAATTGTGTATTTCCATGCATGCATATAATGTACTTGATTGAACATCCCGTGAACCAGGAGCTACATCTCTAACTTTTAATCCATACCTAGCCAAGTTCCATTCATACATTTCTAAATACATTTTTTAAATAAATTTTGGGTTTTTTTTTTTTTTGAGGTAGGGTTTTACTCTAGTCCAGGCTGACCTGGAATTCACTATGTAGTCTCAGGGTAGCCTCAAACACATGGTGATCCTCTTATCTCTGTCTTTCAAGTGCTGGGATTAAAAGTATGCACCACCATGCCTGGCCATTTTTAAAAATAAATTTTGAGAAACAGATATTTATTGTGTTTAGATTAAGTTTCCTGATTCATTTTCTTTTAGTTATTGAAACTTTTTTACATTCCAAACATGTAAAATTTTAAGTATTCAAAGTTTATGTTATTTCAAGAAACATTTCTAAGACATTACCTTTAATCTTAATTAATTTTTTATCATTTGTTCTACATCTAAAAACAGATCCAATCAAACTTGCAGCTATGACGTAAGCATTCTAATACACACTGTCTGGCAGAGACTGATATTACTCGATTTGTCATTGTGGTTGAATGCCTTAGGACAATAGACTGAATAGGAATAACACAAGATCTGTTTATTCAGGAGCTGTGATTCATACAAGTACACATGGCAAAGTCAAATGCAAGTCCTCCAGGCATAGGGACATTGTATCTAGCTATACTAAGCATTTATTCTAGAACTTCACTCTTAGCCAAGAGGTTCCTGGATATGGACTGATTGGGAATTGCCTAGCTAAGTTCATTATGACCTCGACTTTGTGATGCATTCTTTCTTTTTTCCCACAACAAGAGGTAAATATGTCTTAATATCTTTATTGCCAATTATACATATGCAAAATGAATTTTGATCAGAATCCTCTCCCTATTACTTTTTTTGCCCACCCCCATGCAACTCCTTCCCACTGAACCCCTGCTTCTTTTCAACTAGTCCCTCTTCTATTTTGATGTCAGTTTTTCTGCTTTCCTCCATTAACCATGAGAACATGTGGGTGGGTCTGATACGACTCAGATCTTATGCAGGTAATGACAGCTACTATGAGGTCATGAATGCAATGTCCACTCTGTGTCTTATCCCTGAGACTTGAAGGGTGTTACAGAGACATCTCATTTAGTACTGAATACTCGACTTAGTTTCTTCTTAGCATTTTGATGAGGTTTTTAGTCTCCTCTGTAGTCACCACTATCTGAAAAGAGAAGCTTCTCTAACCAAAAGTGTGAACAGCACTAGTATGTGATGTTTTCTTAATGAGACTATTTAGTAACTGGTGTTTGCTTGTGGTATCTGAGTTAAAGTAAAACAAGTTAAATAACATTTACTGGTCCATTCAAACTTTCTAGCAAAAAAATTTAATTAATTTGATCTTTACATTCATTTCTATCTCAAAATAATCTAAGATCTGTTTAGTTACTAAAACAAAGTCTTTCTTTCCTCTTGGGCTATATCTGAGCAACAACATGTAGTTGATTACAATGGTATTTCCATTAAAAACTAATAAAAGAAAAGGTTGTTTCAAGTATAGAATCATCTTCATTATTAAAAAAGTAGTTTAAAACTCCAAATATGGATGAACACAGTGGCTCATTCCTATAATTCCATCATGTAGAAGGTGGACGCTGGAGAATTACCATGAGATCAAAGCCAACCTGGATTCCATAATGAGTTCCAGGACAGCATAAACTATAGAGACCCTGTTTAAAAATGGAAAACAACAACAATAGCACCAAAAAGTCCTCCAAATCTTACAATTGTATTCTGGGTTTGGTAATGACTCTTACAAGATATATATATTTGAGCTTGCATCTAAGAAATGTTTGCAGAAATTCACACCAGGCCAGTAGTTAGTAGGGTTTTTCTGTGTTCTATTTCTATTTGTTATGACATTTCCAGTTATGTAATCTCTCCCTAGAGAAAGGAATAATGTTGTGAATTAAATGTGTCAGATAAATGGATGTGGATCTTGCTCTTGATATGAACATTTAATGCATCTTTGGTATTTGCTAGATTCAGCTATTGGAAGTTTCTTTTCTTTGTAATCATTGCTCCTGTTCTGTATTTAGCTATAATCTACAGCCTTCTCCCCATTAGTTTAATGCCAGAATTCCTGATAATGAGAACAGTGTGTCTCACCTAAGTGCCAAACCCATCACATAGTAATGGCTATAAAAAGAGCAGAGGAGGAGCAATCAATCCTCAATCAAGAAGCCCCTGAGTTTGTCATATGAATTAAACAGAGAGGAGCACATGAATTTCAACATTTATCTCTTCCTTATTGAGTCAAAAGTAAAAATGTCACACCTCATTTGCAATCCATATACATTGTTCCCCCAGTAATTTGGAATTTGAAGGCTAATTCTGACTACATCAAGGAGTGAGAGATGCAAATAAGCTCCATAGAGGATCATCAAATCCAACCCTCAACCTCCTACTTTAAAAGAAAGTCTAATTGTTTAAAATGTATTGAATCCATTTGATGGCAATTGCTATTTCAGTCACATAAGCTAGTTCTAAGTCTTAAAGGGGCAGAGTATATATTTACATTTTTTAAAATTCAAATTTTGTCAGACTGCTACATAAATCCATGAAAAATGTACTTAGAAAAGTATTAAAACAATCTATGCTTCATGCTTCTAGTGCATTTCAATGCCAGATTTCAGTGTGATATACAGTGATGATTGCCATACCACCAGCAATTCAGGGCTTTGATTATGTATTTGAGAAAACTGGCAGCAAGGTGGAACAGCCTTTGGGTAGAAATACCTCTTTTGTTCCTAGTAATCTAGTTATTTCACCTTTACATCAACTATCTAGATTTGGGCTATGAAAATTGCTGGTCATCTCTAAATTATGGGTTCAGGGTTTATTCTCTTGCTAACATTCAGAGCTCTGAAGCAGAACAAGATAAATGGCATGGTTATAATTAATCCCCTTGCCTGATATGGGCTTAAGAAATCAACTTAATTTGCATGCTTATAACCCTAGTGCCTAGTGCTGAGGGGCTGGAAACAGGAGAATTTGTTGGGGATTCCTGGTGAACATTACTCTCATGGACCTAGGTTTGGTAAGAAACTCCATCTCAAGGAAGTAAAGCAGAAGAGTTATAAAGGAGGAAACCCAATGTTTTCCTCTGCCCTTTGCACATGTGTGCATAGGAAGAACATAACCCCCCCCAAAAAAAAATAAAGGGAAAAAAAAGAAATCAATAGAATTGGGGCTGGGGAGGTGGTTCAGTGGTTAAAGGCATGTTTTTTTTTGTTGTTGTTGTTGTTTGTTTGGTTTTTTTTTTTTTGTAAAGCCTGCTGGCCTGGGTTCAGTTGCCCAGTAACCACATAAAGCCAAATGTACAAAGTGACATATGTGCCTGGAGTTCATTTGCAACAGCAAGAGTCCCTAGAATACCCATTCTTGTTTTTCAGATTTATTTTTATTAATTTATTTATGACAGTATGAGCGAGAGAGAGACAAAGAGAGAGAGAGAGAGAGAGAGAGAGAGAGAGAGAGAATAGGTGTTCCAGGGCCACTAGCCACTGCTAACGAACTCCAGACTCATGCGCCACCATGTGCATCTGGCTTACATGGGACCTAGAGAATCAAACCTGGGTCTTTAGGCTTTGCAAGCATGTGCCTTAACCACTAAGCCATCTCTCCAGTCCCCTGGCATGCCCATTCTATCTCTTTGTCTCTCTCTCTCTCTCACTCTTCAAATAAATAAATGAATACGAAAATAAAGAAATCAATAGAATGAAGAGATACAATTGAATCAAACACTAAAATTAAGGAAAGGGAAAACCAATGTAGTTTTGGATTAAGTAATTTGATAACTGATAGTTATTTACCTAAATGATATAAGATGGCTTTGGAATGAAAATATTACACACATGTCCTAGCATGAAATCTATTACTCTACTTTTCAATGAAATGGCTGATAGTATTTAAAGTATATTGGCATACCAGTGTGGGATTTTAGCTTATTTTTATCCTAAAATATTAGTAATCAAAATATATAGTCACGGGTGGAGAGATGGCTCAGTGGTTGAAGTTGTTTTCTTGAAAGCCCGATGGTCTGGGTCTGATTTCCCAGTACCCATAACAGAGCCATACACACCAAGTGCAAGTGGTGCACGCATCTGGAGTTTGTTTGATGGAGCAAGAGTCCCTGGCACACCCATTCACTTGTTTTCTCTCTCTCTCTCCATGTCCCTATCCCACTCTCCTTTAAAACTAAAATACTTTAAAAATATTTATTCAGTACCACTTATGATAGGCACTGACTAAAATGTAAACTGTTACAACATAATTTTTCTAAAAGTTTTTTCTTATAAATAGTTTTGAGAAAAAAACAATAGACAGCTACTTCTAGTAAAATTTCTAACTTTTAAAAACTCTCAGTGATGAGCTGGAGAGATGGCTTAGCAGTTAAGGCATTGGCTTGTGAAGACTGAGGACCCAGGTTTGATTCCCCAGTACCCAGTAATGCAGATGCACGGGGTAACACATGTCTGGAGTTTGTTTGCAGTGGCTAGAGGCGCTGGCATGCCCATTCTCTCTCCCTATGTGGCCTTTTCTCTATCTTTCACTCTCTATAAATAAATACAACATTTTTTAAAAGCTTAAAAATCTCTCAGTGAAAATGCTGCCTTCCAAAGTGTTTTGATTTTTTGCATTAACTTCAAATAAGAAAAAAAAATCAGTGATGAAATCTATCTCACAGAAATAATAACAATTTTTTTATGGACTGAAAATTCTCAGTGCTAGTTATTTCCTTCAATATTATTATTTTTGAATTTTTTATTTATTTATTTGAGTGTGTATGTGTGTACGCACGTGCGTGTTTCTCAAATGTGTGCCAGGGTCTCTTGTTGCTGCAAACAAATGCTTGTCTGGCTTTATACAAGTGGCTGAGGAATTGAACCTGGGCCAGCAGGCTTTGTAAGCAAGCACCTTTAATCACTGAGCCATCTCACCATCCCCCAAACATTATTTTTTATAGTACGGAGGCTTGATCCCAGGGACCTAGGCATGCTAGGCAAATGGTCTACCAGTGAGGTAAATCTCCAGCCTGCTTTATTGCTATTGTTATTGTTATTATTATGTTTAAACATAATAATTCTTATTTTTATTTTTAAGTGTTTATTTTTATTTATTTGACAGAGAGAGAGAGAGAAAAGGCAGGTAGAGAGAGAGAGAAAACGAATGGACATGACAGGGCCTCCAGCTGCTGCAAACAAACTCCAGACACTTGTGTCCCTTGTGCATCTGCCTTACATGGGTCCTGGGGAATCGAACCTGGGTCCTTGGCTTTGCAGGCAAGCACCATAACTTCTAAGCCATCTTTCCAGTCCAGCTTTAGTTTTGAAGAGAAGTCTACTTTAAGAATTATTATGATAGGGCTGGAGAGATGGTCAGCATTTAAAGGTGCTTTTTTGCAAAGCCTGACAGCCCCGTTTCAATTCACCAGTACCCACATAAAGCCAGGTGAGAAAGTAGTGCATGAATCTGGAGTTCATTTTCAGTGGCAGGAGATCTTGGTGCACACATACTCATGCTCTCTGTCTGCTTCCTTTTCTCTGTCTCCATCAATAGATGATTTTTTAAAAAAAAAAATGAAAGCCAAGAGTTGTTAAGGTATTTCTTCAATGTCAAATATGTTCGACAATCTCTCTTGCCATGTCTGTGGAGATTGAATATGCATCTATTTTCCTCACCATTATATATCTACCATATAGTTCAGACTCAGTGATATGGTCAGTACTACATTATCAGGGCATGAAACCTTTCATGGTCGTTTTATAGCAATTAACATCTATGATAAGCTACTTTGCTTATTGTATTAGTTACTTGTTACTGTGACAGATACTGACAAGAAGTAACTTAAGGGAGGAAGACATTACTTTGGCTCATGATCTGACGAAAGCTTGATGGGAACGATATGGCAGCAGGGTCATGAGATGGCTGGGTATATTGTGTCCATAGTCAGGAAGCAGAGATGAACTCAGTCTGTGACCTCAGCACATAGGGAGAGTGCTGCTCACTTTCATGGTGGGTCTTTCTTCATCCATTCAATATCTCAGGAAATGTCCTCACAGACCTGGCCAGAGGTGATTCCATTTTTTTTTCAAGTTGACAATGAACAGGAACTATTGCAATTATCTATGCAGGACCAATTCTCTAAAATTTAGCAATTCAAAAACAATCCTCATTGTTATTTCATAGTTTCAGAGAGTTAGGAATTCAGAAACAATGTAGTAACTGAGCCTCAGTGTCTCTTACGAGGTTGGAATTAGGACATCAGTGGGACTGAGATGTTTGCAGGTTGCCCAAGGCTTGACGATCAGTTTCTAAGATAATTCCTTTAGATAGCTGTTCTCAAGGGGCCCCATCCCTGCCATGTCAGTCTCTCCATAGAGATGCTTGCCTCTTCTCACAATATCCCAGCTAGCTTCCCTGAATAATACAAGAGACTGAGGGCAGGCCATGGCCTTCTCTTCTAGAGACTTTAAGACCTAGTCTAGGACATTACACACATTCAGTCACTTCCTCCATTGTACATTTATTAGAAGCAAATAACCAGTTGTTGCGCACTGTTACTGTGACATTTCACGTTGTAAAGAAAGCAGTATCAAATAATTTGTAAACATAGTTTCAAGCCATCATACAAGCTCACTTTGGACGTCAGAAAATACTGCATCCATGGAAACCAAGAACCCAGAAAAACAATCCAATTTATTGTACCTAAAGGAGTTAGCAGTATGGCTACAATCAACCTGCCTACACTGAATGTGATGAATAATGTTAACAAAAGTTTGCATCATTCAAAGACTGAGTCCTGGTAATTTTCCAATGTGTCTGAATAATATACAGGGACCTATTCAAATAATAATGTTCCTGCAAAATACAACAATAGCAATGCACCATTCTTTTGAAAGGTCAGGCTCACAGTAGACACCATTCATGAGAACAGAAGGACGAGAGATTATTAAAAGAGAAAAATAATCTAAGTATTAATATCTATTGCTATCTGTCTTTCTCTTACCACATCTATGAAGTAATTGTGTCCTTGTCTGCAGTATCATCTCTTTGGTCTTAGTTGGTGTGCTTGGTTTTATATATACATATATACACACACACACACACACACACACACATATATATATATATATATATATATATATATATATATATATATATATGTTTTGGGGCTTTTTTGAGACAGGGTCTCACTCTAGCCTAGCCCAAGCCTAGGCTGTAGCCCAGGTTGGCATCAACATCATGGTGATCCTCCTACTTTAGATTTCTGGGTACTTATATTGCGAGTGAGAGAACACACTTGGCTATCTGTTCATTTATTTTGATTTATATATTTGCTATATAACTAGGCTGTCCTAGAACTTGCTATGTAGTACAGATTGGTTACAAACATATATCTCCCTGACTCAGCCTCTTGAGTACTGGGATTATAAAATCTCTTTAAGTTTTTAGATTTATTGCAACTTTATATCCCCCACATACTTTCAGGGAAAGATACTCAAAGGCATATATTTCAAGTGATCAAACCAAATTATAATGTAGGGTCTCATATGATAGGAAAGATTCTATACTAAGTATCTGGGATGGCAGTTGTGGTGGGAGGAACATTCAATTTCTACTTTTCATATCTGCAATTTTATTCAGTTTAATAAACTGCATGTACCATTTTGTAATTAGGAATATAACAAAAATTGTTAAATCAGACAACATTAATGCTAAAAATTACAGCATAAGCTAACAAATATTGACTGTTAAAATGTAAACGTTTTGTACAGTTGTGGGAGTTTTCTTTCTTTTCTCTTCCTCTTATGTAATCTTCTCCTCCTTTGGTTCTGGCCATTGAACCCAGATCAATGCAGGGGATGGAAATTTCTGCCATGATGAGTTTGCCCAAGCTCTGCCACGTTCATCAAGCAACATGACAAGCCTGTTGGAAGAGCTGATTGTGCAAACATCACAATTTTATTAGTGTCATCCTTGCAAGGCACTTTTTAAAATGTCCAATTTATGTCCAATTTACCATGGTTTGATATCACAAAGGCGCCCAAAACAATAGTCATTCAATAGAAACCATACTTTGAATTTTGAATTTGTATTCCATACACCATTTCTCAATGCTGGGTAACAGGGATCAAGCCATGGCACCCAGTCACCCATGTGATCATGGTGCATACACACAAATGTATGTAAACACACACACACACACACACACATGGGGGGGCACTGCAGGGGGGAGAAAGATACAGTTTCTAGGCTCTAGTGTTTGAGGTTATATATATGCAATGCATTATTATTTTAAATGTTTTTTATTTTAATTTTATTTATTTGCAAACAGAGAGAGAGAGAGAGAGAGAGAATGGGATAGAAGAGAGACAGAGAGAGAATGGGCACATCAGGGCCTCTAGACACTGCACATGAACTCCAGACGCATGTGCCCCTTGAGTATCTGGCTTATGTGGGTCCTGAGGAATTGAACCTGGGCCCTTTGGCTTTACAGGCAAACACCTTAACCACTAAACCATCTCTCCAGCCCTGCAATGCATTCTTAACTTGCAACCTTTTCAACTTACAATAGGTTAAATCAGATGTAACCTCATCATAGGTTGCAGAGAATCTGTACTTTTCTGATTATATAAAACCAATATAGCCGGGCATGGTGGTGCACACCTTTAATCCCAGCATTCGGGAGGCAAAGGTAGGAGGATTGCCATGAGTCTGAGTCCAAGGCCACCTGGAGATTACACAGTGAATTCCAGGTCAGCCTGGGCTAGAGTGAGACCCTACCTTGAAAAACCTAAAAAATGAAAAAAAAAAAACCCCGAAAACCAATATATTTATTGCACCGAATGAAATATATAAAAACATCTGTAGAAAAAAAAGAACATTTCTTAGCTGAGTATGGTAGCTCATGCCTGTAATCTCCACACTCTGAAGGTTGATACAGGAGGAATTACCATGAGTTTGAGGCCAGCCTAGGGTACAGAGTAAGTACCTACTTCAGAAAACCAAATCAAACAAATAATATCAGAACAGTCAAATATTTCTCTATTTCTCTACAGATAATCATGTTTTATTTTTGCTGTATCTTTTATGCATGTTCAGGCATTAAGGTATAGTTGTTTATAAAAATCTCTACAGACATACTACTTTAGCAGATGGCACTGTTTAGGAAAAATAGATTAGTCTAAATAAAATTACCTCTTTTTGGTTAAGTGTGATCACATATCAGACTTTTCATATGGTTCAACTTAGTTCATTGGGAGAAAAACGAGGCAGAGAAATCAAAAGACAGAAAAAGGGAGAGTTAAACTTTTGCTGAATAAAAGAAAAAAAAAGATTAGCAAACAGGTTTGAAAGGGAAAAGAGAAAGGTGAAGAAGGAGAAACAGCCAAGCAGGTATGGTTGTGCATACCTGTAAGCCCAGGCACAGGCAGGAAGGTTATAAGTTCAAATACACCCTGGGCTACGTAATGAGTCTGAGGTCAGACTGGCCTACATGAGATCCTGTCTCCAAAAAAATAAATAAATAAATAAAAAATAAAAAGAACCAAAGTGAGCCAGAAAATTAGTCAACTAGGTTTTTTGGTGACCAATCCCCTGAGAAAAATTCCTCCATTTTAGGAAGGCTTTTGAAATGCTTAGGAAAATTTTATGTCTTTGTCTCCTATTTGGGTAATTATAATGATTTCAATATGTAGTGCTGCTTCTCAGAGATGACTCATGCTCTCCAAATTCACTGAAGTGTACATGTACCAGGATCTCTCCCCTTTTCTTTCATTTTAACGCTGATCGCTACTCCTGCTAAGTAAACCAGTGTGTTCATGTCAGTTATTACAACAATGTATTCTCTGATGTGGCCAGAAACAAAAGCAATGGGAGCTGTGTGGAATTAGTAATTAGTGCTCTTGATGTTTTCTCACCGCCTATGAGGATGTATGTGCCAAGCAAAAATACCTGGCTTAACTCTTCAGTGCTCAAGCCACAGGGAGCCTCCCCTTTGCTATGTTTTGTCATAAGCATACCTGCTTGGAGCAAATAACTTGCAATGTGTTTGCACTGTCATGTGTTCATGACTGCAGATGGCCCCCTTGTCTGTAATGACAAAGATGGAGACCAGCTCCACGCTGTCATGGGCAGCATCTGCCTGAAGCATTCCTTTAATCTTTTAGGTACGTTCCACTCAAGTAAAAGTGGACTCTTGGTTTTGACACAAAAATAACTTCAGGACACACCAACATGCAACAGAGTTGGGGTTTATTGAGGATGTTTTAATAGAGAAAGTGAGACACTGAGACAAAGAGTAAGACATACCCAAGTGTGGGTATCATTTAGGTGGCTCGCAAGTTACATCTCAAAAGGTTTCCAAGTAATTTTGTTTTTCTTCTTTTATCTTTTTTTTTGATAAGTGGGATTATACAGTGGCACTGGGAGTGATTGAATGAAATTATAATCTAATAATATAAAACCTGGAGTCACTAGGTTTGCACAGGGGGTTACGGCAGGCACTTTTCCTGTTCATGAAGTTTCTGGCAAGATTCCTAGAAAATTTCAGGTTTATAGTTGAGAAGGGAGATAAGCATTAAGGAAATGCCATTAGTTTTGCTGGAATTCTTGTTTCTAATCTGGCCAGAGGCATCAACTGGACTCAGCAGTGAGGGGCTCTTTTTTTTTCTATCTTGCCTCATGATTCATTGAAATACATATATTTTCAACTCCTTAATCTTCAATTTCTAGACCATTGCTTTGGGTAGTATATCTCTAGATTCATGCTGAGAGAGTCCTCTTATTATCAAGTATTAAGAGCACTGGCTTAGGAGCCACTTAAGACCAGAGAATGTTTTTGGTGGTCATGGGGATAAGGAACTTATGGTGTGTGGCTGATCATGTGTACACACATAGATTCATTCATACTACAGGCATTTATTTAAACAAATTTCACACATACGCATTATATATATGACACAAATAGTACAGAAATATTATGTGTAAGACATTGGCTGGGTAAAGAAATTTCCATGTCTGGTTCCATCTACTCCGATACAGTAGCTTTTATGGTCTACTTTTTATAAATAAGAAAACAGAGATCCAGAGAGGATCAGTCATTTGCCAACAACTAGAAAGTGAAGCAGCTGAGTATAAACCATGAAGTGAATCTCATGGCCACTGGGTGACTCTGGCAGGAGAGTAGTACCCATAATACAGTCTCCCTGGACTAAGCTCTGTAAGATACATGAGGAAAGAGAGCTAACAAAGGGTCCGCAGTGAGGGAATGCACCCGAAACAAAGCAAACTTATTTCCATTACTGGAGCAGAGCCCAGATACAGGTCACATGAATAACAGGTTGGTGAGATCATTTCCAATGCTTTTTGTGACAGTATTTTCTTTCCCAGAACTATATTAATACAATCCTCTCAAAAATTAGCATTTTGCTTTTAATCTGGTAGGAACAAAAAGCTTGTATGACAAGGGAAGTAAAAAAAAAAAGATGAGGGAGAAAAGAGAACAGAACAGGGTCTCATTTGTATAACTGCTGCCACTTTAGCCCCAATTTTCCCTATGCCAGATGACAGTGTGATTTTCATACCCTGATGTCATTAGACTTGTTGGAATCAACTTTGGTGCCAAATTATAACCACGGGCCAAAATGCTTGCAAAAACATTTTTCTGTTCTTCTTTAGGCCAATAATAGCTATATATAATTATATTAACTTTTCATTTAAATGGCGAAATGACTGTTTCTGATGAATGTAAAACAGAACTTCCTCAGATTGAGAACTTAAGTACTGTTTTGAATTCACTCAGCTCAGTCTATGGCAAGTCAGAACATGTTTGTTTATTGTTTATTATGTGCTAAGGCTTATTTACTATGAATACAGACGTAATGCAAAAAGTTACTCCTGCTGCTGTCAGCCTCAGTCACAGACGTTTCCTTTTGCAGTGGCAGAGGTTAATACACAGATGCATATCTGGCCAAAGTGCTGAGAATAAGGGACTATTGTGGGCTCAGTCCTCAATGGAGAATCTATATCACACCCTCCAAGACTCAGGGAAGGTCATAGAAGAGGGAGCACAAAGAATGTTTAAAGCAGAAAGATGGAGAGGAGTGCTATGTTCTGGAAAAGACATGGTAATTAAATTCATGAACTTTCAGTAGTTGTGGGTTTCTGCACCAGACTGAGCCCATCAATATTCCTTCATGGGTGGGGGAGAGGCACATGAGACTCCATCCCTCCCAGGGGAGCTACTGGCAATTAATGGTTGTTCTTCGGTGGTGTAGCCACTGGTAAGTTATCCATAGTCAAGTAAATGACTCCCTATTAATATTCACACAAGCAATTCTAATTTAACTCAGTGTCTCACGCAAAAAAAGAAACAAAATAGCCTCCCCTGGAAAAAAAAAACACCCAGAAATGGATGTAGGAAGGGTTCTAGTTTGGAAAAAGAGGTTTATTTGGAGTGGAAGAGGGATGAGAGAGAGAAAGAAATGGGTGAATATAATGAAAATATATCATTACATGTATGACAATGTCAAAAGTAAGATTCACTATGAGAAGGAAAGATTCACACTGAGTAGCCTCTAGTCTCCAGGCAACAAAGAAACACATGGAATAGACTTAAAACCAACCAAGGCTGAGAGCTTATAGCCCTTGATGATCCCAACCAAGCTACAACTGACCAATAGGCTTACATGTAACAATATGGCTGTAAGCTCCTCAAAACAGGGGCTTGTCTATTAAGCAGTAGTAACTAATTGATGTTGTTTCAATTCAGTGTCCATGTGTACCTATGATAGGAAATAGATTTTTACATTCTGTGTTTCATGTTGTTGTGACCACAAAATCTGACAGAAATTACTTAAGGGAGGTAATATTGATTTTGGTTCACAGTTTCAGAGGGTTTTAGCTCATTATGGCAGGGGTAGTATGCACAGCAGAGAAGCTCAGTTCATGGGGGTGGAAGTATGTGGCCAAAGCTATTCACATCTCTGTGGACCAGGAAACAGTGTGACAGGGGTTGGGGATCAGATATAACTTTCAAAGGCCAACTTCTAGTGACCTTCTCTACAACATAGACCTCACTTCCTAAAGGTTCCATAGACACCCCAAATAGCAAGAACATCTAAGGAATGAAACATGAATCAGTCAGTGCTTGACATTTCAGATTTAAACTATAAGACAGTTCTTAGGCAGACTACTTGAATATTAATTTTTACCACAAAGCTTTTCACAAGAAATCTGCCATAATTAGAATTCACTAAGTAGTCTTCACTGTAGCTTTTTTTGAGTAACAAAAGTCAGACTTAATACTTAATTATCATGGGTGAAGACAGTAATAACATAAATTGTTGATGCCTACTACACGTTTAAGTAAGAAGGATTGTTTTATTCCAGTTATGTCAAACTTTTAAGGCTGAGAGATGGCTCAGCGAATAAAGCATTTGCTGTGCAAGCATAAGGACCAGAGTTTGTATTGACGGAACCCACATAAATACTGGGAAGGCTTGGTGGTCTCCCAGTAATGCCAGCACTAGGGGGAGGTGGAGACGTGGGCTCCCTTGGGTAGACTGATTAGTCAGAGTAGGTGAATCAGCAAGCTGTGTTCAAATAGGAGACTCTACCCCAGTACATGGAGTGGAGAACAATCAAGGAAGACACCCAACATCAATTATCTAGCCTCTGCATACATGGCAACACACTTGTACCCACACAGGGATCTATACACATATGAACTTGCATACACACATGCATGCAGACCACCCACTCACAAAACTAGTTGACTTGTGGGGCAAGAAACGAAGACAAAAGGCAAGCAAGGGGAGGGGGAGAGTTGTGATATCCTTGGCCTGGAGTTTCTTTGTTCTTCATCCTATATTTAGGGTTTTGGTTGAGGAAGGTTAGAAAAGGTATTGAGCAGGGCTAAACTCAGCTCTGGTTGAGATCCAAGTCACTCCTACAAAGGCATCAGGAAGTGAGGCAGATAAAAGACAAAGAAGCAAAAAGGGAAACAGATGTCGATCAAGTCTCTCAGATCAACCATTAATACTAGGATCTTTAAAAAATATTTTATTTTTATTTGTTTTAGAGAGAGAGGGGGAAGAAAGAAAGAAAGAAGAAAGAAAAGAAAAGAAAGAAAAGAAAAGAAAAGAAAAGAAAAGAAAAGAAGGGGAGAGCCAGGGTCTCTAGCCAGTGTAAATGAAGCCCAGATGCATGTGCCACTATAAGCATCTGGCTTACATGGGTGAGACAAACCTGGTTCCTTAGGCTTCACAGGCAAGTGCCTTAACCATAAAGCAATATCTTCAGCCCAATGCTAGGATTTTATCTCCTTATCGAAGAAGGCTTTAATTTGGTTACGTTCTCCTAACTTCCTAAGCATTTTTCATGTGCCATCATTTTCTAAATCTTTTATGGTATTTCAAAATAGATTTCATGTTATCAGTTAGCAAGTTGAAAAAAATAATCCAGAAATGTACTATAGATGAAGCAGCAGCACTAAAAAATAAAGCAAAATTTGAGTTGGCTTGGGATAGCTCAGTGGTAAAATGCTTGGTATGCATGAGGTCCTGAACATAATTCTCAGTACCACTATCCAAAAACAAAACATTCTGATTCCACACAATTGAATTTATTTTTAGAATACTGACAATTCCCTGCTGTAACAGAGATAGTGATGGTCATGTTGTGAAAAGGAAATGTTTGGTTGGGTTATGGCTAAGAGAAACACACACACACACACACACACACACACACACACACACACAGAGAGAGAGAGAGAGAGAGAGAGAGAGAGTGTGTCCAGAAAAGAATCATTATAAGTCAGGATATCCAAGTGCAGCAGTTCACTCCTGTAAGCCCAACACTTAGAAAGCAGAGGTATGAGGATTTCTGTGAGTTTGAGGCCAGCCTCAGCTACATAGCAACTTCAAGGTAAACCTGAACTACATAAGACCCTGTTTAAAAAAATAACCAAAGCCAGGTGTGGTGGTGCACACCTTTAATCCCAGCACTCAGGAGGCAGAAGTACCAAGATCGCCGTGAGTTTGAGGCCAGCCTGGGACTACATAGTGAATTCCAGGTCAGCCTGGGTCAGAGTGAGACCTTACCTCGAAAAACCAAAAATAAAATGAAAATAAAAAAAATAACAAGAGGTTGTAGGCTTATTTCTCTCTATTTTCCTATTTATTTATAGAAAAAGTGGGGTCTAGAGTAGCCTTTTTTTTTTTTTTTTTTGAGCCAGGGTATTGCTATATAGCCTAGGCTAGTTTTGAACTGCTGAGCATCCAGATTATAGGTGAGCACTACTACTTCTGACTCAATCGAGTATTTATAAACCAATGGCACAGAACTAATTAATAAATCAAGATTCAATTACAAAATCATTGTACATGATATTTCAAAATAAAGGATAGCATTCAAGCTGACAGATAATTGTTATTCCAGAGAATAAAGGCTGTTTAGGCAACCCATCTTTCGGTGACCTTTTTTCTTGCTTTCTTTGAGTGACAGACTTTCACTATGTAGTCCAGGCAGGCTTCATATTTACAGGAGTCTTTTCTGTCTCTGCTTTCCTAGTCCTGAGATTAGAGACCTTGTGTCCCCATGTCTGACTTGATGCCTTCTTAATGCTTTCTTTAAGCACTTGTTTTCATAGTAAACAATTTTAGTATTTGTGCTTCCATTTTATTGTTTTTAAGAATTAAACTAGGATGGAGAGATGGCTTAGTGGTTAAGGTGCTTGCCTGACTGCGAAGCCTAAGGACACAAATTCCATTCCCCAGGACCCACGTAAGAGAGATGCACAAGGTGGTACATACATCTGGAGTTCATTTAAAGTGGCTAGAGAGGCCCTGACATGCCCATTCTCTCTCTCTTTCTCTCATAAACAAAGAAATAAATGAAAAATGCATAAGAAATATTTTTAAAATGAATTAAACTGCCACCTCAGTAGTCTTAAGAACAATACAATGAAACATACATAGATTGAGACTTTTGCCCATCATAGCTTCAAAGGCTTCCCTAAAATAAGGCTGGTATTCATATTTTCCTTAAGAAGAGAAACACTAGCAGTAATTTTGTTACCACTTTGCCCTCCCACTCTCATTCAAAAAATTAGCTGATGAATTCAAGTCTAACACCATTTAAAATTTGTCTGCTACAGGACAGTCATCTGATCTGCCTGCCTGCAAAACATGTTTATTAAATCTAGCTAAAATCATTTTAAAGACTATAACAATTCTCATGATGTGAATTTTATCATGATACTGATGCCTTTGTCCACATCAAACTTAAGTAATTTTCAATAAAAGGAGAGCTTTTCATAATCAGTTGAGATGCTCTACTGAGAATTGGGTGTTTTCTAATTACATATAGCATATAATGGTTTGGATTTTTGACAATAATAATTTAATAGCTCCTAAACAGGGTCATGAAAAGGAATAAGGTTTGTAGCATCCCAGGTACCTATAGTAACATGATAGAAATATCACCATTTCACACTAGTTCACTCCCATGCTTCTAATATCAAGAATTTCTCACTAGAAATAGTGCATTAATTAACAAAGCAGATTCTCAAACTACTAATTGTGAAAAATTTCTTATTTAAGAAAAAAAAATCTGTATTAGCCATTTTGGGCCAGTAAAGACTAAAATGGCCCATTTGCATTATTTCTTATTCTGTTCTAAGTTCAGAAACTATTTTGTATTCCATAATCCAAATTGAGAATTTGTTTAGCTTGTACCTGACAGAATAAAATGATAAATTAGCAATCAGTTCACCTTTTATCAAAAAGAGTCATTCTAAATATATACACTATGAACTGGCTAATAATTGCTATCTGCACACTACATGCCATCTTCTTCTTATGTACCATTTTAGCAGGGAGGAAAAACTTCACAGGATTTCGTCAATTCAAAGGACATAAATAATATCGTAAGAATAAGATTTATACATATGAGAGCTGTATAAACTTTAAGTGGTCATCTTAGCTGGACTGTTACAAACCCCTATAATGCAAAAGCAAACTCTAAAGACACTTTATAAAGCACCAAAACTCACAATTTAGTCTTTAGTTTTCTCTTGACTAATACAAAATTTTCTAGTGATCTTCACTAGTGACTTTATACTAAAATTTCCCAAAATTAGACTGTTTAACCAACAAAAGAAATAAGTGATAAGTTTAAAAATTCAGTTTAGAAAAATATTTTTAATTTCCTGAACACATGTTAGTTTGTGATTACAAGAAACACCCTTCATTAAAACATTATTAAAATTCCACCATCGCATTCACATTTCAGTTTAAAACACAATAAGCAAGAACTCACTTAAGCATAGAATCAAACTATCATGGAATGAGGACTTAAGTAATGCCTCATCCCTAAAAATTTAAAGACCATGAACATAGAAGACAATTCATCTAATAATACCACTTAAACAATTATATAAAATAATGTTACTTTAGATTAATAAGTGTAGTGCATGCGATTCCAACTATTCATGAAAAAGCATTAGTGAGTAATAGCATCCCACCACCACCTCAGAGCCTGTAGCATTGGCTATGTTTACAAATGACTAGAATATTGCTTAATATGACAAACATAAATATAACAGTGTCGGAAATCAAATGTATTCTGGTTATCCTGAGTCTGTCTAAACATCAAAACACATCCAAGTGAAGTCAGAAGTTATTACCAGCCATCCTGATGTAGAAATAGATTTCAGAAACACTTCTACTACCCACTGTCTTACCTGGAATCATAATATAAATGGAGGCCCAGAGGCCATCAACAACAGCATGTGTCATGGTACCTACCTAGCAGTATCAGGTAGTGAAGGAGAAGGAAGGTTTAACACATAGAGAACCAGGGCATGGGATATAACTCAATGGGTAGAGTGCTTACCTAACATGCACAAGACTGTAGGTCTGAATGCCAGCACTACAAAAAACTGGGCATAGTGACATGCACCTGTAATTCTAGCACTTTGAGGATTACAAGTTCAAAGCCATGCTTAGCTACAAAGTGAGTTTGAGGCCAGCCTGGGCTACATGAAACCCTGTTGTTTCAAACACATACACACACAAGGGCTGGAGAGATGGCTTAGCAGTTAAGGCACTTGCCTGCAAATCCTAAGGACCCATGTTTGACTCTCCCATGTAAGCCAGATGTACAAGGTGATGCAAGCAAACAAGGTCACACATGTGCAAAAGGTGACGCATGTTTCTAGAGTTTGATTACAGTGGCTGGAGACCCTGGTATGGCAATTTTCTTTCTCTCTCTCTCACTCTTTCTCTCTGTGTGTCTCTCTTTCTCGCTGTCTTGCCCTCTAATAAAATGTTACTAAAAATACACACACACACACACACACACACACAATATATCATCTATCTCCTAATTATCAATTATGAGATCTATAAAACTATGTGCAGAAGATTTGGCTCTCAATTGCCTTGTGTGGTTTGAATGTAAAATCTTTCTCATAGGTTCGTGTGTTTGAACACTTGGTCCCCAGCTGGTGGCACTGTTTGGGAAGGTTGTGGAACCTTTAGGAGGTGGTACCTTGCTGGAGGAAGTGGGTCAGGTCACTGGGGCCAACTTTAAGGTTTTATAGCCTGGCCCCACTTCCTACTGATGCTCTGCTTCCTGGCTCTGCTGCAGTATGACCAGCTGCTTCATGCTCCTGCTGCACCTTCCCCACTATGACACTGATCTGTGAAACTATAAGCTATAATAAACTCTTTCCTTCCCAAAGTTGTTTCTGGCAAGATATTTGTACATTGCAACAAGGAAGTAACTTGAGGCCTCAAGTCAAAATGGAATTTCTCACCTATCAGGAATAAAATATGGATTGTGATAGCTCAGTGTATGAGATTCTACATTGATTGTGTATAGTAATATATATATATATACAAGAAATTATGACAAAGTAAAACAAATTATACTTAAAAGTTTCATTCAGAAGAGAAAGCAAGGCCGGGTGTGGTGGCGCACGCCTTTAATCCCAGCACTCGGGAGGCAGAGGTAGGAGGATCGCCTTGAGTTCAAGGCCACCCTGAGACTACATAGTTAATTCCAGGTCAGCCTGGGCCAGAGTGAGACCCTACCTCCAAAAAAAAAAAAAAAAAAAAAAAAAAAAAGAAAGAAAGAAAGAAAGAAAGACAGAAGAGGAAGCAATACATTTTGAATAGAAATAATGCATAGGTTCTTATATTGTTTGCTAATCCAATTAATAAAAGGAAACAAATCCTATAAATATTTAAAAATAGATTTCTCACTACTTTGACAAGAATAATTACACTGACAATAATTAACACAAAAATCACAATATGCTATGAAATAGGACATCAGTGACAAACTGAAACATCAGTTCAGAGTTTTTAAAATCTGGCACTGTGAAAAGAAATTTGAAACATCCTAAAATCTGAAGGTCATACATAAAACAATTTTGATATGTTTTCCCAACTTGACCACAGTCTAAAAACTTGCATGACTTGGTCAAAACTGAATTGGGAAAAGGAAAATCAATTTATAAACTATCTTTTCTATTTTAATCAATCATACAAGATGGTTGGAAATGAATCTCTACATTCCTATTACAAAAATAATTACAAGAAATCATTTGAAGACCAAAGAAAATTCAGCTAAAGGTATAGGGAAATTAGTTTAAAGGTATCTTAGATGGTTTCAACATGTGTTTTTTTCTTATATTTTTTAATATTTTTATCTGTGTGTGTGTGTGTGCATGCGCGCGTTGCAGGGTGTATAATCCCAGTGACTTGTACATAAAAGTATCAGGTTTTTTTTTTTTTTTTTTCCAAATAGTCCAGTTTAAAGAATTCCTTCCTAGTTACATTTCACATCAGTAAATGAATTACATCACAGGAGAACTAGGAAAAGTAAATTTTTAGTTCATATAAAGTAATAGCTCTTCCATCATTGACTTACATTTCATTTAGAAAAAAATGTAGGTAAAATAGAATAATTCAAGTTAAAGCCAAGAATTCCAAACTACCTTAAGAATTTCCAGTAAAGCTGTCATTTGTTGTGATTTTTCCCCCATTCAATATATATATTTGTTGATTTTGTTTTGTTTTTGTAGGATTGAAGACCAAAGCCAGAGCATTATGTATGTGAGGCAAGTACTCTATCAACTGAGCTATAGTCCAAGCTGTGTTTTAATTTTTGAGGCAGGTTCTAGGTATGTACTCCAAGCTGGCCTCAAAATCTAGATCCTCCTGGTTTGGCCTCTCAATTACAGGCATGTTCCATTATATCCTACTTGATATTTGTATATCTAAATTTGAGTTTGAGCCTGGAATATATTCTCTTTTCTTACAGAGGAACTTCCACACCATCCATGCTTCAGACCCACAAAATGAGGATCCACTCTTTCCTGACCTCTCCCCTGCCATGGAGGCACAGGGGTGCATGGACAGTGCAAACAGGCACGTGCCAGTTTATATCGTCACTGCTATTCTCCTGTCTCTTTTTTAAAAATATTTTATTATTTATTTAGTTGAGAAAGACAGAGAGAGATACAGAAATAGGCAGGTAGAGAGAGAATGGGCGTGCCAGGGACTCCAGCCACTGCAAATGAACTCCAGATATGTGCTGTGCACCCCCTTGTGCATCTGGTTTACATGGGTCCTGGAGAATTGAGCCTCGAACCGGGGTTCTTAGGCTTCACAGGCAAGCGTTTAACCACTAAGCCATCTCTCCAGCTCTCTCCTGTCTCTTATGATGGGCCGTGAGAGAGGGTCTCCTATATCTCAAGCTAATCTTGAACTCATTATGTAGCCAAGGGTAACTTGGACTTCTGATCCTCCTGCCTCTACTTTCTGCGTTCTGGGATTACAGGTTTGAGCAATGCTGGAGATCGAGTCTAGGATTTCATAGCTACTAGGCAAGCATTCCAGCAACTGAGCTATAGAGCCAGCCTCTCACCTCTTTGATTGTGAGTTGTGTCATTACATGAAGAGGCTTCTGAGAAATCTTGTGCCCCACCCCCCATAGATTGCTGGTATCTTGAACCCTAGAGACAAAACAGGAGAAACTCCATGAAGCATGAAGCTATGGCTGCTCTGACAATCCCATGGTGAATACAGTTGGACCTGGCCTTGAGGATCTCTTAGGAATATTCCTTGTTTTCAGTCATGGGTACTCTGAGTTGTTTCTAGAGCGGCTGACAGGGTTCAGTTCCTTGGGATTCCAAGGGCACACTGGAGGATTTAGAATCCCAGGAGTCCTCTAACAAACACCATCTCACAGCCTTTTCTGGCTGTTTGAGAACATTTCGTATACCATGACGCCTTTGAATAACTGCAGGTGCCTGCGTCTAAGTTTACCTCCCACTGGAGAAGTAGTAAGAGTGGTGAGGGGACTTTTCACAGGGTCTCAGGGGAGGTTAGTTGTTGCTTTGCAGCAAGCTGGCACAACCCTAGCTTAAAGAGGAACTTCAAAACCATACAAGCTTCAGACGCACAAGGTCAACCAAGGCTGGATTCTTACATATGAAATGCACTCTTGATAGCACGTTAGCTCAGCAAACACTTTGCTAGTATTCAATGGGCCTGCAATACACTGGGCTAGGAATTCCCTAGGAATGGAACAGGGCAAGTTGAAGGCACTGAAGGCTGTTGTTAGGTGTGTCACCAGTGGGCATTGGATCCATACTTTGGTAGAATAGGCAACTCTGATCTCAGTGCCCTGCCCCCATCCACATGGATAGAAAGACCTAGGCTGGCTTCCACCCTGAGTCATCCTAATGCAGACCTCACCTCTTGTCTGTTTCCCCATACCCATCACATATGCATATTTCTTGAAGATCATATTGACAGGAAAGCATCCTCTCTGAGACACAATAGCATTCCTTGTAAGCACCCTGTTGGTGTGTGTTTCCCTCCAAATGTTTGCTCGCAGGGCCAGCTTCTCTCTCTCCAGCTTCTTCTGTCTCCAGCCAGAGTAGCTCCAAAGCCCTAGAGCCGCCTCCTCCTCTTTCATTAACATGAAATCTGAGCATTCCCTCAACAATCCAGCCAAGGGACCTTTCTTCTCTCCAGTGAACCTGACAATGCTTCTTTTAAACTAAGGCAGGTCTCACTTTTTACAGGAATGCTGGTACCATCTGCTGAAAGAATCACTTTCTCTCCACTGGTTACCTAGAAAATGTGGGCAGGAATACTGCCATTCTACTAAAGATGGAAAGATGGAATGATTGGTGATGTTCAGTCTGGGCTTACATAAATGCATAGGTGTATTTATACATATGTTTACATAAGTATATACATGTATTACGTATGAAGCATTCATTGCAACTCTCTAGCTAGGACTGTTCATTATACGTTTGTCTTCCCAGGTGAACCTGTCAATTTTAGTTAGAAGTCTAAAGGGAGAAATCAGCAGGGCATGGTGACACACGCCTTTAATCCCAGCATGAGGGAGGCAAAGGTAGCAGGATTACTGTGAGTTCGAGGCCACCCTGAGACTACATACTGAATTCCAGGTCAGCCTGGTCTAGTGTGAAACCCTACGTCAAAAACCAAAAAATAAATAAAATAAAATAGGAAGAAATCATACTGTAAAGATGGTTTGAGGAAGTGTCTCAGCTGCTGCTGGCATTGAATTAATGGGACTTAGCAAATTTAATACAGAGATGGTTCTTTTTTTAATTTTTGTTTTATTTATTTATTTAACAGAGAAAGAGGGAAACAGAGAGAGAGAGAGAGAGAGAGGGAGGGAGCATGCTAGGGCCTCCAGCCACTGCAAATGAACTCCAGATGTGTGTGCCACCTTGTGCATCTGGTTTACGTGGGTCCTGGGGAACTGCACCAGGGTCCTTTGGTTTTGCAGGCAAGCACCTTAACTCTCCAGCACCAAAGATTCTTCTTCTTCTTTTGTTTTTTTTGGGGGGGGGTTAAGGTAGGATCTCACTCTAGTTCAGGCTAACCTGGAATTCACTATATAGTCTCAGGGTGGCCTTGAACTCACAGTGATCCTCCTACCTCTGCCTCCCAAGTGCTGGGATTAAAGGCGTGCGCCACCACACCCGGTTATTCTTTTTTTGTCATTGTTGATGTTTGTTGTTTGAGACAGGGTCTCATGTATCTTAGCCTGGCTCTGAATTTCTGATTCTTCAGCCTCCATCTCATATGTGCTAGAATTACAGGTGTGTACCACCACACTATCATACTCTATCATACTAGGGTGTCAAATCACACAAAACACCTGAAAATTTCTCTTGCAAAACAGGAAAGTAACACTAATCCAGCACTACCACAAGGCCAGGGGAGATGTGAACTGTGAAGCCACCATATTATTAGTGCTCCTGGTAGTGGTCCCCATGACTATGATAATAGTGTAAAAGTCACAAGTAGAACAGAAATCATGGCCTTAATATTATTTGTAATAATTTCCAGTAATAGCACACCAGACACCTCAAATCTGAGCTGTTGCCAACATGAGGAAAGAAAACTCAGAAATGTTAGTTGGTCAGAATGAGGATAAGACTTCTTTTTTTGAGATTTTCATATTTCTGCTCTGGCTTGATTGCTCCCTCCAAAACTCAGATTGAAATTCAACTGTCACTATAACAGTATTTGAAGGTGAGACCTTGAATAGGTGATTACAGCGTGGCAGGATGTGCCCTCTTGAATGAAGCGATGCTGTTAGCACAGCAATGAGTTCATTATGGCAGCGGTGGAGAGCTGATAGTTGGAGCTGGGCTGGAACTAGAACTCTGGATGCCGAGGCAGGAGGATCACTGCAAATTAGTTTGGCTCTGTTTTGTCTGTCTTAGGCATGCTTACTTAGTCCTTCCACCAGTTACAACAGCAGAAAACTGACTGGGAGTATTGCAATCTATGCTTTTGCTCCCCTCTTCCTCCTGGTAGCCTTCCTGGCCTTCACATAGCTCTGCCATTGCCAGCAAAGTCTTTCATTCTGTGGCCTTCACACTTGCTCCTTAACTGCTATCTCTCAGACATCTCCTTGCTTCCCTACTTGTGCTTTAGGTCTTTGCTCAGACATTGCAAATATGACTCCACTGAATCAAGCTCAACAAATCTGCACTACTCCCTCTCATCCTAGACATCCCTACCTTCTTCTATTCATTCATTTTGTGATGGTTAATAATTGTCAACTTGGGAGGCGCTCGAGTCACCTAGGACAAAGACCTCTCAGCATGTCTGTGAGGTAGTTTTTAGATTGGGTAAACTAAAGAGGTAGTTTTTTAAAAAATATATTTTATTTATATATTTATGCTTATTTATTTATTTGAGGGGGGATGAGAATGCCAAGACCTTTAGCCACTGCAAACGAACTCCAGACGCATGCGCCTCCTTGTGCATCTGGCTTATGTGGGTCCTGGGGAATTGAACCAGGATCCTTTGGTTTTGCAGTAGTATTTTTTTGAGAGAGAGAGAGGGTCTTACTCTGTAACCCAGGCTGGCCTAACTAAAACTTGTGTTAATCCTCCTGTCTTAGACTCCCAAGTGCTGGGATTATAGGCAAGAGATATTTATGAACATGTCTGTATGTGATAGTATGCACATATGTGTGCAGATGCACATGCCCTTTGTGCATGCATGTGGAGGCCTTACTTTCTTATTGACTGTGGAGCTCCCTAGTTTGGAGCCCCAGCTATGTTGTCTCTACTTCCTTCAGCATTTGGGATCACAAGCATGCGTGACCATGCCTAGCTTTTTATGTGGGTGTAGGGGATTCAACTGAGGTCCTTATGGTTGCACAGTAAGCACTCTTAACCACTAAGCCACCACATTAGCCTTTGCCTTAGCCCCTTCATGAGCTAAGTTTTAAATTTTTTTATATTTTATTTATTTATCTATTAAAGAGAGAGAGAGAATGAGGACACCTCCAGCCACTGCAAACAAATTCCAGATGCATGCACCACCTTGTGCATCTGACTTATGTAGGACCAGGTGAATAGAACTCGAGTCTTTAGGCTTCATAGACAAGTGCCTTAACCATTAAGCCATATCTCCAGCCCACCATGAACTCATTTTAATTGTCCTTTATTCACAAACAGTAGGGACTCATTCCCACCCACCCTGTCCCACTTAGAACTACTATTATTTTACACTAGTGTATTTGTAACTCTCATCTAATATTATTTCCCCTGCTCAGTAAAATAGAACATTTGTTAGCCCCAGCTTCCTGGCTATTCTCTCAGCTTCCTCTTCCTGTCCTTTCTACTCCAGGCCCATGTCATTTCTCTTGAAACAAGTTTTCAAAACACCAAGATAGATAAAGATCTGAGGATCATAACTCTTGAATACCCCTTAAGGACAGACTCTTGGATCACATATCCCTAACAGTGAACCTGTGCCAAGAATCTGTTTCGAAAGTAAAGCCAAGATGAGTCCCTGGGAGACTAGCAGCAGATAAACAGCATTCTATTTAATCCTAAGGAGAATGAGCAAGCAGACACTGATCCTCAGCTTCATATTTCACTAATGAAATATCTTTCCCATGCAGCTATACTGCTCTGTGAATGTTTTCTGAGTTCATCTGCATGTGCATGTATTTATTTTTTTCTCTTGGGACATGGGGTTTTTAATTCTGCTGGCATTGAGGGGCTTTAAGAAATCCATTTGCATGTTCAAGTTGAAAAGAGGCATATGTCATGCTTGTGTTTGGTAGAAGCAAGAATGTGTGGGAGGATTTCCATTGCATAGGTTACTTCCTGAACCAATATGGTAACGCAACTGCCAGGAAAACATGGGGGTCAGGAGATGTAACCTAGTCCTTTTCATCCCAATACTCCAGTCATACATACCAACTCAGTAATAGCCAATCCTGGGTTCTAGGTATAAAATGAAAGTCAACACAAAGAGTCAATTGGAGTTCAGTGCCAGCAAAAGATATCCAGTTGGGACCTGGGTCTATTACTGCTGGGTAGAATTTGGCCTGTTTCCAGAGAGTCTTGGAAATTCCAGTGCTGAGGAGGTAAAGATAGAAAGATCCCCGGAGCTTGCTGCGTAGCCAGTTTTGCCTAATTGGTGAGCTCCAGGCCAAACTGAAGATAAACACTGTTTCCAAAAGGTGGATGGAGTTCCTGAGGAACAATGTCTGAGGTTGTTCCCTCTCTCTCTCTCTCTCTCTCTCTCTCTCTCGCTTGCTCACACACACACACTTTTTAAAAAGAGAGATAGTAAATGTGAGAGAGATTATTTTAGCAGAGATAATCTCAGGACAAGTAACTAATATTACACTTTTGGAATGGAAGCAGAAAATAAATTTGATTCCTCTTTGAATGGTAAAATTAATTTGAAGGGAAGATGATTAAAAGTGAATGACTCAAATACCAAGAATTCATCAACAAAAGGGACTTGGGGAAATGAGAGACATCTGATAAATTCTAGAAAGTTTATTTTATCTTGACAACCAAGAAAAGAACATTCCTTAATTCAGGGCCTACATCCCTCCCTGGGTTCCTGGTATGTGGGCAAAGCAGAGTAGAGATGGTTTGAGCAGTAAAGGGATCACTGGCAGCAAAAATCATTCACAAAGGGCTGGAGAGATGGCTTAGTGGTTAAGGCATTTACCTTCAAAGCCAAAGGATCCCGTTTTGACTCTCCAGGCCCCATGTAAGCCAGATGCACAAAGGGGTGCATGTATCTGGAGTTCATTTGCAGTGGCTGGAGGCCCTGGCATGCCCATTCTCTCTCTCTCTCTCTGCCTCTTTCTTTCAAATATATATATATATATATATATATATATATATATATATATATATATATATTTAATCATCCATACAGTTTCTGAAAAGAAGGACTGAGTATATCCCAATCCTTTGGGCAGGTCATGGTAATGCATACAAGAAGACAAATTCTGAAAAGATGAGACAGAAAGATCACAAGTTTGAGGCCAGACATGGATCACAAGAGTTGTGAAGAAAAAGATACAAACAACCACCGTATGTGTGTGTGTGTGTGTGTTTCCCATGTAAAAAGAAGCACACCTTATTAATTAACATTTTCTTGGAAGATGAATATTTTTTTTTTTTTTTTTTTTTTTTTTTTTTTTGGTTTTGCGAGGTCTCACTCCGGTCCAGGCTAACCTGGAATTAACTATGTAGTCTCAGGGTGGCCTCGAACTCTCGGCGATCCTCCTACCTCTGCGTCCCAAGTGCTGGGATTAAAGGCATGCGCCACCACGCCCGGCTTTTCCATTATATTTTTATGCTATTAACAGTCCCCAGAAAATAAAAATGATATACATTTTGGGAATTCAAAAAGTCTAGCAACAAATTTTAAGGTCTGAGATCTTCCAATGACATTCCAGTTTTATATCAGACATAAAGGGCTTTAGTTTTTATGTGTAGAAAAGGTTATACAAGTTGTCCAATGTAAAGAATTTTTTAAGACACTACACATGCTCAGTCTCTTTTATTGCATGGAAATTTAGAGTGAGTTCATTGTGAGGCTCTGCATGGAGTGGCCCTAGAACAGAAACATTGTCAGGAGAATAAAAAGACATGCACACAAGTGGCAGACATTGCTAACGTAGAGAATTCTTATTGACCTATATCATTAACTTTAAACATCTTATTGGCACAAATACCACTTGTAAGGGAAAATGAAATAGAGATATTTGCAGAAAAATGGATGGACTTAGGGAGAAATCATTAAGAGAGGTCACATGGGATCAGAAAGACAAGTATCATATGGTCTCTCTCATATGCAATTCCCAACTTAGATCAGCTGGATTTGAGTGTAAACAGTAATAAGCATTAGGAGTATGGGCATAGAACTAGAAGGAATCTAGGAGAAAATGGAACTAGGGAGGGATGAGAGGAGGGGACACTTGACAGTCTAGGTGATGGACAGAACACAGGAGGGGTAGAAGCATCCTGCAGGGGTAGGAGGAAGGGAAGGTGGAGAGTAATTACACAAAACTAAAACTCAAGACAACATGCATCAGTACAATAGAGCCCTTCTTCCTGGATAGCATTCTACAAGATATAACACCCTCCATCCATAAGGTGGGAAGGGGGAATGGTTCAGTCAGAAACGTCCTGCAGAAATATATAGAGCTTAATCCTAAAACCATGGGCTCTGTCTTGTAAATCTCAGGGGCAGAGTTGGAGAGATTTTCATCAGGGAGACCTACGAGGTTCTCAAAATAATACAAGACATTGCCAATGCACTTAGTTATCTGTCAGAGCTAAAAGGTTAGGCCCTATTGCCGAGCCACCATAGGCTATGGTCACAGGACATCTAGAGACCACTCTGGAACTGAGGAGGCCAGTTCCCTCCTGGCTAGCCTTCATCACGCTGAAAAGTGCTATAAATGCTGCTGGGGAATAATAGTCATCAACAGCATGAATAAGCAAAGAATCCTGAAAGGTACAAAATCCACCATCTGGGCAAGAAGTACACACCCATGCAATAGTGGCACACAGTCTCTGAGGGTAACCAACTGTTCTCAGATTGTTTACAAGATCCACTCAGTGGGAGGGGTCATACCAGGTACTGGGAATCAAGTCAGAATCCCATGGATAGGAAACTCATAGACTCTAGAGAGAACCTCCGCTGCTCGTTGTCTAAGAAGAGTGGGTACACACGTCAAAAAGTGTGTCTCTAATGACTGTTGATCCCATTCAATCTAAGCTGCTCTTATTTGTGATAGGAGAATCTGTTTTATTTTACAGATGGCAGAGAGTACTGGGGACATCCAAGATCCATTAATGCAAGAAAAAATATTCAGCCACCGACAGTGAGATGTGTCATCTCTATCATATCTGCCTTGGCCCAGGAGACATTGCAGAGAAAGTGGTGACACAAATACTGTTCTCACTGATAGCCTGATTACCAGGTCCAGGAGATGGCTACAGATGCTATGGTAACTCAAAACTCATCAAAACAGAAATCCAGACACAGCACAGAGGGTTTAACACTAAAATAGACCGCTAACATGCCTGGCAAGGCTCAAGGAACATCATGGAAGTGGGGGTGGAAAAGATTGTAAGAGTCATGGGGTGAGTAGAAATATTTCAAGACACCCCCTCCCACACACAGAGAGAATGATTGAGGCCTTCATGACCCTACAGTGGAATAATTGCACTGAGGAGGTCCTTTACTGGAATGGGGAGGGAATATGATGAAAACTTTTTTTTTGTTGTTTTTGAGGTAGGGTTTCACTCTGGTCCAGACTGACCTGGAATTAACTATGTAGTCTCAGGGTGGCCTCAAACTCACAGTGATCCTCCTACCTCTGCCTCCCAAGTGCTGGGATTAAAGGCATGCGCCACCATGCCCGGCTGATGAAAACTTTTTAAAAATAATAAAATAAAATAATAAAAAATTAATTATTGTGGGCACTGTTCTCTGGGTTTCATCCCACTGGCCCATTTGGAAACTTAGAGTGGCCCAGTGTCTTTCCCCATTACTACAAATGTATCCAGTTCCAATCTGGCTTGAAGGATCCTGACACAATAGAAGGCCTGGATTCTTTTCATATTCCCTACCTCACTTTAAGGGTAAGGGCTAGCTATTATTTTTGAGGAACTGGAAGTGAAAGATCTAGGAAGTTGTGACTCTAAAACTTATATGTGTCTTCAATAAATAAATTTTAAAACTATTTACAAAATAATTATAGGGACTGAAGATATATCTCAGTTGGTATAGTGCCTGCCTAGCATGTGTGAAGCTTTGGGTTCAATTCTCTGTAACATATAACCAAAATGCTGGGTTCCATCCTCAGCACCTCACAAAACTGGGCACTTGGCAGGTGGAGGCAAGAAGATGACATGTCATCCTTGGCTACATAGTGAATTCAAGGCTAGCATGGGTTACATGAAACTCAATTATCAAAGAGAAAAACAACCTGAAATGCATATGTTCTGGTCTCATCCCATCTGCTGAATCTGAAATTCTTGGATTGGGGATCTCCCCAAAGGGAAACTTTAACAAACACTTCAGATACTTTGATTTCAGAACCACTGGCCGAGAAAGAGGAAACCTGGAGCCACTTCCTTCTGCCCTGTTAGGACAAATGCTGCAACCCCAGTCTGATTTAGCATTCTTGGACACAGATTAGACTTCTCAGCTACATTGTACTTTCCCACTTCCCCATTCAGTTCCTTCTCCATCTCCTCCTCCTCTTCCTCCTTCATCTCCCCTCCTCCTCCCTCCTCTTTTCTTCGGAGACAGAGATTTGCATACTGGAGGATGCCTTAGACTCTTGATTCTCCTGCCCTACCTCCCAAGTGCTAGGATTCAATGAGTGTTCAGACTTGCTTTCACAAACTTGGACTCCGTGACTTCAATTTAACTTCTGCCTACTTTAAGAAAACAAAACACTTCAGGATAGTTAAGAAAGGAAGAAAGGAAAGAAGCCAAGCAGGAAGGGAATCCCTCCCCCCCACACATACCTAAAAACCCCAATTAAAAATCTAGAGCCAAACATGGTGACACATTCCTGTAATTCTAATAGTTGGAAGGCTGAGGCATGAGGATCCCCATGAGTTTGAGGCCAGTTTGGGCTACATAGTGAAACCCTATACCAAAATACAGAACAAAAGTAAACAAAAACTCCTCCAATTTAGTAGTTTTAACCTTGGCTGCAGATTGGAATCTCTTGAGGAAAAAAAAAAAAAAAAAAAAACTTCAGGCCAATTTAATCTGAGTCTCTGGGGGTGCAATTGTTTGCTGTTGTTTTTAGCTCTTCCCATAATCTCATGGGCCTACAGTTTAGTAAAAAACAAACAGTCTAGAGTTGGCTTGGTGGACAGACTCTGCCTTAAATTTTCTTTAAAAAAGAAACTTAGCCGGGCGTGGTGACACATGCCTTTAATCCCAGCACTCAGGAGGCAAAGGTATGAGAATGGGTTTTAGTTTGAGGCCACCCTGAGACTACATAGTGAATACCAGGTCAGTCTGGGCTAGAGCCAGACCCTACCTTGAAAAAGAAAGAAAGAAGAAAGAAAGAAAGAAAGAAAGAAAGAAAGAAAGAAAGAAAGAAAGAAAGAAAGAAAGAAAGAAAGAAAGAAAAAAACTTAACCCCAACATCAGTGGCTTGGATATTACGCATTTCTCTTTCCTGTCAGCTCTACTCTGGACCATGTGTGCCCTTTCCACATGTGATCCCGAAGGCAGAGCTGGGTGAAAGTGCCTGTACTGGGCACACAGCCATGGAACTGTCTAAGGGATGGTCCTGGGAACTGTGAGCTGTAGTCTATAACACACCAAGGTAGAGAGAGTCTGCCCACATTTTGTCATTTGAGTCTGAAGAGCAAAGAAATGCATGCATTCTTAACTGCTCATTCCCCAGGAACCTTGGTCCCGGAGAGGTAGAGCGAGCTCTCTCAAGGAAGGCACCTACTGAAGGAGTTTGCCTTGGGAAACCAATCAGCTTTGAGGCAAGTAAACTAGGTTATTTGTTCCTGCTAAACTTTTCAGTGCCAATGTGGCTATCCGTCAAAGAGCTGGTTGGCAAACCATTTCAGAAGTTGACTTACCTATCCATTAGCAATTTCTCCAGTCTCTTCCCCTGACAGTAAACAGTGGGTGCACGTGAAAAAACAAACAAAAAAACTGAGTGTCAGAGATTAGAACCAATATAGCCTTAGGATAGAAATCAGGAAACACTCCACCTTCCTTAGGAACTGACTGACCTCCCCTGCTCCAGAATCACCAGCAAAGCACTCTTCTCCTGTCTGGGCAGTTGGCAAGACTGATGAAGGCTTATCTTCTACCACCCCACATAGCTCTACCCACCAAGTATTCTCACTGACTGCCATGAGCTAGTCCTGCACAACTTACCCCCAGCACCCCTACCAGGATCAGCATCTGGTACCATCATACCTCT
Source organism: Orientallactaga sibirica (assembly GCA_036365145.1). NCBI lineage: Eukaryota > Metazoa > Chordata > Mammalia > Rodentia > Dipodidae > Orientallactaga > Orientallactaga sibirica. The sequence continues at coordinate 2,991,629 of JAEOAD010000982.1, forward strand.
GGAATAATTACTTTTCATGGCCTTGGGCAGCTCTAATCAGATTCTAACAGGTCTTTTCTACCTCCTTCCTCAGGAACCCTCATCAAGTCTTCTCCTTGGCCTCCCTGTGGCAATTCAAATTTATCATGCTCTTACTAGCTCCAACAATGCTTTATGCATATATGTACTCTAGAATATCTTTCGTTTTATCATAATCCGCTGCTTATAATCTCTTCTCGCTCAATAGACTATAGGTTCTTTGCAAGTTATTGTTTTACTTATTTTTTTAAGAAAGCATGCCAGTCAGGCACAGTGGTGCTTGCCTGAAATCCTAGCAATTCAGGAGGCTGATGCAGGTCTAGGATTTCAAGACCAACCTGGACAACTTAGCAAGACTTAGTCTCAAAAAACGTTATTTATACGTACACACATACATACACACATGCACATACATAGATGGACACATTCAGAACCTCAAAGGACCTGACAACAGTGTTTATGACTTGACATAAATGCACACTAAAATCATCTTGATTGATATACTGGAAAACCAGAAAGGCTGACTCACAGGATGAAGTGGTTTAAATGAAATGAACCCCATAAAGTCATGTGTTTGAACTCTTAATCCACAGCTGATAGCATCGTTTAGAAGGTCGTGGATCATGTAGGAGCTGGAACATTCAGCCATGCTGAAAGAAGTATGTATCAGGGGGAGGTTCTTGAAGTGTTACAGCTAGCTTTACTTGCTGTTCTCTCTTCTTCTCTCCTTCTTCCCTGCTGATGTGACAATGTGGACCCTGCCTTCCATATTCTTCCATGCTTTCCCTGCCATGATGGACTCTACCCTTGAAAACTCTGATAAACTCTTTCCTTCCCTAAGTTACTTCTAAAAGGGTATTTTGTCCCAGTAATGAAAACTGATACGGAGGACCATTAAGGAATATGAGGTGAGACCAGACCATGAATCAAAACTGAGTGGCTGAAGGCTGTGGGAGTAAGCATGATGGATAATTATATAGAGCTGCACTACTCGATGAGAATAGCGAGGCAGAAAAGTAGCATGGAGAATTAGGTGGGGAGGCTTTGTGCCAAGCTGTACAATACTAGCATATGAGAAAACCAGTTAGGAAAGAAGGCTGGAAACCTTCCCTACCAGACTGACTAAAACCCAGCACTGGCAGAGGCAAAGAGCCCTCCAGAGTGCCCCATAGCTCATTATGTTACTAAACTGCGCACCATTTGTGGAGATTTAAAATCATAATAAAGCATGCAAGACATGAAGTTGAATGTAGAACTTCATGTTACACAGCATGCTTGGGAAATCCTATGCTATGTAAATGATTCAAATACTTGTGCTATACAAATGAGCCAAAAAGCCCACACTAGTTGGCATTAAAAACTCCATTCTTTGTAGCTGGGAGCTGTTAAGCTGTGGAACTTTCTCATTGCTCTGGCCCATTCCCTTGCCTTTGGAAATGTATTATCTCTTGCTAAACTGACTCTGCTTCTGCTACAACTGTGAGTGTGCTCAATTCTTTGGTCAGGAACACAATACTCTGAAACTTCTCCAGACGTGCCCACTGAACCATGATATCAGTAGAATATAAATCACAAATGCAAATCATAATGAATTTTAAATTTCTACTGACCCCATTAAATAAAAGTAAAAAGAAATTGGTGAAGGGCTGGTGTGGTAGTTTCAATAGATGGCCCCCAATATATTCAGTGTTTTATTAGTTTGTAGTTTGCATCTGCAGCACCTGGCTGGAGGCAGTGTCACTGGGTGGATCTTAAGGTGTGGTGGTGGGATTGAGATTTCAATGTAAAGATATGCAAAGTGTGCCTAGCTGGAGGTCCTGAGGTGTGCTGTGCTGTGTAGCTTTTGGCTTATGACTTTTTGTCTACGTTTGGTCCTGTGAAAGCAGGCAAGCTTCTTCTGCCATTATGGAACTTCCCCTGGTTCTGTAAGTTTTAATAAATAATATCCCTTCCTCCATAACTGTGCCTGGTCTGGAAGTTCATCTCAGCAAACCTGAAGCTGTCTGCTACACCTGGGGAAACTGCTCAGTTGGTAAGTTGCTTTCCTTGCAAGTGTGAGGCCCCAAGTTCAACCCCTAGGCACCATTTGAAATGCTGTGTGTGATGCTGCATAACTCTAATCCTCAGGCTGGGGATGCAGAGACAGGAGGATCCCTGGGGCTCACTAATCAGCTAGCCTCATCTAATTGGTGAACTCTAGGCCAACAACAGACTGTCTCAAAGGAGGTGCACAGTGTTCTTGAGGATGACTCCCGCGGCTTTCCTCTGACTACATGCATGCATGCATGCATGCATACACACCCCAAAATGAATACTATGACAGTAATTTTAATATATTTACTCCACTATAAGCACATTTTGTTTCAAAATATAATCAGTGTCAACATCATGATCTTCAATGCTCATTTTCTAATTGTTTGAAGTCTTTAGGATCTGGTTTTATCCTCACCCGGCATCTCCATTCAGACTAGCCAGATTTCTACTAGTCAATATCCACATGTGACTCATGGCTGCCAGGACGGTTCAAAAGCTGAATTCAGCCAGGCACGGTGGTGCACGCCTTTAATCCCAGCACTTTGGAGGCAGAGGTAGGAGGATCGCTGTGAGTTAGAGGCCACCCTGAGACTATATAGTGAATTCCAGGTTAGCCTGGGCTAGAGTGAGACCCTACCAAAAAAAAAAAAAAAAAAAAAAAGCTGAAGTCATGGACCAAGAAAGTGTCAACCCTTTCCGCTAGGCCTCGGGGAAGATGAGAGGAAGCCAGATAAAAATGGTTTCTCAAAGGAAAAGACTGTCATTAATAAGGAATCTGTGGCTCCGTGAGGTATAGAATAGCATGCATAGGGGCCTGATGTAGCCCAGTCTCAGATTTGGGAGGGGAGGGGGTAGAGAGAACAATGATTGCACACATTCCACACAAATTCAGCCAAGCAGCTACTTTAATGAGCTTCCCCATTCGATGTCAATTTTATGACACTCACTTTTATTATTATCTGTGTTATTATGGGAGAATGACTCTTGGGTGTTGCAAATGAATGACCTGAGCAACCATCTCTGAGGGGCCATTAATCTCAGCCTCATGGCAGGAGTGAAAGGAAAATAGGCAAGTTATCTTGCAAACCCAATGAGAAGTAGTGATGGAAGAGCTTCCTGTAGCCGAGCAAGTCATGTCTCAAGCAGAAAGCAAGGCAGACCCCAGATTTTATGTGGAACTAGAGAAGTGCTTGAACATAGAAATTCCTGGACAATGCAAAGGAATGCCTTGAGCTAGTATTTCATAAAACAGGCAGCAATTTCTAAGGGAGATTTTTTTTCTCAAATACTCTGTTGTACAGTAACCAGCGTGAAAGCCATTTAAGGAAAACACTATGCTTTTAGGGCCTTTCTATTCCTCTATGTGGTTCTTTCTTAACAAAGAAGAAAAGCGTGTGGGAGGAGGGAAGGCCAGGAAAAGCAAAGGGGAAACAAAGACTGATCAGCATGTCACTCCTTCAGAAAACCGTCAGGGAGTGTCAGGTGAACATATCTGATCTGGGTGCTAACAACAGGGGTCAGGAGATTCCTGATCAGGAAATCTTTTGTGGGGTGAAAGGGTAGCAGGAGATACCCTTTGCTTCTGTAGAACTTTATCAGTAAAAGCCTTTACCTTCTAAGTTCCCCAACTCCTCTTTCCAGATTAACTCAAAGATAGGTAAATTCTTAGACCAGGGCAAAAGTAGATGGGAAGGAGGGAAGAATGGAAGGGAAGGGAAGGGAAGGGAAGGGAAGGGAAGGGAAGGGAAGGGAAGGGAAGGGAAGGGAAGGGAAGGGCGTGTAGTAGATGAACTTCCAGTCCAGGCACAGTTACGGAGGAAGGGATTTATTTTTGTTGTTGTTGTTTATTTATTTACTTATTTGAGAGCAACAGACAGAGAGAGAAAGAGGCAGATAGATAGAGAATGGGCATGCCAGGGCCTCCAGCCACTGCAAATGAACTCCAGATGCATGTGCCACCTTGTGTATCTGGCTTACATGGGTCCTGAGGAATCGAACTTCAAACCGGGGTCCTTAGACTTCACAGGCAAGGGCTAAACTGCTAAGCCATCTCTCCAGCCCCGAGGAAGGGACTTATTGAAGAGAAAGGGGAAGGTCCATAATGGCAGGAGCTGGACTGCTTTCACAGGTCCCAGCAGAGAGAGAAAAGCCAAAAGCCACTCCAAGCAAGCAAGCACACTTCAGAAACACCAGGCTAAGTAAGCTCTAGCACTTTATATTTCTTTAGACTGGAATTGCATATCCACCCCCACACTTAAGGGCTGGACCCTAGAATCTACTCACAATGACACCTACTCCAGTCGGGTGGCTACAGATCTAAATTATAAACTTTAATAAAATCCTGAATATATTGGGGAGCATCTATTTAAACTACCACAAAGACAGAGAGAGGAAGGAAGGGAGGGAGTAAGAGAGGGAGAAAGGAAGGAAAGAAAGAAAGATAAAAGGAGGTGTTGCAGCCAGGTTCGCATTACTGGTAGAAAACACCCAACCAAGAGTAGCTTGTGGGGGAAAAAAAGAGGTTTATTTTGGCTTACCAGTTCGAGGGGGAAGCTCCATGATGGCTGGGAAAATGATGGCATGAGCAGAGAGTGGACATCACCCCCTGGCCAACATCAGGTGGACAACAGGAACAGGAGAGTGTGCCAAACACTGGCAAGGGGAAACTGGCTATAATATCCATAAGCTCAGCCCCCAAAATACATTGCCTCCAGGAGGCATTAATTCCCAAATCTCCATCAGCTGGGAACCTAGCACCCAGAACACCTAAGTTTATGGGGGACACCTGAATCAAATCACCACAGGAGGGGCAACAAATGAACAGTTTAGGTTACTTTTCTGTTTAAGAAACTTTAGGAGGGCTTGAGAGATGGCTTAGTGGTTAAAGTGCTTGCCTGTGAAGCTTAAGGACCCAGGTTTGGCTCCCCAGGACCCAAGTCAACCAGATGCACAAGGTGGCACATGTGCACAAGGTCTTGCATGCCCATAAGATGGTACACGCATCTGGAGTTAGATTGCAGTGGCTAGAGGCCCTGGTGTGCCCATTCTCTCTCTCTCTCTCTCTCTCTCTCTCTCCTAAATAAAAATATAATAAAATAAACAAAATATAGGATTGGGGAGGTACCTCATTTAGTAAAGTGTTCGCCTTGCCTTGCCTTGCCTTGCAAGCATGATGAGTTCATTCTCTAGTATCTACATACAAATACTGAAATGGTGGCACATGCCTATAATCCTAGTACTGGTGAGATGGAGACAGGAAGATCTCCCTGGCTCTCTGTTCATCCAGTCTAGCCAAATTGATGAAGCCCAGGCCAATGAGAGACCCTACCTCAGAAAGAGGTGGATGGCTTACCCCAGTAAGGATAGCAAACATTTAAAAATCTAATGAAAGCCGGGTGTGGTGGCGCACGCCTTTAAACCCAGCACTCGGGAGGCAGAGGTAGGAGGATCGCCGAGAGTTCAAGGCCACCCTGAGACTACATAGTGAATTCCAGGTCAGCCTGAGCCAGACTGAGACCCTACTCACAAAACCAAAAAAAAAAAATCTAATAAAAACAAATGCTGGCACAGCTGTGGAGAAATAGGAACCTCATTCACTGTTGGTGTGAATGTAAGCTGCATTTACTAAAGCGTTCCAAGCCTCAGCTCAGAGATATTTGCTCAACCATATTTATAGCTGATCAATTCATAATAGCTAAGAGCTGGAATCAACCCAGATGTCCATCATTAGATGCATGGATAACTAAGATGTGGTATATCTACACAATGGAATTCTACACAGCAGTAAGGAAAAATGACACAAAGCAATTTGAAGAAAAATGGTCAAAGTTGGAACAGATCATTCTCAGCAAACTCACCCACTTACAGAAAGATAATCATCACATGGTCTCACTCATTTGTGGCTCCTAACCTGAATCTGCCTGAGATGCTGACATACCTAATAAGCATCTTAAGAACTGCACAATAGGGATGGTGGGATGGGATGGGAGGGTAAGGGTAGAGGGGACACACAACAGGACCCAAATGGAAATGGTACCATAAAATCACAGGGCCCTGGAGAGGGTTGATGAAGACTGGATTAGATCCCCAGTATCACATGAATTGCATGTGTTGGCAGTGGCCTTTAATCTCAGCCCTCAGGACGTGGGGAAAGAAGAATCTGGAGTTTGAGGTCATTCACTGCTACCCAGAGAGCCCATCGCTAGCCTGGAATACATGACACACTGGCTCATGAAGAAAAATAATGCTTTGCAATTATTTTCTAAAAGTCCACTTAAATCCACTCAGCGATTGAAAACAGAGTTGATACCAAGGCATTTTCTCAGGCAAGCCAGAAGCCAAACAGAGGGTGTCTGACCAAGTAGAACTTAATGTCTACTTATTAAATAAAAACATTTAAAGCTATCCCTTTTATTAAAACACATTTGTAAAAACTAGTGTGGTGGTTTGATTCAGATGTCCCCATAAACTTATGCATTCTGAATGCTAGGTTCCCAGCTGATGGAGACTTGAGAATTAAAGCCTCCTGGAGGCAGTGTATTTTTGGGTGTGGGCTTATGGGTATTATAGCCAGCGTCCCTTTGCCGGTATTTGGCACACTCTCCTGTTCCTGTTGTCCACCTTATGTTGGCCAGCAGGTGATGTTCACCCTCTGCTCATGCCATCATTTTCCCCTGCCATCATGGAGCTTCCCCTATAGTCTGTAAGCCAAAATAAACTTTTTTTTTTCCCTGCAAGCTGCTCTCAGTTGGGGGATTTCTTCCAGCAATGCAAACCTGACTGCAACACTAGCCAATGTTAGAATTTTGCTCAGGACCCCAACTGTTCAAATATTTTATTGCCAACAAATTTCATAAGCCAGCCCTGCATCCTTTATGGAGGTGAATATTCTCCCAGTTCTCACATTGGGATTTGCTGCTTCAGCCTGTTAGGCTCTGACATTTAAATGTGAGATGAAGCCAAATGTAGTGTTGCATGCTTGTAATCTCAGCATTTGGGTGGTGGAGGCAGGAGGTCAGAAGTTCAAGGCCAACCTCAGCAACATAACGAGTTTGAGGCCAGCCTGTACTGCATGAGACCCTTCAGGGTTTTTCTCTCTTTGGCTCTCCCTCCACCATGGCTGTGCTTGCCACAAGTTTCTAGGAAATGCTCCTGTCTCTGCTTTCCATCTCATAGTCAGCATTCTAGGAATCTAGAAGTCTGCCATGGCGTCTGGCTTTTTATATGGGGTCTAGGAATTGATCTCAAGTCCTTGGGCTTGAGTGGCAAGGGCTTTAACCACAGAGCCACCTCCCCATTCCTTAACAGACTTCTTGTTTAATACTCATTGACACACAGTTCCTATAATGCTCTCTTTATCATCTCATTGGTTCCATCACTAATGAATAAAATCTTGGAAGATGGAATCTACTCACAATGACACCTACTCCAGTCGGGTGGCTACAGATCTAAATTATAAACTTTAATAAAATCCTGAATATATTGGGGAGCATCTATTTAAACTACCACAAAGACAGAGAGGAAGGAAGGGAGGGAGTAAGAGAGGGAGAAAGGAAGGAAAGAAAGAAAGATAAAAGGAGGTGTTGCAGCCAGGTTCGCATTACTGGTAGAAAACACCCAACCAAGAGTAGCTTGTGGGGGAAAAAAAGAGGTTTATTTTGGCTTACCAGTTCGAGGGGGAAGCTCCATGATGGCTGGGAAAATGATGGCATGAGCAGAGAGTGGACATCACCCCCTGGCCAACATCAGGTGGACAACAGGAACAGGAGAGTGTGCCAAACACTGGCAAGGGGAAACTGGCTATAATATCCATAAGCTCAGCCCCCAAAATACATTGCCTCCAGGAGGCATTAATTCCCAAATCTCCATCAGCTGGGAACCTAGCACCCAGAACACCTAAGTTTATGGGGGACACCTGAATCAAATCACCACAGGAGGGGCAACAAATGAACAGTTTAGGTTACTTTTCTGTTTAAGAAACTTTAGGAGGGCTTGAGAGATGGCTTAGTGGTTAAAGTGCTTGCCTGTGAAGCTTAAGGACCCAGGTTTGGCTCCCCAGGACCCAAGTCAACCAGATGCACAAGGTGGCACATGTGCACAAGGTCTTGCATGCCCATAAGATGGTACACGCATCTGGAGTTAGATTGCAGTGGCTAGAGGCCCTGGTGTGCCCATTCTCTCTCTCTCTCTCTCTCTCTCTCTCTCTCTCTCCTAAATAAAAATATAATAAAATAAACAAAATATAGGATTGGGGAGGTACCTCATTTAGTAAAGTGTTTGCCTTGCCTTGCCTTGCCTTGCAAGCATGATGAGTTCATTCTCTAGTATCTACATACAAATACTGAAATGGTGGCACATGCCTATAATCCTAGTACTGGTGAGATGGAGACAGGAAGATCTCCCTGGCTCTCTGTTCATCCAGTCTAGCCAAATTGATGAAGCCCAGGCCAATGAGAGACCCTACCTCAGAAAGAGGTGGATGGCTTACCCCAGTAAGGATAGCAAACATTTAAAAATCTAATGAAAGCCGGGTGTGGTGGCGCAATTTTAAACCCAGCACTCGGGAGGCAGAGGTAGGAGGATCGCCGAGAGTTCAAGGCCACCCTGAGACTACATAGTGAATTCCAGGTCAGCCTGAGCCAGACTGAGACCCTACTCACAAAACCAAAAAAAAAAAAAATCTAATAAAAACAAATGCTGGCACAGCTGTGGAGAAATAGGAACCCTCATTCACTGTTGGTGTGAATGTAAGCTGGGCATTTACCCTAAGCGTTCCAAGCCTCAGCTCAGAGATATTTGCTCAACCATATTTATAGCTGATCAATTCATAATAGCTAAGAGCTGGAATCAACCCAGATGTCCATCATTAGATGCATGGATAACTAAGATGTGGTATATCTACACAATGGAATTCTACACAGCAGTAAGGAAAAATGACACAAAGCAATTTGAAGAAAAATGGTCAAAGTTGGAACAGATCATTCTCAGCAAACTCACCCACTTACAGAAAGATAATCATCACATGGTCTCACTCATTTGTGGCTCCTAACCTGAATCTGCCTGAGATGCTGACATACCTAATAAGCATCTTAAGAACTGCACAATAGGGATGGTGGGATGGGATGGGAGGGTAAGGGTAGAGGGGACACACAACAGGACCCAAATGGAAATGGTACCATAAAATCACAGGGCCCTGGAGAGGGTTGATGAAGACTGGATTAGATCCCCAGTATCACATGAATTGCATGTGTTGGCAGTGGCCTTTAATCTCAGCCCTCAGGACGTGGGGAAAGAAGAATCTGGAGTTTGAGGTCATTCACTGCTACCCAGAGAGCCCATCGCTAGCCTGGAATACATGACACACTGGCTCATGAAGAAAAATAATGCTTTGCAATTATTTTCTAAAAGTCCACTTAAATCCACTCAGCGATTGAAAACAGAGTTGATACCAAGGCATTTTCTCAGGCAAGCCAGAAGCCAAACAGAGGGTGTCTGACCAAGTAGAACTTAATGTCTACTTATTAAATAAAAACATTTAAAGCTATCCCTTTTATTAAAACACATTTGTAAAAACTAGTGTGGTGGTTTGATTCAGATGTCCCCATAAACTTATGCATTCTGAATGCTAGGTTCCCAGCTGATGGAGACTTGAGAATTAAAGCCTCCTGGAGGCAGTGTATTTTTGGGTGTGGGCTTATGGGTATTATAGCCAGCGTCCCTTTGCCGGTATTTGGCACACTCTCCTGTTCCTGTTGTCCACCTTATGTTGGCCAGCAGGTGATGTTCACCCTCTGCTCATGCCATCATTTTCCCCTGCCATCATGGAGCTTCCCCTATAGTCTGTAAGCCAAAATAAACTTTTTTTTTTCCCTGCAAGCTGCTCTCAGTTGGGGGATTTCTTCCAGCAATGCAAACCTGACTGCAACACTAGCCAATGTTAGAATTTTGCTCAGGACCCCAACTGTTCAAATATTTTATTGCCAACAAATTTCATAAGCCAGCCCTGCATCCTTTATGGAGGTGAATATTCTCCCAGTTCTCACATTGGGATTTGCTGCTTCAGCCTGTTAGGCTCTGACATTTAAATGTGAGATGAAGCCAAATGTAGTGTTGCATGCTTGTAATCTCAGCATTTGGGTGGTGGAGGCAGGAGGTCAGAAGTTCAAGGCCAACCTCAGCAACATAACGAGTTTGAGGCCAGCCTGTACTGCATGAGACCCTTCAGGGTTTTTCTCTCTTTGGCTCTCCCTCCACCATGGCTGTGCTTGCCACAAGTTTCTAGGAAATGCTCCTGTCTCTGCTTTCCATCTCATAGTCAGCATTCTAGGAATCTAGAAGTCTGCCATGGCGTCTGGCTTTTTATATGGGGTCTAGGAATTGATCTCAAGTCCTTGGGCTTGAGTGGCAAGGGCTTTAACCACAGAGCCACCTCCCCATTCCTTAACAGACTTCTTGTTTAATACTCATTGACACACAGTTCCTATAATGCTCTCTTTATCATCTCATTGGTTCCATCACTAATGAATAAAATCTTGGATCTAAGCTATGATTTTAAAGTTTTGAAAATGGCATTTTTTTATTTTATTTTTTATTTATTTATTTGAAAGAGAGAGATACAGAAATAGCCAGGTAGAGAGAGAGAGAGAGAGAGAGAAAGAGGGAGAATGGGTGCGCCAGGGCCTCCAGCCACTGCAAACGAACTCCAGATGCATGCACCCCCTTGTGCATCTGGCTTACGTGGGTCCTGGAGAATCGAGCCTTGAACCAGGGTCCTTAGGCTTCATAGGCAAGCGTTTAACCACTAAGCCATCTCTCCAGCCCTGAAAATGGCATTTTTATGAGACAGAGATTTGGCATGCCAGGGACTGTAGCTGCTACAATCAAACTCTAGATGTGTACAACACCTTGTGCATATGCCATGGTCTTGTGCATGTGTCACCTTGTGCACCTGGCTTATGTAGAACCTAGGGAGTCAAACATGGATCCTTAGGCCATCAATACAGCACAAAAAATGGCATTTTGAAAAGAGTCCACATGGGAGTCAACCATAGCAACTGAGGACCATGCAAATGAGTCTGCATGTACCTGTGTGACCATCTTCAAGTTGGCCTAGATTTCCACAGAGTTTTCATTTTGCAACCTATGCTGTTAACTTCCCTTTGGGAGACAAAGCCACAGAAAAGTTTTCCGGCCACATAGATGGCAAGAGGAATATGCAACTGTACATAGCATCTGTGGCCTCTGACAGTAATCCATGGGACAGAGGGCAGAATTGACCCACCATTTCCAGACCACCAGCTAAAAATAAAAGAGGAAATTGGCCTTTCCAAAATGATAAAAAATTCCAGACATGATGGTGTACACCTGTAATTTCAGCACCAGTGAAGTAAAGATGGTAGGATAAAGAATTTAAGGTCCTTCTCTGATACATAGCCAGTTTGAATTTAACTGGGTTACCTCACACACTGTCTCAAAAAATCAAAACCATGGGGCTGGAGGGATTGCTTAGTGGTTAAGGTGTTTGCCTGCAAAGCCAAAGGACCCAGGTTCAGTTCCCCAGGACCCATGTTAGCCAGATGCACAAGGGGGTGCACATGTCTGGAGTTCATTTGCCGTGGCCGGAGGCCCTGGCATGCCCTTTCTCTCTCTCCCTCTCTCTCTCTCTCTCTCTCTGTCAAATAAATAAATAAAAATAAATAAATGTATTTGAAAATCAAAACCAAACAAAGAAGAAAAATATACAATAAGCTAAGTGTCTGCTGATCTCAATGGCACACACACTTTCACATTTTACACACACACACAAAATAAAACAAATACTTAAAAAATGTTCAAAGGAGATTGCTAGGCTACATACAAAATTTCTCAATGTGCTAGAGGTCAAGAAAAGTATAATGTTTGGGGTTTGTATTAGCCATTTTCTCATTTCTATGCTCAGATAAACTTAAGGGATTAAATGTTTATTTGGGCTTAGAGTTCAAGAGGCTACATTCCATCATGGCGGGGAAGGCATGTGTGGTAGTGTGAATATATGTCCCCCAATATATTCAGTGTTTTACTTTATAGTTTGCATCTGCAATCACCTTGCTAGAGGCAAGGTCACTGGGGGCCGGTCTTAAGGTGTGGTGATGGTTTGAGAGTCCATTGTAAAGATATGCAAATGTGCCTAGCAGGAGTTCCTGAAGTGTGCTGTGTGACCTTTTGGCTGTAGTTTTTGCTCTGTGTGCTGTGGTGGCTGGTTGGCTTTGCTCTCTCTGCTTGGCCCTGTGAAGAGCAGGCTGCTTTTCCTGCCTTTATGGAACTTCCCCTGGATCTGTAAGCTTCAATAAATAATATCCCTTCCTCCATAACTGTGCCTGGTCTGGAAGTTCATCTCAGCGAACCTGAAGCTGTCTGCTACAGCATGGTAGCAGGAGCATGAAGCAATTAGTTGGTCAAATGGCATCGCAAGTCAGGAAGCAGAGAGATGATGCTGGTGTTCAGCCAGCTCTCTCCTTTTCTTTACTGTTCAGGACCCCAGTTCATTCAGTGATGCCACCTACATTCAGTATAGGTCTTCCCACCCCAATTAACCTAATCCAGAAGCTCGCTCACAGACTTGTCTAGGAATGTGTTTCCTGTGTGATTTTAGATCCTGTCAAGTTGACAATCAATATTACCTATCACAGCATTACATTTTCTACCTGTCAGAAAGAGTGTGCATTTTTGCCAGTCAAAATATACAAATTCAGGGCTAGAGAGATGGCTTAGTGATTGAGGCATTTGCCTGCAAAGCCAAAGGACCCAGGTTCTGATTCCCCAGGACCCACGTAAGACAGATGCACAAGGTGGTGCATGTGTCTGGAGTTCATTTGCAATGGTTAGAGACCCTGGTATGCCCATTCTCTCTCTTTCTCCATCTGCCTCTCTCTCTCTCTCAAGTAAATAAATTTAATTAAAATATTTCTAAAAGTATCCAAGTTTAAAGTCTTGGATCTTTAATAAACAGTAACTAGCTAATTAAACACATATATTCCTATAGAGAATTGTGTAGTAATGTGCTGGTCCTCTTAATGAACACAGTATCACACTGAAAGGCTATCCTTGACTCTCCTGGCCTTCATTATGAAATATTTTTCTAAGCTCTTTATGTATTAATCCCTCCCTGATCTATTCATGATGTGAAAGTTTCCTATGCACACCAGAAATTCAATGACATTAAATATATTTGGAGGTTCAGGATAAATGAATGGGGAAAAGAAACAGGTAAAACAAGTTTAAAACAACTTGTTTTTTCTTTAAAGTTCTCTTGACCTCTAGCATCAATACATAATATCAGCTAACATCAGCATCTGAAGGTTTTTGTTTGTTTGTTTGTTTTGTTTTGTTTGTGAGACAGGAGCTTATGTATCCCAGGCTGGCTTAGAACTAGCTATGCAACTGAGAAAGCCCTTGAATACCTGATCGTCCTCCTTCCACCACATGAGTGCTGGAATTATAAACATGTGCTACCAATCCTCGTTTGTTGTTGTTGTTATTGTTTGTTTATTGAGACAATCTCATTTTGTAGCCCTGGCTGGCCCTATGTAATCCAGGCAGGTCTTAAACTTACTGTGATCCTCCTGTCTCAGCCTTCTTGTGCTTGGATTACATGCATGCACTACTATGCCTGTCTGTTAGAATCTGATAATTTAGTTTGAAAAAAAAGAGTCTATGAACTGCATTTGACTTTGAACAACAAACTACTAATAGGGAACTACACATACTCATTTTGGGCCACAGATAAGAGCCTCTTTGTTTATCACATGTGAATTATGCAATTCTGTAATAAATGTTAATTTTCAACAGGCCACCAAGCAACTGAGAGGAAAGAGAACAAAGGAAATGAAAGTGCAAAGCTGAGCTTTGGAGCCAGGCTCAGGGATTAGGGTAGGGACATGGTTGGGAATGAACTGGGTTAGAGGTTGTCATCTCCAAGGAAGAGCCATGATCTTGAGCAGTTAGAACTTCCGGAGGAAGCCTTCTGGAAGGGGAGGAAGGCTTGAGTTGAGCCATGAGGAGCAAGACATTCAGAGGGACCAGAGCTCTGCAGAGAGCCAGGAAGCCTGGATACCGTGGTGTGTGTGAAGTACTAACTGCAAGGGCTGAGGATATACCTTAAATGATAGAGTGCTTGCCTAGCATACATAAAGTCCTAGGTTCCATGCCCAGCACCACATAAAAGAGGTGAGGTGGCTCACACCTGTAATCCTAGAATTTAGGACATAAGGCAGGAGGATCAGGAGTTCAAGATTATCTTCAGCGACATAGTGAGTTTGAGGCCAGCTTGGGCTATGTGAGACTCCATCTTAATTCAAAGCAAAAAGAACCCACTGAAAAAGTGTCTCTCAGTCAGTGATGTTAAGGGTCCAGAGTGATGGGATGCAGCAATCCTGGCCTGGCAGGGGGATTCCATCTCTGAACTATTTTAGAACTGCTAATGTATGGTGATAATAATAAAAAAAGCAGGCTGGTTCTTAGCTCCTTTATTGTGTGCAAATAAACAAAGACCACCCACAAGAGAACACACAGAGGCTCTTTATTTAAGGCCTTAGATACATCACTTGCTTTTGGCAGAAACTCCAAGACAGGCAGAACAGAAGGAAAGCTTTATAATGGGAAGAAGAGGGCTCCAAGGGGGTTCTGGAGGCTGCTGGTATGGTAACAGAAGTAGGGTGATTAGAAGGAGGCATTTGATGTGATTAATTAGGACAGCATACTCAGCCTTCTCTGAATGGTCTGGAGCTGGAAGTGGGCAGGCAAGGAATCGACACTGAACTCCTCATGTTTGTGCAGCAATTACTTTCATCCACTACACCATCTCTACAGCTTGTCCCGCTTATGAATGAAATGAAATGAAATGACAAATGTTAAGTTAGCTTTCAGAGCATCAGATTTCCTTCTGATATTTCCTGCTTAGTTTGGGTTGACCCTCTCTGCAACCCTACCTTCTCCCCTCCCACCTCCCTGCTCACATCTCTTCTTATACACTTCCACTCCCAGTATTCCCTCTTCCATTTCATATCGCATGTGTCCTGTTACCTTCTCTCCCTCTCCCTTCAATTGGCTCTTGCCCCTTATGGGATCCTCCTTAGTTTCCTGGCAGCTATACTTACTCGCTCCCACATAAATACATGCATATAAAGATTAGAAGCTAGGAGCTGGATATGAGTGAGAACTTGTGGCTTTTCTCAGTTAATACAGTGTTTACTAGTTCTATCCATTTTCCTGCAAATTTTAATTTCATTTATGGCTAAATAAAATTCCACTGTGTACATGCACCACCTTTTTGTTATTCACTCATCTGTTGATGGGCATCTAGGCTAGTTGTTTTTTCTAGGTATTGTGACAAAAAGAAGCAAAAGTGCATAGTGTGCTAATGGTTGGAGCAGCAGTGCTTATCAAAATTTCCAGAAATGTAGTGGAAAAGAGAGAGAGAGAGACCAAAAGGAATGCTCCCCAAAACCCAATTCTTCCTTTTCCTAGGAAAATTATTTAAGGTTGAAGACTCAAGGTGTGACTGGTGGTCTTCTGGGTGTTTGAAGGTCCTTGGCATCTTACTCAAAGAACTGAAGACAGATGAAAACAGTAGTTATGCAGAAAGACACTTTATTAAGAGCAAAGTGATGTAAAAGGTTTGGATACACTGTCAAAAGGCGGTGGGTCACTCAAATGGAGAGTCCTCAAAGGCCCAAAGAAGTGGTGTGGAGGTTCTTTTTTTTTAAATTTTTTAAAAATTATTTTATTTATTTATTTTTTTTGGAGAGAGATACAAAGAGAGATAGAGAGGGAGAGGGAGACAGATAGAGATGGGCACGCCAGCAGTGTCTCAGCTGCTGTGAACGAAATCCAAGTGTGTGCGCCCCCTTGTGGGCAAGTGTGGCATTGCGCCCTTGCATCACTTTGCATCTGGCTAAACGTGGAGATTGGGACCTGGAGATTGGAACCGGGTTCTTAGGCTTAGGAGGCAGGCGCCTAAACCACTAAGCCATCTCTCCAGCCCAGAGGTCTTTTTATAGGAATTTTAGGGGATAATTTGGCTGGTTGCCAGGGGCATAATTTGAGTGGTCCTATGGTTTGATGGTTAGGGTTATATGATGTTTTCTGTACTTCACATATTCCTTATCACGATGCATCTGATTTCAATCCTAGATGCACCTAATTGTACATAGGAATAAGATGGCAAACAGACAGGCCTTTCTCCTTCACAGTTCACTCAGAGGACACAGTTTGCCTTATTGTGCATGCACCCCCAAACAGCTCAGGCTGGATGAACCCATGCTGTTCTGAAGAGCTAAGATTCTGTTGGAAGAGATACTGATCAGGAAAAGCAGTTTGTTGTTTGGAATGGGGTGCACATGCAGCTGGGTACAGGTGAGGGGTCCCAAGTTCTCAACGGGTTGCTAGGAGCATTGAGTAGGACAAGGGTGTGTTCACTGCTCAAGCCAAGCAGTGTGCACAGCGAATAACCCCTTCCCTTGGCTAGCTGCTTCTAAAGGACTTTCCATCAAGTGATCCAAACCCTTGAAGTTTGTCCAAATAATCCAGTGTCGACAAAAGACCTCTAATTTCTCCATAAAAAAATATTTTATAGGAGAAAGGATTTAGGGTGAAATTAAGTGGTCATAAGGAAATATTTGTGCTAGCATCCAGCTACCCTTATTTTAGATGTGAAATTTTAAGTTATTGACAAGTATCTTGACCTGGATCAGGGAAGGCATAGTTATCTCTCCAGAATCTCACACACACACAAAAAGGTTGGGACTTCTTCTTTGTTTATTGAGAACTTTATTATATATGAACAAATTGCCTAATGGTCATTTTCCCATTGGGTAATACTCTTATGCCCCCTCTCCCCCACCCCTTCCAGTGAGGGCCCTCCTCAGTGGCGTTATTGGTAATCACTGTGGGGTCATGAATGCATCATTCAGGCAGAGGCTGAGACTTCTTGTCCTAGCTCACAAACACCGTAAATTCTACCTGTAGCAAAAAAGTTAAAATGCAAAGGTATGAGGACAGAGGATTGGGGATATATCTCAGGGGTACAGCACTTAACTAGTATATGCAAAACCCTGGGTTCTAGTCTCAGTACACATACAATAAATAAATAAATGGTATAATGTAAGGAAGAAAGCAAGAAATGGTAAAAGGTTAACATTAATGCGGATATGTATTGAAAGTTGGTGAGTACATTTAATCTACAATGTGCTGAGTGTGGAAGTACAACAGCTTTCCATTTATTTTATTTTGGCGGGGGGCAGAGGGGAGGGGGGCAGGGTTTCATGTAGCCCAGTCTGGCCTCACTGTGTAGCTGAGGATGACCTTGAACTTCTAATTGTCCTGCCTTCCCTTCCTTAGTGCTGTCATTACAGGCAAGCTTCACCATGCCTGGTTTTATGTGGTTCTGTGACTTGCACTCAGGGCTCTGGCCATGCTAGGAAGACACTCTACTGACTGAGCTAAACCCCCAATTCTTTTGTAGCTACAAATATCAGGACAATGTCAGCTCCTCCAAAGAGCATACTGGAAGAGTCAAAAGCTGTCTCTCCTAATTAGTTCAAAGAGGAAAGAGGGAAGGTGATGATGGAAGCTTCCAAGTTTTAATTTTCTAAAACTTAAAATGCAGTTATACCAAGAGCAAATGAGGTTATTTTTAAAAATTATCAAACTCACACATGAGAGAGCTGGTAGAATGGTATAGTAGGTTCCAAGGAAAGTATGTCTTACATTGTCAATATTTTATGTCATCATTGTAGTTTATAAAGTCGTGCTTGAGATCAAGAAATTATTATGTCAAACACAAGCAAAGCTTCCTACATTAGCTGACACCTTAGGTGGATTTGAGGATAATTTTCTAGTGTGGCATTGAAAGGGCATAATGGAAGCCAGATATAGTGGAGGAGTTTGAAGGTAGAGGCAGAAGAATACAGAATTCAAGACCAACCTTGGCTACATAATGAGTACCAGGAAAGCTGGAATACACAAGACCATGTCTCAAAAACAAATAAACAAGCAGGCAAAAAAGACAGGAGTGGTGATACACACCCGTAATCCTAGTACTGGGAAAACTGAGGCAGAAATTCATCTCCAGTTTGAGGCCAAACTGGGCTACATAATGGTTTACAAGACAGCCTAGACTACAGAATGAGTCCCTGTGTCAAAAAGAAAAAGAAGGTCAGGCGGACACCATCTTGACCGGAAGTCCAAGGACACGGCTAACGATGGTACCATCATGGCTATATACACACTATATACATAACTAATAAAAAAAAAGTAAAAAAGAAAAGTCCTGAATAAAGACAGAACATGTTCACCTAATTTTAAGCCAGTAGAGAATCCTGAGCAGGTGGGGTCCAAAACAAACAAAACTTAATGGAGAAATAATTTAATGGGAGTATATACAAGGAAATAACTTTAAGTAGAATTAAATTATCATATAGATTCAAAAAAAGAAAAAGGAGGGTGGGAGAGATTATTTACTGCTTAAGGCACTTGCTTGCAAAGTTTAATGGCTGGGGTTCAATTCTCTAGTTCACATGTAAAGTCAAATGCACAAAGTGGTGCAGGTGTCTGAAGTTTGTTTGCAGAGGGAGGAGGCCCTGGCACACCCATACTCTCTTCCTCTCTCTTTCTGTCTTTCTTTGCAAATACATAAATAAAAATATTTTAAAAGATCAAAAAGAAAAGAAAGAGATAGAGACAAAGAAAGCAAGCAAGAAAGAAAATGAATACGAAAGAAAGAGAAAGGAGGGAGACAGGGAGAGAAAGGGACATTAATTAATTAATTAAAAAGTTGGGCATTTTTTCTCAACAAAAGCATATTCTATTGGAGAACATTTTAAGTATACCAGGAACAGTCTCAATGCTGGTATTTACTGTTGGCTCTTTTGCATATTTTGCCTCATTTCCTCCTTCCTGGAATACTAAGGGATTAATATGTGATAATTATCTCCAAATTAAGGCTCAGATAGATGATGTATGTTTCCTAATGTCACATATCACAGGCAGGGAATGATGTAACAGTGCCTGGAGTATATGCATATGCAATTACAATTCTAACAAGTAAAACAAAAATGGGCAATTTGGACTCATTCTCCCCTTTGTGATCCGGTGTAATTTCTCCTTCTAGGTAGGAGGAGGTTTGTTCTTCTCTTCACTCAGACTCCCTCTCTTCCCCCTTACTAGGAAAGATCCGTGGAGTTATGCAATGATTGCAACACTCCAAAATGCTATGCAAGTTAGGAGCATGTCTGAACATAAATCATCACCTTTTATCACTGAATACTGGCAGTGGAAATGTACTAGCCCCTGCCATAGGGGTTAATTTTAAATCCCCATCATTCAAAAAACAATGATCATGTATTTCACCATGGTATCGAAAAGAACTGCATGGACAACAGTCAACAACAGATCAGGTGAGGAAGAGAAGAAATATAAACTCAAAAATGGATTGTTTTTAACAGAAAGAACAGCAGATAAGCACAGGGTCACAGAGATGTCCTTGGAAGAATACAGATAGGGGAGCCAAATATTTCACTTGAAACTCAAGAGTTTTAACTATGGGACAATCCCTTCTAAAGTTATCTACTCCTTTTCAATAAGGAATATGCCCTATCTTAAGGGGAAAAAATGCCATCAAGGCAGCTGATTTTTAAGGAGGGGAGAAAAAAACACTTCAGAAAAAAATGGTATCTATCCCCACCATGTGATTCAGTGACAATTTTCTTGAGTCAATGAATGATTTTTGTGTTTCCATTTGCGGGATCATGTTCACTTGGATATAATTGCCAAACACCTTGCATGTGTCACATACTCTTAGCTAAAATAAAGTTGTGGGAATCCAGAAATGGTCTGTGATCATGCGCTAGTGAGGCACTGACGGAAGTCATCAAAGGGATTTTGTCTAGTTGTTCTGTCCCCAAACCTCCACACTTACCAGTCTCTTTCAACATAAGTAGCTTCAGCGTATGCAGGTGTGCTGCATGACTGGCATCGCTAATGTTGTCAAATTCAATTTTGTCTTTAGGAGCACCTTAGAAGAAAGCAGATCAATAAGCTCATCGTATCACCTCATGGCACACATCAAAATATCTCCTGGATTTTGTCACAACATCAGACTTACAAATGTAACAGACGCAGGACAATGGCGAGAATGGTGCTGGCCCAAATTGTTCTTTTTTATTATTTTTGTAATTTTTTTATGAGAGAGAGAGAGCATTTGTGCACCAGGGCCACCAGCCGCTGAAATCGAACTCCAGATGTGTGTGCCATCTTTTGCACATGTGCGACCTTGCATCACCTTGTACACCTGGTTTACGTGGTATTTAGAGAGTCAAACATGGGTCCTTAGGCTTTGCAGGCAAGCACCTTAACTGCTAAGCCATCTCTCCAGCCAGCAAATTGTTCTTATTTTTACTGCATGTGTATATGTGTGTGCATTGTATGCATGTTCATATATTGCTAGAGCACAAGTGTGCATACAAGAGCAGGCCAGAAGTCAACATTCGGTGTCTACCTCAGTCACTCTCTACCTTATATAGAGACAGGCTCTCACTGAAGTCAGAGCTCCCAAATTGGGCTAGATTAGCTAGACCATAGACATTAGGGATCCTCCTGTCTCCACCACCACAGCGCCAGGTTTACAGGCTCATGTCACTGCACCTGGATTTTACATGTGCTTGTGCAGCCAGCACTTTACCCATTGAGTCATGTTTCTAGCACACAACTCTTTTTCTTTATCCAAAGAATCAGTGGGCTTATCTGTAGCTCAACATGGCTCAAGGCCACTAGGGTCACACAAGAGCAACTATAGATAATGATGCACATAAAGCGTTGTAATTGGATTCCAATTAAGCTGTATTTACAAAAGAGATGGTTGGTTGGATTTTGGCATCAAGGTGCAATTCACCTCCCACTGAATTAGAAGTTAAGCATATCAACACGACTTGATCTTGAACTTGAACATTAAAACTGCAGCTATCAGGACATGAACTGAGATTTCTTGCCTTCTTAAGACATAAAAGTCAGGTTTCTTTTTTAAAAAAATATTTATTTATTTATTTATTTATTTATTTATTTATTTATTTATTACTAAGAGAGACAGAGGCAGATAAAGAGAGTGGGCACACCAGGGACTCTAGCCACCACAATGAACTCCAAACACATGCATCACCTTGTGCATCTGGCTCTTACGTGGGTACTGGATAATCGAATCTGGGCTTTACAGGCAAGCACCTTAACCAATGTACAATCTCTCCAGCCCCCTAACGTAAAGTTTATTGCTATTGCATTCGTTTATTTGTTTCACAGTTGGGCACATTTGCACAAACAGCCCACCTATGTAAACCAACACCCAGATGACAAGGTACTGAAAAACCATCAGAAGCTCAACATAGATCTGAAACATACAATCCTGTTGCTGTGTGTAGTTTTGTAGTTGTAGCTCATTCGATTGTATAGCTAGATGGGGCTCCATTGTTTAGGTTAGCACAGTGTGTTTATCCATTCTATTGCAATAGATATCACACAGTTTGTAGGTTTTGCTATTGTGAATAATACTAACATAAAGACTATAATTCATGTACTTTAGTGAATCTATATACAAATATTGTTAGGTCTCTAGATAAGAATGTAATGGCATGGCTGGGCCACCTTTAAGATACACATGCAAACTGTTGGTCATCCCATTGTTCATGGCTGCACATGGTTATAATCCAAGCACTCAGGAGGTTGAAGAAGGGAGAATTGGGAGTTCCAGGTCATCCTTAACTACATAGTGAGCTTGAGGCTAGCCTGAGATAGCCTGTCACTGTTTCACAAAAGCAAAACGAACCAAACCTTTTCCTAAAGTAGTGTGTCATAGTCTTGGCACTAGCTGGTAGCTCGAGTGGGACACAATGCTTTCTGTTTTCATCTTACTTGGTGTCAGCCTACCTGTGTACATCCTGACCATCATGACAGCATTCCAACCGGAGGACATCAAGGTTCTAGTTTCTCCTTAGCTATGCCAAGTGGGGTTTTTTTTTTTACTTTTTTTTCATTTTTTTCTTTTCCTTCTCTTTCTTTCTTTCTTTCTTTCTTTCTTTCTTTCTTTCTTTCTTTCTTTCTTTCTGTCTTCCTTCCTTCCTGTCATTTTTCTTATTTTTCTTTTTGTTTTTGAGGCAAGGCTGCACTCTAACCCAGGTTGACCCAGGTTGACTCACTCTGTAACCCAGGCTAACCTCAAACTCACTGCAGTCCTCCTACCTTAGACTCCAGAGTGCTAGGATTTATAGACATGAGCCACCACACCCAGCTATTATTTTTCTTTTTTTTTTCCTTACAGCTATCTACAGCTATTTCATTATGGTTTTGATTTCATTTCCCTGGTAGCTAATGCTACTAGACAACTTTCAGTGTGCTTATTGGCCATTTGGATAGTGATTTTGTGAAGTGTGTTTTCAGCTCTTTCACCCATTTTCCTATTGTGTTTTTTTTTTCTTTACTGATTTTGAGGAAATCTACCCCCACCACCCTGAATTCTAGTTGGATTGTTGGCATAAGAAGTTACTAAAAACTTAGTACCTTCAGGAGGCTGAAGCAAGGAAATAGTTCAAAGGCACTCTGAGCTACATTGTGAAACTGTCTCAAAACACTAAACAAACAACTTCATACTTTGGAGCAATAATATGCATGTATTCTCTATTACATTTTCTGTAAGTTGGGGATTTGGGACCAGTTGATTGGGCTTGTTTGGGCTCTAGATAACTACCGAGATATTTCAGGAGTCAGATGTCAATTGAGGCTTGCCTGGGCCTGGAGGATCCGCTCCCACGATGTGTCTCTTAAGCAAGCACTGGCTATTGGAAGAAGACTGCAATTCTCTTCTCATGTGGTGATAGGCTTCTCCAAAAGTGAGCAATGTAAGAGAGCAACATAGTAGGCCAGTGATTCTTCTATGCTAGCCTAGGAAGTCACATGCACTGACTTCCAACAAACTCCGCTGTGCAAGGACCAACACATGAGCATGAATGCCAGCCATTAGCTGAGAATCTGGAAGCCATCTTGGAGGTCAGCTACCACACAAGTTCTTTGATATAACAAGTTGTTTTATTTACTAAGAGAGACAGAGGCAGATAAAGAGAGTGGGCACACCAGGGACTCTAGCCACCACAATGAACTCCAAACACATGCATCACCTTGTGCATCTGGCTCTTACGTGGGTACTGGATAATCGAATCTGGGCTTTACAGGCAAGCACCTTAACCAATGTACAATCTCTCCAGCCCCCTAACGTAAAGTTTATTGCTATTGCATTCGTTTATTTGTTTCACAGTTGGGCACATTTGCACAAACAGCCCACCTATGTAAACCAACACCCAGATGACAAGGTACTGAAAAACCATCAGAAGCTCAACATAGATCTGAAACATACAATCCTGTTGCTGTGTGTAGTTTTGTAGTTGTAGCTCATTCGATTGTATAGCTAGATGGGGCTCCATTGTTTAGGTTAGCACAGTGTGTTTATCCATTCTATTGCAATAGATATCACACAGTTTGTAGGTTTTGCTATTGTGAATAATACTAACATAAAGACTATAATTCATGTACTTTAGTGAATCTATATACAAATATTGTTAGGTCTCTAGATAAGAATGTAATGGCATGGCTGGGCCACCTTTAAGATACACATGCAAACTGTTGGTCATCCCATTGTTCATGGCTGCACATGGTTATAATCCAAGCACTCAGGAGGTTGAAGCGGGAGAATTGGGAGTTCCAGGTCATCCTTAACTACATAGTGAGCTTGAGGCTAGCCTGAGATAGCCTGTCACTGTTTCACAAAAGCAAAACGAACCAAACCTTTTCCTAAAGTAGTGTGTCATAGTCTTGGCACTAGCTGGTAGCTCGAGTGGGACACAATGCTTTCTGTTTTCATCTTACTTGGTGTCAGCCTACCTGTGTACATCCTGACCATCATGACAGCATTCCAACCGGAGGACATCAAGGTTCTAGTTTCTCCTTAGCTATGCCAAGTGGGGTTTTTTTTTTACTTTTTTTTCATTTTTTTCTTTTCCTTCTCTTTCTTTCTTTCTTTCTTTCTTTCTTTCTTTCTTTCTTTCTTTCTTTCTTTCTGTCTTCCTTCCTTCCTGTCATTTTTCTTATTTTTCTTTTTTTTTTTTGAGGCAAGGCTGCACTCTAACCCAGGTTGACCCAGGTTGACTCACTCTGTAACCCAGGCTAACCTCAAACTCACTGCAGTCCTCCTACCTTAGACTCCAGAGTGCTAGGATTTATAGACATGAGCCACCACACCCAGCTATTATTTTTCTTTTTTTTCCTTACAGCTATCTACAGCTATTTCATTATGGTTTTGATTTCATTTCCCTGGTAGCTAATGCTACTAGACAACTTTCAGTGTGCTTATTGGCCATTTGGATAGTGATTTTGTGAAGTGTGTTTTCAGCTCTTTCACCCATTTTCCTATTGTGTTTTTTTTTTCTTTACTGATTTTGAGGAAATCTACCCCACCACCCTGAATTCTAGTTGGATTGTTGGCATAAGAAGTTACTAAAAACTTAGTACCTTCAGGAGGCTGAAGCAAGGAAATAGTTCAAAGGCACTCTGAGCTACATTGTGAAACTGTCTCAAAACACTAAACAAACAACTTCATACTTTGGAGCAATAATATGCATGTATTCTCTATTACATTTTCTGTAAGTTGGGGATTTGGGACCAGTTGATTGGGCTTGTTTGGGCTCTAGATAACTACCGAGATATTTCAGGAGTCAGATGTCAATTGAGGCTTGCCTGGGCCTGGAGGATCCGCTCCCACGATGTGTCTCTTAAGCAAGCACTGGCTATTGGAAGAAGACTGCAATTCTCTTCTCATGTGGTGATAGGCTTCTCCAAAAGTGAGCAATGTAAGAGAGCAACATAGTAGGCCAGTGATTCTTCTATGCTAGCCTAGGAAGTCACATGCACTGACTTCCAACAAACTCCGCTGTGCAAGGACCAACACATGAGCATGAATACCAGCCATTAGCTGAGAATCTGGAAGCCATCTTGGAGGTCAGCTACCACACAAGTTCTTTGATATAACAAGTTGTTTTATTTATTTATTTATTTATTTATTTATTTATTTATTTATTTATGAGTGAGAGAAGGGGAGAATACGGGTGTGCTAGGGACTCTAGCCACTGCAAAGGAACTCTAGACACATGTGCCACCATGTGCATCTGGCTTACTTGGGTACTGGGGAATCGAACCTGGGTCCTTAGGCTTCACAGGCAAGTGCCTTAAGTGCTAAGCCATCTCTCTAGTGCAAGCAAATTAATTTTTGAAGAAGGCCAAAAAGGAAAGGCTAAGAGGATCCTCTTTAATCATGCTGACACGCCTTCCTCAGACTGCTTAGCCATTCTTTCAGGCTCAATTCAAGTCTTTATGCACTAATCTCTCTGTGGCTTCATGTTTATATGCTTAGAGTTGCAGGGTGACAAGATATACTGTCTGCCAATTGAGACGATTTTTCAGGATGCCCAGAGGTCGCTGGTCTCCTGCAGTATTCTGTTCAATGAAATCATGCTCAACATCCTGCTTTAGTGCTTTTTAAGTTAAGATTTTAATCCTCTCTTGAAGCAAATATCTTTGGGAGCACATAATGGTATGATTTGCTATGAGTCATTTACCCTTTCATTATTAAAGGGTCATCCAAGAGATGGCTTTCAGGTTAGGGAGAGGCACCTGGCGCCTGGTACCTGACCCCGATAAGGAGGATAAAGAGATGAGGAATTTCTCAGCCAGATAAGGGGAATTGTCAACAGGGCTGGGGAAGAGGAGAGGCAGAAGTACCTCAGAAGCAAAATTTAAGGAAGCACTTGTCCTCAGAGTCATATACATCCAAGGGAGGCAACGTAGACAGAGTGACTCCTTAAATTTTGTGCCTTCCATACCTCACTTGCCTCACCCTGGTCCTGACCCTGGCTGGATGGTCCAAGTGGCACAAAGTACTTTCTGTTTCCCTTGTACCTAGGCCTGGCCTATGTTCATACGGTCATGATAACAATGCCAAGGAGAATGTTGCCAGTTTTTTTGTTGTTGTTGTTGTTGTTGTTGTTGTTTTTAGCTATTCCACATGCTTAACTTTCATATCATTTACTCATGCTAATCGTCAGGTGTTTTGCCCACATAACTTTGGGATGGAACTGCACATACTAGGCAAGTGCTCTCCTACTGAGCCAAATCTCCAGCCTTTGCTCACATAACTATTACTCCTCCATATAACAACTTGGCCAAACAAGCATTATCCCCATTTTACAGCTAAGGAAGACAAGGGTAGTGATTTATATTGTTGACTTGACAGGACCTACAATTGTCTGTGAGGGACCATCCTGGTTAAGTTAATTAAGGTGGAATGACCCACCTTAACTGTGGATGGCACCATTTCAAGGCTGGGGTCCTGGACTATATACAGAGGAGAGCTGGCTGAGCAGCAGCATTCCTCACTTCACTTCCTCACTGTGGGCCGATGGACTGTAATATGGAAATGTAAGCTGAAATAAACCTTTCTTCCCTTTGAAACTGATTTTTGTCAGGCATTTTGTCCCAGCAATGAGAAATTAACTAAAACAGGGAAGCTCCTTAAAAACTACAAAACTCAGGCGAGGCTGGGTGTGGTGGCGCACACCTTTAATCCCAGCACTCAGGAGGCAGAGGTAGGAGGATCGCTGTGAGTTCAAGGCCACCCTGAGACTACATAGTGAATTCAAGGTCAGCCTGGACTAGAGGGAGACCTTATCTCGAAAAACAAAAACAAAAACAAACCAACAAAAAAAACCCTACAAAACTCATCCCAAGTTCACAGAGTAGATAAGAAATAGTAATCTGAGCCAGGCATGGTGGTGCTCACCTATAAACTCAGCACTCTGAATGTGGAGGTGGGAAGATCTGAAATTCAAGTCTAGTCTCAGCTACCTTGTGAGTTACAAGTAAACCTGAGCTATATGAGATCCTGTCTTCAAACAAAACAAAAAACGCAAATAGGCAGAAATCCAAAGTGGGTTGGCTTAAATCCCATATCTGTCTTTCCTCTCTTACTATATTTTATATTTCTACAAGAAAATAGAAATTGACAGGTATGGGTGTGGTACAACTTGAGGCCACCTGAGCAGAGATTTATTATATTAGCACTGACCTGCAGTGACCCATGTTCTACAAGCATATTCATGCCACCTTTTACATGAAGCATAGACAGTGAAATGTTTGTGGACGACAAACTGGGTAGATGAACGACTAGGTGCAGTTGAGTGAGGTTCTATGGATGAGTCAGGGTGGATCTGTGTCAAAGAGCTACAGAAATTCCTGTTTCTAAGTTTTCATGGCAGTCTGGTCTTCATTTATTTTCTGTTAAAGGGATGAGTGGTTCCTATTTTTACAGCTATGCATATGAGAAAGTGATTTTGTTGATGAGCAGAGCTACAAGGAATTCCGGTTTGAGCCCCAAGAGCCACAGCAGGTTTTAGTGTGCAAGAAAAAACTGTCATTTATTGTTCTGTTTAAATGTAGGTAAAAATTATGGCAATTTCACATGGTCAAGGCATGAAGCTGGGCGTGGTGATGTGCTTGTAATCCCAGTGCTGAGGAGGCAAAGACAGGAGAACCCTTGAGGTCACTGGCTAGCTAGTCTAGCAAAATGTATGAGCTCTTGTTTCAGTGAGAAACCTTGTATTAAATAAATAAATAAATAATGTGGGGCATGATGAGGAAGGCATCGAACATCAACTATAGCCTCTACATACACATTCACATGCATCCTCACCTACATCTGTGCCCACACACATGGGAACACATAGAGATCCTGTATGGACACGACATATACAAGCACACCACAAAAACAAGCAGAGATTTCAAAGGTCAGATAGATAATACTTTAAGCTTAGCCAGCTATAAGGCCTCTGGCACACTACTGAAGGCTGTGACACAGCTATAGAAAATATGTCCTGAATGAGTGTGTTTGGATTCCAATGAAACTTCATTTACAAAGATGGTGGAGAATTGGGTATAGCCCCAAATCCTGATCTACAGGCATCACTGAAGTGTGATTCTCTTGAACATTTGTTTGTTCTTTTGCTTGCTTTTTGAGATTTGGTGGTGATGTTTTTTTTTTCTTTCCTTTTCTTTTTTATGATTGTTTAACTGTGAGAGGGATAAGGAAGTTTTTAAAAGTCCTAGATGGTGCAAACTTCTCAGAAGACAGGGAAATGCCTTGGCCACAGCACATACAATATAAAGGGCCAGCTGTTTTCACTCTGCAGCACTAGATGGAAGAACCAGCCGGTCTCATTCACAAGTTCCAGGCTTCAATTTGGTATTTCAAAAATAGAACTTGTTGCTGGAACATCTCTGTCTCTAAGCATTTGGAGGGGATTTTGCATAAATGTCATGGGCCAAATATGTCACATGTCCAAAGCTAATATTAAGTAAAATCTGAAGACCTTTGTTTTTGTGTGTGCAAATGAGAACACTGTATATGGGAAAGAAATGCTGAAGTAAACATCAGTGGATGAATTTATAGCTATAACTGAGTGTATTAGAGGGTACTGGCATGTGTGCATTGATTCACATTGGCTTTATGATCACTGTCACCAGACACCAGGTCTCCTATATTTTTAGCCTACATGGAAGTTCCTTTCTCATCTATAACATAAAAGGACAAACGAGATCACAGGCTTGCACACTTAGAAATGCCTCCAGGGGGCAGGGTGATAATAGGAGGCTATACCGTAATCTGCTCTCTTATTTTGCCTCTTAGAACAAAGTAAAGGATAGTTATATTTGCAAAGTTTAGCTTTGGCCTATTGTATTACCAACCTCTGACACTAGGACCTTGTATTGGTTATTTTACTTGTTGCTGTGACAAGATGACATACAAAAGCAACTTAAGAGAGGAAACATCTATTTTGGTTCAGAGTTTGAGAGGAATACAGATGAACATGGAGGGGGTACATGGCAGCAAGTGGATGCATGGTGGTGGGACAGTATGGCTGGGATTCTTCAATTCCTCACATTTTAGCCATCAGGAAACAGACACTGCACAGAAAGTAGGCCAAACTAGAAACCAGTAACCTATACCTCCTACAGAAAGTCTCCATCTTCTAAAGATTCTGATCCTTCCAAAACAGCACCACCAGTTGGGGACTAAGGACTCAAACACATTAGCCTATATAGGAGACATTTCACATTCAAAGCACAAACAACCCAAGGTTAGGTTTCTCTACATCTTTTCCATGACAGTTTGTTCCACATAATTTTTATTCAGGATGGGGGCTGGGCTGCCATAGGCATTATAAGACTTTTCATGGCATCCTTAGCTTCTTCCCACTAGGTAATATCAGTACCCATCCCCACCTTTGAAACAGAGGCAATCAAAAATGCCTATAGGACTGGAGGGATTGCTTAGTGGTTAAGGTGTTAGCCTGCAAAGCCAAAGAACCTAGGTTTGATTCCCCAGGACCCACGTTAGCCAGATGCACAAGGTGGTGCATGTGTGTGGAGTTTGTTTGCAGTGGCTAGAGGCCATGTAGTGCCCATTCTCTCTCTCAAAAAAATACAGAAATAAAAATAAAATATTTTTCAAAGTGCCTATAGACATTGGCATGTTTTCTGTAAGAGTCCAGATTGTTCCACGTGTGAAAACAATCGATGTTTTGAAACTACTTTGCAAACACAGGCTTTAAGGCATGGACTGTATCAGTGATACTTGAAGTGAAGTCCATATACCAACAGCATCACATTCTTTGGAAGCTACTTAGAAATGCACCAACTGACTCAGATTCTGGGAGGTGGGGCCCAGGGAGCAGTGTGTGAGCAAGCCCTCCAGTGACTCTGGTGTTCACTGAAGTCCGCACAGCACTGGAGTTGATTCTGAGATTCAAGCTTTCCTTCCCTCCTGAATGGGGCTGAGGACAAATGGGAATATTGCTGTGACAAAATACCTAACAAGAGCAATTTATGGGAGGAAGGGTATATTTTGGCTCACAGTTTGAGGGTATGCAGACTATCATGGTGAGGAAGGCTAGAGCATGAGGCAGCTGTCACATTGCATCCACAGTCAGGCAACAGACAATGATAAATGCTCAGCTCACCTTCTCCTTTACTCCCTTTTATCCAGCCCAGAACCCCAGCGCATAGGATGATGTTGCCCACAGTTAGGGAGGATTTCCCTACTTCACTTAACCCACTCACAAAGCTCCCTCATAGATATGCCCAGAGGTTTGTCTCCTGGGTGATTCTAAATCCTGTCAAGTTGGCAGTTAATATTAGCCATCACACTTCCTTAATCTATCTGGACTATATAATGATTATATGCCAAGTATGGTAGCTTTTTGTTTAGTTAACTAGATGCCACTAAATAACCTAAATAACCTAGGAGTCTGGAGAGCTGCTGTGATGTGTTTGCATATGGTATTAATGTTTAGTGAGTATTCACTGAAAGACATTTGGAAAAATTAGGAAGGAAAAAAAGATGAAACTGAAACTGGTTTATAATCTCCCTATTCATGTAATCAGATTAATATTTCTTTATTTTTTCTTTTCCATTTAAGTTATAAAGTACTTCCCTTCTAGAAATCATCCGACACACTGTGTATGTATTAGGCATGTGTGGGATGGTGCATGCCTGTAATCCCACTTGGGAATCAGAGGCAGGGGAATCAGAAATTTAAGGTGATCCTCAGCAGCATAGACCCTGTCCATAATAGAACAGAACCAGTCCTGGGATGATGGTGCAGCAGTTAGGAGCGCTGGCTGCTTAGGCATAATGACCTAGGAGGGCCTGAGACTGCCCCAGTCTGCATAAAGAACAAAATTCAAGAAACAAGAAATGTTCACCATGATTACCTTGAATAGTACTCACATAGAGAAGTCGCATAAAAAGCTGGGCTTCATCATGCACACCTGTAACCCCAGTACAGTCCACAGGAGGACTAGTGATTCCTAGTGAACACTGGGGCTTGGCAGCTCTGAGCTCACGGAGAGATCCTGTCTCAAGGAGCTATGGTGATGAACAATAGAGAAGGACACCTGAAGTTCTCCTCTGGCCTTGGCATGCATACATGCATAACACCACAGCACACATAGACTATATACACACACACAATAAATAAATAAATAAATAAATAAATAAATAAATAAATAAACATTTTACCTGACCTATGACCTCTAGATGCTTACAATTTTGAGGGTTGACAAACTGTTTCTGTGAAAAGTCAAGTGCTACATATGGTTTAGGCTCCTGTCATGTGATCCCAGTGACTGAAGTGTTTATACTCCAATGGTAAGCAGGCACAGATGATATGAAAGTAAATGTCTGGCCATGTTACAATGAAACGTTTATAAAGCAAGGTATACAGACTGAGTGGCTGAACCCTAATCTAAGCATAACCCCAGAGCCAGCATTTTAATGCCACCAAAGGAAATAAAGCTCCTCCATTAAGTGACTATTGTTCCACCTGGTAAGGAAAGAAGAGGGCTACAGTAGCATTCTACAGAACCACCAGTAAAGGAGAAAAGAGTGTCATTTTGGAAGAAAAGTCCACACCCTTAAGTATTCTTATATCCTTAGGAACATGTACCTATGTGAGAAAATGATTCCAGGACAATAAGCCAATTGCCTTAAAGCTACCATTCATAACTACGAGGAATTAGAACTTGGCATATATACATCTGCTAGAAAAGCCAGTTGAAGCTATGTTGACATTTATCTGAGATACAACGCTTCACGTTGCTAGCATAGATTTCTTCTGTGAAGGGAGACCACCACTGAGGCTGGATGTAGATAGAACCCCTCTGGTCATGCTTCAGCGTGCCCAGGTTCCACGTTGATGAAGGGGACGGTGAACTGCTCTGCACTGGATCAATTGTCAACCTCCTAGATCCGGACTTTCCTCTGACACAAGTCAGGAGAATTCTGTGAAATACGTTTGCACACATTGCTGCAGTCCTGCTGGCTTCCCAGCAAGCACTGGGGCTGGGGCAAGTTGACACTGCACCTTCTTTCAAAGTGAAGTGATGATCCTCACAAGACTTGACTTGCTGGTGAGCCTTCTTTTCCCGTGATTGGGCTGACTCACGAGATGTGTTGTAGACCTGATACCCTAAGAGGCAGCTCAAAACGAAAAAGTTGTTGCTAATCACTCCCCAGGGGCATCAGAGCATGGCCTGGGAATTTAGTCTGGGGAGCCTGAGGGCACACAGTAGGAATGAAAGCTGGAGGAAGACTAAAAGTTGGGGTTTTTAAGAAGGGAACCTGGAAGAAGGTCAAAACTAAGAGACAATCACAGCGAAAAAGTAGAATGGAACTTGCTTACAAATGGGTGGGGCTGGGAAATCAAGCTAGGACTGGTGCTCAGAACCAGGAAAATAATTTTTTCTTTTTGAAATTTTGCTTGGCAACTTTCATAAAGATAAACAATATACCATGATCAAAATCCTCTTCCACCACCCTCTCTTTCCCTCTTTAAAATCCTCCCCCCACTGAAGCCCATCTTCTTTCCAACTAGTCTCTCTTCTTTTATGGCATCATCATTTTCCCCTCCTATTATGCAGGTCTTGTGTAGGTAGCATCAGCCACTGTAAGACTATGGATATCAAGGTATATGGTCATAAATATAAATATGTGGAGGAACATTTGGTGTGCATAATATATTCATTTAGACACACAACAGTAGAATAGTAGTAGTTCCCCCTAGGACTTAAGACCTCCCAAGCTATTTGTGTGTGTGTGTGTGTGTGTGTGTGTGTGTGTGTGTGTGTGTGTCATAACAGATTATACTCTTCTATCCCCAGCTTGCATTACCTTGGGGTCCCTCCTCAGTGGGGTTATGCTATTCAGAATTGGGTCGTGGAGGCCTCAGTCAGTCCCTATGGGGCAGTGGGGTCACCATGCCTCAAAATATTCCTACCCACTCTGTGGCTCCTACAATCATACAGCTCCCTCTTGTGCAGTGTTTCCTGAGCCATGGCAGGCTTGTTGTCCATATGATTTAGTGCTAAGCTCTCTGTAGCCTCTGAATTTCTGCTTTGATAGGTTTTGATTGATCACCATGTCTGTCACCATGGCCCTGGAGCTGGTTGTCAGGCTAGCAGTGAGAACAGTGTTCATGTTGCCACTTCGTCTGCAGTTTTTCCTGGGCCCTAACAGATGGGGTAGGGGTGGCACATCTCATGGTGAGCAGTCTGCTTTCTTCTTGTCTTTTCAGTGGACTTTAGTTCTCCTCCGTTTTCTCTGCTAACTAAAATAAAGCAGATTCGCCAACCAAGACTGAGAGCAACTTGGGTTAAAGGGGGTATGCAAAGTTATTTGAGAGGCCACTCTTCCTCTCCAGAGAGCAGTGGGGGCTTCTTTCTGAAGTTTGAGTGTCCTGACCATGGGATTCTGACTTGGTTTCCAGTACCAGATGAGTTCTTTCCCATTGAGTGGGCCTCATGCCCAATCAGAAAACACTTGGTTACCCACAGAGGGTGCATGTCATGATTACACAAGTGTATATTTTTTGCTCAGCTGCTTGATTTCATAGTCTGCAGGCTCCTCTGCTTATTTATGCTATTAGTGACCATTGTCCTCCAGCAGCTCCCATAGTGCTCTCTAGCACTGTGAGGGCTAGCCAGAAGGGAGCTAGTTTCCCTTTAGGTTCCAGCATGGTATTCCAATGCCCTGTGACCAAAGCCTGTGGTGTATTCAGCAATAGGGTCTTCTCTTTTAGTTCTGGCGGGTAATCAAGTGTCTTGGCAATGGCCTACATTGTTTTGGGGACCACGTTGGTCCCCATGGCCAACAGCTTGCTGTGGGTGGCAACCCAATTCTGGGCCTGGGATTTACCAGCCAGAATCCATGGTCTTAAGCTTAAGCTTTTTTCCTCCTTCTGTTCCTATTGTCCCTCCCTCTTTATTGGTGGTTTTTATCTTGTAGAATGGTCATCAGAATGAGGGTTTCTATGGAACTGATTCATGTTGTCTTTACTTTTGTGTAATTCCTTCTCTATCCTCCTTACCCTCCCTACCACCTACCTACCCAATCCCCTCCCACCTCCAATAATCTGTCCCTCCCCCAACATGTAAAGTAACTCCTCCTCTCCTCTCTCCCTATTTCTTTCTTCTCTTTCCTGACTGTATGCCCATATTCCTGATGCTTACTACTATCTGCATCAATCTCCAGTTGATCCCAGTTGGGAACCACAGATGAGGGAGTACATGCAGCATTTGTCTTTCTGTGCCTTCATGACCTCACTTAGAATGTTTTTTACAACTTTGTCCATTTTTCCTACCAATTTAATTATTTCATTTTTCCTTACCACTGAGCAGAATCCCATTGTGTATATGTACCACATCTTCATTATCCATTCATCAGTTGATGGGCACCTGGGCTAATTACAGAACCTAGCTTTTGTGACTAGAACAGCAACAAACATGGCTGAACAAAGTATCACTGTAGCCAAGAGTGGAGTTTTAGAGCATATGCCCAGGAGAGGTAGAGCTGGATCAAATGGTAGATCTATTTTCATCTTTTCTAGGAGTCTCCATAGTGATTTCCATAGTGGTTTTACCACTTTGCACTCCAGGTAAAATATGCCCCTTGGGGCTAAGGGGGTATGTCTGTTATGGGGGTAACCAACTGCTCTCCATTTGGATTTGAGGCCTGCACCATGGGATGTAATTCATGCCTGGTACTGAAAACACAGTCAAAAGCCTATTGCTGGAAGGTGATAAGCCCTAGCAGGGAAGCTACTACTGTTGTTTGGTTAAATGGGTATATTATGCCCACCAAATTACCCTATAAACAGCTATGTTTATATCCATATGTTTTTGCTACTCTCACTTTTGGTTAAAGAAGCTTCTCTTTTCAGATGATGGTGATCACTGGGGAGGCTCAAAACTCATCAATGCCCTGCAAAGAAGTGACTGTAGAATGTTCAGCACCAAGTGAGATATACCTATCACATCCTCCAAGGCTCAGAGTCTGTTATGGAAGAGGTGATGGCAAGAATGTAAGAGCCAAAAGATGAGGAGGAGGGCTTGGGAATGCTGTCTTGCAGTCACAAAGTGGTCATGTCATTCATTACCTCACAGTGGCTGATGCTACCTACACATGACCTGCACAATTGAAAGTTTAAAAGCAAATTGTGGTATAATGTCTATATTGTGGAAGTTGTCAAGAACAAGTTTAAAAAATAAAATAAATAAGAAGACATGAACGTCGAGTTGGTGCAGTTTGGGAGTGAAATGGTAGAGAAGACACCATTGAAAAGATTGGTGTTAAATCACATGTGGTGGTGCATGACAGAAATCTCAGCGTTTGGAATGTGGAGGCAGGAGGATCAAGAGTTAAAGACCATCTTTGGCTACATAGTAATATCCAGGCATGACAGCCTGTCATAAAAGGGGGCGGATGTAGTGATTGCCCAGTTGCTGGGGTTGGTCTGGTTTTCTACCATCAGAAACAAGATGTGGCAACATTCACATAGGCAGAAAAGACCTTGATTTCCACCCAGTTAAAGTGAGCATCAAGCACACAGATGAGATATGGTTCGCTTGTTACTTTAAAAAATGTTTATTTATTTTCAAGCAGAGAGAGATAAAGAGAAGAGATACAGAGAGAATGGGTGGGCCAGATACTGTAAGGGAACTGCAGATGCATGTGCCACTTTGTGTATCTGGCTTTATGTGAGTACTGGGGAATTGAACCCAGGTCATTAGGCTTTGCAGGCAAGCGCCTTAATTGCTGAGTCATCTCTCCAGCCACTCACTTACTATTTATTACCACCTAGGCCTTGGGTATTTTGAATAACAGAAGAGGCAGCCAAAGAAATGAAAGCCTCATCTTATAGACTCAAGGTGGAATCAGCAATCTCCAAAAGCCTCTTGTTTCATTTGCACTGAGAACAGAAGAGAGATTGACTTCAGTCTCTCCTATGTGGTTGTCATATAAGGAATGTGTAGAGGTCCTGGAGATGAAGAATCCCATTGTCACAAATCTCAGATATATTTTCATTGTAGGCTTTGTTATTCCAAGTGTGGTCTATGGATTGGCAACATCAGCATCACCCAGAAGCCTATTAGATATACAGAACCTTGGGGCTGAAGTTATAGCTCAGTTGATAGAGCACTTGCCCAGCATGCATGAAGCCCTCAGTTCCAGCTCCAGCACCACATAAACTGCGGTGATGGCACACACTTTAGATCCCAGTGCACCTCAGGAGTTAGAAGCCTGAGTATCAGAATTCTAGGTTTTCCTCCAAGATATGACGCATTTGAAGCCAACCTGAGCTACATGAGACCCTTTCTCAGTAAGTGGATGAATGAACGAATCATTTTTCAGATGAAATATAGAATCTTAGCAGAGCATTGTGGCTCATGCCTGCTCTCCTAGCACCTGGGAAGCAGAAAAGAAAAATCACTGAAAGCTCAAGGCTAGCCTGGGTGATAGCTTGAGTCTGTCTCAAAAAAAAAAAAAAAAAAAGAAAGAAAGAAAGAAAGAAAGAAAGAAAGAAAGAAAGAAAAAGAAAAAGGAAAGCAAGCAAATAAATATAAAACAAAGGAACAACAATATAAACACTACTGAATCTCTCCAGGTGTGGTGCCACACCAGGCAAGAGGATGATCACTTCCAGGCCACAGTGGCCTATAGGGTGACACACTGTCTCAACCCAAACCAAAATCAAATGAAACAAAATATCACCAAACTATGAACAAACCAAAACCACCACAACAGCCTAAAAGGACAGATTGACTAGAACCTGCTGGCATTACTTCAGCTCCTAGCATCAAGAGCAGGACATAAATTTTAACCTTTTTCCTGATCATCCCAGGCCATTTTCTTTACAAAAGAGTAGATGTGCAATAGATTTAAGAAAGAGAAAACTTGGGGCGAAGGAGGTGGCTCAGCAGTTAAAGGCAATACATAGTTGTGGAGATAGCTCAGTGGATAAAGTGTTCGCCTTGTGAGCAGGGGGACCTGATTTTCATTCTTAGCACTCACATCAAAATGATGGATGTGCATGTTCTCTCTCATATATTCTAGCTTCAAATGTTTTGGTTTGCATGTGAGTTGGAGGAAGAGTCAGCAGCTGAGGTCACAAGGCCAAAGGGGGGCTGTGAGAGAGGGTGAGAGAGTGAGGAGAGGGAAAGGGAAGGGGGTAGTAGATAAGGAAGTAGAGGGGTGGAATACTGGGGTGGAATGGCCTAAGTGGGATCAGAGGAGGTGGATGGAGAAGAGGTAAGTGGGAGGAGGGTTCATCAAAACTAAAGATGTTATGAATAAGTCAGATGGAAACCTACTTCTTTGTTACACACACATACGAACATGCATACACACACACACAACAGACACATATGCAAAAATTGTTTTAGTCCCATTATCACATAGGAACACCACTCTGATACAAAGATCTAGAGTGAAGCCCCAAGACTCTATATTCCTTCCTTCCTTCTTTCCTTCCTTCCTTCCTTCCTTCCTTCCTTCCTTCCTTCCTTCCTTCCTTCCTTCCTTCCTTCCTTTTATTCTCCCTCCATCCATCCATCTCCCTTTCTCTCTTCTCCCCCTCTTCCTTCTTCCTTTTCTTCTTTCCCATCTCTCTGACAGAATCTTATGTACCCAAGGCTGGTCTCAAGCTTGCAATGTAGCTAAGAATGACCTTGGACTTCTGATTCTCCTGCCTTCACATCCTAGGTGCTGGGATTTCAAGCATGTTTTACCATACACAATTCATGCAGTGCTGGAATTCAACCCCAGGGTTTTGTGTCTTTCCTATCTTCCTTCCTTCCTTCCTTCCTTCCTTCCTTCCTTCCTTCCTTCCTTCCTTCCTTCTTTCCTCCATCCCTTCCTTTATTTCTTTTATTATTATTTTTTTTGAGGTAGGGTTTCACTCTAGCTCAGGTGCTGGGATTAATTCTCAGGCTGGCATGCGATCCTCCTACCTCTGCTTCCCGAGTGCTGGGATTAAAGGCATGCGCCACCGTGCCCATCTCTTTTATTATTTTTAGGGGGCATGGGAAAGTGGGTGGTTTGAGACAGAGTATCATACTGAAGTGGCCTAGAACTCACTATGTCATCCAAGCTGTCCTCAGACTTGCCCAGTCTTCTTGCCTGGGCCTTCTAAGAGCTGGATTAGAGGCATGGATGATCACACTGGCAAAATTATCTATTTCTACTAAAATCCCAGGAGCTGTTAAAACTGGTGTTCCTGGTACTGGGATCTTGTTCTGGCTTCCCTTCAGTTCCCAAGTCCTTGTGATCTCTTGAAAGGATTCAAACAAGACACACCTGGCACAGAGTGGAAGATGGCTCAGGTTTATCACAGAGTAACATAAAGTCCTCTTAATAGTGAGAATGGGCAATGCAAAGGGAACACTGGACAGAAAAACACTTTCAAGAGATTACAACAGACAAGGCCTGAAGAGACCATTGTGCCAATCTACATGTCTAGGTAGGCCTTATATCATTTCTTAAAGTCTCTTGAACAGAGAGCTTTTGAGGAGGCATAGTTTTCTGCCCACTGATTGTCAAATTCAGTTGGGTTTAACTCTTATGAGAGGAAGCAATGGTATCTTTTCTCTTTACCAGAGAGCCTCCAGTTACATAGTAATCTTATGATCATTTAAACAGTTTGAATGCAATGTTTTTACTCAGGGCTAGAAATACACTCAGATCCCATTCTTTGGACAAAGAGTGAAAACTTCTGCATTTTCAGTCACTAGTTTTACACATTTATGAGTTTATAAGTTTTCCTCTATGACCTTCAAGCATGCTAATATCTCACTAACTTCCTTAATATTCCCAGGACCATACTTTGGAAAATGAGTATGTAAGACAGCTTTTGGCAACTTTGCTGCAATGCATAAAGATGAATTTCAAAAGAAAAATCCTTCATTAAAGAATAAGTGCACACAGCAGAAGTAAATTCATTAAGTAATCTGTGTATGGCCCAAGAAATCACCGTCAAGTACAAAACTCGCTGAGAGATAAGACTGATCCTACTTGAGCATACCTGAGGATAGCCTTCATTTCTTGTAATCAGTCCTCAAAAATATTGTTTCTTATAAATATGCTTTTGATAAAGCTTCTTGAGCAGATTTTTCAAGGTTAATGACCCTGGTATGAACACAGTGCCAGACACTTTCTTTTGCCAATTAAGGAGGCAGCCATATGTTCCAATCATCAACAAGATATGGTAGAGTTTAACTAGGATGACCCAAAAGGCACCATAGTGCTGAGAAGATGTGACAGAGGAATGTGCAGCACTGAAACATCTCTGTCACACCCTCCAAGGCTCAGGGTCTATTGAGGAAGAGGGGGTGGAAAGAATGTAAGAGCCAAAGGAGCATAGGACCCCTTACAATGCAATTATCCAGACAGAAATTGACATCGATATACATGACTGTGTAGTGCCTAGCAATACCTTTACAAGACCCTCATAATAGAAGAAAAAGATGATGACATCAAATTAAAAGAATGACTAATGGAAAGAGGGAGGGGATATGATGGAGTATGGATTAATGAAGGGGAAAGTTGGGAAAGGGAGGGAAATATCATGGTTTATTGTCTGTAAGTATGGAAGCTGTCAATAAAAAATTAAAAAGATATGGCAGAGACTAGGCCATCTTAGGTGATCTAAAATGCCAAGACAGGTTTGGATGAGTATACACATATTGCATACAGCCATCACACAGGGAAAGCAAAGAGAAATTGTCCCAGTGTCCAGACACCCTTAACTCAGCCAAGATGACCCATAAAATTTACCATTGCACTCATGAAAAGGGTCAATAACTTCCCCAGTATAAATAGTTCTGGGCTACTCCAACCTGCAAATAAATGGATAGAAAAAAGCCTCCTATATGGGCCATTTAACATATATAAATACTACATAATTATCTGTTAGGAGATTTTTTTGCATTAAGCTTGATTTTAAATGTTATAAAAATATAGTTTGGGGGGCTGGAGAGATGGCTTAGCAATTAAGGCACTTGCCTACAAAGCCTAAGAACCCAGGTTCGATTCCCCAGTATCTACATAAAGCCAGCTCAACAAGGTGGCACATGTGTCTGGAGTTAATTTGCAGTGGCAAGAGGCCCTGGTGCATCACTCTCTTTCTATCTGCCTCTTTCTCTCTCTCTCTCTCAAATAAATAAATAAATAAATAAAATTATATATATATGGCTTTTGAGTAGACAGGTAAGTAGGCAGATAGATAGATATATAAGATAGATGGATAGAGCTGATAGAAGGAGGTAGCTAGATTTTTGTATAATTAGCAAATAATCATTTAGTTCCCCAATTGATTTGCATTCATAGAGGTAAAGATTGAGAAATGGTCAGTGGAAACTATAAACAACTGCATGTTTTCTTTCACATATTTCCTTAAAAATTCCAAAAACTTGTCTGATCATCATAGAAAATACTGACCTGATGAACCCAGACTTACAACTCAAAAGTGGGAATAAGAATGAAAAGGGGGTACCAGATGAATGAGGTTGGATCCATAATTCGAAGACAGAGTTTAACTTAACCTTTCATGACCAGAATGGACTATATGGTCTGGGGCCAACCAGATGGTAATATGTTCAGAACAAATGGACTGGGTACAGTGCTTGCTGGTGGAAATTATTCAAAGATAACTACAAATTATAAATCTACACCTAACTTATAGATAATTCCAAACCTGATGAGAAGGAAGGAAATCCATGACCAATAGAAGTGTTTGAAGGTAGTGATAGAAATAGAAGCAGAAGCAGATTATTACAGAAGAGAAGGGAAAGGCACTCCCAAGAATGAAAGTGGGCTAGAGAACTGCAAAAGGCTACAAGCTCTAAATGGCCCCTTGGGCATCGGCATGGCGAACCTATGCAGGTTATTTCTGTAATGTTCCCCTTCTCCCGCATGCACATATCACGGGCTTTCTCACATGCAATGCTTTGTCCTTTAGACGTAGCCTTGGCGGGAAAGGGTTTCCAGTCTTCTGTTAATCTTGATGCTTCTCTCTCCACATCCTACTCTCCTGTCACACCGTGTTCAGGTAATCTGCTTCTGCTTCTATATATGGCTTTTGAGTAGACAGGTAAGTAGGCAGATAGATAGATATATAAGATAGATAGATAGAGCTGATAGAAGGAGGTAGCTAGATTTTTGTATAATTAGCAAATAATCATTTAGTTCCCCAACTGATTTGCATTCATAGAGGTAAAGACTGAGAAATGGTCAGTGGAAACTATAAACAACTGCATGTTTTCTTTCACATATTTCCTTAAGAATTCCAAAAACTTGTCTGATCATCATAGAAAATACTGACCTGATGAACCCAGACTTACAACTCAAAAGTGGGAATAAGGATGAAAAGGGGGTACCAGATGAATGAGGTTGGTGTCCATTCTCTTCCTTTCAAGAACATATATAAGATTTTTATGTGTGTGTGGGTGTGGGTGTGCAACGAGAGAGAGAGAGAGAGAGAGAGAGAGAAGGGAATGGGCTTCTTATTGCTATAAATAACTTCCAGACCCATGTGCCACTTTGTGTGTCTGACTATATGTGGGTGCTGGGGAATCAAACCCAAGCCTTCAGATCATTTTAACCTAAGGAGCAAAATGATCTGGAAAGGAATGATCAGTTTCACCAATTAGCATGAACTCGTCCGGGGTTTTGAGTAGACACATGTTCCTCGGGGGCTTTAATCCGCACCAGCTTAGGTTTCAGCTTTGGGGGCTTTTGAGTCTCTTGCAAGTCATGTATCCATTGTCCACCTTTCTTAGATACATCTCTCATCTCTCAAGATGCATCTATCACGTCTCATCTCATTCTCTCTTTTTTCGGCTCCCTTTTTGTGACAGAGTTTCAAAATGCAGTCCAGGCTAGCCTTGAACTCACTATGTAGCCAAGGCTGGCCTCAAACTCTTAGTGATCCTGCATTGGCCTCCTAAGTGCTAAGTGTGGGTGTGCACGAGAGAGAGAGAGAGAGAGAGAGAGAGAGAGAGAGAAGGGAATGGGCTTCTTATTGCTATAAATAACTTCCAGACCCATGTGCCACTTTGTGTGTCTGACTATATGTTTTTGCTATAAATGGGTATGCATCTGTTAATTGTTGCTTTCTCCAACTAATAGCTGTGATCATTGGGGTAAGACTGTGGTATAACTTGTTTGCTTTTTACTGTTTTAGCATTTTGCTTTTTATCATTCAATAAGCATGTTTCATTTTTATATTTTAAAAACATTTTTCAGAAAACATTAATGTGATAATGACATTTATTTCTTGTGCTTGTTCAGGCAAGGCAAAAATACTTATGAATGAAAAGAAAAAGAAAATTATATAAGTAAAAAATGAAATAGATTTTTAAAAATATTTTTATTTATTTATTTGCAAGCAGAGAGAAATAGAGAGAAGAGAGACAGGGAGAATGGGCATGCCAGGGCCTCGACCCACTGCAAGCAAACTCAAAACACATGTGCCACCTTGTGCATCTGGCTTCACTTAGGTACTGGGGAATCAATTTGGGGTCACTAGGCTTTGTAGGCAAGTGCCTTAACTGCTGAGCCATCTCTCCAGCCCTGAAATGGATTCTTTTTAATGGATCCGCCCCTGAAATTTAGAGTGTCATGAAATAGAGTAGCATCTTTTGTTAACATTCATTTTACTAAACAATTCTAAGAAATGTATATGAATTGGTTAACAATTCACTGACATTTGATTAGACATCGGACACCTACCTAAGTCCCTGAGTTACACAGCCATAAGACACACAGATCAGCAGAGGATGAAAGAAATACACACATTAATGATTGCACTCAAGATTTCTGAAAGCCAGATGCACACAAAAGAAGATACTAGTTATTCTGGAGTATAAGGGATGAGAGTTAAAATCTTCAGAGAACGGAAATGGATCTTTTTTTTTTTTTAATCAACTTCTTTTTGCCTTCTAGTGCTCCCTGCTAATGTACCAGGAATAACAAAATAATTTGCTTTTTTTTTTTTTCTGTTTCTTTTTCTCATTTCTTTTCAGTGAGAAAAGGATTTTTTATGAGCATTATTTAGTATGTTGGAACAAAACAGCTTATTGTAATTCAAAATAATGAAACAGTTTTCTTAGCAAGTCAATGGTATGAAAAGATAGAAAAAATTTTCAGATACTTTTGAGATAATGGGTAAAAATAGAATATTGACTGGTACTAGATAAAAACTAAGAATCATAGTTATTTTATGGGAGTAGGACCTGAGATAAATGACCCATTGCACTCCACCCCAGCCCCAGCTGAAACCACATAGGAACTGGGGAAATGAGCAAGAGTGCTGCTTTCTTAGTCAATCTGATCTCAGGACAAGGGTGAAGGAGATACACCGAGGACACTCAACACCTACCAAACCAGAGATCCAGAGACTCCTAAGAGCCCATCACTGAAGTAGACTTAAAATGCAACCAACATGACTCAGGGAGTTTTGCAGAAGAGGGGCAGAAAGATTGTTAGAGCCACAAGTTAGGACATTATGCACAGAGGCATTGCCTCTCCCCCATAACTGACTGCTACACTCACAATACACAGAACCACAATCCCCATGGGGATGATCTGCATCTCAAATGCTTTGCGAGCAAATGCCTTAACTGCTAAGCCATCTTTCCACACTCACCCCTTTTAAAAAAACATTTTAATTAATTTATTTATTTGAAAGAGAAAGAGGCTGAGCGATAAATACATTTTTTAAAGTACCAAATAATTGGATTCCAAATACTTTATATGTTATCTTCCTACATCCATCCTTCCCATTAGGAAGCATACATGTTAAGACAGAAGGAAAGAAAAAAGAAAGGAAGGAAGAAAAAGAAACAAAGAAAGAAAGAAGAAAAAAGAAAGAGAGAGAGAAATAAAGGTGACTCATACCTTTAGTTCCAACACTTGGAAGGCTGAGGTAGGAGGATAATTGTGAGTATAAAGGCAAACTGGGCTGCAGAGTGAGTTTCAGGTCCAGCTGGGCTGGAGTAAGACCTTGCCTCAAAAGGGAGTGGAGAAAGGAAAAGGAAAGAAGGAGAGAGAATATGCGTCTGGAGTTCATGTGCAGCGGCTGGAGGCCTTTGGTGTGCCCATTCTCTGTCTCTCTTCCTCTCTCTCAGATAAAATAAAATTTGAAAGTATGTATTTATTTGTGTGTGCTCGTGTGCATAGACATGTGTGAGTATATGAGTGAAAGAGAGAGAGGAAGACACAGAGAGAGACCACCAGGATCTCTTGCTGCTGCAAAC
Organism: Orientallactaga sibirica; assembly: GCA_036365145.1. Taxonomy (NCBI): domain Eukaryota; kingdom Metazoa; phylum Chordata; class Mammalia; order Rodentia; family Dipodidae; genus Orientallactaga; species Orientallactaga sibirica. The sequence continues at coordinate 3,035,951 of JAEOAD010000982.1, forward strand.
ACACGCCCATCTGGCTTTTGGATGGTTGGGGAATTGAATCCAGGCCATCAGGCTTTGTACTTCTTAATAGCACAATAGGATGTGAGAAATCAAAGGAGCAATGCATTAAAACATTCAAATGAATATTCTATGGCAAGCCAAAGTATCCATCGGTTAGCTAGTTCAAAAAGATCATATTTTCAGATATAAAAATACTCAAACATGTATGTCTACAATCTATTCTTTCTCAGAAAACCAGGTAAGTTTCCTCCTTCAAATCAAGAATATAAGAGACAAAACAACAAAGAAGCGGGGCCTGGTAATGCAGATCTGTAATCCCTGCTACTGAGGCAAGAGGATATCAAATTCAAGACCCACCTGAACTACAAAGTGAGTCCAAGGCCAGGCTAGGCAACTTAGTAAGAGCCTGTTTCAAAGGGAAGAAAGAAGCTAAAAAGAGAACTGTGGATATAGCTCCGTGGCATCACCCTCGCCTACCATGCGCAAGACCATGTGTTCCATCCACAATAGAGGACCAAAGACAAAGGAATGGAGGAAGTCTGTGTTGGTCATATATCCCAGTATGTAATGGCATTAAAGTATTATGTGCTAGGAAAGCGCAAAGGAGCATAGCATGGATGTATCTTTTTCCCTTCCTGATATGTGTGCAGCAATTCAAATGACTAAGAATAACTTGGTGACTACAAGTTGGACTTACTGAAGCCAGATGGTCCACTTCCATGTGGTTCCTTCAATCACATGTCTGATACCTGGACTAAGATGGCTAAAGGACAAACTCAGGTGGGATTGCCTACTGGAACATCTTTATGTGTTCTCATGTGTCCTTCCAGCATGGAGGTTTGGACTTCTTGCATAGTACCTTAGACCTTTAGAGCTAGTGATCTCATTGAACAAGGAGGAACTTCAAGGATTTACATGATATACTCTCAAAATTCACATGGTGCCACTTCTGCCATCTTCTGTTGTTAGTAACTATCACAAACCTACTCACAATCAAGGAGAGAGGGCTACACACACCCGCTGATAGGAAGGATGCCAAAATATTTGCAGCCATGTTATTTTATTTTGATGTACGGTCTCATTCTATTGCAGGCTTACCTGGAACTCATTTTGTACTTCCAAGGTGGCCTCAGACTCACAGCGATCTTTTACCTCTTCCAACTTCCTGAGTGCTGGGGTTAAAGGTATGTGCTACCATGCCCAGCCCACAGTCATGTCTTAAAACCACTGCATCAGAGGATCAGATCTGAGGATCTACCACATCAGACTAGAGAGAAGAAGAAATCCCAAGATAGTTATGTCTATGTAACCTTAGAAGAATAAACTCTAAGCTTCAATATTGTCATGAAAACCACATTGTTCTCTTCCCAAAAGTCATAAATAATGTCATATCTTTCTGTTTGATATCCGAGTCCAGTTGCCTAATGTGTAAAGTGAAAGTGTTTTCTTTAATCTCAAGTGTCCCCTCCTCTTTCTTATGATATAATTTGAATTCCTTGTGGGTGAATAATATTCAAGTGAGAATGGAGAAGAAAATCTTTTCTAAACTAACTCTCATGACTTTGTTTGGAAGTATGCTTTAAGCAGTCATATGAAAACCACAGTGTGTGTGTGTGTGTGTGTGTGTGTGTGTGTGTGTGTGTGTGTGTGTGTGTATGTGTGTTTCTTCTCATTCTCTATTGCTGAGAAAGTGAACTAGGTGGAGATTGGAATGCAAACTCTGGAAAATGTCCACAGTCAACTGAGAGGTTGGGTAAAGAGAGGAGAAAGCTAAGCTTTGCCTAAGCTTAGCACGTTTGTACAGGGCAGCCTTCCTTGGCAAGCAGGAAGAGGAAAGGTTCACAAGTTCAGCGAACAGGACAACCAGAAGAGGCTCTGCTGGAAACACTGTCATCTTAATCGGGGCCATAGTCTCCATCATGTGTAGCAGCTGCTTTCACAGAGTTTCAGGGAAGTTTCTGACCCAGTGGAAGCCAGAACTCAATTTTCTTGTGTTGGCCTTTGAATGTGAAGAGGGAGGACACTCTTCTCTGTGAGTTCCGGGTAAGAGGCTTGCTACTGAGTTCTTCACATGAAGAACTCACTGGGCTAGTGTTCAGTGCTCTGCTTTGTCACGTGTCTTAAGTAAGTCAAGTCTGCCATTGGAAGGGGATGGTATCACAGAGGAATGGCAGGGAGCAGCAGACTTCGCACAAAGCCCCAGGCAACAGCTGCTGATATGGGAATTCGGGGTGTCTTTGAAAGCAACGGAGCCATTCTGGGCTCTTGGTGGGACTTTAATCCAGGAGTTAGAGTGCCTGATGGTCATGGTCACACAAAATTTCCACTGAGTTAGTGGCCTCCAGTTCTTATTATGAATTCAATGAAAGAAATCCACAGATCATAGAGGGTGATGTTTAGAAAGGTTTTATTACAGAGTTTAAGAGAAAGAAAGAAGGCAGAGCTCCTGTTGTAGGTGGGAGGGGGTCCCCAGAAAAGAGAAAACCCTCCTGCTGACTCTTATTGGGTCTTTTATGGGAATTTACTAGATGGGAACTGAGATAGTCCATTTCCTATGGCAGGTGTTTTGGAATCTTCTTCATATATTCCCATCTGGTTTCTAGGGAAGGGAGAGCTCTTTACGAAAGAAGAGACTTAAAAGTTAAAAAAAAAAATCAGATCTATGCCACGTGTTCAAGCCTCTTGTAATCTTATTTACATACTGAAGTCAGGTTCCTAGGGAAGGAGTAATCTTACTCACATCTTTATATCAGATTTCTAAAGATGAAGGACTACTTTAGGGAAAAAAATAAGGAAAAAAACTATTCTCTCCTTTACAGGCTCAAGGACATTTCCAACTTCTAGCCAGGAAAAAATTTGGTGGCAGGCTGTTACACTCAGCTGCCTAGCCAGTGTCTTTCTCACTCCCCTCCCCCTCTGAAGTGGTATCCCTAAGTGGCTCACTGGAGCCTACATTGTAATTTTAAATTTAAGTTGGAATATAAGAGTATAACTCAACAACAAATGGGTCTTCTTTGCTCCTGTTAGGTGACTCAGAGGAGTGAGCAGGCAACCTCAGGATATTCAAAGTTCAGCGTCCCTTGAAAAAAATATTTTACTTGACTATGGATTTCTTGTTGTCGTTGCTTGTGTGTGTGTGTGGTGTGTGCCCAGCAGGGGTACTTGTCTATAGTGGCTGGAGCAGAATATTGAGTGTCCTGCTCCATCACTCTTCCACCAGGTCTTATTTTTGAGCTGGAGTATCTTCATTGTTTCTGGAACTTATAACCAGAGTCTCTTTACTGATTCTGGAGCTTGTTGGGCTCTGACTATTGTTGAGACTCTGTTTTCGTGCAGGACTCATGTGGCCATGAGTTCCAGGTCAGCCTGGATTAGAATGAGACTCCGCCTCCAAAAATAAATTCTTCTCTCATCTAGAGTGAATTATTTGCAGGGTCAATCTTGTGCTGGAAACCGCAGCTGCTATGAGTTCATGAGTGTAACAGCCATGTCATACCCAGATGATAGCATTTCAAAGCCCTCTTCCCCATCCTCCTGGTCTTACATTCCTTCTGCCCCCTCTTCCACAAGGCTCTTTGAGCCTTTGAGGAGGTGGTTTAGATATCCTGTTTGAAGCTGATCACAGAGTAGTCACTTATTCTCAGCAATTTTGCTAGCTATACATGTCTGCATGTACTTCCCATTGCAGTAAGAAACTTCTGTGATAGAGTCTTCAAACAGCACTGACCTATGAGAACAAATATGCATATTTAGAAGTCAGTTTGACATGCTGTCCATTTAGACTAACCACAGTGGGAAAGATCCCATGTTTATGTTTATGGCATTTTGATAGGAAATAGAACAACAGAGCCAGGCATATAGCACTCAAAAGGCTGAGGTAGGAGGATCACTGTGAGGTGAGGCCAGCCTGAGACTACATAGTGAATTACATGTTAGCCTGGGCTAGCCTGGGCTAGAGTTAGACCCCACGTTTAAAAAAAAAAACATGCCACAACAGAGATAAAAGTAGCTTATAGGCCTAGTTAGGAAACCTGAAACACTTCCCCTAAATAAAATTAGGCAATACTTTCATTCTTTCGTGAATAAAGTAAACTTTTTGTTCAGCTTTGATTGAATATTAATTGAATTTAGTATTTCTCCTGTCTACGGCGGAGCATTATGTGTGCCAAGTTTTATTCAACTTTCATTTTCTGATAATAATGCAATTCTTAGCACATATCAGAGAGAGAACACGGGGTTTTTAAAAACTATTTTATTTACTTATTTACATGCAGAGAGAGATAGAAGAGAGACAGACAGAGAGAATGGGCATGCCAGGGTCTCCAGCCACTGCAAATGAACTGTAGATGCTTGTGCTACTCTTTATGCATTTGGCTTTACATGGATACTGGGGAATCGAACCCAGATCATTAGGCTTTGCAGGCAAGCTCTTTATCCACTGAGCCATCACTCCATCTCAGAACACATCTTGTAAAATTAAAAATATCTGCTGTTTCTGTCACCGAGACTAAACAAAATTAAGCCTCAATGTCAGATTCCTATACTGGCACCTAACTGCTTATAAGACCCTGAAATGAATTTTCCAGAACATGCTGGATAACATACATTTTCCTAGTATAATAGCCTTCTTTGGTGTGTATCTGCATATATTTTTTGTTTTGTTTTGTTCTGAGACAGTGTCTAATGTAGCTCAGGCTAGTTTCAAACTGGCCATGGAGCCAAGGATGACTTTGAACTTCTGATCCTCCTGCCTCTAACTCACGGCTGTTGGGAATACAGACAAGCACCCCTATTCCTGGTTTATAATGTACTAGGGATGGAACCTAGGGTTTCATGCATGTTACACAAGCACTCAACCAAGTGAGATGCATCCCCAGTACACAATAGCCTCATTTGATCCCTGTAGACTTCTAGAATGGGAAATAATTTAGAATTGACAAAGATAATAAGTAATGACAGTGAACATCTTGCTAGGTATTACTAGTTGGGACTGGTAGAAAGTTTGGATTATGAATCAAAGCACATTGAGTTTCATTCCTGGTTTTACCTCAAAGCCAATGTGCTTTCATAAACACATGAAAGTTTCTGGTTCTACATTTCCCAAGGGAAAGGATGGAGATTGGTTACTGCTTGGACTGGATGTTTCTATGACGGTCCCAGATCAACAATGACATAGCATTATTAAACTTTTGGTATAGATAGGTTTCAAGGCCTTATATCCATTGACTGCTAATTAGCAGTGAACTTGCTAGCAGCACACACTTAGAAAGGATCCTGATGATATACCAGTTGGGTAGAGATGAGCATGGGAGGCAGGCTGGAGGGCACAGCTAGGCTCTGATTTCCTGCAAGCAAAGTTGCAAAATCTGCTAATGTTGTTCTATATTTCTTCTAGTCCCTTGGGGGTAAGGGTGAGATAAGCTAAGTAAATAGGGTGTGTGTGTGTGTATGTGTGTGTGTGAAGGCTAATTTATTACATCCATACTTCCTGGGACAACTGGCACCAATTGGTACTTCCTGAGTCAGCAATGTCAGAGAAGAAGGAAGCTGGCTAGTGCTGACATATGCACATGCATTATTCCCTTGTGTTTTCATGGTATCCCTCAAAGGCAAGGTATGTGCCCTGTTTTGTAGATATGCAAACTAAAGTGCAGAGTGATTGGGTCGCTTGTCCATCACACATTTCACAGTCATCCACCCTGCTAAGGCGGAAGGGAAAAAGAAAAAAGAGAAAATAAGAAAAGGGGAGGAGGAACAATATAGGGAAGTAGAGGGAAGGGGTTTCTTCTGCATGTCCAAGCGGCAAAGCTAGTCTCACAGAGTGTAGAAGGCCGTGAGCTTCTTTGCTGTGCTCCTCCATCATCCATTGGCTGCCTTCTGGGGGTTGTCAGCTATTCCAAAGCATCTAGGCTTCCTTCTAGTGGTACCATTCTATTGAGTAGTCAACAGGTTCCACATGCCCCTCCTTCTGTGTTCTGACATAGATATTATATTGTTCTTTCTGCTAAGTAGAAAGTAATGGTATTGAATGGACCCAGAAAGGCATAGGTGCCCAAAATGCATGAAAGTCAGATAGGGATGTCAGAGGAAGAAGAAAGGTTTTAGTGGGGAGGGGAGGGAGAAAAGACAAGCTGTGTTGGGGAAGTGAGATCAAAAGGCATTTTATACATGTATGAAAATGTCAAAAATATTTTTTGAAGTTCCCATGATAAGACTCTTGTTTGTCTTGTTTTTTTGAGACCGGGTCTGGGTATATTCCAGGGGTGGCCTTGAACACACTGTGTAGCATTGAACTTCTGATCTTTTTAGCTCATCCTTACAACTGCTTGAATTGCAGGCATGTGCTATCATACCGAGTTTATGTGGTGCTGCAATGAAATCCAGGCTCCACGCATGTTGGGCAACAGAGGGACATCTCTAGCACTCTCTAAGAGTCTTGCTATATGAAAACCTGGCTAATGGCATCCCAAATAGAGTACTGAGGGAAGTTTTATTTCTGAGGGGGTATGTATGAATATAGTATGTGTGGTGTGTGGTATGTGTATTGCAGAGTATGCCCATGTATGTACAAATTTGTATGCACTGTGCACCATAGGAGAATGTTAAATAGCTTCTATTGCTCTCACTTGTCATTTCCTTGAGACAGACTCCCTTTGATCCCAGAGCTGCTGTTTTCAGTCAGCGTGACTAACCAGCAAGCCCCAGTGATTCTCTTTCTTGTCTCTGCTTTTCACAGGACTGGGATTACGGGCCTATGTGGCTTTTCTACACTGGTGCTACGAATTGAACTCAGAGTGAATTGGGCCCTCTCAGGCCAACCTATGCTTGCATGACAAGCACTGTTAACCGCCAAGCCATCTCCTCATCCCATGATGTTTTAGTCACCTTCTCATCTCTCATCGTTTGGACAAAACACCTAACTCAAAGCAGCTGATAGGAGGTAAGTATTTACTTTGGCTCACAGTCTTGATGGGAAGCTTCATGATGGCCAGGGGAAGCATGGCATGAGAAGAGGCTGGACATCACTTCTGCCACAGCAGGTGGAAAACAGCAGCAGGACAGTAAGCCTAACCCTGGCAAGGGAGAAGCTGCCCATAACATCCCTAAGCTGGTCACCAACAACACAGCTCCTCCAGAAAGGCTCCACCTCCCACATTGCCATCAGCTGAGGACCAAGAAAGATGAAGACATCTGATCTGATACAAACCACCACACCACGAGTTAAATTGTTTTTTAAGTAAAGAAACAAAATTCAGGGGCTGGAGAGATTGCTTAGTGGTTAAGGCACTTGTCTGCAAAGCCAAGGGACCCAGGCTCAACTCCCAGGACCCACGTAAGCCCGATACACAAGGGGGTGCACACATCTGGAGTTCATTTGTAGTGGCTGGAGGCCCTGGCACACCCATTCTCCTCTCTTTCTCTCTCTACTGCCTATTTCTGTATCTCTCTCTCTCAAATAAGTAAATAAATACATATATATTTTTTAATTCAGGCTGGTGAAGGAAGGTAAGATATTCAGAGACTGGGAAATGTCAAGAGCTAGTGGGGTTGGGTGGAGTAGATGTTCTAGCTGCAATTCTACAGCCATAGGGGATCTAGAATAGAAGACCAGAAGGTTCCTGTTAGTTTTAGGGGTTCCTATATGGGAGAACGTGTGTGTATTAACAATAAGGAAGACCCTAAGCTGAAACAGAAATGGAAACAAACATATGCAAGACAGAGCAGGGGTAGTAAAGGTAAGCCACTGAGTTTGGACCCACATGGAACTTCTTCGCATGTTACTGAGGTTGGTTACTATGGAGACCTCCATGATGGCAATGTGTGTCTCGCTTTCAAGGACGCAGGTTAGTACTTGTGGCTCTGGGCCGGCACATTCAGCCCCAGCTGTTAGACCTACTGCAGACAAGAAACCAGTAGGAGAAGGCAACTCGTCTCTACATCAGCTTCCCATTGCCCACTCTTGCTGTTCTATCCGTGAAAAAGAAGCAAGCAAACCAATTTCACCTGCAGTTAAATAGAGGCGTTTTCTTCTCAACTGCATTGTTATTGATGTAACCAACCTGAAATGATGATGACACAAATAATGGAGACTCAAAGGCTGTTGTGCCTCTAGAGTGTAAAAGTGACTTGGAATTTAGTCCCTGCTTCCAAATGCATTATCCACAAAGAATGTTGAAGTGACATCCAAGGCCAGTGCACAAGCCGGTGATTTTAATCCATCTTTGTGGAGCACACATTATGAGCCTGAGTGGAAGTATTGTGGGAGGACTTCCTTCGTTTGCATTCTCACACAACTCAGCAAGTGCATGCCATTTCTAGAATTCCGTGCTGTTTTCAAGCCCTTTAAGAGTGCTGTTATTCAGCTGGGGCTATAGCTCAGTTGGTAGAGTGCTTGGCTAGCATGCGTGAAGCTCTGGCTTCCAATCCCAGCATTAAATAAACTGGCCATGGTGGCACGTGCCTGTAATGTCACCACTGAGGAAATGGAGGCAGGAATGTCAGGAAGTAAAAGTCATCCTTGGCTATAGAGTGTGATTGAGGCCAGCCTAGGCTGCATGATACTCTGTCAAAAAAATAGAAAGAAGAAAGAAAGAAAGAAAGAAAGAAAGAAAGAAAGAAAGAAAGAAAGAAAGAAAGAAAGAAAAGATAGAAGATAAAAGAAAGAATCCCACTATTAAAGTCCCAATCTTAGACAAGTTAGACAGGAATAGCACTTTGAGTGTTAACCATTTTTTTAGTAGAATATTCTTTCTCATATGCCTTTCTAAGACAATTAGCTAGAAGCCAAGCCTTCCAAGAATAAGGCTCCACGAATAAGGCAGGAATGAGATACCTCACCTTGTGGGAGAAGAAAAAGACCAGACATGGAAATTTGCCAAAAATAAACTGTTATGGTCTGGTCTTACTTCCAGCTGAATAGCTACCCCAGGCTGTGAGTTAATTAATCTTCCCCTGGGGAGTGCATTTGGAATATCAAGCAATAAAATAGTCTGGGAGTTGACATGTCTAATTAAAGTTGAGTTTATTTACCATCATCACTGGTTCTTCTGCGTATCTACTCCCTGGACATCAGCAGCCCAAGGAACTAGCCTTAACTCCTTTCCATCATTGTCACTCTGTCAGCTTTAAGATTCACAAAAGAGCCTGGCATGGTGGCCAACTTCTGTAATCATAGCACTCTGGAAAGCAGAGGTAGGAGGATCATTGTGTGTTTGAGGTCTCTGTAACTTCATAGTAAGACCCTTTTTCAAACAAAAGAAAAGAAAATCACAAATTTCTCTGCAGGTTGGAGGTTAGCAAGTTTTTTTTTCTGTAAAGGGAAAGGTAGCAAATATCTTAGGCATTATGGGAGCCAGAGTCTCTGTTGATATTACACAAGTCTGATTTTGTAGTATGAAAGCAGCCATAGATAGTATTTAAATGAATTGGCATGGCTTTGTTCTAATAAAGCTTTATTTATAAACACTGAAATTTGAATTTCATGTAATTTTCACTTGCCATCAAATATTACTCTTCTTTAGAAATTTTCCTCAATCATTGTAAAAGCCATTTTTATCTCATGAGACTGAGAAAGTCGGCCTGAAACCATTTTCTTTTTGTATCCTGGGCTGGCCTTGAAATTGAGAAGATTCTTCCACCTTTGCCTTCCCAGTGTTAACTCCTCTTCTCACCAATATTTTTATTCAAAACCCAGTCCTCCTGCTGTTGAATATGCCATCAGACATGGCATACATCCATCAAACTTGGCATACCTACATTCCTCCCTCTGTCTTTATTTTCTTGTGACAAGGTCTAGCTATGAATCCCAGGTTGGCCTTGAACTCATGATCCCCCTGTCTCTGCTCCCCAGAGTATTGATTTTACAGGTATGTGACACCACAACCATAAATGATTTTTTCTTTATATTTTTGGTGTTTTGAAGCAGGACCTCACTCTAGCCCAAGCTTGCTTTGAACTCATGGTGATCCTCCCACCTCAGCCATCCAAGTGCTGGGATTAAAGGTGTGGACCACGACCAGCTTGATTTTTGTATTTTGAGACAGGATCTCGTGTAGCAAATCTGGCCTCAAATTTACTATGCAGCTGAGAATGACCTTGAACTTCTCATCCTTCTGCCTTCATCTCCTATGTGTTGAAATCTTGATATTTCTAATATCAAACTTGATATTTCTAATATTAAAATTTCCCTATCCTTTATACTCTATCCATCGCACACCACGAAATAGCTGTTCCTCTTAACAACTTCTCCTCCTTCTTATTTGCAATTTTGGGGATTTAACTTAGTGTGTTCTACCAGCCCCTCTCTCCTACTCTCCCAATTAAAAAAATTATTTGTTTGTTGTTTCAGAGAGAGAGACAGACAGACAGAGAAAATTGGCATGCCAGATCCTCTAGCCATTGCAAACAAACTCCAGATGCTTGTGCCACCTTGTGCATCTGGCTTCTGTGGGTCCTGGGGAATTGAACCTGGGTCCTCAGGCTTCACAGGCAACTGCCTTAACCGCTAATCTATCTCCAGTCCCACTCTCTCAGTTTTTGAGACAGTCTTACTAAGTCCTCCAAGCTGACCTTGAACCTTCTGAGTAGCTGGGGTTACAGGCTTACATCATTTCTTTTTGAAAAAGGGTCTCACTCTAGTACATGCTGACCTAGAACTTACCCTGTAGTCCAGGCTGGCCTTAAAATCACAGATGACCCTCCTACCTCAGCTTCCCTAGTGCAGGGTTTAAAGGTGTGAGCCGCCACCCCCAGCTTAGGCCTTCCTTTAAAGCCATTATTTCTCTTAGTGTACCACAATTCTCCCCAGACTAGAAGTCTGAGCATTATTTATGCTCCCATTTATCAATCCTTATACAAAAGCAGCACCCTAATTTGATTGCTGACTTCCATGTGAAGTATCCAATTTATACTCTCCTTTCCTGCCCAAGAAGTTCTGCATACCCAAATTAATTCTCATGATGCAAAATTTTCATCAAAGAACTCAATTCAGTGTCTACTAATATTGCATATTCTAGCCAAGCCTGTAGCCCCCTCTGTGTGCATAGATGCCATTTCCGCAGTGATGAAGTTTTCTATGGAAACAAATGTGCCTTGCCTTCCACAGGTAAAGCTGATATGCTATGAATGGGGCAGGAGAACCTTACCTCTATGCCTTTGTTCTTATTTGCCACCCCCACTGGTATCTTTTCCCTACACCTATGGACCTATCAAAGTGTTCATGATCAACCATGTGAGACAGCAGATTAGCTATTTTTACAAGATAATAATTAATGTTGGGGAGGAAAGGAAGCAATTGGAAGCCTTATCCATGCTGGTAGGAATGTAGATTGGTAGAGCTGCTTTGGAAACAATGTATCTGTCCTTCAAATTGTTAAGCATTGGATTGCCAGATGACCCAGCAATTCTACTTTGAAGTATGAATTGAAGGGAACTTGTTTCAACATGTCCATACAAAAACCAGTGTACCCGTGTTAACAGTGACATCATTTAGAATATTCAAAGAGTGGAAACAGTGCAAGTGTCCATCAACTGATGAAATGCATTTGTGTTAGGATAGCATTAGGACATAAAAATGAATTAGAGGAGGATTGTTGTGAGTTCAAGGCCACCCTGAGACTACATAGTGAATTCCAGGTCAGCCTGAGCTAGAGCAAAACCCTACATCGAAAAAACAAAACAAAAATGAATTAAAGGAGCTGTCTAGATGGCTCTAGGGGCTGGAGAGATTGCCAAGTGGTTAAGGCACTTGACTGTAAAGATTGATGACCTGGGTTCGATTCCCCAGTACCTATTTAAATCTAGATGCACAAAGTGGCATGTGCATCTGGAGTTCCTTTGCAGTGGCTGTTTCTCTCTGTCTGTCTTTCTTTTATCTAGCTCTCTCTGCTTGGGAACAAATAATAAATAAAGCTGGACGTGGTGGCACACACCTTTGATCCCAGCATTTGGGAAGCTGAGGTAGGAGAATCACTATGAGTTTGAGGCCAGCCTGAGACTACAGAATGAATTCCAGGACAGTCTAGGCTATAGTGAGACCCTACCTTGAAAAAAAAATAGAAATTAAAAAATAATAAATTGAAGTGAAGCTGTGTAGATGGCTCAGTGGTTAACAGCGCTTGTTGTTTAAGCATGAAGGCCTGGCACTTTCCTCGTTTGACTCTGCAGAACCAATGTTAATAAAGAGAAAAACTAGGTGTGTCCACTCATGTCTGTAACCCCCGTTCTCAGAGGCTCACTGACTGAGAAACATCAGCTCCAGGTTGAGGGAGATATACTGTCTCAAGGAAGTCTGAAGATGAGAAACAGAGAAGGGCACCCAAATTTTTCCTCTGGCCTCCACACCCACAACCTGCATGCATCTGCACACACACATATGCATATACCACACCACATATAGTCTACACACACACATGAAAAAATGAAGTAGCAATATATGCCAACATGAATGCACCTTGAAAACATTATGCTAAGTGAAAGAAGAGACACAAGGAATGCACATTATATAATTATATTTAAAATGCCTAGAATACTCCAACCTATAGAATTTGCAAGTGGATTGGTGGTTTACTAAGGCTGGGGTAGGGTGAGAAGTCAGAAGAAAACAACTGATAACCTCTAATAGATACACCATTTCTTTAAAGGCTGGTGGAATGTTCTAGAATTATGGTAATGCTTGTATAACCCCATTGTAACACTGAGAAAGCTGCTGAATTATAAAATTGGTGAATTTTATGGAGTGTGGATTATAACTCAAGAAAACTACTTTTTGAAAGCCTTTGCCTGACCAGATTACTGTGATTTGGCCATGAAAGAAAGCATTATCTTTATTTTGTAATTACATTATAATTGGTTCCACTCAGTTGGTACTAGAGCTTTTTTGTTATATTTTTTTCTGCTTGTATTTTAATTTCCCAAGCACTTTGCACATTCTCTTACTTTTGCATAGAGATGCTTGTGTTTGTTGGTTGCATTCAGAAGACAATTCTGAATGGTCTAAATGAAGTCATTGAAACTGAATTAGAGTGGGCGTTGGTAGGTTTTTAAGGGTATGCCCAATACAACTTGTCGGCTATGATACTGATTTGGCATAATGAAGTGGGAAAGAAAACAATCTGGAATTGCACTGGGACATTGATGCCTTTCATTTACCACTGGGATCCCTTGGACATTGGGAGACTGGGTGTGAGCTGTTTTACTGGTCTCTTGCAGAGTGCCTGGAAATAAGGCTACTTGGTTATACTTATGTTACAGTTTCCCTTACATAAATTCAAAGCATAACAAAACTATAGAGCTCTAATTTTCTCATTTATACATGACTCAGTTAGATGTTTTTCTTCATTGCTGAGACCAAAAACCTGACAAGAAACAATTTAAAGAAGGAAGGATTTGTTTTCTGGCTCATGGTTTGAGGTGATAGAGTCTACCATGGTGGTTGGAACATGAAGCAGCTTGCTCACATCTTTGTGGATCAGGAAGCAGAGAACTCTGGCCTAATACCCATAAGGCCCATCTCCACTGACACACTTCCTCCATTTTGGTCTCACCTCCTAAAGGTTCCATAACCACCCCAAACACCACCAGCAGCTGGGAACCAAGTATTCAAACATATGATCCTGAGGGGGGACATTTCACATTCACAATAACTCTAGCACATATGGGTGAGGGACTTTGTGTGCAGAGCACTGGACCCAAAGACCATTTAGTCTGTTCAGCAAGCAATAAATGGCAGTGATACTGGGTCTTCTTGCTTTTAACATATATAACTGTATATTATAAATTTCACTTCATAGCAAATTATTTTATTCTAAACTCCATATTTGGCACATGACTTCTTAAAAGGTCAATCAATAACATATGAAAGTTTATGTCATGAATTTATAACTCACGTGGACTAGATCAGCAAGGAAATAAGTATATAGGAAGCAATAAAATCCCATTGGTGTTTATCTTTTCTTTGGAAAGCATCCATTATCCACTCACAATTTCTTATCCAAGTAAATGTTCCTAACACAATGATTAACATGTCTTAATGGAATTCTAAGGTCCCAAGAGACTTCCTACTCTAGCATAGTATTCAAAGACAAGATTGAACAATATATTATGTTTTGACTTCAAGTCAAACCTATTAAATAATGCAGGGCTCTTGAAATGCTGACTTTCCACACACTGTTTCATACCCTCACGTTCAGGGTTACTCACAATTTTGGGGCCTCCCAGAGCCCAAATAAGCTCCCTAAAGCTAGAATTCACACCCACAGATATGGGATTATAGTTTTATTAAAAAGCATCATGCAGTTCCTTGCCATGTCCTGCTTTTGTATCTCTCCTAGGGACACAGAAAGATGGTGACCAATGATTCAAAAGCTCAGCCCTGCTGGTGTGTAATTTATATAAAGGATCTTTTTGATTACGTTGAACTCATAAAGGTAATGTGTGGTAAATGAGGGTGTCCTCATTTCAAATCCTTAATTTTGGGTTCATCAACATTCCATTATGGATGTAAGAGAGGCTCACGAAGACCCATTCCTCCTGGATGTCATATTGGCAGTTAATGGTTGCTGGGGAAAGGGATCCATGTTCATTAGTGGTGTAGACACCGGTAATTTGCCCATGTTTCACTAAATGACCCTCCCACCCATGCTCATGCAAGCAACACAAATTAAACTCAGTGGGCCATAAAAAGGTGTCAAAGTAGAATGATGGAAAAAAATTGGGAAGAAGGAAGAGGCTCCGTGTGAGAGGGAGGGGGATAAGAGAAGACAATAGGGGTAAATCTTCTCAAAATACATTATATACATGTATGAAATTGTTAAAAGAATTAATTTTTACACAAAGATTTTTAATTTTCTACAAAGATTCTTTTCTTTATTAGCTTTCTTTTTTTATTTTTTAAAAATATTTTTATTAGTTATGTATATAGTATATATACAGCCATGATGGTACCATCATTAGCCTCTCCCTGTCCCAAAGATTCTTTTCTTATGTGGGGTGACATAGTCACAGATTTCAGGGACTAGGCCACGAACAGATACAACAAAGAGGACCTCTCCATTTGTGGGCCTCCTCACTGGTACTTTTCAACCTTGCATTAGTCTGAGCATGGATGGAGAATATCATCTATTTTGTCAGCTATGATATATTATCAACTTTAGCTAGCTCTACAGCTAAGTATTGGTGTGCCCATTTCACAGATAACAATACTAAGGTCTGCTGTGTGGCCGATTCCTCTCAATTGAAATATTCTCTTTTTTGAGAGAGGAAGGAGGCTTTGATTCAGGAAGTCAAGTCTTAAAAGACCTAAAATTTACAGGTCACACAACCACTCCCCAAGATTCCCTGAGGGGAGGAGCAGAAGGAAGTTCCAGAGACTCAGGAAGTCAGCAAGTCTGGCAAAGGGTTGCAAGACCCTGCCCTAAGGCAACAGCTGCTTAGAGATGAGACTCTCAAATTTTGCTGCCTGCAAGTGGTGCAGTATGCTAATAGGAGTGCAGCTCCTGTGAGTGGTCACTTATGCTGGGGTGGACTTTTTTGAGTCATCCATTGCTACTGTAAGCAACCCCTCATTCTGCTCTGTGAGTAAACCCAATAAACTCATTGGTTCACCAAAACTGGTTGTGTGCAATCATGTTTTGCTCTGTTATCTGTGCCCTATCTGTATTCGCATCACCACAGAAATAAAGTTTCCTGTGACAGGTCCTAGGAGGTGTTGTGCCTTGCCTAGAGTCCTATAACTATTAGTCCAGCCTCATTTGCCTACAAAATACATGGGTTTATTTATTTATTTAACAAATAAAAAATAAATATTTATTTAAATATTTATTTACTTTTATTGATGTATTTGAGACAGGCACTCATGCAGCCCAGGCTGGCTCACTATGTAGTTGACCTTGACCACCTATCCTTCTGCCTCCACCTCCCAAGTGCTGACATTACAGGTATGTCTCATAAAGTTCATCATTTGAAACATGACTAATGAATTCTACTTGGCCTCTTGTGGTCACTACAACCATTTCCATCTGGTACTGTTGACTTTGACCTCCTCTTCTCACTTCTTTCTGTGTAGTCTCATGGTAAAACTCTGGTAGAGGGCCCGACTTTTTTTGTTCAACAAGGACTCAAATAGCATCTTGCCCATCTGTCTGAAGCAGTGCTCACTATGAACCAGGTATGATAGATCATCAGTTTTATCTTTTTGTTATTATTATTATTATTATTATTATTATTATGTTTTTGTTTTTGTTTTTCAAGGTAGGGACTCACTCTAGCCCAGGCTGACCTGGAATTCACTATATAATTTCAGGGTGACTTCTTGAATGCTAGGATCAAAGGTGTGTGCCACCTCACCCAGCTTATTTATTTTTTGTTTTAATTTGTTGGTGTGTATATAGTATGTATGGTGTAGTGTATTGTGTATTTATGGTGTGATATATGCTATGTGCCAATGTGGCACCCTATATGCACGTACCTACAGAGGCCAATAGAGAACATAGGGTGTCCGCTCCACTGCTCATCTCCCTGTTTTTCCTTAAAAGTGAGTCTCTTACTGATTCGGGAGCTTACTATTTTTTGTAAGCACCAGTGATTCTCCTGCTTCGGCTCCCCACAGGACTGAGGTTACAAGCATATATGGAGCCACACCCAACTACTTACCTGGACTTGCAGAGTCAAACTTGGGTGGTCCTGGGCCCCCTCAGGCCCTCATGCTTGTACAGGAAGCTCACTTAACCATTGAGCCATATTTCCAGAGCATATTTTATTTTCTTTTTTAAAAAAAGATTTTATTATTGGGCTGGAGAGATGGCTTAGCAGTTAAACGCTTGCCTGTGAAGCCTAAGGACCCCTGTTCGAGGCTCAGTTCTCCAGGAATCACGTAAGCCAGATGTACAAGGGGGTTCACACATTTGGAGTTCGTTTGCAGTGGTTGGAGGCCCTGGCACGCCCATTCTCTCTCTCTCTCTCTCTCTCTCTCTCTCTCTCTCTCTCTCTCTCCTGCCTATTTCTGTATTTCTAGCTCTCAAATAAATTAATAAATAATAAAATAAAGATTTTATTATTTGTTTATTTATTAGAGACAGAGAGAAGGAAAGAGAGAGAGGGAGAGTGAGAATGTGGGTGCCAGGGCCTCTAGCCACTGCAAACGAACTCCAGACACATGTGCCCCCTCGTGCATCTGGCTTACGTGGGACCTGGAGAATCGAATTGGGGTCTTTAGGCTTCACAGGCAAACGCCTTAACTGCTAAGCCATCTCTCCAGCCCACATATTTTATTTTCTGAGACAGGGTTCCATGTAGCCCAGGCTGATCTTGCTATATAGTCAGGGATGGCCTTGAATCCCTCTCTGCCCATCCAGTGCTGGGATTACAGGGCTGTATAACCACTGCCAGCTCAGGTCAACAATTTTAAGCCATTCTGTATATCACTGAAAACACATCCACAGCAGATTTTAAATTTTAGTAGTACAGTGTGTGCTGCATGTCAAAAACTTCAAGCAAATAGTTTCCCATACCCCTAATCTCAAATGTATTTAAAATGTACAAGAACATAAGGTACAGATTAAAGATTTAAACAATTATCTTTTTCCTCATCCAAGCGAATAGGTCTGATTTTTTTTTTAAACCTGGTTCACTAAGTTTAGTAAATATAAGCAAAGAGACTTCATGGTTTCCAAGAGATAAACTGAGACATAGAATGAATATTTGGCCCAGGAAGAGGGAAAACGAATAGCCCAAAGAGTCCCAGTCCAGGTTAGCTACTTCTAAACGCTATGAACCAGCCCTGACAAATGTGCACTAAAATGGATATGCAAAGATTTGTGTGTCCTATCAAATTTGTCTGCCTGGTTTATTTGGATTAGGCTTAAAATTCTCAGAATACCCAAGTAAAATTTTGAAGACTTACTATCCTGAGAATGGGTATAGTACATTGGTAAATCAAGAGATTATTGTCTTTAAAGATGGAAGAGAATTGGGGCTGGAGGGATGGATTAGCAGTTAAGGCGCTTGCCTTCATAGCCAAGAAACCTAGGTTTGATTCCCCAAGACACACATAAGCCAGATGCACAAGGTGGCACATGCATCAGGGGTTTGTTTGTAGCAGCTGGAGGCCCTGGCAGACCCATTCTCTCTCTGTCTTTCTCTCTCTCTCTCTCTCTCTGCCTTTTCCTCACTGTCAAATAAGTAAATAAAAATATTGTAAAAAGATGGAAGAGATTTGAATATATCTATGTTAAAAGGGCAGAAAAGACGACAGAGTTAACAACAGAAGAGAAACAAAGGCCACTATCTAGAAAGACCCAAACCATCAGGAAAATGGGAAACAAATTGTGGTAGCCTTGGCAACTCACACGTATAATTCAGCATTCAGGAGGCAGACTCAGGAGGATCTCCCCAAGTGTCCAGGGCAGTCTGGTCTACATAGAAAGGTCCAGTATAGCCAGGTCTGCGTGTGTGCATGCACACGCACATAAACACAAGACAAGAAAATATTCAACTAGGCATGGTGGCACATGCTTGTAATCCCAGCCCTGAGGAGATAGAGGGAGGATTTGGAGTTTAAGGTCATCCTTGGCTGCATAGTGAGTTTGAGGCCAGCCTGGGCTATGTGAGACTCTGTCTCAAACAAACAAATAAACAAGCAAAAGAAAAGCAGAGAGAAAGGAAGGGGCAGTAAAGAGAAAATGTTTGGAGGCTCTACAAGAGACAGAAATCCTCTATAGCTTGCTTGTGGCAGTGATTTCATGGGTGTGAAAACTATGCAGTGGGATATGTACATAGAGGGGACTTAAGGGTGGGAAGGGGGAGAAAAGGGAAAAGAGTACATAGAATATCATTCAGTTGCACATGAGATGGGTGAATTTCATGGTATATGCATTACATCCCAGTAACACTGTTTATAAATTATGAACTGTATATTTGAGGTGTATGTCATGTATTGTGCATAAATTATGCTACAATAAAAGCAGCTTACTAAATGACACACAGGGTTAGGGGTGCTTGGAGTGCCATGGCTTGAGGGAAGAGTCCCCAAGGTAAAGATTGGCAAATAGGAGGGTGATGCAGGGAGGTGAGTGTGATCGGTCACCGTTGGTCTGAACACTTTCTTCGATTTTTCTCCTGGCATGTCTGCCCAAGCAGTATATGCATGCACCTCTAAGCCCATGAGCTCAACTCTCCGCTAGAGACATCAGACACCCCTGCCACCGTTTGAAAGTTCTAAGGGCAGTGTTTCCCAGCCCTAACCTTCCCCTCCTGTCAGTAAACTCTGCCCCGCTTCATCCTGTTGGTATTCCTGTCACACAGAGCTTCCAGAGCCTTGGCTGCCAATTGGCTGGCTGTGCTTTGAGCATGTTCTCTTTGATTTCTTCCTGTCGCCCTTTCATCACAGCAGCTCCAAAAACAATAGGAAAGTGGGAGTCAAGGCTGAGTCACAAAGCTCAGCCTGGGAGGATAGCCTGAAAGATAGATAGTGATCTGCAATCACCCCTGTGGTTATCAGCAATTTATTTAAACACTTACCAGGATATATTTTGCAACAACCGGACTATAAGGAGAAGCCTGGGCTTCTGGAAATGGCTCCGAGTCGCTGAAGAGATGTGCAGCTTCTAATTCTTGGTGTTTGTTTCCTGGTGGCAGTCACTGGAGATACAGTGTGTTTTCTTTACACACCCATTATGAGGGAAAATTTGACTTACCACAGCTGAGTGAATGAACATCAGATTGGAATGCTTCCGATGATAGAAATTTTAAATTGAAGTCACTTTTTTTCCAATCCATAAAAATATGTCTGTAATCCTAGCACTTGGGAGGTGGAGGTGGGAAGATTAGGAATCCAAGGCCAGCCTAAGCTGCATAGTAAGTTTGTGGTGAACTTGGGCTATGTGAGACCCTGTCTCAAACAAAACAAAGTGAAGCAAAGCAAAACAAAACAAAACAAAACAAAACAAAACAAAATCTTCCTTGGAACATATTTACATAGCTGCTGTCTAATTTCTGGTAATTTTAATGTTAACAATAATCTTTTCATCCCTCTGAAAAAACGGGAAGTTGTTGTTAAGTAGCAAAGTCAAGCATCTTTCCCTGGCTATTTAATTGAAAGTCCTTTGGGAGTCATGAGTCTTACATGTGAATCTAAAGCTGAGCAGGGCATCCACTATTGAATTACAGCTCCTGCAACTTCATTGTAGAAAGAAACTTTTTTTTTTTTTACTTTTTTTTTTGGAGAGAGGCACAGAGAGAGAGAGAGACAGAGAGGGAGAGGGAGACAGAGAATGGGCGCTAAAGCAGTCTCTCAGCTGCTGTGAACGAAATCCAGATGTGTGCGCCCCCTTGTGGGCAAGTGCGGCATTGCGCCCTTGCGTCACTTTGCATCTGGCTAAACGTGGGACCTGGAGATTGGAACCAGCGTTCTTAGGCTTAGCAGGCAGACGCCTTAACCACTAAGCCATCTCTCCAGCCCAGAAACTTTTATATATTAAAAAAGTGATGTGAAACTCTCTAAATGACAGACAATAAACAAATTGTCATCCTTCTAAAGGTAGGCATGGCACAACAATGTCCATTTGGGATTCATGCCTTTGATAAAATGGGACCCAACTGTCCCTTGTCACCCAATAAAACATGTATCTGCTCTATGTTTAAATGTGAAATGTTTAGGGTAGCCTGGAGACATGACTCAACAGGTTAGAACACTTGCTGTGAAACTATGAGGACCTGAGTTCAATCCCTAGTACCCATGTACTGAGCCAGGAACGGTCATGCAGGCCTGTAACACAAGTGCTGATGGTGGCAGAGACAGGAGGATCGCTGGGGGGAAAAATGCAAGTTCCAGATTCAGTGAGAGATCCTGTCTCAGGGAAATAAGACAAGAGTGATAGAGGAGGACACAGGGTGCAGTAGCTGGGACTGCTGGTTCATACCAGTAATCCCATCACATTGCCATGTACTGGTAGAGGCAAGAGGATCTGGAGTGCAAGGTCATCCTCAGCTATATTAGTGAGTTTGAGGCCAGCCTGTGCTATATGAGAGCCTCTCTAAAAGCCAAAACAAACATCAATGATATAGTAATCACTACATGCCATAAATATAACATGGATGTATGTAAAAGAAGTATGCTAATTCAAAGGAGCCACACATACAAGGCCACACACTGTATAATTCTACTTGCCTGAAATGTCCATGCCAACAGGAAATAGATTAGTGGTTGCTAGAAGCTGGGGGTATTGGAGAGAAGAAATGACTGCGAAATGACAGTGCAAACATTCTAAACCTAGACAGAAGTGATAGGTGAACAGTGTTGAGAATATACGGAATTGTACACTTTAAAGTGGTGACTTTCATGTTATATGACTTTGACCTTAATTCAAAAAGATTTCAGAGACCAGGGAGATGGCGGAGTTGGTAAAAGTGTTTGCCATGCAAACATGAAGACCTTGGCTGGGCATGGTAGTGCATGCCTATAATTCTAGCACTGGGGATGCTAGAAACAGCAGACTCCTCGGGGATTGCTGGGTAGTTTGTCTAGCCCAATTGGTGAGCTCAAGGTTCAGTCAATGAGAATGTCTCAGAGAAATAAGATAGGCAGTTTCTCACAGACTCACTGCAGAGCCTGCCCTGTTTTCTGAATTTGAACTCAGAAAGAGTAACTTTTCTCATTTTTTACTTCTTTCCCTTCTTCAGATGCTGCCTGAAATCCTAAGCATGTTTGCCTTGACACTAGGTTTTCTCCACCTTTTACTCAATAAGCCTCCTTTGACTTATTCATAAAGAAGGAAGGAAGGAAGGAAGGAAGGAAGGAAGGAAGGAAGGAAGGAAGGAAGGGGAAAAAGAGAGAGAGAGAGAGAGAGGAGAAAAGCAGAGGAAGACACCTGACATCAACATCCGGCCTCCACACACATGTTCACATGGACTTGGACTTGCACAAATATCACCACACATATGAACATACATATATACTCTCACCACACACACACACACACACACACACACACACACATACATTCTGGCCTGTTGAAAGAGTGCACCCATGTAACCCAACACTATAGAAGACGAGGCAAGAGGATCAGAAGTTCAAGGCCAGCCTCAGATACTTAGCCAGTTATGGCCAGCCTGGGCTACATGAGATCCTGTCTCCATAAAAAAGGAAGAGGGAGGGAAGGAAGGAAGGAAAGAAAAGAAAAGAAAAAGATTTTTGTATGAATGTTATTAAGACAGGAGATTTTAAGTGTTCTTAGCACAAAGTATGGGAGGTAATACATATGGCAATTAACTTGACTTACCCATTCCACAATGTATTCATCTTTCAAAACATGTACATGATTTTATATATATGAACTGGACTGGCTAAATAAATTTACAAATAAAAAACCTTTCCCTCAAAAATTTAAAGTCAGAATAAATTGTCGTGACACCACATAACTTTTTTTTAACAAAAATAAGGTGCTGAAAATATTATCAAAAATTAACATGAAAAAAGTAGCCTGTCTGATGAGCGTATTAAAATCTTTCTATTTCTATATTAAAAAAGTTAAGGCCAAGTGTGGTGACACACACCTTTAATCCCAGCACTCGGGAGGCAGAGATAAGAGGATCACTGTGAGTTCAAGGCCACCCTGAGACTACATAGTGAATTCCAGGTCAGGATGGGTTAGAGTGAGACCCTACCTAAGAAAAAGACAAACAAACTATAATATATATATATATATGCATAAAACAGGGACACTTGTAGCCCAGACTGGCCTCCAACTTCCTATATAGCTAAGGATGACCTTGACATGACCCTCCTATCTCCTTGACCCTCCTGTCTCCATGTTCCAAGTGCTAGGATTATAGGCATGGCCATCAGGCCTGTTTCATGCAGTGTTGGGGACCAAACCCAGGGTTGCATGTGTGCTAGGCAGGCACCTACCAACTAAGCTATATATTGAGCCTTCATTCTGTTAATATTATGTACACCATCTAAAAGTCAAGTAGAGGAGGGCACACATATAAACAGAGCCCTGCTGAGCTAGGGATGGGAATGCAAAGGACAAGTAGGACTACTTTTTCCCAAAGACCTCCAGTGTGGTAGAGAACAAATACTGACGTCAGCCTTACAGCAGGGGCCATACCTTCAATTGGCTTGAATTTCAAGGAAAACTTAAATAGTAAGGTAAGGAAAGGCCAGGTTTCTATGCCATTCCTTTACTCCAAGATACCTAGTAAGCACCCCCACTGAGCGAATAAAACACAGAACTAGTGCAAAGAAGGATGCCAAGGGAGACGTTTAGAGTTTAAGGAAAATGCAAAAATTCCAAAAAGTGTACTTTGTCATCCATTCTGCATTTTCTTAACCTAATGCACGAGTGAGCAGCATGGTTGTGAATGCCAGCAGACAGGAAGAGGGTTTGCACAAAGCCATGAAAGCTAAAGGAAGCTCAGACATGAGCAAATTGATTTGCCCAAGAGTCAGTGAGTGAGACTTCTAAGCTCACAGCCTGATAGGGTCCATTTTTGAGTGCATAAAGAAAGGTTTCATGATGAATTGTTTTCTAGGTGATAACGGGTCCTCACAATAAAGAGGTGATGCCAGATGTGAACGTTGTGTTTATCATAGATCCCTAGTAGGTAACGATGGGAAGATTTCTGTTAAATGCTACAGACTCAGTCTTTCCCCTGCTTTCTCCTGCTAACACGTCCCATGTGAAGGTTACTATGGGAAACACTTGCTAGCAAAACAGTAGTCTTGTCTGCAACCCGGGAGATTCCAGTGGCAATGCTATTGTGTTCAGGGACATGGCCCTCTGGGATTTCATCCAAGCTGTAGAAAGACAGCTTTGTGGAGGGGGAGCATTTTATAAACAAAACTGAAAGAACAGGGTGTTCACTTACAGGGCTGGGAAAATAATCAACTTGGATGGATGAGAAAAATGACAAATTTTGAACATCAGTCAAATGAAAATTTATTGTGTTTCACTTATATAGTCATTTTAAAATTATTTCTTGGGCTCAATTCATGAAAAAGTATAATGTATTCAGGATACAGATAATATGAGAAGCATCTAGCTCATTTTCAAGGGCAAAATTTTGTAAAAAGAAATACATTTCATGCTTTGGCATGAGTCTTGGAGAGAAGTGGTTCTGGAACAAACTATAGCAGTGAGTGGACAGAAGATGAGAAAGTACAATGTGTTCAGTTGGGTTTGCTAGAAATAGAACTGAGACCAGGATTTAGGTGCCTGGGAGTTTTTAGGTCATTCTGTCAATATTGTCAGGGTGAAAGGAACCAGGGAGAGCGGGAGACTGGATGGAGGTAAGAAAGGATGGGAACTCTGGAGCTTGAGGTGACCATAGAATAGTCCTTGGAGGCAGGAGGACTGCCTTTGATGCCCCTCACCTCA
Source organism: Orientallactaga sibirica (assembly GCA_036365145.1). Taxonomy (NCBI): domain Eukaryota; kingdom Metazoa; phylum Chordata; class Mammalia; order Rodentia; family Dipodidae; genus Orientallactaga; species Orientallactaga sibirica. The sequence goes on from JAEOAD010000982.1 coordinate 3,060,325, forward strand.
CTTGTGCTCTGCAGGAAGGGAGCAAGCATATAACTTCCTTATGAGAGAATTCCCTTTGGCCTGGAGCACTTCTCTGCATAAGGGGCAGCTGAGAGCACCCAGAAGCTGAAGGAGGACATATCATCCAATAAAGAAGACTCAAGCACGACACCACCAAGATCTACTCCAGTGATTTACACAAAGCCACTGACAACTTAGTGTCACAATCAAGACCGAATCCCATCCTTCAGCCTCATCCTGTCTGGTCAAGTCCATTTTTTTTAACTTTAAAAATATTTTCTTTCTTTCTCTTATTAGAGAAAAAGAGGCAGAGAGAGGAGGAGAGTGAGGAGGAAAGAGAGAATGGGCATGGCAGGGTATCCAGCCATTGCAAATGAACTCTAGATGCATGAGCCACCTTGTACATCTTACTTACGTGGGTCCTGGGGAATTGAACCTGGGTCCTTTGGCTTTGCAGGCAAGCACCTTAACCAGCCAAAGAGGGCAGCAACAGGGCAAAAGCATTCACCGGCAAGGGTCAAAGGTAGGTCTCTTTATATATAGGCTGCCACCAGAAGGTCTTCTCCCTCTGCCAACCCTTCCTGGAAATGCCCTCACAGGCCTACCCTATCTATTCAAATTGATCCAATCAAGTTGACAAAAGAGATTAACCAATGGCAACCCTTACCATTATACTATACTTCATACATTATTTTCAGATCTCCTTTCATGTGCGGCATATCCTGACAGATGAACAAAGGCAGGTATCTGTGTACCCATTTTCTGAACCAGGACTGTGATCTGGCTCAAGTTCATACACCCAAAAGTACCATTGTTGTAACTAGTACCACTTCTTGGACCATCTCATATAGTGTGGAAGAGCTGCATAATCACTGGCCACCACTTAGCCCCTTATGCTTAGTGACTACTGAACATACACTCATCATCCAATCGGCTTTGTCCTCTGTCTCTCATAAGCAAGCACCACTCACCTGAGCAGAGGCTTGATTAGGAAAGAGGTCAATTCCTTGTCATACATTCCAGTCCTGATGTGGCGGTTTTGGTTTGTATTTCTAACTCTTGATACCCACTCAGTAAGAAAAGCAAAATGGTCTATTTTTACAAAATGACTCAGATAGCTCTGGAAACGTTTACAATGCTTGGAATGTTTTGTTTTAATAATTTCCTGATTTGTATGCAGGAAGGCATTTTAGTGCAAGAGCTAACATGAAAGTCCTTGTGGCTGTGGAGTTTGATTTTTGCTGTACACTCTCCTTACATTTAAATGTAATCACAGGCAATCCTCAAGTGAGCTGAATCTGCTGTGGCTACCTCAGCTGTTTGCTTATTTATCAGAAGTGATCTGTGCCTTTCATCTTATCTCTCTCTTCCATTCCCTTAAATCTAAAAAAAACAAAACAAAACAAAACACTCTTAGGATCTAATGTTTTTCTGGCATCTGGATATCCGAGAGGTTGCTCCAAATTCTGCCCTGGACTGAGGTCTTCTGCGCAAGGGCATATGTAGAGATAGAAAACAGTATTGCACTGTGTTGATCTTCTAGCTAAAATAATAATAGTTGCAATTATATGTTTATGCCTATTCTGATTAAATAACCATAAATATATCTAATGATTTTATTACATGGATGATTACTACTGCAAGTTTTTAAGAAAAAGTATAATTATAGATTCTTCAAGTGACCACAAATATATATATTTAAACCTTATCCCACAACACTATGATATTCAGAGATGTACCCTTAGAATTAATTAGGTTTACATGATATCATGAGAGTTGGGCCCTATTACAGGATTAGTATCTTTGTAAGAAAAGGAACTAGAATGTTCTCCTTCTCCTCTTCTGCCTCTCCCTCCTCCCTCTTTATATTCTCTGCCTTATAAGGGAAAATAGAGCAAGAAGGCTGGAAGCTATAAGCTAAGACATCATCTTTACTAGCAACCTTGATCTTGGACTTCTCAGCTTTCAGAACTGAGAAATAACGTCTATTTTGTAAGTCACACAGTTTGTGGCATTTTGTCACAAGCCAGAGATGAGCATGGTACCTATGCATTTCTGCCTCCCCAGTGCTAGGATTATAGACACAAGCCACTATACCTGGATTTTATGTGGGTTCTGGGGATTCAAAGTCAGGTCCTCATGTTTGTATGACAAGCACTTTATCCACTGAGCCATCTTCCCAGCTCCTAAATGTATTTTTAAGTAAAATCAAAAGGTTTAAATGTCAAATGATTGGTGATGTGAGTGTATTTATTACTTTTCTTTTGCTTGGACAGAATACTTGAGAAAGGCAATGTAAGGAGGGGAGGGTTTATTTTGGATCAAAGTTTAAGGGGAAGTCATTACAGCAGGAAGACAAGCAGAGCTGGTCACATTTCATTTCATCCACAGTTAGCATAGTCAGGAAGGAGAGAGGGAGAGGAAGAGAGAGATGCTGGTGCTCAGTTTTTTTTTTTTTTTTTTTTTGGTTTTGTGCTAGCCCAGACTGATCTGGAATTCACTACTTACTCTCAGGATATCCTTGAACTCACAGTGATTCTCCTACCTCTGCCTCCCAAGTGCTGCTATTAAAGGAGTGTGCCACCACGCCTGACTTGCTTTCTCCTTTTTTAAACCTTTTTTTTAAAAAAAAAAACAATTTTTATTTTTAGAGGGAGAGACAGAGAGAGAAAGAATTGGCTCACCAGGGCCTCAGCCACTATAATCAAACTCCGGATGCTTGCACCACCTAGTGGGCATGTGCAACTTTGTGCTTGCCTCACATTTGTGTGTCTAGCTTATGTGGGATCTGGGGTATCAAACATGGGCCCTTAGGCTTTGCAGTCAAGCCCCTTAACGGCTAAGCCACCTCTCCAGCCTGCTTTATCCTTTTTATTCAGTACTGGGACCACAGCCCATGGGAATAGTACAACCTAGAGTGCAGGTGGGTCTTCCCACATCAATTATCTTAATCTAAAAACTCCTTCACAGATCTGCTTAGAGGTTTGTCTCCTAGTTGATTTGAGAGCCTGTCAAGTTGACAATCAATATTTACCACCACACTGAGTTATCTTTGAGTGGCATGTCTGTGGGGCAGACAGTTTTTGCATGAGTCAGAACTCACAGACCTAAGTTTCATCCTATCGCTAGTTCTCATCTGCTGTGTGTTCTTTCTCGAGCAAGTTAGCTAGCCCACAATAGCCACAACTTCACTGGGCAACAGATACATACCTCCTTAATATTTACACATACCTTAATAGGAAAATCATGTAATATTCATGTCCTAATTCATTTAATGAATGTCTGTAAAACCCATTTGTGTCTAAAGCCTTGGAGGTGAATTGGTGAATAGTAGATATTTTGAGTTTATACCATATCAATTCTATCAAGAAAGAAGACATTCAACCTTCCTCATCTTTTCACTTTATATAGATTTTATTTCAGTGATTGCATAATTTTTTGTTATTGTTGGTAGTTTTTTGTTGTTGTTTTGTTTTGTCTTGAGACAGTGTCTCATGTAGCCCAGGCTGGTCTTGAACTCAATAAGTAGTCAAGGCTATCCTTGAATTTTTAATACTATTGTCAATACCGCCCAAGTGTATGCAACATCTCCCCTGGCCAATCTAAATACATCTTTAAAATAATCACAGTTTTCCAAGTCATTCATTGATGGAGTTGATTATCTAAAGAGCCAGTCTCTCCAGTATAATCAGATTGAAACATCTTTTCAGGTACAGGACTGCTTTATACTTCATAAAACAAGTCAAGCACCCCTCACAATGTGGCCATTTCCTGGGCCTATTGTTGTGGTTCTGTCTTCCCTGGGGAAAGGATGAAAAGTCATCCTTGTTGATAGAGAGTCTGGGGCAATTTCTCAACTACCTCTCAATAAAACTCTTCACTCCCACACTGAGATGAGAGAAAATCACCTCATTACCTGCTCAAGGGGGAAAAAAGGAAACGGAAGAACAGGGGAGGGGGTTATATATGACCTCTTAGAACACAATCACCAATAATAGCATAATCACCAATAATAACCAGTATATATATATATATATATATTCAGGCTGGAGCGATGGCTTTGTGGTTAAGGCACTTGCCTGTGAAGTGTCCTGAAGCTGACTCCTACAGTCATATTCTAATTTTCTGAAGCTTACCTTAGCAATGTCTTAGCAATCTTGTAGAGAAAATCAATTTCAATTTAAGCATCTTAGCAATATAAAGATTATAAAATGCAAAGCAGAGAATTCAACTGGGATTTTATGTGCTATTTAATTTGACCCTTGCCTTCAGTTGTTCATAACCACTCCTAGAAGCACTCCTCATGGTGTGTGGATATTGGACTAGAAAACAGAACCAAAATCAACAAAACAATGCAAAATGAAAAAGCCCTATGAAAACAAATGGATGAACATTTTTAGAAGGGAATAATTTTAGAAGGGAAATGGAAACTGGTGGTGCTAACCACCCAGAGAGCATCCTTTTTGCTTCTAAACTCTATCTCCTGCAGGCACTTGCTTTCTTTCTAAGCCCAGAACCTATTTTCAAGACCATGTACATGGATGGGATTTTTCATTCAAAGGAAAAAAAATGCTTCAACAATTATATTTTATCTTCATCTCCAAAATAATAATTGTCATGTCCAGAGTAGAAGAGACACATTGGAAAGACACAGAAGCATTCTCAAGTAAATACTAACTCAAAGCTGCCTTTATTGAGCTTACCAAGTTCCAGTTTTTAAAAATATTTGGTCATCTGCTAATTACTATGTATTTATTTATTGAATTTGTGAGTGCATGTGTGCAACTGCATGTGTGCATGTGTTTGGAGGCCAGAGATCAACATCTGGTATCTTCTTTAATTTTTTTTTTATTTGAGAGAGAGAGAGAGAGAGAGAGAGAGAGAGAGACAGGGAGAGAGTCACAGAGAGAGAGGAAGAGGCAGAGAGAGAATGGGCGCACCAGGGCCTCTCAGCCACTGCGAAAGAACTCCAGACACATGTGCCCCCTTGTGTACATGTGCAACATTGCACATCTGTGTCACTTTTGCATCTGGCTAAATGTGGGACCTGGAGATTTGAACAGGCATTCTTATGCTTTACAGGCAGGCACCTTAACCGCTAAGCAATCTCTCCAGCCCTTTTTTAAAAAAAAATTTTATCCACTTGCTTATTGACACAGGTTCTAACAGTGAACCCAGAGCTCGATGATTTTGCTAGTCTAGCTAGCCAGCATGCCTCAGGAATCCTCCTGTCTCCATCTCCCAAGCCTTCAACTTCCTAAATGCTGAAGTTACAGGCATGTGTCACTATGCCCAGCTGTAGTATTTACTTACTTACTATTTATTTATTTATTTCAACCATCTTATTATGAGGTAATAGCTTGTAAGACAGAAGGTTATATGTGAAAAAGATTTTGTCCTGCTCATTGGGTGTAGATGGGCATGCACATGTATGCTCACACATATATAAGTAAAAGGGGGGGGCAATGTCTCTGGGTATGATGTCTCAGCCTGTGGCTCTTACAATCTTTCCACCTCCTCTTCTGCAAAATTCCCTGAGCTGTGGTGGGTGTGTTTTAAGTCTATTTCAGTGATAATCTCTCAGGAACCTCTGGATTTCTGCTTTGATATATGTTGAGTATCCTCAGTGTCTTTCTCCTTCACCCTGGCACTGATTATCAGGCTCACTGCTCTCACGGCTCATATCCCACAACCCCATGGGGAATATTAACAACCTTACTGAGGTGGGCCCTCAGTGGAACAGGGCAGGGAGGATGGAAATGATGATACCAACACGTCATGTATCCATATAAACTATGTTCTTGTTTTAAAAAAAATATTTTAGTTTTATTTATTTATTTGAGAGAGGGAAAGAGGCAGAGTGTGCAAGAGATAGAGAGAGAGAGTGAGTGAGAGAGAGAGAGAATGGATGTGCTCAGGCCTCCAGCCACTGCAAACGAACTCCAGATGCATGCGCCCCCTTGTGCATCTGGCTTATGAGCATCCTGGGGAATCAAACCATGGTCCTTTGCCTTTTAAGGCAAGCGCCTTAACCACTAAGCAATCTCTCCAGCTCCAGACTATGTTCTTAATTTTTAAAAAATGCTTTAACAATAGATTGTACTTTTGAAAAAATAAAAAGGATGAGAAAACTTTTTAAAAAGGCTCCAGTCTGAAGCCATTTTTTTCAATATATTATTTATTTATTTATTTGAGAGAGAGAGAGATGCAGATAGATAAAAAGATAGATGATAGATTAGATAGATATATGGAGAGAGAGTGTGAGTGAAAGAGAATGGGCATGTCAGGGCCTCTAGCCCTGCAAACGAACATCAGGTACATGATTCACTTTGTGCATCTGGCTTACATGGGTCCTGGAGAATCAAACCTGGGTCCTTTGGCTTTATAGGCAAGTGTTTTAACTGCTGAGCCATCTCTCCAGCCCTAAAGCCATTTTTTAACAATGGCATTTTCCTTAACAAATCATTGAAGGTCTGTATGTTTTGTGAGCAAATATACCACAAACATAGTCACCACTGGGAGCGCATCTTCACAGGTTCCTCAGTCCCTGACCACACATTTCCACTATCAAGGAAGCCACGTGGGGTAAGTTAGGAGCCTCAGAACAGTTGGTTTGACTAACTCCAATCAGATTTCTCCTTTAAACAAAAGCATCTAACTTCCAGGATGTGCCTAGAATGGTTTCCACTACATGGGTCACGGGAAAGGGATGTAGGATAATCCATGCCAAGCTTCTGTTGTGCATACATTGCCAAGTGACTATCAATATTAAGTCCACATGAGGATGTGGTCATTTACAGCCACAATCCATTTACTGTCTGTCATGTTCTAAATCCTCAAAGAACTTGCCTGTTCTGTTTTTATTTATTTATTTGAGAGAGAGGGGAAGATAGAGAGGGCGGAGAGAGAAAGAGAGAGGTAGAGAATGGGCACACCAGGGCCTCCAGCCACTGCAAATCATCTCCAGTTGCATGTGCCACCTGGTGCATCTGGCTTACATGGGTTCTGGGGAATTGAACCTGGGTCCCGTGGCTTTGCAGGCAAGTGCCTTAAGCACTAAGCCATCTCTCCAGCCCAGAACTTGCCTTTTGTTCAAAGAAAAATACTATATGTTGTAGTTATCTTCACTTTGCTGAAACAAAACACCCAACCAAAAGTAGCTGATAGGAAGAAAAGTTTTATTTTGGCTTATGGTCTCAAGAGGAAGCTGCATCATGGCAGGGGAATGCATGGCATGAGCAGAGGCTGGACATCACCTCTGCCCCAGCAGGTAGAAAACAGCAGCAAGAGAGTGAGCTGAGCTCTGGCAAGGGGGTCTGACTATAACATCCCTAAGCCCATCCCTAGAAGCACACCTCCTCCACTAAAACTCCACCTCCTTAATTACCAGCAGCTGAGGACCAAGCATTCAAAGCACATGGGTTTATGGGGAACATCCAATTCATACCACTACAGTATAACCATAATCACAAAATAGATTTTTTTAACTTCCTTCATTTGTTTGTGTGGAGGGGTGCCATGTTCTCTTATCCATGCAAATGAACTCCAGACACATGTTACTTTATATATGGCTTTATGTGGGTGCTGGGGAATCAAACCAGAGCTGGCTGGCTTTGCAAAAAAGTACCTTCATCCACTCTGCCATCTCCCCTGCCTCTAGATTTTTATGATTGTGTTGTTTAATATAGGACTCTTCATCACTCTCATTAAAAATTCAAAAAAACTTTAAAATAGGTGTGGTGGCTCACATCTATAACCCCAGCACTTGAAAGCCTGAGGAAGGAGGATTGCCAAGCATTTGAAGCAAGCCTGGGCTACTGAGTACATTTCAAGCCAAACTAGACTACATAGTTAGACCTTGTCTCAAGAAACCAATCCAAAAGGGGCTGGCTGGAAAGATGGCTCATTTGTTAAGGAGGGTCCCTGCAAAGCCTAAGGATCTGAGTTCAATTCCCTAGTACCCACATAAAAGCAGATGTACAAGGTGGTGCATGCATCTGGAATTTGTTTGCAGTGGCAAGAGGCGCTGACACATACATACTCTCTCTCTCTTTCTGTCTTACACATACACACACACACACACACACACACACACACACACACACACACATATAAATAAATGCAATCTTTCATAATCATACTAGACATGTCTGTTTGTCAACAGTATCTTCTTGGGCTCATTCCATTCTCCGTAGGTCCTTGTGGTGGTTTCAGTGAAATGCCCCCATATGCTCATGTGTTTTGAATACTTTGTCTCCAGTTGGAGGCAATTTGAGAAAGTTGTGAAGTCTTTGGGAGGTAGCACCATGCTGGAGGAGGGGTGGGCATGTGGTGTATTAGTCATGCTTTGGAAGGATCTTTCCACTGGTGAAACTTCCACACTGAGGAATTTTTGTTTTCTGGTCCCTGAAATGATCAGAGGCACTGGCCACATTCAGGGCCTTCTCTTTTCATTGAGATAACTCATCCACTGTTGGAACTTCTATGAGGGCACTGCTGTGTTGCCTCACTACTGCTGTATCTTTATAGACACAGAGGACACTGACAGCCAGCAAGGACGGACCACAGGTAGATCATGAAGAGAGGTCATTAACAGAGAACTTGCAAGAACTTCTACGGAAAGAGAAAAGGTGGAGGAGATAAACTTACTCAAGACAGAGGCATTCCTGTAAGCATGCACTTTGAGCAAGGTTCTTGTGGCATGTTTAAGATAAAATTTGGTGTTTAAGGAAAGCAAATTAATATGTGAAACTGAGGCCAGACTAGAGATCCAAAACCAAAGTATATTTCTTCCAATTGCAAACAAAAGTGAGTCAACTATGCTATACTTGTAAGTACATGGTAGAAAAATAAAGAGAAACAGCAGAAAAGAATTAAATGTAATTAAACTCATCACACTTGTATTGAACACCTTCTATGTTATGACCAGGCTAGGAACCAAGAAATGTGAGGGTTACTTTCTTCCTGGAACTTGCGGTCTAGCTTGCATTAATGCTTTCTCTGTGTCTTGATGTTTGGAAAAGAATGACTGGTGGGCAGGAGAGATGGCACAGTGGTTAAGACTTTGCATGCCTACAAAGCCTAACGACCCAGGTTTGATTCCTGGTACCCATGTAAATCTAGATGCACAAGCAGCACATATATCTGGAGTTCATGTGCAATGGATAGAGGCTCTGGCATGCCCATATTCTCTCTCTCTCTGCTTGCAAATAAATAAACATTTAAGAAAAGAATCGAGGCAAGTGGAAAAGAACATGATTAGCTCACCTATGTGCACCCCAGCTCTCTCATACTAGAGCAGAAGTGCTTTCCAAAACAACTAGGACATTGAGCAACTAGGAGAAGAGATTATTTGGGAACTGCATGGGTAAAGGCCAGGGAAGTTCGCAATATTTCACAACGATCAGAACAAAGCCCACGACAAAGAAAGATCTCGCCTGAGACATGGAGAGTACAGTATTGGCTACTTTTCTCATTGCTTTGATAAAAGAAATGATCAAAGTAACCTAAAGAGTTTCTTGTGGCTCACAGTTCCAGAGGTTACAACCTATCATTGCAGGGCAGTCAAGGTGGCAGAAGCATGAAGCCACTGGTCACATTGCATCCAGAGTCAGGAAGCAGAGAGATGAATGGTGGTGCTCAGCTAGCTTTTTTACACAGTCCAAGATCCCAATCCATGGAAGGGTGCCACCCTCAGTTAGGGTGGGCCTTTCTACCTCAGTTCATCTAATCTAGAACATCCTTCATGGACATGTGCAGAGATTTTTTTCCCCCACGGGGATTCTAAATCCTATTAAGTTGACAAGATTAACCATTACATAGCAGGCAAGTTGAACAGCTGACTAGGTTAAGCACTGCTTCTCGTATGGGTAGATACATTACGGATATGAGGGTCACTATTGAAGGAATGGCAAGTTGGAGGAATACATATGACCCCCAGGCATGGCAGATGTTCTTTAAGGAGAAATCCACTGCTTTTCTGGTCATGGCAGTGGAAACTTACCCAAGCTACCTAGGCTTCAATGAAACAGCTCTGGGAATACTATTGTTTGGCCAGATTTCTTCAGAAGGTGTGTTCAGGGAATACCTGCAATAAAATGAACTCATTCTGTGCTAAACAAAAAAGATGCTTGCATGCTGAATGTCCCTGCCTCCCCCAAGCACCCTGGCTGAGAATGAATGGTGTTTTTCCATATTGTCTCTACCATGAGTCCACACTTCAAAGGCCAAATGGAAGGGCCTACAGTGTTCAGCTACAGTTGAAAAAAAAAAAAAACAGACAATACATGTCTGTATTTTTTTAAGTTCCATTTACATACTTATTTAAGTTGGAAAGAGAGAGAAAGAGAGACAGACAGAGAGAGACAGAGACAGAAAGACAGAGAGAATGAGCATGCCAAGGCCTCCAGCCACTGCGAACAAACTCCAGATGCATGTGCCACCTTGTACATCTGGCTTATATGGGTCTTGGGGAATTGAACCTGGGTCCTTTGGCTTTGCAGGCAAATGCCTTAACTGCTAAACCATCCCTCCAGCCCTACATGTCTGTATTTTAAGATAATTGTTTCAATTGATTTTCTTCAAAGTATTCATCATCAAAAGCAAGCAAAGAAGCCCAGTGTGGTGGCACCTGGCTATAAAATCCCAGCACTCTGGGAATGGACTCAAAAGGAACTAGAGTTCAAAGTCATCCTGGCTGCATAGTAAGTTCAAAGCTAGCCTGGACTATATGAAACTATCTATCTCAAAACAAAATCTTTCTCTCTCTCACATATACACGATATATAAAAACACACATATACACACACAAATAAATTTTAAAACAAGACAACATTGGAGCCTGAAGATGTTGTTCAGTGGTATAGTGAGTGCTTAGTTAGTATGCATGAGGCCCTGGGTTTGATCCCCAGCACTGAAAACAAAGAAAGGAGTGGAAAAATAACTTTGAAATGAAAATTGAAAAAGCACAAAAAAGCAGCCTAACTTGCTTCTTTCTAGTCTGTTCCATGAATTGGCATTGAAATAGACATTGAACAATTTGGTCCTCATGACACTGTATATTTGCTCACTTACCATTCTTCTTGACCATTGTCTTTGAAATTTCCTCCAGGATGCTGTGTTTTTGTTAGGCCCTACAGAGACATCCTTGATCATGCTGGGTGCTGTGACATTAACTAACATTCTTGGGAGCACTCCCCCTAGCCAGGGAGGGGCTGGGAAAAGGTCATTGTAGAGGAAGCTCAGCGATCTGAGAGCTTGTGTAGGTCACAGTGACTGCCTGCGCCCTCCCCCGCCTCTTCCTCTTTGGACAAGGCCTTTATGTCTCAGTGCTCCTCTCAAAGGCACAACATAAATTACTCAAAGAAAATTACTCAAAGAGGAGCCAACTGACATTCCTGCCTGCCATCAGGTATTCTAGCAAAAGGGCTAGGCTCCAACTCCCCCAGGTCCATGGGTATCACTGAGCCTTTGGTTAGCTGAGTGCTATATTGTTCTGGTATCCCACCTTGTTTTTTTTTAAACATATTTTATTTTTATTTGTTTGACAGAGAAAGAGGGGGGGGGAGAGAGAGAGAGAGAGAGAGAATGGGTGTGCCAAGGCCTCCAGCCACTGCAAATGAACTCCAGACGCATGCGCCTCCTTGTGCTTCTGGCTAATGTGGGTCCTGGGGAATTGAACTTGGGTCCTTTGGCTTTGCAGGCAAATGCCTTAACCACTAAGCCATCTCTCCAGTCCTGGTATCCCACCTTCTGACAGTCAGTGGTATTTTTATGACATATAAAGGCTTTTCCAAAAGTGATAATTCATATATTGTTTTACTGATCTGCTCCCAAAATAACCCTTTTATAGTGTCAAAAATATCTTTCAGTTAATAAACCTACCCTGTATATACAATCTGTCAGATTAACAGTTAGGCAATGGTTTACAGGCATCATAAAAGCAGAATCCCAAGGTTAGAAGTCCATATACCATGAATGAGGTCTTTGAATAAAATTAACTTTGTGACTTTGGAGAAATTTCCCACAGCTGAGGCTGGTGAGGTTAAAGGACATGCTTATGGTGATTGTCAAGAGGAATTAGTACCTGGTAGAAAAAGAAAGATGCAAAGCTGGAGCTGAGAATGGTAGCTAACACTTGTAATTGCACTCACTTTGGGAGCAGAGGCCAGAGGATTTTCATGAGTTTTGAGTTTAGCGCTAGCACCATAGTGAGACCTTATCTCAGAAGAAGAAAAGGGGAGGAGGAAGAAGAGGTGGGGGAAGGAAAAAGGATGGAGAGGATAATGGAGAAGGAGGGGGAGGGGAAGAGTAGGTGGGCTAGAAGGAGGAGTAGCCAGGAGGGAGAAAGGATAGGAGGAAGGGAAGAAAAAGGAAGAGGAAGAGAGGGGATTAAGAGGAGGAGGGGAGGAGGAAGAAAGAAGGGGAGAGGAGGAAGGAGGAGAGGGAGGAGTAGCACACAGTTAAGGAGGCTTCAGGGAAATTGGTCAAATGATACACTTTCTTACAAAATTACAGCTTGCATTTCCATACTCTTGCTATGAAGACAGTCAATCTTCAGAGCCAAAATAAATACAAGATGAGAGTCTACTACCCAAATTCAAATAAATTGAAAACCTTAGCTACTTTGAATTGACCTAGGAAGTTGCTGGTTTTGCAGTCACAAGCCAGACAGCCCCAGTACGCATGACTGTTTCATACACTGAAGCTGAGCGTGAGGAAACATTTGCAGAACAGCTCCAACAGTCCCTAGCACACAGCTGATTTCCTTAATGGCTGTCACCATAAATGCAGGAAATCTGGGGGCCAATTCTCCACCTGAAGGTATGCATCACACTTCATGAGAATATTGTGTTCTGCTAGACTTGCATTACTTTCATATATAGGTCAGCTAATTACAGCCCCTGGATTCGGCACAGCCTCTAAGCCAAGAATGATTTTTTACGTTTTAAAATATATTAAAAAAATCAATACAAAAACTGCTATTCTGAGACACATGAAAATGAATTGAAATTCAAATTTCAGTGTGACTAAAGTTCATTTGGAATCCAGCCATGACCACTTGTTTCCATATTATCTTTGGTTGTTTTGGGACTCCAAGGGTACAGTCAAGTAGTTGTGACCTTGCACGTGTGTGTGTGTGTGTGTTTCCTCCAAAGCCAACAATGTTTACTCTCTGACAAGATATATATGTATATATTGCCAACCCCTACTCTAAAAGGCAATGACTAACTTAACTGAGAGTAAAGCATAAAAAACAATATGAAGAAAGAAGAGGAGTGAGGTAAGCATTGCTCAGAAGCTGATGCAGAATTGCCAAGGTGAGTCTTGGCTCTGTAGTGAATCCCAGGCCAACTTGGGCTACACAGTGAGACTCTGTCTCAAAAGACACAACAAAAAAATAACTCCCTAAACAAAAGCAGCTGGTATATGTGTATTCACATGTGTGCAGGTGCACGTATGGATGTGAGGGCACATGTCAAGGCCAGCAGATCATCTCAGGTGCCATCCCTAGGTATGCTGTCCATTTCTTTTTGAGACAGGGTGCTTCACTGGCCTAAGGCTCACCAATTAGTCCAGACAGGCTAGCCATTTAGTCCCAGGGATCCTCCTGTCTCTGTCTCACCAGGGCTAGGGTTATGAGCAAGTGCCACCACACCTAGCATTTTTTATGTGAGTTCTGTTGAGATCAGATGGGGCTATATGAGATTCTGTCTCAAAAAAAAAAATGTCATCCAGGCTCATATTTCCTAAATAGCAAGAGAATTTTTGTTCCTAAACCATCTTTTTATACTATAGTAACCTCTTCAAAATATAACATTGGGTAAGAAAATAGCATAATGAAACCCATTATTTGGTATGCTAACTGAATAAAATTAATAAAAATAAAACACAAAATTGAGGCATAGCAGCAGGTGAAATTGTTATGACAGATAACAGTCCCCAAACCACTGAACACTCAAAAGCATGACCTGCTTTACAGTTCTTTTTTAATAAACAAAAGGGGAAGAAAAAAAAAACCAAGAGAACTTCCCTAGAGATTAATGACCTGATATTCCAAAACACATAAGCCAACTTGAATGTGGTAGCCATTCGGTTTCTATTGTGATTTTGCTTCCCATAGTTAAATGTAAACCATCTACTAATATACTCGGAGGCAACAGGATTTGCAGATTCTTACTTTCTGAGATACATTCCGTTCCTTTCTTTCTAAAATAAAGGGTTGAGGGTAAGGGGTATGTGGTAGTATGAATGTATATCCCTCCTAGACTTGGGTGTTTTATTAAAATTTAGTTTGCAGCTTCAGCTCCTAACAAGCAGACTCCTGCTTTTGGGGGGTGTCAGTGGAGGCAGATCTTGGGGTCCAGCCCTAAGGTGCATTTGGGGGTAGGTCTGATTTACAGCATAAAGGTAGGCAGAGATGATCTGATCTCTGCCAGGGTTCCCTGCTGCTTTGTTTGTGTGTATGCTGGTGCCTGGAATTTTTGTTTGCTACAGTCTTTTAGAACTTCCTTCTGGATCTGGAAACTTGAACGAAATACCTTCCTCCCATAAACTGTTCCTGGCTTGACTATTCATCCAAGAAATGTAGAACTGTCTGCAATAGAAACTTGGTACCAAGAATGGAGTCTTGCTGAGATGATTCTGATCATGTGGATTTTGCAATTTTGGAATTTGTGTGCTGGAGGAGGACTATATATGGACTTGGACTTTGTGACTGCAGAAGCCATAGAGTGATAAGTTTTATGGGCTGTTCTGATGAGAGTGAGAGAGAATAATATTTGGAAGCTTTGCTTCTGAACTTTCAAAGGGGAAGGAAAGACCACAGAGAACTTTGTTGGAACTGGACTACTGGCATAAAGGCTGGCTGTGTTCTTCTGCCCATGTACAAAGAGTTTGCTCCAGGTTGAATCTGAAAGAGATAGAACTAAAAGATGAATAATTTAAGGTTGGAAAGTTCAAACAAGTTTAAAATTATTGGCACAGAGAAAAGATTTAGGTTACTGAAGCTGCTATTGTCAAGCACATTAGCATTCTTAAGAAGGATGTCCCAAATACTTTACATTGAAACAATGGAAAGTCTGCCTGAGATGATTTTACCCAGAAAGACTGAATGAATAAGAATGCAAACTCTTTTGAAAGAAAATGGCTGAATGATAACCTGCTCTTCAAATCACATTTATTTCTTCAAAGTGGCTATTTCACTACACACCTGGTATTGGTTTGGAAACATGAAAAATGCATGGAAGTGGGTCATAAAGTGAACAAGGTTCCAGGAGCCACTGTTGATATGCAACATATGAGGCAGGGCATGAAGTTCCTGATAGAGAGGCCAGTGAGATCATTGTCTGAAGTTAAATAGGAGCCTCTGCTGAGATGAGGACTGGGGGAAAAGAAGTGGGAAATACAATATACCTGTTTTAAAGGCTAGAAAGTGTATGGAGTTGAAGATGGATCATGGTTTCCAATAGAGACCTGAAGATGCTTTGGAAATACCAGGACTGTCCAAGGGCTACCATGGAGTGCAGTTGGCTCAAGATAGTTTTCCCTGGCTACTCAGCCCAGCTTTAGGGGTGGAACTGGAAGTCCAGACACTGTTGTCACTGATTATATGTGTCAAACATGAACTGCAGATGTTTGATATTTGCCTAATAGTCATTGATTCCGCATTCATCCAATCACTCCTGGTTATGCCTTATAGCAATGGAACTGTTTACTCTGTAACATTATGTGTTGGAAATATGTAACTTATTTTGATTTTACAGGACTCATAGTTAAAAGACAGTCTTAAAGATGGGAAAGCTTATGAGGCCTTTGAAGTTAGACTAAATGCAATTTAAAATGTGAGATGGTCATAAATCTTTAGGAGCCAGGGATGGAATGTGGTATTTTGAATGTATGTTCCCCATAGACTCAGGTATTTTATTAAATTGTGTTTGCAGCTTCAGTCCCTAGCAGACAGATTTGTACCACGGGGGGATATGTCACTGGGAGCAGATCTTGGGGTTCAGCTCTAAAGTGTTTGGGGGTTGATTTTATTTCCAGCCTAAAGGTATGCAGAGAGATCTGATCTCTGCCAGGGTTCCCTGCTGCTTTATGGTGTGTGTGTGTGATGGTGCTGGTGTTTTTGCTTGCTGCAGGTTTTGGAACTTCTTCCTGGATCTGTAAGCTTGAAATAAATCCCTTCATCACATAAACTATACCTGGTTCTAATGTTCTTCCTTGCAACATAGGACTGTCTACAACAGGGCATAATTTAGTAGTGTGCTTGCTGGCCATGGAGGAGGCTCTGCATTCCATTCTTATCACTGCAAATGTAAAAAAGGAAAATGAAAAGAAGAAAAGGAAAGAAGAAATGAATAAAGGGAGCTAAGGAAAGGGAAGGAAAAAGTTGAAATCATATCAGAAGAAAAGTCAAAGCCTTTTTGAGACAGGGTCTTGTTATATAGTGCAATTCTTCAATCTCAACACCTAGCTAGTGCTTGGATTATAGGCATGGGCCTATGTGAAGGTCAAGTCTTTTTCATTCACTTTTTAAAAATTTGAGACATGCTTTAAGTCTGGCCTTTAACGCCTATAATTCAATGTGTATATGAACTCCTGATCCTCCTGCCTCTATCTCCTGAGTGCTGGGATTATAGGTGTGGCACACCACAGCTGGATGAACTTATAAGAGCAGAAACTTGGACTCAGGAAGTAGCTCAGTTGGTAGAAGGCCTTCCAATTATGTATGAAGTCCTGGGTTCAATCCTCAATACCAGATACAGTGACTGTGATGATGCATACCTACAATTAGAGCTCTGTGGATGCAAGAGGCTCAGAAGCTCAAGGTCATCCTTAGCTGTATAGCAAGTTAGAGGCAAGCCTGGGGTTCATAAGAGTTTGATTCAAAAATAAACAGTGGAAACTTTCCCAGTGGATTATCATGTTACAATTCAGTTTCAGTGTTGGAAATATAGGCATGTTTTATACATTTCACAGAATCTACTCTGATCCTGTTGGCAGAGAATCTTAATGCTTCCCAAGTATTTCTAAATAAATATGCTCAAATTTGGAGACTTCTTGAAAATCCCCAGCTTTGAGCTAAGGTTTATGTATATCATTGTTTGCTTTGTGCTGAGAACTACACAAAGAGCTTTAGAAATATTAACTCAAATATCAACCCTCCCAAAAATTCTTTTGGCAGTTAGGGTTATTATTGTGTTAGATTATGATTTGGATTAATTTGATTATTGTTCACTGAAGAGACTCAAAGAGAAGTAACTTCTCTAAGATGACACAGGTAGTATCTGCTTGAACTGGATTTCTTTCATGTTTGTCAAGACAAGGTCTCCTGAAGCCAGGCTGACTGCCAACACACTGTGTAGTGCAGGTTGACTCAAACTCCTGACCCTCCTGCCTTCCCCTCTCCAATGTTGGAATCACCATGCCTGTCTTCCCCTCCTCCTTATTTGGGACAGAAACACTCAGCAGTCCTCAGTCTCAGACTCCCACGTGCTTGGATTACTGGTGTCCTCACCACACATGGCTAAGAATTGCATTTGAAACAGATGTGATTTATTCTACATTCCTTCGAGAATCCACAAGTAAAAGTCCCTCTCAGAGATATGTTTTAAGAGAAACATTGGTTTTAATGAAATTTTAAGCATATATGTTTAGAATCGGATCTGGGGACTACATTGTTAAAGCATCGGCACTTTCTTTTAAATAAACAAGGCGTGGGAAGGGGCTGCAGCTTTGTTTGTTTTAATAACTGGGCCATTTTTGCATGTGAGCTTTTAAAATTTGTGTGTGTGTGTGTGTGTGTGTACACACCAAAGTCTTTTGCTGCTGCAAACAAATGCCTGTTGGTCTTCATGTAGGTAGGTATAGAATTTACTTTGAGCCAGCAGGCTTTGCAAGCAAGTGCCTTTAACCACTGAGGCATCTCCTTAGCCCCAGGCAGCAGTTTTGATAGTTGGGGTGAGTCTATGTGATTAAAGACCATGCAAATGAAACTATTCGACCCACAAACCCTCACTTTAAAATTAATTATTTTTGTATGTGCATGTGTTTGTATGTGTGTGAGAGAGAGAGAGAGAGAGAGTGTGTGTGTGTGTGTGTGCATGCACACATGTGCTATGGTATGCATGTGGGGTCAGAGGACAACTTTTGGATCAGTCTTTGCCTGTCCACTTTAATTGAGTCAGGGTTTCTCTCTGCTATTCTTTGTTGGGCTCACATTGAGCTTCCGGGAAATTCTCACGTCCTTGTCTTCCATATTACTATCAGTGTCAGCATCAGTGTGCAAGGATTATATAAGCCCTCAAAGGCTTCTGGCTTTTTAAGTGAGGTCTAGAGGTGGAATTCAGGTACTCCAGCTTGAATGGTGAGCACTTTATCCACTGATCTATCTCACCATCCAAGATCCACATTTTCAATCACAATAATCCTCTGTTTATGGTGAAGTAATGGCCCAATAAATCTACAGTAAATTTAATATTTTAGAAGGAAAAGTGCACTTCAAGCTGGTATTATGCCTGTAGTCAGCCAGTAATTACATGCTTGGAATCCCAGCGTGTGTGAGGCAGAGACAGGAAGATCACTGCAAGTTTCAGGCCACCTTGATCTACATAGTGAGTTCCAGTCCAGCCAAGGCTACAGAGTAAGAACCTGTATCAAAACTCAAAAGAAAACACAAGAAAGAAAGAGACAGAGGGCTGGAGATGTGGCTTAGTGGTTAAGGCACTTGCCTGTGAAGCCAAAGGATGTAGGTTCAACTCCCTAGAAACTGCATCAGCGAGATGCACATGGTGGTGCATGCATCTGGAGTTTGTTTGCAATGGTTAGAAGCCCCGGTATGCCCATTCTCTCTCTCTATCTCTCTAATGAATCAATACGTAAAAATCAAATATTTTAAAAATAGAGACACAAAAAAAAGAAGGAAAAGACAAAATGCAAAAGCTGGTTCACACTAGTAATCCCAACTCTCATCAAGCACACCTATTGCTAAAGACTCCACAGGCTTAGGCTGCAGGTCACTGAGAAATAAAGTTGGGGCTGAGCTGGACGCCTTCTCCCTGTTGACAAGCTGTCAGAATGCTGGATAGAGCAGCCTGTTGGGAACGAAAAGTCATCAGTGGTCTTAACCAACAGTGGACCCTACAACCTTTGCATCTGGCCAACCAGACCTAATATACCAGATGGTACAATGGTAGCAAGTCTCTTATGGGGGAAACCAACTGCTCTGTAGATCTCAGGCCTGCACAGGCCTATACCAGACACATGTGCCCCCTTGTGCATCTGGCTTATGTGGGTCCTGGGAATTGAACCTGGATCCTTTGTCTGAAACTGACTGAAAACCTAATCAAAAGCCTATGGCTTGGGAGGGCATTAGCACTAGGAGGAAACTACTATTGTTTTCTCACTAAAAGGATTTTTTATGCCCACCACACTGCCCTCGAAATGCTTATGTGTATGGCATGTATTAATGCTGCTCTCAATTTTGGTTAGAGAAGCTTCTCTTTTCATATGGTGGTAACCACTGGGATGACTCAAAAGTCACCAAAGTGCTGAGAAGATGTGGCAGTACAGTGTTCAGCACTAAGTGAGACAACTTTTTCACATCCTCCAAAGCTCAGGGTCCATTGTGGAAAAGGTGGAAGAAAGAATGTAAGAGCCAAAGAAGGGAACCGCTGCTTACAATACTCTATTCCAGACACAAAGTGTCTTTGATATTCATGACCTCATAGTAGCTGATAACACAAGGCCTGCATAATGGGAGTGAAAATAATATCATCAAAACACATTAGAGATTAGTTGGAAAGAAGGGATTCAGTGGATGGGAAATTTTGAAGGAGAAAAGGAAGGATGTTGGAAGGAGATTATGATCATGGTATATTGTCTGTATTTATGGAAGCTGTCAACAAAAAATTTTTTTAAATAATATTTTAGGCCTGGTATTGGTGGTGCACGCCTTTAATCCCAGCACTTGGGAGGCAGAAGTAGGAGGATTACCATGAGTTCAAGGCCACCCTGAGACTATATAGTGAATTCCAGGTCAGCCTGGGCTAGAGTGAGACCCTACAGCGAAAAACAAACAAACAAACAACCATAATAATGTTAAAAAATATTAACAGAGTGTGAAGCCACCTTGAGCTATGTAAGACCCTATCTCAAGCATACATACAGAGAAAGAGCAATAACAATATTGTGCTGCATGATTTCTACTAAATTGAATATGTATTGCCTTCTCACCATCCCATGGTTGAAAAATTCCAGACGGAACCATGTATCACAGGATGGAGACCATCTGTATTCTTCCATGGTAGTGATTCTCTCTGGTAGGGAGAAGTGTCACCCAGGGGACATTTGGCAATATCTGGAAACATTTTTTGACTGGTGTATAGTGCTCCTGGCATCTAGTGGATAGAAGATCAAGCCTTCTACCAACATCCTACAATGCCCAGAACAGCTCTGACTAAAAGAATTATCTGGCTCTAAATACCAATAGAGCAAAAACGGACAGACCCTGCTTTATGGGGACAAGAGTAGATAGCATTTATATACCAGTTAATATACTAAGACTGATTAAGCATATGCCCAAATTCAGCCAGACATGGTGGCACACAACTGCCATCTCAGAAACTGGTGGCAGAAGGAGAACAACTGCAAGCTGGAGACCAGCCTGGATTTCATGGCAAGTTCCAGGCCAGTCAAGGCTACATTGTGAGATCCTCTCTCAAAAACTTATAGGACTAGGGAGATGGCTTAGTAGGTAACAGTGCTTACTGCTCAAGCATGATGGCCAGAGTCTAGAACCCCAGAATCCCCATAAAACCTGATGCTATAACATATATCTATGATCTTAGCACTCCTACAGAAGGGGGGAGGTGAATCTAGGAGAATCCCAAGAAGTTCATGGGCTAGCTAGACTGATGTACATAGTGCCGAACAAGTGACCCTGCCACAAACAAAGTGGAAGGTGAAGACTGACACCAAGGTTGTCCTCTGATCTCCACAAGGGCATCATAGCATGTACACACTCAGAAACACACACACATGCACACACGACAAAAACACACACACACACACACACAAGGACCTCAGGCTACAGAAAAGAGTGTCATCTATCAGAGGTGACAGAAAAATGAGCAAACAGAAAATCATAAGGAATGTATTGGAACAAAGGGGGCAGGTACCAGATCAGCCTTTACAGTGATGCTGGGGCTGAGTATCGTAGACTGAAGTGGCCAACTTCCCCACTATTGAGTCTCCAGGGCAGAGAAAAGAGCAGGCTGGGGCTCTGGTTTTGTTTTACTTGGCTGCAACTCCAGACATCTTGTTTGGCTGTGGCCTGCCTTACTGCTTGAATTCTTTCTGGGCCTTTGAAGCATTCTGTTTTACTTCTTTAAACACACCAACAGAAACTTTTGGAAAACATTGTTCTAAACTGAAGACAACTGTGAATGATTCAATATAGGAAACCTCTGTGGAGGGTAGAAAACTGTAGCCAACTGTGCTCAAAAGGAAATGAAGTTCCAGGCCAGCCTGGGCTACTTACTGAGAACCTGACACAAAGAAAGTGGGGGAAAAAGGCTGGGATGATATCGCACAACCATGTGGACTCAAGTTCTATCCCCAGTACCTATGGAGAAATATAGGGACTGATCCCAGTGCTGGAGAGACAGAGAGAAAGACCCTTGGAGCTCACTAACTAGCCATTTGAATCTATTGATGATCTCCAGACCAATGAGAGACCTCTAAATCAAAAAGAGGTGGATGGGCTGGAGAGATGGCTTAGCAGTTAAGGTGACTGTCTGCGTAGCCCAAGGACTCATGTTTGACTCCCCAGATCCCATGTAAGCCAGATGCACAAAGGTGAGGCAAGCACGAGGTCACACATGCCCACTACGTGGCACAAGCGCCTGGAGTTCGATTTCAGTGGCTGAGGTCCTGGTGTGCCAATTCATTCTCTATCTCTCTTCTTCTCCTTCTCTTGCTCTCTCTCTCATAAAAAAGAGGTAGATGGCTGAGGATGACATCCAAAGTTTTCCTGCAGTCTCCTCACATCCACATACATATGAACATGGACAGGACAGAGAGAAAGAGAGAGGAGAATGAGAAAGAATGGAAATGAATCTACAGTCTTAGAGTATTTGGATTGCATAAAGTACCAAAAGCTCATTTATCTGGGGCCATTAAAAGCCTTAGGTAAGTTCTGGAGAGCTGGCTCAGCAGTTAAAGACAATTGCTTGCAAAGCCTGATGGCCCAAGTTTGATTTCCCAGTACCCATGTAAAGCCAGATGCACAATTGGCACAGGCATCTGGAGTTTGTTTGCAGTAGCAGGAGGCCCTGGTGCCTTCATTCCCCCTCCTCTCTATAGCTCTCTGTTTCCAAATAAATAAATGAAAATGTTTTTAAAAGATTTAAGGGAACAAAATAATAGTATCGAGATAAAGAATTTCAAAAGACCCAGAGAAACAGCCTTTCAGTCAGGCTTCTAAAAGCAAAAGGATGAAAGGATTACCAGATCCTCAGTGCTAAATATGGGAATATTTCTGGCTTCAAAAGAAGAGGCTGAGCCAAGAGGGTTTTATATTCCAAGCTGCAAATTGAATGGACTGTGGACAGGCCTATGGCTGCCCCACTGGATTGTAGTCACTGTAATGACTACAAATATGACATCTTCTTCAGCAGAATTTTCAACTTAAGAACATTTTTGCCTTATTTTGGATTGGTTATGTTTGCTTGGGACTGGTTCCCATGTAGCCCAGACTGGCTTGTATCTCATCATGTAGATGTGGATCACTTTGAACTTCTGATCCTCTTGCTTCCCCTTCCCAAGTGCTGGGATGACAGATGTTAGCCACCATACCCAGCATGTGAATAGAAGTTTTAAGGTTGCAAGTTTTCTCGGAATCTTCCTTTTTGAAGAAGCATGGAAAAGGCACTTTTTTTTTCCTGAGGACCTCTCCCAAAACAAGGATCACTTTGGATTCCCAAAGACCAGGGTTAAAGCCAGAATATTGCCAGCATGCGGGCCTTTAGGAATGGAGGGGGGACAAGAGCTGGTTTTCATAAAATTGAAGGTGTTGTTTAAGTGAAGCATTGGGTACCCTGGGGTTTGGTTACTTTTGGGGGGGTTGGAATAAAGGAGTTTCATACAGAAGTCTCTTCTTTACGTGCCCTCACTGCTGGCATTTGGGCCAGTGTGTGAGGTCTGTCTGAGCATGCAGAATGTCTTGTGCAAATAGAAGGCTGGACAATAAGCTCCATATCCATGGAAAATCATGGGCTTGGGAGCTGTTTTTTGTTTGTTTATTTGTTTGTTTTTCCTGAGACTCAGTTTGGATCCCTCAGTCAAAAATGATGGTCTACTAATCCTTGAGTCAGCTGCATCTGAAGTTCACAAAACAGCTTCAAAATACAGCAGGAATTTCAGAGTTTTGCTATTTATAAACAGATTTCTATTGTTTCCTTTTAGTTTAAGGCAAGTTTGCTTCCAAGTATGCGTGAAAGGCATTTAAATGAGAACTTCTCCTACTACAGATCTTTGACAGTTCTTAGATTTGCTGGAAGTAAAGCACTATTAAGGCTGACCAACTACATACATTGGGAATTCTACACAGAGCTACCAATGAGCTCTCCCAGCAGAAAGAAAAATAAGGGCAAGACTTTAGCATCATGGGAACTGTCCATACATACCAATCTTCCAGGCCCAGGCTTGCCTGTAATGTCTTAGTAAACTA
Source organism: Orientallactaga sibirica (assembly GCA_036365145.1). NCBI lineage: Eukaryota > Metazoa > Chordata > Mammalia > Rodentia > Dipodidae > Orientallactaga > Orientallactaga sibirica. The sequence continues at coordinate 3,084,056 of JAEOAD010000982.1, forward strand.
TTTAGCTCAGTACTGAATCACACATCTAGGAGGAAACCTTATGCTCAACCTTAGGTTCCTGAGAATTCCTTTTTCTCTTCTTATAAGTTTCTATCTCTTCTTACCCACAACTCCAGTTCATTTGCATGCAGATCTTCATCCTAGCTCATAGAGCTCCAAAATTCTTGACTTGAGGAACAGGAGGGAAAAGATTTCACTTTACTTCTCCATTTCAGACCTTATCAAGGTTCTCAGTTGTGACAGAGGACTCTCTCAGGGTCCAAGTGTTTTAGGCCATAAAAAGCTCTGGGCCCAAACTTTGAAAGGTTTTCTTTAAAGAAATTGTTTTTTGTTTTTACTTTCTAATGCTGACCACATCTTCAATGATAGGGAAGACCACAAAAAATATCTCCACCTATGTCCTTACAGATGAAGTGCCAGAGATTAGCAACTGGGCCCTTCAATGAGGAAATTAAACTTCTTCACTCACTGCAATTCATCATACTCATTGAAATGTCAGTTTCCAAAAGACAAGCGATCTCAGCTGGATCCAACTTTGAACATGAATGGCATATAGATGTACTAGTACCTCTTGATTGACTTGCTGAATGAGCAAATGAATGAATGAACGAATGAATATACTTGAAATTGTTTTGTTTGACAATAATGAATTGAGCTACTGATATGTGGGAAGAATTGAGATAGAAAATGTGAACTTCAAAAACAACGCAGTAGGCCTGTTCCTTGCCGCAGTGAGTTTCCGGTTGAGTAGGGAAGACAGGACACCTTCAAGAACTGCACTACTTAAAAACAGACTTTCGAGATTACATCTGTAGGCTTTCTCAGGAAATGACAGCGAGGTAGATGGGGAAGAGAGTTTTTAGGTTAGATCAGAAGTCTAAAGAACAATTTTTTTTAATTTTTATTTTTATGTATATTATTCTAGTTTTACATTCATAGTGGTGACTCCATTATCCTCCTCCCTGTCCTCCCTCTTCCACAGGGACCCTCATCAATGGGGAATGTGGGTCACGCATTGTGGGGGTAGTCGAGAGCTAGGGGGGATAGGCCAAGTCTCTGTGCATAATGCCCCAACTTGTGGCTCTAACATTCTTTCCACCCCCTCTTCCGCAAATTTCCCTGAGCCACATTGGGGTCACTTTAGCTCTACTTCAGTGATGAGGTTTTGGGAGTCTCTGTGTCTCTGGCTTAGTGGGAGTTAGATGTTCTCTGTGTTTATCTCCTTCAATCTTTTTCTGTGTCCTGATCCCCAAGAGCGATTTAAATCCTTTTTACTAGCTAGGGTTTGAAGTCACAAAAAAGCAAGTCCTTTTGAGGCCATTTTCTTTAAAGTCATTATTTTTGATAGCTCTTTCACCAAAGATCAGCGTGTTAACCATTGTTTTATATGTTGGACCCTCAAAAACAAGCTACACTTTCAAAGCCCACTAAATACCTTTCCAGAAGCAAAAGACTCAGCTTGAATGTGAGATTCATTGTGGCTTAAGATTCAGGTGACACAGTCCATCATGATGGGGAAAGTGGGTCAATAGGAGTGGCTTGAAGTTGTGACAAAGAAGCATGTAGGAGGCTTCTTCCATCGTATGGACAGTCAGGAAGCAGAGAGTGACTTTACCAGAACAGGAACCTGGACCACACTATAACCCCTAAGGCCCACCTCTCAATGGCCCAATTCCTCCTGAGAAAAGTTCCACAACATCCCAAAACAGCCCTACCATCCAGGGACCAGTATCCAATCACATGAGACTGTGAGGGACACTTCCCAATCAAACCATAGTGGTAAGCGTTGTGGTTTGAATGGAAATGTCCTGCACAGGCTTATGTAGGTCTGCCGCTGTTAGCAATGTTTGGGAAAAGTTGTGAAACCATTAGGAGGTGGAGCTTTGCTGGAGGAAGTGTATCACTGGGGGTGTGACTTGAGGTTTTAAAGTCAGGCTTTACTTCCTGTTTGTCCTCAGCTTCCTGCCTGTGGATACTATGTTATCAACCAGCTTTCCATTCCTTCCACCACTCTTTCCTGCCATGGCGGACTACATTCTCTTCAAACTATAAACCACAGTAAAACCCTTTCTTACTTCTTTAAGCTACTTTGTTGTTGGCTTACATGTAAAATGCTTCCCTTAGCTTCAAGTGTTTGTGATGAATTTTGCTACTTAGTCCCAAGCCAGTGCAGCCTTTGTTTGGGAGGTAGAGGTGTGTTTCTGGGGCAGGGGACCTTGGGGTTGATTAGCCTAACCTACTGTATGTTCAAGGCTACCTGGTGCTTGTTTCTCTCTCTTTCTCTCTCTTGCAGATGTATAGAGTTGTGAGAGGATTGCCATGGTTTTCTCTGCCCTGATGAAACTTAAATTCAGAACTGTAAGCCTGAAATAAACCTTTCCTCCTAATGCTGCTTCTGGTCTGGTGATTTGTCCCAGCAATAAGAAGCTAACTGCTACATGCTTCTTATCAAGTATTTGGTCCCAGAAACAAGTGAAGTAAGTAATATATGGGGCTTTGAATTTTTTCATAAACATTGCTTGGTAGCTGTCCTGCTCCAAGCTCTAATTGTAGTCAAGTTATCACCTAAGGGAGGAAAAAGGAAAAAAAAATAAGCCAAGGATATCTTCAGGAAACTACCTGCTAGTAAAAAGGCATAACTCTTAGAAGTGGATTTAATGTAAAGAAATGTGATGAGACCTTAAAATTAAACCTAGTTGAGAGCAATCAGGTTTTCTCTCAACGGGCATCACTTCGCACAAGTGGCTGTAGTGTTCTGGCCTCACAGAACACTACGTTAATCACATCTCACCATGTTACACCAATGTTTTGCAGAATAAAATCGAATTCATTCTTTGATAATCATAGAAGCAAAAATTCATAATTACAATTTTTTAAATTGTAATGGGATAACAAAAACAGTTACTAGTTATCAGTTCAGTGTAACCTCCGCTAATTCTCTGCTAACTTTTGAAGGTCTGAGTTTTCAGTCAGCTGAAAGAAGCTGCCTGTATTCTCACAGTAGAAAAAGCATACACATTTATTTGTGTATATGAGATCATAAAAGGAATTGAGTGTCCAAAAAATCAATGAGATATGGAGATATATACCCTTCTTAGAAGGGAAATTTGGGCTGTAGGCAAGTTAGCAGTATAGCAAATGATTTTAGGAGAGATGATTAGCATAAAAGAAAGTTCTTTGATTTTCAGTCTCTTCCCCTTTGATAGAGTTTTATCTTTCTTGGGTAGTGAGTTGTCAGACAGAGTTTGGTAGATCTGGTCTTTAGATAGAGAAGAGCATTTTTGAGAAAAGCTTCTTCTTGTGTTAGGGTGAGGGCCAAAAGGAAGGTCTACCCAGGTCTAGAGGCTTCTTTTTTATATTTATTTTTTTTATTATTTTTATTTATTTATTTATTAGAGAGAGAGAGAGAGAGGAGATGGGTGCACCAGGGCCTCTAGCCATTGCAAATGAACTCCAGATACATGCTCTACCTTGTTCATCTGGCATATGTGGGATCTGGAGAATCGAACCTGGATCCTTAGGCTTTGCAGGCAAACGCCTTAACTACTAAGCCATCTCTCCAGCCCCTCTAGCAGCTTCTTTGGCTATCCAGTTTCCTTTTGCTCAATGTACTCCCTCAGGGACTAGGGATATGGCTCAGTCCGTAGAGTGCTTGCCTAGCATGCATAAAGCCCCAGGTTCCATCTGCAGTAGCACCATATAACCTGGATATGATGGCAATTGCCTGTCATCTCTGCGCTCCAGAGGTGGAGGCTGGATGATCAGAAATTAAGTATCACCTTTGGCTACACTGAGTGTTCAAGGCCAGTCTGGAATACATGAGACTGTGTCTCAAAAGGAAATAAAAACTATAATAAATGGGACCTGGGGATGTAGCTCAGTGGCAGAGCACTTTCCTAGCTTGTTCTTGGTTCTGGGCTCAGTCTCCAGCAATACAAAACCAAAAATATGAATAAACATAAGTACTTACTCAGCATTCTTACACTGTACTTCAGAACGTTGTTTTCAAAACCCTAACATTTCCCATCTTATTTCTGTTTTGTTTTTTTTTTTAAAACAACTGAGACCATTTTGTGTGTGAAGATTCCTCTTTTTCTTTCATCATTTAGGGATTCTACATTGTTCTTTAAAGAAGTCTGATAATAAAAGGAGAAAGATAACAGGTAGCTAACCATTGGACAGACTGAACTGGTATTGGTGACCAGAATCCAAAGATGACAATCGCCAGGCATATCAGTGTCCTGCAAGAGTGCCTAAGCCTCAGGGCACACATAGGAAGGGATTTATGTTAGAGAAATTTCAACCACAAACACCACCCTACCTTCAGGCACCATTCCACTGGCTTCCTGATCGAAGTTACTTCATAGAAGTCAGCTCATAGCCAAACCCTCCGCCTTGGAACTGCCACTAGAATTCACAGTTAGCTCATTTCAGCACCAACAAGAAATACTTGGAACATGTCTGCAATTTCAGGTCTTGGGTGTCTGGGACAGGAGGGTTGCCATGCATTGGAGGTCACTCTGGTCTTCATAGAGAGTATCGGGCCAGCCAGGGATGGAGAGAGAGGGAGGGGGGGATCTTGTCCTCCTTAACCACCCAATAAAAGGAAAAGAAAAACTGATTTATCAAAATTTATGAAATTAACTATTAGACAATATAAATGCTTAAGTCATTAAGGGCTACAGACAAGCTCTTCCCTTCTAACACCCAGTTCCATGTTTTGCCAGTTGGCTCCTTACAGAGTATTCCCTCACTTATGTTTTCTTGTTTGGTTGGTAGGTTTTTTTTGTTTTTTCTGGTATGATATTTAAGACTTTTTTCTTGTTGGTTTTTTCCCCTCTGTATAATAGAACAATTACAAGGCAGATGACACACAGAGTTATTTTATTAAAGCAAAGGCAACTTCCCCTTCCACCTTTTATAGGATTGGTAATTGCAGCCGTAAAAAATAAGCAGACAATAGACCGATTAACAAGAGAAAAGGCACATGTGCGAGTTTATGACACTCACAGGGACACCACAGGTAAGTGAATACCCAATAATCCACTTAGACCCAGAAACTTCCATACCTTCTTCATGGGGGAGAGAGAGGTATAGATCATATGTAATTTACTGTGAGAGTTAGTGATTTGTAGGAAGATAAATGTATAAGAGGCTATAACAAAGTTTACCTGGGCTGGGGGGGGGGGTTCCTGTCAACTCATTCTTTCCTATGAGCTAATTGTCTAGAAGATGGAGCCCTTAGGCAGATACAGGAACTTCAGAGAAACCCCATTCCCGAACATCAAGAGGGAAGGGATAAGACGGGAGAAGGCAAGGGAGGGGGGATGAGCTTGATTCTCCTTTAGTTCAGAACACTTAGCATGCAAATGATGCAAAAGTGCAATACTTTAGCAAATCACTTTCTGCGCCCCAACAACTTACAATGAGAAAGCATTTTATTCAATGATGACTTTGTTAGGGACTAGTGAAGATAGAACAAACTTGCTATAACATGAAAGTAGTTGAAGTTCATTGGTACATATTTTTTAGGCTTTTCCCCCACGTTTTTGAGGGCAGTAGTTGAAACAGGGTCTCTTTCGGTAGCCCAGGCTGCCCCCAAACTCACTATGTAGCTGAGGTGGCCGGGGATTTGTGATTTGCCTGCCTCAGCCTTCTGAGTGTCAGTATTATAGGGTTTTGTCACACATCCCCACAACCCAAACATAATACACACACACACACACACACACACACACACACACACATCAAAAAGGTAAAAAGAAAGTAATAGAATTAATAAAGTTGAGTGTCTACTATTTTCCCACCAATAGTTCAAGATTTTTTCTTTTTTATAATAGTTTATTTACAAAAGAGAGAGAGTGTGGGGGGGGCACAGCAGGGCCTCCTGCCACTGGAAAGGAACACCGGACATGTGCCACTTTGAGCATCTGGCTTTATGTGGATACTGGGGAATCAAACCCAGGCCATCAGGCTTAGTAAGTAAGTGCCTTTAACCTCTGAGCCATCTATCCACCTCCAAGTTTTAACTCATATCTTCTCCACAGAAATCTAAGATAGATCTTATTAAATCTAATTTAGCCAGGAATGGTGGCTCATACCTGTAGTCCCAGCACTCTGGAATCTACAGCAGGAGGGTTGCTGTGAGTTCAAGACTTCCCTGGGTTACACAGTGAGTTCTAAGTCAACCTGAGTTAGAGTGAGACCCTGTCTCAAAAAATAATACATAAATAAATGAATAAATAATTTTAAAGCATTGATTTAATGATGAAACTAAGGCACAGAGGTTAAAGAACTTAATCATGGGCTGGAGAGATGGCTTAGTGGTTAAGGTGATTTCCTGTGAAGCCTAAGGACCCATGTTCTACTCACGTTGGCTGGACACACAAAGGTGAGGCAAGCACAAGGTGGCACAAGTGTCTGGAGTTCAATTGTAGTGGCTGAGGCCCTGATGTGCCAGTTCTCTCTTTCTCCCCCCCTCTCTTGCACTCTAATTGTAAAATAAAATAAAATAAAATAAAATAAAATAAAATAAAATAAAATAAAATAAAGAACTTAATCATGAAAAAAGAATTTAGCGAGGCATAAGTAGTACTAAGGAGAGCCAGGATCCAAGACCAAGTACATATTTATATAATCTCTGCTTTTACCTACTATGCTGCAGTTGTTTCTCACAGAGTCTTGGGATATAGAAGGTCTTAGAAGGACCTCTCTCTCTATTTATTTACCTTCCAGCACTCAAGAAACATGTTTTATTTTTTCCGAAACAAGGACTCATTATGTAGCTCCAGCTGGACTGAAGCTTGCTTATGTAGACCAGGCTGGCCTCAAGCTTGTGGCGATCTTCCTGCCTTGGCCTTTGGAGTGCTGGGATTACAGGCGTGAGCCACCATGCCCAGGCTACGAACCATATATTAAGTGATGCTGTGTGCCAGGTATCATACCAGGCTCTAGGAATCCAACGGTCATGATAATGGGACACTTGCCATTGAGGAGCACATCCCAGTGGGTGAGACAGATGAGTAAAAGCACAATTATAATTAAATGTTACCTGCTAGCAGTACCAAGTTCAAGCAAGTCTAGGCAGATCACATGAATACCATTTTTAAAATGTGGGCATCAAATTACATACCTATACAGATCCAGGCATTCCTGCTCATGGTATACCAACTACCTGGCCCAGGAGGACTTAATTAACCCCTGCAGACACAGTACAAGCTCTTGGAGCTTTTGTGGTGCTGGAAGGCATGTGTGAAAATAGCGTGATAGTCTCACCATGGGGATTGAGAATTGATGGGAAAAGGTATTCCAGAATTTCCCTCCCAGGAAGAACAATAAAATCACAGACCTTACATGAGCCTTCCCCTGGTTTCTACATTAAATACTTTAAAATATATTTTATTTATTTATTTGCAAGGAAAGAGAGAGAGAATAGGCATTCCATGACCTCCAGATGCATGTGCCACTTTGTGCATCTGGTCCTATGCTGGTTCTAGGGAATTGAACCCAGGGCATTAAGCTTTGCAGGCAAGCACCGTGATCTCTGAGCCACTTCTCCAGCCCCTAAATACTTCCTTTTTTGAGGCAAGCCCAACAGACTTGCCTTTTTATGAGAGAGAGAGAGAGAGAGAGAACAAGAACTGGTGTGTCAGAGCCTCCAGCCACTGCAACTGAACTCCAGACATGTACGCCTCCCCCCCCCGCCTTGTGCACATGTGCAACATTGTGTACTTGTATCACTGTGTGTCTGGCTCACATTGGACCTGAAGAGTCAAACATGCGTCCTTAGGCTTCACAGGCAAGTGCCTAAACAGCTAAACCATCTCTCCAGCCCTAAATGCTTCATTTTAAAAGTGGAAATTCAGTTTATGATCTATAAAGGGTAATGAGGGATGTGGGAGTGGCAGCTCATATATGTAATCTCAACACTTGAGAAGGAGGGGCAGGAGGATTGCCACAAATTCAAGGCCAGCCTGGTCTACATAGCAAGTCCCAGGCCAGCCAGGGCTACATGAAGAAACCCTGCCTTACAAATCTAAACAAGCCAGGCATGGTGACTCAAATATATAATACCAACACTCAGTAGGGAGAGAGGCATGCAGATCACCATGCACGCAAGGTCATCCTGGTCTACATAGTGAACTCAAGATAGTCTGGGCTACAGAATTTGAATTTGTCTCAACAAACAAACAAACAAAAGAAAGAAAGAGCTGTGCGTGGTGGCACACACCTTCAATCCTAGCACTCGGGAGGCAGAGGTAGGAGGATCACCATGAGTTCGAGGCCACCCTGAGAATACATAGTGAATTCCAGGTCAGCCGGGACCAGAGTGAGACCCTACCTCGAAAAACAAACAAACAAACAAAAAAGCAAAAGGAAGGAAGGAAGGAAGGAAGGAAGGAAGGAAGGAAGGAAGGAAGGAAGGAAGGAAGGAAGGAAGGAAGGAGAAATACAGATAGAAAGAAAAACCTTAGAAGAAATTCCTCAGGAGCCGGGAATGGTGGTGTGCTCCTGTAATGCCACTGTTCTCAAGGCTGATGTGGAAAGAACACTGAGAGTTCAAGGCAAGCCTGGGATGCATAACAAAGGAAGCATAAGCCCATTTGGGATCCAACCAAGCTCTCTCCTGACGTAGATGGAACTCCAAACTGCCTCACGACGCCAAACTGTTGATTGTCATTTACAACGCCTCCTCTCCGTAAGACACACCATGTCATGGCGTAATCACATCTGGACAGGACTGCTGGACGAATCATTGTCCTGGAGGCTGCATTTCCTAGGAGACTTCTCAGAGCCAGTTGCAGCAGCAAGCATGAAATCCAGAGGTGGCCAGCTCCTCCACCCAGCAGTTCACACTCAGTCTTCTGTGGATAGCAATAACTAAGGGCAGGCTGGGGAAAGAGTTGCTCTTGGCAAGATTTCTTTAAAGACCTCATAATTGGGCAATTGCTAAAGGTTGCTGGAAGCCAGCAGATGGAGCTTATCAGGAGGCCCTCATCAGCTTTTTGGCAAAGTTATGATTCCATTCTGAATTTATTTGCTATTTGCTCTTATCCTAGGAAAATTTTGAGCCCTTTGTTCCCTACTGGAAAGGGCAGGGCAAGGTTGAAGCGTATGGGTAAGGGACTTAATTTTCCTTGAGCCCATGAAGTTACACCTCTCTGTCAATCAAAATACAATATGATGGAAGAGATTAGCAGGATGTTATAAAAGCATTCGGTTTTCTTTTAAGCACATCTCTTGGAACTGAATTTAGTTCTGGATTTCAGCTGAGAACTGCTAAGCCCGGTTGGGACTAACTCTACATGAAGGCATGCTCATTGAAACCAGCCACTTTTCTTAGAGAGTCGAAGGAATGTGTTTGCTATTTTTTTGTCCTTATTTGGGCAGTTTCCTGCAATTTTTTTTTTGGTTCCTTTCTCAGGCCAACAATAGAAGACACAGTCAATTCATTTGTGGAAACTGTCTGAATTTGGTCTGTCATCTGTTTTTAAATATGCTTGAGTTATTCTATTATCATTCTATTTAGCAGCCACCCACATGTGGAGATACTACCACTTTGAATGACAGAACATACATTTTTATTCCCAATTTAGAATGTGTTTTAGAATTTAGAATTTGTTTTTTAGGGTCCAGGAGGGATAGAGAAAGACACTATAAATTCTTGTTATTTTATGACAGGGTCAGGGGTGGCCCAGGCTAGCCTCAAATTTTCTATGTAGCCAAGGATGACCTTGAACTCCTGATATTCCTGCTTTTATCTCCCAAGTACTGGGATCATAGACTTGCTCCACCATGCTCTGCTCAAGACATTATCAATTCTCTCATTGTTTGTTGGATAGTTGTTGCTTTGAAACAGTGTCTTGTGTAGCCCAGGGTGGATTTGAACTTGCTATGTAGCCAAGGATAATCTTGAATTCCTGATCTTCCTCATTATTAGGCTTACAGTTGAGTTAACCATGCCTGACCAGATGTTATCACTTCTTTTTTTTAAAAAAAAATATTTGCAAGGAGAAAGAGACAGAGAGAAAGAGAATGAGAATGAGAATGTGTCAAGGACCTCTTGCTACTGCAGACGAACTCCAGATGCATGCACCACGTCATGCATCTGGCTCTATGTGGATCCTGAGGAATCAAACCTGGGCCAGTAGGCTTTGCAGACAAGCTCCTTTAACCATTGAGCCATCTCCTCAGCTACAGATATTGTGACTTTTAAACATATTGATTTATTTATTTGAGAAAGAATGAAAGAATGAGACACATGGAGAGAAAGAGAGATAATGGGCACACCAGGGCCTCTAGCCACTACAAATTAACTCCAGATACATGTGCCACCTTGTGAATCTCACTTTATATGGATACTGGAGAATTGAATCTGGGTCCTTAGGCTCTTCAGGCAAGCATCTTAACTACTGAGCCATCTCTCCAGCTCTGCTATTGTGACTTTTTGATAGGGCAGTCTACATAATCTGTAAGGCCTGATGCAAAATGAAAAGCTGGAGCTTCTCCTTCAAAAGCAAAACAAAGTAAAACAAAAACAAAATGAAGACACCTGTCATTCCAGCACTCCAGAGGTTGAGGTGGGAGGATCGCTTTGAGTTCAAGGCCAATTTAAGCTTAGGGAACTATCTCAAAACAACAAACCAAACAGACATATTTCAAGACAGTGGCAGTAGCACACTAAATCACGTCCAAGGTCCTTCTGGGCAGTGGCCCTTCTTTGTATCAAGCCCTTCTATACCCAGGACTCTAACTGTATGGGTTGCACACTCATGAAGCCAGCTCCAATTCATGACTATTCATAGGCAATTTCAAAGGCCCTGTGTTTTCCCTTTTATCCACTTTCTGGCATGCCGGCTTGGGATAAATCCCTAGTCTTTTATAGACTGCTACTTTAAGTTATGGACTGAAAAAACAATACAATTCTGAAAACTGAAATTGGTTGATTTAACTACCTGGCAGAATGAAAGACAATAAATAGGAAGGCAGGTAGAGATAAGAAATGGTAAGAAACTTCTCTGTTACCTGAGTGTTTCATTTGTCTGTGTTGTTAATTATGGAGATAGAATGGAGGAAACAAAGAACCGCTGAAAGGAAATTTAGATCCTCAAAAAGTTAAATATAGAATTTCCATATGACTCAGCAATTTCATGCCTATGTATATATTCAAAAAATTGAAAGGAGGGAGTCAAACATACTTGAATACCAGTTTTCACAATAGTACTGTTCAGTGTAGCCAAAAGATGAAAACACCACAATGATCCATCAACAGATGAGTGGATAAAAAATCTGGCATATGTGCTTACAAACTGAAGATTATTCAGCCACAAAACAAAGTCCAGATATATACTACAATATGAATAAACTTCAAAAACATGATGCGTAGTGAAAAAAAAGCTAGTCCTGAAAGATCACATATTGTATGATTCCATTTATGTAAAATTTCTACACTAGACAAATCCAAGGAAACCAAAAGCAGATTGTTGGCTGCCAGAGTCTTTGAGGAGGTGGCGGGCAGTGAGTAGTAAGTGCTCATGTTTTCCCATTAGGATGAGGAAGCCACAACAAGCAATATGCCAATGATTGTGTTTGGCTGTGTTACAATAAAACTTTAATTGTGGACACTGACATTTGAATTTCAGATAATTTTGAACTGTCATGAAATATTCAGCTTGTCTGTTTGAAAATTTGTTTTAAAAATTATAAAAGCCATGGGCTGGAGAGATAGCTTAGCGGTTAAGGCGCCTGCCTGCTAAGCCTAAGAACCCCGGTTCCAATCTCCAGGTCCCACGTTTAGCCAGATGCAAAGTGACACAAGGGCGCAATGCCACACTTGCCCACAAGGGGGTGCATGCATCTGGATTTCATTCACAGCAGCTGAGAGGCTGCTGGCGTGCCCATTCTCTATCTGTCTTCCTCTCCCTCTCTCTCTCTCTATGTCTCTCTCTCAAAAAAAAAAAATTATAAAAGCCAGGTCTTGGGAGATGGCTCAGTGGATAAGGTACTTGCTGGGGCGTGAAGAATGGAATTGGATACCCCAGCACCCATTTACTTAAATGCTGGGTGGGTATGGCAGCTGACTATAGTCCCAGCACTGGAAAGGTGAAGACTGGGAAGCCCTGTAGAAAGTAGACTGAGTCAGCAAGCTCTAGATTCAAGTGAGAGACCCTACCTCAGTTAGTAAGATGGAAAGCCACCAATACAAATCTCTCTCCTCTACATCCACATATACATGCATTTCCACACACACACACACACACACACACACACACACACTCACATATATGAACACACACATACATATGCAAATATATATGTAAATCATTTTCATCTGGAAAGCCATAGAAATACAAGTGGCAAATAGGAATCTGGTAGATCCTTTTCTAATAAGGAAGGCAGGCAACCAAGGGTTCATTGTGGAGAGAAAATGTAAAGCAGCTTTCTTACTCACACTCTAGAGTGGCTGATGAGGACAGAAGCGCGGGCATGCAGTCTTTAGCTGCTCCTCCAGGGTTGAGTCTGACCAGAGAGCACTGTAAATTCCTGTTTTATGTAGACTGTGATAACACACAGCAAAAGAGGACTTATCGCCCAGTGGCCCTGTGGAATGCTTTTGAAAGCACATTCAAAGTCGGAGAGTTCATGTAAATAAGGCAGAAACTTACAGAAGGGACAACAAATTCTTTTTTGATTTAAGAATGTGATGTGATAGGGCTGGGGAGATGGCTCAGTCAGTAAAGTGCTTGCCAAAAATGTATGAGGACCTGCGGTCAACTCCCAGTATCCACATAAAATGCTGGATGCGGTAGCACATGCCAAGTAATACCAGGGCTGAGGAGGTGGGGACAAGAGGACACTTGGTGTTTGCTGGATGGCTACTCTAGCTACATCAGTGAGCTCCAGGTGCAGCGAGAGACCCTGTCTGAACACACACACACATACATGTATATGTATATGTATATATATGCAAAATGAATGTCATTTGATTTGAGATTATCCAAAAGAAACTTTAAAGTTCACTGTCCCTTAAATGTTGTACTTAAAGAACTTAGCTACGAGTCACTTGATGACACACTAGGTACCAGTCTTCTTGAATTTGAAGAACTGCCAACATAATATAAAAGCCAGAACTATACTGCCATCAATTTTCCTCAATTAACTTTTTTCATTTTATATATACATATATACTTTTTCTTTATTTTTATTCATTGGTTTATTTTTTAAAGGCAGGGTCTCTTTATCCCAGCCTGGCCTCAGACTTGCTGTGTAGTTGAGAATGACTTTGAACTCTTGACACTTCCGTCTCCATCTCCTGAGGGCTGAGATTTCAGGCATGTGCCACCACTCCTAACTCTCGCTCTGCTCTTAAGTGTTATGCCAGCAATCGATTTCTGTCCAAACAATTCAAGAAGAAAGAGCTACTACAATGCAAGTTGGATTATGTAAGTGCTAGATTGAAAGTCATCAGCGTCCTTTGAACATATTCCCAGAGTGTCTTTAATTGCCAGCTTCATCAGGCAGATATCTTACACTGTCCCTGATGTGATAGGTGGAGATGAGAGTTTGGGGGCAATTGCTCGGATTTCCAGGTTCTTGTGTCCTGTGGAAAAGACTTGCACCAGGGACATATGATAAGTAGTAGAGAGAGAAAGGCACTCCCAAGAATGGGCTAGTGAGCTGGGAAGAGGACTACTCTGCAAAGCTCTGGGCCGTGAATCTCAAGACCCTTAATCATGCCATCTCCTCCCCAGGGCTTTGCTTGCACATGCTCTATTTGTGGCATGTGGCCTAGGTGGAAAAGGCTTTCCAGTCTTTAGTGCCAACTGGCCTCATTTATATGTTAATCAATCGTGCTGCCTCTCTATCCATGCCATACTTCAACCTCTCTGGCGTACTTACTTGGTCACCCTGTTTTGTTTTTTTTTTCTTTCATTCCCTGAGCACACAAGGCGCTTTCATACCTCAGGACCGTGGTTCTATACCCCAAAGTCACTCCATCACTTTTTTCTTTTTCTTTTTTTCTTTTTTATTTTTTACTTACAACTTCTATTCTTACAGACAATAAACCATGATATTTCCCTCCTCTCCCCCCCCAATTCCCCTTCAGAACTCCACTCTCCATCATATCCCTCTTCCCTCTCTCCATTAGTCTTTCTTAATTTGATGTCATCATCTTTTTCTCCTATTATGAGGGTCTGTCCAGACAGAAATTGGCCTCAATATCCATGACCTCGCAGTGCCTAGCAAGACCTTTACTTTTTTTTAAATCAGCTTTACTGACATGCAACTCACAAGCCAAATGATTCTTTTTTTGTTTGTTTGTTTGATTTGGACATAGAGTCTCAGTATGTAGCTCTAGCTGGTCTAGAACTGGCTATGTAGTTCAGGCTAGACTTTCTTTCTTTCTTTCTTTCTTTTTTTCTTTCTTTCTTTCTTTTTTTTTTTTTTGTTTTTTTGAGGTAGGGTCCCACTCTGGTCCAGGCTGACCTGGAATTAACTATGTAGTCTCAGGGTGGCCTTGAACTCATGGTGATCCTCCTACCTCTGCCTCCCGAGTGCTGGGATTAAAGGTGTGAGCCACCACGCCCAGCCTAAGGCTAGACTTTAAATTGCAGCAATCCTCCTGCCTTGGCCTCCCAAGTCCTGGGATTACAGGTGTGTGCCACCATGCTCAGATTTTTGGTTGCTCTATGTAGTCCAGATGTTGAGCTCAGGTACTCTCAGGCTTTCTCAAGCCCTCATGCCCTAAACCACAGAGCCATCTCCCCAGCCCCTTCATTCCTTTTGAAGGTCGAATGCTTCTCCACTGCATTATCTATTACATTTTATTTATATGTTCATCTGTGGATAGATGGGTTGTCTCCACTTCTTGTGGAATATTGGTTATTACCAACAATATTGCTATGACTACTTGTGTAGAAAAATGTGTGTGTGTGTGTGTGTGGAGATATGCTTTCATTTCTCTTGAGTATACACCTTTGCTTGATGGGCCATGCTATAACTATGCTACTGCCAAACAACTTTCTAAAGTGGCTTCATCGCTTTAATATTCCCAGCAACAGTGTGCGGAAGCTGAGCATGATGGCTCATGCCTCTAATCCCAGCACTCAGGATGCTGAGGCAGGAAGATTGCCATGAGTTCAATGCCAACCTGGGCTACATAGTGAGAACCTATCCCAAAACAAATACATAAAACCAGACAACAACAGTGAAAAACCAGTGTATGAGAGCACCAGTTTGACTACATCCTCACCAACATTTGTTATGTCTGTGTCATTTACACTGCAGACCCCTTATGAGTAATATTTCACTAAGGTTTTGATTTACATGTCCCTAATGATGAATTATGTTGAGCATCTTTAGCTATTAGCTACCTGGATAGCTTCTTCAGGGAGATATCTATTTAGAACCTCCTTCCAACTTTATTTTGTTTTTGTTTTCTGACACAATGTCTTACTATATAGCCCAAAGTGGCCTCAAACTCACCATCCTTACTCAGTTTCCTAAGTGCTGGGATTACGGGCTCCTTCACTCTTTATTTATAAATATACCAGTTTGACTTTTAATTGGAAGCTTCATATCCCCACCCTAGTGCTAATTTCTACATTCATGAGCCATTTCATACCTAGTACCCAGCAAAGGATCTGGCATATGGCAGACACTGCATCCAATGTTGTGGCACCATGCCTTATTGTGTGACCTACTGTGCTAATTACAGCCTGTGGAAATCACAAGACAGAAGGTCCGTTCGATGAGCTCATTGGGTCACTCTAGAGCCTGCTTAGAGTTTTATTACATCTAGTTGGGGTTTACGACCTGATCCCATGCTACACTACAAAGCCTCATTCTTCCTTTGATTTTTGGCAGTGCAAGAGATGGATCTCGGGCTCTAGCATCCTAGGCAGATACTGTACCACTGAGCTACATTGTCAGTCCTAGAAAGCCTTTATCTAATCTCAGTATTGAAAGATTAGGGCTAGGGAGACATCTCATTCAGTAAAGTGTTTGCCTTGGAAGCACGAGGACCTGAGTTCAATCCCCAGTATCCACGTAAAAAGCCGGGCTTGACAGCATTCACTTATTATCCTAGTACTGGGGAGGTGGAGACAAGAGGAGTCCCCGGGTGACTAGCCAGCTAATGGAGCCCAGTCTAATTGGTGAGCTCCTACGCAAGGTGAGACCCTGTTTCAAGAAAAGGTGGATGGTATTCCCAAGGAACAGTGCTCACGGTTGTCCTCTGATTTCCACACACATGCACCTGCATGAACATGAACATGAGAACTTGCTGTATTACTATTGCTTTTTCACCTACAGCTTTGTGCCCTGTTTCTTCTGAATCCCTCTGTATTCCAGGGCTGAAGAAATGTGGGGGGAAAATCCACGCTCCAAATTATTTTTTCTTTCACATTAATTTGGCTATAAAAACAAGGCAATGATGAGAGACCAGAGAGATGGCTCAGTGGATAAGACTGCTTGCTTCTTGCCTTTCATCCCCAGCATCCACATTAAAAAGCCAGGCATTGCCACACACCCTTGCAACCCTAGCACCAAGTCAGGCTTGACATCACTAGGGATCATTGGTTAGCCAGTTGTTGCAGTCAGGTTCGCATTGCTGGCAGAAATCACCCAACCAAGAGCTTGTGGGGAAAAAAGGTTTATTTTGCTTACAGACTTGAGGGGAAGTTCCGTGATGGGAGGGGAAATGATGGCATGAGCAGAGAGTGGACATCACCTCCTGGCCAGCATCAAGTGGACACAACAGTGACAGGAGAGTGTGCCAAACACTGGCAAGGGGAAACAGGCTATAATACCCATAAGCCCACCCCCAACAATACTCTGCCTCCAGGAGGCGTTAATTCCCAAATCTCCATCAGCTGGGAACCTAGCATTCAGAACAGCTAAGTTTATGGGGGACGCCTGAATCAAACCATCACACCAGTCTAACTGAAAAACCAGCATACTCCAAGTTCAGTGACAGCCCCTGTCTCAAGGAAATAAAGTAGAAGAACAAAGGTCAGAGAGGTTCACCTTAAGGAAACATTTGCTCTAAAATCAAGAATTCTACCAACAAAGGGAAAATGGCTATTGGCAAAGACCATATAAATATAATATCTATTACTATTTGGTTAAGTGAGTGATGTTTTATCGTTCCTAATAATTGTATATCATTGTATTGTATAAATTGTGATGTATTTATTAAATAACTTCATTAATATAAATTACTATTCATTGAGTAGAGAAAGACACTGCAAAATACTATGTGTAGTGTCATCCCATCTTTGTTTTTTTTAAAAAAAATTACTTATTTGAGAGAGAGAGAGGAAGAGAAAGGGGCAGAGAGAGGGGGGAAGGAAAGAGAATGGGCACGCCAGGGCCTCCAACCACTGCAAACAAACTCCAGACTCATGTGCCACCTTGTGCATCTAGCTTACGTGGGTACTGGGGGATTGAACCTGGGTCCTTTGGCTTTTCAAGCAAATGCCTTAACCACTAACCCATCTCTCCAGCTCCCAACTTTGTTTTTAAAATACATGGAGCCTGGCATGGTGACACTCACCTGTAATCCCAGCATTTGGAAGTAGGAGCAGGAAGATTAGGAGTTCAAGGTCATTCTTAGCTACATGAGGCAAGCCTGGGATATGCTGGACTCTGTCTCAAACCCTCCCTCAACATTTTTTTAAAAAAAATAAAGAAAACATATAGAAAGATCATTTGAAAAAAATGAAAATGTGTGCACTCTTGCTGGTGGTTATCTTAGAATGTTTGAGATTAAAATGGATAATTTTAGCTTACTATCTTTCCCCTTCTCCTTTTCTCCTGCCTGCTCCTCTTTTCTACTTCTTTTGGCTTTTGGAAACAGAGTCCCTCTGTAGCCCCGGCTAGCTTGAAACTCATCATGTAGCTCAGAGTGGCCTCAAATATTTGGTAATCTCCCTGCATCAGCCTCCCAAATGCTAGCATTCCTGGTATGAGCCACCATAGCCAGCTACTTTCTTCTTAATACACATACACTTTAAATTCTTTTCTACAGGGAAAAGACATTGGTTGTATAAATTTTTTGTTCACTACCACAGATATGCAGAAAAACAGAAGCTGACTTCCACGGTCAGCCTGTGATGCCTGTGAGTTAAAGGAAAGAAGCAACTTGACCGGCTCCTTCTGCTCTGCTGGGGGCTCCTCCCTCCCGCTCTTCTAGCTCCAGCTCCGTTTTGTTTGCTGATCGGCTCCTGAGTCATCCTTTCCTCCGCTTCCCACCCCACCCAATCCCTTGGGTGAGTGACTGCTCACTTCCTTGACTTGAAGTTGATAGCCAGTCATAAAGGAGCTCCAGTTCTTCCTCCACAGTGGCTTAAAGTTCACATTGCACACAATTGACTCTGTATTTTGATTTCTAGTGTGGAGTTGTGTTTTTTTTTTTCCCTACTGCGTTAATCCATGCCTCCTGTACCTAACTGAAAATTCTCCCTCCTGAGCAACTGTGGTGATGTTATTGATTTTCCTACCTTATCATGGGTATAAACACCTTCCAATCCGGACTTACCCCAGACAATATTCCCCTATTACTTTCTTACTTAGGTCAGAATGTCCCTTCTGCCATCACCATCTACCACCGCTCTTTTGAGGCGACAGAGGCTTAAATTACTCTGTATTGCTAAAATGATGAAGTTGTAGAAATAACCCCATGAACTAACCAAAGGGAATGGGGCGAGAAGCAGTACTGCAAGTGTTGATGAGCTAGACTCAGACTACTGGAGGGTGTTGGCTCTCGGTGACCAGGAAACGAACTTTTGAACTCAGTTTCCCTTAGAGGGGCCCTGCTACAGTGCTCAGAACAGTGCCAGCTACATAGGAAGCACTCGGCTTGTTACTGGTTAATGTTTTCAGGAGCACTATGGAATTAAGCATGGCCACTCTTGAGGGAGTTTAGGAGCAGATTTATTGGCATGCAAGGTCCTGTACAATATCAAATGAAAGAAGCCGATTTCCCTGTTGCAGGACATCTATAATGTAGTTCTATGAGTTTTTTCTTTTTCTTTTTTCTTTTTTGAGACAGGGTCTCACTCCGTAGCCCATTCTGGTCTGGTGTTTGTTAAGTAACTCAGGCTGGCCTCACATTTGTGATACCTCTGTCTCATCCTCCCAAGTGCTGTGATCACAGCTATGCATGACCGGGGTTTTGCTCCTATTTGAAATATGTGTAAGTCATCTACATATATGGACCCATGGAAGAATATCCAGAAATTTTGCTAACAGTGGTTTTTTTTTAGTAGAACATATAGAGTTTTAAATGCTTTCAGTTATGACTGGTCTTCTCTTTCTCTTACATTCTAATATTTTAATGCTGACTAGGCATGACTTGAATGTTTCAGAATTAAGAAAATTTTTTTTTGCTTACTTCATTGGGTTCTGTAGCTTCTGGTTTCAGGTCCCCTTTGTACCAGGGGCTTATATGGGTATGACTGTTGTTTATTTGCTTGCCTGCGCTGGTGCTGAGCTATCTTTAGAGAGTGGTTGACCATTTTGGTTTTAGTCTTCTCACAAATTTGTTTCCTTCAGTGTCTATTCTCATGAAAGCTTACAGATACACAGTTCAGCTCAAAAAGCAGGAGGAGCTGGGTGTGGTGGCGCACACCTTTAATCCCAGCACTTGGGAGGCAGAGGTAGGAGGATCGCCATGAGTTCGAGGCCACCCTGAGACTACATAGTTAATTCCAGGTCAGCCTGGACCAGAGTGAGACCCTACCTCAAAAAAAAAAAAAAAAGCAGGAGGGTCCAGAGTTTTTTTTTTTTTTTTTTTTTTTTTTTTTTTTTTTGCTCCTCCTCCTCCTTCTTCTACTATGCCACCTAGAAGTAATAGCTTTTGAGCACTTACGTTTACCACAGCTGGAGTTGCACGAGTTGCTCTAGAATTCTCAGTTCAATTCAGGTTGGGGTACAGCTCAGTGAGTAAAGTGATTGCTTACTGTGAACAAAGCTTGGGTTCCATCCCCAACACCACTTAAGCCAGGCATGGTGGTGCAGGCTTGTAACCTAGCATTTGGGAGGTGGAGGTAGGTCATCCTTGGCTATATAGAAAATTAGAGGTCATCCTGTCTACATGAATCGAGTTCAATTGAATAACTGAATAACTAAATAAATAAATGATTAAAGTAACAGGTTTTCAACAATTATCTCCACGAGTCTGTCTCTGGGCGGAAACAATGGCTCAGAGTACACCTTCCCAGCCTGTGGCTCTTCCATTCTTTCCACCCCCTTCCCAGCAATGTTTCCTGAGCCTTGCAGGACATGTTAGATGTCTCCTTTGGTGATGAGCTCTCCGCTTTTTTTTGTTTGTTTGTTTTGATGAGTTTTGAGTCTCCTCCATGTCTGTTATCATCTGCCTAGAGGAGGTTCTCAACTGACAGGGACCAACAAGTTGAAACAATAATGTTTGATTAATTGACATGGAGAATCAGGTCAGTCCATGTCAGTTTCTGTTGGAAGGCAAAAGTGCCATCACATTCTGTGTATTCAGACAATGTCAGAATAGTTTGTCCAATTCAGGAACAACTTCAGATCCACTGGTTGGTTGTTTCAACACAGTTCAAACATCCGGATGCATGCATTTTATGGAGGTTCCTGTTATGTTGCTACTGTATACCCTGTTCTAGAAAAAACACGCACACATATGATTCATACTCCAACAAACTTCACTGGTTTGTTAGCAAAATTAGCAGGTAAGTTCTATTCTTTTCCAGAAAAGTATTGTTCTACAACCAAATGCCTTCTGCATCCCTTCTTTTTTGCTTTTTTTAGAGAGAGAGAGAACGAGAGAGAGAGAGAAAATGAATTGGCAAGCCAGGGCCTCAGCCACTGCTATTGAACTCCACACTTGCTCCACCTAGTGGGCATGTGTGACATTGCGTTTGCCTCACCTTTGTGAATCTGGCTTATGTGGGATCTGGAGAGAGACTGAACATGGGTCCTTGGGCTTCATAGGCAAGTGCCTTAACTGCTAAGCCATCTCTCTATATTTTAATAAAGATCAAGACTTATAAGAATAGTGGACCTGAGGAAAATGTACCAAGAGTCTGCTGCAGTCCGAGAGCCTAGTCTTACATGGAGAAAATATTATTACTCAGCATCAAGAATTGACTGATGCTTTTTTGTTGTTCATATAGGATCTCATGTGGTTCAACTCTGTATAGCTGAGGATAACCTTGAAGTCTTGATCCTCCTGACTCCATCTATGGACTGATGAGATCAAGAGCATGAGCCACCACGTTTGACTTTAAGGAAGGGATACTTCTTTGATTATTTTTTTAAACTTGTTTATTTAAACCAGGTGTGGTGGTACACACCTTTAATCCCAGCACTCGGGAGGCAGAGCTTGGAGGATCACCATGAGTTCAAGGCTACCCTGAGACTACATGGTGAATTCCAGGTCAGCTGGGCTAGAGTGATATCCTACCTCAAAAAAAAGAAAAAAATGTGTATTTATTGGTTTTTTGCATGTACATGTATGTCTATGTGCAGGTATGGGTGTGCCAGGGTCTCTTGCTACTGCAATTGAATGCCTGCCCAGTTGTATGTGAATGGCTAGGGAAATGAACCTGTGCCATCAGGCTTTGCAAAAGTGCACCTTTGACCACTGGACCCTCTCCCTAGGGTCCAAGTTCTTTCTTTGTTTTTGAGACAGGGTTTCACTCTGTATCCTATGTTGGCCTGGAACTTGTGGCAATCTTTCCTGAGTGCTGATGTGACAGGGGCACTCCATCATATGCAATTGAATCTTTTATGTTACTATTGGACATGGAAAGTGGTATTACCGCTTTTGAAAACTGTACAACAATTGCTTATAAGAAATTCATAGTTTAGAATACAAGTTGGTGTTCACACCCCTAAGTAATGTACTCAGTATAATGGAAACAGAGACACACAAATAACCTCATGAGAAAGTTCATTAGCAACCCTGTTCATAATCTAGCCACAGACTAGAAATAACCTAAATATTCTAACAATAAGTGAATGTATAAACAAACTTTGTTATTCACTATGTAGCCAAAGATGAACTTGAACTTCTGTACCTCCCAAATGCTGGGATTTCAGGCATGTGATCCACCTCATCCAGTTAATTTGGTACTGGGGATGGAGCCCAGGGTCTTGTGAATGCTGTGTAAGTACTCTACCAACTGGGTTGCATCTCCAGCCCTTCGTGCTCATTTCTTAAGTGATCCTGCATTCCCCTTTAATAAGAAATAAATGAGGTACAAATTATGGCAGAGTCTATAAAATTATACTTTACAGTAACCTATGGAAGTTGAGCTGTAGGAAAGCAATATAAAAGAAAACCTAGAACCAATTCCCTTTGCATGGTGCACCAACTCCACAGAGTGCTGACTACTGCTTCAAAACCAGTTCAAGGACAAATGTATTCAATAGGCTTTCAAAAATGACCAAGGAAGGGCTGGGGTGTAGCTCAGTGGTAGATTGCATGCTTGGCATTTGTAAGACCCTGGGTTCCATCCCCAACACCACCACTACCATAAAAAGAAGATCAAGTAATAAGGGATGTTGTTGTCTTTCATAAAAACACTATTAAACTAGCAGGAGAGTAATGGAAAAATAAACATCTAAAAACTAAATAAATAGAGAAAGATATTGAATCACCTTATTGTTTTTACTCCCTGGAGCCATGTCGAAAACCTGATTGACATTTCCTACTTGCTGACTCAATCAGACTATCTGGTGTCACACAGTCAAGGCCAACTATTTCCCTGAATGGAAATAAAGGGGCCAAAGAGAGTATGAGAATTTGAGGGAAATTGAGTAAATGGTGAGTCATAGCTGGATCAGCCTTGATCCCCAGACTAGCATCTAAGAACCAAGGAGACTGGGGGAATGGTTCAGGAGATAAAGCGCCATCCAAGCATTAGTACCTGATTTCAGATCCCCAGAACCCATATAAAAGCTAGAAGTTGTGGCAGGCTTCTCTAACCCCAACGAGCCAACTGCAAGATAGGAGGCAGAGACAGGAGAATTTTCCAGAAGCTCACGGACCAGCTAGCCTAGCAAATGTAATGGTGAACAACAATGAGAAGGAGAGAGTCTGCCTGAAATAAGGTGTTCAGTGAGGCATGACACCCAAAAGTTGTCCTCTGACCTCCACATGCATATACACCCACACTCACACACACATCAAAAATAAGTAAATAAGTAAAATATCCTGAAAAAATTGAGGATCAAGGATGTATTATTGCACCAGGGTACCATTGTGGAGGCATAAAATTGACCTCATAGGAAAAGATTGAAGGTTTAGGATATGAGAAAATGACTCAGTGGGTAAAGTGCTGGCTTGGTGAGCTCCGGTTTCAGTGAGAGATCCTGTCTCAATATTTGAAGTGGAGAGTGACTGACATGATACCTGTTGTTGACATCTGGACTCCACACGTACACATACATACATGTGCACCCCATACATACACACGCTCTTGCACATTGCATGTGCGCACACACACATACACATGCAAAGAAGAAAACAGAAAGGTCAGAACTTTTAAACAGCAGCAGTGAGATGGAAGTTAATCTAAACACAATGAAACATGGTCACTATAATAATGCTATGGACTGACGATTTGTGTGAAAGGAGTCTTGCTTGCCAGAATTAATGGTGCTTGTGAAGCCTACCTTGTGGAAAGACCAGCTTGGACACTTCTCTTTGCTTTGCCTTTCGAGTGGCAGCAATGCTACAGCTCTTAAAGCAGTTTCTCCTTCCCTAGTCTCTTTCCCAATGCTGCTTAGGACCTCTAGACATGAATGACACCCCAATGGGGAGCAGCCAGCACTAAGGTATTCTTCTTCTTCTTCTTCTTCTTCTTATTATTATTATTATTATTATTATTATTATTATGACAGAGATAGAGGAAGAGGCAGAGAGAGAGAGAGAATGGGCGCATCAGGTCTTCTCAGCCTCTGTAAACGAACTCCAGATGCATGTGCCCCCTTGTTGTCAAGTGCGGCATTGCACCCTTGCATCACTTTGTGTCTGGCTAAACGTGGGACGTGGAAAATCAAACAGGCGTTCTTAGGCTTGGCAGGCAGGCAGGTGCCTTAACCACTAAGCCATCTCTCCAGCCCCAAGCTATTCACTTTTTTTTTTGTTTTTTTTCAAGGTAGGTTGTCACTCTGGCTCAGGCTGACCTGGAATTCACTATGTAGTCTCAGGGTGGCCTCAAACTCATGGCAATCCTCCTACCTCTGCCTCCACGCCCGGCCTGCTAAGCTATTCACTTTTGAAGACAGTTAACAGTTGGGGATGCAGGTAGCTCGATCTGTGCACATGCTATCAAAGACCTTTGGCTTTGGCAGGGAAAGAGGCTTCATTATACTGTCAGTGGAGAAACTCCAGGAGGATCTGATTCCGCTCGTTCCACATGGTCCGTATCCTTCCCCCAGCCTGCAGTTGTCACCTCAACCAGGACACTGTCACCGAATAGTTTCCTCTTCAAATATTTGCTTTCATAGTGATTCATCTGTACAAGCACCATGGTCAATGCCAGTGCCAGAAAAGGCCAGTTTTAAAGATACAGCTAGGCAGAATTAAGCACACATTCCTGTGAATGTTTGTTCAATTCTTTTAATACCTTGTGACCCTCAGCATCCTCCATTGCTGCTTTGATTAACCGTGAATGTGGCACAGGAAAGGCATTTCCTGTTTCTTTAAGAAACTGATGGAAGAGTCTTGGGAAGTAAGTTGGCAGAGTGCTTGTCTAGCATGCAGGAGAGCCTTGGGTTCAATCCCTAACACTGTATAGTAGTGCATGCCTATTATATCAGCACTTGGGAAGTGTAGGCAGAAAAAGCAGAAGTTCAAGGTCATTCTTGGCTATATAAGGTGTCCAAACTCAATCTGGGATACAAGAGACCATATATAAAAAGGGAAAAAAAAAAGTTGGATAGAATTAGGAAAATGGGCTGAAAGATTATCAATGCCTCATTATCCAGTAAAAATCTTTTTTTTTTTTTTTTTTTCAGGGATAGGGAAAAGGCTCAGTTGGTAAAGTGCTTATTTACAAGCATGAGGACCTGAATTCAATTCTCAGAACCTAGGTTAAAAAGATGAGATATGGTGGGATTGCTTGTAATCCTAACACTAGAGAGAGTGAGACAGTGGGATCCTTGAAGCTCACTGGTCAGCCAGTCTCACCTATTTGGCAAGTTCATGCCAATTAGAGACCTTGTCTCAAAAAAAGTTAGCTGGCTCCTGAGGGTAACACTGAATGTTGTCCTTGGCCTCCACACATGCACAGACACATGCACATATAAATCTTTCTTCTCAGATCCAAAATAGTGACCTTATTTTCCATAAAGTTAAATGGACACCATCCCTAGAGCCCATCAATTTTACCTCTAGGTATATAACAAAGAGAAATGAGCGCACAGGGGCCTTAGATCACAAGGGCTTGTAGAAGCTTTTTTTATGTTTTGTTTTTATGGAATACTACCAAAACTGGAAATGACCTAAATGTCCATCAACAGAAGAATGGACAAATAAATTGTAGCATGCCTTTACAATGGAATAATAAACAGCACTTCAGAGAGAGACTAGCATGCTGTGGATGCATGCAACCACATGGATAAATCTCAGACACAGGATGTCAAGAGCCAGATACCAGAGTGCATTTGGGACATTCCATTAATATGTAGTTCAGCAACAAGAGAAGCTAATTTATGGGAGAAGTCAGAGTAATGATTCCCTTAGGGCATGAAGAATGTGGGGTGGATGGACTAGGAAAGGAGAACAAAGGAAGTTTCTGGTGTGATGTGACAATACAGATTCTGATATGGTCAGCGGTGGCAAGGAGGTATATTCAGGTAAAAATCTGTCAAGTTGTTCACTTAAGACATATATACCATTGTTTCTGGAAATTACATCTCAACTGAAAAACAAACAAAACAGATGGCATTTGCAATAGCTTGGATTTTGAATGTCCCCAAAGGGTCTTGTGTTAAAGGCTTGTTCCTCAGCTTGGTATGATCAGGAGATGGTGGGACCTTTAAGAGTTAGAATCCAGTGAGAAGGCCTCAGATCACTGGGGGCATGCCATGGAAAGGGGAAAGTTGGGCCTCAGCTACTCCTTTTCGTCTTCCTCCTTTGCACATCAGCCATGAAGTGAGTGACCTTTTGCTCCACCGTACAGCCCCTGTTGTGTTGTGCTACCTCACACAGATGCAAAGCAATGAGGCCAATCACCCAAACTGCCTGGCATGGTGGTGCCCTATGATCCCAGTGCTTGGAAGGTGGAGACAGGAAGGCCAGTAGTGCAAAGCAAGTCTCAGCTACATAGCAAGTTTGAGACTGGCTGTGCTACATGAAACCGTCTCAAAAAATAAACAAAATCCTCAAAATTTTTGAGCCACAATAAATCTTTCCCCTTTATAAGTTATCTTAAGTATTGTCTAGTTCCTGTAGGGCTGATAGAATGCAGCTTCGAATTTGTCCCTGACCTGCTTCTTCTTCTTTTTTTTTTTTTTTGGAGAGAGACACAGAGAGAGACAGAGAGAGAGGGAGAGGAAGACAGAGAATGGGTGCGCCAGCAGCCTCACAGCCGCTGTGAAAGAACTCTAGGTGTGTGCGCCCCCTTGTGGTCAAGTGTGGCATTGTGCCCTTGTGTCACTGCATCTGGCTAAACGTGGGACCTGGAGATTGGAACCAGCACTCTTAGGCTTAGCAGGCAGGTGCCTTAACTGCTAAGCCATCTCTCCAGCCCTGTCCCTGAGCTTCTTGACTGACAGGCAATAAAGAGAACCGAGTAAAGTTTCTCTCCATCTAGACAGAGGAGGTACACATTCACTACTGATGGTGGTAACTGTGCACCTTAGGAGACATAACAGAAATGCACAGCAAGAGTGTCCATTTGAGCTGGTCCTGTACTTACCTTCTTGTTGCTGGGACAAAGCACCTGACCAAAAGCAGCTGATGGGAGGAAATGATTTATTTTGGCTTATGTCTCAAGGGGAAGCTTCATGATGGCAGGGAAAAGATGCTAGAGCCTAGGTTGGACATCACCCCTTTGCCATAAAAGGTGGAAAACAGCAGCAAGAGAGTGAGCCAAACTAGCACCAGAAAACTAGGGAGTAATAAACCTTGAAATCTACCCCTGGCAACACATCTCCTCTAGCAAGGCTACATTTCCCAAGTTGCCATCAGCTGAGGACCAAGCATTCAGAACACATGAGTTTACAGGGGACATATGATGCAAAGTATCACAGCTGGGGATGTAGCTGTTGGTAGGGTGCTTGGCTATGGCATGCATGAAGCCCTGGGTTGTAATCTAAGCACCACCTAAACCAGGTGTGGTAGTGCATGCCTGTCATTCCAGAACTCAAGAGGTAGAGGCAAGAAATTCAGAAGTTCAAAGTCATCTTTACTCAGGTTGTGAGTATGAGGCCAGACAGGATTCTATGAGACCCTATCTCAGAAAATGAAGGAGATGGGAGGAGGCTGGGGAGGAAAAGGAGAAGAGGAAGAAAGGAAGAGCACAAAGTCTGGTATAGGATACCCATCATTTGCAAGGATTCTAGATAAAGAGCCATAGCTTTGAATTGCACACTGAGAATGTCATCTGATGGGCAAGACACTCAGTGGACATTGTTGATGAGTAGAAGCAGAGAGGCAGTTGTCACATTTGAAAAGTGGAACTTTAAATGGAGGCTGGGGAAGACACATATCAGAAAGATGTGAAATGAATTCCCATTGCCTTTCACTGCCATTGACTACATGGAAGATCTCTTGTCCCTCGGCCTGGATGGATCAATTTGAGGACTGTAGGAGTGCCAGGTTGATTAGTTTCCTGGGGATGCTATGACAAGTGGCCACTACCTTGATGACTTTAAAGCATCAGTTTATTCTCTCATAGTTCTTGAGACCAGAATTGGGAAATGAATGTCACTGGGCCAAAGTCATGGTGTAGGGTTGGCTTTCTGTCCTCAGGAAGCTCTAAGGAACCATCTATGCCTTGCCTTTTTCAGCTTCTGATGCCCACATTCTAAAGCTTGTGGCCCAGTCACTCCAATTTCTTCTGTTGTCACATCATCTTCCTTTGTGTGTATATATCAGATTTCCCTTTGTCTCCTTATATGTGATACATTTACAACCTCCCTTAGATATTTCTGGAGAATGTTTTCTATCTGAAAATCTTTAACTTTGGGGATCAGGATGTAGCTTGGTGGGTAGAGGGCTTCCCTTGTATGCATACAGTCCAGAATTTGATTCGCAGTACCACATAAACAGAGTGTGGTGGAACATGCAGTAATCCCAACACCTGGGAAATGCAGGCAGGTGGATCAGGGGCTCAAGGCCATCATCAGCTACAAAGAAGGTTACATGCAAGCATGGGCTACATAAGACCCTGTCTCAATAAAAAAGAAAGAAAGAAAGAAAGAAAGAAAGAAAGAAAGAAAGAAAGAAAGAAAGAAAGAAAGGAAGGAAGAAAGGACAGAAAGAAGGAAGGAAGGAAGGAAGGAAGGAAGGAAGGAAGGAAAGGAAGGAAGGAAAGAAGGAAAGAAGGAAAGAAGGAAAGAAGGAAAGAAGGAAAAAAAGAAGGAAGGATATTAAAAATAAAGATAGGCTGGGGAAATGGTTTAGTGGTTAAGGCATTTGCCTGCAAAGCCTAAGGACCCTGGTTCGATTCCTCGGGACCCACATAAGCCAGATGCACAAGAGGGCGCATGTGTCTGGAGTTTGTTTGCAGTGGCTGGATGCCCTGGCATGCCCATTCTTTCTCTCTGCCTCTTCCTCTCTCTCTCTCTCAATTTCTCTCTCTCTCAAATAAATAAAATATTAGTAAAGAAAGAAAGAGAGAGAGAGACTTCAACTTCAGCATGTCTGCCAAAACTATCTTTTTTAACCTCAGGGAACAATCATAACATGAGCCCTTAGGGTACCATTTTTCCATCTATCAACACATGTCCAGTCCCCACCTTGATCCTGATGCCTATAAACAAAAGCAAACACTGACCTCTCTCTTTCACAAAGAAAGATGCAGTCAGTTAAAAACCATGTGCGTGGTTTCATCTTTTCTCTGTTGCCTTCTACTTAGAGTGGCTGCTGGCTTCCTGCTTACACAATGACTCTTTGAAGAAGCACAGACAGAGCGCTTCCTCTAAGTGGGTGTGTATAACACACCAAACCAAGATTTGAAGGAGGGTGTCTCAGTGGGAAGGTACCAATAACAACTGAGGCCACATTATTGTTTGGGGTGAGGGCCTGCACCATGCACTGTAGGATATTTGCTAGTATTCCTGGTTTCTACTCAGTCCGTGCGGATATCACCCTCATGTCCTCTTCCCAGCTGTCTCCAAGCATTGATAAGCATCCCCCAGAGGGCTAATCACCCCCGATGAGCTCCACTGCCACCAGAGTGGGGGATGAGAGGCCATCTGTGGTCTCTGAGGGCTAGGCTGCTTTTCCACCCTCCTTCTTGGAGTGGCCCCGGTTCTGAAAGCACAGAAGGGCTGTATTTGTGCATCTCTGCCTTAGCCTCATTGTTATCTATACCACTGGGATGGCTTCTAGAGTTGGCCATCCTCAGAATGGGGATCCCACAGCCAAGAATGACCAACTGGTGGCTCCCATTCTCCTCTCTGAGCAGATTCTTCTAGACATGATTTCCTGGGGTCACTAGGAACTTGCCCAACCTTTAGCCTCAAACTAACACCTCTCAATTTTCTTCCCCTCGGGTCATTAGAGTAGGTGTGACCTGAGCTGCTAGGGTCACTGGAGGTACTCTGTATGACTTGAAGGCCTCTCGACTCTTGATAGAAAACTTACAGAAACAGTTTAGTTTCCCACGCTCATGCAAGCAACCTTAATGAAACTCGGTGGGACACACACACACACACACACACACACACACACCAAAGCGAGAGGTAGTAGGGAAAGAGAAGGTAATGGGAAGTGACTATGATCTAGCTATATAATATTAATTATAAATATTTGCCAATAAATCTTTTTTAAAGTAAAAAAAAAAGACTTGATCATCTTCCTCAAGGAATGCTTAAGGTTCTAGAAACTTTAAAGCTGAGCATGATGGCTCAGCCTGTTATCCCAGCATTCGTAAGGCTGAAGCAAAAAGATTGTTTCAAATTCAAGGCAAGCCTGGACTACAGAATGAGACTCTGTCTCATTTTTTAAGATAAAAAAAATAAAACTTGAAAGGATGTATTGATTTCCTAGACTCTCTGAGAGGTGAATCTATAAATATCATAGATAAAATACAGGAATGTATATACATTATATGTTCTTCTGTACACCCAGAATCCCACTAAACCACTTCTGGTTATATTTACATAGCATGGAGCTAGTTTCTGTTTTCTTTATATTTTCACTCAAGCAGTATAAAGGCAGAAGCTACAATTGACATTTTTCTTATTGTTTTTGAAGTAATGTTCCACATTGGCTCCTTTCTTCGCTTTGAAGAAAGTAAGCTAACAGGCAGCTCCACATGCTGAAAGATAGATTTCTTTTATGCCAAGGAGAGATAAAAACACTTGCCTAAGCCTTGCTCTACAAGTGCATATGAGTTTACTTGAATGAAGCACTATTATAGCCAAATATAGTCAGTGCATGCTAAGCAACCTCAATTATGATTGGCTCTCAACTTTGCCTTGAAACGAGAACATTGTGGTTTACACGTCGCCCTCCCAGGAAGTCTTGAAATCAACGGAAGGGGTATTTTTTTCAAATTCATCCTTCATCCTTTAAACTGGGCTTCAGCCCACAGCTATTGGTGGCTTGCAGCAGCCAAGCCTCAAGTCTGGGCTGACATTTTCAACCCTCATTTGACAGAACATAATTAGAGGAGAAGCTGCACCCCAGTGTTGGTGACATTTGAGTCTGCAGCCCTTTCAATCCCAGCCTTAGATTGAATTTCAGTTTCTTTCTTGCCACACTGCCAATTTGTACTGCTGTAAACTGAGCAGCCTACAGCCTCTAAAAAGCCAGCAGCAGCTCAGCTGCTTTTAAAAGGCCCATTGAAAGTCCAGTGCTTGTAAAAGGATGTGCTCCATGAAGCTTCAGCCGGCCCCTGTAGGAGATGGCCTGGGATGATAAAACACTTTGCAGCTTCCATTTTCACCTAATGTTTTAAAACACTGGTGTTTGGTTCAGGCCTTGTGTAATTCTTTGTTATCGGCAACACCGCCGTTCTTTTACCCTTGTGATCAGATTATGAATCTCTTGCCCAACCAGCACAGGGGCTCTGTAAAAATGAAGGCCATTAACCTGGGACTGGTTTCATGAGCAAGCCAAGGCCTCATTAGATAGCCATCTGTGAGAAGTGTATGCGCCCAAGTCCCGGCTGCACTTCCCATTCGGTCATTTGCACAGGCCCTTGCAGGGACTGGCTTCCAAGCTTTTGGTAAACAGGAATTGAGGCCCAACTCTCTCTGGGGAAGCATATGACTATTATTATCTTCAGTAGAAAAACAGACAATGGCCAAAAGCAGCAGAGAACTGGGGGTTCACCTTTCCTTGCCTACTGCACGGTGCTTACCAAATAACCTCCAAGTTCAACTTGCAAGCTTTCCTCTTAGCAAGAACAAAGTACACTCATGTGTGTACCCTCACCTCACGGAAACCTCAAACCCTATTGGGACACCCTGCCACAAACCCTGACTTGAAAAGAAGAAGTAAAGGTTGGGGGAACATGGGGAAATTTTGGATGAAGTGTAACTTTTTCAGGCTTAAATTGAATAAATTTTGCGCTGGCGTCATTGTTAAAGGTCAGCGGCTCACTCAAAGTAATCATTTGTTTCCAGCAAGCACCATCAAGTCCACATCTTGGATCTTTAAATCACAGCTCTGGAGCCAGTCTGTGTTTTTCACTGTTAAGGCCACTGCATGCTCACCAGCAACTTACAATGCCAACAGTCTTGTAAAAACAAAAACAAGGAAGCCTTATGTGAACATAAATTGGTGCAGCCACTTTTGTAGATCAGTCTGACAACCTATTAGCTTTGACAAATTTAATTTAAGGAAGTATGCTTGGCTGACATTCAGAAATACAGTAAAAAAGTCTATCGAAAAAGATAGTCATTTGAGAAAAATGGTATCCCTCTGAAATATCCCCCAACAGCAATTTTAAACATAGGCAATGAACATAATTGTTGATAACCATGTTGTAGAAGAGTGGGAGGAATATGACTAAACTTTTACTCATCATGAAGAAAGATAGGATGACCAGGGCTTGGAAAAAGAGGAACATGTATTAAAGAAAATATGTAGAGGCAGAGACGACAAAAATACTAGGAACAATGCCGGGCGTGGTGGTGCACGCCTTTAATCCCAGCACTCGGGAGGCAGAGGTAGGAGAATTGCAGTGAGTTCGAGGCCACCTTGAGACTACATAGTTAATTCTAGGTCAGCCTGGACCAGAGTGAGACCCTACCTCGAAAAAAAAAATACTAGGAACAATTCTGTCAAGTCAGGTATGGTGGCTCATGCCTATAACCCCAGCACTTCGGAGGTGGAGGCAGGAGGATCTGAAGTATAAGGTCATCCTCGGCTACACAGACAGTTCAAGGCAAGCCTGGAATACATGAGACCCTGTTTTAAATAAAAGCAAAGCAAAGAAAAATAATTATAAGAACTATATCAAAATATTAACAGCAGTTGTTGGATTGAGGATGAAGTTCACAAGGGTTCAATATCACCCCCCCTCATTACTGTGTTTGTGTATACAGTCCAACTTCCTTACAGTTACTATTTATTGCTTTTATTTTTTAAATTATTTTATGCATTTATTTATTTGTTTACTTACAAGGAGAGATGAGAGAAAGAGAGAGTGAATAGGCACAGTAGGGCCTCCTGCCACTGCAAATGAACTCTAGGTGCATGTGCCACTTTGTGTATCTGGCCTTATGTGGGTACTAGGAAATAGAACCCAGGCCATCAGGCTTTGCAAGCAGGTCCCTTTAACCACTGAGCCATCTCTCTAGCCCCTAAGTATTGTTTTT
Organism: Orientallactaga sibirica; assembly: GCA_036365145.1. Classification (NCBI taxonomy): domain Eukaryota; kingdom Metazoa; phylum Chordata; class Mammalia; order Rodentia; family Dipodidae; genus Orientallactaga; species Orientallactaga sibirica. The sequence continues at coordinate 3,117,053 of JAEOAD010000982.1, forward strand.
ATACTGAAAAATTCATTCAGTGAAATAAGATCCCACACAAGTTTACTGATCCTTAATTAATAACATGAACTATGGGAATAACAACATCCAGTACACGAGATGAAAGCCCTGCGTCCCTCTGGAATTTATCGACTCTTTGGCTTGGCAAAGGATTATGGCGATCACATATACCTTGCACCATGCAAAAAGCCACACATTTCACATTCAGATACAGTGAAGACAAAGCTCACCAAGACAGACCTAGAAGGAGGGGCTGCTCTTGCATTCTAATTGAGAGATGATGTACCACAACCATTCTCTTAGCAGACTGAAAAAAAATGTACAAGTCCCCAGCCGCCAGAGCAGCGAGGAGGAAGAGACAAGATGAGGGCGGCTGGTGTCTAGCTGAGACATCCTTCTGTTTTCTTGAGTTAAAACAGAGGAAGAGAAAGCCTTCCCCCATTGCACACAATTCAGAGTTTAGAGTACCATGCAAGCAGGCACTGCAGAGTTCAAGGCGGGGCCCTACCGGCCCACAAGGAGCACCTATTTTAGGGCCTGTGGTCTTGACCACAGTGCTCATCTATCTTCAGTAAACTGTTCACCTTGTGATCAGAACTTTGACACCAATGGCCACTGAGTGACCAGATTTTTGTCCTTTGGTTTGTCTGTTTTTAACTCTATGCTTCTTTTATTTAATAATTGTTATATATGTACACAATGTATTTTGATCATACTGACATATTTTACCTTCAATTATCTTCTTCCTAAGTAGTCCCTCTCCTACTTTGATGTCGAGAGAGACACACACACACACACACACACACACACAGAGAGAGAGAGAGGCATGTTTTTAATAGCACTGGACATGTGTCTTTGCTATTTGTAAGAAGTATCACCCATTCCTCAGGGGATGAAGTGAGCTGACTCGTGAGGTATTTTCAGAACTTTATGTCATGAGAGCAAATTCCTCTGTGCTCTCTGGTCATTTCTTGCTTGGTGCTAGACTCAGCAGGAGGGATTGAAAGTCTCCTGACCTTATACACCAATGTCCCATGCCCATCTCAATTCTTCATCGTGTAGAATCATCTTGCCATTGATCGTTCACATTCCCCTGCCTCAAGATGCATCCTTGGAAGCCCTTCTACCAAAATCACATTGCTTTTGGCCCATGAAGTTGTCCCAATGTCTCCCTAAGGCCTACATGGAATAGCTCAAGCAGATCTATAGTCTCCTCTCCATTGTCTTGCATTTGCTTATCACCCCATTAGGAAGGATATACAGGTATAAAGTGTCCACAAATACTTTAAGAGAGAAAATCTAAATCCTCCTTCTTTCTCCTATGTTGGAAACAGCAGAAAAACAGGAAAAAAGTTCATTTCCCTTTGCGATCATTCTTACAGGCCCCATGAAACAGGACATTCCTAGGGGTGCTCACACACATGTGATAAACAGTAGTGGTTTCATACAACCGCCAGGTACCATCCACACAAGATGCTATGGCTTCTGTTTGGCCCTAGTGTTAGTTACATGCAACCCCTCTATACCTTGACAAAAATCATTTGATTTCTTCCACTTCATATGATTTTCTTAACTGCTATGTATCACATACCCAGCTGGGGAAAGGGCCAAGTGCCGAGCCTTTGCTTGGCTGCTCTTTTAGAACCCCTCTGCTTGAGTCATTTTCCCTTAAGCAGTAATTCCTATGTCTCCTAAAAAGACCACTTAGAGAAGGAAAGGTCATGCTCCACTAACGTAGCTGAGTGATCCCTTTTGGGAAATGATGGTAAAAGGGGAGCCCTTTTAGCTGTCTTCTGTTATTAATCTGCTCTCAATGCCAATCAATGTTATTACTACTGAACAACCATTAGTGGAGAGTCTGAAAGGGCCCTAAAATTACTTTAAGATGCTCAGACTCCTACAAATCAAGCTTTCAGGTCCCAGTGGTCTGGGATCAAGATTTTCCCTACCAATGTCAGATGAAACCCATACTTTAGGACGCATTCTCACAAGCATTGCAAGCAGGTTATATGCTTCCATTATGAAGACAAAAAGCAAACAAAAGCCTCTTGCACCATTTATTTCAACTGTAACCACACTGTAAGAGTTCAAGACAAGGTATCTTATGCAAGAAGAGGGGAAACCTTTGTAAATATTTATACATTTCCCCATTGAGGTTATTATTTGAATTTTAGATAAACAGTAGGCAAAGGGAGCAGAGCTGATCCACAGGACATTAATTGGAAGCTGGTTCTCTTACTCTTCTTCCATTTTCTTGTTCCTCCAAGAGATAATTCAAAATGTTACTCAGAGCTGGCCATGATGTTGCACACCTTTAATCCCAGCACTAGGGAGGTACAGGTAGGAGGATAGCCATGAGTTCAAGGCCACCCTGAGACTACATAGTGAATTCCAGATCAGCCTGGACTAGAGCGAGACCCTACCTCGAAAAACCAAAAAAAAAAAAAAATGCTACTCAGTTTAAAAGAACTCATTTATACAGTCAATGCTTGAGCTACACATTAATAGATTTTGGTTTTGACCCAGGGTCTTATGTATTCCAAACCAGCCTCAAACTTTCTCTTTCTTTTATTTTTTTAAAAATTTATTTGAGAGAGATAGAGAGAGAAGGGGGCAGAGAGAAAGAGAGAATGGGCATGCCAGGGCATCCTGCCTCTGCAAACGAACTCCAAATGCATATGCCACCTTGTGCATCTGGCTTACATGGGATCTGCAGAATTGAACCTGGGTCATTAGGCTTCGCAGGTAGGCACTTTAACTGCTAAGCTGTTTCTTGAGTCCCAGCCTCAAACTTTCTATATAGCCAGCCAAGAATGACCTTGTACTTCTGATATTCTTGCCTCCACTCTCTGAGTGCTGGGGTTGTAGGCATGCACCAACACAAGTGATTCATGAAGTGTCGGGGATCAATACCAGGGCTTTATGCATGGTAGCAAGCACTCTACCAGCTGAGCTACATTCCAGCCAAGACTAATGGTCTTCTATATCTCAATTTTTTTGTCATCATAGTTACCTTCTTTCTCTTTAAACTTTTGTAGAGATTAAAATCAAGGGCTGAAGAGATGGCTTAGCAGTTAGGGTGTTTGCCTGTGAAGCCAAAGGACTCCAGTTTGATTCTCCAGGACCCACGTAAGCCAGATGCACAAGGGGACTCATGCATCTGGAGGTCATTTGCAATTGCTGGAGGCCCTGGAAGGCCCATTCTCTCTCTTTCTCTCTGCCTCTTTCTCTCTGTCAAATAAATAAACAAATGATAAAATAAAAAATTAATCAGTAAAATGTTCAGTTTTGTGCTTTTGCAGTGTTGAGGATCAAACACAAAAACTTGTATATGCTACACAAGCATTCTACCACTGAGGTATACCTAAAACCCTTTCAGTCAACAAATGAGTGAATTAATGGATGAGGTTTGGAATTCATTGCCCTCTGCTCTTATATCCCATATAATGTAAGCCCATCAAGAGAAGTAAAGGAGCCAGGCATGGTGGTGCACACCTTTAATCCCAGCATTCGGGAGGCAAAGGTAGGAGGATTGCCATGAGTTCAAGGCCACCCTGAGATTACATGGTGAATTCCAGGTCAGCCTGCTCTGGAGTGAGACCCTACCTTGAAAAACCGAAAAAAAAAAAATGAACAAACCAAAAAGGAAAAAAAAGAAAGAAGTAAAGGCAAGACAAAGTCTTGGGTAAAGTAAAAGCTGTAAAAGGATTCCCAAATAATTGCATGCAGCTTGAAGGAATAACCTACGCAGTCAAATGCCCTGGGTTGAAGGTGTGTGGAAGGAATAAAACTGGCAGAGAAACAAGCACATCCCACCTTTCTGTGGATGCTTGCCATGGGTGTGTCCTTCCCTGCTAGACGTCTACATGCTCTGTGATATGACTTCAGGCCAGAGACTTCCTGTAGAGGGAAAAAATAGGTAGTGATGCTGTTTGCCATTGTTTCTGTGTGCTTGCCTGTGTTTTCTCATTTTCACCTATCAAAAGCCTCTCAGTGTATACTATACAGTGATAAACGCTATGCTATGCTGCCAGGCAATCTGTTTTGCATATAGATGTGCTTGGAAAATTCTAAATCAATTAACATTCAGACTGATATTAAGATAAATGTACAATTGTCTAGTGGGAAGGAGGAGTCTGCAGGGTCAATCAATACAAAAAGGGCCTACAATTAGATAAATACACAACTCTACCCATTACAGAATAATAGATTTGGACACTTCTCTAGAGATATCAATTTTCCAATATAGAGGTCCTGCTGAGGAAGGGGGATCTTAATTATCTGCATTGCAGATAGATTCTAGTCAATAGTCTTTTGTCTGTTGGGTTAAGGGGCAAATCCACAGTTTCACTTTATTTAAAAATTGGTTAAAAAATTCGAAAATAGAGACAGTTGGTGACTTGATGAAAATCTTTTTTTTTTTTTTTTTTTTTTTTTTTGGTTTTTCGAGGTAGGGTCTCACTCTAGCTCAGGCTGACCTGGAATTCACTCCGTAGTCTCAGGGTGGCCTTGAACTCTCGGTGATCCTCTTACCTCTGCCTCCCAAGTGCTGGGATTAAAGGCGTGTGCCACCACGCCTGGCTCCTTGATGAAAATCTTAAGGTGAGCCTGTACTTAACTATTCTGTGCTATTCTTTCTCTCTTTTAAAATGACCTTGGAGGTCATAACCTGCTGCTTTTTTTTTTGTTTCCTTTGATAAGGAAACTGAAGATCAAGGTCACAGAGATAAGTGGTGACACCAATTGTCCTAAAGTCCAGAATCTCCAAATTATCCCACCAATGCTATTTAAATAAAATCCTGCAAGTTCTGGGCAGAGCTTTCTGTATGGTTGGGCTTCATATTCCCAAAACAATCATCCAATTTCCTAAGAGGAAGAAGGATCTGAGCTCAGTTTCCTCTTCTGAATGACAAATCAAATACTCACAGCTTAGGGCTATTGAAAGGAATATTGCTTTATTGGACTTGGGCTTTTACATCAGCCAGTTATTGTCTTGCATCTAAAGGTGGTTTTAGCATACATTCGGACTGTTCACCTTCAACTATGGAGCAGCAAAGAAGTTAGCTTTTAAATATTGTGATGGTTATATTGTCAACTTGACAGGACCTAGAATCACTAGTGATGGATCATGTAGAATAGATTAGCCTCCAGACTGTCTAGATTAGGTTAGCCTCTGGGCATGCCTGTGAGGGATTTTCTTGATTAGGTTAAGTAAGATGGAATAACCCATTTAACTGGGGGTGGTCTCATCCCATGGGTTGGGGTCCTGAACTGTATGGAAAGGAGACAGCTGGCCAGGTAGAAGCAGCCATCCTCTGTTGTGTTTCCTTTTTGAATTATTATTATTATTTGAGAGAGAGAGAATGGGTGCGCCAGCAGCCTCTCGGCCACTGTGAATGAACTCCAGAGGCGTGCACTCGCTTGTGCACATGTGCAACATTGCATGCTTGCCTCACTTTTGCATCTGGCTAAATGTCGGACCTGGAGATCAAACGGGCGTTCTTAGGCTTCGCAGGCAGGCCCCTTAACAGCTAAGCCATCTCTCCAGCCCTGCTGTGCTTCCTCACTGTGGACTGAATGTGACCAGCCTCTGTCACTATGCCTTCCATACCATGATGAGCTATAACCTAGAACTGTAAGCTGAAATAAACCCTTCCTCCCTTAAAATGATTTTTGTCAGCATTTTGTCCAGCAATGAGAAGTTGACTTAAGACAAATATCCTGTTTATTTTACTACTTGTGTGTGTGTGTGTGTGTGTGTGTACATATGTGTTTATGGTCATGTGTGTGAGTGTGGAAGGTCAGAAAACAATTTTCATGTGTTGTTCCTGTCTTATGCCTTGTTGGAGACTGGGTCTTTTATTTTGGTGGTATATTCGCCAGGTTAGCTGGCCTGGAAGCTTATAGTGACATCTCTTGTCTCCACCTCTCTCTCTTCTCTATAATCTCTGGGATTATATATGACCCTGGTAGAATATTAAGCTTTTATATGGGTGCTGGGGATCTGAATTTAGGTACTCACAGTCAAATGACACTTTATCCACTGAGCCATCTCCCCAGCCCAAGGCAGCTTTTAAAAAACAAACAAAAGCCGGGCGTGGTAGCACACGCCTTTAATCCCAGCACTTGGGAGGCAGAGGTAGGAGGATCGCCAGGAGTTCAAGGCCACCCTGAGATGACATAGTGACTTCCAGGTCAGCCTGGGCTAGAGTGAAACCCTACCTCGAAAAACCAAAAAAAAAAAAAAAAAAAAAAAAAAAAAAACCTTTATGTTTTCCCCCTAAGCTGTAACTTCAATATTTAGCCAAGAGATACTAACACAGCTATAAATTTTTTATGATTACTGTGGTTTCAATAATTTTCCTGGGAACATAATAGCTTGTAGAGAATGGCAGAAATTGCAGTGAAACATACTTAAGGAGATTGTTTGCAGAGTCTATTTACTTAAATAGGTCATGCTTACATTTATTTAATGATTTTCTATGGGGTGGGGAAAGAGGAAATATTACTTACTGGATTGCTTAGTTCTTATTTTAATTAGACTGTTGTTCTGGTTAATTGCGCCAGTGGGGAGACGTTTCAAATGGTTTTATATTTAAGGCTGGTGAGAAGGAAAGAATGTCTTAATCTGAATACTGGCAACATTTGGGGTCCAATAATTCTGTATTGTAGGGGCTGTCTTGATCATGGTTAGGACCATCTTTGACTTCTACACACCACATGACAGCTCCCTCCTCCTCCCTACACAATGGTGATGACCTAAACGGTCTCCAGAGAGGACCAAATGTTTGTTCTGTCAATTTGCCTTCCCCAACCTATGGTAGAGAACGTCTGCACGACCATGCAGTGCGGGAAGGTTTCATCCTACATGTCAGAGCTCTCAGAGGAATTGGTTTCTTTGGCATATATGAATAATTGTAAACAGTGATGCTATCTTGTATAAACCCTAGTCTTCAGTCCATCTCTCCAGGCGAACACAAGGACATGCTGTCATTTCAGGAGTCTTACCCTAATCAAGGAAAGTATTTCTTTGGACTTGCTTTACACCAAATTAAGAAAACTCCCATGACTTATGCAGTAAGTACTTTACCCACAGCTCTTTTTTTTTTCTTGAGATAGGGCCTCACTATGTACTTACTATAGGTTGGCCTGGATCTTCTCATACTTCTCCCTCAGCCTTCCAGGTGCTGAGGTGACAGGCACATGCCAAAATGTTTGACTTTGCATGCATTTAATAAGACTTTTTTTTTTTGCTTTGTAAAAAGAAGGAGGAGGAGGAAGAAGAGAAAGAGAAATAAGCTTTCTTTTACCATCAGGCAAAAAAAGCCTGAGGAGGAGCCCTGGTTCATGAGGACCCAGGATCCCCCTGGGTGTGGTCAGGTGCAGATAATCCCACAAGGTGAGGCTTGCTGGCCATGTGTCTGGAGTTTGTCTCAAGAACAGTGGACAGGGGCTGGCAGTTAAAGCTCTTGCCTGGTTCAATTCCCCAGGACCCATGTAAGCCAGATCTCTGTGTCTGGAGTTTGTTTCTGGCTGGATTTTCTCTCTGTTTCTATTTTGCTCTGTTTCTTTCTCTCTCTCAAATAAATAAGTTAATTAATTAATTAATTACTTAATTTAATAAAAAAGAAGAGGTGGACAGTATACCTGAGGATGACACCCACAGTTGTCCTCTGAACAGCACAGGTACACATGTGACCACAAAGACACATGTACACACATACACATACATCACGTACACACACACACACGCACGTACATACACGTATGCATATATGGTTTTAATTTTGGTGTCCTCTCTAGTTACGGAACAAGCCAATTCTTCCAGCTGCTAGAAAAACAGCACTCTGAACATGACAGTCACCAAAGAAAGGGTCATGCCCATTTTGCATTCTTGAAAAGACAGCAGTCATAAAAAGCTCCATCTGTCTGCTGCTTCGCAAGCTTTTCTTTTTCTCAAATGAAATTCACATGAGTGATATACCCCAGTCCATGCCAGGGCAATGGCCACCAACTAAAGTGAGGGAATGGTAGCTAACTGTCACAGAATAATCTTTCCCTATCCAAAACCAGAGCTTGGTGGTGCCAAAGAGCTCTTGTCTTAGAATTGTAACCTCCATTTTTTGTTTGTTTATGTGGTACTGAATATTGAACCCCTGCAGGGTCTCAGACATGCTAGACAAGCACTCTATCCCTGAGATACATCCCCGGCCCTTTTCTATCTATTATTTTGAGACAGCGTTACTCAGTTGCTCAAGCTGGTCTGAAATTTAGGATTATTCAGCCGCAGCCTCCTAAGTAGGTGAGATGACAGACTCGTGCCACCAGGCCTGGTCTACATTCAGTCTGAGACACCCCATACAATCTACTGCCATTATGCTCAATTTCCTGATGCTTTAGATAAAGAGAGGCATATTTTCAGCCTTAATGACAACTTCAAAGGGAAGGGTTATAACATTTTTGCTTCTGCATTCTTGCTTTTACATCGGAGAGCAGAATCTCTAACCACAGTGCAGATCCAAATTACCAGACACCCCATCAGCAAAATGCAGCCACCGTAAGCTCATGATACTCTTTTCTAATCTCAGAGCCCCTTGTGCAAGGCCCATGCGTAAGTCTGCGGCCTGTCTTTCTGAAAGCGGCTTCCTGTTCATGTACCAAAATATTTCAGGCAGTGATCCATTTCTAAATTCTTGTCCTTTCTTTTTCTCTGTTCCTTTTTTTTTTTTACATACTTTCACTCCCCTTATGATACTCATGGTCTCATTTTAAGGACTAGTATGGGTATTCTTTGGATCCCCCACAATCAACATCAAGACTCTGCAAAATTTTAATTAACAAATGGAGCTTTAAAGAAAGATGCTTCCGGGGCTGGAACGGTGACTCAGTTAGGAGAGTCCTTGTCTGGCATGTACTAAATCCTGGGTTCAATCCCCAACACCATATAACCTGAGCATGGGTGGCACTCTGAAAGATCAGAAACCCAAGGTCATCCTTAGCTACATATTGAATTTGAGGCCAGACTGGGCCATATAGACCGTTTCAAAACAGGAAAAAAATAAAGAAGAAGTAAAGTAATTTTGGTATGTGTATGCTGTGTTTATTCATGGTTGTGTGCATGTGGGTGAGTGTGGGGGCTGTAAGTACAAGCATGTAGAGGTCAGAAGTTGACATTGGATGTCTTCCTCAATCCCTCTCCAATACTTTTTTTATTTTGTTTTTAAATTTATTTAAGAGAGAGAGGAAGATCCAGACAGAAAGAGAACCTCCAGATGCTGCAAACAAACTCCAGACGCATGTGTCACCTTGTGTATCTGGCTTATGTGGGTATCGGGGAATCGAACCTGGGTCCGTAGGTTTTGCAAGCAAACACCTCAACTGCTAAGCCATCTCTTCAGCCCTCCAATTATTTTTAAGACAAGGTCTCTCACTAAATCCAGAGCTTACCAATTTGGCTACAATAGCTAGCCAAGAAGTCCCACATATCTTCCTGTCTGCAGCTCCCCAGTCCTGGAATTATAGGCACGTGTGATTATGCCTGGCTTTTATGTGGCTTCTTGGACTCTGAAGTCAGGTCTTTATTTTCGCATGTTTGCACAGCAAACTCTTTACCAACTAAGCCATCTCCCGGCCCCAGAAAGATGTTTCTGTGTTGTCCCTTGCTCTGCCTTAATAATGCCATTACAACACAAATAGTCCCAGGATAAAAGCAAACAGTGCTTTTTTTTTAAAGTTATTTTCTCCCAGTAGTAAATGCTGAATACTTCCACCACATTTTCAATGGTTTTCTTTCTTTCAATATCAGTTTTTCAGGTTAGCATATAAAGCAGTGGGTTTCATTGTGGCATCTTCACACATATGTGACAGATTAAAAGCTTACAAACCTCATTGCCGCCTACAGGTTTAAAGCTCACTTCATTTGTGAAAAGGGAGACTAGCTTTAAGCTCAGCCAAAAGAATTGGATGACTCCATAAAATATAAGCATTAGCAGAGAATAAAAAGGCATAAAGTTGCCATTCTATTAGATTTAAGACTTCATTTTCAGAGGATGTTTCCTTTAGAATCCTCTCAATTGAATCTGTTTGAATGTATAATTATATGTTATTTGATTCTGTAGACATTTTTTTTAACCAACACAAATTGAGCCCAGAATGCAAAAGCTTACTAAAATCCTTCCTCGATGTAGCTACACTCTCATGATTTGGGAAGAGAGGGAGAAAGAGAATATGTAGAATAAATAAGTAAAACTGCATCATTTGTTAGAGAGAAATAAGTCAAATAGAGTGAAATATAGGGACGGATGGTTAGCGGTATGATTGGACGTAGGGTGGTGAGAACAGGCTTTCTCAGGAAATGACATTTGACCGAAGACTTAGCAGGTGAGAAAGTCACATGGGTGTTGGGGAGAAGTCTCCCAGGTTTGGGACATGCAGCTTAGTGGCAGAGTCTTTGTCTAGCAAGTCCAAGGTCATGAGTTTGAGTGACAGTGCTGGATGTGGGAGACTGGAATGTGCCCAGTGAGAGTAGGGTAAAGAAAAAGATGAGGCCGGCAGATTGGAGTGTCACATTTGTATCCTGTAGGATTTTTCAGGCTGTTGTAAAGATTCGTCACCTAATCTTTGGGAAATGATGAACCCTGATAGGTTTTAATTAATTATTTAAGTAAGTTTAAACCAAGGTGAAAATTTATGCAAGGGGCTAGAGAGATGGTTTAGTGGTTAAGGTGCTTGCCTTTGAAGACGAAGGACCCATGTTTGACTCTCCAGGTCTCAAGTAAGCCACACGCACAAAGTGACGCAAGTACACAAGGTCACACATGTGCACATGTCTGGGGTTCGATTACAGTGGCTGGAGGCCCTGGGGTGCCAATTCTCTCTCTCTCTCCCTCCCTCACATAAAAAAGGACAGTCTGGGGGAAGGAGGGATGGCTTAGCAGCTAATGTATTTGCCTGCAAAGCCAAAGGACCCAGGTTCAATTCCCCAGGACCCACATTAGCCAGATGCATTAGGTAGGGGCATGTGTCTGGAGTTCATTTGCAGTAGCTGGAGGTCCTGGCACGACCATTCTCTCCCACTCTCTCTCTCTCTCTCACTCTCCCTCTTTCACTGTCAAATAAATAAATAAATAAATAAATAAATAAATAAATAAATAAATAAAACATTTATTTGTACATGCGTGTCCACATATGGGTGCTGCCTGCCTCTTAAAAAAAGAAAGGCCAATCTGTTGGGCTTGCCTCAAAAAAAAAGCAATTTACACAACATAAGATTAACCTTAAGCACAATAATAGTTAATAGAAAGAAAGGACCACACTTCCATTTTACATGATACATACAAGGCAGCTTAAGAGCAAGTGAATTCATGTTACACTGGGATATATAATAATGAACAAATAAATGTTTTCCCAGCTGATTCACTGGACTCATCACATAGACTTATGTGCCACACAACTTCTTTGGCTCCTTAACATCTCTACTTCTACCTTCTCAGAGGGACTAGTCAGGTACCTTTAGTAGACAGGCAGTTAGATAAGGAAGGCTCACACTATCTCCCTGCCTGCCTCAGTGGCAGAACTGGAATTCAGCATCTGGAATTCCATCTGCTCATCTCACCCAATCAAATCTCTCTCTGCAGCACACACCCTACCCAGGTGTGGGTGGACCCCTTCTTCTCTGAGCCCAGGCCAATTGGCTTTCCCACCTTACACAGGTGTGCCCACCTCTTCAGGAGACAATTCCCTGACTCCAAATAAGTAGTCTTACCTGGGCTCAAGGAGGAAATTCCCTCTCTGGCTCTTTGGCTGTTCACATCTCCACATCTTGGTCCTAGTGCCACTAAGACTATGTCTTCCCCACTCTGGCAGCCAAGGGAAAGGTTCTTTCTTTCTTTTTAATTTAATTTATTTATTTGTAAGCACAAAGAGAGAGAGAGAGAAAGAGAGAGAGAAGAGAGACACAGAGAGATAAAATGGGCCTGCCAGGACCTCCGGCCACTGCAAACGAACTTCAGACACATGTGCCCCTTGTGCATCTGGCTTAAGTGGGTCCTGAGGAATCGAACCTGAGTCCTTTGGCTTCACAGGCAAACACCTTAACTACTGAGCCACCTCTCCAGCCCGGGAAGGGTTATTTCTTTGTTAGTATTTTTTATGGCATTTGGATTACTTTGAAAGTGCACACCCTTTTACGAAAAGTCCTTTCTACATTTTCGTTTTCAAGGCCTATGTTTGTTAGACTCCTACATGGGTTCTCAGACCACTCCAAACCCTCCCTCTCCCTCATATCTCTAGTTCAGTCTTATTTTATCCCAATTCTTTGGTAAAAACAGACACAAAGTTAGGATTTGGAGTTTAGGGACTTTTTTGAACTCCTAAAACCCTGTTATACTTCCATTCACTGGTATTTAAAGAGTAAAAGTTTCAGGCTGGGAAGATGGCTCAGTGGCCAAAGATGCTTGCTTCCAAAGCCTGGACTCAATAGAAAGCATGAAGCAAAGTGCCACATGCATCTGTGATCCCAGCTCATCCATGATTATAGGAGGCAGAGCCAGGTGAATCCAAAGCTCATGGGCCAGCTAGTCTGATGTCCTTTCGCAGTCAGGCAGGTCATTTGCAATGGCAAGAGACCCTATCTCAAAGAAGGCAGAGCACTGACATCTCCACACATGTGCCATGGCATGCACGTCCAGACACACATGCCTACACATGCACAAATAGATAAATAAATATTTTCAAAAAACTTCTCTCTTTTATTTATGCATTTGCAGGAGCATAGAGTGCTCCAGGGCATCCTGCCACTATATACAAACTTTAGATGCATGCACCACTTTGTGCATCTGGCTTTATGTGGGTACTAAGGAATCGAACCCAAGCTGTGAGGCTTTGCAAGCAAGCACTTTAACTGCTGAGCCATCTCTTCAGCCCCCACATTTTTTCCTTAATGTACATAAGACAGTAATTTTTAAGAATGAAGATTTTTCCAACCATAAGGGGACATTGTTTTTGCTTTAAAAACACAGATGAATGAGGAAGGGGAATCATTTTCTTCTGTGGTATACCTTCTGGTAAATTGCCCATACTATACTAAATGACTCCCAACCTAGGCTCATGTAAGCAAGCATAATTAAATTCGCCACTAAAAAAAAAAAAAAAAAAAAAAAAAGACCTGAAACTAGGAGGGGGGCTTGTTAGAAAAAAAAAAGAGTGGGGCAGGTGGATAAAGTAGGATAAATGGGGGTTGAATAGGATCAAAATACCTTATGTGTGTATATGAAATTGTAAAAAAAAATACTTTTTCCAAAAACCCACAGGTGAACTAAAGCCATGCGGTGTTTCAGACTGTATCCTAAACGAAAGTAAGGCCTGTGTCTGGGCCCAGGTTTCTGAGAGCCCAGCAGCCTCAGACTTAAAGAATTTTTTTAAATAATTTACTTTATTTTATTTTATTTATTTGAAAGACAGACAGAGAGAGAGAAAGAGGCAGATGGATGGGGAGAGAAAGAGAGAGAATGGGCATACCAGGGCCTTCAGTGGCTGCAAACAATTCCAGACACATGCACCACCTTCTGCATCTGGCTTATGTGGGTTCTGGGGAATCGAACATGGGTCTTTTGGCTTTGCAGGTCCAATGGCCCAAGTTCAAATTCTAGTCATGTGGCCTTTGTCAAGTCCCTTAGCTTTTTGGTGCTTCAATTTATCATATGTAACTAGAATATAACAATTCCTATCTCAGAGGTTGGCTGAAAGAGTTAAATTATTTATTACCTGTGAAGTCATTAGTAGAGCACCTGACTCATACTTAGCACTGACAAATGTTACCATCCATACCAGATCATTGCTCCTACATACATGTAAAGAAAGGAGAATAGATACTGGAAAGGGTTGTGAGTAGGCCTTCAGGATACCAGTAATGTTATCTTTCCTGACCCAGAACCTAGTTACATCGTTAGTGAAGTTTGCAAAATATCCACCATCAATCCCATGTAATTTTCGACGATTTTGAAGTGTATCAGATCCTTCATTTTTCCTTTTCTTCCTTTCCCTTTTTTATTTGGACTTTCTTTCCTTCCCTTTCCTTCCCCTTCCTTCCCCTTTCTTTTCCTTCCCTTTCCTTCCCCTTCTTTCCCCTTCCTTTCCTTTCCTTCCTTCCTCCTTTCCTTCCTTCCTTTTCTTTCTTTCCTTTCTTCCTTTCTTTCCTTTCTTTCCTTTTTCTTTCTTTTCTTCCTTTCTTTCCTTCTTTCATTTCTTTCCTTTTTTTCTTCTGTCTTTCTCTCTTTCTTTCTCACTCTCTCTCTCTTTCTTTCTCTCTTTGTTTCTTTTTTTTTTTTTTTTTTTTTTTTTTTTTTTTTTGAGGTAAGGTCTCACTCTGCCCAGGCTGACCTGGAATTAACTATGTAGTCTCAGGGTGGCCTTGAACTCACGGTGATCCTCCTGCCTCTGCCTCCCGAGTGCTGGGATTAAAGGCGTGTGCCACCACGCCCGGCTCGCTTGCTTGCTTGCTTGCTTTCTTCTTTCTTTCTTTCCTTCTTTCTTTCTTTCTTTCTTTCTTTCTTTCTTTCTTTCTTTCTTTCTTTTGCTTCCTTCCTTCCTTCCTTCTTTCTTTCTTTCTTTCCTTCTTTCCTTCCTTCTTTCTTTCCTTCTTTATTTCCTTCCTTCTTTCCTTCTTTCTTTCTTTCTGGGTCTTATGCAGCCCAGCATGGCTTAAAACTCTCTATGTATCTCAGGATAGCCTTGAACTTCTAACCCTTTTGCCTCCATCTGTCAAGTGCTGAGATTATAGTCAAACCCCATCAGGCCATTTATATGGTGCTGGAACCCAGGGCCTCATGCATGCTAGTCAAGCACTCCATAAACTGAGCTACACCCCCAGCCTGGGCCTTAGATTTGACCAGATGTCATGTTAGACTGCCACCATTTCATGGCTACTGGCAGAAGACATGAGACTCCTGGGTAAGACACAAAGGATATTAGTACTCCAAAAACAACATCCAGTACAAATCCCATTTTCATGTCAATTCCCTTTGCCTTCTAAGTCCCATGTGACAATGGGGAGGGACCTAGTTGAATGTTGAACATGCAGTTTGTGTGTGCGATGACTACATTTTTAAGCAACAGAAAACCGCTTAGATAGGCATTTTGACTAGGGTAAAATTAATCATGTGGTATTTATGATAAAGTAAGCATGCTATTATCATTATTGTTTTAGTAAAAGTGAATAAATTGCGTATCACTCAAGGTGTAGTAGTAGAGTTCAATCCCCAGATTCCATGTAAAAAGCTGGAAGCAGAAGAGGGCTTTTATAATCCCAGGCACAGTGGATCCTGATGGTGTGATGGGAGGCAATGGAACAAGAATATGTACACACAAATAATTTTAAATTTTTCTTTAAAAAGAATTTTGTTGGGCTGGGGAAATGACTCAGTGACCAGAGTGCTTGCCGCATAAGTATTATTACCTGAGTTCAGATCCTCAGACCTTACTTAAAAGCCAGAAACTGCCGGGCCTGGTGACAAACGCCTTTAATCCCAGCATTCGGGAGGCAAAAGTAGGAGGATCGCCATGAGTTCAAGGCCACCCTGAGATTACATAGTGAATTCCAGGTTAGCCTGGGCTAGAGTGAGACCCTACCTCGAAAAACCGAAAAATGAAAAAAAAAAAAAAAAAAAAAAAGCCAGAAACTATGGCAGGCTTCTGTAATCCTGACACAGACCTACACTGAAATCGGAGATGGAGACAGAAGAGTTTGCTACACTCTTGTAGACTAGCTAGCCTGACTAATGTAGGAGAGAATGAGAGGCTCTGCCTCAAATGAGGTGGACGGTGAGGACCAACAATTGAAAACTGCCTTCTGACCCCCACATGCATGTTGTGACACAGGCCAACCTGCACTCACACACATGAGCATGCAGGTACACACACATACCATATATACACACAACAAAATATTTAGAAAAGTAATTCTGCAGTTCCATCCTGGGCAGTCAAGGTTTCTTGGTTTGGGTGACACCTTCCTTTACTTAGTAGCTGTGTCACCAAGTTAGGCACCTTACTTCAGTGAATTTTGGCCACACACACACATACACACACACACACACACACACACACACACACACGGGAGAGTGTGAAGTCCACAATGTCTTGAGGAATAGTAGTCAAATATAATCTGTGTTAATGACTATACCCAGCATCTAAGGTATAAGTCTCTATAAAACCCAGCTAGTTTTAGGTTGATTCTACAGCATGCAAATGTCTGATTCTTAGAAAGGTGCCCATCTATGGACTATTTATTACCACCCTCAGTGAGACATGTAAATTGAAATTGAATGTTTACAGTTCTTTATGCCAATTTTTCAGAGTAGATGCCTATTGAATCTAATAATGAAATTTTTCTGCTTGCATTTTGTGTATCCTTATTTAACTTTTGAAATAATTCACTTATATTTCACTTTTATGAGAATATTGGTCCATTGGTTTATGTGTTGTATGACTTACTTATATAAATTTTAATAATTCAGCTCATAAAGGTATTTTTCAAGATAAACTGGAGATTAAACCATTGATTCTTCACAAAGAGACCTTGAGAATAACTAGTTTACAGAAAAATTTTAGTATTTTATATTTATTTATATATTTGAGGCAGAGAAAGGGGGAGGGAAAGAATGGGTGGTCCAGGGTCTCTGGTCACTGCAAACGAACTCCAAATGCATGCATTTCCATGTGCATCTGGATTACAAGGATCCTGGGGAGTCGAACCTGGATCCTTAGGCTTCGCAGGCAAGCAACTTAACTGGTAAGTCCAGTTCTACAGATAAATTTTGAATATTTTATCATGGAAATGAATGAAAGTTCACTGTATGTATTTTTTTTTATGCTGTATAACAAACTGACACAACTCTAGTGGCTCAAAACTCACACCCATTTATCATCTGACAGTCTCTGTGGGTCGGCCGTTTGTCCATGGTATGGGTGAAGTCTGTCCTTGGGCCTCATAAAAATGTCATCTGGGCTAGATGTGGTGGTGCACACCTTTAATCCCAGCACTCAGGAGGCAGAGGTAGGAGGATCACCATGAGTTTGAGGCCACCCTGAGAATACAGAGTGAATTCCAGGTCAGCCTGGCCTAGAGTAAAACCCTACCTTGACAAAAAAAAAAAAAAAAAAAAAAAAAAAGATGTCAGCTGACCTGAAATCTTAGCTGGAGCTTGGAGACGGCTTCTAAGGTCACACAGTGGTTGGCAGAACTCAGTTCCTTGAAGCTATAAAACTATGGTGGTCAGTCCTTTCTTTTAGGCTGTCAGCTGCTGGGTTTTTTTTGGGGGGGGCACCCTCAGATCCTATACTTCATTGCCACATGGTCCTGTCATGTCCCGCTGCAAGAAAAGTTTTATCAATCTAGTCCACTAAGAATATATTACATGATGCAATTGAGGGAGGCTTCTGTAATCCTGGAATACATACAGTGAGATGAAAGGTGGGGACAGAATTTCTGATCCATCACTGTTACCATATTCTATTGGCTGGAAATAAGTCCTCGAACCACAGTGGAGAGCATTATATAAGGATATGCCACACTCAGCCTCACCTTGGGCATATGCCCATGACTCTCATCTACAAATAATGTTATTTTAATGGGGTGGGTCTTCCACCAGTAAGCCATTGTGATGGCTAATCTCTGGTTGTCAACTTGATAGGATTTAGAATCATAATGAAAATCTGTCTATGAGGGATTATCTTGATTAAGTTCATTGAAGTGGAAGGATCCACCCTAAATGTGGGTGGCTCCATTTCATGGGCTGGAGTCTAAGCTGTATAAAAGGGGAGCAGGCTGAGCAGCAGCATTCATCGCCCTCTGCTTCCTCACTATAAACTGAATGTGAGCAGCTGCGTCAAGCTTCTACCACGGTGCTGTCTTTGTCCTGACGGACTGGAACCTCTCAATGTGAGCTAAAGCGAACTCTTCCTCCCTTGAATTGCTTCGTGTCATGTATTTGGTCACAGGAGCAAGGAAATAACTAGTAGAGCTGCCCGCAATCTCAGCAGCAAGAAGCATGCATGCATGCAGGAGAAGCACATTACGAGAATCAATGAGGATTTGATGTTCATGGAACAGACACAAAGAAGTCAATCTGTGCATTAATCCCGGAACACTTTTTTAAATAAGACACAAAAAGGAAATATAACTTTTTGTTCCCACCTTTTTGTGTTGCTGATGCCTATGAAATATTGGCGCAGATGGTACATTTTTCCACAGTGATTTTCTATGGAATATAGACTTCAACAACATAATTGCCCTCAAAATGAGATATCTAATGATATGAAAGCTAATGGCCATGTTAATGGTGATTCCCAATAAAAGCTTACTTAGCTCCATAAACTCCCAGAAATACAATGCAGTGGCTATGGAAATTACTTAACAAACCTCTTTTGAAGACTTGGCTAATTTATATAAAATATGAGTCGATTTACAGGGACCTTTTACAGAAAGTTTTATTTGATAATTTTCACACATATACATAATGTGTTTTGATTATAATTGCCTCTGACACTCTTTTGTCCCTTTCCCCATCTCCTTCCACTGAAGGTCCTTTTCTTTCCAACTAGTCCCTGTTGTATTTTGATGCCTTGGGTTTTGCTTCCTCCATCATCCATGACAAAATGATCAGGATCTTTTTTGAAATTTTATTTATTTGAGAGAGACAGAGAGCCAGAGAGAGAAGGAGAGGGAGGGAGAATATCGGCAGGCCAGGGTCTTTAGCCCTACAAATAAACTTCAGATGTATGTGCCACTCTGAGCATCTGGCTTTATGTGGATACTGGGGTATCAAATCCAGGTCCTTAGGCTTTGCAGGTAAGCAACATAGACACTGAGCCATCACTCCAGCCCTCAGGATCTTTTTTTGTTGTTGTTTATTTTTATTTATTTATTAGCAACAGAGAGAGGGAGCGCGCGAGCACGAGCACCAGGGCCTCCAGCTGCTGCAGACGAACTCCAGATGCATGTGCCACCTTGTGCATCTGGCTTCCGTGGGTACTGGGGAATTGAGCCTTCAACCAGGGTCCTAGGGCTTCATAGGCAAGCACTTAACCACTAAGCCATCTCTCCAGCCCAGTTTTTAAAATTTTTTTATCATTTTATTTATTTGTTTATTAGATACAGAGGGACAGAGAGAGAGAGAAAGGAAAAGAGAAAATGGGTGTGCCAGGGCCTCTAGCCACTGCAAACAAACTCCAGATTCATGTGCCATGATGTGCATCTGGCTAACGTGGGACCTGGATAATTGAACCTGGATCCTTAGGCTTCACAGGCAAGCACCTTAACCACTAAGCCATCTATTCGGCTATTTCAGGATCTTTTTTAAAAGGTTATGTACCCACCTCTATCTACATGTATAACTTCCAAAGAGCCTATCCTGGTATCTGCAGAAGAACTGACATACATATGGAAGTGCTTTCCATCAGTAGCACCCCCAGTTTGACAGAACAATAGTGGAAGAGCATATATAGCAGCATATTAAGGGCAATTGCATCTTCAAGGATTTCTAGAAAGTACTTTGTATATTAATATCAAAAGAATAAATAAATGATTAAGTGGATGGCAAACATGTTATTTCAAAAGGAAGTTATTAATAATGGATTACAACTAAAAACATCTCAAACAATAGAAAGTTTTGCCACAGAAGTGAATCAGTCACCATGACATTGCTATGGTTTGAATGTTTGTGCCCCCAGAACTTATAGAAATTTCATTGCCAGTGTAATCGTATTAAGTTCTGGGATTACAGATATGCACCATCATACCTGGAAAATCATTATACTTTTTAAATGGCGAGAAGTTTGTATGCATAATTTCTTAAATGGTTTCAAGTTGAATGTCAGGAATAAATAGATCAAGAACCTGTTAGTACACATTTTAAAACATGGCACTTGGGCTAGAAAGATGGCTTAGAGGTTGAGGTGGGGTTGCCTGCAAAAGCCAAAGGACCCAGGTTCGATTCCCAAGGACCCACATAAGCCAGATGCACAAGGTGGCACAATCATCTGGAGTTCATTTGCAGCAGCTAGAGCTGGTGCTCCCATTCTCTCTTTCTCTCTCTCCTGTTTTCTCTCTTTCTCAAATAAATAAACAAACAAACAAACAGGGCACTTGACATATATGTAAAAATTTTTGGCTTTACCTCTCTCCAAAGCAAAAGAAGAAAAGAAAAAGAAAAAGAAAATCTAGCTAAACGAGTATCTGAAAAACATGGGATTTTTTGTCTCTAAGCAATCTGTGTGCTCATCACATTGCTTAACATATGGCTGTTTTCTCACGCATTTGAATGAGGACTATGTTGACATCTTTGAGAATCAACTGACTTACCCTTCCAGTGGCTATATGTAGGCTTTCTTCTACTTAAGATCTTTCTCCTACCCAATCCTTCTAGCAGTCACTCGGGAACTAAGAGGCTCCTGAAATGTGATGGTTCTTGGCTGCTACTCAGGAAAACCATTCCCACCTCACCTGTAAGTCCCTGATTTTCCATTCACCGTGCTAAGGCTGGCAACAAGGTGGTTTACCATCCAAATGTCCTGAAGCTCACAAGGGTTGAGATCAAATGAGAAGCTTTCATTCCAGTGACTTCTGTATCCAGGGGATTACGTGTCCTCTCTCACCTTCCTTCCTTTGTCTAACAGCCACTCGGCCCTGGACCCTCCAGCCACTTCCGTGCTTTGTTCTTTCCTTGGGAGATTGCCCTGCCCTAGCTCAGACTATTTTTTCTCCCCTGTACTTGCATGGGGTCCAATCCCTTTTCTCTGAAGAGGGTCCTTCTGTGTTCAAGGTCACTTTTTTTTCCCTCCACCATATTCCCTAGCACTTTGCTCTGTCATTCTGCCCTCAGCGCTTGTATTGAAGGGAGGGCCAAATTCTAAATCCTGCCCTTGGGGGCACATGGCCTGGGGTGGCATGTAGTCTAGCCTGGACCTGTATGACGTTACCTGAAGAAGGACAGTGTGTTAGGCAGACATTATGGGAAAGAGCAGAGGCCAAGGGGCAGTAAACTATGGGGTCAATCCCATCAGGCATCAGCCCAATCAGAGGCTGAATTGGGTTGGCATAGAATGCAAGTTTCCTAGAAGGCAGTAGCTTGCTTTGTGATGGCCCCATCATACCTCAGGGTCAATGCAGACAGGAAGTTACATAAGGTCCAATCTATACTCAAAGAAGGACCCCCCCAGGGATCACTGTAGCCCAACATGTTATTTGCCTTCTCCTCCCTCACTGTGTTTTGTTTGTTTGCTGGCTTGTTTTGAAACAGGGTCTCATAGATTACAGGCTGGACTCCAACTCCAGCCTTGAAGTCTTGGCCCTCCTGCATCCACCTACAAAGTGCTGGAATTACAGGCATGTGCTACCTCCATGCCTGGCCTTCCCTCATTCTCTTATAAGCCCATGATGAAGTGTTCCAGCTACTATGAGACATAGGTCAAAAAAGCAAGCGAGCGAACCTAGCTGTCTTTCAATAAGTCAGACATCGAATAAACTTGTAGCAATGTAAACTATTGCCATTTGCCATGCTGCATTTTTAAGGAGCATATAAGGATTTTTTTTTTAATTTTTTGAAAACTATGATACATTGACATGATAATGTACATTTTAACAACTTACTTAGCAAATGTTTCTGAATATTTCTAGATGCATTTCTGCTGGTGAGATTTTGCTCCTTGTGGTGCCAAGCAGAGGAAAGGCTTCTTAGGCAGGTGTGGTGGTGTACACCTGTACTCCCCAGCACTGAGGAGGCAGAGTCAGGAGGGACCCTGTCTCTACACAACAAATCAAAGAGCTGGAGAGATGGCTCAGTGAGCTAAGTGCTTGCAGCACACGCATGACCACATGAGCACCCGTGTTAAATGCCGGGCACAGTGGCTCACACCTATAATTGCAGCACTAGACAGGAGGAGGCAAGGGAATTCCTATGGCTTGCTGGCTAGCTCGTTTAGTCACATCAGTGAACTCTAAGGATCAGTGAGGAAGACACCTGACATCAACCTCGGGCCTCCACACACATGTGCACATAAACATATGAACACTCACACACTTGCACACCCACACACACACATGGACATGCATGCACACATGCACATACACCACACATACACCAAAAACAGAAAGAGGGAGGAAGGGAAGGAGGGAGGGAGGGAAGAAGGAAGGGACACTCCTTTTAAAACCTGGCAGTCACTGGTGTGATCTGCTCTAAAGGAATATTTCCTCCCTTCAAACCCCAGCTTCTCTATTTACTGGTTGTGTGACTTGAGACTAGGAGTTAAGCTTGTCTGTGCCTGTTTTCTCAATCCATAAGCCTGGAGTGACAACAGTAATGCCATTGTGTCGGTTAAAGGAGTACTTTGGATAAAGGGCTTTGGAAAGCTATCTGGTGCATGATTTGTGTTTAGCAACTGTTACTTAACATTAGTTCATCCAACAAATATTCAAAAAGCTACCAGTGTGCATCAGGCATCATGCAACTCTCCGGTGACACTGGGTAAAAGAATTTATGCACAGTCCTCAAAGAACCCAAAGTGGAGAGCCAGAGACCCGGAAAAAAAAATGTTGATATTTGTGGATATTTGGCCATACGGCCAGGACCCTCAGCAAAAAAGCTTAAACATTTCACTTCAGTAAGGTGCCGCTGAGACACATCCCTCCATGAGTCCAGAATGTTTTGAGCTGACATATTTGTCAAAAATGTTTATATAGCTGTGACTTAATGTAGGAAGGGCTGGCTAGGAGTCTGGTTACCAAGGACACTCCTGTTCTGATTTGCTTTAACAACTTATTTAACAAACAGCAAACATCTGCTGTGTTCTTGGCACTCACAAGGACACAGGGACATCAAGATGACTAAGATACACCCCCCTGCCGGGAAGGAGCTCCCAGAAGTAAGGAGAGACCCTCCGCTCACTCGTTGTCAGTTCCCACGGAAAAGGCATCATCCGAGATGGTGGGGGCCCTGCACTTCTTTTCTTTTTCCTAGGAAATGAAAATAGTACCATGGAAGTGGAAGTGTCTTCCCCAGCTAATCCTGATCAACTGTTCCCTCTCCTCAGAAGCTGCGCTTAGAATTCAAGGGTAATTGTCAGCATCACTAACCCCAGGATAACTGTGCTATGATGAGAAATGATGGTCTTGTTGTAGAAGTGAGGAAGGCTTGAGTGCTGACCTTCGTGAGCCCTGGCTCAGGAAACGAAAGAACTCAAAGACAGAGAGGGCTTCAGACCTCTTCAGAGTCCAAAGGAAAAATGCTTTTCAACATGAGATGAATTTTACCTTTTTCCATTTAAGATTTAAGTTGAATTTAGTTTGTGTTCATTGTATTTCTTTTATTGTTTTGAAACTGGGTCTTGCTATGTAGCCCGAGCCTTAAACTTGAAGCATCTTCCTGCATCAGCCTCCCAAGTGTTATGATTATAAGGCATGTGCCACCACTTCCAGCTGAGATTTAAGATATGAAGTTCTGCTCATTGGTTATGGTTAGCAATTTCCATAGCCCATCATAATCATAATAATCATGTTTTTCTTTGGTATGTTTCTCTTTTTGAGACAAAACATTTAAGCATATGAAACTAACACAATGTTAATGCATGCCTTAATTGTTTAGTTAATTTCCTTAGCCAACAATAAACACCAAGTTTTGACTGTTAGCATAACCTTAAAGGTGACATGACTAGGGCTAATAGCATTCAACCATATTTTACAATTTAAACTTTTCTGTGCCTTATAATGGCATTGCTAGAACACTCTGAAAATAGGAAACGTTTATAGAACTATGCCAGAACATGGTTTTATTTTTTCCCCTAGACATAGAGAAACATCTGAGCTATCAGTAATACTTGCTTAGAGAACATGGATTCCAATTACTTGAGTATTGAATTTGCAGCTTAAATGTCTACACTAGCAGGAAGCATTTTGCTAATGCAGAGCGCTTTGGTAATCAGCCAAAGCTAAAAGAAATTTAGGTCAATCAAATAGCAGAGAGGCTCAGTGTCGTTTTATTTTTTTATTTTTTTTTCCTTAGGCTGTCACTTTCCCTTCACAAGTGAAATCTATGAATTCAGAAAGCTCTGTTCAGAATAAAGTTCCAACCCCTGGGCTATGGACTGACTCAAATCCATGAGTCGTGAAGGCCTTTTTACCTTTTCTTGTTCTCTCCTTCCTTATTCTAAAGTAATCAGTGCTGGACACGGTTACCAATGCTTGCTATTCTTAAGCTCTAGAATATTCTCAAGGCAAAATCTTGAAGTTGGCAATATTCAAATTTTATATGTGTTTTTGTTTGCTTGTTTCTTTTTGAGACAGGGTCTCATGTAGCCCAGACTAGTCTTGATGGCTTTAGAGTCCTGATCTTCTTGACTTTACTTTCTAAGAGCTGGGATCACAAAAATTGCTACAGTGGCACCAGCTCAATTTTTATATCTTGTTTTTGATGCCAGGATTCACTCTAGCCCAGGCTGACCTGGAACCTCAATCTATAGTCCAGGTTGGTGTCATGGTGATCCTCCTACCTCAGCCTTCCAAGTGATAGGATTAAAGGTGTGTGCCACCACATTTGACCAATTTTTACATCTTTGCATTTACACCTCACTTAGAGATCATGATAACAGAATTATGAATTCTACAAAAGCATACTTTCTACATTTATGCATTCTTCCAGGCCGTGCTTCTGTCATGGTGTCCATGTCTGCATATACCTCTTGTTCTCATAAATGCATTATCAGCTACTTTCCATTTTCAGTGGCCTGATTAATCAGATAATTGATCTGTTTAGAATTATTCATGAAATAAGAGCAATCAAGGTCAGAGTGAGGGCCAACTCTCCATCTGCTTGAACAGTGCATGAACTATTTCACTATAATGTGTGAAATCTCCCAGTCAGATACTGTGTCCAGGAAAAGAATAAAAATGGTCACTCTGGCAATTTCCATATTAGTAAATGGTTGGTTTCATTGCAAAACTACTTATGGGCCCAAGCTCATGGTCCAAGTCAGTCAGACACATAGGATGACCTGGGCTTGGAAAAGGAGGAACATGTATTCAAGAAAATGCATAGAGGCAGAGACAAAAATACTAGGAAAAGTTATATCAAGTCAGGGACAGTGACTCATGCCTATAACCCCAGGACTTAGGAGGATCTGAAGTGTAAGGTCATCCTTGGCTACATAGAAAGTTCAAAGCAAGCCTGAACTACATGAGACCCTGCTCTGTCAGTTCAGGCTAGCTGACCTTTTCACCCTTTCCTGGGTGACTCAGCCTATCAATGGTTCTGTGGGAGGCTCAAGATAGAACTTGTAGGTTTCAGATAAAGACTGCCCAATGCCCCCTCAGCAGAAAGCACATCTCAAGACTCTATCCTCATTCCTTCTTAGAAAGTATGCTTGGCTACACCAAGCAGGAGGAAGTTCCTGTGTGGACAAGTCAGAAGACAGAGATGATGATGAATTTGCTAGGGAGCACATAACAGACTGTGGGTCTAAATAAGGCCATACTTCCCGCACGTGGATATGTGGATATGTGCTCAGTGAAAACGCGATTTCTTCAACCCCTCTCTTACAAATTCAGATTCAGGCCAGGCATGGCGGCTCATGCCTGTGATCTTATCATTTAGGAGACTTAAGCAGGATCATAATCATGGGCTGGGTATATAGCTCAGTTGGTAGAGTGCTTGTCTAGCATACAGGAAGTACTAGGTCCCATCCTAAGTACTGAATGAACCAGGCCTTATGGTACATGCCTGAAATCCCAGAACTTAGAGGCAGGAGGTTCAGAGGTTTAAGATCATCCTTGGCTACACTGTGAGTTCAAAGCCAGACTAGCATAAATGAAACCCTTTTGAAAAACTTAGAAGACTGGGGGTTCATCTATGAAGTCTTGCTTTCATTTACACCCTGTCATACTCTAATGCAGGTTTTCTGAGAAAAACACTGCGGGGATCAGTTTTAGAGGCATCAGACTGGTCACAGGGCATGCAGGGCAAACATATCAACAGCAGGCATGATTTCAAGGGGGTTGAGAGGGCCCCATTCAGATTCCCAAAAGAATTTGTACAATAGCCAGAATAACTACCTGCTGGAAAGAAAATCATCAAAGACAGAAAAAGCAGCATGTGAAAATCGAATATTTTAGTTTCTCATAAGCAACAGTGGTATGTCTGCTCTGGGGGAAACCAACTGCTCCCTAATTGGACTGAAGGCCCTCTCTATGGGAAGGAATACATGCCTGGTACCGAAAAACCTAATCAAAAGACTAAGGCAGGGGAGGTTATGAGCCTTAGGGGTATAAAGCCTGCTCTTGTCTGGTTAAATGTATATATTATTCCCACCAAGCTGCCCTGAAAGCACTATGCTTAATGTTCATATTCACATTATTAATGCTACTCTCACTTCTGGTTAGAGAAGCTTCTCTTTTCAGATGGTGATGACCACTGGCATGACCCAAAAGGCAACATAGTGCTGAGAAGAAGGGACGGAGGAGTGTCCAGCACTGAAACATCTCTGGAATCCTAGATTTCTTTCAAGCTCCAAGGAGCTTAGGACACCTGGTGATTAGGATTCACTGACTGGATCCCCCAGTGTCCTTCCATTTCCCGCCAGGCTCAACCTCTGGCAGTCGCTTTCTCTCTGGGTCTCTCTGTGTCCATGAGGGTTTATAAAGGGAAGCCTGTCTCTCAGCATCAATGGTACCCAGCAGGACAGGCATATGGCTGCCTTGGTTCAAATGTTACAATGCAGGAGTCTGTGGGTTACCATGAGGGGAGCCATTACCCAGTACATGGATCTTCCGTCTGCCATTTGATTAATGCTGAACAAGTGGATCAGGGAAATAATAATCATGGTGGTCTGTGGAGAAAGGTTCCATGCTACTGAAGCAGGTAGGAACTCTGGCTTCTCATTTGAAACTCACCTTCTTATTCATCTAAAATCCTACAAAATGTATATGTTTATGCCTTTTCACTAATACAGACCTCACATTGGGCTAGAGAATCTTTTTACAGGTGGCAGTGAAAATTGATGACCTGTTCAAATAATTATCTTTCAGTTTTATTCCTTTTGTTTGTTTGTTTGTTTGTTTGTTTTTTGAGGTAGGGTCTCATGCTATCCCAGGCTGACCTGGAATTCAGTATAGTCTCAGGCTGGCATTGAACTCTTGGCGATCCTCCTTCTTCTGCCTCCCAAGTGCTGGGAATAAAGGTGTGCACCACCATGCCCAGCTCACTTTTATTTCTTATAATCCTAAAATGATGATGTGAATTACCTATGTCTTTCCAGTAGACTGCAGTGTTTTGACCTGAACTATTCAGAGTTGTAGTCTTTATGCTATAACCAATTCTTGTTGAATGGATCTCTGCCTAAAGACATGTAGAATGGCCTGGGTTCTGAAGAACTACATATAATGTAGGCCAATGGAGATCTGTAGCAGCAATGATAGCACTTATTATTCTACAACTACATGCCAAGTAAGAAAATTCATAAGTTTCTAAATAGCAATCTTAAGAATTTATCCTGTATTCTCTATTTTCCTAAAATCATGAAGCCTTGTCTTCATAAATCATGGCTCAGTGTGTATATGAAGAGCTTCATGCAATCAAGGGTGGGGAGAAAAAATCCCATGTAATCATACTGTAATTTTAAATATGAATGCTATAAATACCAAGTGTTTGCTAGTTTGCTTAGAGAAACCATGAAAGACAGTGTATGCAGACTTCATTGTATACTTTCCCCAGATACACCTCTGTTAACACTATTTTCATGGTCTACAGGTAAACATACTAAGGTATAGTGGTGTATGTCTGTAATCCCAGCACTCAGGGTGGAGGCAGGAGAATCATAAATTCCAGGTCATCCTCAGTGATATAGCAAGTTTAAGGCCAGCCTGGACTACATGAGATGCTGTATCAAAAAAAAAAAAAAAAGGAAAGAAAAGAAAAGGGAAAAGATGAAAACATGGACATGCTAATTACCCAAATTTTGTAAATATATACTGTAAATACACATCTACATACATACATATACACACACATCACTCATCACTATACCCCATAATTATGTACAATTATTACATGCTACTTAAAAAGAAAATAATGACTAAATAATAATAAACTAGCAAAAGCAAATAAAAGATAGTGGTTCTTTAAAATACAGCATGCTATTTTTTTTTTTTTTTTTTTTTTTTTTTTTTTTTTTTTTTGGTTTTTCGAGGTAGGGCCCCACTCTAGCTCAGACTAACCTAGGATTCACTATGTAGTCTCAGGGTAGCCTCAAACTCATAGCCATCCACCTACCTCTGTCTACCAAGTGCTGGGATTAAAGGCATGCACCACCATGCCCGGCTCATTTTGCTTTTTAACACTGCTTATTTAAAAAATGAAATAGTTCTTGGTTTGGCAGCATGTATACTAAAATTGGAATGATACAGAGAAGATAAGCATGGATCCTGCACAAGGATGGCATGCAATTCTGTGAATCATTCCATATTTTAGAAAATGAAATAACCAATATACATAATTTATTGGTTCTCACTGGCCTTGTGGAGATTTTGGTTTCATAGTTGAGAGTTACCATCAGATTTTGCCCCCTGCCTCCTTAAAAAATAGACCTTAGGTGAAGTTCTGGAATATCACAAGTCTCACAACAAAACAACATGAAAGATGCATAGTTCCTATGGATTTGTTTCCCAGGCAAAATGTCAAGGCTGAAATGTTTTTCTCATATCTGATGTTATAGTAAATCTCCCAGCAGTGAAAAACTGTGGCATTAAAAAGGAATAAAAATCTCCCAAATGTGACTGTGCTTGTGATAAGACATTTTAGGCAAGCATCTCTAGTATATTGGGGTAGGTGCTGTGCTTTTGTTCACTAGAGACAATAAGAATTCTTTAGGATTTAGTATGTAGATGTTCTGTTGCTGTTATTGTTTGAGACAAGGTTTTACTCTATAGCCCAGACTGGCCTCAAATTCATGGCCATCCTCCTGCCTTAGCCTTGTAAGTGCTGGTATTATAAAAACAACCCAGTAATTTGGCTTTAATGTTTGAATTTTTTGTTGGAATTCTTATTCTAGAGACTTTTTTGTTTTGCATGAGTGTTTGCCTACATGTGTGTATGGATGCACATATATACTTGTATGTCTGTGTACGGAAGCCAGATGACAGCCTCCAGTATCATTCCTCTGGAGCCATCCATCTCTTCTTTTCTTTCTTTTCTTTTCCCTTTCTGTCTTTCTTTTTTTCTTCTTTGTTTCCTTTTTTTTTAAGACAGTATCTCCCATTGGCCTGAAACTCACCAAGTAGGCTATACTGGCTGACAAGTGAGCCCTAGGGATCCTCCTGTCTCTACCTCCCTAGCAGTGGAATGGTAATCATGCACCACCACACCCGTTTTTTATTTGTTGTTGTTTGGTTGGGTTTTTTTTTTTGAGGGGGATTTTTCTCATGCTTGCAAGGCAAGCACATTACCAACTATCTCTCCAGCTTCTGAAAGCAACCTTTTCTATTCACATACTTATATTTTCTTGTACTCTCTCATAGGTTGATTAGAAAGAACACTTTGCCTGGCCTTCACCTTTCAGAACTGACTTTTGCATCATCTTATTATTGATAAAATACCATAGCTTATTGAAGTATTTCATAAAAGTTTTTTTTTTCAAAATATTGATGGCTTATGAAAGAATGATGACAATGTAATTCAAGGATTCATCAATCAATAAAAAATTTCAAAATGAAAAGACATGCTGGGACTGTGTGGGGGAAAGTAATTCACCAATAGATCATAAGATTTTTAAATAGAATCCAGTTAGTTTATTTCTAGCAATTTGTATAATGAATAATGATATAAAGAGATTTGTAGTTAAGGATGTAGCTTGGTGGTAAAATACATGTTTATCATGCCCAACATGCACAAAGCCCTGGATTTGATCCCTAACAGCACATAAACTGGGCATGGGAGTATAAAAACATAGTCCCAGGCAAAAGGATCAGAAGTTCAAGCCCATCCTCAGTTACATAGTGACTTCAAGGCAAGACTGGGATACATTAGCACCTGTCTCAAGAAAAAGTCAATGTTTATACCAGCAGAGGTAAAATATATAGAATCATTGTAACTAACTATTAAGAAAGCAACTGAGTCAGGTGTGGTGGCTCATACCTTTAGTACCAGCACTCTGGAGGCTGAGGTAGGTGAATTGCCACAAGTTCAAGGCCAGCCTGAGCTATAGAGGGAGTTTCAGGTCAGCCTGGGCTAGAATGAATCTCAGCCTCAGGACAAAAATGAAGCAACTGATTAAAATAGGCTATTGCTCTGCGATAGGATACTATGTAACCATGAGATGAAGCACGTGTATTATAATAATACACAAGGATGCTCACATTGTGTCATTAGCTTAAAAAGGATGATAGATGATATATAGTATGATCTTATTGTTTAAAAACAAAGGACTAGCCAGGTATGGTGACACATTCCAATAATCTTAGG
Organism: Orientallactaga sibirica; assembly: GCA_036365145.1. Lineage (NCBI taxonomy): Eukaryota > Metazoa > Chordata > Mammalia > Rodentia > Dipodidae > Orientallactaga > Orientallactaga sibirica. The sequence goes on from JAEOAD010000982.1 coordinate 3,147,553, forward strand.
ATTTGGGAGCCTGATGCAGGACGATCACAAGTTAGAACCTAGCATGGCTACATAGCAAGAAAGACCCTGTCTCAAGTGTATGTGTGTGTGAGAGAGAGTGAGAGAGAGAGAGAGTTGGTACATATTTATACCCACAGGACTGCTAAGGAGAGAATAACTAATATCAACTGCATCTTTATAACTATAGTAAAAATATTTTGAAAACTTACATATGTTAGTGTTAACTTTGCTCTAAGAAATGACACAGAGAGTGAGCTGTCATTTCTTTAAGCTGAGTCTATATTATATTTTATTTTTGTAATTTTGAAAATAATGTGATTGTGCCAAGTAGAAAGCACTGGCGTAAGTCTGGGGACTCTTCAGGAAAGTCATTCAAATGAGTAATTATTGCTCATAATGAGTATAATCAATGAAGTGTGTTAATTTTGAGCAGTACTAATTTTCAATGCTTTAATATTCCAATTTTATGGCACTAAGATATAACCTCTTGATTTTTATGATGTTTAAGATTATCTTGGTTATTGCTATGGTAAATCTTCATAGCCAAAGATCATGACTGTGTCCCAGTTCCTTTTGTTGATGAACCAGTAAGGAATTAAAGTTCAAGTGTGTACAAAAATGGCAGCCTGTCTGCAACTTAAACAGAATGAGCTGATGATTAAGAGGTGGTTCAATACTGAGCACTGGAAGAATCTAACTTGTAATCAATGGTTTGTATCCATCAATTGTATGTATGTTTGGGGTGCATATGTGTGCTCATGCACATGTATGTGCAAGTGTGAAGACATGTGTGTGTGCATGCATGTGGAAGCCAGAGGTGTCTTCCTCAATCACTCTCCACTTCAGTATTTTTTTTTATTGGAGCAGAGCCATGCTGTCTTATTGACTATTGCATCTGTGTTTGCACTACAGTGCTGGAGGTGAATTATTGTGATCACGCTGGAGAACTGTCCTATTAGGCATGGTGCTGCACACCTATAATCCCAGCAGTAGGGAAACTGAGGAAGAAGAAAACCAGCCTGGGTTACATATTAAGACTCTATCACAGAAAGAAAACAATCAAAAGTGTTGTACTCCCATGCTGATTTTTTCCACAGCAGAGATATTACCTCTAAAACCACAAATATTTGCTGCTTTTTTCAGATTATTTCTATTTTATCTTTGTTATAACAGCACTTTAGGAGGCCTGGAGAGATTGCTTAGTGGTTAAGGCATTTGCCTGCAAAGCCTAAGGACCCCAGTTTGATTCTCCAGGATCCACGTAAGCCAGATGCACAAGGTAGCCCATGCGTCTGGAGTTTGTTTGCAGTGGCTGGAGGCCCTGGCATGCCCATTCTCTCTCTCTGCCTGTTTCTCTCAAATAAATCAATAAAACATGTTTTTTAAAAAGTACTTTAGGGCTGGAGAGATATAGCTCAGCAATTAAGGCACTTGCCGGCAAAACCTAATGACTCGGGTTTGATTCCCTAGTATCCATGAGCATGCTTCTGGAGTTTGTTTGCAGTGGCTGGAGTCCCTGGTATGCCCATTCTCTCTATGTCTCTTCTCTCTGCTTGCAAATAAATAAATAAAATTTTTTTAAGTGGTGGGAGGAGGTTTATTCTGGCTTACAGTTCCAGGTTACAGGCTGTCAGGATGGGGAAAGCATCGTGGCACGAGCTAGAGGCAGCTGGTTACCTCCAGTAACAGTACTCCAGTAATTTACAGTGAGGAAGCTGAGAGCAACAAATGCTGGTACTTAGCCGCCTCACTCCTTTTTAATTTTTTTAATTTTTTTATTGACAACTTCCATACAAAAAAATGCATAGTTCCCTCCCCTCCCCCATTCCCCTTTAGAACTACAATCTCCATCATATCCCCTCCCTCTCTCCATTAGTCTCTCTTTGAAACATCTCTGTCACTTCAGTATTTTTAAAACGTTTTATTGACAACTTCCATACATATACACAATGTACCTTGTGCATAATAATATCCTACCACCCTCCTTTAGTTCCCTATCCTCTATTCCCCTCCACTGAATTTCTTCTTCTTTCCAACTAATTACTCTTCTATTTTGTTGTCATTTTTTGCCCTCCTCTTGTGCAGGTATTGTGCAGATAGTGATAGCCACTGTGAGGTTATGAAAGCAACCACCATTTTGTATCAGGAGACAGTGGTAAAAAGCACTCCTCTCCATTCTTTAAGTCTTATGATTTTTAAATTTATTTATTTATTTGAGATATAGACAGAAGCAGGCAGATAGGTAGAGAATGGGCACTCCAGGGTCTCCAGCCACTACAAATGAACTCCAGACGCATGTGCCAACTTGTGCATCTGGCTTACGTAGGTCCTAGGGAATTTAACCCCAGGCAAGTGCCTTAACCAAGCCATTTCTCCAGCCCTGAGTCTTATATTCTTTTAACTACCTCTTCCGCAATGATCCCTGGGCCTTGGAGGATATGATAGAGATGTTTCATTTAGTACTAAATGCTCACTCATCCGTTTCTTCTTCTCAGCACTTAGAATCACCATATTTTTAGAGACAAGGGCTCAACAGCAAATCCTAGAGATGCTCCTGTCTTCACCTTCCTAGAGCTGGGGTGTTGCAGTCAGGTTCACATTGCTGGCAGAAATCATCCAACTAAAAGCAGCTTGTGGGAAAAAAAGAGGTTTATTTTGGCTTACAGGCTTGAGGGGGAAGCTCCATGATGGCAGGAAAAACGATGGCATGAGCAGAGGGTGGACATCACCCTCTGGTCAACATAAGGTGGATAACAGCAACTGGACAGTGTGCCAAACACTGGCATGGGGAAGTTGGCTATAATACCCATAAGCCCGCCCCCAACAATCTCTACCTCCAGGAGGCTTTAATTTCCAATTGTCATCAGCTGGGGAGACTAGCATTCAGAACACTTAAGTTTATGGGGGACACCTGAATCAAACCACCACATTCCGCCCTGGCCCCCATAAACTGATAACCATACATTATGTAAAATGCAATGCATTCATCCAACTTTAAAAGTCCCCAAATTGTTTATCAATCCTAATGATGTTCAAACAATCCCCATATTCCAAGGTCTTTTAACTGAGCCATAAAACCAAAAATAATACCCCCAAAACCCATAATGACACAAAATAAACATTAACACTGCAAAGGATGGCATCTGACAAAGCAAAGGCAATATTCAACCAATACAAGATTTAAAACAACCAGGGCAAACATCAACCTCTGTAACTCCAAGTCCAATAACTCTAGTCAGTGACAAATCCCCAAGTCTGATAATTCTAACCAGCAACAAGTCTCTGGAGTTCCAATTCCGCCCCTCCAGCTAGGCTACTCACAGTCCTGGGAAACTTCATCCAGGGCCAGCAGCTTTCCTCAGAAGCCATCTCATAGTCCCTGCATCTCCACTGGGTCTCCACTGCAACCCACAGTCCATCCTCATGGCCCCATGGGATCTCCATGAGGCATCCAGCAAACCTGCTTCACACTGCCCATGGCCATTTCCAAAACACAAGACCACATTACAAACTCAATGACTCTCTCTTTCCTGCATTTCTTATACTCCACAATACCAGGTAGGGTGCCAATTTGTTAATCCAGGGGGGAATAAATCAGACTTTGAAGAACAGGACACTCCTTCAGCATTCAGGCCCCTTCAAAAGAGTCTGCATTCTTCCTGTTGCCCCATTGCAGGTCAGCTGGCCCAATCTCAAAGGTTGTAATCTCTCAACTGCAGCTGAATGGGTAGAGTTCACCCAAAGATTTCATTTTTTCTGTGCCATATCCCTCTGCTCACACCAATTCATTTCTATGCAAAGCAACCCTGCACATCTTCTCAGGACACTGGCATAATAGCAAACTTCTCACACAAACTGCTAGCCCAGTCCAAGTAAAGCTCTTTCTCACCCTCATAAGCCAAACCTCACAGTCTATAGTTCTTACTGCATTCAGGTCTTTCAGCTCTGACCAGAATAGTCCATCAAGCTGTACTTACAGCACTGCAAGGCATCTCTCAGGCCAAGATTTCAAATCCTTCCACATTCCTCTTGAAAATCAGCTCCAAAAGGCCAAAGCCACACAGTCAGGTGTCTAGCAGCAATCCCACTCCTCGGTACCACTTTACTGTTGCAGTCAGGTTCGCATTGCTGACAGAAATCACCCAACTAAAAGCAGCTTGTGGGGAAAAAAAAGAGGTTTATTTTGGCTTACAGGCTTGAGGGGGAAGCTCCATGATGGCAGGAAAAACGATGGCATGAGCAGAGGGTGGACATCACCCTCTGGTCAACATAAGGTGGACAACAGCAACTGGACAGTGTGCCAAACACTGGCAAGGGGAAGCTGGCTATAATACCCATAATCCCACCCCCAACAATGCTCTACCTCCAGGAGGCTTTAATTTCCAATTGCTATCAGCTGGGGAGACTAGCATTCAGAACACTTAAGTTTATGGGGGACACCTGAATCAAACCACCACATGGGGTTACAGGTGCACACTTCCACACCTGGCTTTTAGGTAGGTGGTGGGTATCGAGACTCAAACCCTCATGCTTGTATGGTATGGTATGGTTTGGTATTCACTTTACCCATTGAGCCATCTCCCCAGCCCAGTAGTCAATCATTTTAAATCATAAAGAAGACAGCTCATTTCTATGAACAAGGCATCTTAAATAAACATTCAGAAGGTCATATTAAGTATCTTTTGGAAGGATTGAGACATTGAAGCCAGCCAGCCTGTGCTACATAGTAAGATTATCTGAAAAAGAATTTTAAAAAAAAACTAGGAGACAGGAAGGAGGGCAAAGAAGGTAATGGGAGAGCACTATGATCAGAGTTTATTATGTACACTATGAAACTCAACAAGAAACAACTATTGGATGTGATGGCACAAGTCTATATAATACCATCACTTGAGAGGTGGAATCAATATGGTTACCTAGGGAGTTTGGGGCCAGCCTGGACTACATGAGTCCCTTTCTCAAAGATTTTTACAAAAAGTCTGAGATGGCTTTAGGTAAATAGAGAATATCTCTTTCTTTCTTTCCTTCTATCTTCTTTCTTTTCTTTCTTTCTTTCTTTCTTTCTTTCTTTCTTTCTTTCTTTCTTTTTTTTTTTTTTTTTTTTGAGGCAGGCTCATGTACCTCAGGCTGACCCCAAACTCCTTAGGTAGCCAAGGATGCCATTAAACTTCTGCTCTCCTGCCTCCACCTCCTCAGTGCTTAGATTACAAGCATATGCCACTAGGCCTGGTTTACACAGTGCTAGAGATTGAACCCAGAGCTTTATGCCTGCTAGACAAGCATTCTACAAACTGAGCTACATTTCCAGTCCCCGAAAATACTAACTAGAACATGATTGGTGGGGGGGGGGACTGTTGGTGATTGCCCATATCTTTAACCCGCTGATGGATATTTAACAAAGTGTGATAGCAGTAATGATGACAGGCACTGCATCTCAGCTCAAGGATTTTCACATTACATCAAGAGCTTTCAGATTTAGCTGGCCCTGTCTTTGTAGTACTGGGGTTGCATGTCTTCAATTGATGTATGATGAATAGAGAGTTCCTCCCCCCCTCCACAAGACTGCCTGTGTGACATCATGGGCACTGGATCTGGTGTCTGAGGTTTAGAGAACTTGATATTCAACTTACACAGAAATGACCAAACCCAAGAAAGCATTTCTTCTGTAGGAGGCTCAGGAATGATAAATTACAGAATTGCCATTAGCCTGGGAAATTCATATGCTCTCTGGATAATTGTGCTTGCTCATGCCTACTGAATTTAAAATGAGACAACACAATTGCATATCTGAAATGGTTCATAAAGGAAACCTTTGAAGTGATCTGGCCCTGAAGTCTCTACATCCAAAAGAAACTCAAGATAATCTTGCCTTTTTCGAGAGTCTAATTTTCATTTATTGTGGCCAGAAGCCAAACCCGTCCCAGATATAATGGCCACATAGGTCTTGGCCCACAGCTCAGGACAGAGGGTAAATTTCAAATCCCTTAGCAATCTCAATTCATACAAAATAATCCTGGATGCTTCTCTGATGAGTGAATCTTTTCAGCTCTTTCATGCATGCTGTCCCCCCAAATTCTGCATTGAAAGGTCATATACAAATTCTACAGTATACTTCTGAGTTGGCCCAGCAGGCCCATTTCCTCAAAACCTAGCATCCTTACACTTATTTGGAAGAATTTCCATTCATGCCAACGTCACAGTTGGGAATGTGAATGGCAGAGTATTCTAAGGGTGCAGCTATGACCTTGGAGCTAGATTACAGGAGCCAAGTGCCATAATTTTAAAATAGTCTAAAAATACATAGAAATTAACATGGAAGAATAAGGTAGGAAATGCTGATTACAGCACCCTAAGCAGCCCATTTTCATGGTCCTATGAGGTGAATGAAAATTTTGATGTTAAAATATATGTCAAAAAACCAGGACTGGAGAGATAGGTTAGCAGTTAAGGCACTTGCCTACAAAGCCAGAGGACCCAGTATTGACTCCCCAGTACCTACATAAAGCCATATGCACAAGGTGGTACAGACATCTAAAGTTTGTTTCCAGTAGCTATAGACTCTGGCACACCCATCCTCTCTCTATCTGCCTCTCTCTTGAATGAATAAATAAATAAAAATATATTAAAAAAAGAGGGGAGGTTGGAGAGATGGATTAGTGGTTAAGGCACTTCTCTGTGAAGTATAAGGACCCAAGTTCAATTCCCCAGTACCCACATAATCCAGATACACATGTTAGGGCATGTGTCTACAGTTCGTTTGCAATGGCTAGAGACACCGGTGCACACATTTTCTCCCTCTTTCTCTTTCCCTCTCTCTCACGCACTCAAATAAATAAATTTTTAAAAATATTTTTATGACAGAGAGAGAGGGGGGGTGAGAGAGAGAGAATTGGCATGGCACAGCCTTCAGTCACTGCAATAGAACTCCAGACCTTGTGGGCATGTGCAAACTTGCGCACCTGCATCACCTTGTGTGTCTGGCTTACATGGGATCTGGAGAGTCAAACATGGGTCCTCAGGCTTCACAGGCAATCACATTAACTGCTAAGGCATCTCTCCAGACTAAATAAATATATTTAAATTTTTTTTAAAATCAGGGAAACTGGGTTGGAGAGATGGCTTAGTGATTAAGGTGCTTCCCTGCAAAGCCTGAGGACACATGTTCAACTTTTCAGCTCCCACATCAGCCAGATGCACAAGGTGACATAAGTGCTCAAGGTCACACATGTGCACAAGATAGCACACAAGACTGGAGTTCAATTGCAGTGGCTGGAGGCCCAGCCATGCCAATTCTCTCTCTCTCTCTCTCTCTCTCTCTCTCTCTCTCTCTCTGTCTCTGTCTCTCATTTAAAAAATCAGGGAAACTATTTTTTTTTTTTTTTTCTCCAAAGCTTTTGTTCCAACATGTTTGTGTGTAGCCAATTACAACTTGAAAAATATTTCTAAGGGGCTAGGGAGATGGCTCAGTGGTTAAAAGCACTTGCTATGCAAGCCTGCTGGCTGGAGTTTGGATTCCCAAAGCTAATGTGGCACAACTACAGCAATGGGAGGTTGAATCAGGAGAATACTTAAGTTTATGGGCCAGTTAGTCGGGCATTCCCAGTGGTAAATGACAAGAGCAGCCCTGTCTTAAATAAGAAGAAAGGCAAGCACCAACACCCCAAGGTTGTCCTCTTACCTCTCTACACATACCATGACACATGGGGCCATTATACACACACATCATATACATATGCACAGGCATACACACCAAAAACATTCCTAGTTTTTCAAGTATTTTTCAAATTCTCTATAATTTGTCACTAGGATCCAAAAAGACAAAATTAGGAAAGCTAAATTAAAATTTCAGTAGGAATCTTAATAGCAAAACAAACAAATCACAGGGGCAGGAAGCAGAGAGAAGAACACAGGACTGAGGGTGCATTGACCCTTCACCATAACACAAAAAAGGCATTTGGAGCTGCTCTGGTCCTGGAAAACAGCACTGTTTTGTCTTTGAGCCCTCAGTAATATTGTTGAAATATATCTTCAAAAACAGGAAACGGTGTAATTTTGATTTTTTGACAACCTCGCCCTTTCTCGTGAACTGCCAACTTGACCTGAGCTATTAACTTGGATTCACACTAAAATAGAATAAAGGCAGAAATGAAAGAATTTCCTTTTCCCTTGAATCTCCACATTTTCTTCAGTAGCTATGGAGCAAAGTCCTTTCTGCTCATTCATGTGCCCATAAGCATTTGTGAAGCAAAGCCTGCACAAAGACAAGCGAGCTTGCTTTAGTTTTGGTTTGCAGCTAGAATGGGGAGGAACATTCATCTTGAAGAGAGTAGAAAGTAGCAAATCGCTTTGCATTAAAATAGTATAAATAGCTCTTAATATTCAGTGGGTGAGGATGGTCTATTAGTAATTATAGTAGGCTCTTCTTCTTTGTCAGAAGAAATCAAATAGCTTTATAGAGGTGGAATATCTGTTTTTTTCCATCTATCCATAGGGGGGATTGACCTAGAACAAAATTAGTGAACATTCTTTAAAGGGCTTGGTAGTGACTATATTTGACTTTGCTGTTGTACCTACTGAACTCTGTTATTGTCTTCTAATGGCAGCCACAGACAATCTGTGAACAAGTGGGTATGGATCTGTGCCAATAAAACTTTACTTACAAAAATAAATGGCAATCCAGATTTGACCTCCTGGCTGTAGTTTCCAGACTCCTTGATGATTATATTTCACGCTCTCTGACTGTGAGAATAGAATTTTGACAAACAGAAGAGAATTTTAAAAATATGCTTCCTCTCTCCCTGGTCTCTGGTTCCTTTCCTTCAGTTTACATTCTAACTTTTGCTGGCCCTCCTGAAAGGAACTCTCTTTCCCCCTCTACCTTCATCTGGCCATCTTCTGTCCACACTGCAGCAACCCAGCTTTGCCTTGCATTGCACCTCAGAAATGGTGATGCAAAGATCTCCTAGTGACTTCTACTTGATTCTCAAAGCTGAGAGTGGCCATTTCATCCGAGTCTTAACTTCCATGAGCCTCCGAGATCTTTGACTGTACTCACCTTTCCCTAACTCTGCAGGTATCTGATGCCCTGAAACATTGCCAAGGTTCTTTGATGTCCATCACAGCTAGATTAGAAGACCCTATTGCTGAAGACTCCACATTCTTGGGCTGTAGGGCAATGGGAAATCAAGCTGGAGCTGAGCTGGAAGCCTCCTCCTTGTTGACTAGCTGTCAGAATTCTGGAAAGACCTATGCACCTGTTGGGAGAGAAAAAAAAGTCATCAATGGTGTTATCCAGCAGTGGACCCTGCAAGCTTCATGCCTGCTCCCCCCAGGGGGCCAAATGTACCAACTGGTGCAATGGTGGCATGTCTATTAATTAGTAAGGAAAATGACTACCATCTGATTGGACTGGAAGCCTGCTCCACAGAAGGAAATTCCCGCCTGGTATTAAAAACCTAATCAAAAGCCTATGGCTTAGGAGGTCATAAACCCTAGGGGGAAAACTACTGCTGTTGTCTGGCTAAATGGATTTATTATGCCCACTAAACTACCCTCTAAATACTTAGGTTTATGCCCATATATTAATACTATTTTCACTTTTGATTAGAGAAGCTTTTCTTTTCATATGGTAGTGACCACTAAGGTGACTGAAAACTCACCAAAGTGCTGACAATAAATGGCAGTGGAGGGTTCAACACTAAGTGAGACATCTCTTATCACACCCTCCAAGACTCAGGGACCATTGCAGAAGAGGTGGTTAAAAGAATATAAGAGGGGCTGAGGAGATGGCTTAGCGGCTAAGGGACTTGCCATCGAAGCCTAAGAATCCAGGTTCAATTCCCCAGGACCCACATAAGCCAGATGCACAAGGGGGCACACACATCTGGAGTTCATTTTCAGTGGCTGGAGGCCCTGATGTGCCCCTTCTTTCTGTCTATCTATCTATCTGCTTCCCTCTCTCAAATAAATGAATAAAATATTTTTTAAAAAAGAATATAAGAGCAAGAGGAAGGGAGGAGTGTTCACAATTCTGTCTTCCAGATACAAAATGGCCTTGATATGTGTGACCTCATGGTGACTGATGTTACCTACACAAGACCTGTATAATAGGAAGAAAAGAATGATGCATCAAAATGATGGTTTGGTCAAGTTGGGAAAAAAAAGGGATTCAGCGGAGGGACAATTTTGGAGGGGAAAGGGAAGGTGGCAGGAAGGGATTATGATTGTGGTATATTGTTTATATTTATAGAAGTTGTCAATAATTTTTTTAATCCTGGCCTTTTCTGACCTGCAGACCCAGCTCACCGATTTGTCCTCCTATGTCTTCCTGTGACATCACAGTCTGCAGTGCTGGCTCCTTTTCCTCCTTCTCCAACAGGATCAGCATTGATCTTATCTACTTAGCACTGGGAATTAGATTCACAGTCAATTTCCTCTTTCATGCCGTTTCCTTGAGAACATTGCAATAAGCACACCTTCATCTGCCTGCTTCTCTGAGCTGAGAAACTTAGAGTCATCTTTGACACCCCACCTTTTGTTGAGGCAAGCCCAATGGACTGGCCTTATTTATGAGAGAGAGAGAGAGAGAGAGAGAGAGAATGAATTGGTGCATCAGGGCTTCAGCCATTGCAATTAAACTTCAGACATGTGCACCCCCTTTTGTGCATGCATGACCTTGCACACTTATATCACCATGTATCTGGCTTACGTTGGACCTGGTGAGTCAAACATGAGTATTTAAGCTTCACAGCAAGCACCTTAACTGTTAAGCCATCTCTCCAGCCCATGACACCGCACCTTTGACCTGCAAGCAGGTATATTCCCATTTCACTGACTACCTCCACTTCATAAATCAGTCTCTTGTCACCAAGTACTAGAAAATGTCCACAGCTTCTAGCCTCCCTCCAATGATGATGAATCTAGGCAATCATTCGGATGATCACATGAAGCTCTTTAAAACTTTAGAATCATATTCGAGAATGGTGGCACACACCTGTAATCCTAGTACTTGGGAGGTGGAGGCAGGAAGCATGGTAGTTATAGTCATGCTTGACTACATAGTTCAAGGTCACCCTAAGCTACTAAAGACCCTGTATCAGACAAAAAAGTCTCAGGTCTAGGGATGTGTGTAGCTCCATGGTAAAGCACTTGTCTGGTATGCATGAGGCCCTAGAATTGATCCTCATACTGCAAAAGAGTATTTTTAAAAAGATAGAGTGATGAAATGTAGAACGTTGACATTCAGAGCCCCTTTACAACTGTCATGAGCTATAGACACTTTCTCTTCTTACATGACTGCAATTCCAGAACTTGGGAGGTAAAGGCAGGAAGATCAGAAGTTCAAGGTCATCCTTGGATACAAGTTGGAGGCCAGACTGAGATACCTGAGTCCCTATTTTAAAATAATAAGAAAATGTCTATGTGTATGTATCATAGATATTATATATATACCTTACCTTTCAAAATTATTGGGAGGGATTTATGGTCCCCTATATCAAGTGCCTGGCACCAAGCACTTTTTGAATGTCATTCACTGGAGCCAGTCGAACTAATAACATCAACAGTTGACTCAGATGTACTTTGAAACGAATGGGTGTGCCGCTGCCTGTCTTATCTGTGGCCTGGGCACAGTGAGTCTGGAAGAATGGCAAGAAAGGGCTTACTTTAACTGAGAAGCCCTACACCTAGTTTTGTTTGTTTGGGGATCAAACCACAGCATCATGCATGATTCACAAGAATTCTTCCACTGAGGTGCATTTCCAGCCCCCCAGAAGCCATAGCTAATCAGACAGTTGTCATAGTCCAGGGTGCCTCAGTCTCAGCAGTGTGGACGTTTAGAGCTGTTTGCACTGTGTTTGGCAGCACACTTGACCTCTACCCACTGGACACCATGTCTGTAGACATGTTTGTCTCCTGGGAGGCATAAAAAACACCAGTTGAGAACGGCTGACTTAAATGATAACTTGGTGCCCGAGGTTTGGTAGATGGTTCCTGAGAACCGAATAAAAGCAAGTGAGTAAAAATGCAACTGTCTCATCCCAGGTGTGTTAAGTGCTTTCTTTACATTTCCATCATGCAGGGAGTGTAAGGGCCTGAAAGCCAGGCCACAGGCCAGTACAGTTCTGCAGGGGCTTGGAGGGTAGGATAGATGAGTAGGAGTATTGATGCCCTAGGGACACCAGGACAGAGGCTGTGCTTCAAGATCACGAGTCATCTCTTGACTGGGTGGTTGACTGCCATCCAATGATTGGCCTTGAGTCTGTGTCTCTGCAGGTATATGCAGCTAATCCATGTATAGACAGGGCAGCATTTTGTCATGTTGCACTGGCCACAAAGTTAGCCAAGATTCTGCTCTTTCACTCAGGGCCATTATAATCTAGTCAGAGAGACTCCTGAGAAGTCAAAAAGGAACAGTGCTGCTCCAGTTTCCACAGAGAACATGGACAAGGGCATGGATAAGGAGCACATCAAGGAAGTCTTTCTGAAAGATATAACTGACTGATTTTCTTTCTTTCTCTTTCTTTCTTTTTCTTCCTTCCTTCTTTCTTTCTTTCTTTCTTTCTTCCTTGTTTTTGTTTGTATCTTTTTTAAATATTTCAATTTCTTTATTTGAGAGTTTGTGTTTTTTGAGGCAGGATCTCACTTTAGTCCAGGCTGACCTGGAATTCATTCTGCAGCACTGACTGGCCTCAAGTTCATGACAGTCTTCCTAGCTCAGCCTTCCTAGAACTGAGATCATAGATGTGAGTCACCACACGTTGCTGGTTTATTTTATATTTTATTTTATTTATTTTATTTTATTTTTTTTTTAAGACAGGGTCTCATGTAGCCAAGGCTGGTGTCAAACTCACTATGTAGCTGAGGATGAGCTTGAAGTTCTGATATATCTGCCTCCCCATCCTTAGTGCTGGGATTGTAATCAGATGCCACCATTCGCAGTTGATGTGGTACTGGAGATCAAACCCAGGACTTTGTTGATGCTAGGCAATCACTCTATCAATTGAGCTATATCCACAGCCCTAGGTAATGGTTTTTGTTCAGATTTTGGAGTACTTACATTTACACAATGGCATTAACTTAGGGGTTGAAAACCAAGTCTAATCATGAAATCCATTTATGTTAGATTATATACCATATATAAAGAGCCTGAAGGTAATTTTGTATAATATTTTTACTGTGCCTGTGACCAATCACATTAGGTCAAGCATGGAATTTTCTTCTGTGACATCACATCAGTGCCAAAAACATTTTAGATTTTGGAGAATCCTGGATTTGGATTTTCAGATTAGGGATGTTCAGCCAGTACCTCGCTTATTATATGTCATCATCCAACTGTCTGTCTGTCTCTCCAACTTTCTATGAAGCCAAGTGCGCATTTCTTTGAGCTCAATCTTGGTGAGAACAATAGAAGAGTAAACATTTTTTTAAATGATGCCATTCCTACATTTGTTATGAAGCATTAATATTAACTGTTTGTCAATTCACATAGCAGAGTTGAATAGGGTATTGGGGATGAAGGGGGGCTGGGCCTACAGTTGTTAGCAACCAAGTCTCTAAATTACTGTACTCATCCTAATAACTCTTGAGAAATAGCTTTTAAATTTGCTTAAACATTTCCTGTGGTCTCTGGAGATAACCTCCGTGGAAAAAATGCAGTGACCATGTTCATTCTAAATGCTTTGGTTAGCTCGCAAAACCTTTGTGAAAAATGCATTTTTAAGCCGGGGGTGGTGGCACACGCCTTTAACTCCAGCACTCAAGATGCAGAGGTAGGAGGATTGCCATGAGTTTGAGGCCACCCTGAGACTACATTGTGAATTCCAGGTCAGCCTGAGCTACAATGAGACCCTACCTCAGAAAACCAAAAAAAAAAAAAAAAAGCATTTTCAAGTCTTTGTTTCCTCATTCACAGTTGCTTGGAACAGACTTCCTTCTTTATGAAGGTTTAAAGATTTACATATGGAGTTACTTCTTCAGAGGTTTTGTAACTTGGACTTTGTTGTCCTGAACAGAATGCTTAGTGCCTATTTAGCATTGCTAGATGGTTCTGCCAGAGAAATAGCTCTGTAATCCTCATTTGTTTTCACCTGACATCAAATCCCACTTTGATGAAGAATTGTTCCTTGATTTGACATTCTTTTAGAGAAAAAGGAGACAGCATTGCATTCCTAGCTGAATACCACTAGTTGGGTGGGGAGGGGTGTGTTTTCCACTGCAACTGTTATAGTACTTTCAGCTGAAATCCTTGATGAAGCATTAGTAAATTGTATTTATCCAGATGGGCTATAAAGCAGGAAAAGTAGTTTCTCCAAGCTCTTGGGAAAATGTTTTTTTTTTTTTCTTAACTGTTACACATCTTACACACAAAATACAAGGGAACTTGAGGCAATTATGGCTTCAAATTGCCCAAGATGTCTCATTGACTAACTTGAGTACTCAGTAGACTGTGAGGAAATGGGGAATGCTGGTAGTGTTTGATGTCAGAAATTAAAAGATTACTTTCTGGAGGTCTAGGGAGATGGCTCAACTGTAAAAGACATTTGCAAAGCTTGCCAGGCAGTGTTCAGTTCTCCAGCTGCCTGTGTAAAGCTGGACCTAAAAAGTCGCACAAGTGTCTGGCATTCCACTTGGCATGAACATGTGCACATGCATGCATACATATATACATACATACAAACATATAATGAGCTAGTTACAGGCCAGCCATCCTGGAGTACAGAGTGAGACCCTTTCTCAAACAATCAAACACCACCAAAAAAAAAAATGGGGGAAAGGAAAGGAAAGGAAAAGAAAAGGTGAAGAAGCAGATAGATGAAAAAACAACAACAACAACAAAATTGAAAATTGATAGTGGCTGGGAGGGTATAGTTTAGTGGTAGAGCATGTATTTTGGTATAAGAAGATTTAGTCACTGAAACACCAGGACTATGTTGGGCCTCAGGAAACAACACCCCAAAGTATGATACTGCAGCATGCAGAGTACTTTGAACTGATGTACATTGGGAGGACCTCAGAAACAAAATCTCTTTCTGTTCATGCTTCTTCTCTCCCCACACGAGACAATAAAAACTAGAAATCCTCTTGTTCAAGGTGGACCATAAGAACTAGAAGCCCTTTACCTTAAAGCTGGCCATCAAAACTTTTTGTATAAACAGCCAGGCGTGGTGGCACACGCCTTTAATCCCAGCACTCGGGAGGCAGGGGTAGGAGGATCGCCGAGAGTTCGAGGCCACCCTGAGACTACATAGTTAATTCCAAGTCAGCCTGGACCAGAATGAGACCCTACCTCGCAAAACCAAAAAAAAAAAAAAAAAATTGTATAGGTGTTGGTCATAAAGACATTCTCTGAACTATCTTTTCTCATAATAAAGTTATAAGATTCTCATTCTAGCTGGGGATGTGACTCAGTTGGTGGAGTGTATGTCCAGTATGCACAAAACCCTGGGTTCAATCTCTAGCAGTGCATACACTGGGAGTGGTGGAATATGCTGTAAGATTAGCACTTGGGTGGTAGAGGCAAAAGGATTTGGAGTTCAAGGTAATTCTCAGCTATGTATTGAGCTGGAAGCCAGTCTAGGCTCCGTGAGACTGTATCTCAAACAAAATAAGAAAATAACATGATTGAAGGGATAGTTCTGTTGGTTAAGTACTTACCTTGCAAACATGAGGATCTGAGTGCAATCCCCAGAGCACACATAAATGTAACCAGGCGTGGTATCATCTGTCTGTAAGCCCAATGCTATGAAGGCAGAGACAGATGGATCCCTGGGCCTTGTTGGCCAGCTAGTCTAGCCTACTCAGCAAGGTTCAGGCTACTGAAATATTCTGTCTCAAAAAAAAGGTGTGAAACACCTGAGAAACAACACTCAAAGTTGTCCTCTGGCCTCCACATGCACACACACACACACACACACACACACACACACACACACATAAAATAATAACATTATTTTTAAAACTTTCACTCCAGAAAGGATCTTACCTTATTCCAGAGAGGAAAAAATGTTACACAGAAAGTCTGAGAATGTGACCAGCCCTACTGGGATTCCCATTTCAAATTAATACATTAGATCATGACCTCCATTCTTTACTGAATATAACCATAAAAATAGACAACTTTCCCTGGATTTTCAGGTCTCCATTCTACAGGCTTGTACATTCTATAAAACTTTAATTAAATAAATCCTTAAATAAGTTGTTAAAGGGATGTTGGCTGTGCCCTTTAAGCCAGGTGGGGAAGGTATTGTGCTGTTTTATCTCTATAACTGATCTCTGATATAACACACAAAGTATCGGAAGATCAACTCATTAGTCCTGACAAACTTGAATTTTACTGTGCTACTGCAAACTCTTGACTTTAATGTCATTTTAACCACAGGAACAGAATTCATCAAGAATTTCAAAATGTATGGCATGACAGCAGAGGCCTATAATCCAAGCACTTGGGAGGCTGAAGAAAGAGGAGTTAAAGACCAAGTTAGACTTCATAGCAAGACTTGGTTTCATAAAAGAAAAATATGCATAAGGGACAAGCAAAATATTGTGTTGATCTTGTTCTTTAGCAATCTTAATAAAGAACAAAGAATTTTTTCACATGATAGAACATTTTATTGCCATTCAAAATTTAAAATGATTATCTAATTTCTTCTTGTTTCTTAATTCCATTTATGAATATTATCTATATTTCAAGTGTATATGTTCATTTGGAACATTAAGCAAGAGCTTTCATTCATTTTATGAGTTTAAAAGTTAAGAGCTCTTTGCAGTAATACATCTTTCAATTTCAAAAAACAGCTATGAGCTTCTGGTCCCACCCGACTTTAGCATGCACTGGCTTACCAAATTACTAGGATATCCATTTCATTTGCAAATTAAGATTATTTCATTTTCTGGTGGATATTGGTGCTGGTTGGTTTTGGCTCGTGTTTACCCTTGAGGGCCCTGTCTTTTCTTTGGCTCACCTTCTGACGCCCTTACCCATTTGGAGCTTTTGGAGGGGAGGCAAGTTTCCTTTGCATGTCATTAACACTTTGTAATTAGCCAGGAAGCTAACAAGAATACCAAACGTCCCTTTCCCATCACTGGCGAACAGTTTTGTTTTGTGTACTAAAGCTCAAGCAGGAACTGAAGGGGGCTATGACTGAGGACCTCCAGGAGAGGGATGATTGACCCCATTGGGAAGTCAAATTTGCACAACCCCTCAGAAGCTCTTAAACCCGCCCAGCCATCAGGCTCCGAACTGAGCAAGTCTTTCTTTTCAATCACATGGTTAATGCCTTTGTGCTGCACAGCCTATTCAATTCACAGCTTCCTCCTTAAACACACCACCATGGCCAGACCAAAGATTCACTCACAGGAGTTACAATAATGCTACTGAGAAGCAGAATTCAGGAAGTCCCTGGCTTTGGAGTCAGACAGTCCCAGGTGCAAGACAGGACATGGATACTTTTTTTCCCTTTTTAATTTGCATCAGATTGTAAGGTATACTTTACATACAGTAAATTTCACCCTCAGGCCTAGTAATTAAAATTGCACTTTCTAATCCCTAGTAGAAAGTACACTGTTTAAAGCCAGGAAACAAGAATCCTGCTCTCCACTCCACCACCAACACACACACTATTGTCACAGTGGTCTCTGAACTTTGACGTCATCTGTTGGATGTGAAAACCAGCCCAGCCTGGCAAAGCAGTGCTTATAATCCAAATTATTTGAAAGGCTGAAATAGAAAGATTGCAAGTTCAAGGCCTGCCTGGATAATTTAGTGAGAACTTGTCTAAAACATATAAAAAAAGGGGGAGGGGTGGCTGGAGAGATTTCTCAGTGGTTGAGGCGCTTGCCTGCAAAGCCAAAAGACCCAGGTTTGATTCTCCAGCCTATGTAAAGCCAGATGCACAAGGTGGTGCTTATGTCTGGAGTTTGTTTGCAGGAACCTGGCATGCCTATTCTGTCTGTCTGTCTCTTTCTCTCTCACTCTTTTTAAAGAATGCATTTTCTTTTAAAAAATATTTGTTTTTTTGCAAGCAAAGAGAGAGAGAGTGAGAGACAGACAGAAAGAGAATGGGTGCACCAGGGTCTGCAGCCACTGCAAACGAACTCCAGATGCATGTGCCCTTGTGCTTCTGGCTTACGTGGGTCCTGGGGAATTGAACCAGGGTCCTTTGGCTTCACAGGTAAATGCCTTAACCGCTAAGCCATCTCTCCAGCCCCATTCTGTCTCTTTATATGCCTCTTAGACACACACACACTCTCTCTCTCAAATAATAAATAAATAAAATTTTTAAAAGAAAGACTGGGATATAGCTTAGAGGTAGAAACCTTGTTTGGCCCTAGGTTCAATGCCTAGGAAAAATCATGAGAGACAGAATGAAGTCCCCTCTATGACATAAGTCTATGGTTTTGTGTTTTAAATGACTCTGAAACAAAAAAGCAAAGGCAAGGCAGCCTGTCTGCCTGAAAGATTTTGAAGGAGTTCGTGGTGGAAGTTTCCTGTTGAAAGAAAGAACTAAGCTTTGGCAAGTACTATTTTTACTTTCAGTGTTACTGCTAGAGGAATCTCTAAGCCTGTAAGAATAACAAGTTCCCACCCTTTTTCTAAAAGATCTCGTGCCTCATGCTCCACTGCTTCGATCAGGCCAGTCCTCCATTTGGCTGAGACACTGGAAACAGGAAATCAAGTTTCTCAGAAAGTTCCGGCTGGCTTGGATGGGGCCCAGATCACCATGAGTAAAAGGGCCAAAGGCAGGCAGAGATAGTTCCCTTCCTCTGCTTAACAGAAGCTAGCTCCTTACCCTCTTCTAAACTGTCTTTAGGCTAAATGCAAAAGTTTAAGGAGTGGTGGAAAGTGCCCAGCATTCTGTAGTTAGGAGATTCGGAGCATTGTTTCATCCACTTTCATCAGCCGGTATCTGGGCTTGGTGAAACTTTCAGTTCATGCTTCCCTTATTGTCTGTCTCTCCTTCCCCAAAGCAAATAAATGAGTGCTTATAATAAGTGTAATGTGGTGAGCTCTAAGTTTCTGGAGGGTGTTGTCCCAACATAAAACTCTGGCTTGATTTCTACAGTGGGGTTGAGGAGGAGACTGGTAGCTATTCTGTGGCCCTTCTCCTCCAGGTGGACACAAAAGCTTACTAAGTAGGGGCAGGAGGAAGGGGATTTCCAGGGGAAGGATGACCTCATTCTCTAAGTCCTGGCCATACATGGCAGCCTGGTTTTTCTTTCAAGTTCTATTCAACATGGATTTCCATGGGGCTCTTAGGAGTTTGAGGAAATCACACCAAACTCTACATTCACTCAGACTTGTAGGAGCTTGGAAGCTGCAATGCATCATCAAAATGATGTCTGGAAGATAGCACTTGACCTTGTATTCAGTATTTCCAAATTCCATGTGTCAGCTTCTAACAATATCTCCTTTATGTGTTTAGGGTGTTCGTGGGCTGTCCTTTCTCATTGGAATGCAAAGGCATGAGATTTGGGGTTTGTGTTTGTTTTCTTTCCTAGAATAGTGTCTGGACCCTGAAACAGCTTCATCAGCATTTGCTAAAGAATGGAATGAGCACATGAATAAATGGCCTCTAATAGAATTGGACTACATCTTTTTTTAAATTTTTTAAAATTATTTTTTATTTATTTTTGGAGAGAGAGACAGAGAGGGAGAGGGAGAGGGAGACAGAAATGGGTGTGCCAGCACTCTCAGCTGCTGTGAACGAAATCCAGATGTGTGCGCCCCCTTGTGGTCAAGTGTGGCCTTGCGCCCTTGCCTCACTTTTGCATCTGGCTAAACGTGGGACCTGGAGATTGAAACCGCTGGAAATTGGAACCAGCGTTCTTAGGCTTAGAGGCAGGCGCCTTAGCCGCTAAGCCATCTATGCAGCCCTGGACTACATCTTTTAATAAATCAATATGAATATTTACTGAGTCTATGATGTACCTCATAAAAATAAGAAATACATATGACAACCAACAAATCTGTATCCATGAAGTAATAACTCAGCACCAAAATAAATAAATCATATTTTTGGCTAGGTTTTCAGTAATAGGCATGAATTGAGCAGGCCGCTAATCCAACCAGAGAGCAGTTAGTTATCCCCATAACAGTCAAGCCACTATTACACCAGTGGGCTCAGGTTGCCTGGGTGGCGGTTTGTACAGTTCGCAGGGTCCACTGCTGGTTAAGAGTTTTGATGACTTTTTTCTACAACAATTTTCAGCATTATGCCAGTTAGCCAGCAGGGAGAAGGCTTCTAGCTCAGTACCAGCCTGACGTCTCAGTGTCAGCAACCCATGCACAATCTTGGGCCCATCAACACAAGGTCGTGGAAGATAAAGAAAGGTGTAAAAGAAGGGGGAGGAGGGAAAAGGGGAGGACATCAAATCAGAAGAGAGACTGAGGAGAAATGAAAGGGTTCACTGGAAGGAATTGGGGAAGGGAGACAAGAGAAAATGACAAGAGGGGACTATGACCCAAGTACATTATGTGCATATATAAAATTGTCCATGCAATATATTTAACCAATATATTTAACCAATATATTTAACCAATATATTTAACCAATCAGTCATCAAGCTCTATGATATGCTATGCTACTCAGAAATAAAATGAAATATCAACACTTTAGACTACATGATAACTTGCAAAGTTATTATGCTGCGTGAAACTCAACTAAAACAAAAATCTTCTGGATGATTTTATTTAGGTAAAATTGAGTTTAGAAAACATAACCTATAGTCACAGAAAGTAAACCAGTGGTTGCCCGAGTTCTGAGCATGCAGGGAGGATGATCGTGGAGTATAAAGAAACTTTTAGAAATAAAGAATGCATTCTCTAGCTTGATTGTGGTGATAGTTTCACATGGCTGTGTAACTCAAAACTCTTAGTGCATGTTTTAAATATGTGGCATTTCTTCTGTAGCAAGGATGCCTCAATACAGCTGAAAAATATAAAACCCAGTCTATTTCAATGCATGCTTTAATCAAGAACTACTTTCTAAGTGCCCAACAAGAGATTGAGCTGATTATTTTGATTTTTCTTTTGTCTACTTCACTCAGGATCTCAACAGAAGTAATCAACAGAGCACCCAATGTACTAATGTAAGGGAGTTTCTTTTTGTTTTTGTGGTGTGTGTGTGTAGGCTTTTTGCTTGTCATGTCTCATTTTAGGTATTTATTTCAGACTCAAAAGGACCCTGACTATTCCCCAGACATCTTTATAGTCTGCATATGTAGCCCCACTTTCCACAGTACTGCCTGTATTATTTTCATTCATCCAACAAGAATTTCTCATAGTTTTTTTGGGGGGGGTGGATTTTGTTTATGTTAAGATAGAGATTCATTTATTTAAGACTTGTCTTGACAGTGACCACTGGGGAGACAAAGAGAAAGAAAGAAAGAAAGAAAGAAAGAAAGAAAGAAAGAAAGAAAGAAAGAAAGAAAGAGAGAGAGAGAAAGAAAGAAAGAAAGAAAGAAAGAAAGAAAGAAAGAAAGGAAGAAAGAGAGAGAGAAAGAAAGAAAGAAAGAAAGAAAGAAAGAAAGAAAGAAAGAAAGAAAGAAAGAGAAAGAAAGAGAGAGAGAGAGAGAGAGAGAGAGAAATAACAGTGGTGTGTTCAGCACTAAGGGAAACATCTCTGCCACACCCTCCAAGGCCAGGAACCATTGCACAGGAGGTAGTAGAAAAATGCAAGAAGTAAAATAAGGGGAGGAGTGCTTTGCAATACTCTCTTCCAGACACAACGTGGCCATAGTATTCATGACCTCACAGTGGTTGACACTATGTACACACTACCTGTATAATATGAGGGGAAATGATGACATCATAATAGAAGATAGACTAGTTGGGAAGAAGAAGGGATTCGGTGAGGGAGGGATTTGGGAGGGAGGAAAGGGAATGTGGAGGGAAGGGATTATGATCATGGCATGTTGTCTGTATGTACAGAGATTGTCAAGAAATAGTTTAATAAACAGGAAAAAAAAGGGTGGCCTTGAATTCACTATGTAGGAACTGACTTTGAACTTCTGATCCTCCTGCCTGCATCTCTTCAGTACTAGGATAACAGGTGTGCACTAGCACACTAGGTCCATGTGATGTTAGGGCTTGAACTCAGGACTTTATGCATGCTAGGTAGGCACTCCACCCACTGAGTCATATCCCCAGAATCTATTTAGTAGTTTTGTGTGTGTGTGTGTGTGTGTGTGTGTGTGTATGTGTGTGTGTTGAATATGTGTATGAGTGTGTGCATGCATGTGGGTTGATGTGTGTAAGTGTTGGCCTGTGTGTGCCCCAGTGCCTGAGTAGAGGTGAAAGAACAATTTCATATGTCAGTCTCACCATCCATCTTGCTTGAGGCAATCTCTTGTTTCATTGGCTAGGCTAGCTAGCCCAGGAGTTTCTTCTGGGCGATTCTCCTGTCCCATCTCCCTTCTTGCCATTGGAGGGCTGGAATTACAGATGCTACTGCTGCAGCATTCAGCTTGATGTCAGTTCTGAGGATTCACACTCACGTACTCAGGTTTGCCCAGCAAATGCTTTATCCAGCATGCCATCTCCCAAGCCCCATGCTGTTTTTTCTTTTATGATTCCTTTTTCAATTTCATCTTAACCCTTTTGAATTCTGATCCTATCTTCCCAATGCCTAGAACCCAACTCCAATCATTCCATCTCCAAGCCTCTTTCCTCTGTAAATTGATATTAAAATCTAGTACATCGGGATGGAGGGATGGCTTAGCAGTTAAGGTGTGTGCCTGCAAAGCCAAAGGACCCAGGTTCAATTCCCCAGGACCCATGTTAGCCAGATGTACAAGGGGGCACATGCACCTGGAGTTCTTTTGCAGTGGCTGGAGGACCTGGAAAGCCCATTCTCTCTCTCCCCTTACTCTGTCAAATAAATAAATAAAAATAAAATATTAAAATCTAGTACATCACTAGTAAAATGATCAAGAAATGCCAGACCCATGAAACAAGATGGGGAAGGGTTTCTAAGAGTCATTACTAAGAAAACAATCTCTACCATCGGAATTCTAAAGATTTGTCCCAAAGATTGTTATTTGTCACTGGTTTTCTTCTAGAAGCTAGATGCTTCTCAGAGCCAGAGGATATGTCATAAACAGGAAAACTGCTTAAACTGTGAAGACAGGAGATGGTAATGTGGGATTGACATAAACCCGTATTGCTTCTCTGCTCAGTGTTCTTTCTGTGTAGGTTTTGCCTGTTTCCAGAGGGTGAATCAATTGTGTTTGGGCCATTTGTGTGAGCATTGTGGTTTACTAGTTCTCATTCACACCCTGGTCACACCAATGAACTATCTTCCTTTTGTAGGTAGGCTTGGACCATGTTTTTTTTTTATTAATTTATTTTACAGAGAAAGAGGGAGAGAGAGAGAATGGGCACGCCCAGGGCCTCCAGCCACTGCAAATGAACTCCAGACATGTGTGGCCCCTTGTGCATCTGGCTAACGTGGGTCCTGGGGAATCGAACCGGGTCCTTTGGCTTTGCAGGCAAGTGCCTTAACCGCTAAGCCATTCCTCCAGCCCTGGACCATGTTTTTATCCTGCATCCCATCCTTACTCTTTTTCTTTTCTTTTTTTTCCTGATACAGTGCCTCATGTATCCCAAGCTGTCTGAAAACTCACTATTTAGCTAACAATGACCCTGAACTTCTGATGTTCCCACCTCTCCCTCCTGAATGCTGGCATTACATTCATACACTGCAGTACCTGATTTATGTGCTGCTGGACACTGAACCCAAGTCTTTATGCATGTTAGGCAATTGCTTTACCAACTAGATACATCTCTAGACCCCCATCCTTAAGTCTTAAATGTTTTATGTGAAATCAGACACTGCTACGTTTCCCTTGCTTTTGTAAATGACCCCTCATCCAGGCTCCTATAAGTAACCCTCATCAAACTTACCAGGTTACCAAATAAAAAGGTATAAAAATAGAATACTTACTTGTTGGGAAGAGGGAGGGGATTGGCAAGAGTGGGAGAGGACCAAGAGAGGGTAATAGAGGTAAGTGAATATGCTCAAAATACATTACACACATGCATGAAAACATAATGAAACCTAGTATTGTGTATCAATATATATGCTAATAAAAATAAAAATTGTATGTGAAATCATCTTTCCCCCAGTGAGCCTAAGAAAGGTATGACTGTTAATGGAGATAACATGATCTTTACATACTAGAGTCCCAGGTATTGACTGTGAATCCTGACCTTGCCTTCCTCTAAGCATTGGAATTGCTGATAACTCCCAGAGCCTCAGTTTCTTTACCTGTGAACTGGAGCTGATAAAATCAACCTACATGTACTGAGGCACATCATATTGATGCCAGCCCATAGTTCATTCATGACTTGTACCCAGCCTTGAGTCATGACAGAGGAATAGGGTTCCTGGGATTCTAATTAGTAGTGTGAGGTCAGCCATTCGAATTTGAGAAGAACCTAGGTGCTCCTTGATTTTTATTTTTACTTTATTATTTTATGTCATTTTCATTTTATGTTTGTAGTGCCACCAAATGAACCTCGGACCTTGTACAGGATAGGCACCTGCTCTACCAGTGAACTCTACATGAAGTTGACATGATGTTCTTTTTATTTATTTAAATAATTACTTTTTAATATATTTTATTTATTTATTTGAGAGAAAGGGGCCGAGAGAGAGAGAGAGAGAGAGAGAGAGAGAGAGAGAGAGAGAGAGAGAATGGGCACGCCAGGTCCTCCAGCCACTGCAAACAAACTCCAGACACATGTGCCCCCTTGTGCATCTGGCTTCTATGGGTCCTAGAGAATCAAACCAGGGTCATTTGGCTTTGTAGGCAAATGCCGTAACAGGTAAGCCACGCCCCCATCCCCTTATTTATATTGCATATATATTTATGTGGATGGGTACATGTGTGTGGTCACATAAGAAAGAGATCCACATGCGATATCTTCCTCAGTCACTCTTGACTTATATTTTTTGAGACAGGGACTCACACTGAACCTATGGCTCCCTCTTTCTCTGCCTCCCTAGCACTGGCATTGCGGTGCATGCCACCATGCCAGGCTTTTACATGACTGCTGGTGATCGAAACTTGTGTCTTCATGCTTGAGCAGAAAACACTTTACTCCCTGAGTCACCTCCCCAGCCTTTGATCCCGAGGTTCTTAATTGCATCAGTAGTTTTGTTTATGTTTGGGGGATTTTGAGTTTCGTTCCTTCCTTGTTTCCCCTTGATACTAAAACTTAAGGAGTCTTGGTTGGAAAGACATTTACATTTCTGTTGCTGTACTGCTGATAATACCCTGTGCTGCTGCTGATGTAATTACACAAAATAAAGATCTCTGGACCATGTTAGACACTGTATTAACTGAATGCTATCCAAGAAATGGGGATGTCTGGTGGTTTCCAAGATTCAAGATTTAGGTCATGGGTTTTTCAGAAGCTTTCTTATAAGGAATTAAGCCTGTGTCTAAATGATGGAAAAAGTTGTATTTGATCAGATTTTGCATCACTATAAGCATATCCAAACAACCCAAATAGCACATCATGGGCACACAGCATCCCATAGTCAATTGTCTACATAGTGAAAATAGTTTTCTATACTTACTTTTTTTGTTTTCTTCTTTTCTTTTTTCTTCTTTTCTTTTTTTCTTTTCCTTTTTTCTTTTCTTTTTTCTTTCCTTTCCTTTCTTTCTTTTACTAAAAACATATATACACACACATTCTAAACTATTTTCAAACTCCAATCAAACCTTCATTAGTGACCATCCCTGTACAAGATCTTTAGCAATGGAAGGGAGTCCATGGTACCATTTTACAGTTGCAAAACCTCCACGAGTAGATATGATAGAAGCACCCTGTCACTGAAGGGATGGAAAACTCATTGCCGCCTATTGAATTCAAGGGGAAATAGGCATTTCCCTCAGATGCTCAGGCCTAGGAAAGGGATTCCCTTTCATGTGTAAACATAACTACGCATGTTCATTGTGGGACAGAAACAGACTTGGAACATCTTCCAATTCTCTCCTGAAAGGGAGGAAATGAGAACAATTAGGATGAAATGTAGGAGGAATACCAGATAAAGAAGCCCCCTTATAATGCACTGATAGGGGCAACCTGAATTTCTTAAGATAATGACCTTTATTAAGGATGTCTGTGGGAAGCAGGGAAACTGCTGGCCTAGTAATGTACTGGCCAATGAACTTGAACTAGATGAATTTTAGATATGCTTTTGTCTGCTTGTCTATCACTACTCAGTGGCTCAAACAGACCCATAGGGCATTACAAACCACTTCCTATCATAGAGGCTCTTCACACTTTCCTTTATAAGAGAGCCTCAGGTCCATTTTTCATCAGTGACAGAACAGGAAATTGTTTGACAGGGAATACTCCAGAGTCCCCTCTCCTCTGACATTTTGCAATTTCAAGCTTCCAGATAGGTTGTGGTGGAAACCCAGAGACAACCAGAAAGAATGAGGAGACGTTTCCAAATGCCCCAGATGCTGGAGGACTGTGTGAGCTGAAGTTCCCAAAAGAAAGCCACACCTAATATCTTAAATATTCAAGGTTGATTGACAAGAACTTCTGCGATTGTAGAGATTTGTAATGTTGCAGATTCACGGTCAAATTATCTTGAGCTAGATTTAGCTCCCTTGATTCCTGTCTCCGTAGCTAATGTAACTTCCCTGTCAGGTGAAACCTTTTGGCGTGTATTAACAGACCCCTTGCTTCCATCAACCCCCAAAGCTAAGAATGTCATCAGATAGCTTCTGAAGCCTATAGCAAGAGATTTCCCTACTTTGCTATAACCCTGATGTTCCATCAATGTATTTTTTAAGCATGCCATCCATAACTTTCTTTGTTCTGTACCTATAAAAATTTCATGAAACTTACCATGTTGGAACATGGTATTTGAGAAAACCTGAATCTGTGAGCAAATCATGGCCACTCATATTTGGATCCAGAATAAACAATCTCTTATTCCCATTCCCATGAGAGTTGTGTTTTTGAGTGGGTAGCTGCCTAAGAATACCTACAAAACAAAACAACTGGCTAAAAAGAGAAGGATATATTCCATTAAGAGTTGATGGCCGTGTTTACTTGGCAACAAATCCTTGTTTTGCCTGACTTCCTTTCCCTTCTAGTGGGCAGTTGTTTGACTGAATTGACCCATTGTGAGTACAGAAAAGACACAAAAGGCTTCCTAGCAGAACTCCTGTAAGAAGCAGAGAAATGTAATGCCCAAACTGCTGTGGAATCAGGCTGAGATCAAGAGCTGCAATTTGTATAGAAGGTGTGAGCACAACTGGGGAAAGTTGATAATGAAAACATGAGGCGGAATCCCAGGGCTAGTGCCTGGTTTTGTTTCTGGTGATCTTGTCTGGGTTCAAATACAGATTGACCTCATCCATTTAGAATTCATGGGAGGTGACAAGTCTTGTTCCAAGGACTTTTCCGGTTCAGGTAAACAAGCTGTTGTTGTCTGGAGGTGTTTCCTTTCAAATGACTCTTATCTTTTTCACTGGCCAGAGGGCAGAGCAGAGGTGACCCTAAAGCAAAACAAATGAGGAGCATGAATTAGACTGTGCTGCACCCCAGGCCTGTTCTCAGCATCCTCCCTGTGTGCATTAGATATCAGCAGGTATTGGGATTTGGTGGGCCTTTGCTGGAATTTCCGAGTTCCTCCTGGAACAAAGAATTGACCAGAGACAGGTAGCCAGTAGTAGAAGTAAAGGCAGTTTACTGAAAACAAATATACTTCCAAAGGAGGAAGTGCTCAGAGGGCTGGGTGGAAGGGGAGAAGCTCCATGACCCAGTGTGTATTCACACAGTGCAGGCTTTCTCATCCATGCCCCAGCACATGGTGGCCTAGGTTGAGGGGCTTTCCAGCCTTCCTTCTCTGTTAACTGATCTTCTACCTTGGATTTCATTCACCAAAGGGCAAGGATCATGCCTGACTTTTTCAAGCCTGAATGAATGTCAGCATATACAGGCCACTTGTCTCCTCCCTACCCAGGATTCAGCTTAGAGGTCTTCAGTGTGGGGAAATTTCCAGCTTGTTCTCCCATCCCATTCCTCATGCAGTATTCCTTTTTGTCACCATCTCTCAATGGTTCTGTTCTCTAGACCATCTGTAGATATTTAAAACAGCAATTACCACCTCGTATGGTAGCTTCTCTCCAAATCCTTTGAGCAACTTGAAATGAGGACTGTCCTATTCATAACGTGGATCCATAGTTATGCCCAGTCTACATTGCTTGATAAACACTTGTGGAATATGTGCGTAAATGAATTAAAGAAAAAGAGCCTATAATCACAGCTCATGGACTATTTTTTGTCAAAAGAATTTTTGGCTTATTTGTTTTTTATAAGTTACTCTTATATATAAATATAAGAAAAACAATATCTCTAAACAACCACAAGTATCTCTGCCAAACATAAACACCAAGGAAGTTAAACAGAGTTTAGACACAAAGCTGCATTGCCTTTAGAGCCCATCATCTGTGTCTTTCTATAAATCATTTCCTTTATGACACTAAATTATTCACCAGTGAGGATGTGCATTATAAAAATACATAGCTGAAATATGTTTCCAAACTTATGCTTAAATATAACAAAAACAACAGCTCCAAACAACCACAAATATTTTAGAGCATTTCAGAGTCTGTTCTTGAGATCAAGATGGATAAGTTAAAAATGGTCTGTTGTAAGGCAAATTTCCTACGCATTGAAAGGTGAAAACAACTTTTGCTAGCTTCATCAAAAGCAGCTGGGTCAACTCACAAGCGAGGGTGTGGGGAGGGTCATCAGGCCCTCCACCTGAGATTTAGGGTCCCCTTGTGCCAACTGTATATAATAGCACACAAGATCTCTTGACCTCAGGGGGGAGATAGAGTATATAGCCAGGAAAAGATCTAGGAACAATGAGCCCTATATAGGGGTTACTTTGGAATCTCTATGCTTTGTAAGTAAGCCCTCACTCTGAGGCTGAGGGAGGAGCATCCGTGGGGAACCCCAATACACTGAGCCCCACCGAAGTGCTTGCTGCTCTGTGGTCTCATACTCCTTGACAGGGGCAAGGAGCTTCTAGAAGCTGCCACAGGGAAGTTGTCATTCAGGGTGGGATGAGAATTCTCCATGATGTGGCTGTTCTGGGGTCCCAATGATCTGTAAGTAAGCCCCCATCCTGAGGCTGAGGGAGGAGCATCCAAGGAGTAATTTTGACACAGGAATCTCCATAAAAGTAGCTTCTTTTGGCTGGAGAGATGGCTTAGTGGTTAAGGTACTTGCCTGCAAAGACAAAGGACCCGGGTTCAATTCCCCAGGATCCATGTAAGCCAGATGTACAAGGTAGTGCATGTGTCTGGAGTTAGTTTGCAATGGCTGAAGGCCCTGGTGTGCCCAATCTCTCTGTCACATTAATAAATAAATAAATAAAAAATTAAAAGTAGCTGCTTTGGGGGCCCCACATTTCTGTAAGTAACCCCTCTTTATGCTCTGTAAGTGAACTCAATAGTTCACTGAACTGGTATTCATATAATTGTACTTGGGTCTGCCATCTGAGCCCTGTTTGGGGTATAGATGTGTGTTTGTATCTCTCCGAGGGAAAAGTTTCCCAGGGCAAGAGTCTCTTCTTGAGATCAAGATGGATAAATTAAAAATGATCCCTTGGAGAAATCCTATCAAATTGATTGTTGCTTTGTGTTATACTTTTTTCAATTTTAGAGATTTTCCCATTGTCTATTAGATATAAAATCATCACTTCCATTCCTGGGAATATCTTTTATAGAATGCCTTGCATAGTATACATGTTACAGAAAGGGACTCAGTGTAATATTATAAACGTTCATAATTTGAAATACTCAGCAGTGGGCTGGGAAGATGGCTCAGCAGTTAAAAGCACTTGCTTTCAAAGCCTGCTGGGCTGGGGCCAATTCCTCAGCCATACACACAAAGCCAAATGGGTGTTGTTTGAAGCAGCAAGAGACCCTGGCATGTCCCCCACATGCATGCCAATAAGCAAATGAACACACTTTTTTTTTTTTTTTTTTTGGATTTTCGAGGTAGGCTTTCACTCTGGCCCAGGATGACCTGGAATTCACTCTGTAGTCTCAGGGAGGCATCAAACTCACGGCGATCCTCCTACCTCTGCCTCCATTGTGCTGGGATTAAAGGCATGCACCACCACGCCTGCTTGAACACACTTAAAAATAAAATAAACTGTTCTTCAGACATTTTAATAGATGCTTCATATTGCATTTTGTTGTACCATAATTTCTGTGATTAATGTCCTTTACTTAGGTTTCAGTTTACTTTAAACTTTCTTACCAAAATTGGATACCATGAAAATTCTTGTGAGGGATCCTTATGAAGAATGCCTTATCTGAAGAGACAAAAGTGATGAGTTATATATCTTCTAACAGAGCACACAGCACATCAGCCAAGGAGAAGAGAAATGGCATAATTAGTGAGTTAATTAAAAACCCATTGCACACTGCATGGTACCCTCAGATAACAGAGAGGGTAGCCCCTGGACATTGAAAGCCACTGCTAATGAACAAAGGAACTAATCTCAAGATTGACTAGGAGTCACTCTAGCTGTTGGTCTGTCAGAAGCTGATTCTGTGGTAATTTGTGGAGAGGAAAATGCATTCCCCTAGCTTAAATTTTTGAACTACTCCAGGGAGAAACCCATATGGAAAGTTTACTGTGTAAGAAACTGCAAACACAAGCGAAATGAAATGGAGAGAGGGTCTGGTGGTGGTGTTTGTGGAACACACATCCAACTTGTTTCTGGGAACCACATCCATGTAGCAGAATAAATGTCAAGTTAATTCAATTTTATTTGTAGGCATGTGTTTGTGTGCATGGTGTGTTTGTGTGGTGTGTGTGCATGTGTTCCTATTTATATGTTCAGGTATGCATGCATATGTGTGCATGTGCATGTGAGGCCAGAGACCAATACCAGATGTCTTCCTCAATCACTCTTCAACCTTATTATTATTTTTTTTGACACGGGGTTAGTCTCTCATTAAATTTAGGATGCACTGATTCAGCTAGACCAGTTAGCAAGCAAGCCCTAGGGGTACCCTGTTTACATCTCCCCAGTACTGGATCACAGATGGTTGCCACTACACCTGGAGTTTTTAAAAAATATTTTATTTTATTTTATTTGAGAGATAAAAATAGGCATATATATATATATATATATATATATATATAGAGAGAGAGAGAGAGAGAGAGAGAGAGAGAGAGAGAGAATGGTGCCATGGGAACTGGGGAATTGAATACAGGTCCTTAGGCTTCACAAGCAAGTGCTGTAACCACTAAGCCATCAATCCAGCCCTACAACTGGATTTTTACTTTGGTACTTGGGATTAGAACTCAGATCCTCATTCTTGCACAGCAAGCACTTTACCCACTGAGACATCTCTCCAGTTTCCAAAAATTAATTTTAAAGCAGAAGCATTTATTTTCACCAGTGATTTTGTAGTGGAAATTACTTTTAGGGAGAAAACAGAAATAGGCCATTTTTGCTTACATGGCATCAACTACTCCTATTCTATATGCCTGCTTAAAACATCTCACTGGGGGAGAGGGATGAAGATTACTAGAAGACCATGCATGTGGAAATAAAAAAATGAATTTTTACACAAAGACTAGTTAAGTCCAATTTATGTGCTGAATGTATTGCTGCATCCACTGGATAGGTTTGTACGCATATATGTATATATATGATAGGGATTCTCTGTATAGCCCAGGCTGGCTTTGAACTTGCTATGTATGCCAGACCAGAGCTCCTTTTATGGACTATTGTGTCCTAGAACTCACACTCCACCTAGCTCAGCGTCCCAATTACTAGGATTACAGGCGTGCATGACCACATTTGGCATTTGTATGAATATTTTGTACCAACATCTCTATACTCTATATCAGTTTACAGAAAAAAAAATAAAAAGAATACTAGAAAGTGTTTTTCAACACAGGATCATTCTTTATGTAAGTTATAAAAGTAAAATTTTAAACAGGATCTGTACTTGAGTTTTTAGCAGGAAGGATTTATAACGAGTGGGTGGCTTTAATATAGTGACTTTTGCCTTTCTTTTCTCTATTTGTTTGGTTGTCATGGAAGTGTGTGTTTATGGGGAAATTATGAATATATTTTCTACAAGAAGCTGTCTTTTTACTTTCTGAAGTAAAAATAGTTGGGATTACTGAATGGGAGTTAAACAATCATACATTTAAAAAAATAAGTCAATCTTAAAGATGTCCATTGGAGATCCAAGTACTGCCTGGGTTACAATATATCAAGAGTAATATTTTAAATTTGTTCAAATGTGAAAGTATACCTGAAATCTTATGATTTTGGAGAGTAGGCAAAAGAATAATTCCTGACACACCCACCATGGCTCAGGAGATAGGAAAATATGTGTGAAAATTGTTGTTCAGTGTCTTGAGGCAAGTAAGAGTATCGTGTTCTTCAGACTATCCAGCACGCTTTCTGAGAATAAGCAGAGACAAAGCAACCTGAACCCGAGCAAGAAGGCAGAAAGACACATTACTTAACTTTTTGGCTTTTCTGTTTCCTCATTTGTAAAATGGAAGAGTCAGCCTCCCACCTTTAGAGGTGGCTGCGAGGATTATGACATAATGTGAGGACAGCGCCAATGCCATGACAGCCATACAATAAGAGGCATCAAGCCATTTCTCGTCAGCTTCTGTGCCACATTCAGATACAGTGCCACCGGCTCCTAAATGGCTTTGCCCTGTGCCTCAACCTGGTCCATGAAATACTCAGTGGTGCTGCCCAACACATGTTCTAATCCATTCTTACTTTATCAGCTCACTGGGAGAACTGGTCAGGACTACGGACATTCATAATGATGATTTTCTATAGGACATGGGTAGTTGAGAAAAAATATGGTCAACTCAATACATTATGTGGTTTATAATACACCACCAGTTATCTAATGCTATCAGATGCTACAGAATATAGGAAAGAGTGAAATACAATGGAAATCAGACCTAAAAACTGATTATCTAATAACCAAAGGATGTGATTTGGAAGGAGGGATAGGTATACGTTACAGTACTTCCTAGCAATTGAGTGGAACATTGAATGGTATACGGATTCACTTGGTCCATTTATTTCTTTATGTCTATGAACTATACTAATATTTAAACAGTTATGTTCAGAACAATAGTGGCTGAATGCATTCAGTGCTCAGGATGTGTCAGATTTTGTACTAGAAGCTTTCTATGCACCATCCCATTAACCCTCTCAAGAGCCTGTTGAGACTATCTATCATCATTCTCATGCTAGATATGAAAAAATGAGCCTTTAAAACGTTAACTCTTGCAACTTCATATACAAGTAAGCAGGAAGTTTGCCATTAGGATCCAATTCTGACTTTATTTTCCTTATGTCACTCCACACCAGGAGGAAGGACACGTTAGCAATGAAAGGTACATACTATCAACCAACCTTGTTTCTCTAAGGTTATAGGAGGAAATATTATTCCTAAGTCTGAAACAAACTAGGACCTGACTTAGTGATGAATGAGGATGAATGGTGGGAGGCAGGCATTCCCAGAAGGTCTGATCATGACCTTCTCCTTGGAAATGCTGAGGACCACACAGTCCTATGTCCATGGTGCCTGGAATATGTCTAAGACTTGTCAATATGAATGATGTGACAAGAAGGGTATTCAATTCTACCGTGAGATTGCATAAGACCTGAGGCCCCATGGCTTTAATCCAGACTGTGAAAGACCAGGGTAATATGCAACTAAGTGTGGCAATAGAGTGACCCCTTGATGGATAAATTTCCTCCACCTTCACCATGAATTTCATCCAGAAGACACCATGCCAGTTGCCACCATGTGGCCCCTGGCTGGGCCCTGCATTCCATCATAACAGGTGAGTAGCTTACTTGCTTACGTTTTGCAGGTAAGATGGTCCAAGTTGAGTAAGTGAGCCTGTGCTGAATGTCCCTACAAAAGGGCCTCAGTGCTGTTCTCTCGGGAGACTACAAAGAAGGAAACATCGTGTGACTTACCTCTAAAGTGTGCTCCAAACTTTGTAAACCACCAAACGTGAGATTAAAGGGAACCAAACAGGTCTGTTCTCTTTTTGTCTTTTTATACTTCCTTGTACACTGTCTCATTGAGAGAAGAGCCTGTGCTTTCACTTCCAGTGCAGTCAGTGGGTGGTATGCTAAGGACACAGCATTAAGATAGAACTCCAGTGTGGGGAAAGAGTCCAACCAGCATTCCCTGGTTATGGGCCACTCTTGAGATTGCAACACCAACCACAATGTGCACATACATGTGTAACTCCTGTAAAAACCTAAGTATTGAATCTATGCAAATATTTGTAACAAAGATTCTTTTTAAAAAAATTATTTGTATTTGTTTATTTGACAGAGAAAGAGGGAGAGAGAGAGAGAATTGACACGCCAGGGCTTCCAGCCACTGAAAACAAATTCTAGATGCATGTGCCCCCTTGTGCATCTGGCTAACGTGGGTCCTGGGGAATTGAACCTGGGTTCTTTGGCTTTGCAGGCAAACGCCTTAACCTCTAAGCCATCCCTCCAGCCTCTGTAACAAAGATTCTTAAACGTGACATTTGAACTTGATATTTGAACTTGAGAGATGCCTTTGAGAATATGAAGTTTATGTCAATTGTAACCCTAGAGTATTTAAGATCTGATGGAGAGATAAGAAATTAACACAAGGGGTTAAGCAGTGATAGTGTCAAAAGTACAGTAGCACAGACTTTCATTGCTAGAAGAGTAGTGTACCCAATATTTGATATGGCACAGTGGTAAGGGAATTGAAAGCCAAGGATTTCAGTTATCCTTTCTTTTCGTTCCCTTTCTCCCTCCCTCCCTCACCTCTTTTTTGTTTTTTCTTTGAGATAGGGTCTCCAACTTGCTGTATAGCCAAAGATGACCTTGGAACTCCTCACCCCCTACCTCAACCTGTCAATGGCTGGGATCAGTGGAATGTACCACCACACCCAGTTCAAATCTGTATTTTTCAAATTCAAAGTCAAATAAGCTTTCAAAGTTTCAGTTTTCAAAGCTGGCAATGTTTCTGGTCCTCAGTTTAGATGAGGAACCCAAAACACAGAGATGTTAATGACTATGGGAAGGTCAATCAGTAAATAGCACATTGTGAATTTGAACCTGCAGTGTGATAAGAGAGTCCAACCTCTGTTGCCTAACCTGAAAGACCCCTGTTTGTTTTTTAGAATTGCTCTTAAATTGCCTCAATATCACACATTCTCAAAAGGATGCAGGCAGGTCATCATGCCCCCCAGTCAAGCTCAGGATGTTCCTTCCCAAATTCCTAGCTGACCTTACAAGCAAACCTGTGGAGTAATCAGTCTTCATGGCATCTGTGGCAAAGTTCTATGAAAGAAAAGACATAGACCAATTCTTTTTAAAAAGGACTGTCCCGGCTTTTCTAACCGCTGACTATGTGGTGGCAAATAATACGTAATGAGGGGAGTATTCAGCCTGTTAAACTGTTTGAATCTCTAAGTGAGCAGAGAGCACACAGAAGACTAAAGAATATACTCATATTTGCTGGGCGTGGTGGCACACGCCTTTAATCCCAGCATTCGGGAGGCAGAGGTAGGAGGATCGCCATGAGTTCGAGGCCACCCTGAGATGACATAGTGAATTCCAGGTCAGCCTGGGCTAGAGTGAGACCCTATCTCAAAAAACCGAAAAATGAAAAAAAAACAAAAAAAGAGAATATACTCATATTTGATGATTTTACATCTCAAAATATATCCTTGCAATTTAAAATAAAACAAGCTCACCCTCTTAACCCCAGCATTTGATAGATAGGCTCAGGTAAGGGGATTGTCATAAAGTTGAGGCTAGCCTGGGCTGCAGACTGAGTTCTAGGTCAACCTGGGGTAGAGTGAGACCCTTCCTCAAAAAAACAAAAACAAAAATCCAACCAAACACCAACAACAGGACAAGCTTTCCCATAGCTGCAAAACTGAATGCCCCATTCTTCTGCCTACATCTATTTCACTGTGCAGTCAAGGTCACTCGCTTGTGTAATAAGGAGGAACCAAAAATGCTGCTTCCTCATGACCACACACCATTCTGCAGCACCCATGGGCTGTTATGAAACAGCCTTGAACTTCACAATAGGAAGCACAATCTTTGGCCAGTAAATAAAGCCTTTCCTTCCCTTTAGTAGGCCACAGAACTTCCTTATCCTCGGTTCCAAATCCTTTTGCAGATGTTTTCTTAGGAATCTGAATTGTTCTCTCTCATTCTCTTAGTATTATTTTCCTCTAATTTCATATTTGAAGAAAATCATGTTATCTTTGTTGTTTTCAGGAGAACCATAGAATCACGGGGGTGGGGGGGCATTTGACATCACCCTTCTTTCTTCTCTAAATGTTTTCAGTTGGGATTTATTACATTATTTTGCCCTTGAGATGGAATTTCCCTTTAATTTACCCCAAGCATAACACGGAAGCCAGAAAGCCTGTATCAGGCAACAGTGTTTCGTACATAAATTTCCACAAACATAATAGAAAGTGCAAAATGTTTTGTAAACAGCTGCTCCGCATGAATATCCACAGTGCCCACATGACAAATGCGGGACGTGATTCCATCAGTGATTCTGTATATGTGGTAAGAGGAGCCAAGGAGGCTTCTAAAAAGCTAGAGCTTCGAAACATTTCATTCCTGCATCCAAGCATGTTCCATTGCTGCAGAGTTGTTAAGGAGAGGTATATTAATTCTCTCGGGCTGCAGGAATAAATGACCATCTACCAACTGGCTTAAAACAATGTACAATCTTGCAGCCCTGTGTTCAAAAGCCTGACAAGAAACTCACTGGGAGCCGGGCGTGGTGGCACACACCTTTAATCCCAGCACTCGGGAGGCAGAGGTAGGAGGATCGCCATGAGTTTGAGGCCACCCTGAGACTATATGGTGAATTCCAGGTCACCCTAGACTAGAGTGAAACCCTAACCTCGAAAAACCAAAAAAGAAAAAAAAAGAAGAAGAAACTCACTGGGCTAAGGGCAAGACATCCTCAGGGTTGCATTATTATTATTATTATTATTTTGCAGGCTGTTGGTGAGAATATATTTCCTTGTCTCTTCTAGCTTATACCTTCCCTTCTTCCTTTTTTTGGGGATGGGGCGTTTCAAGGTAGGGTCTTACTCCAGCCCAGGCTGACCTGGAATTCACTCTGTAGTCTCAGGGTGGTCTGAACTCGCAGGAATCCTCCTACCTCTGCCTCCCCAGTGCTGGGATTAAAGGCGAGCGCCACCACACCTGGCTGTCCTTTCATTTTCATAGCCAATAAGGTCGAGACATTTTTATTCTCAGTCTACCATCTTTCTGTTTCGCCCTTCTCCAGTCACATCTTCCTTTTATACTTTCAAGAACCTTTCAGATTTCATTGACTTCACCCAAATACTCTAGGGTAGTTTTGAGGCTATCCACTTAACCTGAAATCTATCCATGACCAAATTCCACTTTGCCATGTGGAATCATTGTCAACCTGACTGGATTTAGGATGACCTAGTAGGACCACCTCTGGGTATGTCTGTGAGGGTGTTTGCAGGTTCAACATGGGAGAGAAGACCCACTCTGAATGTGGGTAGCACCATCCCATGGGCTGGGAGCCCAGATTGAATTGTATGGGGAAAAGGTGGAAACCAGCTAAGCACCAGCATTCATTTCTCTTTGCTGGATACATGTGACCAGCCACATCACATCCCCTCTTCATTTCTATGATAGACTGTGTTGCCTCAGACCATGATCCAAAATAAACCTTTCCTTCTTGATATTACATTTGTTTAGTATTCTGTTACGGCAACAAGAAAAGTAGCTAATATATAATCTAACATAGCAAAATTCATAGGTTCTGGTTTTTAGGATGTGGGTCTGAACTAGAACATTCAGCCTACTACAACAGGGAAATTCCCATTTTTGTTGCTAATAGCATAATGTCTGTTCTGTTCCTTACTGTGATAAGTCCATTATACTGCAAGAAACTCCATTTCAAAAAAAAAAAAAAAACCCAAAAACAAAACACTATTCTGGGGATACATAAAGTATTATTAATAATGATCACCCACTATTATATATTTTATACTAGGCAATGTACCTGTGTTGCTTGCTTTTAGAGTTCTTACTGAGCTTTGTAAGTAGGCAGAGAGTGGAAATACTTGGGGGCAGTTCTCTGTGGGTGAGGACTGGAAATTGAGAAGGCAAGAGAAACTATGAAGTTCATGGCCAATATGATTTCAATAGCACAATGGATCTTGATCTTTCTGAGCCTCCAATTTCTTTCATCTACACAAAAGAGTATTATCATCTGTGCTGCTGAAGAATATTCTGGATGAGCCCTTCCTGAAATTCTTTGTCAGCACTGCAATGTTTTTTGGCATCAATAAGTCACCCTACTTTTTATTTATTTATTTTAGAGAGAGACACAGAGAGAGACAAACAGAGAGAGAGGGAGAGGGAGACAGAGAATAGGCGCGTCAGCAGTCTCTCAGCTGCTGTGAACAAAATCCAGATGCATGCGCCCCCTTGTGGGCAAGTGCGGCATTGCACCCTTGCATCACTTTGCATCTGGCTAAACGTGGGACCTGGAGATTGGAACTGGGTCCTTAGGCTTAGCAGGCAGGTGCTTTAACCGCTATGCTATCTTTCCAGCCCAAGTCACCCTACTTTTGGAGAACACACTTTCAACTGTGCTCAGTATCTCTCCCCAGGTAACACCATAATCTGCTCCAGTCACCCCACTGTGTCTGAGTGGAAGCTAGATTTCCCCATAGCCCTTAGGTTTTGTTAGGAGAAATGAGTACTCACTCCATAGCTGTAAGCTCTCCTATAGTGAGAATCTGCAGCACTATGGAGGGCGAGAAGATAGATGCTTACTGCAAGCAAAATCAATAAACAACAAATTAATGATTTGCTAGCTAAGCAACTGTCATAGTACAGGGGTCTTTTGGCATTTGTTTTTAGAGACAGAGACAGACAGACAGACAGAATTGGTGTGCTACAGCCTCAGCCACTGCAATCAAATTCCAGATGCTTAAGCCACCTAGTGGGTATGTGCAACCTTGCGTTTGCCTCACCTTTGTGCGTCTGGCTTACCTGGGATCTGGAGAGTCGAAGATGGGTCCTTAGGCTTCACAGGCAAGCGCCTTACCCACTAAACCATCTCTCCAGCCCTTTTGGCATTTTGTTTGTTTTGTTTTCATCTTTGGAACAAAGAGACTTCTTTCATGAGGCCTTTATTGTAAAATCAGGTGTTTCTACTGTCTACCATAGGACAAAAAAGAGATCAGTGGGGTTTCTTCCTAGTGATCCCCA
This sequence comes from Orientallactaga sibirica, assembly GCA_036365145.1. Classification (NCBI taxonomy): domain Eukaryota; kingdom Metazoa; phylum Chordata; class Mammalia; order Rodentia; family Dipodidae; genus Orientallactaga; species Orientallactaga sibirica. The sequence goes on from JAEOAD010000982.1 coordinate 3,186,900, forward strand.
GCTGGACACCCTGTCTACTTGTGTGAACATTTTCTAGAGAGACAAACATCAATTCACCCTGGGTAGGCGACCGATGACAGAACAAATAAATGATTTCACCTCACTTTAGATTGGTGACCGATGAGTTTAATTAGAGTTATTTACAGGAACATTGGTGAAGGGTTACTTATAGGAGTTCTGGTCAGTTTATGAATGGCTGAGCAGCCACACAACTGAAGAAAACGTTTCTTTCCTAGCCTGTAAACTCTGTGGGAGGAATAGGCTTCATGAGCTCCTCACCTCCCTCCATGATAGAACATGAGCGGGCCCAGTCTTATGCCCATGTAGTGCAGCTCCCGAAAGATCAAGAGGGAACTGGGCAAGTCATGCCTTGAGGGAAGCCTTCCACCAAAAGCACAACTGTTATAGTATTGGGGTACTTCCCTTCATCACTTTTAGAGATCAGGGAAGTTCCACATTGTATGTTTCCATGATCAGCTCTGCACCTCACCTCACTGCATTTTCTACAAAAGTCCATCTTTAACATATTCTTAGATTTACTTGAACCCTCTTCCCTACCTAGGAACAACTTTGAATATTCACGGACTCCTAGAAATATGTTCCCTGTGAGACCCTGGCAGAGAGAGCTATGTCTCCCTACAATCCTTTCAAAATTATTCTGTGTGATAGTGGTATGTATGCATCCGTCTCTATACATAGACATCAACAGTGAACTTCTCCTTGGGAAGTGATTTGTCTTCAGCCATCAGAATCAATGTAGCCAGGGCCCTGCACAGAGCAGCTACTCAGGAGTGCTACTGAAAACCTCAGCTAGATTAGCTGAAATGGAGTATATTGGAAAAAAAATTATTGGACCCAAGGCAATATGGTACTTTAGATGGGCTGCAGAAATAGCAGAAGCATATTAATGGAAAAGCTAGAGAAATAAAAATAAAGCCTGGAGTTTGTAAAATCCTGCAGCAATGATAGTTTTGACAAATGAACAGTGGAAATGTTAAGGTGTACCTCCAGCAGAAGGTCAATGAGGAGAATGTGGGAATGTTCTGTACTGTCTTTGCAACTTTTCTGCACATTACATTTCATCCCAAAGTAAAATGTGCATGAAAATAAAAATGTAGAATGCGATTTTTCTTTTAAAACATTGCAATGGAAGGAGATGAATAATCAAATGAGATAACTCGGTGAAATTCTTCTCTGCCTCCTCCTTGCTCTATCTTCTTCCTGGGGTTGGCTCATTCCAGATATCTATAGAGTGGCCCCTCAGTGGGCACACACTTCTATACAGCAAATCTAGAATTGTGGACCATTAAAGGTGCAAATGCTTTAGCTATCTAAAATGACAGTGAGAAAGGCCATTGGGATTAAAAGTAAAAAAGTACTCTTTCTTTGTTCCCCCCCCCCAACCTCTCTTGGGAAACAGTGGTGTTTGCCATGCAAATATCACAGAAAGCTCGAGCCAATAGGAGGCCTTTGGCACTGCCCAATGGCTCTCAACCCTGCTGAGAATACACGCAAGCTGCCCAGCAGCACTTGATTCACAGGAAGTGTCTCCTTGAAAAACTGCAGTAAACTGTGAGATTTGGCAGAGGAGGGAATGCTTGCCTCCTGATTCCCTCCCTCACGACTGGGAAGCAATTATCAGGCAGGAGCTAATATTAGCAGAGAGAACTAATTTTTCTTTCCTTCTTATGGTTTATTTGGGTGGTGGAAATGGTTTTAGTCACAGATTAAAAGAGCTCCACTTTGAGCAAAGGAAATAAGCAGAAGTTCCAGAGTGAAGAACAAGCTTCTAGGCTATCGATGGGTGGTCTAAAACATTCGATTTGTCTTTCCTGAGGGCGGTGGGCGTGATTCCAACTGTTCCCGTGACCATTTTGTCCAATAGTTAAAGAAGAGTTGTGAATATAGAAAGACTTAGGGCTCTGGAGGTTCATTTGGATAAGCATGAGAGCCTGCGTTTGCGCCCTGGTATTCATATAAAAATGCCACGTAATCCTAGTACTAGAGAGGTGGAGACAGGAGGCTCCCTGGAGCTCATTGGCCAGCCAGTGAGCTTAACAGACCAATGAGAGACCCTGTCTTCATAAAAGGTGGATAGCAACCAAGGTTATTCTCTGGCCGCCTGAGGAATGATGACATCTGAAGTTGTCCTTTGGCTTTCCCCTGTATGTGCAAATATGTACACACAAACACAGAGAGAGAAAAAGAAAGAAAGATTTAGGCAAATGCCAAGAAAGCCAAAGTCTGTGTCGGACCACCCCATCTTCCCATTTCCCGCCTGATCTCATGGAATCCATGTAATCCATACTAGATGGTCTCAAATTGCAATGAAGCGCCAGACCCTGGTCCTGACAGACCGGTTTGGTATTCACAAGAATAAATAAGTTTTGACTTTTTTCTTGTGTTATTGTTATTGCTACCACTTTCTTCTGAGAAGACTGTTTACTAATAGACTTGGGGAGCCCAGAGCTCCCACGCTTAGTCAAATCACCATGGAAAAGCCTTCCCTTTCCCTCCAGAGCTGCCCTGAATCCCTAAGACACTCATCCAAATAACTTCATGACAGTCAAGGTTGTTGCTAGTGGAAAGTTGTGGCAAGCTACCAAGAATGCAGAATGTAAGACTCGTAAGACTCAAGTGGATCTGCTCTGTACAGATGGGTTCTGTGACCTGTCCCACTCATTCACAGCCACTTCTTCCCTTAGTGTGGCTCCAGCAGAGGTTTTGGGTAGCAGGCAGCAGCTGGCCTTTGTCGAGGAAAAGCCCTGACATGGTGCATGCTATTCGCTATTTTTATTTCACAGCCAAGGATGAAACCTTTCATTTGCAGACATGGACTGAGTCACCCTTGCAGCCAAGATTATCCAGAAAGGAGTCTCAGTTTGCAGTTTGGTGGAGAAGAAAAAGCATTCAAAAGTATTTTTGCACTGGCAAGCAACCCTTGCATATTTCTCACCTCCCCAAGTTTCAGACACTAGTACCCCTTTTGCTTCAGCAGATTTAATCTAGGAACTTCATCATTCTACCACTGGCTTCTGATGGAACTAAGCCCTGAGACATCTGCTTTGGCCCTGATAATTATGTACCTAACACTGTAATTCAGGTTTGGCACTGGTGTGTCATAATATTTTCTTTTTTTTTTAGTTGAATTTTTCCAAAGGAGGAGAAGAAGGCAATGAAGAAACAAAGATAGGAAAAATGCAAGCTTTGGGCTGGGGAGATAGCTCAGTGGTCAAAAGCAGTTGCTGCCTAAGCCTGACAGGGGATTTCGGATCCTGAGCACCATGTAAAGCTGGACACAAAGTGCTGCATGTGGCTGTAATCCCAATACAACTTAGACAATGGGAGGCAGAGTGAGGAGAATCCTAAAGCTTACAGGCACTGAAGGTGGCAAACAATAAGAGAGACCCTGTTTCTAGGATGGTATGGACCAATACCCAGAGAATGTCCTCTTATCTTTGTGCACAGTGTAGCATGCATATGCCCATACACACGACACACACACACGAAAAGAGAAGGGAGAGGAAAAGAAAGATGTAAGGATGTAAGCTTTAAATTTGAGGCTTATTTCTCAGTTGTGCCAAGCAGACTGGATCGATGGAGCCTAGATCCTCCATACTCCAAATGTGTTCTGGGAACCAGCAATTTCAACATCACCTGGGTGCTCAGGAGAAACGGAGAATCTCAAGCCTCACATGGACATCTTCAGTCAGATCTTCATTTGCACAGGACTCCCAGTTGCCGTTGAATATTCATGTGAAGACAGAGCGCTCTCTTCCTGAAAGTGTCGTCACCAGTATTGAGGCCAGGGCTCATGAATGCCTACTGACCACATGTTTGACTAAGTCAAAGCTAGGCAACTCTCACATAAGGAACTGACATAGCAACCCTTTCTAAACCTCAGTCACCATTGCTGCTGCCAGAATCTCGTAAAGCCTGGTGCGAGACAATGCATTTCTGCATTTACCAGAGAATCATAAACCACAATTGCAAAGGGAAGAAATGATAGACCTCAGAATCCCACAGTAGCAGCTCAAGTCCTACTGGGAACAAGCTAGAGTCAAGGCAAGAAGAAAGAATGCTGGTCTTGGGCCAGGGAAGCTGGGGATTGGGGCAGTCAGCTCATTCCCCAGTATCCTGAGTAGTTCATCTATACAAAGGAAGAGCTAAGGCTAGACCTAATAGTTACAACCATAACCTCTAAGCTAGGCCTGGTGGTCCACATTTGTAATCCCAGCACTAAGAGGAACGAAGCAAGAAGATCACCCTAAGTTTGAGTCTGGCCAGTCTGGGCTACATAGTAAGACACTGTTTCAGAAATAAATTGGGGCTGGGAAGATGGATCAGTGGATAAAGTGCTTGCCCCTCAAGCCTGAAGACCTGAGTTCAGAATACCAGTGCTCAGGTAAAGAGCTGGGAATGGTGGAGAATGGCTGTAAATCTCAGCACTGGGGACACAAGGCCAGGAAGAAACCTAGCTAGCTTATCTAGCACAATTGGCCAGTTCCATGTTTGGTGCAAGACCCTGTTACAAAGAATAAGGTGGAGAAGCAGTAGATAAGGCACCTGACATTGACCTCTACCCTCCACAGGCACCTGTCCCTACACAGGCAAAAAATGCATACATGTATGCACACCACGCACACATAAATGAAGGAATAAATTGTACCATGCCTCACCTACTTTCTCTATCTCGTTTACCCTGTTTTACTTTTCTTCAAAATACTAGCAATATTATTTTGCTATTTGGTTATTTTTGACTGTATCCCTCACTACAATTTAATCTCCTTTGAGCAAGGACTCTAGATTTTACTCCCCATATATCTGTAAGAACTAGAACAGGCCCACATATATAGTGAATAGTGAACTATCATAGAGGAATCAGTCTTGCCCTCCTCTAACATTCCAAGGGAGAAGCACTGAATACTTTTTTCTTTAAAAAAATACCTATCTAGAATGTTCTGAATTCAAAAGAAACGTCAGTATTATTTTTGAAGTGTGCATGTGTGTTTAGAGTATGTACGATGTGGTGTGTGATGTGCTGTATGTGTAGAGTGCACACATGTTGTGAAGATACATCCACAAAGACACTGGAGGAGAACATTGGGTGCCTCCCTCTACTGCTCATCTTCATATTGCCTTGAGACGGAGTCTCTCCTTCAACTAGGAGCTGCAGAGTTTGGTCAAACTGGCTGACCAGGGAGCCCCAGACCAGTCTCTGCCCCTGCAGGAGTGGGTGGGTGAAAGACATGCATGGTCACACCCTGCTTTTTATGTGGGTGCTCTGGAACTAAATTCATGTTGTCTCAGGCCCTTCCTGACCCTCATGTTTAAATGATCGGTGCTCTTACCCACCAAGTCCTCTCCCATTACTTTGAATCATTATTTGTTTCATGATTTTCTAGCTGCATCTCATTCATCTCCATCTACTATCACAGTATGCTCTTTCGCATTAAGCTGTGTCTTTCTTTGAGTCCTTCCACACATTTTTCACATCCCCAATGATGTTTTTTGAATGTATTTAGTTCATTGTATCCTTATTACTTTCTGAGAAACAACTTCTTCATAGCAGATAAATTCTTTCAAAAGAAAGCCAAATACAAAGACTAGAGGCCTATAGAATGTTCACTTTTGTAGACTCTTCATTTTTAGGAAATGTAAGGGAAAAAAGCAAAAGAATAGCATTGACTCAAATGATTACAACAAGGATGGAAATTCAGGAATGGCCAAAAAAGGAAAACTTCTACTGTAAGAGTGTCATGTGTTTTTCCTCATCAGTTCCTCCTCCTGTGTAAATCCTCCCCACTTCTCTCCACCTTCTCTTTGTACTTCCCTGCCACATTTCAGACTTCCAACATTCCCTCACAGCTTTTTGTCTTTCATTTAAAGAAATGAAAAAAACCTTGTGAAAAAAATCATGCAGACGATCATTTACCTGGAATGCATTTGTCAGTCAGGATCCACATGAATGTGACCATTACAAATACCTTAAATGTCTGTATGTGCTCAGACTGTCTTGCCTTCTGAGGAGGCTGTGTGAAGGAACGATGGTGTGCCATTGTCTACCATTCCTGTCCCTATGTTGCTATGCATCCCAACTCAAGTGTTATACAATCCATGGGAATGTTTCCTAAATGCTACTCATGCTATATGTAAGCCCCAACAGTTTTCTCTCAACACTGGCTAGTTTTGAATAGTTCTAGGGATCAAACCCAGAGCCTTACACATGCTGAAGTTGTGTGCTACTGCTCAGCTCTACCTTCAGCCTTGTGTTTTGAAAGTCTGCAAGACTTGGGACCAACTTCTTTGCTTCCAAGGTTTTAGTAAAAACCCTCGTACCATTAATTACCCTGTATGCAGATGTGGCAACATTAGAGGCAGATGGATTGGCCAAGGACTTACATGAATTCACATGCCACCACCTTCTGTTTATTTTAAAATGCTTCCTACGCAGGTTAGTTTCTGGTGTTCCCTCTCTTTTTCTTTCTCTCACTTGCTCTCACTCCATCGCACAAATCTCCCCACGCTGGCCTTAAACTCACTCTGCAGCAGAGGATGACCTTGAATTTCTGATTCCCATGACTCCACATTCCAAAAGCTAAGATTACAGTCATGTACTACTGTACCTGGTTCTGTGTAGTATTGGGCATAGATTTCATGAATGCTAGACAAGCACCCTATCCACTGAGTTACATCCCCAGCCTGCTACTGCCCCCCCCATTGTATTTTTGTTTTTGGCAGTTGAGCTTTGAGGTGTGATGCATTTTGTTCTGAATGAGTATTGCCAACAGAAAGGGGGTGAACATTGCTCATACGACCTCGAGACTCGTTTTGTGGGCCTCTTGTGCCAACTCACAGCTTTCTATGCAAAAGCATTTACATTCAAACCTCCCTAAATCAGAACTGAAACAACATGTACTTCACATCTCCTTATCCATTTGCTCTTCTCTAAAATTGAGGGAGCCCTGCTTGCAGATATGTGTGTACCGTGAGCATAGAGACAAGCTTTAAGGTGCTGGGCTGGAAGCTACAATGACGTGGCTGGTCTATTCATTGGAGACAACTGGAGATAGAAAGAACCAGAAGAAACCCAATGATGTCATTTTACTAATGAGAAATTCAAAGGCAGAAAGAGTGACCTGTCCAAAGTCGTGTGGCTAAGTAGAAGCCAAGAGTAGACTTCGGCATCTTGGCTGCATTTGGACCCAGTTACCATTGTCTGTTCAAACATAGACTTGCAGCTCCCCAGCAAAGTCAGAGAACAATGCAATAAAAAGCCAGAAGTTGTTGCAAGTCACTACACCCTACTAATTTTTTTCATGGTTTTGTTTGTTTGTTTGTTTGTTTCTTTCTTTCTTTCTTTTTTGGTTTTCAAACAAGGTATCTTGTATCCATGGCTGATCTCACACTGTCTATATAGTAGAGGTAGACCTTAAACTTCTGATCCTCCTACCTCTACCACCTCTACCACCCCAGTGCTGGGATTACAGGAATTTGCCACTTTTTATATGACGTTGGTGATCCAGTCCAGGACTTCAGGCAGGTTAGGAAGACATTCTACCTACTGTACGACATCGCCATCACACTGATTTTGGAAGATGTCAGGATCTAAATCCAAAGCGGCACTCTTGATAGTCCCATCGTGAGGAGATGTGATCCCCAACTAATTCTGTGCAACTACAGGGAAGATTTGCATTCAGCATCTGGTAACCTAAAGATATGCATAGTAACAAGCTGTGGGAGCTGAGTTCTCTGGGAAACTTTTACATTGGAAATAAGCTTCCTGAATCATCATCCATTATAGCACGTTGCTTCTGACCAGCTATGAAGAAAGCATCAGTGTCACTGAATGAAGATGCGTTTCAGTGTCAGAATATTAAAGCAAGTTCATGGTGGCCACATGTTGGAGCAAAGCAGTGGTCCTGAGGGAATCAAAGAACTATTTCTGTGCTGAGAACGGATAGAGCCTTTCCAGCAATGTTCAGAGCAACATACTGACTGCATGATGTAAAACTTGGGGTTGAAAAACTAGGAAGACAAGACATTAGAATACGCAATTGGCAAGCAAGATCGAAGTGCTGGCATTAAAAGTGACTAGTAGGGCTACCTTCCCATTCTAGCCCTTCCAGCAGTCACTGAGACATGCCTGGATGTCTTCCTCATCTAGCCAAGTAGCCCTGATGTTGCCCTCTGAAGAGAATGAATCATTGGAAATGTGTGCTCATCAGAAAATTAAACTTGGGTGTGGTAGCACACATATGTAATTCCAGCACTTGGGAGGTAGAGGCAAGAGGATCATGAGTTCAAGGTCATTCTGAACTATATTTGAAGTTTAAGGCCAGTCTTGCTTACATGACACCCTGTCTTGAGAATCCAAGAGAGGCTGTGGAGAAAGCTCAGTTGGTAAAGTGCTTAACTTGCAAGCATGAGAACCTATATTCAGTCCCCAGTATTAAGATAAAAATACTAGATGTTGTGTCATTCACCTGTAATCCAAATATTGGAGAAGCAAAGACAGGAGGATCACTAGGACTCAATGACTAACCAGTCTATTCTAATTGGGGAGCTCCAGACCAGTCAGAGACTATCTCAAAAACAAACAAACAAACAACAAAAAAAAAAGACAGGTCACTTAAGCCTGTAATCTGGGGAGGTTGAGGTTAGAGAGTTGCAATAAATTCAAGGCCATCCTAGGCTATAGAGTGAGATCTAGATCAACCTTAGCTAAAAGGAAATTCTGCTGCAAAAAAAGGTTGGGGCTGGATAAATGACACAGTGGATAAATTGTTTGCCAGACAAGTGTGAGAATCGGAGTTCAGATCCCCAGCACCCATGAAAACTTTTGACACAATAGTGTGTGTCTGTAATTCTAGCATGCCTACCAGTCAGATGGGAGGCAAAAACAGGAGAATTGGAAGTTCATGGGTCAGCTAGTCTGGGGAACAACAAAGAGATGCTGCCTCAAGCAAGGTGGAAGTAAAGGACCTCCACATGCACGCTGTGGCACACACATGCCTTCCCCCAACACACATACAAAGTTAAAAAGGAGTGTGCCATGTTCCTAAGGATAACATCAGAGGTTGCCCAAAATCCACACAAATGTGCACACAGACACACAGAACAAATTATTTATTTATTTATTTATTTATTTATTTATTTATTTATTTATTTATGGTTTTTCGAGGTAGGATCTCACTCTAGCCCAGGCTGACCTGGAATTCACTCTGTAATCTCAGGGCGGCCTTGAACTCATGACACTAAAGTGTAAAGCAAGTAGAACCACCTATATAATTATTTGAAAGGTCAGTGTTGTGTCACAGTGTCTCCTCACATGCCAAAAGAAAGAAAGAAAGAAACAAACAAACAAAGGAAATAAATAAAGAAAGAAGAAAGAAAGAAAGAAAGAAAGAGAAACAAAGAAAGAAAGAAAGAAAGAAAGAAAGAAAGAAAGAAAGAAAGAAAGAAAGAAAGACAAAAAGAAAGAAAAACAAGAAAGAAAAGCAAGAGCCTGGAGCAAGTTTCTGAAGGGCTGTTCTGTGGTCAACGTATGAGAAAAAAAAGATGGCTTCATTTCCATCCTGCAAATGTGGTGACAGAATTCAAAGACAGTGCAGCAAAGCACTCAAATGCTTGTGTGAACTCAAACTGAGGTTTTCACCCAGGGATCTCAGACTCCTCTAGGCTCCCAGAATTATAGCACAGACTCAGTATCAAAAATGTATTTGCCCCAGTCTCTGTGCATAATGCCCCAACTTGTGACTGTAACAATCTTTCCTCCCCCTCTTCAGCGAGTTTCCCTGAGCCACATTGGGGTCATTTTGTTCTGCTTCAGTGATGAGGTTTTGGGAGCCTCTGTGTCTCTGGATATCTGGCTTAGTTGGAGTTGGATGTTCTCTGTGTTTATCTCCTTCAGCCTCTTTCTGGTGTCGTGATCGCCTTGGCTAACCTCACAATGCACGACCCACATTCCCCATTGATGAGGGTCCCTTTGAAAGTGAGAGGACAGGGAGGAGGACAATGGAACCTATGAATGTAAAATCAGAATAATATAAATAAAAAATATATATTTAAATAAAAAAATAAAAATAAATGTATTTGCCCAATCACATGAGTGTACTTCCTTAGCTACAAGATGCTTCCCTTTCTAATAAAGTGTCTAATTTAAAAATAGCTATGGTATTTTGCTGGAAGCTACAAAACATTTAGGCTACAGTGGCTGGGGATGTAGATCAGTTGGTAGAGAGTTTGCCTAGCATGCAGGAAGTCAGGGTTTAATCCCCAGCACCACAGAAATCATTAAACAACTGTGGTGGTACGTGTGGTCATCACAGCTCGCAGGTAGTGGAGACAGCGGGATCTGGAGTTCAAAGTCATTCTCAGCTTCATAGCAAGCTGGGACCGGCCTGTGCTACCTGAGATGCAATTGCAACAGGAAGGAAGGAAGGGAGGGAGGGAGAGAAGGAGGGAGACAAAAGAAAAGAAAAAGTTCAGGGTACAAAATGGGTCCCTTTTTAAGAGTCATAGATAATAGAACAATATATATGGAAAATTCATACAAGAAGAGATTAAAGGATTTCTTCAGAGAAAAAAGACAAAAAAGAGCCAGAGGATTGAAAAGGGATTTTTTTTTCTTTAACTGCCTTATGGTCGCCTCTGATCACAAGAGTTCACTTGGTTTTATGCTGGAGGTTTCATTAAGAAAGCAAATTAATAAAGCTAAGCTTTACAGGAAGTAGGAATCATCAAAATCTATACAAAGACGTTCTTGCCAGCTCAAATGAGGGAAAAAATCTGATATTTTTTCTACTGTGCTATTTGAAGAATTCAGAAAGAGAAATACAATAACGTTACAGCTTTTGGACTTTAAGTTTTCAGTTCTGAAATGAGCCAAATGTCATATTCATCTCAGAAAGGAAAAATGTAATTTAATTGGATTAATTCTCACATTTTAAGTGGTTACTTGAATTTTTTTTACTCATGAAAGGCCATAGAAATGCAAATAATTAACAGGAAGAAAGTGCAGCTGAACCCATTACAAACTGGGGGGGGGGGGACAGAAAGGCCTCAGGCTCAAACATCTTCAGAGCTTCTGCCTCAATGTCAATGGCATCAATAGTGCCATTGACTCAGGGGCTTTCTGGAATTCACATGGAACTTTATGCTAAACAGGACATGCATGGATTCAGGAGTTGTGTGGAGATTCCTTCAATGGAACATTAACATTACCTCTTCATGATTTGGATACAAAGGTGAATACAATGTAGCGTCCTTCTCCCTCACAATTCAAGCCTGGCTTATACCAACAAATCTTTAAAGTAGTGAGAAGAAAAGAAAAGAAAAATACAGCCTTCAAAATTAGAAGAATACCTCAAAGTTCTTCATGTTTTCTCATTCTGGGTGAAAAAAAAATTATATATATATATATATATTTCATGTATCCCAGGCTAGTCCCAAAGTCCTTATATAGCCAAGGATGACCTGATTCAACTGCCTCCATCTCTCAAGTACTGGGATTCTAGGGACCAGCCACCGATCCTGATTTATGCAGTTACAGGGATCAAACCCAGGACTTCCAGCCTGCTAAGGCAAGCACCATACCAACTGAGCTATGTTTCTATCCAATTTTATTTATATATTTATTTGGTTTTTTTCAAGGTAGGGTCTCAATCTAGCCCAGGCTGACCTGGAATTCACTATGTAATCTCAGGGTGGCTTCAAACTCATGGCAATCCTCCTACCTCTGTCTCCCAAGTGCTGGGATTAAAAGCATACGTCACTACGCCTGGCTCTGATTTTATTGTTTTGTTTAAAGAGGGTCTTCTTATGTATCCTTGGCTGGCTTGTAATTCACAGTGTAGAACAGGCTAGCCTTGAAATTATGGTGATCTTCCTATCTCTGCCACTATCCAATTTGGGTGGTGGTCCAGATCGAATGCAGGACTTTGTGCATGCTAGGGAAGCACTCTAGCAACTGGGCCACATCCCCAATAATTTTTGCAGCCACTCTATTTTATGTTGTCATAAAATACAACCATATGCAAGTATCATTGTAGTGATAGCTCTGAAAAATAGCAGTTTGTGTATTTAACCTCATATTCCTTTCAAAAACTAGAGCAAATGTATTTAAAACAGCGATATTTGCCACTATTTTCTTGCTCTCTGGAGTTCTCATCATCATTATTATTATTTTTTTTTACTTTCATGTGTTTCTGCCTAGCTTGCCGCTGTCACGGCTGCTGCTGTTCAGGTCAAGAAGAGGAAACCCAGTGACATGACCGCAGTTCCCTCCATGTTTGAGAAATGGCTGAGTCTGCTCCAAGAGAGGCTAATGCTTCCAGAATACTGTGGTCTGGCCAAGCTTGTGATCACAGCAACTATTTCAAGTGTCTACCATAGGGTTGCTTTGTTTTATTACTATTATTATTATTTTGTTGTTTTCATTTCATAGCCTGTTACACTGCATGCCTGCTATTTTCAACCCGCTTTAGCCAATCTTCAGAAAATGGATGGGCAGGCACTTTTGCTCTATCTGCTGAGCGGGGGGTGGTGAAGAGAAATAGCAGTATTATAAGAACGCAAAAGGTTTCACTTCCTTTTTAACCTTTTTGAGTAGAAATGAGCAATTTGAAAATGCTGTCGTTGGGGAGGAGAGTCACTTCCTGGCTGCTTTTGCAGAGACAGGGGCCCTGCTGCCTGTGTGTCTTCAAATAGAATCAAGAAGCAGAGTTTATTACACCTTTCATGGAAACATTTAATGCATGGTTTTCCTTTAACAACCTTTCTCAAACATTTCAGGGACTCTTGTAACCAAAAGGATGATGTAGCCCTGGTTAAAATGTCCCTTGCTGTAAGGTATTCAGAATTCAGACTCTGGTATTAAGGATTCCACCAGAGGACAAGCAGCTTACATGGCCCCAAAATTCAGAAATCAAAAACTAAGCCTGATATGGTGGTACATGCCTATCATCCCAGCTCTCAGGAGGTGGAGGCAAGGAGATCAGGAGTTCAAGACCAGCCTGGACTACACAGTCAGTATGATGCCAAACTGAGCTAAATGAAACTCTGTTGAAAGAACAAACTAAAGGAAGGAAGGAAGGAAGGAAGGAAGGAAGGAAGGAAGGAAGGAAGGAAGGAAGGAAGGAAGGAAGGAAGGAAGGAAAGATAAAGGGAAGGAGAACAAAAGAATTAGGGCCCTGAGAGTCGGCTCAGTAGTTAAAGGTGCTTACTTGCAAAGCCTGACAGCCCAGGTTCGATTCCCTAGTACCCAGTACCCATGTAAAGCCAGACAAACAAAGTGGTACATGCATCTGGAGTTCATTTGTAGTGACAAGAGGCTCTGGAGGTCACATTAATTCATATATATATATGAAATATATATATTTCATATATAGAATAAAATATATATATATATATGAAATAGAAAACTAAACTTTCAGTGGGGCCCATGAAGAAACTCGTCTCAGCAACAGAACTACAGCTGGTACGAATAATATCTATTAGGTTGGTTGTTCCTTCAAGGATAAGTCATAGAGGACCCTTGGAGTGGGCTTCTTGGGCTGCTGGCTCCAGCATGGTAGGTGATGATATATGTAGTCTAGCAAGACAAACAGACATAGCCCTCCTCTCTAGAGAGGCTGCTTAGCATACCACTTCTGCCACCGTGCAGTTACTTCCTGCCATGCTGCTTTCCGTAGCAACAACTACGTGAGCCTCTGGTGTTCTACCTGGAGGTTTGACTGCCAGACATGGATGTTTGACTTAGACCCATAATCCCAGAAATTGAGTGGATGCGCTAGGCCTTGCTGAGCTTAAATACTATGGACTTGAGAAACCTGGCCCAAATCACTGGCTTTGATTGCCTGCTATACAGAATGGAGTGAAGAGCATTCTCTTGAACCTGGTGTTGTAGCACAAAGAACAGCATGTTCAACGAGCCGAGAAGATGAAACAGCTTGAGGACTTCTTGCAGTTCTGTGCTCATGGCCAGCCCCGCCCCAACATCCTGTTTAAGACAGCAGAATACCAGGAACATTATGGGAAGTCGCCCGCTTCTTCTTCTAAATTAGAAGAGAAACAAGTACTCTTAAATCTCTACATTTGTTTTTCCTGGGCTGTCAGAGATAATGATTTTGTTTTTTTGCAAATATCATTTTGTTGAAGTATTCAAATAGAGAAATGAATTTTTGTCCAAATGGCATATTTTTGCTCACATAAAATAAAGCGTGCACACACACACACACACACACACACACACAGAAAAATGCTACTGATTTCCAGAAGGGAAGAAAAAGACTCATAAAATAGCAGTCATCAAATGTGAGAGAAGTTGATACACAAGATATTGATTCTCAAATCTTCTGGGTGTAATTTGCACTGTACATTGGCAGTATGAACCCCAAGTCATGTCTACTACCTCTCTTTTTGATAAATGTAATGGCCTCCTAGATTTTTTTAAAGGTGTATGTTAGTTGCAATGCTGAGCCTCAGATAAGAAGGCATTTTAGGGCTGGAGAGATGGCTTAGTGGTGAAGGCACTTGCCAGCAAAGCCAAAGGACCCAGGGTTGAATCCCCAGCACCCATGTAAGCCAGCTGCATAAGGTGACACATGCATCTGGAGTTTGTTTCCAGTGGCTAGAGGCCCTGTTGCATCCATTCTCTATCTGCCTCTCTGTCTCTCATAAATAAATAAATAAATAAAATATTTAAAAGAAGGCATTTTATCCCACAGTCATGCTGATGGCTAAAACAAAGTTGAGATGAATCAAATGAGGAACAACATACCAGTCAAATACTGAATGAACTGGGTATCTGGCAGGAAATATGTAGGTGAAACTGAAAACTGTATTTGACAGGGGAGTTGCAATGTTGTCTTCCTGAGAACAACTGGACATTTATTTTCTTCTCCAACAGATGCAGCAATAAACAGTATAGGACAAAGAGCTGACTTACTACTTGTAGAAGCCTTTGGTTTGACCCTTGGTGAAACGGAAATTCAGTTAATCATGTGTGTGGAATTACCAAACAAGTGAATTGTGCTCTTGTACTTTACTAGAATTAGTCAAGCACTTCATATTGTGTGTGTGTGTGTGTGTGTTCATGTGGGCGGGGCACACATGCGCATGTATGCATGTGTGTATGGAGGCTAGAGGGAAGTCTCAGGTATCACTAGGATCTCTCATTGGCCGGGAGCTCACTAATTAGGGTAGACTTTCTGACCAACAAGCTCTAGGGATCCATGTCTGTCCACCTCCCCAGCATTGAGATTGCAGGCATACCTTATCATCTGTACACGGGTGGGTTCTGGTGATAGAACTTGGGTCCTCATGGTTATAAGGTAAACATTTCACTAACTGAGGTATTTCTCCAGCCCTCCCAGTCAATGTTTTTGACTGATTGTTCTGCAACAGGAGAGAGGTCACGAATGACAGTACTGTTTTAAGCAATGCTTGCTCCACAGTTTATGGTGTCTGGGATAGAATCACGAGGCTCTTACCAAGGCCAGAGCCCCTTTGTGGTTCATTTGTCTTCCGCATAGCCCTGCTTCATCAATGTGTGTCAAATGAATGAAGGCAGATTGTGGCCCACCCTTTCCCCTCCAATAAATACACACAAATGAATAACCAAATAAAAATATAGAGAGCTCAGGGGCTCATGTAAATCCCAGAAGTCTGTGGCTCTGATTTTCACCATGTCAAATATTTAGATGCTTGGAAATCTCTGAATATTTGCCTGCACTATACTACTTCCTATCTTTACTATTAAGAATGGGAACACTGGGCTGGCGAGGTGGCTTAGTGGTTAAGGCACTTGCCTGCAAAGCCAAAAAACCCAGGTTTGATTTGCCAGGACCCACATAAGCCAGATGCACAAGGGGGTGCATGTGTCTGGAGTCCATTTGCAGCAGCTGGAGGCCCTGGCATGCCCATTCTCTCTCTTTCTCTCTCCCTCCCCTCCCCCCATTTCCCTCTCTCTCAAATAAATAAATAAAATTTAAAAAGAATGAGAGTGTTTGTAGCAGACAGCTTCAGGTTCATTGAGATGAACTTCCAGACCAGGCACAGTTATGGAGGAAGGGATATTATTTATTGAAGCTTACAGATCCAGGGGAAGTTCCATAATAGCAGAAGCAGCCTGCTCTCACAAGACCAGGCAAGAGAGAGAAAAACCAAGCCGCCAGCTACACAGCACACTGAGCAAAACTACAGCCAAAGAGTCACACAGCACACTTCAGGAACTCCTATTAGGCACACTTTGCATATCTTTACAATGGAATCTCAAACCATCACCACACCTTAAGACTGGCCCCCAGTGACATTGCCTCTAGCAAGGTGATTGCAGATGCAAACTATAAACCAATAAACACTGAATATATTGGGGGCCATATATTCAAACTACCACAGTGTTATTTACAGGGATTCTGAGGTAAGGCAAGACATGATGTAAGACCCTCTAGCCTCTTTGCTCATACTGCCCTCTAAGAACTCTGAGAATTTCATTCAAAATTTTAGCAAGATTCACACCTGACACTTTGGACAGTTTGTTTAATATTGTTTGTTGCAGTAACAATATTGCTGTCTGTTGATACCATCATCTTTCTCTCTCCTCTCATTTTCTCCATAAAGCTTTAGAATAGTTAGCCCTTGGATTCACTCTGATATTTTCATTAATTCTAGGGAGACTGAGTTACCTGAGCTGCAGGACAGCTTCTTGCTCCCAGGAATTTTCCTTTCCTACCCTCCCGAGATGCCAACCACAGCCAGTCTGAGGAGGCTTTCAGCAGTCAGGTGCTCTGCCCATCACCAGTCAAAAAGTCATTCTGGGGAATAAGATGACAATAGACAGAGAAGACAAATCCTGCTCTGTGTGACCATTTCTGTTGCCTGCATTGTTATGAGAAAGAAGAAACGCAGGGCTGTGCATTCTCTGCATATCAGGAAGTGTGGAGTCAGAGTTCTGGAATCGTTTCTTTCCATTTCCAAGGATATGAACTAATTTAGAGTGGTGACTTTTTAGCAGATAGGGACGGGATTGCTTTAATCTTTTCTTCTTCTCCTTCCCTTCTCCTTCTTCTCCTCCTCATGAAAGAAAAGGTAATGCAAGCTTTTAACTTAAAACTAGGAAGTAGATAAGAACTATGTTTCAGTGCAGAACTCCTGGATTTGATATTTGTGTTTTGCCATTTAACACTTCATCAAGATCTTTGGCAAGTGTTCGTACACGTTGACTTTATTGGTTTCATATTAACAGACCTTATCTGAGAGTGAGGAAGAAGGGAGGGGCCCCTTGGGCAAACGAAATGTTTGCCATGTTAAAATAGTTTCACGGGCAACACTAAAAGCAAAAATCATTTGCTTAAGGAAATGGCTGCTCTTAACAAGGTAATCAAAGCAATGAATTCACTAATAATTATTAAGAAATTCAATCTAAATTAAAATTCAAGTAATATCTTTGAAGATACTTTCACCTGCAGTCTCTCATCTTGTGTTTAAGCACCATTTAGCAAACAAGCTTGGTCTTAATCAGAAGCATGGTGATTTAAAGATTAGAGTTATTAGCCAGGCATGTGCATGCCTTTAATCCCAGCACTTGGGAGGCAAAGGTAAGAGGATCACCGTGAGTTCAAGGCAACCCTGAAACTACATAGTTAATTCTATGTCAGCCTAAGCTAGACTGAGACCCTACCTCGAAAAACCTGTGTGTGTGTGTGTGTATATATATATATATATATATATATGAGTTTTTTTATATCTTAATTTCTTCTCTCTGATCTGGTTTTTTGGAGATTGAGTGATGAATATCCTAGTGATGTTTTATATTATTTTTCTTTGGTATTAATAAAGTGTTCGCATGCATGCAAATTAGAATCTAATAAAAATATCTGGCATCCATTGGCCCCTTGTCATTTCCCAGTCACTGTACTATACCTTGTATACATATAATCTTTCTGGCCTGGACAGATGACTCAGCAGTTAAAGGCACTTGCTTGCAAAGTCTAACAGCCCAGATTCAATTCCCCAGTACCTATGTAAAGCCAGATGCACAAAATGGTGCATGCATCTGGGAGTTCATTTGCAGTGGGTAGAGGTCTTGATGTGCCTATTCCCTCTCCACTCCCCGTCTTTCTCTCTCTCTCTCTGCTAGCAAATAAATAAATAAAAATATTATTAAGTATAACCTTTCTTTTTTTTTTTTTTTTTGGTTTTTCGAGGTAGGGTCTCACTCTAGCCCAGGCTGACCTGGAATTCACTATGTAGTCCCAAGGTGGCCTCGAACTCTTGGCAATCCTCCTACCTCTGCCTCCCAAGTGCTGGGATTAAAGGTGTGTGCCACCACATCCGGCTAAGTATAACCTTTCTTAAGTCTGGTGGCAGCCTAAAGTGGCAGGTGCCAGAATACTAGAATGCTGATAGAATGATTTCTACTCTACAGTTTGAAGTACTAGGGCAGGTGGAAGTCACTTGTACAATCACTCAGCAAGTAAGTGGGAGAACTAGGATCCAAGATGAGCTCCCTCTGACAGTGTGGTGACCAAAACCTCAAAATGGCACCTGTGATGGTTATATTCATCATTGCCCACTTGACTGGATTTAATATTGCCTAGGAGATACCTTTAGTGTGTTTATCAGGCCATTTTAAGAGAATTCTAACAGGAAAAAAGACACATCCTGAATGTGGTGGCACTTCTCCATGGGCTGTGGTGCCAGACGTAATAAAAAGGAAGAGAGGAGAAAGCCAGCTGAGCACCAGCATTCACCTCTCTCTGCCTCCTGACTGGAGATGCCATGTGATCAGCTGCCTCACACTCCTGCCACCACATCTTCTGTGCAATGAAGGATTGTACCTACTCTTAAACCATGAGCCATAAGTTATTTTCTGTCAGAAATTCCATCACAGCAATGAGAAAAGTAACTAAGACAATGTCTAAGATCTTAGCAGCCTGGTGTTGTGTCACCATTAAGTTATTTTTAAGTTACTTTTATGTTTTTTTATATATTTATTAAATAGGGGGGAGAGATAATGGGAATGCCAGGGCCTCTATCCACTGCAAACGAACTCCAGATGAATGCACCACATTGTGCCTCCAGCTTACGTTCGTTCTGGGGAGTCAAACCTGGGTCATTAGGCTTTGCAGGCAAGTGCCTTGACCACCCTCTCTCCAGCTCTAGGTTATGTTTTATAACAAAGATGATGGATGTCACTCTCTTGATTATTAAATACCCCAAATAAGCTGATTTTAAATAATTAAATGTGAGCATATGTTCTGTGGATGTGACTTACTCTGTTGGACATCATTTAAAGGAGGGCTTGGGTTTGTTAGCTGAGCAGAGTTTACATGCCAAGGACATATTTTGGCAATACACAAACGTGTTTACACTCTGTATACTCTGTCCTTCAAACTTTCCCATTATACAAGGTTTAGGCTTTTGATCTTTGCTTTTGATTTTCTCTATGGATGTTTCTTTACCCTGCTCATGCAGGATGTTCCATTAGAAATTATGTTTGGCTGGGGAGATGGCCCAGCAGTTAAGAGCACTTGCTGCTAAAGCATGGGAGCCTCTCAGGCCAGAGACCATCAAACTTAGCTCCCCAGAGCCCTTGTAAAAAGCTGGTACATGGGGGATATAGGCATAGGGCAGAGACCAGAGAGTCAGCTCTGCACTCAGGAACAGACCCTGTTTCAAGGACATATGTGAATAAACAGTAAGAGAAGGACACCTTATATTTACCTAAGGTCTCCACATGCACACACATGCATACACCACACATCACATACCCCATACATACTTTATACGTACACATGCACACAAAAAAGAAATTGTCATATGAGAAGCTCGACTTAGGTCCCATGTAAGTTCTTTGTGGTAACTTTTGCATGCCTACACATTCTGTGCTGTACTTCACTTTTCCTAAGAGTAGTTTTGTTAAATTCAAAGGACAGTAAACTTTTTTGGAAATAGACCAGCCACTGTATACCTTCTGCTTTGCAACCATGTGATCTCTGCCACAGTGACTCAGCTCTCTTATTCTAATAGGACAGCAGCCATAGACCAGATGTAAACCAAGGAAGAAATGTGGCTGTGTAGTGATGAAACATGAAGGGGGAGGGCAGTCAGGGGAAATGGCTCAGTTGCTAAAGTATTTCCTGCACAAGCATGTGGACCTAAGTTCAAACCTCAGTACCCATGTAAAGCCAGGCGTGATGATGCATACCTGTAATCCCAGGACTGGGGAGGAGGAGGCACAAGGATCTCCAGGGCTTGCTGGCCAGCTAGTCTATTGGAATAGGTCAATTCTAGGTTCAGCAAGAGATTTTGTCTCAAAAACGGGGTGGGGGGGGCAGACATTTGAGGAAGACACATGACATCAACCTCTGGCCTCTACATCCAAGAACACATGCACCCACCCACACACATTCACACAAAACTCACAAAAATATGATTTATGGACACCAAAATTAGATTTTCAGGTATTAATTTTAATATGCCAAAGGATAGCACTGTTCTTTTGATATGCTTTGTAGTCATTTAAAAGTGTAAACACAATTCTTACTTATAGAAAAACAGGTGGCTGGTTAGATTGAGTCCTTTGCTGTTATCTCACATTCAGTTCATGGAGAGAGGTTATCCAAGTCAGTGAATTCATCCTGAAATATTTTTCTCTTTTTTATTTATTATTATTATTATTATTATTATTATTATTATTTTAGTTTTTCAAGACAGGGTCTCACTTTAGGCCAGGCTGACCTGGAATTCACTATGTAGTCTCAGGCTGGCCTTGAATTTACAGCGATCCTCCTACCTCTGCCTCCCAAATGCTGGGATTAAAGGCGTGTGCCACCACACCTGGCTATTTTATTTTTTTACAGAGAGAGAGAGAGACAGACAGAGAGAAAAAGAGAGATTGGATGTGACTGTGGTCTCAGTCACTGTAAATGAACTCCAGACATATATACCATCTTGTGCATCTGGCTTATGTGGGTCCTGGGGAATTGAACCTGGGTCCTTTGGCTTTGCAGGCAACAGCCTTAACTTCTAAGCCATCTTTCCAGACCTATTTTTCTCTTTTGGAATGAAAATTTCTGTGGATGAAAAAAAGCAGCAGAAAGCATATAGACACATGGTAAATTAGTAAAATACGTTTATAGCAGGCAGATTCAGAAATCAGACCACATGTTTAAAGAGGAGACTGATGTGAATATTTCTTTTTAAAAATATTTTATTGATTTATTTATGAAAGAGTGAAAGAGAGAAAGAAGTAGAGAGAAAATTGGCACACCAGGGTCTTCAGCCATTGCAAATGAACTCCAGGCACATGCGCCACCATGTGCTTCTGGCTTACGTGGGTCCTGGGGAATCAAACCCTGCTCCTTAGGCTTTGCATGCAAAGTCCTTAACCGCTGAGTCATCTCTCCAGCCCCATGAATGTTTCTTATTAACCTGGTTTCCTGTGTAAATTTTATATTGCACACTAAAATCTGTGATCGAGGAGGAATCTTGTGATTCTCACAACTGAAGACCCAGGTAGTACCTTCATATTATCCTGGTGTCCTCTCATTATTTGATATACGTATCACTGCAGTGAAATACGGCAGACCCCTTAGGTATGATTTGGTGGCAATCAGCAAAGATGATTGAACTAGAGTGAGCCAACCACACTCAAATCTCTGTCTGCTTAAGGTAATCATGACAAAACTCAAAGGGTTCATTTTTCTATGTGCTTGACCATTGCTTTGAAAACAATTACATAGTGTTAGTCTTTGATGCAACTGACCATAACATGATATGAGCATGTTATAAATGAATCAAATCTACCTTTAAACGATATAAAAGACTATAGTATTTACATATTCTTAAATTAAGCATCACATTGGCTACTGGGAAACATGGCATATGTAAATCTCATTTCTCAGACTCCTAGCAATTAGCACTACATATAATAATTTGGTATACTAATACACATAGTTGTGCAGGATTTTTATGTTTGCCATTTGTTACAGGCAAACCTCAAAAGTAGAAGGTGGAAGAAGGAAGAAAACATGGATCAGTGTTGTAGAACTAGATAGAAGACTGTTTTCATAATTGTGCGCTATTCTAATGGGCTGTCAGAGGTTTGCTGATTGCCTGACTTCACCATTTCTATGCCATCATATCCATTATACTGCCATATGTTGATGACTAATGAAGAATTGAGGGTATCCACTTGGGCGGTCTGGCAAGAATTCAGTTTAAAGTAAATACAAGCTCTCTCCAGTATCTACCATGAGGAATGTTCTTTTTAAAGCCAGTTGTTTGTTTTAATTTAATAGGGTGTGGGGGGAGGGAGATAAAAACTGCAAAGTAAAATCTGTAAGGAGAAAGTACAAATATTAAGACTGGCAAATGGAAAAGGACTGAGAGGGAATGGACTGAAGGTCAAGTTCAACTTTCAGATTATTCTGGCAAAATTCTCATTTAAAAAGACTATGGCCCACCTGACCCCAATATCTTAGCTTCACCAAAACTCAACAAGAAATCAGTTGCTGTATAGCTTTATCATGCTTTCAAATACATCTTTCTATTTTTCTATTTGTTTATATTTTCTATATTTTGTTATGCTAAAATGCTGTATGCTTGCATAAGTATGATTTGCACAGTCATATAACAATGTTATATCTCTATATAATTATATATGATATATACAAACAATTTGGACATTTAAAGGGTAAAAAAGAATATACAAGTGTTTAAAAACCATAGCTGGGAAGATGTCACAGTGGTTAAAGGCACTGTCTTGCAATGTCTGATGGCCCAGGTTTGGAATTCCCAGCCACTCATGTAAGCCAGATGTAACAACTAGTGCAAGTATCTGACATTCATTTGCAATGACAAGACATCCTGACATGTACACACACACACACACACACACCTGTGTATGTGCAAAATAATAAATAAATAAATAAATAAATAAATACAAAACAAGCCCACCACCCAAAGAGAATTACAAAAAAAACTGAAACCTTTTTTCTTTTAGTCAGAGTTTATTTTATTTTGACTATTTCATATATATATTGCATTTTGTCTATATTCTCCACCTGTTGCCCTCTCATCTCCTCCCATTCTCATTAAATTCCCTCTTCTTCTGAACCAATTTACTTTCTATTTTCAAGTCTAACACAGACAGATACATAGGTGATGGATACATAGATTGAATTTGGAAATTCTACTCTAGAGAGATTACCATATGACCTGGAACACCCAGAGTCTCACTTATTCTATTAGTCTAAAAAAATCAGACTTTGAACTCATAGTCTAGTTTACAAAAGGTAAAAGAGTTCAGGCATAATGCTACAAGAATCAAAATTGTCATCAGCTCCAGAATGGATGCCATTTTGAAAATATCAGCTTCCTTGCAAAATGAAACTTCAGCAACAAAAGCACTTAGG
The DNA here is from genome assembly GCA_036365145.1 of Orientallactaga sibirica. Classification (NCBI taxonomy): domain Eukaryota; kingdom Metazoa; phylum Chordata; class Mammalia; order Rodentia; family Dipodidae; genus Orientallactaga; species Orientallactaga sibirica. The sequence continues at coordinate 3,210,323 of JAEOAD010000982.1, forward strand.
TTTTGTAGCTCTCTAATTACAGAGAGGAATTTTAGATTTACCACCAGATAATCTGACATGACTATCTTTATTTATAGCTAGTCCTTACTTTTACTAGTCAAATGAAAGTTTTAATTATAAGCAAGAGACTCTTCATACAGAAAGATAGTACTGTTGCTTCACCTTCACCCAGAACATGTGCTTTCAATTATTTTGGGGGACAGCCTGAGGATTTATTCATACTGATAATTTATGCAGAATTTCCCTAGACAAAGCTAGTGCTGAGATGTTGACTGTAGAATCAAACAGAATTCACAAGCCTACGTTAAACTTATATTCTTTTTATTGTTTTAAATAAATATATATAATATAATATAATAATATAAATAAATAAATAATATATATAATATATAATATAAAATACAAATATATATAATATAAAAAATATATAAAATAAATAAATTTATTTATTTATTTATTTATTTATTTTTGGTTTTTCAAAACCCAGGCTGACTTGGAACTCACTATGTAGTCTCAGGGTGGCCTCGAACTCATGGTGATCCTCCTACCTCTGCCTCCCAAGTGCTGGGATTAAAGGTGTGCACCACCATGACCAGCTTATTGTTTTAAATATTTTTACTTCTTTGAGAGTGGTAGAGACAGAGGAAGCGAGTGAGTATGGGCTCATCAGGGCCTCCCGTCATGTAGATAAACTCCAGACACATATGCCACCTTGTGCATCTGGCTTTTCATGGGTACTGGGGGATTGAACCTAGGCCATTAGGATTTGCACGAAAGTGCCTTTGACCACTGAGCCATCTCTCCAGCATCTAAATATGTATTCTTGATTTCAGCTGTATTATACACTAAAAAGCCTGCCATATCCTATTATAAATGGAAGCCAGGTCTTTACTATATAAACATTTGGTCTATACTAGATATTATCTTTTTGTTATTTTTGTTGTTTGCCACATCTAAGAAACTAGTAATGTCACATTATTGTTAATAACCCTAAACATTGGTTCTATTTTCCCCAGTGTTTCTGTTAATTCTGATCTTTTCTGTTCTGAAATTCCAAAGTTACCACATCATAGTTCATCATCTTATCTCTTTTGTCTCCTCTGGTCTGCATCAGTTTCTTATATTTTTGTGACCTTGACAATCTTCAGTATAGCCATCAGATATTTTATAGATTGTCTCTCAATTTGGATTCTTCTCATTACACTGGGAATATGGGTGCTTAGAAGAGGTGACAATGTCTTTCCTGTCAAGACATATTAACGAGTATCTGCTGTCTCCATGAATATCACTGGTAATGGTGATAAACCTTCATGCTTTATTTGCTGTGTTCGCCTCCATGAAGCTGCTATTTGCCCTTTCGCTTTCCACAGTCAATTCTTTAGAAGTGAGTCACTAAATCTAGTCCACTATGGAGTGTGCATCAAGGCAATGAATCTCTCCCTCTTAAGGGGGGAGTATCTGCATTTATTACCTGTCTGTTAAAAGAGGAGTCTTCCCAGGAAGAGGGAAGACATATTTGACATAGTTAGGCACTTAAATAAGAAAAAAGGAAAGGATATTTGTATATTCACGAGATTTAACCAATTTATCTCCTAAGCAATGTCATTGATTGGAGTTCTGACGTTCATTGAATTAGAAAATCATTGTGTTGCATTTCGTTGCATATTTGGATTGCGTGTTTAAATTTAGAGAGGATGATCATTTATATTCTGGGTCAACAGAAATGTAAAGTCCTCATGAGGAATTAGGAAAACATGCTCCTCAACCACCATTTTATAGTATTTCCAAGATATACGTAATTTAGATAGGCTTAACCCAAGAGCAGATATCACAGTAAAATTTAGTGAAATAATTAACTAGTGATAAGTTGTAATTATTGCCTTACCTTTCCATATAATGTATTTCACTGTAAGTTGATTTTTAAAGATTTAAACAATTTCTTAAATTATATTTGTGTGTGCATATGTGTGTATGTGTGGGTGCATGTGCATGCCACGGTGTGCATGTGAAAGTCAGAGGCCAATGTTAAGGTGTCTGTGTTCCACCTTCTTTGAGATATGGTCTTTTGCTTCTGCAAACAAACTGCCAGAGTGCAAAAAAACGGCCCTTGAGCTTTGGATTCTCCTTGCTCTACCTCCCATTGCTGAAGACAAGTTAGGATCACAGATGCATGCTCCACTTTGCATCTGGCTTTGTGTAGATGTTGGGGAAGGCTTTTCAAGTAAGTGCCTTTAACCATTTAGCCATCTCTCCAGCCTTTATAGTTTTTTAATTTTTTAATGTTGCAAATATTTGAGGGAGAGAGAGAGAGAATGAGGCAGACAGAGAGAGAATGGGTGCACTAGGGCCTCCTGCCACTGCAAACACACTCCAGATGTATGCACCACTTTGTGCATCTGGATTTACGTGGGTCCTGGGGATCCAAACCTGGGCCATCAGGCTTTGCAAGCAACTGCCTTTAACTGCTGAGCCATCTCTCCTGCTCCTATAATTTAATTTTTAACTGTGATTACTTTTAACAGTCAGCTCTCCAACCTGTACAAACACTCTCAAACGGCTCTTGCCACTAACATCTGGACTGATTCACAGACACAGTTAACAGTATCTACCTCTGGAGAATATTTCCAGGGCTCTCTTTTCCTGGGATCTAGCATGTATTGTATTGGGTCCCTGATCCCTAAACTTGGCAAAAAAATAAAAATAGAAAATAAAAATAAGCACATGACCAAAAGCAAGTGAAGCCAGAGGGTTTACTCAGGGTTTACCTTAGTTTCAGAATTATATACATATTTTATGGGCTAATTATTTTCCACAATTAATTAAAAGCACTTTCAAAAGACCAGGACTAAGGGTACTGCTTGGTGGTAGAACACATGCACAAATCCTGAGGCCCTGCTTTCAACTCCCAGAACCAAAAGGAAACAAACAAACAAACAAACAAACAAAAAAGCAATAGCTATCCCCGGGTGGGGTGGGGGAATATTTGCTCGGTCTCTGAGAATCAATTGCGTCTCTTATATTATCTGCATTATTTATTATTATATACTGGAGACTTTGAAGACAATCTCCATTGAAAAGTAGGCCTTTTCCTAGTTCCCATAATAAATTCATATTTATAAGCCAGAGTTTCTTTCTACGGACATGGCGGGTGAGTCATTGTTTAGATATGTGGCTGTGTTAGCACTGGCCCCAAGACTAAGATAATATAAGGCACAATTGTTAGAAACCAACAGCAGTACTTGGATGAAGACTTTTTTTCCACATAGAAAAATGGAAGAGGGCCAGGCATCCTTGAAACTTCTACCTTGTATTTCTCTTTTCTGCAAAGGCTACAAATGGGTGCTTGAACAATAGAACAGGTGATGTTTGCTTAAGCTTACTGAAACAGTGGGCCCTTGAGGGGACTTCTTGATTCTCAGAAGCAGCACAAGCCTTCTTCCTGAGGGCAGAAATGGCCTTGCTCAAGGCCACACCCAACCCACTTAGATTGCCTTCACAATGCAAATATTTCTTATCTAGCAGGAACCTGCAAAGAATCTACCTCTAGCAACCTTTTAGCTTCAGCCCTGTGCTATAGCCACATAGAACTAATACCAAAAGACTTCTGTGACAGAACATGGAAGCTGAATATATGTGGTTGATCCAAATGAATGTAAAGGGCTGCTAGAGCTCAGTGCTAGAGCACTTGCTTAGCATGTTCAAGGCCATGGGTTCAATCCCAGCATTAATCTATCAAGAAATACACAAAATGAATGCTAAAAGGTTAGATTGAGAAGGGCCTGAGTGTGGCTTCACATATTTGATTTTTGTTGTCATTGTTTTGAGACAGGGTCTCATTAACTACCACCAATTAACCTTGAACTCATGTATTTTACCCAGGCTGGCCTCAAACTTTCGACAATCTTCCTGCCTTGGCCTCCTGAATGCTGGGGTTATAAGAGTATGTTGTTATGACTGACCTCTGCATTTTTATTTTCAGTCATAGTAGGGACATGAGTATGATAACTGCAAACTACTCTCTCAGTTTTTAAGGTTGGATTAACAGCTAAAGACTGAGTTAGCTGTATCATGGAGAACCCATACAAAGTCTTTTTTCATAACATGATACTCTAATATGTTAAGTCCAGTTAAACAGATCTGGCACACAGGCCTATATATATAAGCTACTTTTCTTATCTTTAATATATTGTGGGGGATGTTACATTGCAAATCGAACTCAGGACTAAGCATGTTCTCTGCCAGGGAGCTAAAATTCCTAACCCTAGTATAGAAATTTTAGAACTGTATGTTTATGGGCTTATATATGAATAAGGTGGAACATATGAAAAGGTTAAGTCCCATTAGAAGAAATGACAAGAATTGGTGTTGGGAAGCTGGCTCAGTGGGTAAGAGTTCAAGCATGAGGAACTGAGTTCATGGCCTGGCTACACACGCCTGTAACCCCAGTGCTGAGGGGGGCAGAGGCAGAAGCATCGCGAGGGCTTCCTTGTCAGCCAAACTGCACACAGCAGCTAGAGAGTCAGGGAGACACGCCAGCTCAAGGAAACAAAGGGGAAGAGTGATAGCATATCTGACATCTTCCTTTGGTCTCCGCACACGTATGTGCGGGGTGCATGCATTTGAACACGCACATGAATACACTGCACACACACCCCCACACACCCAGTAGCAATAAGCAATGATAAGTTAGGAGCTCACCCTTTTTTGGCTAGCATCACAGAAGCACTTGATTCCAGCAAGAATCATCAACAAATAGAAAACGATTTGGTGAAGTTTTGAGGAGGAAAAGACTTGACTAGCAAATCTCCCCAAAGGTTACTTACTAATTATAAAGAGGAAAATTACAGGTTTACAGTGTAGAGGCCTGGTTGCAAGCACTGAGGCAAGTGATCAAAGTTATCAGCCATGTGATGTGAAGCATTGAGAAGGATGCAGCCTCCCTTATTATTGATTTAACCCATAGTTACCAGCCCTCAGTATGACAAAACACAGACAAATCCAGATTGAGGGAAGTCCTACAACCAGTTGGTCCATAGTCTTCCAAACTAGAAAGATATAGAAGAGCAAAGGGAATCTTGAAGATTAAAGAGACATGATAACTAAAAGCAGTGTATGATCCCAGAGTGGATCCTAGCTCAGCAGGGAGAAAAGCACTGTGAATTATAATGGAACCAGCAAAATCTAAAGCCTGGGCATGATGACATGCGCCTACCATTCCAGCTGTGGGGAGGTGGAGGATCCATAGGAGTTGCTGGTTAGCTAGTCTCGCCAAATTGGTGAGTTCTGGGTTCAGTCGCAAACCCTGTCTCAGGGGCTAGAGAGATGGCTTAGCAGTTAAGCCACTAAACCAAGCATGGTGGCCCATGCTTGTAACCCCAGCACTCAAGAAGTGGTGGCAGAAGGATCAAAAACTTAAGGTCAGGACTGGAGAGACAGTTTGGTGGTTAAGGCTCTTGCCCTGCAAAGCCCAAGGACTCAGGTTCAATTCTCCAGTACCCACATAAGCCAGGTGCACAAGGTGGCACCATGTGCCTGGAGTTCCTATGCAGTGGCTAGAGGCCCTGGTGTGCCAATTCTCTCTGTCTGTCTTTCTCTCTCTTTCTCTGCCTCTCTCTCTCTCTTAAATAAACAAACACTTAAAAAAAAAAACCCTGTCTCAAAAAGTAGTGGATAATGTTCCTGAGGATAACACTCAAGGTTGTCTCCTGGTGTCCACATGCACACACAAGCATATGCATTCACAAATACACATATACAAACATGCAAACACACGCACAAAATAGGAGAGAAAAGTGACAGAGAAAATGGTAATGGTCAGTGAATCGGGTTAAAGGGGATAGCAAAATGTTTCAACTATCCTTAAAACTCTTTTGTAAATGTGAATTTCTATTTGGAAGTTAATAAAATGAATCACATGCAGACTTCTTGGGTAAAGACAGTACCTCCAGGTTCAAAAATATACCTTCAGACGTTGGGCCATGTAACAAAGAATTCATGATCTGGCAAGGATGAGCACTTCTCTGGGGTCCTGTTTGCAGGGACAAGAAGGGAGTGAAGGGCTGGAGAGATGGCTTAGCGGTTAAGGCACATGCCTCTGAAGCCTAAGGACTCCAATTTGATTCTCTAGGTCCCATGTAAGCCAGATACACAAGGGGGTGCATGCATCTGGAGTTCTTTTGCAGTGGCTAGAGGACTTGGCATGCCAATTCTCACTCTCCCTATCTCTCTTTCCCTCTCTCTCAAAGAAATAAATAAAATCTTTACAAAAAAGAAGGGAGTGAAGCTCAGAAGTATAAAATGTACTCAGAAATGAAAGGGTTTAGCTGGGGAGATGGCTCCATGGATTAAGTGCTTGCATGTAAGTGTAAGTACCTGAGTTTGGATCCTCACCCACCATGTAAAAGCTGGAAGGTGTGGTAGGCTTCTGTAATCCCAACAGACTTACAGGAAGATGGAAGACAGAGACAAGAGAATTTCCGAGAAGCCCATGGATCACCTAGCCTTGTCAACAGAGCAGCGAACAACCAGAGGCCCTGCCTCTAACAAGGTGGAAGACAAGGACCAACACCAGAGGTTATCCTCTGACCTCCACAGTCATATCACAGCACATGCATGCCCACACTCACACAAGAAAAAAAAATAAATAAAAGGACAGTCCTCCAGTCAGTATAGTAAACTCCAGAACAAAAGGACGGCAAAAGTCGACCAAGTCTGGGAGAAACAATCCTTAGAGGGTAAAAAAAGAAAAGAAAAAAGGCCATCAGAGACAATAGATGTCAGGGAAATTAGAGGCTAAAGTGTGGTGAGACAGGAGAGGGATTGAGAAAGAAGGCTGTGGTCAATGTTGTCAAAAGCTACCAAAAAGCCAAATGAGAGAAGAAATCATGGGGCATTTATTTGAGAACTAAGATATTATTGCAATTAAAGAGCATATATGATTTATTTATCCCTCTCAGCCTTTCAGAAACCTGTGTGTTATGACCCCCTCCACTCTGTAGATGATAAAAGTGAAACTCCTATAAGTGATGAAGCCTATGCAAGGAAGATGACTGGGAACAGTTTAGAGTCTGAAAACACATGGATTAAAGGCGTGGTGGCAAGTCACAAATGGCCTTAGCCAAGCCAAATGCTTAAATTCTAAATATACACAAAGGTCAATCTACATATGTGTCATCTGCCAGGAGAGCAGGGAGAAGGTAAATTCTAGCAATTTTAAATAAATACAGTCAAAAGTGTACAGGTTTCTTCTTTGAGACAGATGGTATTTTGATGCTGTTCTGATTTGTTTTTGCTTTTATGTTAGAAAAAGTATTTTGTTTGTTTATTTGAGAGAGAGAGGGGGAAGGAGGGAGAGAGTAAGAGCCAGATAGAGAATGGGTGCACCAGGGCCTCCAGCCTCTGCAAACAAATGCCAGATGCATGTGCCAAATTGTGCAGCTAGCTTACATGGTTCCTATGGAATCGAACCTGGGTCCATAGGCTTCATAGGCAAGCGCCTTAACAGCTAAGCCATCTCTCTAGCCCTGTCTTAGCTTTTTAAAACAGGATCTCATTATGTATGTAGCCTAGGTTGGCTTTAAACTCTCGATCCTCTTGTGAGGCACAGTTTTTAATGTTTATATTAGATTCATTTGATCTTGCATTTTAACATTTGAACAATACATTCTTTAAAATATGGGCTAAAGACCTAAATGAGTTTCCTTTTTGGAACCCATCTCTTCAAATGGGAAAGTTCATGACCTATTTCAGAGAATTCCTCATAGAATGAAGGGTTAAAGCAGTACCAGCCAATATGTGTGTTGTTTATTTTTGTTGTTGTTTTTTGTTTTGTTTGGTGTTTTCTTAAACAGGGCCTCTCTATGGAGCCAAGGAAGACCTTGAGCTCACTACCTTCTTTGTTGATTCTCCGGCAACTCAGTTATAAAATAGAACTTAGGAAACATCACAGGAAACATAGAGGACTACCTTATGCATTTGCACAGAGTTTTGAGAATTTACATTTATCCCTATGAACTCACATATGTATAAGTGTTCTTACCCTTTGAGCTTATGTTGCCAATTATTTTTTAACTCACAGGCTCAGGGTTGTCCTTCCAAAAATGCAGTTCACATTCTATATTAGTTACATTGTCATTGCTGGGACAAAATAGCTGACCACACTTTATTTAAGGGAGGGAGAATGAATTGGCATGTTAGGGCCTCATCCACTGCAATCAAACTCCAGATGCTTGTGCCACCTAGTGGGCATGTGCAACCTTGCACTTGCCTCACCTTTGTGCCTCTGGCTTATGTGGGATCTGGAGAGTGAAACATGGGTCCTTAGGCTTCACAGGCAAGCGCCTTAACCACTAAGTCATCTCTCCAGCTCTGCATCTCTCCAGCTCTGCCCCTTCCTTTTTTCATAGTCCAAGGTACAAGCATGTGGAATGGTGCCACACACAGTTAAAGTTAACCTAATCAATATAATCCCCTTACAGGCAATTCTAGGCCCTGTCAAACTGACAATATAAACCAGCCCACATTCTATTCTTTTTAAAAATTTTTTTATTTTAACTCACGAATTGGCTTCTCTTTCCTTAGCTAAGCCTGGGTTCCCCACATTTATTTTCCTTCACCTGATCCTGCGACAAAAAGTCCTAACTCATCCTCACATGTTGTTGCAGTCAGGTTCGCATTGCTGGCAGAAATCACCTGACTAAAAGCAGCTTGTGGGAAAAAAAAAAGAGGTTTATTTTGGCTTACAGGCTCGAGGGGGAAGCTCCATGATGGCAGGAAAAACGATGGCACGAGCAGAGGGTGGACATCACCCTCTGGTCAACATAAGGTGGACAACAGCGACCAGAGAGTGTGCCAAACACTGGCAAGGGGAAGCTGGCTATAATGCCTATAAGCCCGCCCCCAACAATGCACCACCTCCAGGAGGCTTTAATTTCCAATTGCCATCAGCTGGGGAGACTAGCATTCAGAACACTTAAGTTTATGGGGGACACCTGAATCAAACCACCACATTCCGCCCCTGGCCCCCATAAACTGATAACCATACATGATGTAAAATGCAATGCATTCATGTAACTTGAAAAGTCCCCATAGTTTTTATCAATTCCAATGATGTTCATATGACCCCATAATCCAAGGTCTTTTAACTGAGCCATAATACCAAAAACAATCCCCAAAAAACCCATAATGGCACAGAATAAACATTAAGACTGCAAAAGATGGCATTGGGCAAAGTAAAGAAATATTCAACCAATACTAGATTTAAATCAACCAGGGCAAACATCAAACTCTGTAACTCCCAAGTCCAACAACTTTAGTCAGTGACAAATGCCCAAGTCTGATAATTCTAACCAGCAACAAGTCTCTGGAGTTCCAATCCCACCCCTCCAGTTAGGCTACTCACAGTCCTGGAAAACTTCATCCAGGGCCGGCAGCTCTCCTCAGCAGCCATCTCATAGTCCCGGCATCACCACTGGGTCTCCACTGCAACCCACGGTCCATCCTCATGGCCCCATGGAATCTCCATGCAGGCATCCAGCAAACCTGCTTCACACTGCCCATGGCCATTTCCAAAACACAAGACCGTGTTACAAACTCAATGACCCTCTCTTTCCTGCATTTGTTATACTCCACAATACCAGGTAGGGTGCCAATTTGTTAATCCAGGGGGGAATAAATCAGACTTTGAAGAACAGGTCACTCCTTGAGCACTCAGTCCCCTTCAAAAGAGTCTGCATTCTTCCTGTTGCCCCATTGCAGGTCATCTGGCCCAATCTCAAAGGTTGTAATCTCTCAACTGCAGCTGAATGGGTAGAGTTCACCCAAAGATTTCATTTTTTTCTGTGCCATATCCCTCTGCTCACACCAGTTCACTTCTACGCAAAGCAACCCTGCACAACTTCTCAGGACACTGGCATAATAGCAAACTTCTCACACAAACTGCTAGCCCAGTCCAAGTAAAGCTCTTTCTCACCCTCATAAGCCAAACCTCACAGTCCATAGTTCTTACTGCATTCAGGGCTTTCAGCTCTGACCAGAATAGTCCATCAAGCTGTACTTACAGCACTTCAAGGCATCTCTTAGGCCAAGATTTCAAATCCTTCCACATTCCTCTTGAAAATCAGCTCCAAAGGCCAAAGCCACACAGTCAGGTGTCTAGCAGCAATCCCACTCCTCAGTACCACTTTTCTGTTGCAGTCAGGTTCACGTTGCTGGCAGAAATCACCTGACTAAAAGCAGCTATAAACATTAAGACTGCAAAAGATGGCATTGGGCAAAGTAAAGAAATATTCAACCAATACTAGATTTAAATCAACCAGGGCAAACATCAAACTCTGTAACTCCCAAGTCCAACAACTCTAGTCAGTGACAAATGCCCAAGTCTGATAATTCTAACCAACAACAAGTCTCTGGAGTTCCAATCCCACCCCTCCAGTTAGGCTACTCACAGTCCTGGAAAACTTCATCCAGGGCCGGCAGCTCTCCTCAGCAGCCATCTCATAGTCCCGGCATCGCCGCTGGGTCTCCACTGCAACCCACGGTCCATCCTCATGGCCCCATGGAATCTCCATGAGGCATCCAGCAAACCTGCTTCACACTGCCCATGGCCATTTCCAAAACACAAGACCGCGTTACAAACTCAATGACCCTCTCTTTCCTGCATTTGTTATACTCCATAATACCAGGTAGAGTGCCAATTTGTTAATCCAGGGGGGAATAAATCAGACTTTGAAGAACAGGTCACTCCTTGAGCACTCAGTCCCCTTCAAAAGAGTCTGCATTCTTCCTGTTGCCCCATTGCAGGTCATCTGGCCCAATCTCAAAGGTTGTAATCTCTCAACTGCAGCTGAATGGGTAGAGTTCACCCAAAGATTTCATTTTTTTCTGTGCCATATCCCTCTGCTCACACCAGTTCACTTCTACGCAAAGCAACCCTGCACAACTTCTCAGGACACTGGCATAAGAGCAAGCTTCTCACACAAACTGCTAGCCCAGTCCAAGTAAAGCTCTTTCTCACCCTCATAAGCCAAACCTCACAGTCCATAGTTCTTACTGCATTCAGGTCTTTCAGCTCTGACCAGAATAGTCCATCAAGCTGTACTTACAGCACTGCAAGGCATCTCTTAGGCCAAGATTTCAAATCCTTCCACATTCCTCTTGAAAATCAGCTCCAAAAGGCCAAAGCCACACAGTCAGGTGTCTAGCAGCAATCCCACTCCTCAGTACCACTTTTCTGTTGCAGTCAGGTTCACGTTGCTGGCAGAAATCACCTGACTAAAAGCAGCTTGTGGGGAAAAAAAACAGGTTTATTTTGGCTTACAGGCTCGAGGGGGAAGCTCCATGATGGCAGGGAAAATGATGGCATGAGCAGAGGGTGGACATCACCCTCTGGCCAACATAAGGTGGACAACAGCAACCAGAGACTGTGCCAAACACTGGCATGGGGAAGCTGGCTATAATACCCATAATGCCGCCCTCAACAATACACCACCTCCAGGAGGCTTTAATTTCCAATTGCCATCAGCTGGGGAGACTAGCATTCAGAACACTTAAGTTTATGGGGGACACCTGAATCAAACCACCACACATGTAATAAGTCTTACTTGGAGATATCACTTATAATAGTATGCATATGCTTATTTCCCTGATGGTATTTTTGTGCTCCTTGAGGACATTTCAAATTATTTTACTAATACAACTGATTTCTATGTTCACCTGTGTCAGTCAACTCTGTAATCTCAGGCAACATATAACCAACAGAAAACCTTTGCTGGTCCTTCCTTCTCATGGCATTTATGTCTTCCCTTGGGGATAGTTCCTACAAGTTTTCCTGTACTTGTTCTTAAATCCTGGAGTCATTTTATGATTAACGTGTGTTATGGTTTGGATATGAAATGTCCTTCACAAACCAGGTGTGGTGGCTCACACCTTTAATCCCAGACCTCAGTACTGGAGAGTATAAGGGAGCAACATCCCATGAGATCAGGGCTAGCCTGGGCTACAGAGTGAGTTTCAGATCAACCTCACCTAGACAAAGACCCTGCCCAAAACAAACCAAAAAAGTCCTGCATAGGCTGATGTGTTTGAACAATTACTCCAGAGCTCGTGGCTCTCTTTTGGGAAGTTTAGGCACTTTTAGGAAGTGGGGCCTAGCTGCAGGAAGTGTTTCACTGTGGGCCAGGCTTTGATGGTTACAGCCAAACCCTGGGTCTGGCCCAATCTTTATGCTCTTGGATTCTGCTGAGATGTAACAATTATTTGCTTCATATTTCTGCCAACACAGAACTATACTTCCACATCTTCCCCACCATGATGGACTGTATCCCCTTAAACTTTGAGCCAATATAAACCTCTCTTCCCTTCAGTTGTTTTAATCATGTAGTAGAAAGTAAATGATACAATATGAAATGACCTTTATTTATCTTCTCTCCTTCCATAAACCCATTTGTTCCATAAAATTTCCCTGATCATAGTGCTAAACCATCACAGTATGACACTTCTACCTATTGATTATGATTTGTAGAAGGTTGAATACTGTCCCCACCTCCCTCAACACCATAAGTGTAGAACCATAAGTATAGAACAAAGCCCTGGAACCAGTGAATGCTATTTAGAAAAAAAAGGATTTCACAAGTGCAATTAAGGATCTTGAGATAAGATAATCCTGCATTACCTCCATGTAAAAAATAAACCAGCAAGGAGAAAGCAGAGAGCAAGCTGTGATGATGGAAGCATGCATTGAAGGTATGCAGCCAGAGCGAAGAAACTCCTGCAGCCAACTGGAACTGGAAGATGCAGAGAAGGGTTCTCCCCTAGAGCCTTTAGACGGAGCATGGTATAGCCAACATCTTAATGTCAGACTACTGGCCTCCAAAACTAGGAGAGCATATAGTTCTATTTATTGCTTGGTGGTTTTTCTTCCTTCCTTCCTCTTTCTTTTTTCCTTCCTTCCTTCCTTCCTCTTTCTTCCTTTCTTTCTTTCTTTCTTTCTTTCTTTCTTTCTTTCTTTCTTTCTTTCTTTCTTTCTTTCCTTCTGTCTCATTCTTTCTTCTTTCTTTGCTTCTGTATTTGTTTTGACTAGTTATGAGACTGGCTGTCATATATTATGGTTGGCCTCAAATCCGCTATGTAGCCATGGATGACCTTGACATTTTCTTCTTCCTACCTCTACCTCCAAAGTGCTGAGAATACAGGTGTGTGCTGCCGTGTTTGGTTTATGTGGTGCTGATGATTAAACTCAGGGCTTCATACATGCTAGGCAAGCACTCTACCAACTGAGCTATCTTTTCAGCCCCATTTCTGTTGTTTTAAGCTCTGAAGATGGCAATCATTTGTTACAACGGCCTCAAGAGCAGAACACATGATGAAAGCCAGCTTTTGGTTTACAAACTCTGATATATAGCACTGAAAACCTCAGAGAGCTCATCTCAAACTATCCCATTTTAACCAGTTCAAATCTACTAGCTTTATACACATTAGTCTAAAAGTGGTAGCAAACTGGCATGTAAAGAGGTTAGAATGTAGAAATGGGACACCCCATCTCATTGAAATGGCCACTAAGATATCCCAATAAAAGTAAGATGTATTACCTTCTGGAACTAGCTTACAGTAACATGGGTGATGTTAATTAGGTTTTTGATGGCAAGCATAAACAGTCTCTTCCTTGCCTTGCCTTCCTTATGGTTACATTGTAGATCAGAGATCTATAAGCTCCTTCATAATTTCACCTCTGATATCTCCAGATTCCCTAAAGGTAATTTTCAAACTCCTTAACCACGTTCAGTGGCTCTTCACAATTACAGTTCACTGATCAATCCAATATCAATCAAAAATAGAAGCTTGGGAATTGCTTTTGGAAAACAAATGGGTGCTACTTCAGCTGCATATGACACAAGTCAGCCTGTCAAGGTTAGCCCAACACTAGGCCCAAGACTCTTTGTATGACTAGCAACTAGGAAAGAGTCAGGCACACAGTAGGTACTTGATGAATGTTTATCAAGAGAAGAATGACTCTAGGCTGGGGAGATAGCTCACTAAGTAAAGTGCTTGTCTTGTAAGAATGAGGACCTAAGTTTGAGCCCCAGTACCCAGGAGATTGCCAGGTGTGGTGCACATGCCTGTCATCTGGAGATCAATGGATCTCTGGAACTTGCTGGCCAGCCAGTCTTGTCTAATTCATGAGCTCCAGGCCAATGAGAAACCCTATCTCAAAAAGAAGAGGACTTAGTACCTGAGAAATGATACCCAAACTTGTCCTCTGGTCTCCACATACATGTGCACATACATGCATGTGCACTACACACACACACACGTATCCACACACATACAAACACACACACACACACATATGTATGCATACCACATAAATATGCACGTGAAAACAAAAAAATGATTCCACCCTCCAAGCAAACCATTATTTTAGATAGAAATAATTCCGTGGCAATGAACATCTATATGTATACATATTAATCTCGTGAAACACATTCCTAAATTGAGAAAACACTATCAGAAAGTCTCTGTGTCAGCTAAGCTATCAGCCACTTACAAAGCTGAATGTGGTAATGAGGAATAGCACAATTTCCTGTGGTTTGACAATAATGTGACAGGAATAGTTCCCACTGCTTTGAATAGATCATAGAACATAATTTGTTCCTCTTTGTTGATACTTCAAGCTGTGGAATCCTACTAAACAAATGTGACCCAGCCCTTAGCCAGCCAAGTGCTATGCCGGGATACAGCCTTGTGCACTCATGATTCTGTAAAATTCTCTTAAGGGATTTCAAAATCTGAGAGATTTTCTGTTTGTATCATCTATCTATCTATCTATCTATCTATCTATCTATCTATCTATCTATCTATCTAAATCTATCATTCATCTATCATCTGTCTCTATTTCTCTCTATGTATATCTCTATTCCTATCTCTCCTTCCCTCTCTTGACAGCCTCTTGCTATGTAGCTCTGGCTGGCCTGGAACTTTCTATGTAGACCTCAAACTTGTGGTGATCCTCCCCACTCTGCCTCCTTAGTGCCTGGACTTCAGGCATGTGCCACCGTGCTTAGCATTGAGCAACCATTTTTGTGCCCAACAATCTTAAAGTTGAGGTTGGAGAAGGAAAGTGTACAGAGAAAGGAGTCAGCGATAAGAATTTCTCTGGAAATTCAACATCTAAATATCTAAATCACAAAATTCTAACAATTTTATGTGTCAAAAGGCTATCTTGGGGCTAGATAAAAGGCATATTTTGAAAAGTGCTTGCTTTTCAAGCATGAAGACCTGGGTTGGACCCCAAGTGCCCACATGAAAATTCTGGACACAGTGGCACGCATATGTAATCCCAATGTTTGAGAGGCAAAGGCAACAGGATCCCTGGAGCTCTCTAGCTAATCAAGCCTAGTTGGTGAGCTCCAGAGCAATGAGAGAGCTTATCTCAAAGTGATGGTCAACATTCCTGACCATGACACCTAAGGTTGTACTCTGACCTCCAAACACATGAGCCCACACACAAACATATACACACACACACAACACATATTCATCCAGTCCATTTTTAGATAGTAGACATTTATTTTATTTTATTTATTTGAGAAAGAGAGAGATAGAGAGAGAGCAAGAGAGAGAGAATGGGAGATTCAGGGCCTCCAGTCACTGCAAACAAACTCCAGGTGCATGTGCCACCTTGTGCATCTGGCTAACGTGGGTCCTGGGGAATCAAACCTGGGTCCTTAGGCTTCACAGGCAAATGCCTTAACTGCTAAGCCATCTCTCCGACCCAGTAGACAAAGGATACTCAAAATATAATAAGTAGGAGTTATACCCAGGCTTTCTATACTCTCTAAAGTATTGGATTTCAACACAAAGAATCAGCAGGATTCCATCAAAGTTCATGTGCCATTGAACTTGCAGAGAGATTTGAATGTAACCATCATATATAACTTTTGAAAAAGGTCCAAACTATAGCAAAAAGGTCCTAAAGTTCATTTATAAATTCTAAGCCCTGAGGGTCATCAAATGCCTTAACAATTGAAAGTATCCATGTAGGGCTGGAGAGATGGCTTAGCAGTTAAGGTGCTGGCCTGTGAAGCCAAAAGACCCAGGTTAGATTCCCCAGGACCCACATAAGGTAGCACATGTGTCTGGAGTTTGTTTAAAGCGGCTGAAGGCCCTGGTGTGCCCATTCTTTCTCTACCGCTCTATCTCCCTCTTTCCACCCCTCTCTCAAATAAATAAAATAAAAATTAGATGTAAAATTACTTTTTTGAATAAGGGCACGTCTAGAAGCTGTAGACTGTTACTGGAAATTTTTCAGTACCTGGGATGGGATACCTTCCAATGAGTTGTTGGCCAAGGAGGTCCCAGTAGCCTCCAAAACATTAAAGGCTTTTGCCAAAGCCCTTGGTTTCCCTTGAGAAACAGATAGTAAGACCCTATTGCTGAAGACATCTCTTGCCTGAGAGGCAAGGTCACTGAAAAAGCAAGCTGGTGCTGAGCAGAAAACCTTCTCCCTATAGACCAGCCAACTGAAAGCTGGAAAAAGCTGCACTGCACGCAGCGTATGGGAGACAGAAGCCATCAACAGTGAAAACAGTGGACGCTGAACATTCAAGCTTGGCCAGACAGGCCCAATGACTGAACGGGTGCAATAGTGGCATGTCTACTCTTGGGGTAACCAACTGCTCCATAATTGGACTGAAGGCCCTCTCTATGGGAGGGAATACATACCTGGTACTGAAAAAACCTAAGTAAAAGTCTATGGTAGGTGAGGTCATTAGCCTTAGGGGTATAAAGCATGCTCTTGTCTGACTAAATGTATATATTATACCCACCAAGCTGCCCTGAAAGCACTACACTTAATGTTCATATTCACATATTAATCTACTCTCACTTCTGGTTAGAGAAGCTTCTCTTTTCAGATGGCGATGACCACTGGGATGACCCAAAAGGCAACATAGTGCTGAGAAGAAGGGATGGAGGAGTGCCCAGCACTGAAACACCTCTGTCACACCCTCCAATGGCTCAGGGCCCATTGCAGAAGAGGGGGCGGA
This sequence comes from Orientallactaga sibirica, assembly GCA_036365145.1. NCBI lineage: Eukaryota > Metazoa > Chordata > Mammalia > Rodentia > Dipodidae > Orientallactaga > Orientallactaga sibirica. The sequence goes on from JAEOAD010000982.1 coordinate 3,227,365, forward strand.
TAGAATGGAAGAGCCAAAGGAAGGGTATGACCTCCTACAATGCAACTGCCCAGACAGAAATTGGCCTCGATATCCATGACCTTGCAGGGCCTAGCAATACCTCCGCAAGACCCTCAAAATAGAAGAAAAAGATGATGTCATCAAATTAAAAGAGAGACTAATGGAGAGAGGGAAGGGATATGATGGAGACTGGAGTTCTAAAGTGGAATGGGGGGGGAAGGAAATATCAGGTGGGTTTTTTTTTGTATGTAAGTATAAAAGTCAATAAAAAACAATATTTTAAAAAAGAAAGTATTCATGTCATAGCATTTGCTACTCAGAGGGAAAGTGTGTCTTCTACTAATAGAGGACAAACAGGGCAGGGACTGAGGTTTCTTATTAATGACTGTATACCTGTGGCAAATAAAATGCCTGGCATGTACTAGACAATCAATACATGTTGGTTCAATGATGAAAACATGCCATTGGCTATAGGTATTAATTCAAACCAGCATAACTAAGGGCAGTGATGACAAGCCAGTGTTCAAAACTTTCTCAATGTATTTTTAAGATATTTTAAGAAATTTAAGATAACTCAGTCAATAAACTGTTTGCCCAGCATGCATAAGAACCTGAGTTCAATTCCCAGATCCCAGGTTTAAAAAAAAATAAGCCAAGCTTGGTGGTACAATGCCTGTAATCTCAGTGCTGGGGAGGAAAAGACAAGCACATCCTCAGAGTTTTCTGGCGGCCAGTCTAGCCTATTTAGCAAGCTCCAGGCCAGTGAGAGATGCTGTTTCAATAAAAAGTTGACAACATTCTAGAGGAATGACACTTGAGGCTGTCATTTGGACTCCACATTTATATGCACATGTTACACACATACACACACACACATCAGATATTTTAAGGGGTGAGGCTTGGTAATGGACTCTTCCAATCCTATCACTGGGTATATTGTGGCAGAAGGGTCACAAGTTTTTGGCTTGTCTGAGCTACATAGTGAGACCCTGTCTCAAAGAAACAAACAAAAAGACAAAAAAAAAGAATCCAAAATAAATACACAAACAAACAACAACCAAACCAACGTAATCGATGGCCAGTACTCTAGAAGAGCCCCTGGATCTCTTTGGGCTCACCTCAGATGAGCAAATTTAAGTGAAAAAAAAAAAAGAAATGAAAGCACTTCAAGCTGTATGTTACACAATTATAACCAACAGTTAAGTATAATGCTGGAAGATATAGAAGAAACTATAATCTTCATAGAAATGGGCAAGGAGGGCTGGGAAGATGGTTTCGTGGATAAAATCTTTGCTGCACAAGCATTAGTCCTCAAGTTTGGAACTCCAGGTCCCACATAAAAAGCCAGCCAAGCACAGTCTGGAGAGATGGTTAATGTGCTTGCCTGAAAAGCCTAACAGCCCAGGTTCAGTTTCCCCAGTATCCATGTAAGCTAGATGCACAAATTGGCACATGGGTCTAGAATTTGTTTGCAGTGGCTAGAAGCCCTGGTCTGCCCATTCTCTCTATCATCTGTCTATCTATCTATCATCTATTTATCTGTCTATAATCTGTCTATTATCTATCTGCCTCTTTCTCTCTCACACACACACATTCTCAAATAAATAAATAAAATATTTTTTAAAAGCCAGCCACACTGGCAGGCATCTATAATCCCAGCCATGCCAATGGGCTAGAAAAGAGGTAGACAGGAGAATTTGCAAAAAGCTCACAGGCCATCTGGCCGACTGAAAACAGCAATGAACAACATGGGACTCTGCCTCAAAGGAGGTGAAAGGAGAGGACTCACCAGAAAGTTGCCTCGTGACTTCCACACACTCGCCGTGGCATGTCTGCACCCTCACTCACACATGCACATCTATGAACACATAAAAATAAATAATTTTTAAAGCTCTGGTATGTTTCCATTGTCATACATGGACATGGAAGAGTATACAATTGTGCACCCAATGAACATAGCATGCTTAATTCTGCCCACAACAGTCTCAGAAGTCAAGGGTTGTGATGATCTTAGCAAAATAATGTGCCTAAAGGGATAAAAGGCCTTACAAGTGTTCAAGGACAATATAAATCTATATATGAATACAGGTCTTACAAGTACTTTTGTTAAAAAAAATTATTTATTTATTTATTTGCAATCAGAGATACTGAGAAAAAAGACAGACAGATAGAGCACACCAGGACCTGAAGCAGCTGCAAACAAACTCTAGATGCATGTGCCACTTTTGTGCATCTGGCTCTATATGGGTAGTGGGGAATCAAACTGAGGTTGTTAGGCTTTGCAGGCAAAGTGCCTTAACTGCTGAGACATCTCTCCAGCCTCCTTAGAAGTATTTTCTTCTCAGCTTACCTCTTTTGACATCTGGGCCTTAAGTTTAACACTGTCTTGCTAAGTGCAAATAAAATATAGTTGAATTCCACAATGGTATGCTTAATTCTTAGATTGCAGTGTAAGCCACTTTTGATAATATAATTTCTTATAAAAAAAGAAGAAAGTGTAATCTTAAGATGATCTCATTTGGGAGATATAAGGAAGATGCTTTTCTTTGCTAGGCCGGTGAAGGCTACGAGGGTAAAGGAAGCATTCAGTGCTTTTCACTTTATTGAATAATGTTTTAAATTTATATTCTCTTTTTCTTTTTCTTTTTTGTTTGGTTTTTCAAGGTAGGGTCTCACTCTGGTCCAGGCTGACCTGGAATTAGCTATGTAGTCTCAGGGTGGCCTCGAACTCTCGGTGATCCTCCTACCTCTGCCTCCCGAGTGCTGGGATTAAAGGCATGCGCCACCACGCCCGGCTTTTAAATTTATATTCTCGAGCTAAGAAAGACTCAATAGCTTTTTAAAAAATGGCTGCAATATGGTTTCCAAAATTCAATTTTTTTTTCTAGCAAGCATGAAATGAAATTGGCCCATGTTTTTAGAAATATTTTAAAAATGTACTTTTGGGTGTTGAAGAATTAAATATTTCTTTGGGGAAATAAACAGATCTTCCCCATGCAGCTAAAGGAATCAAAATCTAGCTCTGATATAAGTTCTTCAGAGGCCTGGTAGAGCTCCAAGGTTCTGCACACAAGACTGCATACCTGCCCACACAGCCTCCACCCCCATACATGCTCAGTCTTTGTACACACAGCCAAAAACCTGGGTTGTGCTTCTGAGAGAAAAAAAAAATCACTTTAAAATTCCATCCACTAGAAGACTGGAATACATAGCTATGAGTTGCAAAATCGGTGACATTTGAAAATGAAGATGGCTATGCCCCAAGGGTCTCTTGGTGGACCTTTTATTTTCTCCAGTTTTGTTTTATTAATCTTTTTCTTTAAAAAAATATTTATTTATTAGAGACAGAGAGAGGGGTTGGGGGGAGAGAGTGACAATGGCCATGCCAGGTCCTCTAGCCACTGTAAATGAACTCCAGATGCATGCACTACCATGTGCATCTGGCTTACATGGGACCTGGAGAATAGAACCTGAATCCTTAGTCTTCACAGGCATGTGCCTTAACCGCTAAGCCATCTCTCCAGCCCTGTTTTATTCATCTTAATCTATTGCTTCCTCGCCCCATCCATCTTATTTATTTTTTTGAGGTAGAGTCTCACTCTAGACCAGGTAAACCTGAAATTCATTATGTAGTCTCAGGGTGGCCTTGAACTCATGGCAGTCCTCCTACTTCTGCTTCTCAAGTACTGGGATTAAAGACATGCACCACCACATCCAGCTCTTTTTTTAAAAAAAAAGTCTTTCTAGGTAGCCCAGGCTGGCCTCATTTACTAGGTACTGCCATTACAAGCATGCACCATCAGGTTCATTTTACCTACATGTCTTAAGCTCCTTTGTCATGTTTCTTCCTGGTGGGAGGAGACAAAGATCTGATGTGGAGGGTCTCCACTTGGAACATTCACTCATTGTAATGATAAACTTACTGTCTCTTTTGTATCTCTGAAAATTACTGGTAACTCCCAGCACTCTGACAGTAGGAGCATAGGGCTCAAAGAGAAGCATAAATTCCTATTATTCCCATACCAATTCATAAATATGACCCCAGTCCTTCTCAATCAAACAAAAAATAATAATAATAATTAATAATCTTAAGTAGCAAATTTCCCTGTCCTATCTCCTGTACAACAGGTAACTCCAACTCCATCAGCATGTGAGGTGGGCAGTGTTGTAGTCAGGTTCACATTGTTGGCAGAAAACACCTGACCATGAGCAGCTTGTGGGGAAAAAAGGATTTATTTTGGCTTACAAACTCGAGGGGAAGCTCCATGATGGCAGGGGAAAATGATGGCATGAGCAGAGGGGAGGGTGGACATCACCTCCTGGCCAACGTCACATGGACAACAGCAACAGGAGAGTATGCCAAACACTGGCAAGAGGAAGTTGGCTATAACACCCCTAAGCCCGCCCCCAACAATACACTGCCTCCAGAACTCATTAATTCCTAAATTGCCACCAGCTGCGGACCTCGCATTCCGAACACCTAAGTTTATGTGTTCAAACCACCACAGGCAGCAACTTCTCACTTTGGCTTATCTCTCACACCAATGAACCAACATTCAGTCTTGTCTGGATTTTTATTATTTTATTTTATTTTATTCTATTCTATTTTATTTTATTTCAGGGTCTTCTATATCTCAGGCTGGCTTTAAACTAGCTGAGGATGACTTTGAACTCCTGACCCACCTCTCTCTCCTCAGTGTTGGGAATGCAAGGTGTGTCCCATTCACCTCAGTTTAGTGGTGCTGGGAATCGAACCCAGGGATCCCTGGATGTTAGGCAAGCACTCTGCCTCTACCAGTTGATTCTATTACTAGCCCTAGATTTCTGATTGTACTTTTTCTCCCCCCCCACATGATTTAGCTTTGTTTTTCCAGGACAGAAAGGGAACCTCTTCCATCTCCTGATCACCTGAATCATTCCTTCCCCTTCATGCTCGGTTTTTAAACTAAGGAACCTGCGAATTATGTTATTTTCTTAAAATCTTTAATCTTTACATTGTTTGGGAAAAAAAGCGCACATAGCAAAAACTTCCGTTAGTCTGGTTTCTCTGGCATTTTCATAGGGCCTGTATCCAATCTGGTAGGTCAGAGAAGAAATTGCAAGGCTAGAGGGCTACTTAGATGGCCCATGTTCATTTGCCCTGTCTCCTTTCTATGGTCACTGGGCCAGCGGTGGCCATGCAGATCTGCAGTACTCAGACATCCTGTCCCTGCCAGGCAGATAAAGGTGCCTACTGGTGGTCTCCCCCATTGTCTAAACCACAGGTCTGTGGTTTCCTGTGCATTTCTCAAAGGAAATGTTGAATAAAGGAAATCAACCAGTTTAGTAATGATCAACAATTTCCCCTCCCTTCCCTGTCTAACCTGGTATTTTCATAAGCCAGTTGCTACGGGGAAAAAGTTCCCTTTGGACATTTGCCTTACACATTTTAACTTTGCAGAGGTATGGGATGAACTGCCCTTCCTAAATATTGTTGTGTTTCGATTAATAAAATAGATGTTTAAAAATTAAAAAAAAACAATATCTTGCACCCTTCCTTAAAGAAGTGAAAAGCTATAAGGGTCTTCCTTTACCCTTATACAATTGTTGGCTTGTCTCCCTCCCTCCTGCATGTCTTGGCCTGGCTGAAACAAGGGATTTGCTTGCACCCACCAATTAAAATGTGGAGTTCAGATGATTGAGGAATTGTGGAGTCCAGAAAAGACTTGCGGATCAGCCAATTGATTTCTGCTGGCTTTAAACTTAAGCCCAAATTTCACCTATCCTACTGTGTCCTTTCATCCAAATGTTAGTTCTTACAATTTTCTGAATCACTAACTCCTTTTTTTTCGAGGTAGAGTCTCACTCTAGCCCAGGCGGACCTGGAATTCAGTATGCAGTCTCAGGATGGCCTTGAACTCACGGCAACCCTCTACCTCCCAAGTGCTGGGATTAAAGGTGTGCGCCACCACTCCAGGCTGATTCACTAACTTCTAATCAGTCATCAATGTTAAATGTCTATCATTTTATATAAGCTTGTTTTAAATCTTGAATTCAAATTGGAAACTAGCTGTTCGGATAAGGCAAGAGAAGTCCTGAATTCCGTTCTAAAGCACTTATTAAAATCTTTACTCATTTAACCTAACAGGACTGCTTAAATTCTATTTGCTTAATGCTGGTAATTGGCTAACTAATTTCATTTTGATGCTTAACATAAATATGCCCTGATTCACCACCTTTAGTTTTCTTGACAGATGTGAATTAAAATTCACTGTTGGCTTATCAAATCCCTTAAAGTTTCAAATTGCAAGTAGACTGCCCAGGCTAGTTATCCTCCTGCCTCAGTCCTCCTTCCACGAATGGAGACTACAGGAGTGTCACCACATTCAGCTTGCAAATATATGTATTTTTTTTAATTTTTATTTTTTTTATTGACTCTTATACTTACATACAAAAAAACCCACCTGATATTTCCCTCCCCGCCCCCATTCCACTTTAGAACTCCAGTCTCCACCATATCCCCTCCCTCTCTCCATTAGGCAAATATATTTTTATTAAGGCTTTCATGTAACTCTTAAGAATCTAATCAGCCTACAATGATCTCCCAATTACTTGCTAGAGTCGAGCTTATTTCACATACCTGGTAAAAGCCTGTGCTATGCTGTGAGGCAGCTTGTTACTTGTAGGTTCCAGTCGGACCAAGAGGCAGGCAAGCCCCTTTGCAAAATCATCCGTTATATGATTTCTTCCAAACACCAAATAGACACACCAACCAGCCAGGTTTTAAAACTTTTTATTTGCATATTAAAAAAATTGTGCATTCCAATAATTAAAATCATTTGAACAAAAAAAATGGCACTCTGATTAAACTGCATTTTACAGCCCGCAGGATACCTTGGACCATCTTGGATTTTACTCTACATTTCACCACCTCCCACCCAGTTTCTTCCTTCACCAATATGCACGTTCTTTTCCTTCCCAGCCAGCCAGCCAGGCAGATGGGAGAGGCAGGCACGGCCTTGTCAGTAGTTCTGGATTCTTTGATGGGAAAGGGGCAGCACAGTCATTTAAACTTGATCCAACCACTTTGCATCTAACAAAGTTAAACAGCTAAAAGAAGTAAAATAAGAAGGCAATGCTTGTGGAATGTACAGTGCATATTGGCGGCGCTCGACTCATTACGATTCGCCTGCTTGCTTCTCCTGTTCGATGGCTGCAATGGGAGGGGGGGAGAACAAAAAGAAAAAAATAGAGGTTTAGAGCATGCAGCAGAACGGAGAATAAGAAGACAATATTTTCATTTTAAATGTTTTCGTATCATAAAAATTCCCCAAATGTAAATAGGTAATCCACAGTGAAATAAAATATTCATCTTCAATAGAAGTATATGGAATAAATGCATTTGCATATGAGTATAGCACATTAAATATTCCATTATCAAATCACTGTTGAAGTCCCGTGTTTGTTGGCTGCAAAACAGTTTTTAATTAACCTTTGCAAACCACATTCATCACCGTCAAACTGTCGGCTCCTCCCCCGCAACTCCCCCCCATCTCCCCGCCGCCCCTCCCTTCCTCCACCCGCTCCCGCCCAGCCCGTTGGGAAGATGGGTGGTGGGACGCAGCTTACTTTCTTTTGAAGGCAGAGGGTTTTTCTCTTGCGTTTCTGTCTTCTTCAATTTCGACTTATCGAATTTCTCGATCTCAGCCATATCGGGTTTGTCAGACATGGTTGCGGAGGGTGCTGCATGTACAAAGCCAAGAGGAAGACTGAGAAAGAGACACCCACCCTCGCCTCTCCCGGCTCCGAAGGGCGCTTCTCTCTTTTTCAAGGTTCCAGCCTGAAATCCAACCTCCTCCCTTGTCCTCCCCTACATTCTGGGCTCAAGACCTTACTCTTTCTACAAGAATAAAAGAAAGGGGGTAAGACCCCTCCTCAATATTTCCAAGGTGAGGAAAATCAAAGACGGGGGGTGTCTCTCAAGATTGTCTCCTTATAAATAAAATTGATCCTTAAGGAGCTGAATCGAACGAGATTAAAGGAACTAAAAACAAAACGAGGAAAAACTCTTTAAAAAGCAGCCAAGGTCGCAAAATGTATCTGCATTTTCTAGACGTGCTCCCACCCCAAAAGATGCACAAAGGCAGGCGGCTGCGGCCAGTCCGCAACCTGGGACCACCGCCCTACCCGCTTCCTCTTCTCTCGCTAGCTCAACAATGCAGCCGGCGGAACACAAAGCTGCCTCCCCACACCCCACAAACCAACTCTGATCTGCATGCAGGGGCAACTCGGCCGCCTTTGCACACATTCCTGTGCAAGGACTTCACAATTTTCACGCTTCAGTCCAGCCACATTAAGCCTGCACAGATAAGAGCCCCCGAAGCCATTAGCTGGCATGGGCGAATTTCTGAGCTACTGAACCCTGGGCTCCGGTGAGGACGCGTTTGAACAAAGGATCTTTCTGTTTCTGATTAATTACAGTCTCCAGGCAACTGGAGAATGCCTCTTAGGGAAAATATGGGGGGAAAGGCCCCTCGAAGCTCTACCGCAACACGACAGATTTTGTGTGTTTTAAAGATCAAGTTCCCTGTCCGATTACACAGCATTTGGAAGAGTTTAGCATCCCCAAAGTCTCCATCGCCACCTTGCCAGGGAAGACCGCTTGGGTTCGGCTTTAGGGATAGCTAGCTGGGATACAGATGATGAGGGGCGAGCGCCAGCGCTCAGCGGGAAGGGGAGCGAGGATAGGAGGAAGGGGCCCCGGGGCTCACCCGAGCGAGGTGCGTGCGCGAGAAGAGTCTGGTCTCCGCAGTGGCCGCCGCCGAATGTTGGGAGGGCCTCGGCAAGCGCAGTTATATGGGCGCTCCTATGTAAATGAGGTGATGTCACCCGCAGTCCCGCTTAACTCCTTCGCGCCACTTCTCCGGAAAGGCGTTTTGAGGCCTTACAAGCGCTGGGGGAGACATCCCTCCATATTCACCGGCTCCCCAACCACAGTGATGATGGAAAAATAAAATGAACAAACACCTTAAAAATGCTTTTCCCCTTGGATGTTTATTTTATTATAATGAACTTTTGCAACAGCAGCCCAAACCTGCCCTTTCGAATCCATGCGTAACACCTAAGGGCCCAGTGGTACCTAAGGGGATCTGGATTCCTTTACTGCGAAACTGGCTTTGTCTGCTGCACATATCCCCAAGGTAGGGCGCGGTTGTCCCCTATCCACCGGCCTAGACACCGGAGGTTGATTCCTGTGACTCAGCCACACCCGGCCCTCTTTGTCTTTCGCACTTGTCTTCCTCTCGATTTGTGAGGGAAGTAAAAATCCTTAAGCGATTTTTAAAGAATAAGTTTCATCACGATAGCATCTGTATTTTTCCTTGCTATAATTTTTATGAGCGTGCAAGTCAAGTAACTAATACTTGCTAGGTGAAAGGTAATTTGGAGTTTTTAGCGTACAGTGTCTCCCCCTTAAAAATAAATAAGTCAAGTTCAGCTATTGACTTGCTGCCTGACAATGAAGAGGTTCTTCACTTTCCTATTTCTTACTTTCTTGAATTCTAAGTGACTGCTAATGATGCCCATGTTGATTTCCAAAGATTGCAATCTCATTATCTTGAATAGCCGAAGATTAAAATCAAAAACTGAACTCAGTTTTGAAGGGCACATTTTCAACAGTGCATCTGGAGATCTGCAAGGTTCAGGTAGGAAAGAGGAATTTTAAAAATGGCACCTGAGTCTGTGAGCACCATGAACCCACTTGCCACTATGAAAGGAGAAAGACCTGTCAATTGTTATTTTTTTAGAGGCCTCGTTGTGATTATTTCTGAGATGCGAAGCACTATGTAAAATATTCCTTCACTTTTTCTGTCCTGGAGAAATGTTTCCAGAAACCCTTTGCTAATTTTTTTTTTTGTAATGATAGAGGCTTTGTCTCACTGGGGATCAAGTATTCTACGGACCCTTAAATGCTACTACTGGAGCAGCTAGGACTTCCTCATTTCTTTATGGACTTGACTTCCCTTTTCCAGGGGAGGAAGAAGGTGGGGGGAGGCAGGAGCAGGTGACTAGTCTGGTTCCCCAGTTAATGCCCTCGGAATGGAGCCCTGGACTTGTTTAAGCATGCACCAAATGTCACTTCTCTGATAACACATCCCCTCCGCATGTTGACTTGCATTGTTGAAACACAGGAAGGATCTCATAGGGTGCAATTTTTAGCCTCTTCTGCTGGCAGCTGCAACTAAACGGACACCATTCCTGTGGGTCATTCGATTCTATTTGCCCTCACCCAGCTGCTGTGAAAAATCCTCTTTCCTCTCCTGGTCACCTGACGACTGCCATCTCCTTGCTGCTTTTATTGTCTTAGGAAAGGTTAGCCTCTACAGAAGCTATATTGCCAAAGGAGACGGAAGAGGGAGATCTGTAAACATCTGTAGTTTTCTATTTTGGCAACAGGCAGGCTTGGTAGTTATTCATGCAAAGAGAGCAGGTGGGTAGTTAAAGAGGGCGGAAACTTGCCAAAGTGCTGTCATTGGCCTTGACTTACCAACTGGATGGGAAAATGGAAAGGGAAGTGTGATGCAGTTAAAAGGAAATGCAAATGAAAAGAATAGTCTTAAAAATCGTGGGCCTGGGAGATGGCTCAGCCAATGAACAGCTTGTTGTGCAGTATGAAGACCTGAATTTGGTCCAGACTTTCTTATAAAAGCAGGAGTGTGGTGGTGTGAGCCTGGAATTCCAGCTCTTGGGAGGCAGAGACTGGAGGATCACTGGCTCACTAGTCTTGTCAAGTTGGTGAGCACCAGGTTCAGTGAGAAACCCTATCTCAAAAACAAAAAAGACACTAGACATAGACCTCTGGCCTCCACACAATTGTGCGTGCACACAAACGTATACATATACGTGTAGGTTCCCACACAGATGCAAACACAAAGACACGTGCAACAACAAAAAGGGCGTGGTCCTGGTCATGTTAGTTAATGTCTCTCTTGTCATCTGTAAAGTGGGCCAACTTTGATACACACCCATCAGAGTTGGGAGAAGATTAAGTGCTTGGGCCTGTTGCATGACTCTTTGTCCTGCTATTATTTAGAATGAAGAGGAGACAAGCCAATAAAATAATAAACGTTTTAATGTTTGCAGTTAAAAAAAGTAGTACAAGTTTTGGATATTACTTCTCTTAGAAAATAAAAAGTTCATCTATGTTGTTGTATATTATTTCTATATAATTGAACATATGGATACTAGTATATGTTATTTTGCTGATAAGTTGCCAATAAAGTGAGAGTTTTTGTAGTTTTATGGAAAATAAAAAACACTTCCCATCTGGAGATGTAGCTCAGTTGCTAGAGTGCGTGCGTACCATGCACAAAACCCTACGTTTGCTCTCCATCGCCACATAAACTGGGTGTGGTGGTACACTCTTATAACCACAGCACTTGGGAACTTGGAAGGTAGTGATAGGAGGATCAGGAGATCAAGGGCAGGTTCACCTATGTAGGGGATTTAAAGCCAGCTTGTGCTACCTGAGACTTTGTCTCGCAATAAAAAATAAAATAAAATAAAATAAAATAAAATAAAATAAAATAAAATAAAATAAAATAAAATAAAATAAAATAAAATAAAATAAGGTTGCTTTGGTTGGGTCTGGCACGGAACTAGGAACTTTTGCTTCATTTTCTTCTTTAAAGGCCACCATCTCTCCACAAGGAGAAGTTTGCATATGGGGGCTCGAGGCTACTTTTTGTCACTTATACTCAAGTCCACATAAATTCTTTGACTTATCACTTCAAGACTGTGCCTGGGATCCACCAGAAAGAAGTTGAGAGGGACAGGCTCGCATGATACCTGGTAGATCGTATTTGCTCGATAACTCGCAATTGCACTGTGACTATCCAACTGACTGTTTAAAATAAAGAAGCTATTTGAATCCAGGTCCTGAACTTGTGACTCTATCCACTGTATTTTCACCTTCAGAGAGTTGAACCTACTTGGTATTAATGTTCCAGATGTCAGGGATAATTACTGCTTCCGGGAAGGTAGCATTTACAAGCGGATTAGCATATGCTGCACACAATAGCCATTACGGTAGGAATTTTCACACCCAATTGAAAAGACAAAGCCATGGCTAGGCAAAAGAATGGCTTAGTAAAGACTCCTGGTCACTCCACCTGCAGTACACCCTCTGACCTTTGACCTTGGGACTTTGCATTGAATGGTGAGCAAAGAATCCATATGGCAACTGTCTTGCCTCCCTCAGCTTACAGGCCATGATGACCTGTTAGAAATGTGCCAACAAGGTGGCCTCTGTCCAAGCCTGTGCCCCATAGAACCAGGAAGAGGTGTGAGGGGACATTGTGTTTTGTTTTGCTTTCCAGGGTGGGCCCTGGCCAGAGTTGTGGCTATTTCCAATGATGAGGAAACAGCTACTGAAACCTAGACTCATGAAAGTGGGTTCTATTATTTTTGAACCTATTTAATTTTGTTCAGAGAACTTAGCAAAAGAGGTCAATAAGGAGGGGGGCAGAAGGACAGGGACAGTAGCGAGGCTCCCAGCTAGCAGTTTTTTGCTTTGTCTGGGTTCAAGACCGCCTACCACCTGCCCCACCTGTTCCCCAGAGAGCCCTACAATTTCCATCTGTCATCTGTCTTTCATACTGTCCCTTGCAGCTGAACCCCCCTTCCACCCATGGGAATCTAAATCCTTAAAGAACAGCCCCAGGTCTCTTGGTGACAGAGAGAAGAAAGGAGAAAGGAAGGAAAGAGATCTCCAGTCCTCTTTAGCTTGATTTTGTTCTCTTACTGAAACCCTTTGATATACGGTCCAATTCAATTCCCATCCTATGCAGTGGAAACGAATCTCATTTTACTACTATGAAAGACACCGAGGCTCCTAGAATTTAAGGGACTTTCTCGAGATCAAACATCCTGTTCTAAGTCTTCATCCTTCCCTTGAGGCCCACTCTGCCTTGGGGTTCACTGAAAGAGATCCCTCTCCTGGATTCTCACACATGGCAGCTCCAAGTTGTTGCTCAGTACAATGGAACAAAGGGCTCCCCCTGCCACTGTTAGAAGAATGAGTAGAGGAAACTGAGGAGGCTCGGGAGACCATGAAGACCCTTGCAAATGTGGAGCAAACATGGTGCTTTTAATTGTTCTCCTTGCTTTATTAATCTGATGGAATCTTAGATCCGGTTTCATTCTGTGCATTGAGTTTGCCTCTGCAACATCCCCTCCAAGTGGTTACTCAGCCTCCAAACAGCCAGGGGAACCATTTCAAAGGCAGAAAATATCCGAGTCACGTAGGGGGCAGGCCATGAGGAGTTCAGGCTTGCCTAGGCCAAAGGAAAAGGAAAGTGACAGGAAACGATATTGAGAGGAAGAGGCAGACAGGGGTCAGGCTGTAGAAAAACTGTGCTTGCAAGCATGGCCCCGATACTAGCAGTGAGGAGAGCAAGTATTTTCTGAGTGATTTCGGTAGCTGGGGAGCTCTGCCTGAAGTCTCTCTCACCACTTGTGACTGAGGTCCTGTAATTTCCCTCACCTTGCAGGTGAAGGAGTCCTAGAAAGATTAAGTAACCTGCTAGACCAAAATGACACAGTGAAATGCAGTGGCAGGGATGGAACTCAGGCCAGCTGTTTTGGAAGTGGCCTTATTGAAACACTACATTTTTTTTTCTAGAATTTTTCTTAAAAAAAAAAAAAAAAAAAAGGTCTCCAGACTGTTCTATGGTTTAAAGAGGAATAAAGGTATATCCCTATTCCACACATCCTCTAGCTTAATATCATTAAGCCCTGTGTGTATTATGCATATGTGTGTGTATTCATGTGGACACATGTAGTGTGTACAGGTGTGCACACATGTGCATGTGGAAGCCAGGAGTTAACCTTGGGTGCTTGGGTGTCTTCTTCAATGGCTCTCCAACCTGTGTGTGTGTGTGTGTGTGTGTGTGTGAGAGAGAGAGAGAGAGAGAGAGAGAGAGAGAGAGAGAAGTCTCTCACTGAATGTAGAGCTCAGTGATTTGAATAGACTAGCAGGGGATCCTCCTGTCTCTGACCTCTCAACACTGGGATTACAGGCACAGCACCATGCCCAGCTTTTCTGTGGGTGCTGGCGTTCTAAACTCAGGTCCTTATGCTTATGTAGCAAGTACATTATCAATAGAGTTATCACCTCAGCCCATTAAGGCTTTAACATAGGGTCATGGTGTAGCTCGTTGCTAGAATTTGTACAAAGAATACACAAAGCCCAGGATTCAACCAACATTCAAAAGACAAAAAGGAAATACCTACCACTTTAAAATATACAGTGTAAGCCAAGCATGATGCCCCCCCCCCTACAATCCCAGCACTTGGGAGGTGGAGGTTAAGAGAACAGTAGTTACACGTCATCCTCAGCTACATTGAGTTGGAGGTCAACCTGAAATGCACAGGACCCTGACTCAACCCTGCCCCATCCCAAATAGACACTATACTCACATACCATGTACATTAAGTATTTACATGCTCCAAGTTTGAAATTATTTCAGTAGAACAACTCAATCTGCTTCTTGCCGCCTCCTACATAGCCAGGGCACTTGCAAGAAAGGAGCTTTTGTATCCTGAACACTGCTAGTTTCCCACTTTTAATTAATTTTCCCCAGTTCTCATTCCTGTTTTTTATGGTGTTAAAAAGCAGTTAAATAATGTATTGAAAGGGAAGGAATTATACCCAGTAGCTTTCCATGTTAAGAAAAAAAAAAGAAGCTTTTTATTCTATTGTGAAATAGAATTATCATTAGCTTATAAGTGTTCATATATTTTAATGTACTTCCATGGCTGTCAACGCTTGGTTTTGTGCCCTCCCGTTTGTGCCACGGATCCAACTCAGGGCCTCTCACATGCTAGGCAAGCTCTCTACTATATCCCCTTCCCTGTCAAAGCTTTTATAGGAAATAAAATTCCCACATGACCAGCAGAAGGTGCTTAGTGACATGATGGTGAGGAAAATGAAATGCAGTTCGTAGCTGCTTCAGGTTTGAGGAGAAGGTAGAGGTACATCAAGACCATCCTTCTTGCCTGACTATGCCAATATGGCTTCCTCACATGGGTCAGTTGCCTGAGACCCCACACTCACAAAGGCCCAATGCTTGGCCTAATGCTCTACTCCTGCCATCTTGAAATTGCTCATGCTTTTCAAGAAAGGTCTCAGACTTTGCTGTTGAACAGCGCTCCCCTCTGTGTTCTATGAAACCAGTCCTACCCTTTGAGAGCTGCATGCCCAGTGGGTCCCCAAGTGACACTGGCTTCTGTTGGATCTAATATTTGCTCCCCTTCCACTGCTTACCGTGCCCGCCATGACCATGGCCACTAGTGCTGCCCAGGTGTGGAAGCCTCCTGTTCATTCTGGTTCACTTGAGCAAATAGTGGAAATTTTCCTAAGAATTATTTAGGTGGCCCGGGAGATTGCTCAGTGAATAAAATGTGTGCCTTGCGACTTGGAGGACCTGAGAGTGCAGATCTCAGACGCAGTGTGAAATCTGGAAACTGTGGAGGGCTTCTGTAATCTCAGGAGGAATTCCCAGCAACCCCTCCAAGGGAGCAGTGAACAAAGAGAGACTGTCTCAAACAGGGTGGAAGGCAAGGAACAAATCAAGCACACATGCATGTGCATGTGTATGCGCGCGCATACACACACACACACACACAAATCAACAAATAAAATCATAATAAATTTTAAAAGTATTGTTTAGGAAAAATAGAGGAAAGTGTATTTGGAAGCACGCTGAGGTCCAAACACTCCCTCACTTGGCTGTCACTGACTGGGAGTTTCATTGCGTTGGATATTTCCTTCATCCCCAGCACACCTTTGGGGGGATGTGGACATGGGTCTGAGAGCCTTTCCAGTTGGATGACAGGCTTACAGGTCCCACACACCCTGAAATTACTGGTCTTTTGGCCTCCATGAAAAAGGAACTTGCCTGCATGACCTCCAGTGGTTTCTTTTGGAGGTTTTGGGGTTGTTTCATCCTGACTTTGCAATTCATATTGTCAGCCTTCTCAGAAGATTTCTGGGCTCCTCACCTTGAACCCCTTCTCTGCGCTGGTGTAACAATCTGGCTGTGTGCACAAGATGGAAAAACTAGCTTGTAAATGTCACCTTACATTTTGGGGTTAGTAATGTTTTATGTTATACCATTCACTCGTCTAGCATTTGTGAACTCGATCAAAACAGTTTGTCATGTTTGTGTTATTTTATCCTTAAAATAACTTTAAGCAGACAAAGGGGCTGGATATTGGTATCACTGTTTTGCAGAGGATTAAACTCAACAAAACTAGTTAAGTGACAGAGGCATTTTAAGTTCATTTTTAAATATTTTTATTTATTTATTTGCAAGCAGAGAGAGAGAGATAGAAGACAGAGAGAATGGGCATGCCAGGGCCTCTAGCCACTGCAAACAGACTCTGGATGCATGCACCAATTTGTGCATCTAGCTTTACGTGGGTACTGGGGGATCAAAGTTGAGTTGTTAGGCTTTGCAGGCAAGTACCTTAACCACACAGCCATCTCTCCAGCCCTTAATTCATTTTTTTAAAGATAGGGTTTCCCTCTAGCCCAGGCTCATAAGGAATGCCTTATGTAGTCTCAGGGTTCCCTCAAACTCATGGTGATCCTTCTATCTCTGTCTCATGAGTACTGAGATTAAAAGCATGTGCCACCACACCCAGTTAATTCTTTTTTTTTTTTTTTAAGACAGAGTCTTGTTTTAGCTTAGGCTGGCCTCAAGTTTGTGATATTCCTGCCTCAGCCTCACCAAGTTTTTGGGACTTTAAGTGTACATGGGCATAACTGGTTCTTAATTTTTAAACTAATCTTCATTTGTTCAATCTATATTCAACTGCACTACTAATTTGTAGTAAGCAGTATTCTAGGAGCTGGGGATATCTCAGAAAACAAAATTTCTGTTCTTAGTAAGATTCTATTCTAGAGGAGCAGAGAGAGATGGCACAGTGGGCAATCCTCTGGGTTTGCATCCCTAGAACCCATATAAAATACTGGTCATGGTGTCACATGCCTATAAATCCAGTGCTGGGGAGCTGGAAACAGGGAATCCCTGGGACACACTGGCTGGCTAGTCTAGCCATATTGGTGAGCTCTAGGTCCAATGGGGAAACCTGTCTCAAAGAAAAAATAGAGAGCAATTAAAGATCCCCAACACTGAACTCTGGCCTCCATGTGCACTCCCACACACATGCATACTTACACACATATGAACATGTATACAGATATCCACACATAACACACACATATGCATGTGTGTATGTGTGTATATATATATATATTTAAATACACACACACACACACACACACACACATAAAACTGAATAACAGGTGTGGTATAAATGAAGCTGAATATGGAAGGGATGAATGTGGGAAGGTGATAGGGCATCTGTGGTCCAGGTAAGCTCCATTAACAGAGGGCCATCTGTGAGGTCAGGGGAAGAGATTGAGTAAAGGAAGGGAGGAGGGAGGGATAATCAAAATCTAAGAGGGTATGAATAAGTCATATGGAAACCTACTTTTTTGGACAGTGGTGCACCCAACCCATAGATTGTTACTAGAAAATTTTCAGTGCCAAGGATGGGATACTTTCCAGTGAGTTGTTGGTCAGGGAGGTCCCTGATGTCCCCACAACATTACAGGCCATTGCCAAGGCTCTTGGTTTCCTACCAGGAATAGATGGTAAGACACTATTACTGAAGACTCCACATAATTGGGCTGCAAGGTCACTGAGAAATCTTGCTGGAGCTGAGCTGAAAACCTCTTCCATGTAGATCAGATGACAGAAAGTTGGAAAAAGCTATGCTTCATGCAGCTACGTGAGATAGAGAGAGAAGTCATCAGTGGATAAACAACTGTGGACACTGCAAGCCTTAAGTTTGGCTATACAGGCCAAATGAGCCAACAGATGCAATAGTGGCATATCTGTTATGAGGGAAACCAACCGCTCTCTACTCAGACTAGAGGCCTGCTCCATGGGAGGGAATACATGCTTGATACTGAAAACCTAAACAACAAGAACAATAGAGGGCCATCTGAAGAAAGATTCCCAGCAAACAGAAAGTGAGCAGATATTGGGAATGGACATTATGCTGGGGAGAGGACACAGCAATTCCAAGGCCTTGAGTGAGAATCATGGCCACACATAAAATCCAGCATAGCTGACACACAGTGAGCCAAAGCAGTGTAACACATGAGATCAAAGAGGTGAAATAACCTTACGCAGGTGTGGCCTTCCCTTTCCCTGTGAAGTAGGAAGCCATTGGTAGTATGAAAACAGAGAAGGCCCAGGGGCTTATATAGGTTTGCAAGGGCTGTTTGTTGTAAAGAAACTGGAAGCAAGGAAACTGCTTTGGAGAGCAAAAGGAAGCAGACTCCCATGGGATGGGCCAGAGGAGTGGTAATGAATGCACTGAGACATTTTCCAGTATACCACAACTGTTATTCATTTGTTGAATGTATATATATGCATGTGGTATTTTGAAGGTGGGGCCAAGAGGGTGTGCTCAATAGTCTATGAAGAGGGAGAGAAAGTGGAGTCAATGGGCTGTAGAGACAGCTTAGTAGTTAAGGCGTTTGCCTGCAAAGCCTAAGGACCCAGGTTTGATTCTCCAGGACCCACATAAGCCGGATGCAAGGTGGTGCATGTATCTGGAGTTCATTTGCAGTGGCTGGAAGCCTTGGCGTGCCCATTCTCTTTCTTTCTTCCTCTTTCTCTCTCAAATTAATGAAAAAAAAAAATATATATATTTAAAATTGGAGTCAAGGATGATACCAAACACTTTGGTGTGTACAGCTAGGGAAATGGTGTTGCCATCCACTTATTGGGGGTGGGAACTGGATTTGAGGTAGAAGACTGTTAGCTCAGAAGGGACATTAGACTTTTTCTTTGCATGTGCATGTGTGCTTGCTGTGCTTGCATGTATGCATGTTCATATGCATGTGGTCACATACATTTGCATGTGCACATGTGTGTAGAGGTCAGCTTTAGGTAGCTTCCTCTATTGCTCTGCACCTTATTTTCTGAGATAGGCTCTCTGATTGAACCAGACCTCACAAATTCAGCACATGACCTGGCATACATGTCATTGAGACCCTCCTGTCTTCTCTCCTGCACTACTGGGATTACAGGCATATGTCATTATGCATGACATTTTATGTGGGTGATGAGGATTTGAACTCAGGTCTTCATATTTGTACAGTAAGTACTTTACCAACTGTGCCATCTTCCTAGCTCAACACAAGACATTTGATTTTCTATTAGAACATAGTAGGTATGTTGGAAAGCACATCAATGACTATCTTTCTTTCTTCTTCCCTTTTCTTTACCTCTCCCAAAGGCTTGGATCCAGCTTTCTATAGCTCCCATTTGCAGAGGAAACAAGAGCCATTTGGGAATTGCCTGTCATTGCATGGCACCTACTGGGTATTAATCAGTTGAATGCAAGAGATTTAAATTTTGAATTGAAAGGAATTTGAATAACACAAACTGAATTATCATTCTATGAGCAAGAATGCTAAAACTTCCAGGAAAGGGAAATACATGAAAGTGGGAAAGAAGGAATGGAAGGATAAAAAGTACTTCCTGTCCATGGAGAGCTACTGCTTGTTTTTTGTTTGTTTGTTTGTTTGTTTGTTTTGCCTTCAATTCCTGCAACTTCAATGTTTTGCTTTCTTTACTAATTAGAGCTAGTTTAGTTTATTATTTAGTTTGTAACATGCATCATGGTTGGCATCAACAGAATGTGTAAAAATGTTCACTTTTGTATAATTTCAAAGTTACAAAGAAGCTGCAAGAATGATTAATAGCAATATACTCATTGCCTGAATTGACCATTTGTTACTATTTTACCACATTTGCTTCATGAATTATTTTATCTACTGCCCCCATGCACCTTTTCATTTTTCATTTTCATTTTCTTTTTTTTTTGATATAGGGTTTCACTCTAGCCCAGGCTGACCTGGAATTCACTCTGTAGTCTCAGGGTGACCTTGAACTCACAGCAATCCTCCTACCTCTGCCTCCTGAGTGCTGGGATTAAAGGCATGTGCCACCATGCCTGGTCTATGCACCTTTCCTAAATCATTTGAGAATAAGTTGTGAATATAGCACCTTTTACCACCCCCAGGTATGCATTGACTAGCATTTATTAACAACTGGTGTCCAATACAGCCAAGGTCCAATTATCAGTACCAGGAAATGTCACTCTGCTATAATACAGCTATCTACAGACCTGATGCAAATTTTGTCTATTAGCCTCATAACATCCCTCCAACAATTCTTTTCTGGTCCAAATATCACTCCAGGATCACATTCAATTGTCACATTCCATTAGTGTCTTTTAATTTAGAACTTCCTTAGATACTCTTGGTTGTCCATAACACTAATATTTTGGCTGAAGGCCAGCTATTGGGTGGAGTTTCTTTTGATTTTGGTTTGCCTGATGTTTCCTCGTGATTAAATGTGTGCATTTTCTTTTGGGAAGAAATACTGTATGTGACATGCTGTGTGTGAGATTCTGCGTGGGAATGAAGGACCCAGAAGTTCCATGGCAAGGATCTAACCCCCTTCAGTATTGCTTCCACAATAAAAATCTTTTTTTTTTTCTGCTGTAGGGTTCCATTGTGACCCAGAATAACCTAGAACTCACTCTGTGGCCTCAGGCTGGCCTCAAACTCATGGTGATCCTTTTACCTTAGCCTCCCTATTGCTGGTATTAAAAGTGTACATCACCATGCTTGGCTTCCAAAAGGAAAAGCCGTGTTTATAGGTTCATAGCTTCAAAGAGTCATCCAATAACCTGGAGCCTGCCATGTTTGTAAACGTCTGTTTTAGCTAAGGAGACTCAACTTTCCTCTTTCCTTGCTAGGGGAAATGGGTTGAACACTTTGAAAGGCCACATCTAAGAAAAAAGAGAACTGTCTATGGAGTCTAGCTACAGAGCCAGTGCTTTGTGCATTTGTATATTTACATATTTATTTAGTAATTTTTTGAGAGAGAGAGAGAGAGAAAGAGAGAGAGAGCGAAAGATAGAGCATGGGCACTTCCCACTGCAAACAAACTCCAGATGCGTGTGCCACTTTGTGCATTTGTCTTTTTGTGGGTACTGGGGAATTGAACCTGGGTTGGCAGGCTTTGCCAGCAAGCACCTTCTTTAACTGCTGATCCATTTCTCCAGACAGAGCCAGTGCTTTTGAATTCTCCCAATAAGCTATGATGAACGTTCCATGTCACATGTTCATGGCTCAAAGAAGTGACATGCACAAAGTCCCTTCACTACTAGCACCAACCCTACAAGATCACGGTTTCAAATTTTATGTCTCAGCATCTTATTTTCATTTCCCCCACCAAGCATGGGGAAGCAAAGAAGGAGATGGTAAGATCTTGGATACTATAAAAATTTATCCAGCCATTGACTAAGTTGAAACAGCATATACATGTATAAAATGTGTGTGTGTGTGTGTGTGTGTGTGTGTGTGTGTATGGCTTAAAATAAGTACATTGGGGGCTGGGGAGATGGCTCAGTGGTTAAAGGCACTTGCTTGCAAAACCTACTGCCTGGGATGGCCTGGGTTGGATTCCCTAGTACTCACATAAAGTAAAAGGTAAGATATATAGAGACCGTTTCCACAAGGGAATTAAACAAATATTCACAGCCTTCCTCTGGGGAAAGGGAATGGAGACTTTACTTACAAAACTTACATGTGTACCACAAGCACATAATACTTTTCTATTGATTTTGATTTTTTTTTTACATTTCACCTTCATTTTTAGATATTTCAAAAATATTATTTGTTCATTTTTTTGTGTGCTCCAAAAATGTGACACAAAACTAACCCAAAGACAGTTGGGTAGGCTTTTGAAAGAAAAAGAATGTGACCCTGGACTTGAGGTTTCTTTAGTAAGAAAACACCTTTGGAAGGAAGTGAAAGACACCACCCAGAAGCTCAACCCAAGGAAGGGGACTTCCTGCTTATTTGCAAGTGGAGGAGCTTGTGTTCTTAAAGGGGTAGGTGGACAGGAATTGTCAAGTCTATGGCTACGAACCTTAAAAAAAGTTAACCGTAGACCATTGGGCATTAGTATCTTCTAGAATGTATCAGGGGCACAGCAGCCCGACCCCATTAAAACCATCCCAATTTCAGCAGCTACTCCTTGAACAGTTTCCTGTAAAATACAAGCAAGCCTTTACATTTTTGGTGAGCTATTTTGCATAGAGAAGCTGCTACCAGGATCATATAGGTGTGTCTATGTGTGCAGTTTATTTATGTAGAACCTAGGGTGAAGCTGGAAGCATACATAGGGGCTCTGTTTTGTTCATTTTTAAAAAAACAGTTTTCTTCTGCTAGTTTATTCTTGCCACCCCCACCCCCAAGCATATAAGGATGTCTCTAGGCATCCCGCCTGTAAGAGAAGATGTGAAGCACACAGCAAGGCAAGAAGTAGGTTCCAAGCTCTCAGCAGGGTGGCTCTGTGGCCTGGTGCTCCTACAGGGGAGGAGTTGTGGTTTCTTAGCGTTTCATCATCTAGCAGCCAACCGTTTATGTGGAAGTAACTTTCCACCGACTTCTCCTAGGTCTCCCTCGAGTGAAATGCCAATGTGGTGCTGAAGTGGGGTGCTATGAGGAGGGACCCAAGTGAGGAGTGGATAGAGTGAATCTGGAAATACAGAGGAGTCCTCTGGGTAAGGGTGCCCTTCCCCATCCTTCCCTGCCTTGGGTGACTGTACGGTATGAACGATGCAAAAGACTCCCAAGGGGTTGAGGAGATCGAGCATATATGTTCTTAGCCTTGATGCCCTTGGCACATTTATTAACAGCCTATTTCCCACATGAATTATGGGCTATTCCACAGAAGCAAAGCAGAGAAGGCTCACATACCTGCTGTACAGTCAACATTGTCCTGGGTTGTTGGCATCGATTCTGATGCTTGATCCCAGCTGTTACCACTTGTCGGGGTCTTGTCTTCTCACTCCCTATTAGGATGGGTGTTCTTGATGGTGGGCCATCGCTTATGTCTGTGCTTTGGTTCCCTCAGAGTGCCAGGTCAGGCATAAAGAAATGGTAGATTCTCTCCCCTTTTCCACCATTCCCACCATACCCTGATAGAGGAACATCCATACTTAACTGATAAAAAAATGTAGAGATCCACTTATAGTGGGATTCCAAAGAAATAGCCAGTAATTTTGTAGTATATCAAATGCAGTAGCTGCAACAGACTTATATTGAACAATTATCTTCTTTATCTGAAATTGTAATTGAGTGGATCATCCTATAGTATGTGTGGCAGCCCTACCCTGAAAGGGAAAACTTAGACTCGTTTTCAGATTTCATTGCTACTTAGTAGTTTATCTATGCAGATTTACCCAAACTCACACACTCTCTCTCTCTCTCTCTCTCTCTCAAATCTCATGATCCTAAACTCTCCTTTCAGCAGTTAGTTCCTACCAGTCATGACCAAGCTCAAATGGTGGAAAGGAGGAGGAGGAGGAGAGTGGGAGAGGGAGGAAATTAAAGTGAGAAAGAGAGATGGAAGGAAATAGAAAGGAAGGTGTACAGAAGAAACACTAGAAGAGATGGCCCGTACAAAGCAGATGTGTGAGCCACAGGCTCCAAAAGCAACTGGGAACCACCTGTTTGATAAAGGAGCCAGAGCCAGTGCACCCAGCAAGCTGTGTTCACACAAGATAAGCCGGTGGTATTTTTTTTTTTTTTTTTTAATAAAAAGAGGTATCATGTAGCTCCAGCTGTCTTCCAACTCACTATGTAGCTGAGGATGACCTTGAACTTCTGATCCTCCTGACTCTACCACCTGAGTGCAGGGATTACAGGTATATGCCACCACATCCACTTCATGCAGCCCTGGGGATTAAACCCAGGGCTTCATGCATGATAGGCAAGCATTCTTCTGATCGAGCTTCATCCTTAATGCAGAGCCTGTGGTATTCGTGTTGCCACCCAAAGGCAGAGTTTAGAACCAGGAGTGATGCCCGGTGGCTGGCCCGTGGGGATATATACAGCTTCAGACTTCCTGAATTCTCCATGGTCTCATTCAGCAGAAAATTCCTGAGAGACCACTACGTGCCAAGTACAACTCAAACAAGAGAGCTTCGCTCCTCTTCTTTTCTTTTTTTTTATTGACAACTTCCATACTTACAGACAATAAACCATGATATTTCCCTTCCCTCCCCCACTTTCCCCTTCACAACTCCTCTCTCCATCATATCCCCTCCTTCTCTCCATTAGTCTCTCTTTTAATTTGATGTCATCATTTTTTCTTCTATTATGAGGGTCTTGTGAAGGTATTGCAAGGCACTGCAAGATCATGGATATTGAGGCCAATTTCTGTCTGGACAGTTGCATTGTAAGAAGTCATACCCTTCCTTTGGCTCTTCCATTCTTTCCGCCCCCTCTTCCACAATGTTGTCCTTTTTCTTTATGAACACTTATGGTCAATATGATCGAGGTTTATTTACATAAAATCAAAAGCATTCACTTTAAGTCCATGCTCAGTGAGAGTTGAAAACCATGTGCACCCACATAATCACCATCCCAATGGAGATAAAGAATATTTCCACCCACCTCTCTGCCAGTTTAGAGACTTGTGCTTTACATGGTGACAATGTTGGATGTGTAAAGCAGTGACACCCTGAGGCAGGATGCAGTCGCCACACCCCTGTATCTTGGAAGGACTTCTGTGGTAACAGCTATTCTATTTGTTTCCACTGTGAGTGTCTTTCTTCTCTCCAGGCAGAGCTGGGTCTCCTCAATGGTGGCCCAGTGTCCCAGGTCTTACATCTGTCTGCTTGTGCCTCCAGCAACCTGCAACTTCAGTACAGAATAAATGATAATTGACTGTGAATTATTAAGGGTAGGAAGTCTTGTGTGTCTCGAGAGCTTCTCTTCAAAAACAGGTACAGATAGGAGTCTGCTTCTCCCTTCCCTCTGTCTTCAAGTTTCCCATTGGCTTGAGATCCTGTTTGCTAGTTGTCTATGTGGCACAGAAAGCCCATGCATGGGCCCTTCTTTCTGGGCTGGGAATAGAGTTCAGTTACTCGAGTGTTTCCCTAGCATGCATAAACTCCTGAGTTCAATTCCCAGCACCTTATAAATTAAGCATGTTGGCTCATGCTTGTAATCCCAACACTTGAGAGGTAAAGGCAGGAGGATCATAGGTTCCAGGTCATCCTCAGCTACATCTTTCTAGGCTTCTGGGCAGACATAAGGGTCAGACACAACCTGCAGTCCATGGTGTCTTCAGACAATCTTGAGAATAGATATATAGTAATATATAGTAATGATAATAGTATGATAATTTTAGATACCTATCTGTGGTCTTACCTGTCATTGTAGAAAACCCAGGGGACATGTACAGCTTGCTTACTGGGTGCTGGTAGCTAGTGGGAGCATTTCTTATTTAATCTTCAGAGGAGAGTGACACAGTGATTGAGGTTGCATGGAAGGAAACTGGGCTACCTGACATATCGAAAGTCATGTTGCCAGTGAATGGAAGTTGGGGCTTGAATTCTAGCAGTTAGGATTGAGATGTCTTACATCGCTGCCTCCCACTTAGTTTGAGTGAAAAATCTTGGAGTTATTTGGAAAATTAATTTTCTTTCTGACTTTGTTTTGCTTAATTGCACTGTTTGTTTCCTGTAGACTTTCCAAATGTTATTATTATTTTGTGACATAATTATATGCAAGAAAGATAAGTAGAGAATTGATACTGCCTGTAAAAATTCAAAGGGAATAATTGGGGGGAAAACAAATGGAGAAATGACTGAGTGTATGGCCAATAACATCTGTTCTTTTTAGGAAGTTCAATTGGTTCATTTATTTTTATTATTATTTTTTTGAGAGAGAGAGAGAGAATGGGTGTGCCAGGGCCTCTCAGCCACTGGGAACAAATTCCAGATGTGTGTGCCCCCCTCGTGGGCATGTGTAACACTGCACTCTTGCATCACAATGTGTCTGGCTACATGGGACCTGGAGATTCAAACCAGAGTTCTTAGGTTTCACAGGCAAGTGCCTTAACCGCTAAGCCATCTCGCCAGCCCAGGTTTATTATTCTTTTAACTTCCTAAGGTTTACTTCCTGAAGGTTAGCACTGCGGTTGCTGTGTGCTCAAAGACATAGTCTATATGTGATAGACCATATCCCAAGACAAGTCTAGCAGCCTGGGGAGATGGCTCAGGATAAAGTGCTTGCCCTGCAAATGTGAGGACTGGAGTTTGGATCCCCAGGGCTCACATAAAATCAGACTCAGGGGCTGGAGAGATGGCTTAGCGGTTAAGCGCTTGCCTGTGAAGCCTAAGGACCCCGGTTCGAGGCTCGATTCTCCAGGACCCACGTAAACCAGATGCACAAGGTGGCGCACACACCTGGAGTTTGTTTGCAGTGGCTGGAGGCCCTGGCATGCCTGTTCTCTCTCTCTCTCTACCTGCCTATTTCTGTATCTCTCTCTCTCAAATAAATAAATAATAAAATATTTTTAAAAAAACAGACTCAGCAGGGCACATCTGTAATCCCTGGAAGCTTGTGTGCAGCTGATTGCAAGCAAGGTGGAAGGTGAGAAGCAACACCTGAAGTTGTCCTTTGATCTCCACCTGTGCGCTGATGCACAAATGCAACACACACACACACACAAATTATAAAAACCCAGGACAGGTCTGATGTCCTTCCAAACAAAAGGGCCAGCCAGCAGGTATGATAAGTCTTTTTTTCTCTTCTTCCCTAGTCTCTATATGCCTAAAGTACAGGCCAAACTCATTTGCACTTCTCTCTACCGTGTTTCCTTGGGCCCATTTCCCTGCTTCTACTCTGTTAGCCTCCATGATTAGGCTGTTGGAAGGTGGCTCTTACAACTGACTGGAAGGGGCCTTTACTCTGCTCCACACTGCTCCCTAGGACGACTTCCCTGACCTGTGCCCCTCTTCCTGCTTCTAAACTTTTCTGCACTCCACACACAGGCAGCATAAAGTTCAAGGGCTTAGTTGCCAGCGTTTGCAGCTACTAGCACACTTCTGCTTCCTCCAAGTAACCCTCATTGTGGCTACAAAAGTTTATCGTTCCTTCCTCTATTTGCCTCCGCTCTGCACTGTTCTCCTGACCAAGGATGCTTGGATCTTGATTTTAACTTCACAACCATTTGCAAGACAGCCATTGTGGCACTGATATGAAGATAGACGCTTTGGAGCCAGACTACCTGGATGTGTCTGCTAATTCTGCACAGGAATGGCTTCCTGGGTGTGTCACCTATGCAGTGGCCTGGTCCCAGAACCTTGTCACAGGTCCCAGCATGCCTAGAGCCTAAGCTTAGGAGGGCCCATGGCTTGGTTGAATATTCTGCTGCTAACATCTTGGAATTTTTAAATTCTTTTTGGTGGGGTGGGAGATGCTAGAAATCAAACCCTGTACTTTGAGCATGCTAGGCAAACACTGTGCCACAGAGCTACATCTTCAGCCCCATCTTATTTTTTTTTGAGACAATGTCTTATGAAGCCCAGGTTGGCCTCAAACTTGCCTAGTAGCTGAGAATGATCTGAAGCTTGATTCTCCTGCCGATACTTTGCAAATGCTGGGATTGCAAGGGTGTGCCACCGCATATTTTTTTATGCAGTGCTGGAGATCTAAGCAAGATCCTTGCACATTCTAGGCAAGCACTCTACCAAATGAGTTACATCCCCAGGCCCCACCTTAATCATTTTTGAACAAAGGTACCAGGTTCCCGAATGTTACAGCTGGTTCTGAGTCAGATACCGACAAGCTACAGAACTGTGATGCTAACAGAAAGGGACTTAGAACTGGGGAAGGCTCACTGGAAGTGGTCACTAAACAGGAGTTCTCATCAGCCCTATCTTTTTTGGTTAGGGATTTGCTGTTTTGTCTCGTGACAGGATCACATTCTGTAGCCCAGGCTGGCCTCAAACTTACTATGCAGTCCAAGTGCTATAATTCCAGGTGTGAGCCACCAGGCCTGGCCCTGTCACATTCATTTTTACACAGCAGGAAACAGAAGCTCTGCGAGTTGATTCTGTCCCACAGCTGTCATATGACAGAAACAGTGACATGACTCACTTTCACTTCCCATGAGAATGTGAACTTTCTTATGTAGCCCTGCCTCTTCTTAGCACGTGGTTACATCTGCTCTCAGTGTATTGTGTGGCAGTATTCAAAGGTTGCTCATACCTCTATTGTTCATTTCTCATGAGTCTTAACAAGTAAGCCAAGCATGGGGCTAGTATTTCTCACATTTGATAAATGAGAAAAGCAAATAAGCAACTAGCCTAAAGGCCTAAATCCAATTAGGAGCTTTGCAGGGATAAAGATTCACAGAGCAGAGTCTGAGGCTCTTAGAAGTCATACATCATGCTTGCCTCCTTTCCTTCTAAGCCAGAATCCTCCCTCACATGCGGAAGGCGCTAGCAGAGGCACGCTGGCCTCTTGGGGGAAGGCCACTTCTGCCAGGCAGTCTAGATCTTCCCCACAGGTCCCAGGATGCACAGCGCGGGGGTGGGGAGGGGGAAAGGGGAAGGCTGGGTAGGTCACAAAACTACCTAGGGGTGCTTTGA
The DNA here is from genome assembly GCA_036365145.1 of Orientallactaga sibirica. Classification (NCBI taxonomy): domain Eukaryota; kingdom Metazoa; phylum Chordata; class Mammalia; order Rodentia; family Dipodidae; genus Orientallactaga; species Orientallactaga sibirica. The sequence continues at coordinate 3,255,955 of JAEOAD010000982.1, forward strand.
ATTGCTCTGCAGTGCTGACAGCTCAGCACTTGACTTGGGGTACTGAGGAAGTGCATTCCTATCAGTAAAGGCAGTTCCATTTATCCCTTGGTTTATTCTCGCACACATGCATTCTGAATAAGGCTCTTTTGCTCTGATCTTGGAACTGTGTGGGTGGAAAGAGACACAAAAGGAACAAGCACATTTTTCTTGTCCTCAGGGATTAGGGAAAAGACTGACAGGTGTATTGAGAATCACAATCACAGGGTAAGTGCTCAAAGCCAGGCATTATGGAACTCAGGGAGAGAAAGTAAAAACCTAGAGAGGTCAATAAAGAAGGCTCATGTGGGAGGTGGGATGTGAGCTGATGCTTGAGAGATGAGGAACCTGATGGCCGGTTCCACCAGATTAGTTTCCTATGGCTGCAGTAACCAAGCACAATAAACAGAGCAGCTTAAACAACACGCGTGTGTCATGACATTGTTCTGAAAGTCGCAAGGCTCACTGGATCAAAATGAAGGTTCTGTAGGGCCATGTAGCTTTCTAGGGGCAATAGTTCTGGCTGTGTGAGGCCATTCATATTCCTTGGCTCAGAACCCTTTTGTTGTTAAAGCCAGCAATGTGATATCTTTCTGACAAGTCATCCATCTCATTTCTCTCTGACTCTGCTCTTGTGCCTTCCCCTGAAGGGGAAGTAGTAATGATTGAGCCCAAAAGAGGGAATGAAAAAGATATAACAGTGCCTGGCTGCTCCAACAGAACCAGAATTCAGTCTGAGCCAGTCTCAAACAGCTCTCTTTCTCTCTCGCCCCAACCAGGTGTACTGACCCTGTCCTGAGACCAGACCAATAAGCTCTCTGTCAGGTTCATCTGAGACTGTCACATCACAATAACATAAACATGTCTTTACCAAGTGGGAAAGGCCTCCTTTTGGCTATTCGCCTTTCCTGAACTTCCAGGTCCCTGCTCTGGTAAGAACCCCTCATCCTGCTCTTGCTGGGCTGAGATGGGTGGGGGGCTGACCCCTACTCCCTCGTGGACTCCCTGCCTTCTCTTTGCCTTCCACATGGCAGCAGCGCTCTGTACTTTTCCCCCTCTTTTCCTTCATAAACCAAATAAAATCTTTCTAAGACTTACTGCCTGGTCTTTGGATTTAATTCTTTTAAATTCATAAGACAAGGATCTGAGGTACCTTAAATTTATTGGTATGATTGGCATTGGCAAGGAGCCCCATAACTCATCCATTTTTAAGGCTCTTTCATTTCATTGGGTCCACTTGGATAACCAAAAACAATTCAGGGCTGGGAAGATGGTTCAATAAGAGCTCTTGCTGTGCAAGTATGAGGGCCTGAGTTCAGTTTCTAGCACCCACATTAAAAAAAAAAACTTGGAGCTGGGCATGGTGGCACACACCTTTAATCCCAGCACTTGGGAAGCAGAAGTAGGAGGATCGCTGTGAGTTCAAGGCCACCCTGAAACTACATAGTGAATTCCAGGTCAACCTGGGCTACAGTGAGACCCTACATTGCAAAACAAACAACAAACAACAACAACAACAAAAAACCCTTGGCATGGTTGCATATATCTGGAACCCCAGTGCTAAAGAGGTTGGAGACAGGAGAATCACTGGGGCTCCCTGGTCAGTCATCCAACCAGCTTCAGTGAGAGACCCAGTCTCAGAGAAGAGTGAAGAGGAGGACACCTGATGTTTTCCTCAGGTCTTCACATGCATGCGCATAGGAAATGCACATCTGCATACACACATACATACACCCCACACACCCCACATACTATAATACTATAGGCATACCAAAAATAATTTTTTTGGGGGGGGGTTCAAAGTAAGGTCTCACTCTACCCCAGGCTGACCTGGAATCCACTCGGTAGTCTCAGAGTGGCCTTGAACTCAAGGTGATCCTCCTACCTCTGCCTCCCAAGTGCTGGGATTAAAGGTGTGTGCCACCACACCCGGCTTCAAAAATACTTTGTTAAAAAGAAAAATCTCTGAGTTTTGCTTGTTTTCATTTTGAAACAGGGTATTGCTACGTACCTCAGGCTAGCCTCAAACTCATGATTATCCTGCCTTTGCCTCATGAGCAGTGGGATTATAAGCAAAGCCACCACATTTGGTCCCAATCTACCCATTTTAATGTCAGCTGGCTGATAACTTTAATTCCACCTTCAACTAATTCTGTCTTTACCTCATAAGCAAACATACACTGTTCAGAGATTAGAATACTACATCTTTTGGTGGGGGAGGGAGCTATTACCCAGTATTCCACCCAGGTATATCCAACCTGCTATATGCATCCCAAGATAGGTATGACTATGGCTCAAAACATTTGTAGATGATAATGTGACGTTACAGTGTCAAAAGGAGGGACACCTCTGCATGGCAAACACTTATCAATCAGGGCTTCTCCCAACCACACCAATCAATTGCTAACCCTTTATGAGCACACCACAGGTTTAGCCATTCATTTAAAAAAAGCATATTCCTGGCTCACCATCTGCCTTAAGATGTAACGTTAGTCTAACTGACCGCAAGAGCTGTGGAACTTAATAGCAAGTTGGACTATAACTGCCATGTAACAGGTGATTGAGGGAACATTGTTTGCCTGTAGAAATGGCATTTTGCCAGGCTCATCTGGGTCATTGCTGTGAATTGTTTGAAGCCTTCCATGTCATGGCTGGGTAGCACACGAAGACTGCATTCTCCACTGGCAGCTGCCAAGGTTTAAAGGGACTCAATGTAAACAAATTGCCAGTCTCACAAAAGTCAAAGTGCCACCTGACTTCCTTTCAGACAACCTGTAAGTGTGTGAAGGCAATCAAACACAAGCACTTCTTTCAGAGGCGGACAAAGTAAATATCAGGCTGACCTTTGCGAACAGTGTTGGTGACAATTTGAAAGAGAGAAAAATGACTATATTAATCAGGTTCCTGGTTTTGTTTTGTTTTTTAACCCTAGCCCAACGTTGTTCAAATATGTTTTGTGTTTTATTTAAAATGTGCCCACGGCTTAAGAAATCTAAAATGCTTAGTAGGTGAGAGAATTTAATGAGTCTGGGAGTCACTACTGCACACCTGATGATGGTTTTCAGCCTTGGCGCACATGGAAACCATCGGTGGGGGGGATCTCTGAGAATGCCAACTGCCCAGGGGGCCTTGGGCCCAGATGGCCAGAACCTGGGGGCAGAGGGCACCTGCAGCACTGGGTGAGAGGCTTAAACCTCCCAGGAGATTGATTTGATTCTCAGGGAACCATGGCGAGACCCACCCCTGCCCCCAGAAAATTGCCTCACTCCTGCTCTGCGCTTCCATTCCTTCCTTGGGTGCTCTATTGCCATAAAGAGAGTGTTTGGGGAAAGCATTGTACAGTATTTAGTTACCATGGAGGCCCTGGATCTACCCGGAGGCCTCAGGGTTCCAGGTGGGTGTTTCAAAGAACAAAGATTCCCCACACCTAGAAAACCAGTTCTCCCAGCCTCCAGTCAGCAGGAGTGACATCACCAGGAACCAATAGAAAACTTACATTTGAATTTCCCTGTTAAGGTCTGAATTGATTTAACGTCGACATGGCTGAGCAGATCGTGTACAGCGAGGTTCCCAAACAGCGCTCTTTTTAGGAGTGCACTCGGATTCACAGTCGATTTGGCCTCTTACCAGTTTTCTTAGATTCTCCACAGCTGCTCAGTGCCTGGTGCCAGAGGCGCTGAGTCCCCAAGCAGGTGAGGAACCTTGCTTTACAGTAAACAATGAAAATACCACACCCTGAGCTCCGGCAGCGCCCAAAGCTAAGGCTCTAAGCAGACGTTTGCTGTCATCTACTGGTAGTATTTGGTATCTACTCATGAGAGTGGGAAGGCCCAGACTTTAAAAACCTGGCCCGATATTTTCTCCATCCATTCTGAAGGCTAAACGAGACCCTTCCAATATATCAAACCAGAGAGACACACTCTTGTGTACCTTATCGTTGGACAGTGTTCATGTGAATATTGTTTGTTTGTTTCTTTGTGATGGAGTTTCAGTATGTAGCCCTGCCTAGCTTGGAATTCACTATGTAAACCAGGCTTGATTCAAACTTTTGGCCATCTCGTCCTGCCTCTGTCTGCGAAGTGCACAAATTACAGACCTGTGCCACCAAGTGCAGGAGAGAGCCATCTCTCTAGCCAAGTGGACATGCATATTTTTAAATTATTTTTTGACAATTTCATACATGTATACAATTATTATTATTATTATTATTATTATTATTATTATTATTATTATTATTATTATTTGAGAGAAGAAGAGGCAGAGAGAATGGGCGCACCAGGGCTTCTCTCCTGCTGTGAATGAACTGCAGAAACGTATGCCCCCTGGCGGGCAAGTGCGACATTGCAGCTTGTGTCACTTTTTGCGCCTGGCTAAACTTGGAGATTTGAACAAGGGTTCTTAGGCTTTGCAGGCAGGCGTCTTAACCGCTAAGCTATCTCTCCAGCCCAAATACAATTATTTTGATCACATTCACCCCATTACCTTCTCTTGCCTCCTTCTCACTTCCACTGAACCCCATCTTCTTCCCAACGTACCCTCTTATGTGATGTCTCTCTCTCTCTCTCTTTTTTTTTTTTTTTTTTTTTGGTTTTGCGAGGTAGGGTCTCACTCTGGTCCAGGCTGACCTGGAATTAACTATGTAGTCTCAGGGTGGCCTCGAACTTTCAGCGATCCTCCTACCTCTGCCTCCCGAGTGCTGGGATTAAAGGCGCGCACCACCACGCCCAGCTTGTCTCTTTTTTTTTTGGTTTGTTTTGTGATACACTGAGTTTACTAGGCTTTCTTGCATGAGCATGAACATGGGGGTGAGGGTGTTATTTACTCGAGCATGGGCAGCTTACCAGTGGCTCCAGGTACACCACTATTTGCCAATAACTTCCCAGGGAGGGGTGGGGCCTCACGAGTACCTCCCCATTCATGGTGGAGGGTTAGTAAACTTGAGCAGGTAACCCTAGCTAGTGTGTGTTTATTACTGTAGCAGCCATGTCAAGTCCAGAAAACTGCATTTCACAACACTCACTCCCTTCCTCTGTTTCTTACATTCTTTCTGCCCCTCGTCTGAAGTGTTTGCTGAGCCTTGGAGGGAGGGATACAAATGATCCATTTAGGGCAGAACACTCCACAGTCTCTTTTTAAATTTTTTTTTATTGACAACCTCTATACTTACATACAAAAAACCCATGATAGTTCCCTCCCCTCCCCCCATTCCCCTTTAGAACTCCATTTTCCGTCATCTCCCCCCCCTCCATTAGTCTCTCTTTTAATTTGATGTCATCTTTTTTTTTTCTATTATGAGGGTCTTGCAAAAGTATTGCTAGGCACTGCAAGGTCATGGATATCGAGGCCAATTTTTGTCTGGACAGCTGCATTGTAAGGATTCGTACCCTTCCTTTGGCTCTTACATTCTTTCTGCCCCCTCTTCCGCAATGGACCCTGAGCCTTGTAGTGTGTGACAGAGATGTTTCAGTGCTGGACACTCCTCCATCCCTTCTTCTCAGCACTATGTTGCCTTTTGGGTCATCCCAGTGATCATCACCATCTGAAAAGAGAAGCTTCTCTAACCAGTCTCCTTTTTGTCAGCATATTAACCAGCTGTGAGTCTGTACATTAACTGCAATCCCTGCAATAAACAAACAAACAAACAAATAAATAAATAAATAAGCCCCTCTGGCCAAGGCTGGGAGCCTGATGTGAATGACATGAATTGCAAATAAACTATCCTGTCAGAGAATTATGACCAGTTGTTCAGATTTGTTAACTTAAAATTTCTGGCCACTGGGTACCCAGAAGTTATGTAAAGGTACCCCAGCAAGTTCAAGGAGCAAACATCCTTAGAAATGTGCTTGTTTGGTTATAGGAGATGGCTGTCATGAAAGAAACCATGGAACCTTCTGGAAAGGTTAATGCATGCATCATTTATATACTAAATACATCAGCTCACTTCCCAGAATTTGACTCTCTACAAATTTATGAAACGACTTCTAACTGAGGTGCATTGTGGCTGGCGTGCTGTGGGAATCCAGGCACATGAGTAAGCTGTAGACTCTTGGTCAAGGAATCTGATACCTCGTTGGACACAGACACAAGCCTACTGATTACAAACACAAACGTGCTAAGATACAGGAGCACGTTGCTGTCTAACATGAAGAGAGAAGTTGTGGACTTTGAGTGGGGCACTTAGGTGATGCTGGCACCAGTGTGTTCCTATTTTCTTTTTAAAAGTATATTTTTATTTATTTATTTATTTATTTGAGAGAGAGAGAGAGAGGAGGAGGCAGAGGCAGCAGAGAGAGAGCAAGAGAGTGAATGGGTGTGCCAGGGCCTCCAGCCACTGTAAACGATTTCCAGATGCGTGCGCCTGCTTGTGCATCTGCCTTACATGGGTCCTGGAGAATTGAACTGGGATCCTTTGGCTTTGTAGGCAAATGCTTTAACCACAAAGCCATCTTTCCAGCCCTAGATCCTATTATCTTTGTAGACTTTTACAACAGTAGAACTTGAGACAGAAGAAAGTGGATAGAATTTAGGTTTGGAGACTAATACATATTGAGTGCACATTGTCACTGCCATGAAGCTGTGTTAATTGGGTCACATCTGTGCATGTAGATTAGTTACTTTTCCCAATGCTATGACAAAATACCTGACAAGGAGCAACGTAAGGGAGGGAAGGTTGTAGGTGATGCAGTCCATAATGGCAGGGATACATGGTGGCAGGGGGAAGAAATAGCTGGTCACATCACATCTGTAGTCAGGAAGCGGACAGTGATGAATGTTGGTGCTCTGCCAGCTCTATCCTTATTATTCAGTCCAGGACTCCAGGCTTTGGGATGGTGCCACTCAGTTAAGAAGGGTCTTCTCCCCTCAACTAACATAATCTAGAAACTCCTTCACAGACTTACCCAGAGATAGGTCTCCTAGGTGATTTTACATCCAATCCAGTTGCCAGTTGAGTTCAACATTACAACATGGTAGCAGTTGCATTCTCTGTAGAGCTTTGAGGGTAAGGATTCAAAATAATAGAGAGGGGGGCTCACTAAATATTCATCAATTCTATACATTATGTTCATTAAAAAAAAAAAACTCCTATTGCCCATGGGAAAACACAGGTTTCTAATGGACTTGAATCCCTCTCAGTCCTGGGTTGATTTTCTTCCCCTGTACTTTTTTTTATCTTATTGTTTTTTATTGACTTTTATACTTACATACAAAAAAACCCCACGTGATATTTCCCTTCCCTCCCCCCATTCCACTTTAGAACTCAAGTCTCCATCATATCCCCTCCCTCTCTCCATTAGTCTCTCTTTTAATTTGATGTCATCATTTTTTTCTTCTATTTTGAGGGTTTTGCGAAGGTATTGCTAGGCACTGCAAGGTCATGGATATCCATGACCTTCCCCTGTACTTTTTCACTACATATGGGTCCTCTACAAAGGCCTTCACAGTGCTGATAGAGTTGTCAGCACAGGTAGGGTTTCCATGCCTGGGATCATCATGGGCTACATTGACCAGATGTGAGAATGGTTGATACCACAGCAGAGCATGAGCAACAGAAATTATGTGTTGAGAACTATTCATAAGACTGAACCACAGCCAGGCCTCATGGCACATGCTGTGAGTTTGAGGCCAGCCTGGGGCTAGATAGTGAGTTCCAGGTCATCCTGGGCTACACTGAGACCCTGCCTCAAAAAAAAAAAAAAATGAATCACATATAAACACCAGTGACCTTCTCATAGTCTCTCCTCTCGTCAAGCTAGACACTTTGGAAGAAAGAGGTGCATACCCTTCTTGTGTTGTTCCCCAAGTGTAAAGGCAAAAGTAAACAACTTTTCATAACCTGTAGGCATCAGATACAGATTTGGAGTCTAAGAATTGTATAGTTTGTGTGTGTACGCTCTACATATACATCACTGTAGATCTGTACTCAGGAAGCAGAGAGCAATGAATGCTGGTGTTCAGCTCACTTTCTCCTTTTTTATTATTTATTTTAGAGAGAGAGAGAGAATGGCATGCTGGAGTTTGCAGCCCCTGCAAACTCTAGACACATGCGCCCCCTTGTGGCGCATGTGTGACATTGCGTGCTTTGCGTCACTGCAACTGGCTCCATGGGAGCTGGAGATTCCAGCATGAGTTCTTAAACTTCACAGGCAAGCAAGCACCTTAACTGCCAAGCTATCTCTCCAACCCGCTTTCTGCATTTTATCTAGTCCAGTGCCTTAGCCCATTGGATGGTGTTACTCACAGTTAGGATGGGTGAATCTTTGCCTTTATACCTGGAAAAGCACAAGAGGGCTAGAGGTTTCTTTCTTAAGCTTTGGTTCATTAGGCAAGTCCATCTCCACAGGGTGGTTTTTTTGCCCCTGTGATAGTTAATCTCGACTGTCAACTTGACTTGATTTAGAATCCCCTAGGAGACACACTGCTTGGCAGGCCTGTGAGGGAGTTTTCAGAGAGAATGAACTGAAGAGGGAAGACCCATCCTAATTGTGGGTGGCAATGCTCCATGGGCTGGTACCTGATTGAACAAAAGGGAGAAAATGAGCTTAGCACCAGCATTCATCTCTCTGCTGCCTGAGCACAGATATGATGTGACTGATTACTTCATGTTCCTGCTGCCATGCCTTCCCTGCCATGACTATAGCTTCAAATTGTGAGTCCAAATGAATTTTTCCTTCCTTCAGTAGCTTTTGTTAGGCATTTCACCTTAGAAACAAGAGACGTAATTAATTCAGCCTTACGATGTATTTTTGATTCATATCTTTGTTCTATGTTCTCACCACTCACCAGCCTAGCAGGCCTATGCTACTTTCCATTATTGTTTGTCCAGTATGCTCTCCACTGAGTTTGTATCCTCTGAAGTAAAGGAACCTTGTTTTTCCAACTTCAAGTCCTGTCCATGGTGTTGTGATGGTTAACCTCAGGCTGCCAACTTTATAGGATTTCAGATCACAATTGAAACAAATTTCTGTGCATGTCAGTGGGGGATTTTCTTGATTAGGTTAATTGAGGTAAGAAGGCCTAGTGAGTAGAACTATTCCATGGGCTGGGAGTCCTGAGCTGTATAAAAGGGAGAAAGAAAGCTGAGAGCCAGCTTTCTTCCTGCTTGTGGACTGTGGACTGAATGTGACCAGATGGTTCAAGTTTCTGCCGTCAGTCTTCCCCACCAAGATGGACTGTAACCTTGAACTTTTAACTGAAATAAACCCCTTGCTACCTAAAGCTGATTTTTTTGGTTGGGTATTTTATCTTATCAATGAGGAAGTAACTAATACAGCTGGAGAGCAGAATATATACGAAGAAATATATAGGAATATTATGGACAAGATTTCTGGTTGAACACAAAAACCAATTTCTGATATTTTAACAAAGATGTACACAAGATATTTAAATGTATTTTAATACATATATTATTATGTAATTTTTATTTAATACTTTTTATTTTATTTTTATTAATTATGAACTTTACTGTATGAACAAATCACATCTTTGTCATATTCCTTTCTGGCTATCCTCTTATTTCCCCTCTGCCCTGCCCCCATTCCACTGAGAGCCCTCCTCAGTGGGGTTCTTGGTATTCCAGTCTTTATTATTACTACTCTTTATTTCTTAATTTCCTTATATATCCATCCAGTAATGAGTTATAGAGATGTCCACAGGTATTTTGTGGGGTTCTATAGTCATGAAGTAGAGCTGAGTTCATTCCTTCAATAGTCTCCTAACACTGACTTTCCTTCCTCATTTCAGTCCTTTTCTTCACAGTTTTTTTACTTTCTTCTGACTCAAAATATGGATATGCTCATTTTAGCCATCTTTTATTCTGTGTGCTAAATTTGGAAAATAAATGCTTCTCAGGAACTCATCTGAACGTGTCTTTCCAAGCCAGGTGTGACGGCATGCACCTATAATCCCAACATTCCAGAGGCAAAAGTAGGAGGATCACTGTGAGTTTGAAGCCACCCTGAGTCAACATAGTGAAGTTGTTTGTCCTATGTTGGGATTTTTGAGACAATGATCTACAGTGATTCCGTGATTATAAACTGGACATTAAAAAGAAAACATTGGGGGTAGTGAAGAGTTATGGGGGATAGACCAAGTCTCTGCGCATAATGCCCCAACTTGTGGCTCTAACAATCTTTCCGGCCCCTCTTCCACGAATTTCCCTGAGCCACATTGGGATCATCTTAGTTCTACTTCAGTGATGAGGTTTTGGGAGCCTCTGTGTCTCTGGATATCTGGCTTAGTAGGAGTTGGATGTTCTCTGGGTTGACTACCCCTACAATGCATGACCCACATTCCCCATTAATGAGGGTCCCTTTGGAAGAGGGAGGGCAGGGAGGAGGATAATGGAGTCACCAATATGAATGTAAAATTAGAATAATATAAATAAAAAATAAATTATTTAAAAAAGTGAAAAAAAAAGAAAACATTGGGCTGGAAAGATGGCTTAGCGGTTAAGGCGCCTGCCTATGAGGACTAAGAGTTCTAGTTTGATTCTCCAGGTCCCACTTTTAGCTAGTCACAAAAGTGACTCAAGAGCGCAATGCCGCACTTGCCCACAAGGAGGTGCATGGATCTGGAGTTCATTCACAGCGGCTGAGAGGCCTCTGGTGCACCCATTCTCCATCTGTCTCTCTCTCTCTGTTTCTGTCTCTGTCTCAAAAAAATTATGTAGAAATAAAAAATGCAACATGCTCTCATGTTCTTATTTTAAATTGCATCCCTTAAATTATTTATACTTACCAGGTCATTAATGATGATCATTTTCATCTACAGGTAGACACTTCTCTATATGCATCTATATACCAACTTCATAACATCCATATACTCCTTTCATGTTGCGTTTTCAATGTAAACAATAAAATCTCCACAGTATCCAACTTTACTGGGCCCTGGTTTGCTGGTTCAAAAGAGGAAAATCTTTCAAGATTATTCCCACTGGATTTAATATCTTTGAAAATACAATATTCCCTAATAAGTCACCAGAGAGCTCATTCAGCCCAACAAAGATTAACTTAGTCAATGGAACTATTATGTCTGTTTTCAATTTATGTCAAGTGCCAAATTTATCTTATCTTTGGCTAACGGTTTTGTTGAAATGAATGTTAACCTCCTCACCCAGTACCAAAGAAGAATCAATTATTATTATAGTTTTATTATTCACTTCTTCTAAATTACAACACACCTGGTTGTGATCTTCTCTTTGGAGGCCCTAGTGTCCCCTCTGGAGACCGAGTAAGACCAATTAAATAAGCTCATCAGCTGACTATAAAAGTCTCAAGGCATGTGGTCTGGATATTTTTCCTGCTTTGAAAATGGAACAATCCAGAGAAAATAGTGACCATCACCAACCACCGACACCTAGGAACATTTTCAAAGGCTCATGAGGCTGGGTAAATCTCTATATGGATTCAAATCAGCATTTTGGGAGAGCGACAGAGCAGAGGAGAAAGAGAGAGAAACATAGTTGCAGGAAGTGCCTGCCAAAAAAAAAAAAAAAAATCAATAGCCAAACAAGTTTGGAACACAGTACAATTACAGCTTCTTTTTTTTTTTTTTCTGAGGTAGGGTCTCACTCTAGCCCAGGCTGACCTGGAATTCACTATGTAGTCTCAGGGTGGCCTCAAACTCATGGCAATCCTCCTACCTCTGCCTCCCGAGTGCTGGGTTTAAAAGTGTGTGCCACCACGCTTGGCGACAGCTTCATTTTGGAAGTCACAGTGCCTCTTAGAAATATAGAAAAACATAATGGTTCCCAAGCTTATGTGACATAAGGACCACTTTTCTTTTAAAGTTTTATTTATTTGAGAGAGTCAGAGAGAGAGAGAGAAAGAGAGAGAGAGAATTGGCATTCCAGGGCCTCTAGCCACTACAAACAAGCTCCAGACACACCACCTTTTACATCTGGCTTACGTGGGTCCTGGGGAATTGAACCAGGATCCTGTGGCTTTGCAGGCAAACACCTTAACTGCTAAGCCATCCCTCCAGCCCCACTTTTCTTTCTTTTTTAAAAGTATATCTTATTAATTTATTTGAGAAAGAGAAAGAGAGAGAGAGAATGAGAGAGAGAGAGAATGGGCAGTTTAGGGCCTCCAGCCACTGGAAATGAGCTCCATGTGCCCCCTTGTGCATCTCGCTTTCATGGGTCCTGGAGAATCGAACCAGAATCCTTTCACTTTGTAGGCAAATGCCTTAACCACTAAGCCATCTCTCCAGCCCACTTTTCTTTTTTCTTTTTTTGGTTTTGCAAGGTAGGGTCTCACTCCGGTCCAGGCTGACCTGGAATTAACTATGTAGTCTCAGGGTGGCCTCGAACTCTTGGCGATCCTCCTACCTCTGCCTCCCAAGTGCTGGGATTAAAGGCGTGCGCCACCACACCCGGCCCACTTTTCTTTTTTATACATATATTTCACACATGAGAACATGTAACACTTATCTTTAATTTTCCTTCCCAGTATTCTCTGTTGTTCCCCTTTCATTCCCTTTAGACCTTTTTCTCCATCCTTCCTCTCTTTTTTCTTTCCTTCTTCAAGGTTTCACTATATATCCTAACTCACTATGTAGCCCAGGAGGGCCTCAAACTAGCAGCATTCCCATTACTGTGGCCCCCTGTGTGGTGGGATTCTAGGCACGAGGTACCATGCCCAACTTCATCCGAAAACAGCACAAGTATAATCTCAAAGGAGGTAAAAGAACAAGAAGATAAAACCAGCAAGCCCCTTCTGTCCACTGCTAGAATATATGTCACACTAAGTTGGTCAATTGCTTGTCTTGCAAGAATGAGGAGCTGGGGTTCATTTACAGTACGCATGTAAAGTGCTAGGCATGGTAGCACTTGCCTGTAATCCTAATGCTGGGGAGGGAGAGACAGGAGGCTCTCTGGAGCTCACTCCTGAGCACTTTTGCCTAATCGGTGAGCTCCAGGCCAATGAGATAGCCTGTCTCAAAAAAAAAAAAAAAGTGAAAGACATTACTAAGGATCACACCCAAAGTTTTCTTCTGGCCTCCACACACATGTGTATGTGCATACACCCCTGCCCACACACCTATAGACATGCACACATGTGTGAAATGCATACCACACCTTCACAAACACACAACAAACAGCTATTAGAGACCATAAGAAAAACTTTGTACCAGACATCAAACGAATGTGGCATCAAGAGGGACCTTATAGACTGAATGCTTAGGTCCTCTTCACTTAATATGTTGGAAATCTACCCCAATCTGATTGCTATGAGGAAGTGAGGTTTTGGGAAGTAATTAGGTCATAAGGATATAGCCTTCATGAATTAGGTTAGTATCACTATACTACATAGCTCAAACAGTTTTCACGTTTTTTTTTTTTTTTTTTTTTTTTGGTTTTTCGAGGTAGGGTCTCACTCTGGCCCAGGCTGACCTGGAATTAACTATGTAGTCTCAGGGTGGCCTTGAACTCACGGCAATCCTCCTACCTCTGCCTCCTGAGTGCTGGGATTAAAGGCGTGCGCCACCACGCCCGGCTCACATCTTTTTTTTTTTTCACCATGTGAGGACACAAGAGGAAGTCATCAGTGTGCAATGAAGAAGAGGACCCTAACCTGAACTCAGTCACGCTGGCACCCCAGTCTCAGATTTGTAGCTGGCCAAACTAATAGAAATAATTTCTGATTGTCTGTGAGCCACTGTGCATGGTACTTTGTTATAGCAGCCAAAACTCACCAAGATAAGAGATAGAGTCTATTTGTCCATGTCATTATTTTTAATGCCTATTCAACATTTATTCATATGCTTCAACAAGCACAACCTTAATGATTTCCCTACAAACTTGGTCACAAAATAGGTTCAATGTGACAAAATCAAATTGTCTTTGGCCAACTTGTGCCTACTTGTACTTTGTCCATATTAAATAATGCTATGACATACTATTTTGGTCAGTTCCTTAGAAATACACATTTAAAGATACCTCATCCCACAAGGCTAATGAAGAGGCTGTACTTAGGGAAGAATGGTACTTGAGAGGTTTTGTTCATTTCAATTCTGAAAAGATCTCATTTTCTTATATTTGGAACATTTTTGGTTATTCTCAGATAAATTCCCTAAGGTGCTTCATACTGATACTGGGTGCAGGATTGTTGGAGTGACTGAAAGAACAAAGATGAGACAAGGCGTAATTATAGGTACCAAACAAGTTCTAGCTGAAAGAATTACAAAAAGATGCCAACAGAAAGCTGACTTTTAATCTCCTGAGTCTGAAATCAAGATATATTCAATATCTTTATTAATAATTATCTTTATAGGAAATCTGATTTCCCTTTTATTTTTACAAAAGGTTTTAAAAAAGAAATATCAACAACAACCTGTAAGGATGGCATCTCTTTTAATATAATACTTCTATTTCCCTACTATGTATTTATCACACATTTGTCATATAAAATTAAGACATTTTAATCATTCATTTGAAGATTTCCAGCTGTAGAAATTAACAAATACTCCAAAAGCTTTCAATGTAGATGCATGCTTTCACAAATGGTACGAAAAAAAAGACACTTAAAATTATCTTTTTCAGTCTTTACATGATGTTTAAATCTTAAAAGTCAAATGCTGTAGCCAATATTGGTAAAAGCTATTGTAAAAGAAAGACTTATGCAATCGTGGCATGATATAACACATAGACATGAATATATCATCAATCTAAACAGTAGATTAATGTCAGGACCATTACAGTGGTGCAAATTCTTACGCATTAAAAAGTAAGTGTAGTAGACTGCCGGTAAGATGGACCACAATAATCTCCTCCTCCTGGAATTGACAATCTGTAACCAAGAAGGCAGACTTTTCCTGGGTCATAGTCCAAAGACATGGATGATGACTGACTGGGACAATCATGTCATAGACCAGTTTCTTTGAGCCCAGGTATTCACAGCCCTATTACCTCAGTCTTTAGCAGCTTTCACTGGACTGAGACAGTTATTTGCTGGAGCTGGTAGGATCTGTGGGTGACTTTTAACAAATAGAATACTAGCACAGTGATGGAATATTATTCTCCTGATTAGATCACACACACACACACACACACACACACACACACAAACCCACTGTGGTTTAGTCCTGATAACATCCTCTTGGTTGCGCTGGCTTTGATGAAATGAGCTGCCTTTTGAGAGAGGTCCACATAGCAGGGAGCTGAATTCAGCCTTTTGCTAAAATCCAGGAGGATTAGCTCAGGATGACCACATGGGTGTGTGCTTGGAAGTGGATCAAAATGCCAAAGCATGTTTGGGCATAGATTTGAACCCTGGAGTGAGTCTGAGAGTGACCTTGTCAAAGAGGACCCAGTTAAGTTGCACCTGAACTCTTGATCCCCAAAGATTGTGATATCTCCACCATGGGCCATATGAAACCACTGAGTGTTGGAGTTATTTGGTACATAACAATAGATCACCAAGTGAGAAGGGTTATTGCTTTGTATTTTTATTATGGTGTTGAATCATACCTCCCTACCATTAGTATTGCCTAATGGAATCAACATAAAAATTGCTATTCTGGGAATCATTTTCAGTTATGACCACGTTTTTCAAACTTTGCCAAAACAAGCCTTCTGCCTTGGGATTGTCAGGCCACTGGAGGATGGAGCTTTTACAGATCCTCCTCCGCAGCCTCAGATACTGTGAGTGCTGCAACACAGGCTCCAGCAGGATAAAGATAATCACGTCCATGTTCTCATCCATTAGCCTTTGCAAGGCCAAGTAGAACGCTGTCTTAAAGTTCCAGCTTTTTGCATATTTTTTGGTTAAAACAAATATTGTTTTCTTGCTCTGATTGATGCTCTGTATGAGGTTATCAATGATGGCTAATCCCGGGTCCCAATCTCTCTCCTCTAAGCAAAGGAGAACATTTCGGTCTTCACTCTCTTCAAGGTGGTAACGTAGCTCATTTATTACCCAGTCAGTAACAGAAACATCTTTGGTGTCATAGGAAATGTAAGCATCGTAGAATGTTTGGGATGTGGAAGAAGACATGTAGCCTCTTACCTTAGCTAAACACATCTGATAGATAAACCAGGCATCCCAGTAAAACAAATGGTGACCTAGAGCTGTCAATATAACCATGGTGGTGCTAAAAAATGTGAAGGAAAATAGGATTGCCGCAACGGTGTCTGACACACAAGTTGTGAGCTCTAGGCTCATAATACTCTTCCCCCTTTGATCACCAGGACTAGAACAAATGACATCTACCAATCTCGGAATTGTGATGTTCACATTTTCATCTATCCATGCTCGAAAATCCCCAATGTCACAGGTACAGTCAAAAGGGTTCCCACCTAGAACCAAAGTAGCTAAGTATGTAGTGGTCCTTGTTTGTAGTGTGGATTTGTTGATCATTTTTATCAGGTTGAAACTCAAGTCCAGGTACACTAGGTGGCTGGCATCAGAGAAAATGCCAGAGGGCAGGTGGGAAATCTTGTTTCGGCTCAACAGCAGGGTCTGCAGAGATGTAAACTGAGACAGGTGATTTGTTAAAAAATGGAGCTTATTTCCATGTAAGTCAAGCAACTGGAGATAAGGGAGATGCTGGAGTGAAGACCAGTTAAAGAAATATAACATATTATCATTTATATGTAATTCTGTGAGACTCTGGGGCAAGTTCAGAAATGCTTCGTTTGGGATTTGTCGAAGTTTATTGTAAGATAAGTCCAGATGTGTCAGATTGCTAAGACATTTAAAAATACGCCAATATCTAGTATCGTCTGCATTCCACAAAAGGTCAAGGCGGTTTCCACGGAAAACTAATTCTTTCAGGGATGTGCTTTTCAGTTCACTCTCCTCTGTTAAAGTGTAGATGCTGTTGTAGCTCAGGTTTAAAACCTTGAGATGTGTTAAGTTCTGAATAAATCCTAGGCGATGTGTCACACCTGCTATGCTGAAATAGTGAGCATTGTGGCTGAGATCTAGAACTTCCAAGTTGTGCAGCTCATTTAAAGCATTGTTATCATCAAAGTCTAGTCTGTTGCTGGTCAAATCCAAATATTTGACCTGAGACACAGACACAAATTCCGTTCCATGTAACACTTGACCATTGCCATTGGATGACAGATTTAAGCAGGCAATGTCCTGAAAACCTTCAAACTGCTTCTTTCCAATAAAGAAAATGCTATTTAAACTTAAATCCAAGGCTTTGCCATAAGCAGTGCACTGTGGCTTTATTAGAGGTCTGGTGCTGTGATAAAAATTCGAGTGTGGGTCAAACTTGGTATCTGCGGAGCGTGGTTTAAGGACATGATGTTGCAAAGAGGAGCCATTTGTATAATTCTGTCTGATATCTTTTACCAGGGGTGATATTCTGTTTTCGGACAAGTAAATAACTGACAGGTTGGCAAACTTCTGGAAAAGGGGAAAATCAATATTCTTAATAAAGTTGATACCCAGGTTGATAGTCTTTAAGTTTGGAAGACCCATCAAAGGCTCAAAATGTTCCTGTTTCAGTTCTTGGAACACATATCCTCGCAAATGTAAAGCCTTGAGAGAATGAAGCATAGAGAAGTTTTTGGAAATAGTAATATATCGTAAATATTGTGTCTTTATATAGTTAAAAGATAAATCAAGGATTTCCAAGTTGGACAGTTTTGTTAAAAATTCCCCAGAGGCGATTTCATGCACTAAATAGTTGAATTCAAGATGCAGCTCCTTCAGATGAGGCATATTGTCAAACCATGTAGGACAAACCTTCCGGAGGGAAGTGCTAGAGAGGTTTAGGTACTGAAGTTGTTTCAGATCCTGAAAAGCCTGAGGATGTATGTCAATTGAAGCATCTCTGTCACAGGGCGTGCAAGGAAATGGTGCATTGAAACACCTGGGACAGTTGCCACTTAAATCTAGTACCGTTAGATTTCTCAATCCCTTGAAGTCTCCTTGAGTAATATTTTTGATCTTAGCATTGCTCAGAAAAAGTTTTGTCAGGGAGCCTGGTAGTTTGGGTGGCACTTGGAGAAGAGTGTTGAAAGACAGTGATAAAATCTTCAAGTTGGTAAGGTTTTCAAATGCCCCATCTTCCAAGTCAAGGGTTTTACTACAGGCAAAATAGCAGTTCCAGCCAAGGTCGAGACTTTCCAAGTTCATAAGTCCCAAGGTGTTGTTTTTAGTTACCCAAACTATATTGTTTAGAGTGAGACTAAGTTCTCTCAAAGACTCAGGCAAACCAGCAGGTATATTGTACAACTCGTTGTTTTCAAGCAGTAACTCCCTTAGATTTCTTAGGTTGAGAAATGCCCCATCAGTAATATTCATACCATTTGTATTCTTATTGGGATTTCCATTCTGTTGGTTGGCATTGCGGTTTAGATTTATTTTAGTGAGATTCTGCAGCTCTTGAAATGACTCATTGGTTATATGTGTGATGAAATTATCAGACAGGTCTAGTTCTGTGACGTAACTGCTTACTGTTTGGGGAACTTCTTGTAGCCAACGATTGTTGCATTCTGCGATAACTGAGGCATTTTGCTTTTTTTCATCACAAGGATAGCTTCTAGAAGAATTTGCTTCACGGAAAACTTCACAGGAACCAGAGGTGAGCAGAAAAAGACAGATCAGAACTGATGGCTGAAGGGACATGTTTCCCTAAAGAAAATCAAAAGTGGAAGCACAATATTATAGTCACAATATTTGCTGAGTATTTTGTGGGGGAAAAAAACAGAGCTTCACCATCTTTGTGTGAGCTCTGAAATGTGAACTTACTTAGGAGCTAAATAAATTGCACTAAGGCCAGAGAGATGGCTCAGATGTTAAAGGCACTTGTTTGCAAAGCCTGACAGCTGGGTTTGATTCCCCAGTACCCACATAAAGATAGATGTGCAAAGAGGCTCATGCATCTGAAATTTGTTTGCAGTGGCAATAGGCCCTGGTGTACCCATTCCCTTTCTCTCCTCCCCCTTTATCTCTCTCTCTCTCTCTCTCTCTCTCTCTCTCACCTTGAAAATAAATAAATAAAAACTTAAAAATAAATTGCATCAAATTTGGTTCAGAACACTTTTTTCATTGGAGGGAAGCTAGAGGAAGTTGAAGATGAAACTGTCTGAGATTATCCGTTTTTGCAGAAGCCCCACTGCCATATTGAGTCTATTGAGAGGGCCTGTGGCTATGGGTCATACTGATTCTATAGTACAGCATAGTGTTAATTTTTAGCATAGCTATTGATGAAACTTTGGCTAGTCCCCAAATAGAGATGAAATTCTGGATTCATCATGGTATCATTGGAGATATTCAAGACAAAGTCATTGTGCCCTTCCCCTACAACCATATCTGTTGCTGGTATTTCCCACATTTTTTCTATATCTCTATAGTGTTGCAAGTTCTCTTTACATGGCTAGAGAGTGGATAATAATGACAAAATGTGTCATATACTAAGCTAAGTGCTTCATAAATACTTCCTTACTCACATTAAGGCTCACCAGGACACAATTATCATCCATGTTTTGCAGATGAGCAAGAAAATTCTGAGAGTTAGCTAACTTTTAGTATGATGGAACTCATGTTGGGGTTTGAGCCACTCTGATTCCCAAGATATGCTTTTAATCACAGGGACACCATATTACCCAATTTCCTCTTGAAATCTGTATGCTAGAACAGTGCCTTAAATGCAGACAGAATTCAAAAAATTGTGGGGCTGGAGATATGGCCCAGTGGGTAAAGTATTTGCTATGTAAGCATGTGAACCTGCAATTGGATCCTAGGGCCTCATGAGAAGCTGAGTGTGGTAGCATGCATATGTAATCCCAGTATTAGATGAGAGGCAGAGACAGGAGAATCCCCAGAAGCAGGCGGGCCAGCTAGCCTGGTATATGCAGCACCTCAAATAAGGTGCTCAAAAAAGTTTGTGGGCTGAGGAAATGACTCAGTTGAAAAAACAGTTGCTGAGCAAACATTAGCTCCTGACTTCAGATCCCCTCACCCATGTAAAGCTGGATGCTGTAGCTGAAGCCTGTAATCACAATATGCCTATAGGTAAGAAAAGAGCTGGAGACAAGCAACATTCACTGGAAGCTTGTAGGCCAACTAGCCTTACAAATGGAGCCTTGAACAGTGAGAGACCCTGCCTCAACTGAAGTGAAAGGCAAGGACCTGCACCTGGAAGTTGTTCTCTAATGGTGCGAATGCCTGCATGCACACACATGAACACACACATAATAAACACAGAAAACATTGTGAACTACTACTCATACAAACATTGGCATTAATGACTGTTTGGGCTCAAATTTTGAAACTTACCTAAGGAAGGCATGATCCTATGCTTTTGGGCATACTATAGTACTTAGTAGAGTGCCTTACTTTCTGTGACTATTTCTGAATATATAGGGGGCTGAATTATCATTTTCTTAATGCATAAGCTCAGTATTTGCTGCATTCGGCAACAACAGTATTTTGCTGCTCTAATAATGGTGCTTCCAGTCATCAGTTAATTTTTACAAGGCAACCAAGGGATTCATGTGCCTGGTTTGATCAAGGATGATTAAGCGAATTCTCAAAAGCTTATTTCACTGATTATGGAGACTAACTTTACTAAATTAAATTTTTCACTAAAAGCCTAACTTTATTGTGAGTTTAACTAGAAAAGTGACTTCTTTTCAATTTCTCCTATGATTTACATGTGGCAAACTAATACTTTCAAATGTTACAAAAGCATTTAAAACATTGTTTAATGTTTTAAAATATTTTTAATTTTATTTTTAAAGAGAGACAGAGATAGAGAGAGAGAGAGAGAGAGAGAGATAGAATTGTCACACCAGGGCTTCAGCCACTGTAATTGAACTCTAGACACTTGTGCCACCTAGTGGGCTTGTGCAACCTTGTGCTTGCCTCACCTTTGTGGATCTGGCTTATGTGGGATCTGGAGAGTCGAACATGGGTCCTTAGGCTTCACAGGCAATGGGTTAACCGCTAAGCTATCTCTCCAGCCCATACAAAGGCTTTTTATACAGACATTTTGAAGACATGATTTCTATGCCAGGCTGGCTTCCAATTCTCTATGTAGCTGTGATAGTTTATATTTATTGATTGTCAACTACAATCACATGGGAGGGATTAAATAGATGAGGTTAGCCCCTGGGTATGCCCTTCAGGGATTATATTGATTAGATTATGGGAGATGGGAAGATCTACCTTAACTGTGGGTGGTATCACTCCAGTGGCTCAAGTCCTGAACTGTATGAAAAGTAGAGAGGTAGCTTAGCATTCATGGCTCTCTGATTCCTCACTGTGGGCTGAATGTAGCCAGCTCAACTTCAAACT
Source organism: Orientallactaga sibirica (assembly GCA_036365145.1). Taxonomy (NCBI): domain Eukaryota; kingdom Metazoa; phylum Chordata; class Mammalia; order Rodentia; family Dipodidae; genus Orientallactaga; species Orientallactaga sibirica. Next base: position 3,277,230 of record JAEOAD010000982.1, read on the forward strand.
CCTGCCACCATGCCTTTGGGACCATGATGGACTGGAACCTGGAACTGTAAGCTGAAATAATTTTTTTCTCTCTTTAAATGATTTTTTGTCAGGTATTATATCCCAGCAACAAGTAAGGAATTAATACAGTATCCCAAAATGACTTTGAACTTGTGATCCTCCTGTTTCTGACTCTTGATTTCTGGGATTATAGGAATACAGCATCATGCCAAGTTTATATGGTGTTTGCATTGAACCCAAGGTTTCATGCATTCTAGACTGAGCCAATCTCCAGGCCTAAAAGGTGTTGATTATTTCAAGGATCAACAATTACAGCCCATTGTCATAGCCATGATAATGTCTACTCCTTATGAGATGCAAATGAAAATGGAATAACACTCTCAGACATTTTTAAATGCTTATAGTTACTTTCAAATACAACACTATTGAGTTGTTTCTGCTTAATGTTTAACTGGTACTTAAAGGCCCTGCTTAGTTTGGTGTGGCAAGCACAATTTTCAAGTGGCCTCATGAATTTTCCCCTTGGTATGACTCTTGTGATTATGTTATGTTATATGAAAAATGAGAAAGGATCTAAATGGTTTTGATCTAATCATGGAACCCTTTAAAAGAAGAGGGTTTCTCTGGCTCATGGAAAAAGTAAAAATAAGAAAGATTTGAAACATTAAAAAAATTGGAAGAATTATGTTGACTTTAATTGGAAGGGTGAATGGCAGTGAATGTAGGCAGCATCTAGAAGCTGAGAATGGCTCTCTGCCAACAGCTAGCCAGGAAATGGGGCTCAGTCCTGATACAACTTGAAGGAAATAAAATTGACTGGCAATTTCATTTTTTAACAACTAAATAGATATAAATTGATTATAATTACTACATGACAAGATTTCAACTGTGATAAAAAGAAATATGTGAAGGGCTGGAGAGATGGCTCAGGTGGTAAAGCACTTGCCATGCAAACATGAGAACCTGAGTCTGGATTTCCAATGCCCACATTAAAGACAGGTAAGGTTATACATGTTTGTGATCCCAATGCTGAAGAGACAGACACAGGGGATCCCTGGAGGTTTCTGAGTAGCTAATCTAGCTGAATTAAGGAGCTCCAAGTTCAGTGAAAGACCTTGCCTCAAAAAATAAGAATAATAAGGTGGAGAGAAATTGAGGAAAACATTTGACCTTGACTTTGCCCTCTACATGCATATGCACACATATGCACCCAAACACATATGAACACACATGCACACCACACCCACATGCTAAAAAGTACATGATACTGGAAGGGCATAAAAAGAAAGGGGTTTGACTGATTTGGGAGGCTAGGGAGGACTTACACACTTTGTTTCTATAAACAACAATTTTACCATCAACAGAACAGCAAAGCTGGGCATGGTGGCACATGCCTGTAATCCCAGTACTCAGTAGGCAGAGTCAGGCAGATTACAGATTCCAAGCCAACCCAAAGTATACATAGTGAGGCCCTATTTCAAGAAAAAAATGCTTTCAAGAGGAACAGAGGGAAGGGGAGAGGGGGAAAAAGAGGAAGAGAGAGAGAATGAGAGAGAGAGAGAAATCAGTTTGTACCTAGAATTCTGATAAAGTGAAAGAGCTAGATATGCAGGTTCCTTAGAGGGGCATGCCAGCTGTGACTGGACAGTGGTTGGCTGAATCTGTATGAGAAGTTAGACTCTCCACACCCCACCCTTTCCCCCAGACTTACTTGTCTTGAAAGGTGAAATCCAGGAGACTTGGGCACACGTGAGTGCTGAGGTGAACTGCCAGAAAAAGAACAGGGGTTACAGGGTTAGAGGATGGTCTGAGCATGGAGCACTCGGGCCCTTTCTCATGCCTGTCTTGGCACTGGGGACTCTGGCATCTAGCTGGCTTATGAATGAACATCGACTTCAGAACCCTGGAGTGGAGCTGGATGGGTTCACTTTAGGCGAACAAACTGGCAAAGTAGCAAGGGCTAGGATCAAGGTAGGGCTAAGGAGACAGTTCAAATTGTATGGGGTGGTCCTGAAAGCAAACCTTGGTCAATTAAAATCCATAATGAACAAAAGATCAGCATTTGAAATAAGGGTAGGACCTCACCTTCCATTTTCAAGACTGCTTTATTTGCGTCACCTCAGCCTGATTCTCTTCACTACAGCAGCTGTCTTGGCTTATGTCTGGGATGTGTCAAGTTGTTAACTTTATTTTCAAGACAGGTTCTCACAGTGTAGCCCAGATTGCTCTCAAATATATGATTATCCTGCCTCAGCTGCCTATGTGCTGAGATTATAAGTGTGCTTGGCTCATGTTTAATTCATTAATTCAGTATTGGCAATTTTATACATATAAATTGTAATTTGATCACATTTGCCCACCATTACCTTCACTTGTCCCTCTTGCTCTCTTCCTGAATCTCTTCTTATTTCCAATTAGTGCCCTCCCCCCCCCGTGATGTCCTTTTTTTGGAGGGATGATCCACCAAGTTTAATTAGGGTTGATTGCATGAGCATGGGTGGGAAGTTATTTACCAGAGTGTGAATAACTTACTTACAATTGGCTACATCACTGAAGAAATTGCCCCCAAATCCCCATTTCCAGCATGGTGGCTCATGCCTAGAAACTCAGGAGGTGGAGGCAGGAAGGTCACCATGAATTCAAAGAAAACCTGGGCTAAAGAGTGAGTTCCAAGTCACTCTGAGCTAAAATGAGACCCTTCATCATAAACCCCAAAAGCAAAACAATAAAAAAAGAAAGAAAATGAAAGAAAAGAAAATGACTCTAGCTCCCCTAGCAATTTAAGAAACAATGCTAGCACTAAATGTCTTGACTACTGAGCTTCATGCTGTCTGATACGCTTCCTTTGATTTTTCCTCAGAGCCTACTCAAAGGATCTAACCCCATCTACATTAGCTGCAGTTTTGACTTCTGGCTTCCCAAACAATGAAAAAATACGTGTCTGCTCCTTGAGCCCTCAGGTAAGTGGCACTGTATAATATAGGGAGCTGATTGTAGGTAAATAATAGTTGGTCAGTGGAACCAACAGCCAGGGAAATTGATCCTACCCCCCAAAAAAAGCCTTCTGTGTGAACATGCCCAGAAGCTAGCTTCCTAGAATCCTTCAGGAAGGCTGGGGCTATGGTATTGCCTTGGAACGCGGGGAGAAAACCAGAATTCATTTCTTTTTTTTTTTTTTTAAAAAAGCCTATGAATTATGAAAAAAGGAAAAGGAGAAATTTGCCTAACTTCCCCTCTCTCTACTAAATTCAGCTGTCTCCACACCAGAAGCGACTTCACAGCCGGTTTTCTATTTCCTGCACATAATCTGCACAGTGGTGGGGTTCATGGTGCCCAGCCTTCCAGTTCTCTTGTAGAGGCTAAACAGCCCAGGGAACTTCATCTCTATTAGGTCCTCACCCAAATCTTCCTTCTTAAGTTGAACGCCAACGGACACTTAACGCACATTTGTGAAAACACCACTGCAATGTGAAGGACAGCTCAGGGTCTTAACAACAACAAGATGGTGAGACTATTTCTGAAGACATCACATGTCAGTTGCAGAACACAAAGAAATCAAGCCGAAACTGACTTTGAGGTTTCCTCCCTGCTAACTATCTTTCACAGTGCAGAAGGTGATGCAGTCTGCAGGGAGAACAAAGACATTAGCAGTCTTAACCAGCAGTTGATTCTAAATATTACACAACTAACCAGCCAGGAAATATGTGCCAACTGGTGCAATAGTAGCATGATTGTTAAGGGGTACACAACTGCTTCCTAATGGTATTTGAGGTCCACTCTACAGTAGGGGATCCAAGCCCAGTACTGAAAACCTATTAAAAAGCCTGTGGCTGCAGAGGCTATAGTCCTTAAGGAAGAAATTACTACTGGTTTTTTTTTGGGGGGGCTAAATGGTTATGTTGTGCCTATCAAATTTCTCCCTAAATATTTAGGGTTATGCCTATAGATTATTGCTGCGATTACCTTTGATTAGAGAAGTTTCTATTTACTGTTGAAGGAGACTACGGGGAAGGCTCAAAACATGCCAAAGCACTGAGAATAAGTGACTGTTGAGTACTCAGAGCCAAATGAGACCTCTCTGTCACACCCTCCAAGTCTCAGGGAACACTGTGGAAGAAAGGTTTTAAAAATGTAAGATGTGGGGCTGGAGAGATGACTTAGCAGTTAAGGCACCCCCCTACGAAGCCTAAGAATGCCTGTTCGATTCTCCAGGTCCCACATTTAGCCAGATGCAAAAAGTGACACAAGGGCACAATGCTGCATTTGGCCACAAGGGGGTACATGCGTCTGGAGTTTGTTCACAGCGGCTAAGAGGCCACTGGTACACCCATTCTCCCTCCCTCCCTCCCTCCCTCCCCTCTCTCTCTCTCTCTCTCTCATATTTCTCTCTCTCTGTCTCTCAAAAAATGTAAGATGTGGGCTGGAGAGATTGCTTAGTGGTTAAAGCACTTGCTTGCAAAGCCAAAGGATGTACAATTGATTCCCCAGTACTCACGTAAAGCTAGATGCACAAGATGGTACATCTGGAGTTTGTTTGCAGTAACAGGGGCCCTGGCATGCCCATGCTCATTTCATTTGCTCTCTCTTAATATATATATATATATATATATATGTTTAAAAATGTAAGATGTGGAGGAGTGCCACGTTATGCTGTCTTCTGGACATGTCATGACAGTTTCACTCATGATGTTGTGGTGATTGCATTACCTGCACAATATTGAGCCCATCCATATCCATCATGGATAATAACAGAGAGCATGAAGTCCCCAACCCTCCCTGAGAATTATTGACAATGGTTACAGGAAGAAAAGGATCTCCAGATCTCCACTGCTAGGTTTGCCCATTTTTCTGAGGTCTAATTCAAAGACATAACTTTTCATTTTCCCCTTTCTATCTCCTCTTTGGATACTGGTCAAATGCCCAAGCATGCTTGACCTGATACCCTGAGTTTTCTCACTGTTTTTTTTTTTTTTTTTTGTGTGTGTGGTAGGGTTTCATTCTAGTCCAGGCTGACTTGGAATTCACTATGTAGTTTCAGGGTGGCCTCGAACTCACAGTGATCCTCCTACCTCTGCTTCCAAGTTCTGGGATTAAAGGCATGTGCCATCATGCCCAGCTGTTTTGTGTTTTTTTTTTAATAATTATTATTTTTTTATTGACAACTTCTATACTTACATACAAAAAGTGCATATTTCCCTCCCCTCCTCCCATTCCCCTTTAGAACTCCAATCTCCATCATATCCCCTCCCTCTCTCCATTAGTCTCTCTTTTAATTTGATGTTATCATCTTTTACTTCTATTATGAGGGTCTTGCGAAGGTATTGCTAGGCACTGCAAGGTCATGGATATCGAGGCCAATTTCTGTCTGGGCAGTTGCATTGTAAGGAGTCGTACCCTTCCTTTGGCTCTTCCATTCTATCTGCCCCCTCTTCCTCAATGGGCCCTGAGCCTTGGAGGGTGTGACAGAGATGTTTCAGTGCTGGGCACTCCTCCATCCCTTCTTCTCAGCACTATGTTGCCTTTTGGGTCATCCCAGTGGTCATCGCCATCTGAAAAGAGAAGCTTCTCTAACCAGAAGTTAGAGTAGCATTAATATGTGAATATGAACATTAAATGTAGTGCTTTTCAGGGTGGGAATAAAATATATATTTAGTCAGACAAGAGCAGGCTGTATACCCCTAAGGCTCATGACCTCCCCTGCCATAGACTTTTGCTTAGGTTTTTTTAGTACTAGGTGTATTCCCTCCTGTAGAGAGGGCCTTCAGTCCAATTATGAAGCAGTTGGTTACCCCATGAGTAGACATGCCACTATTGCACCTGTTCAGTCATTGGGCCTGTATGGCCAAACTTGAATATTCAGTGTCCACTGTTTTTGCTACTGATGACTTCTGTCTCCCATATGGCTGCATGCAGTGCAGCTTTTTCAAGCTTTCAGTTGGCTGGTCTACAGGGAGATGTTTTGTGTTTTTTAAAAATACTTTTTAAATTTATTTATTTATTTTTATAAGAGAGAAGGAGAACGAGGGGGGTGGGAGAGGGAGGGAGAGAGAATTGGCATGCCAGGGCCTTCAACCACTGTAATCAAAGTCCAGATGCATGTGTCATCTTGTGCGCATGTGCACACTTGTGTCACCTTGTGTGTCTGGCTTACGTGGGACCTGGAGTGTCAAACATGAGTCCTTAGGCTTCACAGGCAAGTGACTTAACAGCTAAGCCATCTCGCCTGTCTGTTCTTTTTTTTTCCTGAAGAACCACACTCCCCTTTTACAGCTGTTTGCAGTAGACCTCCATTGCTTACCCTAACTCAAAAGGCATGATTTTTATCTTCCTCTTTTCCATCTCCCTCCTCCCAGCAGCTACCACAATTTATAGCTTGCCAAACTATTGTGTTTTTCTCTCAAATTCTAATAAAATATTCCTGTAACTTCAAAATAATGGATTGGGGGTGTAGTTCAGTGGTAGGGTGCTTACTAAACATGCCAAAGTCCCTGAGTTCCAACCCCAGGAACACAAGAAACACAACAGCTTGGATTTTTTGTTTAAGAAGGCATGGTTTGCCTCAGAACAGATGCACCCCTCTCTGGGGATCATCCTGCTAATGCATCCTAACTCTGCAGTGTCCAAAAAACTTACTGATACTCATATATGATGAATCCTCTAAATGAATTACTTAGCTGTTTAATACCATGTGGGATTCAACTAGAGCTGAACTTTTGCCAACCTCATTTTCAGTTGACACCGTTAAACACCGATTTCTTTATGAGAGTAAATTAAGAAACTGTTGTTCAGATAAGATTTATCATCTTGTTTAATTATATGCAGTCAATAGTAGTACTTTATTTTGTCCTTTCCAAATGTAATTTGGGGAATACAAAAGAAAACGGAATGTCATTAAATGTGCTTATCAATGAAGAGGTGGATCTGAATTTCATATACATAAAGATAGGGAGAAAGTACACCATTCAGATTGCTGAGGGCTTTCCCATGGCACAAACACTAGGAAGAGTACAAGCAACGTCTCTGCTCATTCATCCTTATAAAAATCAGTGATGCTGGGGCTGGGAGATAGATCAGTGAGAAAAGTGCTTGCCCTGCAGGCATGAGGATCTGAGTTCTATCCTGAGTAGCAGCGTAAAAATGCTGTTAGTAGTGGCATGTGCTTGTAATCCTAGTGTAGTGGGGGTAGAGACAGGAAGATCCCTAGAGTTTGTTGACCAGACAGTGTATTCTAATGGGTGAGTTCCAAGCCAATGAGAGGACCTGTCTCAAAAATGTGTATGGCCTTCCTGAGAATGACACTCAAGGTTGTCCTCTGACCTTCATGTACACATGCATCAGAGAAAGAGTGAGAGAGAGAGAGAGAGAGGACAGAGGGAGAAAGAGACAGAGAGAGAGAGAGAGGAGAGAGAGGGAGAAAGAGACACAGAAGAGAGGATGAGATGGATGATGTCATAAGCTTTTGCTTCCCAGATTTGGATCCTGATGCTTGCAGGAGTTAATTAACCCAAGGTCACTTGTATGGTAGGCAATAGAGCTGAAACAGAGCCTAAATCTACCTAAGTTAGTAAGTTATGAGGGCTGGAATCTAAGATGCTAGCTGACAAGAATCTAGCAGAAACATCATAGTCATATATCTAAGCTACAGAATCCAAGTGCTGGATTTTCTACCTTATTTTCTTATACTGCTCAGGAAACCGCAGACAGCATCTAGATTCTTTGATGTTCTATAGAATAGCAGAAAAGCCAGCATCTTTTGAGGTAAGCACCAAATAGCAGCTCTGTAACCATTTGAAAAGTCAGCATGACTTGTATTTGCGAATGATCCAGAAACACAATGAAGGGATTCAAGTGCATTCTCTCTTCATAGCCCTGAGTATGTAGCTCATAGTTAAAAAATAACAAACCTTTGCGAACTCAGTTGAACTTAAGAAGTCATTACTTTAGGATGATGAGCCCCTTAAATGAAGAGTAGGGAGATAGCTCAGTTCATAAGGTGTTCACCTTGTGGGCATGAGGACTGGAGTTCAAGCCCCAAAACCCATGTAACAAATCCAAGCATAGTGGCATATTCTTGAAATCCCAGAGCTGGGGACACAAAGACAAGAGGATCTCTGGCGCTCGCTGGCCTACCAATATAACCTAACTAACGAGCCAACAAGAGGCCGTGGATGAAAAAGAGTTGAATGGCATTGTTTAGCATGACAGCTGAGATTGTCCTCCATCCTACACATACACACATGCACATGCGTGCTCATGAGCCTGAACCCAGGCATGCGTGAAGACACACACACACACACACACACACACACACAGAGAAAGAGGGACCTCGGGAGTCTATCCAAGCAAGTTTCAAAGACTAGCGTGAGCCCTGCTGACTTACTGCTCCATGATGTTTTGTGAGAACTCTGTCATCACTTCTGCATGTTTCAATGATTAGATGAAAGGAGAAGCAAGAGAATGAATTCCATCAACCACCCCCACCACTAGCCATGGCCTCAGTTTGTTAGAGAAGTGGACTGGGGGACTTCTGTTTTGCTTTTTGAAATTAAACCAAGGTGGTTGATTAACACGATTCAGGACTTTCCAGAGTCTTCTCCCCCGTCTCCAGAAAAGATTGTGCTCGTTAACAAAAGGACCACTTCATGTGTCACTCTGACACAGTGGTTCTTAACTGTGGCTGCACATTGGATACACCTGGGAATTTTAAGAGTTACCAATGCCCACATTTATCCTGAACTACTGGTTTCATGAATCTGGGGTTCAACCTGGGTAGCTGTTCTCTGTAAAGTTCTCCCCATGATTCTATCTTTAAGAATAGGTCCTTGATTACCATCTGCCATTGAGAGAAATGTGGGCATTTTTACAAGCTTGATTCTATTATTTAATTTTTTTGTTTATTTGTATTCATTTATTAGCAACAGACAGAGAGATAAAGAGGACAGAGACAGACAGAATGGGTGTGCCAGGGCCTCCAGCCACTGCAAACGAACTCCAGATGCATACATCACCTTGTGCATCTGGTTTATGTGGGTACTGGGGAATTGAGCCTCCAGCCTGGGTCCTTAGGCTTCACAGGCAAGCGCTTAACCACTAAGCCATCTCTCCAGCCCCTGATTCTATTATTATTCTTTATGCTTTTTATGACAAAGTATGTTGACTATCATAGAAATTTGTCACATTGAACTTGGGTAACTACAATTGTATCTTATATGTTTCATTGGCTTATTTGGCCCAATATGGGTCACTGTAGTGCATTTTGTAAGACATCATATAATTTTAGTGCAGAATTAATTAATTTTCAAGATCCATAATAGAAATTGAGTATAGAAAATTAACTTTGGGGACTGGGGAGATGGATCAGAGGGTAAAGTGTTAGCCACACAAGCATGAGGACCTGAATTTGGATCCCCAGCTCCCAAGTAAAACTTCTGTGAATGGCACTGTTCATCTATAATTCCTGCACCATGGAGGCAGAAGCAGGGGGTTTCCTAAGGCTTGCTGGCTAGGTAGTCTAGTTGACCCAGTGAACTTTAAGTTTCCTGTGAAATATTGCCTCAAAAATAAGGTTGAGAGCAATTGAGGAAGACAAGTGATATCTACTTTTAGTCTCCATATGCATGCATACACCCACACAAATGTATCCACACGCATACAAACATACACACACACATTTACACACCACATATATGTATACATACAAAACAACTTGGAAAAAGTTAAAGCTACATTTTGTTATTATCAGAAATGACAATGGCCATTAATCAGTACCATATGATTGCATGAAATATACATGGTAAATTTTGCATGAGATTCTTTTGAAATCAGAATTTGCAATTGCTCTTCAGCCTCGTTGAATTTTCTAGAAACTGTATCATTTAAAAAGATTTGTAGTTTGTTTTTCAATCTGTTACTTTTTGATAATAAACAAAATAGATAACCAAACTCTTCTAAACAAGTTAGAACCACAGTTATAGAAATAGTAACAAGTTGCTTTAAACTCTGAACAGGAAAATCGCCATTGTGATTGCAGTTCCAGCTTTTAGTAGAGTTAAGCTCAGTCTTTACTGGGTTGCAGTGACTGATATATGGCTATGATGGCAAAGAACTTGCCTTGCTCTACAGAATTAGCAAGGCTAAAACTGTTGCCTCCCCCTTCACCTCCCACACTGTTGGTCTAGAAAAGTAGGGCCAGAAAGTAATATACCAGTTCAACTTCTATGTTGGAACATTCTTGTTTTCCTCTTCAAAATGATAAGATTGCCACTACTTTTGACTTTTCAAAATTTACTCTCTAATTCCTTTATATGAACCTCCATCCATAGAAGTTACAGAAACTACCAAGCTTCCTTGCATACCATTTGTGTTGCTATCACCCTTCACCTTCTTGTACTTACTTGCCCATTTCTTACTGTCTTTGTCCTTGCTAGTGGCCACCAACCCATATTGCTGAGTTGGAAACTATATTTGGATGGAGAGCCCTGGTACAAGAGTAGGCATGGCTTACCCCTTTCTGGCTGATGTCCTTTCTAACTTCTCTTTCTACTACTTGTAGTAGCGGTACCGAGAGCCCCCTCTGTGCAGGAGGTGTGTGGAGAGAAGACACTGACAAACTTCCTGAAATAGATGGCTTTACCAGGAGCGGAACTTAGCATGGGTTTGCAGAAGTTTATATGGGAAGAAAGAAACTTGTGACTTCTTAACTGTTGCCAAATCATTTACTGACTGTGCTTTAAAATTTCAAAATTGAAATCGGGGGAAAAGTCATTTATAAAATGATTTTGATAGACTGCACATACCATATGCATGTAAGGTGGTATATGTTTGCGTATGTGGTTATCTGTGTGTGAGAGGAAGGGTGACTGCAAAGAGTCTTATTACCAAAATGTTAATACCAATTAGTTCTGGTGAGGAGGGGGAATTAAGAAGAGAAAAGGAGGGATTCTTTCATTTTAGTGAGAAGACTTTTTAGTGTAGTCTTTAAAAATAAAACCCTACCATAAATTTGCATCAAACTAAACCATCTTTGGTTATATAACTCACAAATATATAGCTTCCACTTCTTTCCACACATTTCCAAGGCAGGACACTATATAGGTGGGCATGGGGCACTCATCAGACTGTGGCTGCAAAGACACTATCCTTTCCCCAGGGGTCCTTGGACTTTATGCAGCACCTCACATGCAGTATAAGCCCAATAAATATTCACTGAATGAATGAGTGAGTGGAAAGTTTATGAGCATTCATGATGCCAGATATTTTCCTCTCCTTGGTTTGCTTGAATAAAATTGGACTTGAATCCCTCTGGGCCAGGACTTTAGCAAGCTCACCCAAGGGTAGGGGTCAGCAATTGGCAACCTTGAAGTCAAATATGGCCCAGAAGTGCCAAAGAAACTTTACACATTAAAACCTTGCAATTAATGGGGTGAAAAGAAACATTACTTTGAAACTCACATTGATCAAAATATTATCACCTGCAGCAATAATTCTAGCAGCTGAGGAGATGACTCAGTGAATAAAGCACGTGTCATGCAAGCTCGAGTAGCCGAGTTCAGAGCTCCAAACCTCAGTGTCAAAACCAGGAAGCTGTAGTAGGTTTCTGTAATCCCAGAATGACTACAGTGAGATGGGAGGTGGAGGCAGAAAAAAATTCCGGAAGCTTGTGGAGCAGCTAGCCTGGCCAACAAAATGGCGAACAAAGGGAGAACCTGCCCCCAAACAAGGAACACACACACCCAGGCATACTCACATACTGTGGCATACTCACACATGCACACACAAAAACACCAAAAAATCAATTTAAAAATTCTCATTCCTACACAAATAGTGTAAAACTGCTTTCAGTTACTCCATTTTGACTTTTATAAATTAAAAGAAATAATTGTAGGAATTTGCTTTTCTCTTACTCTCTGACGCCCTATGTAATATCAGAAATTTGTCATAGAATGGCGTGGGTGTCCATTTTCAGAGAAACTTCTAAGGACAGACCCCAAGAAATTTGCAATATGGCACCTGGTTGGGGAGCACTTCCCAGGACTTGAAACAGTACAGGTAACAGCCTGGGCATTTTGGTCATAATCAATAGTTTTTTCCATGACGAGCTCAAAGACCTTATCTGGACATCTCTCAGTCTCTCGGTTTGCCTTGGAACATCTATTCAGAAAGAAAAGTGCTAGGAGTGATGGCTGTGATCCCAGTACTTGAGAGGTAGAGGAAAGAGGGTCATCCAAAACCTTTGGCTTCTCTTGCCAGTGATATGCTGCCTATTTCCTGACAGTTATTCCTGCCCTTTTAGGTCCACCAAAGCAAATTTGGACAGATGTACATAAAAGAGGTTTTCAAGGACCCCGGTTCGAGGCTCAACTCCCCAGTACCCATGTAAGCCAGATGCACATGGTGACGCATGCGTCTGGAGTTCATTTGCTAGAGGCCCTGGCATGCCCATTCTCTCTCTCTCTCTCTCCATTTCTCTGTCTCTAAAAAGTAAATAAATAAAAATACATGTGTGGGCCACCACACCTGGCTCCTTTCTCTTAAAAAAGAGAGAGAGAGAGAGAGATTTTCAAGTAAACAAGCATTCCAAGAAGTCTACCCATAAGAGTACCCCTTTGCCCTGACCTCCAAAATCAAGAGGTAGGCTGTGTGCCTATTACTGTTGGGAGCAAGGTGGGGGCTCCAGCAGAATCAAACAAAATTGAACAGTTTCAAGGGCTGTGCTCCAGTTTGAAACGTCGAAAGTATATGAAAGCCACACATAAAGTAATATTTTATCATTCTGAAGGACAGGATAAATTCGAGCTGCCATTGAGAAGATGAGCTGGAGAGAGAAATGCAACCATAAAATATAGTGGGTCTAAGAAAAAAGACGGGCCACTGAGAAGTTCAGGGGCAGAGGAAGCTGAGAAACCTCACCCAAGTTTTGAGAATTAGAAATAGAGATAGTGGCTATGTCACACCTCATTTGGAGTCTGCAAAGAGGCAATATCCAGAATTGTCTTCACTATCCATAGTATGAAAGGACAACCTGGCTCAAAAAAAAAGGTTCACAAAGCCTGAGGAACAACACCCTAGGTCATCCTCACACACACACACACACACACACACACACACAGAGCCACACCCCCACACACATATGCACGCACATGAACACACACATACACTCATATGCTTAATAGAAATAAATCATGAGGTAGATTTGTGTTTAGAAAGCACAGAAACAGAAGTCATCGACCCAACGGGAAGGATGCACATCTTACAGAACATTTGTTTGAGAATGGCATCGAGGTGGGTTTTCTTTAAACCTGGAGGACAGTGATGACCCAGTGGCTTATGCCACTAACTTGCCCTGGTCCCTTTCAAGACAGACATTTTAGACTGAGCCTCTCCAGTCCTCCCCTGCCTCAGCCCTTTCTGCATGTTCTCATGCCGTCTACTACTTGACCCCAGGGTCCAGAGAGGCTGCTCAGTCTGGACCTTCCCAGGGGTATTAGGCTCCATGCCATTATGAGGCCTGGGTGGCTTCTAGGTAGGTAGATCATACCTTGGGTCTCCCACAACAGCAGGCTTTGAGGCCTGAAGTTCTGAGGGGTTCTGCCTTCACTCAAACTGACCATCCTGCCTCTTTGCTTGGGACTCACGTGCCCACACTTGATGACTTCAGGTCATGCCTCACTCTTAGGAAGAACATTGCTCTTGTCCACATAGCCCTGACTTCTCACAATTCTCTCCTGTGTCAAAGGCACAAAACATTTCAAGGGAGGTTGTTTTGACAAGTCATCAAGTTCTGAATGCCTTGGGCTAGGGGACTTCCCTGAGAACCAGGATGTGTGGCTTTTGTTTTTGACTTACATCTTCTCCCTGGAAACTAGGTTTTAGGTCAGTCCCGAGGAGTGTTTATAGAAGGTCAGGCTGGGATAAAAAGTGTTGGTTGGCTATAAGGAGAGGAAGATATTCACATTCACAATTGGGTGCGCATATGAAAGTGAGTTGCAAGTCAAAGGTTCTCCTCTAGAGAACAGAAGTCCTTCCTGTCTGTCAGCACCTGCCAGCACATATCAGTTCTTCCGCAGGTCTATGATGCTATTACCACTGGGCTATGATGCCCAGGGATCTGAAACTCCCCGGGTTCACTCAATGACAGAATGGTCATAACAAATCTCAAAGGAAGGGATGGAGAGGAAAGGAATCTTGCATCGTGGCCCACAGAGAGGTCTGAGTCCTGGAAGCTTATCTCCTCATAGCACATGCCTACAGAAATCATAGTAAATTATTGAGAATTCTAATTATCTTACACAGCTTGTTTTTAATCTATTTAAATAAAAATCTATTACTCTAAAAGTGAAGGATGGGGACATATAAAAGGGGCCTAAGGCCCAACCAGAATGAGATGTTAATGGCTAGAGCTAGAAAATAAAAGTGAATGTTGGATTATAGCCTGAAATATGAGAGCAATGTCCATGCTTTCATGCAGGAACAAGTGATTGAATGAATAAATAAATGAAAGAGGAGAGGCAAATACTACATGCTGAAATATATTAAATAGAATGTAGATTCTCACCCCTCCTAATTACCCACCCTCTTTGGGAGCTGCACTTAGTGTACATTATGGAAGTTCCATGGATATAACTTTTCAGTGGAGAATTCCAGGTCAACCGTGTGGCCAACAGTGCCAAATTGACAGTAGATACCTCTGATATGATCCTGGGAGAATGAAATAATAATTTTGTGAGTATTCTCCCTCAAAATGCCTTGAGATCAGTCTAATCATGAGAACGGGATAGTTTACAAAACACCTAACTGGTACTTCTTAAAATTACCAAGATCATCAAAACAAGGAAAATTTGAATAAAGTTTTGTGGTTAATCAATGAAAATATTATGACTAATATCTCATAGTATGATATGATATTAGAAATAGGGGGAAATAGGTGTGGCTTCCATAGAAACTCTGTACTACCTAAATTTTTTTCTAAAAGTTGAAAACTATTCTAAAAACACGAGTGTATTTAATACATTAAAAATACAATAGAAGGACTGGAAAGATGGCTTAGCAGTTAAGACACTTGCCTGCAATGCCAAAGGATCCATGTTCAATTCCCTAGGACCCATGTAAGCCAGATGCACAAGGTGACACATGTCGTTTTCCATTGCTGGAGGCCCTGAAATGCCCATTTTCTCTCTCTCAAATAAATATATAAAAATAAACAAGACCTGAACAAAATTGCAGGCACATGCAATTATATCATAAAATAGACTAAAAAAGTGACTTGGACCACTGGGGAGACTCAAAACTCATCTGTGGCACTAAGTAAGGCATCTCTGTCACATTTTCCAAGGCTCAGGGACCATTGTAGAAGAGGCAGCTGAAAGAATGTAAGAGCCAAAGGAAGGGAAGGAGTGCTTACAATGCTGTCTTCCAGGAGGCCTTGATATTCATGATCATGATGTGCCTACACAAGACACCTCAAAATAAGATCATTGGAGGGGGAATTGGAGAGGGGGACATAGGGTTTCAGGCTTATGATCATGGTGATTAAGATCATTGCATATTTCATATATGTACGGAGATTGTCAATAAAAAGTTAATAAAAAAGAAAAACATCTGAATGGGGCATGATGGTGCCTGCCTATAATTCCAACACTTCCCTTGTTCCCCACCAAACTTCCTGTATTTTTCCTCCTTCTGTTTACATGTTGCATCCATCCTTTTTTTCACATCCCTCCCCTCTCTTCCAGCGTATCTCTTCCTATTCACTTTTGGTTATGGCTCTATGTGTATAGGTTTTGTCTACATTTGCCTCCTACGTGTACATGCTTATAGATATTACAAGCTACTATCTGCATAGCAGTCAACACGTGGTTTGGTTATTTCTGCACTTGTATCACTTCAATTACTATGATTCTTTCCAGGCCCATCCGTTTCCTTAACAAATTTCATAATTTCATTTTTCCATACTGCTGAATAGAATTCCACCAGGGAAATGCAAATCAAAAGTTGCTTAGTTTTATTCCAACACATTTCTTTATCTTTCCTCATAATTTTCTGTCTCAAGTCTACGGATCTCTAGAAGTGGTGTGTGCAATGTTGGATAAAGAGGTTTTTGTTTTTCCTTTCTGCACCCCACCAGGGAACTTCAGAACCCCCTTCACTTGTCAGAAATGACCACAAAAGAATTAATAAATATCCTGCCACCAGGTGGCGGTCACCACCTGATGTTTCAAAGAACCTAATAAGTCTTCTAGGTGTTTTTTTGGTGTGATAACACAGGATATGAGGGGTATAAAAATTTAAACTGTTGTAAAAAAATTAAATATAGACAGGTATAAATTTTTATGCCACGATTTTGGGTAATGTTCAGCTCTTTAAAAATAACATGGTAGTTTTTAAACTTTTATTTTTGATTTGTCTAGTCAGAATGAGTCTTATAGGTGATTTTTGTGTGTGATAACACAGGATATGAGGGGTATAAAAATTTAAACTGTTTTCAAAAAATTAAATATAGACAGCTGTAATTTTTATGCCACTTTTGGGTAATTTTCAGTTCTTTGAAAATAACATGGTAGTTTTTAAACTTTTATTCTTGATTTGTCTAGACAGAGTCAAAATGCTTAAGATTCAAGAAAAAATAAGCACTGTGAAGCAGTAATCTCTAGCTGTTCCCACTTCAAATAAGTAGAGGATATTGACTAAGTTCTAAGCTAGATGTTAGTCAATTTCTTAGATTATGAATGGTATGAAATCAAGCTGAGTTCCCAAAGTATAATCTAAATCCAAGTTTAATATCGGAAAATAAAACTGAACAGAAAAGCAAACAGCTGAAAGGATTACATAGGAAATAATACCATGTGGAACAGGTTCAAACCAGAAAACATAGAGTATATGATGTGATTGTCAGCCCAGCATCTCAGATGAAAGAAAGAAAGACGTCTTTCTTTTTTATGACTTCACTTCATTTCTATCTCTGAGCTTTCATCCCACTGAAATCTCTAGAAGAAAAACTCAGACCCTCAGATGCTGAAGATAAAGATTCATAGTCTCCCAGGGTTTGGCCACAGCTACTGGATTTGATTGATTGATGAGTAGTAGCAAGAGAGGCAGAACAATTGATTTCCTTCCCTCCCCTTCCCTCCCCTTCCCTCCCCTTCTCTTCCCTTCCCTTCCCTCCTCTCCCTCCCCTTCCCTTCCATTCCTTTACCTCCTCTTCCCTCCCCTCCCCTCCCCTCCCCTCCCCTTCCCTTCCCTCCTCTTCCCTTCCCTCCCCTTCTCTTCCATTCCTTTCCCTCCTCTTCCCTTCCCTCCTCTTCCCTTCCCCCCTCTTCCCTCCCCTCCTCTTCCCTGCCCTGCCCTGTCTGCCCTGCCCTGCTAACTTTCAACTCAGCACCTTCCTGTCTCAGGCTCCAAGTGCCAGAACTACAGGTGTTCCTCACCATGTCCAGCCACAATTCATTCCTTCATCTCATTTCATAATTTCAACTTTGCAGACTCCTTCTCTAATATAATTATTAGATTTCCTCTTTATTTCAGATCTGCTTAGGCTTGCCATTTCCTACTTTCTTTCCCTCTCCCCTTCTTTCTCAATGGGGACTAAAAGCAGACTTCTCCCTTTGCACTTGCCAGTGACACATTCTACTGCTGTCCTTGAGTAGCTTTGCTTCCATCTTCCATCCATACCCATGCTTACCTAAGACCATCTGACCTTCAGAAGGCAAAATGCAAACAGTTTACTCATCCCAAACATGTCCCTTAAGAATGTTTGTAGTGCTTGTGATTCACTTGAATGGGAATGAAATAAGGGGGAAAGAAGAGATAACATTATGTAGCATAATGTCTCCCAAGGCCATCCTGAAGCCCTTTACTGCCAAATCTCTTAGCTTTTTATGAACTCCCGTGTGTGTGTGTGTGTGCGTGTATGTGTGTGTGTGCATGTATGTGTGTGTGTGTGTGTATGTAAAAGTTAAGGTGGTCTCACCTTGGGCTCTCATGTTTTTTGTGTGTGTGTGTGTGTGTGTGTGTGTGTGTGTGTGTGTGTGTAAAAGTTAAGGTGGTCTCACCTTGGGCTCTCATGTTTTGCCTTCTACGTGTGTGTGTGTGTATGTGTGTGCCTTCCCCAGAGATATGGGGGGAAATCTCTCCATCTCCCCTTTCCTCTTTCCAGCTGGGCAACGGGGGAGAACTCTTCTTTGGCTTCAGTCTTTAAGCTAGCCTTCCCCTGGACCCTAACTCTCCCCAAAATAAACCTCATTTCTGGCTTTTTGAGACAGAGTCTTGCAAAGTCCCCCAGTCTGCCATTGAACTTGCGATCCTCTTGCCCTCACCTCTCAAGTGCTGGATTACTAGTAGGTGCCACCATGTCAGGCAAGATGTTCTGTTTTTTATGAAAGCAAAATACTTCTGACAGTGGCTTAGATGAGACAGGTACTATTAGGGGCAAATTCCATAGTTCAAAGTATCCTTCCCTTTGGTTTCAGCTCAAATCACTTTAGGTAAAATAAGATGAACTTCTCAGATGTATTCATGTCTACCGTCTTTATGATATAACTAAGCATGCTCAGAAATGTCCCTGTCTGCCATTTTAACCTTTGGAATATGTGCTCTATGATCTTGACCTCAGCACACTCAGGAATGTGTCCACATTCTTTCCTCCTTGAACTACGAGTTTAAACTGAGCATGCTCAGTCATGTGCATGTTAAACTGAACATGTTCAGTAATGTATATGTTAAACTAAGCATGCTTGTGGCAAAGTGCTTTGCTATATAATATGTGTAGGCACCCTGAATACAACCTTCATGCTTTCTTTATAGAGGGGGACACTGCTTTTGAGGAATAACTTGTGTTCTCATCTGCTGTGGATGATAAACCTTCATCTATTCTTTTATCTTTGGGGTGCAAAATGGTGACTTTGCATTTACCAAGAGAGAGCCCATTTTGTTTAATAGTAGTTGAAAACACATTTGAATTTGTTTATGGACATTCATTACCTAAGTCAAGGTAGCAAGTATCCTTGGGACCTCAATAAAATAATAAAAAATGGAATTTAACAAGCTTCTCAAAAATAGGAATGCAATCAAAGGTCTGGGTTTTTTTGTGTTTTTGTTTTGTTTTGTTTTGTTTTGTTTTGTTTTTTTGGTTTTTCAAGGTAGGGTCTCACTCTGGCTCAGGCTGATCTGGAATTCACTCTGTAATCTCAGGGTGGCCTCAAACTCATGGTGATCCTCCTACCTCTGCCTCCCGAGTGCTGGGATTAAAGACATGCACCACCATGCCTGGCTACAGGTCTGATTTTTGAGTTTGCAAAACACATTGTCTTTATTACAGATCCAAGATGTTCAACCGCATGGGATTCTTGTAATTCTATAGAAAGTAGTATATTTAAGGCATTTACATATAGCAAGCCAGTTGCAGAATGTCTGTTTCTTTTCTCTCCTTCACTTAACCAGATTCAAAGATGTGTTTGTTAGTGGTGTTTCTCAAAACCTTAATGTGTCTAGGAATTATTCTGGGCTCTTGATCAAAGGCAGATCCATACTCCACACAGGTCTGGGATAGGATCCAAGAGTCTGCTTTTCTAAGAAGCACCCAGGAGATTGTGCTGCTGCTGTCTGGGGGCCAGATTAGTCCCAAGGAACTCACACCCAGTCTGTGTCAACATCTCCTATGAACTTCCAACATTTTCCAACTATACTTTAATCTTTTGCCTCTGCAAATAGTTGGGGTCACCAGTAAACTCCATTTTTCTAAATGGGCTACAATCCATATGTCCATCTTAGCAGCATCCAAGGATTTCTTACATACTGTTCTCCTGGGTTTTCTTCCATCTTTCTGTTCCCTTCTTTTCATTTTCCTTTTCAGATTCATCTTTATCTACTGGCCATGAGAGATAAGAATTATCCAAAGTTCAGTTCTGATATTTTCCTCTTACTCTATGTCCTGTTCTTATACCAGTATTTGGAAGCTATGTTTTATTCTCCGGAGGAAATCTGGCATTGTTGGAGAACATTTTGCTTTATTACAACTTGAGGAGGGAAGTACTTTTAAATAACCTACAATGCACACAATAGCTCTTACCCAACAACAAATAATTTTCTGCCCCTAACTGTCAAGAGTGCTGAGGTTGAGGGATTCTGTGATAAGGAGGTACTTTTCCCTATAACATCCCACTTGTGACCTAAATATCACCAGGGATTCTTGTTATGTTTCAGATTATGATTTAATAGGTCTGAAGCGGGGCCAGAGATACTGCATTTCCAACAAGAGTCCCAGAGATGCCAATGTTAATGCTCCAAGAACCACAGCTCCAAGACATGGCTCCAAGTTTCCCTTGCCACAGCAGACTCCAATAGCATCACTCTAGCCCAGATGTCTTCCTTGAACACCACATGCCATGACTAACTACTGGCTCAGTGTCTCCATTTTAGCTACGTGCAGGTTCTCAAACTCAGTATGACTAATACCCACTTACTAATTCCCACCAAGTTACACTTACCCCAACTTAGCTCCAGTGTCCACTCTCAAGGTAGGTAGCCTTCTTCTCTTGCTCCCCAATCTAACTCAGTTTCTTTGAGTAAACACATGAGAATTACATATCTTAAAGGTACCTCTGCCTTTCCTTTACTTCTATGCACTCAATCTCCCTTTGGTGTGACTGTTGGATTAATGCGTTCCTGAATGAGTCTTCGGAGAATAGAAAATGTTTGTTTTTATTCACCAGTAGCACTATACTTGGCTCATGGTAGGCACACAATACTGCCTGACTGAATGAATGTACAAATAAATGAATACAATTGATGGCCTCTGAACACTAAAGCTATGTAATGCTGACTTCAAATGCCATAGCTACATTCTATTCCATCTCATAAATGTTTATGGTAATTTATAGAACCCAATCAACAATGAATCTTGGAAGTTGCATCTTTAGTGTTCTGAAGGTAGACTCTGTCTTATGAAAGGTGGACACATAATGAATGGAAACCCATAAACTTTGATCTCTGTTTGAAAGAGAAGGACCCCCCGCCATTTTGTGAATTCAAGCATAATTTATGTGTACGGACAAGGTAATTTTCAATTTATTACCGATTTAACATGTATTCAGAATGGTGCTTCAGAGAGGGGGTTTTATCTTCTTCTTACATTTCGACATCAACCTCCAAAATGAGGAAGGATGAGAACATTTTCCCCTTCCCTGTTCTCCTTTCCTATGTGTTTCACAATTTGCTGCATTGACGTCAGTGGGAAAATGGTCCCTGCTCCTTTGTACTCGGTCACTGGCTTCTGTCCTTTTAGGTAGCCTACCCAGAAGCAGAGTGCTGTCTACCTTTGCATCTGCTGCCCTATGTAAGCTCTGGAATTGGGACCCTTCACTCTGAATGCAAGGACTACACTTCTTTCTACTGCTGACTGCATGGATCGACTCAACTAAGTGGAAAGATTGGAGACATGAAAGATGACTGTTCTAAGTGATGGCCTCTCACATTAAAAAAAACAAACAAACACTGGTTCTTGGAGCTGGGGATGTGGCTCAGTCAGTAATATGCTTGCCTTCGAAGCATGAGGACCCGCATTCAATCTACAGAACCCGTGTAAAATGCTGGGTGGTGCATGCTTGTAATCGTAAGCCTGAGGAGTGAGAGACAGGCATATCCTTGATGCTTCCTGGCTACCTACTTGGCAAGCTCCAGGCAAATGAAAGATACTGTCTCAAAAGAGGTGGATGACATTTCTATGGATAACACTAGGTTGTCCTCTGGCCTCCATATGCATGCACCCTCCCCCCACAAATATGAACACATATATACATAAACCTACATAAAGAAAAACTGGCCCTTAACCCCACTTGTCTCCAGTGTGTAGTGTCCATCCAGATAGAAGTATAAATAAGCAGCTTCATACTCCAAGAATTTCACAAACATCAGACGTGCCAAGTAGAATTCTAAATTCTCAGGGAAGCTCAACTAAGGCTGTAGTGGGCACCACCTTTGAGGCCAGTCCCACTACTGCAGAGATAAACCCTGCCTATCACATTCTCAGAAGAAAGCATTTTATATTTTTGTGTACAAACCTTCATATGGGGGTAGGGAGATAGCTCAGTGGGTAAAGTGTGAGGACTTAAGTTCAGATCCTTAAACTCATGTAAAGCTGGACACTGAAGTGAGTGTCTCTGTGATCCTAGCCTACAGCAGACAGGAAGCAGAGACACGAAAATCTCTGGGAAGCATTATGGACCTGCTAGTTAAGTGATTTCATTGGTGAATAAGATACCCTGCCCCAAACAAAGTGGAGTGTGCGGTCCAACACCTGAAATTGTCTTCTGATCTCTCCAGGCACCCCTCACATACATGAACACCCCCCACATACACACCCTTGATAGGATATCCTCCAACATTTAAATGAAATTTTAAGAAAGTAGACTACATCAGGAAAAAATTAAACACACACACGTTAATAGAGAACCCATAGCCACATAAGAGGAAATATCAGTTGAAGGAGGAGGTAAGGGAGGAATAGGAAAAAAAATCCTTTCTGATTTTTATAAGCAAGAAACCACTGGAAGGTTTTATGCATCACAACATTTGTCATTACTTAATGCATTTGGAGCCTCCTCCTCTTTTCCCTCCTTCTCTTCTTATGGAATCACAAGAAAAAGCTGAACTGGAGGAATGTGGGAACTTAGATCAACAAAAAGGGACTTTCCTCAGCTAAGTTTTAAGTAGGAAGTGGTTGCTATTGTTAAAGTAGAGAGAGGGCTGGAGAGATGGTGTAGCAGTTAAGGCACTTGCCTGTAAGCCAAAGGACCCAGGTTTGATACCCCAGTACCCATGTAAGCCAGATGCCCAAGGTGGCACATGTGTTTTAAGTTCCTTTGCAATGGCTGGAGTCTCTGGCATGCTCATTCTCTCTGTCTGACTCTCTTCTTTCTCCATTTCCCTCTCTCTCTGCTTGCAAATAAATAAAATAAAATAAAATATTTAAAATAGAGCATGTATGAAAACTGAAAAACTATATTAAAGACAAAGCTTACAGAGATAAGCTCTGTGTCTATGGAACATTTCTGGAAAATTTGATGGACCAAGTCCATTTGAAAACAAGAGTAAATGAAGCTATATTTCAGAATATGTACTGAATGAAAGAGCTAAGCTGATTGTTGGCCTTTAAATTTAAAAAAATATAAAAAATATATAAACACAGGATGTCAAATGTTGAGCATGAATTTTATATACAATAGAAATCACTAGTAACAAAATTCCCAGATATTGTTTGTTAAAAGAAAATAATTTAAAAGCACAGTGTATGAAGGAATATGGACTTCATTTCTTGAGATGACAAACTGATTATTTATATCTAGTCTAAAGTAATACAATAAAAGTATTAGTTAATGTCTACAAAGCACTTGGTAGATGACCCTATATGGAATACTTTTTATGGATTATCACACTTAGGGTTACAACTAACTTATGTAGGAATTAGGGTGGCCTTGTCAGTTATTCAAAAAAACATAAACAAGCATATGTATATGTATATATACACAAAATATATATATATATTCATACAGATGTATAACATGATACAATCATACACATAAACATCGTTTCAGCAAGTGTGTAATCCATCATCTTTGACTTGATTAGCTTTGTGGGAAGTAAGCGTGAAACATCCAAGCATCAACCCAATGAGCAATAGTTTTCATGAACTGATAGGCAAGCACAGTGGATGACTGCTAATTCTCAAGCTAACAAGTTATTGGGGGCTTTAAAGATGTTATTTCTGGCTAGGACTAGGTAGTGGTAGGAGAGAAGGGCTACTAGTTGGATTGTTCAGAGAGATGAGAGAAAGAGGAGCTGCCGAGATAGATTAGTCAGTAATATGCTTGCTATGGAAGTAGAGGACCTGGGTTTGACCCCCAGAACCCATATCAAAAAGCTACATGTGGTGGCGTACACTTGTAATCACAGTGCTGGGGAGGTGGAGATAGGTGAACCCCTGGAGCTCATTGGCCATCCAGTCAAACTAATTGATGAGTTCACATATGATTGATCACAGAAAAATGAAAGATTTTGTTTCAAAAGAGGTGGGCAACATTCTTGTGGAGTGACACCAAGGTTGTCCTCCAGCTTCCATGAGCATGAGCCCATACAAACACGTACACATACACATGCATGCATAAAAGAAAGATGATAGTGAATGGAGAGAGGGCAAGATTCCAGTGTTTCACACTCACTTTAACATTGAGGGCTACATTCTATGATAAAAGAGAAAGTGCTGTAGGGGAAAGCAGGGTGGTCACCCAGTTACCTAAGAGTTATTCATTTACATATGTGTACCCAAAGGGACACGTGTGACCTGCCCTATCTTGATACATTAAGCAAAAGCAACAGAAACAAATGGTAGATTCAGATCTGACACTCAGTTCTTGTTTTTATGTTGCCCTTGTACCAGTAAGCAATGTTGAACACACCCAACATATTACTACTGTATGAATACACTGGGTATATAAAAATATGCAAACATAGTTTGCAAAAATAACGGATTGTATTTGTTCTCAGTATTTTCTTCCCACAGCCCATTTAAAGGCCCAGCTAAGGATCTCAAAAGCAGGACATCAGTACCCACTAGGGACCTCACAGTCCACTAGGTGGCACTCTGCGCCATACATGTAGACCACAACTGATGTACTTATTCAGGAAGATAATCAGAAAATGACGGTAAAGACACTTGTCCCTTTCCCCAGTATAAGTAGCAACTCCATTGACCAGGCCTTACAGGATGGGCATGTAGTCAGCCACCTGTCCTTGTTTCTGCCTAAGTTTGTCCCAGTATGATTGTCCAAATTGTCTTCATATCTTAGCCCTGAACAGAACTGCTAGTCCCATATAAATTATATCCCCCCAAAACCAAAAAAAAAAAAAAAAAAAGTGTCTAGTGGGTGAAGAGAAAGGACTTGAACAGTTTGGGGGCTTTGGCTTTCCTTGTAGATGTGAACAGTCCCTGATGTCCGGAGGAAGATGCTATGCTTCCCAAGCTGCCTTGTAGGCCAGCTGCTTCACAAGTGCCCAGGCTAGCTTCTGATGCCCCACATTCCTGCGTGGGGGCATGAAATGCACACAGTTTCCAAACTCCTTCGGAGGCTCCAACCCCAGGTAAAATAAAGTGGACCACCTTGACTAGTTGGACAGAACTAGTTTAGCTTTGTATGCTGTCAGTTACTTCCTCTTTAATAACCTCTTTAATAATACTTTCTTTTCTGAGTTCATTCATTCTATTTATGTGAAGCTACGAAAACCAGTCTCATAGACATGATGCAGTGATTTAATGGAATAAATGATTCATTTACTTTGCATTTGCTGCTTAATAAATAAAACTTCCTTCCTTCATCCTCTTCCAGGCCCCACTGAACAACATTCTTGGGGCATCAGTGGCTTCATCTTGTACTCTTATTCCAAAGATCTTCACTACTTTCTGCTTGCCTGTCATTTCCTTTATGGGTCAACCATCATGAGTAGGAACCAAAGTGAACATTATTTTCAAACACATTCCCCCAGAGTCAGGTGCAAGGACGCATGTCTGTAACTTCACCTAAGAGGGACACGAAGTCAGAAGGACTGCTGCAAGTTTAAGGTCAGCCTGGTCTATGTAATAAGACCCTGTTCCCAACGAAAACATCAAAAATAAATAAATAAAGTGCATTTCCCCCTTTCGGAACATGATTTCTGTCTTCACTTTCTTTAGTTGGGCTACACAGTTGTTCATCTAGCAAATTAATCCATCATAACATGTTTATGGGCAGGAATACTGATGTAAGATGTTCCCATTCTCAGATCACTATAGCTCTTAATTCACTCCATATTCCCTGACTACATTCGAAAGACTTCAAAGAGCTTAGAAAGATAGAGCTACAAATATATAGGATACATGGCCCAGAAAACCTGAGTCAGGAATGACAGTTGTCTTTTCTGTCCTCTACAAACTGATGACATTTCCTTCACCTTTTCCTTAGCCCTAACATGCGAGTTATGCTACACCTCTTGACTTAGATCCTACAAATGTCTGAATTTTGCAGAGGTGTAGTATCCACCTGAGGCCAAAAAACAGTTCCCCAGGCCAAATCTTGATCGTAGAGTCTTGCAGTCCCTTCTGGAACAGTGCCAACTAGATGTGAATGTACAGAGAAACAAATTCAGAACTTTATAGAGAAGCAGAGAATCATTTTCTCCTGGAAGCCTGAGATGATGGCTCTAATCTGAGCCATCTATGAACAATCCTTGCCATACAAAACTCCACAGAAACATTAAGGATTATTAAAAGAGTGACTTGTGATTATAAAGGAAATGAGCAGAAAAGAACCCCATCTGTTGGTATGGTCCTCGCCATTTCCCTGCATCAAACCACTGTACTTAACCTCATGTTGAAATACACTGTGGGTTCTGAGTTTCATTATTTTTCATTTCCTTTCCTCTAAATCCATTTCAGAATATGCTTAAGTAGTCATCAAGTGATTTATGGTTTATAAATCACCAAGAGAGCTCCAACTGTATGAATTTATGTACACTAATAAAAGAAAATATGTGATAGCCAACAGCTGCTATTTTATGTCATTATCTTTGTTTTCACTGAAGAGGAAAGGCATCAATTAAGCACAATAAAGCAGACAGAAGTTGTGAAACACTGGGACCAAGTAAATCAATTACCTCACTATCATTCCAGAGAGTAATTTGGAAATTTACAATCCTTACTAATTGATAAAATACCCTTTGGAAATAATTATATGTTATTTATTCCCATATAAAAACTTATGGTATTCCTACATTTTTCCTCAGCTTATGTTCCAGTATTTTTAACCTACACATATCATTTTCCAAATGGCATAGATACTTTGTAAATAATCTCTTTCATAAAATAAGCAAGTTGGTCAAGTTTTGTGGTAGTTTGAATGTATGTCCCCTGTAGACTCATGTGTTTCATTAAAGCTTGTATCTTGGGTCTCCAGCCACCTGGATGGAGGGAGTATCAGTTGGGGCATCTCTAATTCCATTGCAAACATGTGTGGAGGAATCTGAGCTCTGGCAGGCTTGTGTGTGTGTTAGTGCTGATGTTTTGCTTGCTGCAGTTTTTCTTTCTTCTTGGATGTATGGAAGCAGCTGCTCCTGCCACTGATAGAACACCCCCCTGGATCTGTAAGCTTAAAATAAACCCCTTCCTCCTATAAACTGTGTCCAATTCAGATGTTTATCCCAGTAATGTGTACTTGACTACAACAACTTTCAAAGTTAGGACTCATGTAAATTTACACACAGTTTGCTTTGAGAATATCTTGGTTCTTGGCTAGGGAAAGTTCTTGCTGTGCAAGCTTTTTTTTTGTGGGGTGGTTACTAGGTAGGGTCTCACTCTAGTCCAGGCTGACCTGAAATTCACTCTGTATTATCAGGGTGGCCTCAAACTCATGGCGATTCTCCTCCCTCTGCCTCCCGAATGCTGGGATTAATGGCATGCACCATCACACCTGGCTAGGACCTAAGTTCTATCCCCAGTACCTATGCAAAAACTTTTGGTGTGGTGGTGTATACCTCTAGTCTCAGCACTGGAAGGTAGAGACAGAGGATCTGGGAGCTTGCTTGCCAGCCAGTCTATCATAACTGGTAAGCTCCAGGCCAATAAGAGACCATGTTTCAAAAAGAGGAGGATGGCATAATTGAGCAATGACACTCAAGATTGTCTTCTGGCCTTCATGTGCACATGAACATATACACTCATGTGCATGAACATGCATACACATATCCCAAGTATGCAAAATATGTTTTAAAGGAATGCCTTGTTTTTGTTCTATTATTGTTACATATGGAAGTTAAAGTTAAAACCTGATGCTCTCTCAATGCTAAGATCTGTCAACCTCTCAGTCTTACCCTTTCCCCTGAAAAATTCAATGAATTCATAGAATTGTAATTCATCTAATTGTCATCCCTGGTAACTATAAATGTGTACTCTTTCCATCCTTCATTTGGGTTTACTATCAAGATAATCTAATATTGATTCATCAAGGTTGCAAATATTTAAACATATTGGTTTAGTTAACAAAGAAATTTGAAAGATAATTTGATGAGGCCACTTTGAACAGAGTACTTTGAAGGTAACAGATAACACATTTCAGCAGGTCAATTATCATCGGAGGTAAAGAAAAGTATTTTACATAAAGGCAGATCATTTTGTTTTTTTCTATTTGTAAGTAGACCATGTCAATTTATGGGAAAGATATTTCTGTTTCCTTAAAGAACCCATCAGAGCCCAAGGAAAATGAGTCAATGACACTCAATCAACTGCCCACTACCAACATTTTGTCTGCAAAGAAGGGGGAACTACATGAAACTGAAGCAATTTATTGAGCCATTGCTTTGGTTTTTCTTTCATTCAATGATACATTCAATGAATACAGTTTGGTATCATGGAGATAGAGTACTTTTTACTCGATTTCTGAAAACACTAATATTGTATTGGGTTCTTCTCAGTTTTATACAAGTGAATCAAAGCCTTGTGTTCTCTCCTTCCTACTCTTCTTCCAACAACATTTCATACAAGAGGTAGAGGAGACTCAAATGCAAACAGACACACAAAGAAACTAGAAAGAAGATTTAATATATTATATACATCTCATCTTTCTCATTATTTTGTCATACATTGGTGATGTCCCCCTAATCTGGGCAATCATAGTTCTTGGAAAATTGCAAAAACACTCTTTGGGTGGAATATTTATGAGAACCTTCAGGTAATCAAGCATCTCCATGACAGTCACATTTTGCAACGTGTTACAGTGTTTCCTTGAACATCTGACTATAGGACACATGATTGTCTGTGGCCAGAGCATTTTTCAGGCATTGCCAGAAGTATGGGTGAGCCTGTGGATTTGTGGGCCACTCAAGGACAGAACTCCCACAGAGCCTCTTCCGGAGCTGAAGAAACTTGGACTTCTTAAGGAGCTTCTCAAGGAATATCAAGATAATCACATCCACTTTTTCATCCATGAGCCTCTGATGGGACAAATAAAAAGCTATCTTGAAGCTCTCAGTGTTTGCATACCTATCTGTCATCACAAACACTGTCTTTTTACTGAGCTGTATGCTCTGGGAAAGGTTTTCCAGGATTGGCTGTCCTGGTATCCAGTCCCTTTCCTCTAGGCATAAATTTAAACGTTTTTCTTTTGGATCTTCCAATCTGGCCACCAGCTCATGCAAAACCCATTCTGTCACGGCTGGGTCTTTAGTGTCATATACAATAAAAGCATCATAGCAAGAGTCTGTTGATTGCAGACGTCGATACCCCTTTATTTTGGCCTTGCAGAAATGGTAACTGTACCACACATCCCAGAAATACAGGTGACTAGCTGTCGTAACAACCATCAGAGAGAGGGCTACAGATACGGAAAGTGAGAACAGAATCAAGTGAGTCACGTCTAACTCACAGGTATACAGATCCAGCGACACCACGCTCTGACCTTTGTGTGCTCCTGGACCCACACAAGTCACTTCTGTGGCAAGGTATGGAATAGATACTTCTGTATGATTAACCCACCAGGCAAACCACACAGCATCACAGTTGCAAACAAACCGATTTTGGTGCAAAAGTAACATCTCCAGGTTGTTGAGTACATTTTCTGGGAAGCTAGTCTTCTGGATGACCTGGATTTTATTTGAACTGAGGTCCAGATATCGTAACTGAAAGGCATCTTCTAGGAAATATTTTTTCAGGTGTCTGATTTGATTATGACCAAGAATCAGTTTCTTGAGTCTTCTGGAACAGTTGGCTAATCTTTCAGGGACAGTTGTCAGTTGGTTGTGGCTGAGGTCCAAAATTTCCAGATTCTCGAGTAAATGGAGTTTGCCCCAGTTGAAAGTTTTGAGCCTATTTTTGGCCAAGGAGAGAATCTTTAGCTGTGGGGGCATACCATCAAAAGCTCCTGGAGGGAAGAAACTCAGGGCATTTTTAGAAATGTCTAATTCCTCTAAATTTACCAAGTTCTTGAAGAATTCTAAGTATCTGTTATCACCGTCTCGCCACATAACATCCAAATGATTTCCTCTGAATTCCAGAGTTCTAAGAGATTCACTGTCCATGGTCCTGCTAGCAGAGGTAGAGATGTCATTGTCATTCATCATGAGTTTCTTAAGGAACTTCAGGTTTTTGGTAAAGTTGAGCATGTGAGTAATTCCTTCTGATTGAAAATAATGGCTGTTACTACTTAAATCCAGCACTTCCAGACTGTGAAGCTCTTCAAAAGCTGTTGAGTGCAGTAAATCAAGCCGGTTGTTAGAGAAATCTAAGTACTTCAACTCTCTTAAAGGCCGGAATTCACTGCCATTAAGAGTTTGACCAATGGCATTTCCTGACAAGTTGAGGCATTTGAGGAAGGAGAGATGCTGAAAATCAGAAGGATTGATAAAAAATATATTATTTTTACTTAGGTCCAAGGTTTGCCCATACATGTGGCAATCTTCATTATAAGTCAAGAAAGAAGGTGACTCTTTGTATTTGAATCTGCAACTTCTTGCATATTCGTCATATCTGAAGTAATGTAATGCTTCAAGCACCTGGAGCCCATAACTTTGGATAGGAGTTCTGGTATTAGAACAGAAGCCAACTTCACTTGAGTCTCCAGAAGGTGAAATTTTATTTAATGAAAGATCTATGACACTTAAGTTTTCAAATTGTTTAAATATGTTGAGGTTAGCAATTTTTATAAAGTTAGTGCCAAGATCAAGAACTTCAAGGTTGTGAAGGCCATGTAATGAAGAGAGGCTGGTATTCTTTAGCTCTTTAAAGACGTACCCTTTGAGGCGCAGAATTTTCAGGCTTTTCAGTGAAGAAAATGCACTTGGTAAGTTTATAGATGCTTGGTAAACCTGGAGTTCATAATTGAAAGACAGATCCAACTGGACAAGGTTGGGGAGATCATTCAAAAATTTGGCCTCCTCGATTTCCTTGGCCAAGTAGTTTTGGGAAAGGTCTAGTTCTTTTAGGTTCCTCAGGCTTTTGAACCACATCTGGGGTATATGCTGAAGAGAGTTACTGCGGAGATGTAAAACTTTTAATTCTGTCAATGCATCAAAAGCATTTCTATGGATCTGTAGGGGCGAATTATTTTCACAGGGTGTGCAAGGAAATGGGACATTGTAACAGCGAGGGCAATTTCCACTTAGGTCAAGAATTTGCAATTGTTTGAGGTTATTAAAATCATTTTCTTGGATTTTTGTAATGTTGTTATTGTAAAGATAGAGTTCAGTTAGAGTAGATGGCAAAACAGTGGGGACAGCTGTAACATTGTTATCTTTCAGCGAGAGAACTTTTAGATTTCTCAAGGTGAGGAAGGCATCTTTTTCAATTGAATAGGTGACATTGCAAGGATTGCGATAGTAACAGTTTTGGCCCAGGTAGAGCATTTCTATGTTAGCCAGTTGTGTTAGATTCTCTTTCATGATGGAAAAGATATTGTTAGCCTCAAGGCTCAGAAGCTGTAAGCTTGGTGGGAGATCCTGAGGTATCTCTTGAAGCTTGTTTCCATCTAGATAAAGGGATTTTAAATTAGTAAGTCCACTAAAGCTTCCAGGTCGAATCTCTAGCCTCTTGGTACACACATTATTTTTTGGCCCCAGTTGAGTAGGTATACAGTTGCATCTGAAATCAATCTCTACCAGATGGTTCAGCTTGTGGAAGGAGTCGGGGGAGATGCTTGGTATGTGGTTAATGGTGAGGGTGAGGTTCGTGACGTTGGTGGGAATACCTTCAGGGATTTCTGTCAAATGCTTGTCTGTGCAGTCCACAATCACGTGGGTCTTTGGAACATCCAGAGAGACATCGCAGGGCAGAGTTTTAGGAAACCATCTAATACCATGGAGTCTGGAAATTAGGATCATGCTTAAAACAACAAGAAATTGTCTCTTCAATGTCCACGTTGGAAGCACCTGAAAATATAAGAAAAAGTTATTTTTCTAGAATATACTAAGAATCACAGTTCAAAAGTCCTATTTGCATCTGCTCTTTTGTTGCATTTATACATAAACAATTAAGATCTTGTGTTTTTGTGTGTGGTATGTGTAGTGTGCATGTGTGTTGTGTTGTGCATGCACGTGTGTGCAGGTGTGCAGACTATGTGCACACATGTGAGAAAGCAAGATAATATTCGGCATCTTTTTAAAAAATATTTTTACTTTTTCTTTTGAGAGAGAGTGTTAAGGGCATGCCAGAATTTCTTGCCACTGCAAACAAACTCCAAATGCATGCATCCACAACTTTGTGCATCTGGATTTACATGGGTGCTAGGGAAATAAACCAAGACTTTCAGGCTTGTAAGCAAGTAATTTTAACCACTGAGCCATCTCTCCAGCCCCAGACATCTTCTTCCATCTCTCTTCCACTTTATTTCCTTGAAATGAGGTCTCCCACTGAACCAGGACCTCTCCATTTTCAGTTAGTCTGGCTGACCGGTGAGCCTCCTGTCTCCACCCCTCTCAGCCCTGGGTTACAGTCATGTGCAACCACACTTGGCTTTTTAAGTGGGTGATGGGGATCAAAACCATATCTTTATTCTTTCATAATGAGAGATCTTTTCCACTGAGCCATCTCCCCAGCTTTAGCTCTTCTTTCTTAATATTATAAACAGCACCCCTGACCCTGTGATTATACTTGACTAAGGTTTTTGATAATTTAGTTCCATATTTAGCTTTTAGCAAAAAAAAAAAGATGTTCAGGTATGGAATCAGCATTATCTAGTCATTATTACATAAGATGCCAAAATAAAGAGACTTTAATTAGCTATCAAAATCTGAAATTTGTGGGGGGGGGGGAATCAATGAATGTTACAAAATGTAGATACTGGGAATGTAGCTCTGTGAGTTGTGTCTGCTTCACATGCATGAGAACCTGAGTTTAATCCCCTTGGTTCCAGTACCAACATATGCTTGTAATTCTGGTGCTAAGGAGGTAGAGACAGGAGAGTTCTCAGTCTAGCCTAATTAGTTATCTCCAGACCAGTGGGAGACCTTGTCTCAAAGAGGGGAAAGGGGCTGGGGAGATAGCTCAGCAGTTAAAGGCCCTTTATTTCAAGGCCTGCAAGCCCAGGTTTAATTCCCTAGCCACCAATTTAAAGTCAGATGGCATGCATTTGTAGCAGTGAGACATCCTGGTGTGCCATGCACACACAAAAAAATAAAGAAAGAAAAAATAAAAAATAAATAAAGATGGACAGCATTTCTGAGGATAACACCTGAGGTTTTGCTCTGGCCTCCCTGTGCCTGGGCACCCCACACAAACGTGTGCCTACATGCAAACACACATGCACACCATACAAATACATGCAAAAATTTTAGGTTACAAGAACCTTTCATAATGGCCAAGCCTCATAATATTGTAAGTATAAAAATGAAATAGATTCATTACACCTCAATTTCCAATTAAGACATAGCTCAGCAATATTAATTGATTTCTCAAATGTCACCCACTTAGCAACTGACATTTGATTATTAAACATCGACTCTTGCCATTTTAACACTGCCATTCTATAAACTGTGCTTCCCCTTGATTATTATTATTTTTTTTTTTGGAAATCTCAGAAATGACCTTCAAGACAATTTGGGGTGATTCCCCCTCTCCATTGGGGTTATATTCTGTAACATCAAGGCACTGCCTGGGTGACCCAGAATCAGAGAAACCAGCCATTTGGTGGAGCAAACTGACAGAAGTGAAGGAGTCTGCTGCTAATACTCACGCTCAAACCATGGGCATAAACTAAGAGTCTCTCAAGCAAAATGCAGACTCAGAAAGTCGATTCTCTGTACAACAGGCCTTCAAAAGAGATACGAGAAGTACTGAAGAGCTCTGTGAACCAGTGGGCCACACCTTACAAGGTGGTTTAGCTATGAACTTGGCCATGTGTTTTGGGATTTCTATCAATAGTGTACTCCAGATCCCTGTTTCAGCTTTATTAGCCCTTACACACAGAATGACTCAGCTTGTGTTTCTACAATAGGCTTTGACATAGCTATGGATTTTGCCCTGACATTGGCTGAATAAGTAAGTCATGGTGCTACCTAATAAATCAGATGCCTACTTCTACTAATTCCTCTAATGGGAGGTTTAAAAAAAAAGTAGCAAAATTTCCTCCAACTTTCTTTTTGTCCAATGCAAGATAACTCAAAAAAGATCTTGAAGGGCTTTCTGTTCACCTTTACATCCCTTTTTTGTTGAAGAGTGCAAAATTGTCTTGGTTTTCTCTTTCACTTCCCTCTCTCCTCACCATCACTAAAACCATTCAGTGAGTTCAGCTGACCGCCTTCATTTTTCTCTCAACATCCTCTTTGCCTTCCAATTCTTTTAGCTGACACAGTGTCAGCTCTGGTTACTCTACTTTTGCTCTACTCCAAAGCCTTATTCTAAGGTTTCACTCTTCTATTCTACCTTATCCATCAGGCTCCCCAAACATCAATCGGTCATTATTTTTATCTCAAGTTGTTAAAATAGTTTTTGTTTCTTAACAGTATGAACTCAAACTTTTGAGGGTGTGTATATATGTATGTGGTGCATGTAAATGTATTGTGTACATGCTTATAAGTGTGTAGGTGCATGTGTAGGTGTGCGAACAAGCATGCCAAGGCCAAAGAGAAGCCTCATGTGTTATTGCGAGCACCATCTACTTCTTTCAAGAGATTGGTTCACTTGCTGAGCCCAGAGCTCACCAATTGGGCTAAACTAGCTAGCCAGAAAGGCCTCAGGATCCTGTCTCCGCCTCCCCAGAACTGGAGTTACAGGTACATGCTGCTACACCTGGCTTTTACATGGTTCCTGGAGATTCAGAATCAGGTTTTCATGTTTGTATAGCCAATAATTTTATTAACTGAGACATCTCCTGAGTTCCTCAAATGTTTGTTTTTTTCCACTGGGGATTGAACCCAGGGCCTTGTGTATGCTAGGAAAGCATTCTTACCACTGAGCTATATCACTAAGCTAAGCTCCTCAATTTTCTTATCATGGATTGACATCTCCCATATTTTTTCTGTGTCTACTTATATAGATTTACCTTATGCAACAACTACCAGCTGTTCCTGTTGCTAATCCAAGCTCCATGACCTACAAGTATCTCCATTTAGACTTTCTCACCATGCTCACATGCCAGAATTCTAGGTATCCTTTCAAGTTTCAACTGAAACGTTCAGATACCTGGAATATGTGGCAGCAGACCTGGGCTACAATAAGTCATTAGATAAATGCAGTACATTTTCTTAGAACATCAATGTCACTCAAAGAAACATTCACTATTTAGGAATGAGAGTTTAAGATAGGAAGGTGGACGTTAGAAGAGAGAAAAGACAGAAGCGGAGTGAGCCCTATGTGTGGACCTTGGCACAAAAGGATCCCAGACCCAGGACCCAACCTCGGCTATGCTTCTGTCAGAAGACGTGATGGCACAGGATCTTGCTATCAGAACACAAGAGTCAGTGCTGCTGAGTGTTACTGAGGATCAAGGTGAGCTATATTTCAGAGGAGACCAGTACAGGTTAAAAAAAAATGGTGAACCCAGAACTCTGCTCCCATTCCCATGAATCTGTGTGAGACCTTGTAAAATAGAGGAGGCATCATGGCATTGAATGATTTGAGGATGTGAGGTGACATGGGCTGAATAAGTTTCCTTGGATGTTGCTAGTTTAAGTAGTTTTTCATTTTATCATCAAGGTAAAGGCTAAACAATAGCTTTCTCTTGGCCCCTCCCAACAAAACTCCCTCATTTGTTAAGTACTGATCTATAGTACTTTTTAATCTCCCTACTGTAAATTTTGCCACTATTGACAATTTCAAGCAACCAGAGTGATGGCACTGAGTCCACAAGTTGGGAATAGAGACACTGCATTGCTCCTGGACTGTATTTGTGGTGCCCATCATGACACTGGGCTTAACACGCCTGAGACCATGACTGTGAAGTGCTCAGCCTTGACATGTTGTGCTATTCATTCAAGGACACAATTAATCAGAAAGCCATTTCTCCCCATTTCCAAATTTCCTCTTGCACCTACCCACTTTTCTTCTTGTCTACGACTGCCTCCTTGTTCCAGTTATCCATTTGGTTTCACCTAGACCCTGTAATAACCCCAAACTTATCTCCCCACCTCCTTTATCCTCTACTACTCATTCAGTGAACAGCGTCAGAGCATTCCCTATGAACGTGAATCACATCAACTATAGTGACTTCCAACTTCATTTTGAAATGAAATCCAAAGTCTTTCCCATTGTTTATTTGTGCATGTCCTGACTCCAGTCTCCTTCTCTGACCTTGAATCATCTTTCAGCACACACCAGCCATCTGGCCTGCTTTCTGTTCTGCATTTGAGCCAGACTTATAACCATGACAGTCATGCCACTTGCTGTTTCCTCTTACTGAAATTATCTTTCTCCTTCTCTTCCCACATACAGGCCATTTCCACCTTTTAATGTCTGCTCGATTGATATATCTTCAATCAGGGCTTCACTGACCAACTAATCTAAATATCTGTCCATGTAAATCGATCTAACAGTAATAGTAGGTACCTCAGATAACACTTGCGCCAGGCTAGGCATGATTTTAAGTAAGTGTTTTAACCTTTATAACAACCATCTGAAGAGACAGTAGAAGTCTTTAGTCCCTTATTCCAAACAATTAGAGGTAGATGGCTTTGCATTTGGGGCATTTTTTATGTGCATATTATATGCGTGTGTTTAGATGCAAGTGCCCATGCACATGTGTGTGTTCAGAGGGCACCAATAAACACTGGGTATCAATCCTCAGGAATACCATCCACCTATTCTTTGTGATAGTTTCTCATTGCCCTGGAGCTAGTCAAGTAAGGCTAAACTCTCAGTGGTCTTCCTGACTTGGCCTCCCCAATGCTGGGATTACCAACACATACCACCATGTGTAGATTTTCAGTTTTCTTTAATTTTTATTTATTTGCAAGGGGAAAGAGAAAGAGAGACAATAAATATTGGCATACCAGAATGATCACCAAACACATGTGCCATTTTGTACATCAGGCTTTATATGGTTATTGGAAAACTGAATCCAGGCTGGCAGGTTTTGCAAGCATCTTTAACCACTGAGCCATCTCCCCCAGCCTAGCTCTTTTACATGGGTTCTGAGGATTACACTGAATTCCTCATGCTTGAAAGGCAAGCACTTTATTGACTAAGTAATCCACCACCAGCCATTTTTAAGATATAAAAAGGTATCAGGATGCATATACCCAGTATTATGTAATACTGGGTCCTAGGGAAGACATCAGTACCAAAACACAAACATTTCTGCAATGACATATAAGATTTTGTACTTTGAGTGGTTTTTAAAAAAAAAAGAAGTAGTAATTCTTTAGGTCCAGATTCCCCTCCAAATGTATTCAATTATGTCACATTGCCATCAACTGGATTAGGACAAAGCTTTCAGATTTGGGATTTTGTAATTGCATATCTCTATTATCTCCAGTTTATAGATAAGTCAACTGGTACATGGACAAGTATCTATCACCTTTACTTTGTTTCCCATGCAGCACCAAAAGTAATCAGAAGTCCTCTTGCCAATAATGTCTATGCTGGTCCATTTAATGTCTATGCTGCAGGACGGGGTATGTTCCAAGAGAGCTGGCCTTTGTGTGGCCTCAGAATAAAATCTCTGGCACTTAATTAGTGCTCCATTATGTTGCTTAGTACATCACTGAAAAAAATGACTGCATGCAACAATGAACTAATATTGAAGTCAAACAAAATGCTGAAAGTTTCCCTACACCTCAGCAATGGTAAAATTGCCACCCACAACATTCACTGTTGTACAATTTCAAATTATTACCATTTGAAGTACTTTATCCAAGTGATTTAAGAGATGATAAAGTTGCAAGATTTTACCCAGTACTGTGGTTTGATTGTTTTTGTCTTCTCTGAAATTCATGTGCTGCAAACATGATCTCCAATATAATAATATTGGAAGGTGGGGCCTAAGAAGAGATATTCAGATGAGAACAAGAAACCCTCATCAGAATTTGCTGGCACCTTGGACCTCTTGTAAACTTTAAACTTGTAATCTTGGAGCTCTACCCCAGAAGTTTGAAAAATAAAAGTATGCTTTTATGAAGACTGGAGAGATGGCACAGCAGTAAAGGTGCTCACCTGAAAAGCCTAATGAACCTGGTTCGAGTCCCCAGTACCCATATACCAGATGCACAAAGTGGTGCATATATCTGGAATTCATAGGCAGTGGTTAGAGACCTGGCAAACCCATATTCTCTCTTTCTCTCTCTCTGCTTCTCGCTCTCTCTTTCTCTCTTATTGAAAAGAAATTACAAATAAATAAATCATTTTTAAAACATATGCTTTTTCAAGTTTAAAATGTTTCTCCGAAAGAGAAATTCCTTCAGGCTACAATCCCACACTTCACAGGGGTTCCATTCCATCTTTCCTTCATTGTCTCAGGGCTTCTATGTGGAAAAGTGTTAAGAAAGCTCAACTTTCCATTCAAAGCCATCTTCTTTAAGAAGCTTTCTGGGATCAAAGCAGATAGATGTCTCCTTCCTCCTATCATGTCTGACTGTACTGATCCTACGTGAGGTTATAGTGTAAACTTTGGCTTATTGGTTGCAAGAACTGAGTCCTAGTCTTGGCTTGGTTGCTTACTACTATTCACCCCTCTTAAGACAGGACTTTTGTCTGAGGAGACAGAAACAACAATACAGGGCACACCAAGGACCCAGCCAATATCCCATGACCAAGGCAAGTGACCGGGCTATGCTCAGCTATTCCTTAGCTAGAAACTGTAGCAAGTAAGAGAAAAAAATGAATAAGAAAATACCCAAACTCTACATACTTGTTACTGTTTTTCATCCCTGCGTGGGGTGGGGCAGGGGAGGAACACCTGACCTAAGCAACTGAAGGAAGAAATATTTAATTTGGGCTCTTGGCTTCAGGGTATTTCTGTCCATCACTGCAGGGAAGGCCTGGAAGTGGGTATAGCTCAGTCCCTGGCAGTGATAGTGTGAGGCAGCTAGTCACATCATAGCACTCAACCAGACAGCAGATAACAAAGACCAAAAGCAGGGCTGGGTCATAACCCTTAAAGGTCCACTCCCAGTTGCCCACTTCCTCCAGCAAGGTTCCACTTCCTAAAGATTCTACAACCTCCCCAGTGACACCAGTTGAGGATCAGTTGTTCAAACATGTGAGCCTATGGTGGACGTGTCACCTGACTTGTGTGCATTCTTTCCAGACAAGATACTGATACTTTAATCATGTATGTTTAATGTATGTTGTTGTTCTTGCTCAATAGGCTATTTTCTCTTACTCTGAATTCTTTTTTTTTTTAAATACCCAAGGGCTTTAGAGATGGCTTTGTGGTTAAGGTTCTTGCCTGTGAAGCATAAGGACCCATGTTCGACTCCCCAGATCCCACATAAGCCAGACATACAAGGTGATGCACGCACAAGGTCACACATGCGCACAAGGTGGCACACACATCTGGAGTTTGATAACAGTGGCTGAAAGTCCTGACATGTCAATTCTCACTCACTCTCATTCTTGCTCTCTCTCATAAAAAGGCTACTTTGTTGGGCTTGCCTCAAAAAAAATTACCTATGCTCTGTGTTTGAATGTGTGTGGATGCATATGTGTGTGCAAATGGAGGCTAGAAGAAAACCTTGGTGTCATCCTCAGGAATGTGGTCTCCCTTTGCTAAAAGAGGATCTCTTATTGTTCTGGAGCTTACCAATTAGGCTATACTAGCTGGCCAGCAAGTTCCATGGATCCCTCTGTCTTAACCTACCACAGCACTGAGGTTGATTGCAAGTATCTTCCACCATACCCAGCTTTGTGTGTGTGTGTGTGTGTGTGTGTGTGTGTGTGTGTGTGCGTGTGTCAGGGGAAAGGGGTAGATATTGAACTTAGGTCCTCATGCTTGCAAGGCAAACTCTTTAATGATTGAACCATCTCCCCTGCTCTCAATTTTTCTAATTATCTTCACTGTCTAGAGATTGCTATATACTCTCATGATACGTCAGCTTTGTCATCTTCAGCATTTGCCTGCCAGCATGCACAAGCACAATGCACAAGCTACACATTCTCAATATCTTTGTCCACTCTCCTTCATCTCACAGTGACAAAAATCTCCATTTTTTTTTTGTAGGGCAAATACCTCTTTGAAAATGTATCATATTCCCAGACTCCCATGCAACTAACTGTACCCATGTGACTAAGCTATAGTCAAAGGGATGTGAGAGGAAGCAAGACATGCAACTTCAGGAACATGTCCTTAAGCAGTTCCTTCCATATACCTACAGACAGCTACTTCTAGTATGGATGTTGTCAGCAGCCATCTTACATGATGCAAAGGAGCAAAATGTTCCAGGAGTGGTGAACCAGCAAGATGAATGATCCAGAACATCTGGATCCTTCCTTGTGTGACAACATAGAACATGGTAGAAATAATGGCCCTGAATTGCTGACTTCTAACAGGTTAAAAGAAATCAGAAGGTTGTGATGCTAAGCCAATGTTAATTGAATTTTCATTGCACAGTGCACACATAATTTTAAACTATAGAATTTGGAAACAAGTTACTCATCATGAGAAAGTCTCAATTCTGTGAAGTTGATTTAGTCAGGCTATGGACAATAAAGATGCAGGTATTTGAGGCTGGCAAACTGGTGGCTCGTGTTGTGTTGCGATAAGGCAGTTGGTAAAAATAGTCATCTGGGGCTGAGGATATGGATCAGTGGGTAAGAGCACTTTGCCATGCAAATAAAAGGGCCTGAGTAGGACTGAAACCTCCCAAGTTCAATCCTCAGCCCCCATGTAGAAAGCTTGGCATGCCCATGCATGCCTATAACCCTAGCCCTGTGGAGAGCACAGACAGAAAAACTGCTGGTGCTTGTTGGTCAATGGCAGCTCCAGGTTCAATGAGAAACCTCAAGAAATGAAAAGAATTAGAGGAAGACACAATGTCTTCCTCTGGCCATGCACATCTGCATACACAGGAGCATACACCACACTATGTATACTGCACACACCACCACCCCTACCACCTTCCCCTCCTCCCACATGTGTGACCAAAAAAGTCATCTATGCAGCCTTAGAAGGCAGAACACATGCCAGCTGTCACTTTACTCGGAGGGGAAATGATTGGGCAATATTCACAAGGATGGTTTGTGTTAGTTAGTGACTTCTTGCTGTTGTTTAGCCTGAGAGAGATTAGCCAGGCCTGAAGTAAGCCAGTCTTCAGCAGGTCTCAAATGAAATATCTAGCTTTGCTAAGAGAGCTTTATCTGCCTGTAACCCTGAATGTTAAGTTAATTAAGACTTCCTTAATATGGAGCATGGTCAAGTTGAAAAAGCCAACTACTTTACTCCATATAAAAGCAACTTAATGGATAGAGTGAAAGTAGTAGCCACGGAGGAAATGACTGTTTGCCTACATGCATTTTTCAAGTACTTTCCATTAAGAATTTTCTAGCAGACAATGAAATTCAGTCCAGGACAAAAAAATCTGATTAAGAGTGTTGTCTTTCGCTTGACTCATATAGCCTGAGGATGGTTGATTCAATTGAGAAAGGAACACAGAACACAGAATGGAGACAAGCCACAGAAAGGAGACAGTCTTTAGGCTGAAAAAAAATGTCTAGAGCTTTTCTAATATGATAGTCACAAGTCACATGTGGCTATTTAATTTTAAATAGATTAAACTCAGTCCTGTCAAACTAACTTTATTTTAAGTGCTCAAAAATCATCAGACTAATGGCAACTGTATTTGAGGACTCATATCCAGAACTTTCTTATCATTAGAAAATGGTCCACAGGAGACAAAATTGGTCTAGACAGGAAGTTGGCAAACTTTTTATAGAAAAGCAGTTTTGTGAGTTGGGAGATCCTGTCTCAAATGAACAAGCAAAAATTAAAAAAAAAAAACCTTTTACAAAATTGAGGTTATTATGTAGGTGCTTAAATATCCATTTAGAATGTAACTAATGAAGATTATAAACACCTGCTATATCTCATTGTTTATGCAAAACAGGTTTAGCCAACAAGTCACAATTGACAGATCTCTGATCCAGATCAAAATCTCTGGCCACGCCAGGCATGGTGGTGCATGCCTTTTAATCCCAGCATTCGGGAGGCAGAGGTAGGAGGATTGCCATGAGTTCGAGGCCACCCTGAGAATACAGAGTGAATCCCAGGTCAGCCTGGGCTAGAGCAAGACCCTACCTTGAAAAGCCAAAAAAAAAAAAATCCTCTGGCCATGTTAAGCTTGTGCATGGCATGAACTTTAAGCAAATTCAGTCCAAGTGTACCAAGGATAAGAAAAAAAAAAAAACTGTGTCTCCTGCAAACTCTATAAATCCATTCACATGCCGCTGATTTCAAAATTTTTTTCTCCTCCCAATTCTAAGAGACAGGTTCATTTCAGGAAGGAAAGTAAAAAGTAGAGGCGGTATAGTGTGTGCTTTAACATTACATGTTACATTACATTCTGCAGTACATTCCCCTAACTAGTTAAGACTTTTTTTTTCTCAGAAGATTGGGTTTTTGCCAAGGGGACAAGGAGAGAATAAGAGGAGGAAGGAAGGCCTCTAAAGGAAGGGTTGGAGTAGATCAAGTGGTACAGAAGCGAGGACGGTGTCACGAGAAGGACATGGGAGGTTCAGGGAAATCACACAGCTCATCTGTATTTCCCTGGGAACAGACACAGCCAGGAAAAGGGAACCTGTACCCATGTCCTATGCTCAGTCCCAAGCCAAACTAGCCTTTGGACTATTATACAGCAGTGGACATGCCTCTTGGCTCTTCCTGCGC
The DNA here is from genome assembly GCA_036365145.1 of Orientallactaga sibirica. Taxonomy (NCBI): domain Eukaryota; kingdom Metazoa; phylum Chordata; class Mammalia; order Rodentia; family Dipodidae; genus Orientallactaga; species Orientallactaga sibirica. The sequence continues at coordinate 3,320,048 of JAEOAD010000982.1, forward strand.
ACTGTACTTTGAAATCAGAAGCTACTCAGAAGCTTCCATCCTGAGGGCCTGCCAGAAGGAAGCTGCATAGCAGTGAGAGCTTAACTCTTAGCAAACAGCTGAAGGGTAGGAATCCACTCACCGTAGAAAGCCTTTCTAAATTTGTTATTCAAAGAGAAAGTATACCTTCCCAGCTTTAAAAGGCATGTTTGATTCCTTCCCCCCCCCCCAAATAACTGACTGCTGATTCCATAACGCCTAAACCACAACCCCATAGGGAATACCTGCAACCCCACTGAGGAGGGTCCCCAACAGAATGGGGGCAGGGACAAGGGAAAAGAGGGTACCAACACATGATGTATCCATATAAATACCTTAATAATGTTGAGGAGAAGAAGAAGAAGAGGAGGAGGAGGAGGAGGAGGAAGAAGAGGAGGAAGAAGAAGAAGAAGGAGAATTTTTAAAAGACCTGTTTGAGAGGATGGCTTTAAAATAGAAACCCATGGCACTGGGGTGATGGCTCAACAGTTAAAAGAGAATTCCTGGCAAGCCTCCTGTCCTGAGTTTAATTGCCCAATACCAACATAGAATGGGATGCAAAATGAGTCATGCATCTGTAATCCCAACAGGCCTACAGCAATGGGACGTGGAGCCAGAATACAGATGCTTGCATGCCAGCTAGACTGGCACAATCACAGTGGGGGGAGGGCAATCCTGTCTCAAGAAAAGTAAAAGGAGAGAACAAACACCTCAATGTTGTCCTGAGACCTCCCCACATGCACCCAGGCACCCCCCCCACAAACAGCATATACATCCACACATACGTATACACACATAATGAAAAATAAAAACCCTCCTGTATGCCGATGGAAATTCCTTAAAGTATGGAAATTTCCCCTTTCAAACCACTAGGAGATACTTGCTTCAGACTTATTTATGCTAGTTTCATTAACGTAATTTTAAAATATTAAGCCAAGTCGTTTTTGTTTTTCATGTGACACAAATCGCCCACATTACTTTGGTTTGCTTGTTCTTTTGGCAATGAGTGCTTAAAGACATGAATCTTTTGGTAATTTGATTTATTTAATGGCATAGTATATCATTACATCAGTCTGGCTTTGGTAATGAATCATAGCTAATTACACATGCAAATATATTACGTATATTTGGATGCTCAATTAGTGAACTAATTGTGGTAGAAATGGGAATGTGGGATTTTTGTATGCACAGGTGTTTCTATTCTCTCAGTAAATCACCTCATTTGTTAAAATAGAGAATTCCTGTGGAGCAGCTGTGACTAATTTGCATATGTGTGTGCATGCTTGCACACAGTGCCTTTTATTCTGTAGTTAGTGTGTGCCAGAAGCTTAAGAAGACATATTGTATTAATTCCTTGACTCCTCATAGCTAAGTTGAAAAAAGCAAGGTATGGTGCTAGGGAGGTGACGATGAGTCAGACCCCTTTCCTACCTAAGTAGAAACCAATATTCCTAATTTAATGATGAAGAAACAGATCCAAGATGCAATTGCAACCCAAGATGCCAATTCAGTCTTGACCAATCACCTTCAAGTTGCTTCAAGTGGTTACAGCAAATGCTCTGGATGTAACATGTGTTTGGATTTTTGTTAATTTTCTGTTGGACTTAATGATTCTTGACACTCTAATCATTCTATTTAAGATGATTTTGGGGAGAGGAGGGTTGGATGTTTCCATAAGAAAAAAATCCCAATTATTATAAATGTAGCCTCATGTTTTGAGTGGGACTGAGTTGAATGGACATACTAGAAAGAAATTGTGGTGTCAGCATTTCTTCTTTGTGTGTTTTATGTGTATGTATGTGTGTGCATGTGTGTAAGGAAGTCAGAGGACTACACTTGACGTCACTCATTGTGCCATCCATCCTTTGTTAATATAGCAGGGTCTCTCATTGGCCTGAAACTCAAATTAAATTAGACTAGATCAGCTGGACAATGATGCATCACCACACTTGACTTATTTACATGGGTTTTGGGGGATCAAACTAAGGTTCTAATCTACAAGGCAAGCACTTTACCATCACCCCAGCCCTTGACTTCAGCCTATCTTAGGAATGTCATCCTCTGCCAAGCAATGCTACCTTGGGGTTATTTGTGGCTTTATAAGTTCAAAACGTGTTCATAGTAGAGAATTCTACAACTGGGCATCTAGTCTGTGCAAGGTATGATGCTCGGGAGGTGATAATGAGTCAGACCCTATTTCTACCTAAGTAGGTACCAAATGCCTCCGCTGTTGCCTCACTAGAAGCCTGTGCACAGAACTCCCTCTGCCTCAGAGAAACCCATGGTGAAAAATTAAGAGATTGTGGGACAATGGCTATCAGGCTTATGTGTAATTCTGCTTGACCACCCTTCAAACAAAAGGTTGAATTCAAAGTGGCAAAATATTTCCACTAATATGGATTGGATTTCTTGAAATTATGTATTGATTTGCATGTGTGTGGAGGGAAGCAATAGGTTTTTTCTTTTCTTTTCTTTCTTTTTTTTTCTTTTTGTTTTTGCTGCTTCTTACAAATGCAAGACACATGCACCACTTTTTGAACCAAGCTTTATGTGGGTGCTAAGGCATTTAACCTGGGCCAGCAGGCTTTGAAAGTGCCTTTTACCATTGAGCCATCTGCTCAGCTCCAGATGTATCTTTTTTTTTAAGTATTGATTTATTTGTAAACAAAGAGATTGAGAGATAAAGAGAGAGAGAGAGAACTAGGGCCTCTAGTCACTACAAATGAACTCCAGATGCATGTACCACTTTATGCTTCTGGCTTTATGTGGGTACTGGGGAACCAAAGCCTGGTTGTTAGGCTTTGAAGGCAAGTGCCTTAAGTGCTGTGCCATCTCTACAGCCCCCAGATGTATCATTTTAATGGCAGGACCAGTGCTGGGCTTCAGAACAGAATCCTTCTGATCATAGACTGATACTGATTTCCACCCAAATCCTCACAGGCCTAGAGATAAAACGACTAATCAAACCTTTCCCAGGAAGTTTCTAACTTTGACCTTTTGAGAGATGCATGATTACAATCTGAGAAGTGCGAGGTATATTTAACAGAAAAGTACTTGATGGCAAAAAATGAAGTGAGGTTGAACAGTTTGTGACTTGCAACAAGTTAGAGAAATAACCAGGACTTGTGGAATTTTGCTGGTATTTATTTGGGGAGGGTAACATCTTGTGAACAGAAAGTCAAATGGCCTTTTCTATGATGCTTCTTCTATGCCTCTGATGTTTCATCGCACACTCCCTGAAATTTACCTACCAGGGATGGTCCTCAGCTGGGGTCTTCTTTGCACCCTAGAGCTTCAGGCTGCTACTGCTTCTAAAGGATCTAAGTAGGATCTGGAGAGGTAATTATGTGCAGACCTGGGTTCGCTTACTGAACCACGAAAACAAGTGGTCTATGTAAAGCTTTAAAGCAACATAATAACTTCTTAAGGATACCATGGGGGAAAACTAATGTATTTTTTTACTTACTAAACACAATATGCCTTCAGATAAGATGCCATCATTAGTTCGATTCAGATGTATGAAGTAGTAAGAATGGGAGGGACTGGGTGGCAACCCACCAATTTGGAAAAATAGTTAAAATAAGAAACCACTATTAATGGAGGACTAAATTTCCCCTAAAGAAAACATAGTAGGGCTAAAGATATTGACATGAAAAGCTTGCAAGATACACTAGTAAGTTACAAAAATGTTCTAGCCCTCAGGATCCTAAGGCAGGAAGATTATGAGTTTGAGGCCAGACTGAACTACAGTGTGAGACTTCATCTTTAAAAAAAAAAATTTCAAGGAGCATCAAGATGGCATAGAGGCCTGGAGAGATGGCTTAGCGGTTAAGCGCTTGCCTGTGAAGCCTAAGGACCCTGGTTCAAGTCTAGATTCCCAAGGACCCATGTTAACCAGATGCATAAGGTGGCGCATGCATCTGGAGTTCATGTACAGTGGCTGGAGGCCCTGGTGCGCCCATTCTCTCTCCCTGCCTCTTTCTCTGTCTGCCTATCACTCTCAAAATAAATAAATAAAACAAAAAAAAATTTTTTAAAGATGGCATATAGCACATGGTAAACATTTATTTGTATCTGCAGAGAACATGTGTAAGATTTGGCAGGTTACCTTTAACAGCAATTTTTTTTTCTGGGCAGAGGAGCAATGTTTTTTTGGGGGCAGAGGTATAAAGGGAGCCTTTACTACAGGGAAGGGAATTTGTACTTTCATTCTATGTTCTTTGCCTTTTTTTCTTTATGAAAATATATTTTATTTATTAAAATGGTTAGAAAATAAAAATACATATGGACTATTAAAACCTCACAATAACAATGTGGAAAAATATTTTTTTAAAAAATCAACAAGTTTTTTTTTTTTTTTTTTTTTTTTTTTTGAGACAGGGTGTTGCCCTATAGCCTAGGCTGGCTTGGTACTATGTAGCCAAGGTTGGCTTCAAACTCACAGCGATCCCTCTGCCTCTTTAAAATGGTGTTATAGTCTTCAGATTCTACTTAGTGACATCCTTAGTTTATGGATTGGTGGAAGCTCATGGATTATGAAGAATATATTCAAAAAGTTTTGATAGTTACAAGGATGTTAGATTTGACTCGAGTGGATATTGAATGGCTTCCAAAAAGGATCAAATGAAAATCCCAAAACAATTTGGCTCCAGTCTGCAACATTTTACCTCTTCATAATTATGAACTTCAGTCATTTGGTCTTGAAGATTCTTTAGCACAGATGTGGCTCTTTTTAATTTTTTTCCCTAGGATCTTAAGTTAGCAGATCCCATGCAGGAGCCTCTCCCCTCTATCTGGAATGATTTCCCTTTACTAACCCTTGATCAGACATCAAGTCAGATTCAGAATGATTCCTGTTCAGAACACACAATATATAGCCATAACTCAACCCCATTGTCCTCATAGCCTTCATTCTGCCCTACATTTTCTTTTCTGTTACATTTGTCATCTTGAATTTGGAATACATACATATATATATATATATATATATATATATATATATATATATATATATATCTTGGAGAACTTAACATCTAGAAGAGCAGGAATTCCTGCAATTTTGTCCACTGATACAACCCAAGCACCGAGAGAAGTACCTATTGAAAGGATCAAGAAGTAGTTGTTCTGGGGCATGGTAGCACATGCCTATGATCTTGTGTCAATCTTGTTCTCTCCCATTTGCTTTTGATTTCTGACCCAGTCGACTTATAAGAAGTCTTGCTGAACTATACAGCCACTATACTCGAGAGACCACTTCAAGAGAGTCCCAAAGCTCTTGAGACTCCCAGGAATTTCCTACCTCAGTCACAGTCTGACTGCCAGTGCATGAGAGACAGTGTGAGAACTGCCTAGCTCAACTCATGTAGCCTTGGACCCCTGACAGGAAGTAGAATATGATTGTTGTTTGCAGCCTTTGAATTTTGAGGTAATCTGTTATTCAACAATAGACAGCTGGAATTGGGTTAGGCAGGGCCTTCGGGGGATATAATACAAGGGGGAGACATATACAAGTTCTCTTCTAATTGCTCCATTTTCTCAGTGAAGGATGAAGTGAAGTTACCTGCTCTGGTAGCTTGAATGTATATCCTCCCTATAGATTCAGGGGTTCTATTAAAGTTTTTAACCTGGGTCTCCAGCACCCGGATGGAAGAGGTGTTACGGGGGTCGGTTCCTGGGGTGCAACCCAAAGGTGTGTTTTGGGGCAGATCTAAATTCCAGCCCAAAGGTGTGCCACACAGTCTGAGCTCTAGGGGTCCCTGCTTGCTGCCCGATTTTCGTACTTGCTGCTTTTTGGGTTCGCTCTTTGGTAATTGTTTCTCTCTCTGTTTGGATTTATGAATGGGAGCCAGCTTCTTCCTCCATAGATGGAACTTCCCCTGGACTTGGGAGCTTGAAATAAGCCCCTTCCTCCCATAATCTGTGCTTGGTTTGGATGTTCATCCAAGCAATGTGGAACTGTCTACTACACCAGCTAAGAGTGAAGGGATGTCAGAGGATGAGGTGCTTTGCTTTGGAAGGGGAGTTGAGAGTGTAGAGAGTTCCCTAATAGAGTCCAAGAGTTAACCAGATGAGAAAGCAGAGTGTGAAAGAAAGCCTAGAAGTGATAAGGACTTGCCAGTCCTAAAGAAGTCCTCATTTTTCTGTGTTAAATTGGCTTTCCCCTCCAGTCCTTTAAAATACACACACACACACACACACACACACACACACACACACACACATGGATATTTGGCACCACTCTTATGGGTTAAGTTGAATTAGTTTCAGCAAAAATCACAGAAGGAGAGCTGGGCGTGGTGGAGCATGCCTTTAATCCCAGCACTCAGGAGGCAGAGGTAGGAGGATCACCATGAGTTCGAGGCCACCTTGAGACTACATAGTGAATTCCAGGTCAGCCTGGGCCAGAGTGAGACCTACTTCAAAAAACCAAAAAAAAAAAAAATCACAAAAGGAAATTCATTTTTGAGATGAGAGGAATGATTTTTAGTTTTATACTTCAGGGTCTCACAATGTAGCCCAGGCTGGCCTGGAAGAAACTTCAGATCCCCCTGTCTCGTGAGTGGTGGAACTCAGTCCTGAGCCATCACACCTAGCTTGTCCTTCTTTTCACTGCACTTCTTCCCCCAAGCAAGAAATGAGAAGACAGTACACTGGGTCTCTTTTGGGTTACCACATGCCAGCCTTTAGAGCACAATGGTTCCCTTCACTCAAGATCCCAGAGGAGAAAAAGGCAAGTTGCCTGTTTCTAAAGGAAGTCTTGCAACCCACATTTCTGAGAGTGGGAAGGAGGGAGGGAGAGAAAGAGGAAGTTCAGTGATGCTGTGGAAATCCAGGGAGTTGGGGGTGGGGGGCGATGTACTATGCCATTTTGGAGAGCCTGTGGTTGGATAGGCCTGGATGATCAGAGGTGATAGATGCCTGGGTGGGAAAGACTAGGCAGACACATGGAAGAAGGATGTAGAAATGAGTAGGAAAGCCATTGTTGGAAGCCTTTGAATTTGAATTCAACTTTTGACTAAGTTAATTTGACACTGAATAACCACTGAATAACTGTGTTAAATACATCTCCCTAAGAGCTAACAATCACTGTGAATTAGGAAAGTTGCTTTAGAGCTATTTGTTTATAGACTGAACCCCTACTAGGAATTTACCTACTAGATTTATCACTAAATATTCTCTTTTCACAATTTTGAAATATTTCCAATCATAGCCTAATCTCTGTAAGATGAAAATACCATGCATATCAAAGTCCCGTAGTATCATAAAAAAGAAAATTTAAGTCCAAGGACATAACTCAAGTAAAACTAAATAGGGCACAGATGGAGCGATGGCTTAGTGGTTAAGGCACTTGCCTGCAAAATCAACGGACCCACATAAGCCAGATGCACAAGGTGGTGCATGTGTCTGAAGTTCGTTTGCAGTGGCTAGAGGCCCTGGCATGCCCATTCTCTCATTAATTAGTTAATTAATTAAAAATGAAGAGTACAGACTATTTTCTAAATCATACATTCCCTGCCATTTTAACGTTAGGTTTCAAACTAAAAAAAAAAATGACATATAGTCTTTTGTATATTGTGGAAAATATTACATATTATAGCAGTTACCAAAGACCATAAGATATTAAACTAGTGTGACCTTTAATCCTGCATCTCCTTGTTTTCCATAAACCACAGGCTGGAAAACATTTTCTGGAACAGAAATATTTAAAGCTTTGCTGGTAATACAGTTTCTGTCACAATTTAGCTCTTTGACTAATTGGTCATCATAGTGAAAAAGCAGTTTATAGATGCGAAGCAAACAATCTGTGGGCACATAAATTTGTTAATACAGCTTTTAAGTATCATGGTACACTAATTTTACTTTGATAAGTTTTAACCACTTAAACATTCTTAGCTTTTGGGGTACACAAATAAGACAGCCTGGATATGGCCCACACCACACCAATCTCAGTTCTAAATTTTGGTGAGTATGAGGTTATATATATATATATTCTCAAGATGAAAAGAGACTATCTTTCTTGTTATTCCCTTACTGGGCATTTACCCTAAAACCTCCTCATCTCAGTTCAGAGATAATTGCGCAACCATGTTTATAGCTGCTCAACTTATAATAGCTAAAAACTGGAATCAACCCAGGTATCCAGCATTGGATGAATGGATAACCAAGATGTGGTATATCTACACGATGGAAGTCTACTCAGCAGTAAGAAAATAATAACATATTGAAATTTGTAGAAAAATGGTCAAACTTGGAACAGATCATTCTAAGTAAATTCACACAATCACAGAAAGACAACTGTCACACTCACCTGCAGTTCCTAACCTGGATCAGCCTGAGTTGCTGACATAACTGAATAGCATCTCAAGGCTTGGACAATAGGGAGGGTAGGGCTTGGAGGAAGGGGAAGGGTAGGGCATACAAAACTGAACCCAGATTGAACTGGTATCATAGAATCCTTTACCCTGGAAGTCAGACTAAAAGGTGGAACCCTCGAGAGGACCTTAAGGGGAGCACCTGAATCGAAGGACCCTGGAAAAGGGTGAGAAGAAACCTAACCTTAAATTTCTGCTCTTTCTCTTTCTTCTCTGTCTTTTTCTTTTTTCTTTTCCCTTGGTGCTGGCCTGTAATTCCCTGTAGCAGGATGTGATTTACATCCACAATGAGGTGTTGATCAGAGAGACCTACTAGATCTCCCAAAATAAACAATACCCACCAGAGGTTAATGGTAAGACCCTACTGCTGAAGACACCATACACTGTTGGCACAGACCATGCAGAGACCTGGTTGGAATCCAGAGGAGAGCCAGTCCCCAGAAAATTAACCCATCTAGTGCTGGAAGGAATTACATGAGCTATTGGGAGAAAGTTGCCAACATCTGTCCAAGCAACTTAATGTCCAAGCAACTCAGGAGCAAACAACGTGACATGATGCTCACACAAGTGCAATAGTAGCACACAACCATGGTGGGTAACCAATTGCTCTTGGATTAGCTACCAGATCCACTCAGTGGAAAGGAAACCATATCTGGAACTGGGAAACAGGTCAGAATCATACCCAGATATTGATTCTGCTTTCCAATGTCAAGCTCCCACTAACCTTGGCCTATAAGAGGGTCTATACCCTTTAAATTCTCTCTAACTTAATAATGATTATCCCATTTAATTGGTACTGACTTCATTCTCCATTGGAGAATCTGCTTCTCTTTTTCAGACAGGAGCTGGACCTGAGAAGATAAACAACCCAGTGTATTCTACCACAGCCCCAGCTGAAATCACAGAGGAATTGAGGAAATGAGCAAGAGTGCTGCTTTCTTAGTGAATCTGATATTAGCACAAGGGTGATGGAGACAGACACTGAGGACACTCAACACCTACCAAACCAGAGATCCAGAGGCTCCTAAGAGCCAATCACTGAAGTAGAATTAAAATGCTCCCAGCATGCTTCAGGGAATTTTGCAGAAGAGGGGCAGAAAGATTGTTAGAACCACAACTTGGGACATTTTGCACAGAGACGTTGCCCCCCCCATAATGCATGACCCACAATCCCCATGGGGTTGACCTGCATCCCCAACAAGGAAGGCCTCTTCAGAAAAGGAGCAGGGAGGGGGTAAAGGATGGTACCAACATGTGTTGTGTACATATTAATATGTACATATCTAATTAAAAATGAAAAGAAAGAAAGAAAAGAGACTGGTTAATCTATAATGATTTTAAAATTCTTTTTACATATTTACATATATGTATGTTTGTGTGGAGGGGGGTGCATGCCCATTTATGCCTTGGTGTGTGTGCCTAGCAGTCAGAGGTCAACCTCGGGTATTGGTCCTCACCTTCCACCTCATTTTCACTACTGCTTGACACATAAGCTTCTGGAATTCCATCTGTAGAGCACATCTTACTATCAGTGTGCTGGAATTACAGACACTCTCACTACCAAGACTGGCTGTAAATGGGTTCTGGGTCTTTATGCTTGTAGAACAAGAGCATTTAGCTACTGAGCTATCTCCTTAGTCCTGAAATGATGTTTTATAATCTTTTTTTGTTTGTTTGTTTTTACAAACTCCAGACATATACACCAATTGTGTATCTGGCTTATGTGGGTCCTGGGAAATGAAACCTGGGTCCTTTGATTTTGCAGGTAAGTGCATTAACTGCTAAGCCATCTCTCATCTCTCCAGCCACTGTATTTTTTTTAATTGTAGCACAACCCTCTAAATTTTAAAATCATATTTGATTGAGTGGATTCCTTATTAGCCCGTTATTTAACTACGGGAAAATTTAATATAGTTAAAAGTAAAATAAAGTTTCCCTGTGAAAATTGCTTAACTACTGAAAACATTTTGGCATGTTTCTATCTAATATTGATGGAACTCTCATCTATTTCCCACTGTGAAGAACATTTTCGAAATAGCCAGGGCTTTGCCGGAGGAAAGATTTAGTTTTAAAATCTTTATTCTGCCATGTAAAAGTTTTGACTTTCAGAAATCACTTTACCTCATGAACCTATGATTTCCCAAGTGCTAGCTTTTCTTAGTAAACATTGGGTAATCTGCAATGATGGTTTACATAAATAAACATTGTCCATAATTTAATATGACAAAATAACCTTTTGTTATAGCTATTTTTACAGTTGGGACTGAATGATATAAAATAATACTCTCACTATAATGTTTGGTAGAAATCAATAAGTGCTATCTATCTCTGATGGGTATGTAATATTCTATTTAATGGACATACCATTGGATAAATCCCCTCCCTGACATGAGACATGAAACATTTCCTTTGTCTCATTCCACAGACTGTCTTGGCAAATAGTTCACCTCACTGATGATCTTGAAGATATGTCTGTGGAAGCACAGGATTTCTAGATCAAAGGATCTGATAGGACTCTTAGTAAGACTGAATATTTCCTCTGAGCTTTTGATCTTTTGCATTTCTTTGGAAAATTTCTTTTGTGTCTCTTCCTATAATAGCATACTGATTTTTCCTTTGTTCTTAAGTAGGACAGTGTCACAATGAAGCCCACATTTCTCAAGTGTCTGTTGGGTAAAAGCACACGTCAGGTCTAGTCTAGGATGAACTGAAAGGATTTAGAGGCATATCTTCTGGACCAGGCTGGCCAGAGTACATCTTCAAGCTCTAGAACCTCAGTTCCTTTTTCTGTCACCCCTATACCCAGAGCAGCCTTGAGGCTGAAATAGAAGCATGCTTCTTGACTTATCAGTAAGTAGTTAAGAAACCAGATTCTTTTTTTTTGACCATCAGTCTTCTCATGCCACCCCATGAAGGGGCAGGGGCAGGTGTAGGCAGGTCTATTGAAATAGACATCTGGGTTTCTAGGAAATGAAACTCTATGCAGTTGTTTCCTTTGTAGCAACATAGTCCCATGAGGGCTGCTGGGTTCATTTGTTCAGCCCTCCACCAAAATGAGCTTGTGTGTCAGCGTGCAGGTGGTGGAGAGGTTACTCATAATTTCAAAAGAAACAGCCAATATCTTTTTTTGTCTAATTTAGCTTGGGCTTGTTTTGCTTTCCCTTTTCTTTCTTTCCTTCTTTCTATCTTCCTTCTTTTGAAAATATTTTTTCATTTTCATACATATAGATGTATTTTGATGATCATATTCACCCCAGTCCCCTCCTTGTCCCATTCCCAATCCTGATGAAAGCCCTTCCTACTTTCTTGTCTTTTTTCTTTCTTTATTTTGCAACACAGTTTTTTTTTTTTTTTTTTTTTTTTTTTGGTCACACACTGAGTTTAAGAAAGACTTTTTGCATAAGTGTAGATAGGAGTTATTTACTGGAGCACGGGCAACTGTGTGGGCATTTCTGATCACTTGGACTTTGCACTTGCTAGTGACTAGGAAAACCAACACTGTCAGATTCCCCTTGACTAAACAGTGGTCAGGATCCTCTGCGCTGGAGGCCTTGGCTTTTGGGCTTCGTGTTTTCTTCACATTGTCCAGCTGGAGCTGGGGTCCTGCTGAATAATCACCTCCTTAACTTCTCCGTCTCCATCCCACCCCTTTATATCCAACCCCCTCATATCTGATTGGATTCAGATTCTTTAACCACCCCCACCCCTGCCCCAAGAGACGTTTGATCATGCTGGCCTGCCCCTGGAAACAATCCTGTCTGGTCACTTTGGCCTGAATCCCCTGTATCCCTGAAGTTCCTCTTAGTAATTTTCTACACCCCCACTGCCATCAACTTACTCTTTGCTGTAAATTCCCGCTCATCCTGGCTGTATTGGAAACTGAGCCCAGTTCTAGCCTGAGGTTTCTTTCCTGCTGTAATAATCCTGATAATACCACTATAACTAGTTGTCAGCTCTATGTTTGATCATACTTAGTTTGCATTCCCCTGAAATCCCAATTCACTGTGTCCCCCACCTCCACCCTGTCTACATAGTCATTTAGACAACACGGCCTGCTAGGCAAAGCAGAAAGTAACCTCAGTGATTTGTATGGCTTTAAGTCTGAAATTGTAAAAATCATTTCAATAATCAATAATTTCAATAGTGCTCCTATCCCTACAGTACATATTTATTTTATTTTTTAAAATTTTTTTACAGGACATATTTAATTTGCATAGGAAGTGGGACAGAGCAAGTGATGTTTAATCTGAAATTATGAAATACTGCCTTGATTCATCTTGATTATGAAACATCACAAAGAAGTTTCCCTAGGAAACAACAAAAGAACATTTTTAGGTACTAGGGACAGAACCCAGGACTTTATGCATGGTAGGCAAGTTCTCTACCACTTTACCACTGAACTACACTCTCAACCCTTTACAACTCTTAAATGGTATTCTTGCCAACTGATTTCAGTTCTTCTCACAAAGTTTGCCAAGAACAATTGTAGAAATCCCTTATCTGTTCTTACCATTGTTACTTTTCTTCCAAAAAGGGATGGAGAGTTCTGGTGGAGGAGGGCAGAGCACGAGGGACCCCGGAATCAGCCTGAAATGGACCCGATAGCATCAAGTACGAGAAACACAGACATCCAACTTGACATTTCAGAAAGCAAAATATTAAAGCTTAAAAACATGCTGGGACCACTGCATTAAAATAGGCTGTTGAAAATACCTATTCGTAGTATTTACTTCTTCCAAGTTAGATAAACGTGGGCCAAACTCCAGAAAATCATTTCTAACGTTACTGAAAGTCTAACTTTATCTTCAAGGAATCGACATTTTACACTACCAGCTTTTTTTAATAGCCTTACACTTTTTTTTGCATATTATTTGGATTCCCTCCCCTTCCTTCTCCCCACCTCCTTGTAACAGACGATACATCTACTTACTTAAGTTATCCAAGTGTGTTCCAGTGCTTAAAATACTTCTCTTGATAGTATGAAGTGGTTCTATATCTGGAGTCGTCTGAGATGAAGAGAGGAAATGAGGAAGCATAGGTTCACAGAGCCCCTGAGCTCCCAGACCTGGAGTTTCCAAGTACAAAGGCAAGGCTGGGTGTAGGGAGGGGACATGGGTATAAGGAGGAGCGTGACATCTGAGCTACCCCAGACGTGAGGTTTGCAGAAGCATGAAGTTCCTCTTCTTTCTACCACCAGAATTGGGGCAATTGTGTGTTTTAATCCAAACAATGAGTTGGTAGACTAATATTCTTCCTTTTTCTCAGAGAAAGGGTTTTCAACTTTGGCCTATTGATATTTTGTTTCTTTTAAATTATGAATATGTGTGTGTGTGTGTGTGTGTGTCTGTACATGTGTGTGCATGTGTGTAGACCAGAGGACAACCATCCTTAGGAATGTTGTGTACCTTTTAAAAAAGTTCTAGTTTTATGATTTATTTCTGTGTATTTATGTGTGTGTGCATGTGTATGATGTGTGCGCATGGGTACTCTCGTGCTGCAGCACACATGTGGAGGTCGGAGGACAACCTGGGGTGTTTTTCCTCTCTTCCACCTTCTTTTGAGACATGGAATCTCTTGATGTCTCTGCTTTTGAGTCTCTTGATTCTCTTGGCTCTGCCTTCTGGCATTGCCATAGGGCGTGTTGGGATTACGGATGCGTGCACCACTTTGTATCCATATTTGTGTGGGTTCTAAGGAGGATTGAACTCAGGGTAGCAGACTTGTAAGCGAGTACCATCTTTCACTGCTTTGCCATCTCCATAGCCCTTCCATTTTTTCTTTGAGACAAATTTTCTCATTGGCCTGGAGCTCACCAAGTAGGCTAGACTGCCTAAGGATTCATTCATCTCCATCCAACTGTGCCACCCACTGTTGTGGTAGGTTTTCACACCTCAGTTAACTAAATTTAGAAACTTTCTCGCAGATGTGTCCACAGATTTTGTCTCCTAGATGATTTGAGATCCTGTCAATTTGATAGTCAGTATTAAGCAGTATGCTAGCCTTACGAGTGAGTGCTATCAGACATTTAAAAAAATATTTATTTATTTGCAAGCAGAGAGAGAAGAGAGACAGATAGAGAGAGAACGGGCACACCAGGGCCTCCAGCCACTGCAAATGAACGCCAGATGCATGTGCTCCTTGTGCATCTGGCTTACGTGGGTCCTGGGGAAATCGAACCTGGGTCCTTTGGCTTTCCAGGCAAGTGCCTTAACCGCTAAGCCATCTCTCCAGTCCCTATGAGACATTTGTAATGTGGGTTCTGGGAATTGAACTAAGGTTCTTATACTTCCAAGGCAATCAGTTTACCAACTGAGCTATGACCCCGGACACACTACTGACATTTTTCTTTTTTGACTGGATAGTTCTTTCTTGTGTTGGAGGATGTTTGGTGGCATATCTATCTTATCCCACTAGATATCAATAGCACTGCCTCCTTTCAGGTGTGATAATCTCAGTTGTCTCCAGACATTGTTGAATATCCTCTGATGGGCAGTGTGTATCAGATTGAAAACCACTACTCTATAGATATCTTCAAGTCATGTCTAAACTTACCTTGTTTGGTCTTTGGCCCAGCTATAATGGATGCTGGTTTTCAAGCAGGGACAAGACTGCCAGTTGCTTCACCGACTTTAGTTTCCAAAGGTCAGCTGCTCTTGCAGTCTAGTGTCATAGAAAGAAAGCCTTGCTTCTCAATGTGTAATTCTCCAGAGGGTCATTTCTTTCCTAACTGATTAAGGGCACCTTTCCTAGATGGTGTCAAAATATGATAGCTATGTTCAATGTTCTTTTATCCCCCTATTCCAAATGGAAAGATGGGGCAAGTACAGAGAATTTAGGTGGAGAATCAGCTTATAATGAACAGTACTAATGTGCTTGGTTGAAAGTTATTAGTGCCTGTTTTAGTTACTTTCTTCACTGTGACAAAATACTAGTGTGATTCAACTAAAAGGAAGATGGGTTTATTTCATCTTGCACTTTGAGGAGACACAGTTCATCACGGTGGGAAAGGCACGGAGGGAGGAACATGAGGCAGCTGCTCACATCCAGTCCAGTCAGGAGGCAGAGAGAGCTGGTGCTCTCCTTTTTTAAGCAGACCAGGACTCCAGCCCACAGGATGGTACCACCCACAGGTAGGGTAGATCATCCCACCTCATTTCAACTCTTCTAGAAAATTCCCTCACATATATTCTGAGATCTTTCTCTCCTAGGTGATTCTACATACAATGAAGTTGACTATCAATATTAACTATCATAGTGCCCCAATTCACCTGAAAAAGCAACTAGATACATTTGTGAAGGGCTTGTTATGAGCAACAAGCTGTTTTGATTGCTTCATATGTACCTCTTATTGTCCATTTATTGCAAATGCAAGAATTGGTACGGGAAGGACCTTAAACTTGTCTCAGGTCACATACCAAGTGCTACTCATACAGACGGTAAAAATCCAGTGCCTCATTATTAAAGCACACAGTGGTGTCAATGGTATGTAAAAATTAATATCCTTTTCCCATGTAGTCAAGAACTGATCTAAACTGGTACTGGAAGGAGAGACCACATTCTAAATAGTAAAATCTGACATGCTTGGATAGAAATAGGAAATTGATAGGAAATGAAAGGAATTCAGGTGACACATCAATTGAAAGGCCTATCATGCTTTCTCTAGCAAGCTGCACCCTTTATTTTTGCTCTCAGACGTACTCTCTTGGCTTTCCCATCTTGCTCCAGGGGTTGGAGGTTGAACTGTATGGTTGAGTCCCTTCCTAGCTACTGCCCTCTGGTTGGGTTTGGGCAAGGGAAGCCTTAGCTGGAAATTGGAAGACAGGATCTTTCTTTTTCTCCTGGCTTTCTACTTCTGCCTGGCTGGGATTGGCTGTAAATCTTATCTACTCATGCTCTTATCCCAAGATACTGCAACCCTGCCACCAAAATTCCAATAATTGTTCCTTCCTCTTGCTGCTTCAGATACAGGCCATTCTTCCAATGCAAATATTTACTGAACTCATCAATTTCTCAGATGAATATCTATTTCCTGTCAGGACCCTGAAAGCTGCAACATCTTAAGTAAGCGAAGAGAACTATATCGGTGTTGGAAATGGAGGCCACAGCATTATAAAAAAATGGCAATGCTGCTTAAATTTATTTGCACATGCTGGGTAATCTCTCAAACTAATACCAAGAGGGTTTCATAAGAAATGCACTGGATTGACTTGAAATTGGGGGACATTTGGGAATAAATTAGGCCTTTTTGTTGATTCACAAAGGCAGTGCAACATTACCCATGAATGTAATCTCCTTCTGTAAAATGAAGGGTGCATTATTGAATGTGACACATTGAGTCTGTCTGGGGTAAGATCACATTTGAGAACATCTAGGTAATTCTGAATGAAAAAGCACCAAAAGGGATGTTGCATTGCTGGAAACAGCACGGTACCAACTTATCAACAAACCAGAAAAGTCAAATTAAGTAATAGCACATATAAGTATTAGTTTAAAGTAATTTGGACTTGTATGTGAGTTGTAATAAAACTCAGTAGCAGAGGCCAGTAAGCTAGAAAGGGCTATAAGGGAGGGAGTAGAGAGGAGGACTTAAGGGGATGGTATTGTATATATGTAAGTAGAAAAATATATTACTGGGGATGGAAAGGCATATGTGATGTCAGGGGAGGAGATTCAGTAAAAGAAGGGTGTGGGAGGGTTAATCAAAATGCAAGAGTCTCTGAATAAGTCATATGGAAACATGCTTTTTTGGACAATGGTTCACCCTGAAGCTATAGATCGTTACTAGAAAATTTTCAGTGCCAGTGATGGGATACCTTTCAGTGAGTTGTTGGCCAGGGAGGTCCCTGATGCCCCAAAACATTACAGGCCTTTGCCGAGGCTCTTGGTTCCCCACCAGGAATAGATGGTAACACCCTGTTGCCGAAGACTCCACATGCTTAGGCTGCAAAGTCACTGAGAAATCTTGCTTGAACTGATCTGAAATCCTCCTCCATGTAGACCAGCTGACAGAAAGCTGGAAAAAGCTATGCTGCATGCTGCTCCATGGGAGAGAGAGAAAAGTCATCAGTGGAGATAAACAACAGTGGACACTGCAAGCCTTAAGTTTGGCTAGCCAGGCCAATTGAGCCAATGGATGTAATAGTGGCATGTCTGTTTGGGGGGAAACAAACTGCTCTCTAATTGGACTAGAGGCCCACTCCATGGGAGAGAATACATCCCTGATACTGAAAAACCTATGACAGGGAAGTCATGAGCCCTCAGGGTGTAACTGGTGTCTGGCCAAATGCACATATTATGTTCACCAAACTTCCTGGTAAGCACTTCTCTTAATGTTCATACCTGTATGTTAATGTTATGCTCACTTTTTGTTAGAGAAGCTTCTTTTTTAAATTTTTTATTTTTATTTTTAATTTTTGGAGACACAGGGAGAAAAACAGAGAGAGAGGGAGAGGGGGACAGAAAGAGAATGGGCGCGCCAGCAGTCTCTCAGCTGCTGTGAACGAAATATAGATATGTGCACCCCCTTGTGGGCAAGTGTGGCATTGCACCCTTGCATCACTTTGCATCTGGCCAAACGTGGGACCTGGAGATTGAAACCGGGTTCTTAGGCTTAGCAGGCAGGCGCCTTAACCACTAAGCCATCTCTCCAGCCCGAGAAGCTTCTTTTTTCAGATGGTAGTGACCTTGGGATAACTCAGAAGCCACTACAATGCTGAGAAGTGACAGAGGAGTGCTCAGCACTGAAACATCTCTATCACACCTTCCAAGGCTCAGGGTCCATTGTGGAAGAGGTGGTGGAAAGAATGTAAGAGCCAAAGTAAGGGCAGGACTGCTTACAATGTACTCTTCCAGACACAAAATAGCCTGGAGATCTATGACCTCACAGTGCCTGGTACTACCTACACAAGGTCATCATAATAGGAGGAAAATATGATGACATCAAAATAAAAGAGATTGATTGAAAGGGGGTGGGGATATGATGGAGAGTGGAGTTTTAAAGAGGAAAGTGAAGAGAGAGGGAACTACCATGGTTTATTGTCTATAATTATGGAAGTTGTCAATAATAAAAAAATAAAGTCATATCAATAGCAAAGCGATTGTTAAAATAATCTTGGACAACTGGATTGGAATTTACAAAAAGTAAAGCTATTTTACATCAAAATGATTTTCACAGATCCAAAAATTTAAATCTATGACATTGAACACTGAAAGTTCTAGAAGAAGCCATAGATAAATGGTTTTATAATCTTGGCATATGAAAGTCATTTTGAGTATGACAGCAACAGCAAGCAAACAAAATCCCCACAGCAACAACCCCAATATCTTAAAGAAAATATGGAGAGCTGGGGATATGGGTCAGCTGGAAAAGGATTTGCATCAAAAGCATGAAGTCCTGAGTTTGGTCCCCAGTACCAATTTAAAAATATTGGCTGATAGTGGTACATGTCTATAATCCCAGTGCCAGGGAGGTGGAGACAAGAGGGTCACGGGGGCCAATGACTAGATAGTCTAGCTTCATTGATGTGGGGTTCCAGGCCAGTAAAAAATCATGTCTCACAAAAGGTGGATAAAATTTCTCAGTAATGTCGCCTGAGGTTGTCCTATGGCTTACACACACATGAAAACTTTGAACATTTGAACATCCAGGTGTGGAGCCACATGTCTCTAATCCTGATTTGTGGAGGTAGGGGGATTGCAAGTTCCAAGACAGCCTAGGCTACATAGCAACATCCTGATTCAAAAATAAAAGTAAAAGAATTTTGACTGACATATAAAGTTTTGTTAAATTTATCCACAAAGTAAGGGATGAGGTTGAATAAGTAGAAAAGACACATTTAGATTTTCTATGCTAAAGTCCTCAGAAATTGTGATGCTGTACATTTATCATATTAATTATACTTTCTTATAATGCTATTTATCAGTGATTCACATTTCCTACTTTCCCAATGGTATTAGAGACCCAGGATCCTATTTATAGAAGGTGCTTAAGAAATTATTGCTCCTTATTGATGATGAAAGTAATCATGAAAATCAGAATAATTTTAAGAGGAAGACCATTAGGTAGATTAAGTGACGAGGTGACTGATGGGCTGGTTGGTCTCATTAGCTGACTGAATTCACTAGGAGTTTAGTCAAGTGAAACTTTTATAGTCATCAAATGTCACCAAAGCCTGTTTACATATTCAAATAATACTTAGACATTCTTAACTCAGCATGCAATAGCACAGTCATGATTGATTTTCTAATAACATATTCATTTTATTGTATTTTTCTTTGTTTCCCCCTCTATTACTTTCTTTTTCTTCCTTCTCTCCTTTCTCCCTTCCTCCCCCCTCTTTCTTTCCCTCCCTCCCTTCTTTTCTTTCTTTCTTTCTTCCTTCCTTCCTTCTTTCCTTCCTTTCTTCCGCCTTCTTTCCTTCCACCTTCTTTCCAGTGCTGAGAATTGAATTCAACCTTGTACTTGCTAGACAAGTGTCCTGCCACTGAGTTGTATCCCCATCAATATTTAATTGGAATTTTAATTATATTATAGTTTTTTAAAGAAATATTTTTACTTCCAAACTTTTAAATTTGAGCAGCATTAGGCATATAGAAAAGTTGAATTGTACAATCTTATGTGTACATGAGCTGTTGAAGTTTTGCAACTGTTAACAGTGACCTAAGTGGTTTTTACCTCTTTGTATGCAAATACATATAGGTTTTTAATCATTTAAAAGTCATGGACAGCATGGCATTTTAACTCTAAATATTTAACCCTATATCTCTTAAAATAAGGATATCATTAAAGAGAATAAATAATTTATAATATCACACTAATTCATTATTCAACTTTTAAAATCTTTATTTATGTAAAAACTTGTTAAAAATGTGTGAGACCTGTATAATACCCTCACAGCTATATCATACTTGATGATAAAATTGTTCCTCTGAAAGACAGAACTGTACATAGTCCAGATATGAGCTGGACTATGCTACATTCCTCCAACATGAAACCCTAAGATGGTTTAACATTAATTTACAAATGACAAAAAGGGAAATTACCATTAGCACTACATGGATCTTCTCCTTATGTAACAAGACAGTGAAATGTGTTGTATTCTTCATTTATTTCATTTTCTTTCTCCCTTCTCCCTCTCCTCTCCTCTCCTCTCCTTTTCTCTCTCTGAAAATATTTTGACTTGGTCTTTTAGTTAGTAACCACAAGACAATCACCATTTGACTTTTTCCTTCACTTATTGTTGCTGTTGTTGTTTTTGACAGGTTCTCACTATGTAGCCTCACTAACCTCAAACTTTATTTTTATTTATTTATTTATTAGCAGAGAAAGATGATATATTAGACAGATAGACAGATAGATAGATGATAGATAGATGGATAGATAGAGAGATAGAGAGTATTGGTGCCCCAGGGCCTCTTGCTACTGCAAACGTGCTCTAGATACACATACCATTTTGTACATCTGGCTGGGTACTAAGGACTTGAACCCAGGTCAGCAGGCTTTGGAAGCAAGTGCCTTTAACTGTTGAGCCATCTCACAACCACCTCTTGTGTGTGTGTATATTGTTTGCACACAACAATGTCTCATATAGCCAAGGCTGCCCTGTAACTTACTGTGTATCTGAGGACCTTGAACTTATGATTGTCCTGCCTTCACCTCCCATGTGCTGGGAATACAGGCATGTGCCACCACATTCAGTTTTATGAGATGCCTGGGCTCAAACCCAGAGCTTCCTACATGCTAGGCAGGTGAATTCTATCCACTAAGCCATGTAGCCCATGTAGCATGAAACTCATTATACAGTAGAGACTGGCCTTGAACTCCTGTTCCTCCTACCTACACCTCCCCAATTAAAATGTAATTTATCTCCTCGTTTTCACCTTACAGGCTATAATTTGTTAGCATATATCTTATTCTATTCCTCCTTTGCTTGTCTTTTGGGACAGGTCTCTAGCCAAGGCTGGTCTCATATATTCTGACCCCACTTGCTCTCTCTCTCTCTCTCTCTCTGTACTTCTTTGTGCTTATACGACAATGTGACTGATGCTGGATTTCTGATCCCACCATGCTTTCCCTGCCATGACAGGTCCTACCTTTTGGAATTGTAAGCGAAAAACAGACAGACAAACAAACAGACAAAAAATAAATGAATAAATAAAAAACCTTGTCTTTCCATGAGCTGCTCTCATTAGGTATTTTGTCCCAAGAATTATGAAAAAGTAACTGATACAGAAAATTGGTGCCAGGAGTAGGGCTGTTGTTGCTGTGATATACTTGAACTTATGGTTCATGGGCATTTGTACCTGGTTAGTAGGAGTACTGTGTAAAGATTTGGAACTTTGGACTTACAATGCTGTATGTAGAGCTTGATGGGCCATTCTCTTGGGAGTTTGGAAGAAAAGAAGGTTGAAAGAAATACAGAAAATTGAGGCACTGTTTATGAAATTTCAGAGGGGTATTATAAGGACTCTACTGATAACTGAGCTGGGGTCAATTGTGATGCTTCCTCAGTTTTGGCAGGTAATTTCCACTCCCAGTTACTATATATTAGAGGCTGCCTCATGAAAATGAAGGAAGACTTCCAAGGCCAGTATCACAGACATGGTAACTGATGCCTGTAATACCAGCGCTCAGAAAGCTAAGGCAGGCCTATGAGATCCAAGTCAGTCGGGGCTACATAATGAGTCCCAAGCCAGCCTGAGCAGTGTGTGACTCTGTCCTGCACTGTATCCCTTCCAAAAGAAAACACACACACACACACACACACACATCATGGTGTTTTCACAAGTGGAAAATTTTAACATTTTCATTTAGAATCAACTGTGGACTTTAAAATATAAAAATAATCATTATTCAAAATTCACAGATCCCTTGACTACTCTCTTTATAAATAACATGTGGAGCAAAACCCACAATGTACAAATATAGCTCTACAGTGTAATTTCAACATGGTAAAGCCCCTGTGCCATAATTAACTTTTCATTTGTTTTTTATTCCACTCTTAAACTGAGTTGTGGACTACTCCATTACTTAGTTCTTCTGTAAATTTCATTTTATCAAGAAACGAAAGTGTTCTGAAGATGACCTTGGCAGGACATGCAAATTAATGTGACGACAATTTTCTATGTTGAATGTTGGCCCTAAATATATACTTGAGCTCACCAAATGAGTCCAAAGAGGAAGACGTTTTGAAGGAAGGCCCCTGATGCAAACAATACACTAAATGACTTGGTTAAAGAGGAAAGGCTATTTATGGATATAACAAAATGGTCCCCTGCTGTCTTGGAAACTTGAAAGGAAATGGTTTTCCCCAGGTGAGAATCTATCTCACTATGTGGTCTCCATAGACTAGGAAGTGAGTCATTAGTACACTACTACCAAAGGATACTTGCTTGGGATTCAAGAGAATGGCTGGTTAATAACAGGTTATAACTCATACCCATATGTGCTGTTTAAGTAAATTCAAATGGTGACTGGGTCAGAAAAATCCCTGAACAGACAAAACCACTTAGTCTTCATAGGTGACCTTAATCTTGCTTTATTCATAAACAGAGATGAGACTTAACTTGAGTCATTTGTTGCAAATGCCGATATTGAAAATATCAGGGGGCTAGGGCTATGTCTCAATGATAGAGCCATCATCTAAACCCTATAATTTGTGCTTTTGTGTGTGTGTCTGTGTGTGTGTTTGTAAGAGCCATGTGTCTTTGTGGGTACACAAAAACGTGTGTGGAGGCCTAAAGGACAGCCTCAGGTGTCATCTTCAAGTATACCATCTACTTCTTTTTGACGCAGAGTCTCTCATTGGTCTGGAGATCACTGATTAGGCTAGATTGGCTAGCCAGTAACCTCCAGGGATCCACCTATCTCCACCTTCCCTTTGGTGGGCTACAAGCATGCACCACCACACTTGGTAGTTTATGTGAGTACTGAGGAACAAACTCAAGTCCTCATCTTACAGGGTCTCTCACTAACCCTGTAGCGCACCAATTAGGTTAGATTGGCTGGCCAGTGAAAACGAAGGACCCTTCTGTCTCTGCCTACCCAGTACTGGGATTACAGACATGCATCATCACATCCACCATTTTCATATGAGTATTGGGTATTGAACTCAGGTCCTCATACTTGCAAGACAAGCACTTTATAGACTGAGCTATTTCCCCAACCTCCACTAAGTCTCTTTCTCAGAAAACAAAGCTAAAAGCAAAATAGAAGAATCCTAAGCAGCCCCTAAAAGTTACATTATTAGGACTTTTGTTTTTATTTTTTAATATTTTTGCTTTTATTTAAGATGATCATGATTAATTTTGCTTGGGTACGTGTGGTGTGAGCTTTTTTTTTTTTTTACTGCATCCTATATGGTCACCTGTAGAAGGGGTGGGGTCTCTCAGCTGTGGGACCAGAATGGAACACCAGGTGTTATACTCCATTACTCTTCTATCTGGTCTTGTTTTTGAGCTGGAGTCTCTGTCTGTCTCTGTCTCTCTTTCTTGTGGGTCTCCATTGACTTTTCTGTCTCTGTGGGACTTGGGTTATAGGTGTTTTAGGTGAGATTTGGAGATCTGTACTCAGGAGGGCTCAACCCCCCTTAGGTCCTCAGGCTTGCACAAGAACCATTGCACTTAACCATTGAACCATCATCCTAGTCTAGACTTTTTGTTTTTATTTTTATTGAGAAAAGGTCTCATGTAGCCCAGGCTAGAATGAACTATGTAGCTAGGAACGACCTTAAGATTCCAATCCTCCTGCCTGGCTTATGCAATACAGGGGAATTGAATCCCAGGGCTTTAAAGCACTCTCTACCAATTAACTCAGTAGTGACATAGCAAGCCTGCATTATTGGAATACTAAATAACACAAATAACAAAGTCCAGGTTGTGATGGAAGTTACTGGGTCATATTTGATGTCCTCCCTACCTGCCCTAGGTTTAATGGGAAGTACCTTCACAGGTAAGTGCCAGGCCGCCTGGCCTTTTCACTTGAAGAATCATAAAGCCTTGTTTTCTAACCCCTGCTTGTCTTTAAGCTTTAGGCTTTGCAGGCAAGTGCCTTAATGGCTAAGCCATCTTTCTAGCCCAAGCAAGCACCTTTTAACCACTGGGCCATCTCCCCAGCCCCTGTATCAGTTTATTGATTCAGAAAGTAAACCCGAGCAGGGATAATTCTTAGCAAAGCTAAGCAAACAACTTAGTCACACATTCAAAATCCCATGACATGGAAAGCCTGTGACCTTACATGACAAGGACATTTTCTAATTTGCATATAGTCTCCATGTCCTAACCAAACACTGACACTGGACTTTTGACAATGAACTGACATATTATTACTATTGTCTTTTCTTCTTTGTTCTGAAATGTTTTCTTTACTTGCCATTGGAATGTGGGACAGTTTGAAGTTACTCTATTTCAGACCTGAATCTTCAAGAGAGAAGGATTGAGGAAGAGGATCCAGCTAAAATAAAGCATGCTGTTGTTGGAGAGGGGGTGATGGGAAGGTTACCTTCAGGGAACACTGACAATGTGTAGATTGTTTGGTTTGTCATAGATTTGGAGTGGGGCTACTACTAGCAGTCAGTAAGTGGAGTCCAGGATGCTATGGAGCATCTGATGGAATAAGCCATGTTATCAGCTAGGGAGTTACCTCCAGGAAACACGGACAATGTCTAGAGATTTTTGTTTTTGTTTTGTTTTGTGTGTTGATGTTTATCATAGATTTGGAGTTCATTGAAGGAAGCTGTGTCCAAGAACCTGCAATCAAGCTAGGTCTTGATCACAGTTTCGAAGTGTTTACTTTCTTCCTTGTGTTCTTTTGTGAACGCCGTTCTCCCCTTTCTATGGTTAGATACAAACTGATAATAGTAACTGTCATGCCACTCCCAGTTCACATTGCTCGGGTTGACATGCAACCTGTCTTTTATTTTTGTAACTAGCACAAATCAGTCATATTCATGAGATTCCATAGTTCAGGTGGTGCTGGGAACCTAGAACTTCCTGCCTTCAAAGAGAGGGAACTATGACAATCCAGTCTCCCAGGATGCCTAGGCTTCAGGAGCTTCCTGTGTTGTAGGACCTTCAGTGCTAATGAACTGTTCAGTCACTGGAGGACCACCTCTCCATCTTTCCCTCACTGGGACCGCAGCTGTCATTTAGTAGAACTGTATCAACTAAATCTAGAGTGGTAAAAGTGCTGGTGACATTGGCAGTCATCCTCCCTCACAGACTTGCAGAGAAATGCAGACATTGTTTGCCGAGGTCACAATGTGCTAGTAGCATATTAGGACTAGACTCCAGATTGTCATATTCCCGATGTAGGGCACTTCCCACTTCTTTCCAATTTTGGGTTTTCTTATTCCCTTTTTATCCCTGTCTTGAAAAGTAAAATGAGTTCACCAGCTTTATATATTGGCCACAGAACTCAGCTGGTGAAATAGTGAACACTTCTTTCATTAGATTGGCACCACTTTCAGTTGTACTTCTGAGGGAATGGTGACAGGGCTCCTACCTAAGTGGGTACTAGGAGAGGCCTCAGTGGATGTAATCATGGGGCATTTGTTCCTACGTGCAATTCCTGCTGCCCACTGGGAGTGTTTTCAAAATTCAGCTATTTGTTACCACCTCCTTGCTTCCCATTGGCTCAGCCAGTCATGCGCAAAGGCTACACACACCTAAAATGGCAGGCGAGGAGGCTGTAGGTTGAACTTTACACCCTTTCTTTTGAGCTTTTTTTAAACTTCAAAAAATATCTTTCATACATGTGTATAATGTATTTTGATTTTATTTTCCAGATGACCCTCTTATCCCCTCCCCTTCCCATTTAAAAACTTCTTCCCAATGAATCCCCATCCTAATTTGTTGCTGTTGTTGTCAGCTCTACGCTGCTGGGATGAACTTCCAAACCAGACACAGTTTATGGGAGGAATGGGATTTATTTCAGGCTTGTAGATCCAGGAGAAGTTCCACTGATGGCAGAAGTTGGCCCCCTTTCACAGATGCAAGCTGAGAGAGACACAATCACAAGCTAGCACCCCAAGCAAGAGCAAATACAGCAGGGTCCCAGGCAGAGCTCAGACTACAATGCGCCGCCCTCAGTAATATGCCTCCCCAGTAGCAGGAGTCTGCCTGCTAGGGGCAAAAGCTGCAAACTCAATTTTAGTAACACCTGAGTCTATTGGAGACATATGGTCAAACTACCACAAATACATTTTACTTTTTAATTCACTGCATGTAATTAGGGTTGCTTACATGATCATGGCGACTGACTGGAGTGGGGACAACTTACCAGTGGCTACACCACTAAAAAACATGACCCCCTTCTCCCAGTAACTATTAGCCATTACTACTCTGGGAAGTGTGGAGGTCATATAAACCCTTCCTCCATCCATGGTGAAATATTGACAGGTTTAATCTTGAGCAAGAACCTACAATAGCTGTGAGTTCATGAATGTCACAGCCATGTACTTAGGCCCTTTCAGAGGGCAGACTTCAGATGCCTACTCTAAAATTTGCAGTTTACATACAAGCTGATCAGTTCCAAGTACTCTGCTGACTTCTATGTGCAAATTGGATAAAGGATATGATTTCCCACTCATTGGCTACCCTTTCTCAAATACATCAAGTATTAAGGCACATATACTACTGTTTTCTATTGGTGCTGCTGAAACTTAGCATTTGGATTCTGGAAAATTCTGCCATGCAGTATGACCCGTAACAGTGGTTCCTCCTTCTTCAAGCCCTTTATGACCTACCCCCAGGCAGATTCACTACTCTGAACTCCTTGAGATTTCTCCCTTCCCTTCCCTTCCCTTCCCTTCCCTTCCCTTCCCTTCCCTTCCCTTCCCTTCCCCCTTCCCTTCCCCACTTGGCCTGGCCCCTGTAGATTAAGGGGACATTGTAAAGGTCCTCCTAATTTAGTACACTACCATGTTCTCTCAAATTGTGATCTACCTTTTCCTCACACATACCTGGCTGGAGGTTTTTATATTTCAGTGACAAAAAAAAAAAAAAAACAAACACATTCGGGGTCTAGAGAGATGGCTTAGTGGTTAAGGCACTTGCCTGCAAAGCCTAAGGACCCAGGTTCGATTCCCCAGTACCCAGGCAAACCAGATGCACAGGGTGGTACATGTGTCTAAAGTTCATTTGCAGTGGCTAGATGCCCTGGCTCACCCATTTTCTCTCTCCCCATCTGCCTTCCTCTCTCTAAAATAAATAAGTAATAATAAAATATAAACAATAAAAATATTTAAAAACATAAAAACACATTTGGGGCTGGAGAGAAGGCTAAGCAGTTAAGGCGTTTACCTGCAGTCTAATGATCCTGGTTCGATCCCCCAGTAATCACATAATGCTAGATGCACGAAGTGGCACATGCATCTGGAGTTCCTATGCAGTGGCTAGAGGCCCTGGTGTGCCCATTCTCTCTCTCTGTTTGCAAATGAATAAATATTAAAACAAAACAAAAATACCTATTTTTGTGTAAGGATAGGCACTAGTGTGCATGTGGAGGTCAGAGGATGACTTCTGGGCTTGCCCTCTCCAGCCTACCTCAATTGAGGCAGGGTTTCTTTTGATCTTGCTCTGTTGCGGTTTTGCTGTCCTTGCTGAGAGCTCCTGGGAAATCTTCCTATCCTGCCCTCCCTTCTTGGCATCAGAGTGCTAGGATTACAGCAGCCTGCCACAGCTTTGGATTTTTACATAGAAACTGAGGATCCAAGTGGGTTTGCAGACTGGTGCAACAAGTACTTAATCTACTGAGCCATCTCCCCAGCCCCTTCACAGCAATTTTAATATGGCATTTTTCATACTTTAAAATTGAGCTTCATAGGAGGAAAATAATCATAGATTTATTTTGTCCCCAGGACCCTTCCTATTGTAATTTTTTGTCCAGACATGTTTCACATGTATGTGCAGGTGCATGTGCACATATGTGCATGTAGAAGCCAGAGGTCTTCCTCAGTTGCTACCAATCTTTTCCTTTAAAAAAAAATTATAGCCAGGCGTGGTGGCTAATGAGACCTACACAAGACCTGCATAATAGGAGGAAAATGATGACATCAAAATAGTGGAGAGCTGGGTGTGGTGGTGCACACCTTTAATCCCAGCACTCAGGAGGCAGAGGTAGGAGGATCTTCATGAGTTTGAGGCCACCCTGAGACTAATCCAGGTCAGCCTGGGCTAGAGTTTGACCCTACCTCAGAAAACCCCCCCAAAAATTTATTTATTTATTTGACAGAGATGGGGGGGGAGAGAAAATGGGCGTACCAGGGCCTCAACCCACTGCAAACGAGCTCCAGACGTGTGTGCCTCCCTTTGCATCTGGCTAACATTGGTCCTCGGGACTTGAACCTGGGTCCTTTGGCTTTGTAGGCAAATGCCTTAACCGCTAAGCCATCTCTCCAGCCCTCTTTTTTTTTTCAGAAAAATGCTTTGTCTTTTTATTTTTTATTGACAACTTCCTTAATTATAGACAATATCCCATGGTACTTCCCTCCCTCCCCCCACTTTGAAACTTCAGTCTCCATCATATCCCCTCCTCCTCTCAATCAGTCTCTCTTTTCATTTTGATGTCATCATCTTTTCCTCCTATTATGATGTTCTTATGTAGGTAGTGTCAGGCTCTGTGAGGTCATGGACATTTCTTGCACTGAACTTAGAGCTCACCAATTCAGCTAGACTTGACTAGCCGGCAAGCCCCAGGGATCCTCCTGTCTCCATCTCCTCAGTGCTAGGATGACAGGGGCATAGTACCACACTTTGCATTTTCATGTGTTCCGGGATCTGAATTCAGGTCCTCATGCTTGTGCAACAAACGCTTTTGACACTCAGCTACCTCTCTAGCCCCTTGGTGCTTCTTAAAGCAAAACATATGAACAACTTTGATGGAGCCTATGTTTAAGCTTGGACTGCACCAATAGATGGATATAGAACACCACTACTTTGATGTGTAAACCGACCCATTGTGTACCATTTGATTTTAAAGGAAACACCTGGAATGATCTATTTGGATATCTTATATGGAGCAGCTGTTATCCCTTGGGGAAAGAAGACGGCTAATAAGGCCTTCACAAAGGAAAGCCTTCAAAATCTAGAGAAGAGGAATTCAATTAACTTGTTGCTATACTTTAATTTTGTAAACTTGGTTTTAATCATAAAGTAGCACACATTTCCAGGTTCTTCATCAAGACCAATTACTCCAAAATGATAACACAATCTATGAAACAAAGTAGTCAGCATGATTTTAATGAAATGTTTTAGTAAACATCACAGGATCTTAAAATCTATTTTCTAAACCAATGCAAGCACTGCAAATAATATATTCTTGAATTTAGTAGACATATCTACAAAAGGAAAGTTATCATATGACCATCTATTAGTTGACTAATAATTTAAGTTGGAGGCTAAACAACTTTGGTATATTCATATTTCCCTGGCTCCCCTTTTGGATAGATAAATGCCTAATTTATCCATTTACAGTGGAGTTGGACAAGACTGACATAATTATTGGTTTTGTTTCAACACCACAAGCATCAAGGAATGAGAGAGAGAGAGTGAGTTCTGGATTTAAGCTATCTCAAGGCAGTCTTGTCCAGCCAAGTTTTTATAGGCAGTCTGTCCCACAGAGCTGACTGTACTAGGAGACAGGACCATTTTCTCCCTACCACTGTATAAAGGTACTCCCAAATGCTACTTTCTGGAATAAATGCAATCCTACTTTCTACTTCAATTCAATTTCTTCTGTCCTGAACCTCGAAACTCTAAAGTGCTGTTCAAGTTGGTTAATGACTTAAATAGATTTGAGTTTCTACCAGTAGAAGTTAAGCTTGAGAATTTATCCTCTACCACTTTAAGATATAGCAGAAGAGAGAGAGAGAGAGAAGGAGAGAGAGAGACTATTTCGCATTTCTAAACTTTGTCTATGCAGGCAAATCATCTTCTTTGGGGACAGGAATGTTCGGTCAGCTGTGCACCCCCATACAGATGCTAAAATTCAGTCAATGTTTGGCTTCTGCCACCTTAAAGGATATAATAAAGGATTCTCTTTTTGGAATATTTTTGACACATGGTCTCACTTTGTAGCCCAGGCTGTTCTCATATATGTGGAGATCCTCCTGCCTCAGTTTCCTGAGTGCTGATATTAAAGGCATAAGCCATCATTCCTGGTTAAAAGGCCATCTTATAAAAGAATGCAGTCCTTGGAGAATATCCCCTTTGTAATGTAACAACATTAATGAAGATAAACATTTGTTGGCAGAGACTCACTATTTCCTATTAACAAAAGCAAAAAAAAAAAGTTCATCGAAGCTCATGAAATAGTGCTTAAACATGTATTTAGTGGTACTCATAAAAGTCCCCCTTTTATTTATATCAAAAATGAGTCAGGTGTGGTGCCATATGCCTTTAATCCCTGCACGTGGGAGGTAGAGGTGGGAGGATCGCTGTGAGCTCAAGGTCAGTCTGGGACTACAAACTACCTGGGCTAGAGTGAAATCCTACCTCAAAAAAAAATCAAAACAACAACAACAACAACAAAAAATAGACCACAAATGGTTATTTTGCCAGACGTGGTATCTGACACGGGCCTTTAATCCCAGCAACTGGAAGGCAGAGTTAGGAGGATCACTACCAATTAGAGGCCAACCTGAGGCTACATAGTGAATTCCAGGTCAGCCTGGGCTAGAGCAAGACCTTACCTCAAGAAAAAAAAAAAAGAAATAATGACAACTTAGTGAATCGAAGGGAGTTTCAGGGAGGCTTTCTTTTAGTGGAACTCAATGATATTAAATTATTTAAAAATGCAAAAAGTATAATATAGAGTCTATGGTTTAACATAGAAGGTCAAGGGACAAGATGACAGACCATGAAGTGACATCCCAAAAAACCATTCCCTGTAATGGACAGAGGCAAGCATCAGTGTGACAGTGACACTTATGACATATGTTGAAAAGTGATTAATAAAATGAATACAGAATGACTTGCCTTTGATATGCCTGCCTAATGTCTACCAAAATATAAATTCACCAACAACTGTCTTAGGCTCAATAAAATTCAGTCCAAATTAAGCACAATAACTAAATAAACTCAATTACCACTTATAAAAAGCAAGCAAGGGGAAAAAAGAAGTATTTAAACTTCAAGGTATTATAAATTTTCAAGGTTCTCTCTGAAGTCAAGGGCTATACAGGGTTACACCCAAATGTCCATAGGCATTATCATTAGATATTTACATAGAAAGCTTTCATTTGAAGTTACCTTGGACAACCTCAAAATATATAAACTATGAATTTCCACAATGGGATTTTATATTTGAAAGTTGTAGCCTCAAAGTACTAAAAAAAAAAAAAAAAAAAAAAGAAAGACAAGATCATCCATCAAAACAAGACAAAGTGATAAAAAAAAAAACATTTCTCAAAGACTAGATAACCATCACCTTCCCTCACTCCAAATCCAGAAACAGTCTTGACTTTAGAAGGGTAGACCAGGAATCTCAGAGCATAGAGATATCACGCCTTTACCAGTGATCATCCTAGCATTGCTGAGTCCTAACGCTAAAACAGCAGACAGACAAAGACAGTGACAAGTTGGAGGCGACTTCCTCCACACTCCCATTTGAGATTTACAGTGGAACGTGGCTGAATAGGTAGGACACAGATTCGCCATTGTGTGTTCTTCGGATGGCTTCGGCCAGGATCATTGAAATGTCAATCACCTGATTACCAATGAGAGAACAGAAAGGGGGAGTTAGTTCTATTTCTCTAAAATCCAAAAAGCTAGGGGCTGGAGAGACAGCCTAGTTGGTAAAGCACTTGCCTCACAAGCACAAAGACCAGAGGTTTTTTTTAAAATTTTTTTATTATTATTTTATTATTTTATTATTTTATTTTTGGAGAGAGACACAGAGAGAGACAGAGAGAGAGGGAGAGGGAGACAGAGATGGGCAGGCCAGCAGTCTCTCAGCTGCTGCGAACGAAATCCATATGTGTGCGCCCCCTTGTGGTCAAGTGCGGTATTGAGCCCTTGCCTCACTTTGCATCTGGCTAAACGTGGGACCTGGAGATTGGAACTGCTGGAGATTGGAACCAGCATTCTTAGGCTTAGCATGCAGGCGCCTTAGCCACTAAGCCATCTCTCCAGCCCCAGAGTTTTAACTCCAGAACCCATGTTAAAATGCTGAGTGTGGTGGCATGTGCCTGTAATCCCACTTCTGGAGAGGTAGAGACAGGAGGATTTCTGAGGCATGGTGGTCAGCTAGTGTAACCTAATCAGTGAGGTCCAAGCCAGTGACAGATCCTGTCTGAAAGGAAGTGGACTGGGTTCCTGAGGATGAAATTTGAGGTTGTCCTCTGGCCTCTACATGGCAAGTACACACACACACAACCTCAAAAAAGCCTGGAATATGGCATGTTACAGTCAAATGCCTCACACCTGTTTCTTTGGGAAGGAAAGACAACTTTGGGATCTAGCTTTGAAGACATTACAACCATTTGAACCAAACGCCAAGGGGTCCAGAAAGAAGTTTTTCAGATACTTGAGTTGCTATTGGACAGAGATGTCACTTTGTGGGGACGATGTTAGTTTTGCTAAGTCATTAGAGGGTTTTTCTCTATTGTAGAAGATAGTAATTGTTGGCCAGGCATGGTGGCGCACGCCTTTAATCCCAGCACTTGGGAGGTGGAGGTAGGAGAATTGCCGTGAGTTCAAGGCCACCCTGAGACTACATTGTGAATTTCAGGTCGTCCCGGGCCCTACCTTTAAAAACCAATAAATAAATAAATAAATAAATAAGATAGTAATTGTCATCTGCCTCTAAACATTTGTTATATAACTTTTAATTCTTAAATTTTTATTATAATTCCCTCAGATAAAAATGTAAGCATCTCTTTATGAAACATGAGACTTTAAAAATACCAAGAAAATTCCATTTCTGCTTTGTCTACCCAACTTCCCTAGCATTTTTTTAATGGATTATTATAAAGCAAATCCTACATGACCTACCTTTCTACAGGCCAACACTTCAGTATAGAACTCTGTGATTTGCACCTTAGAAGCATGACCATAATCATCTAGTTTTGGGATCAGACAACTATTTTTTTCTGCAAAAGATTGCAGGTTAATTTTTGGCTTTGCAGCCAGATGATCTCTGAAATAAACACTCGACTCTGCCATTGTAATGCAAAAGCAGTGATAAGCAACATATGAATGAATGGGTGTGGCTGTGTCAATAAAACTTTATACATATGGTTGAATAGGTTTCGCCTGTGGATAGCAGTTACTAAACTAATGCTAGTCATGCATAAAAACATGAGGACCACTATTCTGACTATTTACAAACTTACTTTCTTGTGCCAAAGTAAACTCTTTGTCTCTCAAAGGCTCAAAGTCATGGAGTTCTCTGTGACCCACCTTCATGCTCTGCTCACGGAACCAGGGCTTGCAGGAAAGAAATGACTGGCCAGGTGTTACAAAAACATCAATGCAAAATGGGGACTCAAACCCTTTCAACTTATTTCAGGCCACCTGTCAAGTGAGGTGTCCTGTTGGCATCTGGTCAGGAGGGACATAAGCTTGGCAGTTTGCTCTTTTCCATCACCCTCTCATTGTTATGAGGACAGGGGGGTAGTATAAGCTTACTTGTGTGTTGTGATCTGAATGTAAAATGTCCCCTACAGACATATGTGTTTGATCACTTGGTCCCCAGCTGGTGGCACTGTTTAGGAAGGTTGTGGAACCATTAGGAGGTAGAGCCTTGTGGGTTTTGTGGTTTTATAGCCTGGCCTCACTTCCCATTCATTCTCTGCTTCCTGACTGTGCTGCAGTGTAAACAGCTGTTTTCCTGTACCTGCCACCATGCCTTCTCTGCCATGATGGAAAGTACTCCCCCTGGAACTATATGTCATATTAAAACCATTCCTTCCTTAAGTTGCTTCTGGTCAGGTATTTGTTGACAGGAATGATAAGAGTACCTGATACAGGATGGAAATGTTGGGTTATGGTACAGCCTGCTTTTTATTGTTTTCTTTTTTGGTTAGGGGTGGTAGGGATAGAATCAAGGGCTTTGTATTCTCCTGAGGTACATCTCCAGCTCTCAATGTTTTCTATGATGGCTTTATTCATTTGTTATTTCTTTGTATCTGTTTTTGAGATGAGATCTCATGTGGCACAGGCTAACCTTGCATTCATGATTCTCACCTCCATCTTTCAAGCATTTGAATTACAGATTTGTATAACCATGTGCAGTTTATGCAGCGCTGGGGATCAAACATGGTTTCATGCATGCTAGGCAAGCACTCTACAAACCAAGCTATATCCCAGCCCTCTTTTTCTTTCTTCTTCTGTTTTGCTTATTTTCTCTTTTTAAAAAGTGACCATTGGGTCTGGAGAGATGGCTTAGAGCTTAAGGTGCTTGCATGCAAAGCCTAAAGACGCAGGTTCGATTCCCTAGTATCCATGTAAGCCAGATGCACAAGGTGGCTCATATATCTGGAGTTCGTTTGCAGTGGCTGGAGACCCTGGCGCACCCATTCACCCCCCCCCCATCTCTTTTTCTGTCCCACTCTCTCTCAAATTAATAAAAATTTAAATACTTTAAAAAGTGACCATTGACCTCTGTTAATCCTGGCCTTTCTCTGGGATCTAGTGTGATTGGTACACCACTGTGACAAGAACCTACAGTCTCTACCAACATCTGCCTGAGCAAGCCGTCATGAAGGTTGGATCCTGTTTTGGGAACCTGAAGCCCTCCCAGGGGTATTGAAAATACCTGAATCTTGGAGCAGTGTTTCATTTTATCCTCCTGTGGGATTGTGTTGGTGACAACCACAGCCTCAAAGGCAGCATTATTTATTCTGCTAATAGCTGGTCCAGAGAAGATCCCATGGGTCAGGATAGCATAAACTTTCGTGGCCCCAGCAGAGAGCAGCCTGTGAAACAAAAGATAAAAATTGGGCTGGAGAGATGGCTTAACAGTTAAGGCATTTGCCTGCAAAGCCAAAGGATCCTGGTTCGACTCTCCAGGACCCATGTAAGCCAGATGCAAAAGGGGGGCACATGCATCTGGAATTCATTTGCAGTGGTTGGAGGCCCTGGTGCGCCCATTCTCATTCTCTTTCTCTCTGCCTCTTTCTCTCTCTCAAATAAATAAATAAATAAATAAATAAATAAATTTTTTAAAGTATTTTATTTTTATTCACTTATTTATTTGAAAGCATGAAAGGAGAGAGAGAGAGAGAGAGAAAGAATGAGCATGCCAGGTTTTCCAACCACTGCAAATGAACTCCAGATGCATTACACCCTTGTGCATCTGGCTTACATGGGTCCTGGGGAATCAAACTAAGGTCCTTTGGCTTTGCAGGCAAGTGCCTTTACCACTAAGCCATCTCTCCAGCCCAAAATAAATATTTTTTTAAAGATAAAAAGTATTGCCCACTGTAACATGAGTACTAAAGAGGCCATGGTAAGACAATTGTGAATTCAAGGCTAATCTAGACTATAGAGAAAGATCCTGCCTCAAAAATGTTCTTGAATTACTTCACCTTCCTATCAATCAAGTTATAAGTATGTGTCTTATAAATGAAAACATGAGAAAAATTTCATTTGCATTCATTAGCCATAACTAGAAACTTTAAAACACACAAGTTAGCAAAATATTTTATAACCCTTTAAATCAGTCATCATTCACCCTGGGATTTGGGCCTATATAATTCTTTATCATGAGAGCTGTTCTGTGCATCACAGGGAAATTCAGTAGCATCCCTGGCCTCTACACACTAGCAACACTCCCTTTCCTTTAGTTGTGACAACCAAAGACGCCCCTAGCCATTGTGAAATATCATCCAGAGAGTAAAACTGGCCCTGGCCAAGAACCACTGATTTCAACCAATAGAGCCCAAATAATCATTCACTGTGTAATCAATTTGGAATATTATTAGTGAGACAGTGAGTATCTCAAGTGGGACTGGCCTACTCAATGTTCCACAGCTGTGCATGGCTGGGGTTGGCTCCTTTTCTGACCAAGTGCCGCTCTACAGCATCTGGACAGTTAAGTGACTCAGAGGGCTGGGACGAAGGTTGAGCTGAAAGAAGCCAAGGCCCAGAGGAGCCTAAAAACCCCTGTTCTTTTGGACTTCGTTTCCAGGGATGCACCTTCGCTAACTGTTTCAAAAATAAACTAAGGTCCAAGTAAGAAGAAGACAAGGGCTATGGTTTCCTTCCTATGGTGTCATTGGGGTGGGGCAAGCATAGAATCTCCTTTGACCTAAAACTCCAATGCCAAGCCTCCAGCAATTATTAGACAAAAGCAGACCAACTTTTAAAAACCAATGTTTTCTGTTTCTTTCTTAAGAAAAGGTCTTCATGTTTTTCTGGTCCATCCCACGTACTTATCTGCAGCATGGCAGATGGTACCACATGTGTCAGCCATGTCATCCACCAGGATGGCCACACGGTCCTTCACGTCACCCACAAGAACCATCCGGTCCACTTCATTTGCTTTCTTTCTCTCTTTGTGAATTAAAGCAAACTCCACATTCAACCTGTCTGCAATTGATGTAACCCTATGGAAAGATAAAAACAAGTATGTTAATACAGTCCATTTATCTGTTCTTTAGGGGCCTGGGTGTGTACTTTACTGGTAGAGTGCTTGGCTAACATGTATAAGGCCTTGGAATTCACCCCCAGCACTGAAAAAAAAAGTGCTCGCTAAAAATGGATTTTGGTTGCTGGAGTGATAGCTTAGTGGTTAAGGCACTTGCCTGCAAAGTCAAAGGACCCAGGTTTGATTCCCTAGGACCCACGTAAGCCAGATGTACATCTGGAGTTCATTTGCCGTGGCTGGAAGCCCTGGCATGCTCATTTTTTCTCTCTGCCTTTCTCTCTCTCAAAATAAATAAATAACAATAAAAAATATATTAAAATGGATTTTTGGAATGTAACAAGCAATTGCACTCAAGACACCTGATTCATTTCATTATCTAGGATCAGGATAGAGTAGGCAACTCTTTGGGGACTGAGAGAGCGGCATGAAGGGACAGATCCTCCAGGCTCCCCTTCCTTGTTTCTGTGGACTTTCAACATAGCCAATAGTTTTGAAAATTGTAGGATAATATACATAATGTAGACTTAATATTTTTTAAGATGTCTTATATATTTAAGAGCGATAGAAAGAGGCAAAGAGAGAGAGAATTGGTGTGCCTGGGCCTTTGGCCACTGCAAATGAACTCCACGCACGTGCGCCACCTTGTGCATCTGGGTCTTGGGGAATCAAACCAGCATTTTTTGGTTTTGCAGGCAAGTGTTTTAACTGCTAAGCCATCTCTCTAGCCCATAGACTTAATATTTTTAACTATTTAAGTATATAATTTAATGGCATTAAGTACATTTCCAGTGATGCACAACCCTTACCTCTATGTAGTTTCAGAACACGCCATGGTACCAAAAGGAAATTCCACACCCATTAAGTACTCACTCCATTCCCCTGGTCGCCCAGGCCTAACATGCAACAGTCTTTCTGCATCTATTTTTTTTTTTCGCAAGTACATGTGGTATGTATGCATGTTCACGTTTGTAGGCACACATATATGTACAGGTTCATGCGCATATGTGTAGAAGCCAGAGGAAGATGTCAGGTGTCTTCCCTCGTTGTTCTCCATCATATTCTTTTTTTTTTTTTTTTTATTTTTTTTTTTATTTTTTTTTTGGTTTTTGAGGTAGGGTCTCACTCTAGCCCAGGCTGACCTGGAATTCACTATGTAGTCTCAGGGTGGCCTCGAACTCTCGGAGATCCTCCTACCTCTGCCTCCCGAGTGCTGGGATTAAAGGCGTGTACCACCACGCCCAGCTTCTCCCTCATATTCTTTGAGACACGGTGTTTCACCTGAACCCAGAGCTCACTGGTGCAGCTATACTGGCTTGTCAGTGAGCCCTAGGGATCCTCTTATCTCCACCTCCCCAGTGCTAGCGTTACAGGTGCATGGCTTTGATGTGGGTGTTGCGGAACTCAACCCAGTTTCTTATTCTTGTGTGGCAAGCATTTTACCCATGGAGCCATCTCCCCAGCTCTGCCTCCGTGTCTTTCTTTTTTACTTAGTCTAGATTTTTTATATCAATGGAATCACACTACATGTGGCCATTTTCCTGTGTTGCTTCTTTCTCAGCATAACATCTACAAGTTTCACCCATGCTGCCATATGTATTACATCATGGCTCTCCTGAAGGCTGCTTTTCCAATTTTTTTTATTATATATAAAATGAAAACTCTCATGTGGAGAATATACTTCAAAGTGAAATTTTGGGGTAGTTCTGCAAGGTATCTGGCAAACAAATCCTCTCAGGATTCTAATGAAAAAAAAAATTCTAAGGAAAATGAAGGAATCATAGAAAAGAAACACAAAGTACCCAGAGAAACAAGACACCCAATTTGAGAGTCATCAGAAGCACCTGTAATCAAATTATAAAAACAAACTGTGAGACAAGGGAATTAGCTAAGGGGAACATACAGTGATTGTTTTATATTTTAAAAATGAAGCAGAAGCTTGGGTATTCTTAGAAGGGCAATAAAGAATGTCCAATCAAGACTTGGGGAAAAATAGAGAAGAATGTTGAGAAATAGAAAAATATATTGCGACTTCATTGAAATTCAAAACACAGTAGATAATAGATTGAAAATATCCAATATCGATTAAAGATGGAGAGGAATTCATTGTCCACAATACAACCCAAGAACCGAGGGGAGGGGAGAACTAGGAGATATGAACAACAAAATGACAAAAGTGATGAGAGTAGCTAGAATTCTCGGGGCGGGGGGGATAATGTCTGAGAATTTTCCAGAACTACCAGGAGATAGTAATCCTCTGATACAATAAACTCAACAAATGAATCCCTAAGCACATCTGTAAAAAAAGACTTCTGAAGAGCAGAAACCTTGAAAGAGAAAGTCAAGTCACCTAGAAAAGCATAGCAATTGGACTGACAGCCCCATTCTCAGCACCCACCATGGAATCAGGTATGATCCTATACCCAATGAAATGCATTTCCAGAACAATGGGGAAAAAAAGATATTTTGAGGCCCACTATGCAATAAGACAATTTGATTCTAAGACAGAACTTAAAGAAGGCAACTTATGGGCTTGGGAGATGGCTTAGTGCTAAAGTGTGTTCGCTGTACAAGCATGAGGACCTGTATTCTGGTCCTCAGACCCCACATAAAGGTGGAAGCCATAATCCCAGCATTCTTAAGGAGAAATGGGAAGTGGAAACAGGAGCATCCTGGATGTTTGCAGGCCAGCTAGTCTGCAGTAACCAGCAGTAATGCAAGGTGGAAGGCAAGGCCTGCACTTGAGGTTGTCTTCTGACCACAAAACGCATGTCAGGGCACGAGTGCCCACACTCACCCAGGAAGATTTCTTTTTTAAAGAAAGAATGTAAGTTGTGCAAAAGGAAGATGGCAAGATACATTGAAACTTAGAAAAAAGTAGAGAGACAAAATATTAATCAATATATGGGCAACTTAATAGATGTTGATTGTATAAAGCTACAATAATACCATTCTAAACTCAGAAGAAACAAAAACTAGTAGGTAACGATTTTCAAGGATACCACAAGATGTCAGTTATCATGGAATAGAAAAGGGAACACATGGCTGGAGAGATGGCTTAGTGGTTAAGGAACTTGCCAGCAAAGCCAAAGGACCCAGGTTCGATTCCCCAGGACCCACATAAGCCAGATGCATACAGTGGTGCATGGGTCTGGAGTTCGTTTGCAGTGGCTGAAGGCAGTGGTGTGCCCTATCTATCTATCTATCTATCTATCTATCTATCTATCTATCTATCTATCTATCTATCTATCTATCATCTATCTACCTACTTATCTATCTACCTACCTACCTATCTACTCTCTGCCTTTCTCTTTCTCTCTCAAATAAGTAAATAAAATATTCAGAAAAGAAAAAGGAACACACTTTTCAGTGAAACAGAAAAAGACTGTCAGTCATGAGAAGACACCAATTCAGGTTTTCAAATGTTCACGTTGATAAAGTTCAGGCTTCTTTCCCCTGAGGAAAACCACAGTAGGAACCCAAACTACAGTCACCTTAGCAGCACCCCTCCCTTTCTCATGCTGACCCTCTATTGATGGTTCCCTTACTTCAGGATTTAATGGAAAGAAGAAAACTGTAATTTGAAGGAAGGCAAAATTTCGCCCCATAATCACCTTCAAATATGCATGGTGCACATGCCAATTTCATGCCAAGCTACTCCAATTAAAGCTTGTTTCTCAGAACAGGAGACAGATTTTATACAAGAAAAGGCAAGCCACCATCTACAGAATGGAGATATATAGTACTTTTTGTTGATTTGTTTATCTGGCAAGGAACAGGAAGTGTGCCGTCCATAGCCTGCATTGGAAAGCACCACCATGGGAGTCTGAAGATCTAAGCCCATGAAGTTCAGGCCGAGCTGCTCTCTCATCTGTTTGACAAGCCTGTTAAAGACAAGAAGACAGGCACAGAAGCCTTCCTGGCAAACCAAATGAGCTATGTAGCTCTTGGCACTGGGACATCCGGGCTATCTGATCTGGGTAAGGAGTTCCAGATGCTTCATTTACTTGCAGAGTATTTTAGCACAATAAGGAAAAGATCCTGGCTGAAAGTCCCCAGGGCTGCTAGAACATTATCATTCCCTTAAAAAGCTGCAGGTCACAGTTTTGCACCCATCTATATGATGAAGACTTATCAAATACTTCTAGTAAATGACAATAATAGATATATTGTCATGTTAGGTAGAAACAATTAGGGCAAAAGGCATCTAAGCTTGATTTTGATTTATTCTGGCCACTGATTTACATTTATTCCTTATTCTCATTCTCTCTGTTTGTGTTTCTATAGGTCATGTCCAGGAAAGACACATACATAATACACTGTATCATTCCTAGTGATATGACTACTAAGCACACAAGGCAGTTCAATAGTCTTCTTTGTATTGTTCCATTTTTTTAAAAGACGTGTGTGTGTGTGTGCGCGCGCACCAAGGTTTGTATGTGGAGGTCAGAGATCAACCTTGGAGGGCCGGTCCTCTCCTTCCACCTTGTTTGAGATAGGGTGTTGCTTCTTGTCTGCTGACTGGAAGGTCACACTAGCTGGCCCTGCAAACTGACTCAGCCTCCCATTGCCATAGGCATGCTGGGATTAGTGTGTGGTTTTTCATCTAGCTTTATGTGGGTGCTGAAGATCCAAATTCCAGTTAGGAGATTTGTGGGGCAAATGGTTTTAACTACTGAGCAATCTCCCTAATGTGTAACTTTCCAATTTTTTAGAATGTATGTTCAAAATTCACATAATCATAAAAAAATTAAATGTGAACCACTTAGTTTCACCCACTTCCCGTGCCGCTTTAAGTTGTATTTACTATCTCAATAATGGTAAGTATGTTCCTTTCTTATTGGGTCTTTTTGTAGCACCTTATTAAATTTCAAAGATTACTCAAGACTGACCTCCTGTGGCAATGTGAATTTTTTTTAACCTGGAATGAATCTAGCCTCAAAGAATTAAGTTCTGATTTCTAAGATAGAAAATATTTTTCTAGTGAAATATGACATCATGCATTAAGCAAAGAAATCACAGAACTTGTTAACTGTATATATCACATTATGACAGTCAAGACTGTTCTGAGGGTAGAATATAAGGATGACAATGTGCTTTAGGCAAAGGAGGTGATATAAGTTCCTACATGATTGCCCCCCGCAAAGCTGGCCTTTTGCAGGGGTAGCTTTGTGAGACTGATTTCAAGGGTTCTTTACTTGGTCTAGTTTTCACTCTGTGTGTGTTGCTTGGAAAGTCAGACTAGGTGGCACTCCAGCTGTTGAAATCTCTGCCTCCTATTGCCATAATTGTGTTAGAGTCATAGATGTTTGCATAGCAGATGCTTTTTTTTTTCTGTAAGTATTTTATTTTTATCACTGAGGAAAAAAATAAAAAGCACAGCAGCAAGTTCTGTGTTGGCTTCAATAAGACCAAATAGTTAATCTTTAACATAGCCACTACATTCCAGAATTGAAGGCAACACAGTCATTACTACAGGTTACTTGAAAGAATCTATCCGGGGCCTACCCCACAGAACTCTTGACTAACCTCTCAATGCATGACCCACATTCTCCATTGATGAGTGTTCCTTTGAAAGTGGGAGGACAGGGAGGAGGACAATGGAACCAATACTATGAATGTAAAATCAGAATAATATAAATAAAAAATATATTAAAAAAAGAAAGAAAATAACTTCATGGTATTATAAATGGAAATGGTGCACATTTAATTGATGAGCAGCCACATGCTTTGTAAAATGCCAATTAATACTTAAAACTAAAAATAATAAATCTATAAATCTCTCAAAAAAAAAAAGAATCTATCCTGAAGAGAAAGAAATTTAGGAAAAAGAATTTAAACAATTCCTCCAAACCACATGTTTATAAAAATTGTCATTTAAAATAGTTGAAAGGCATGAATTCTCCATTATTGGAAAAGCAGTTTGCTATTAGCAACAGAAAAAGAAAAAAAAATCAGCAATTGTTTTACCAAAAGCTTTATAATTTCAAAGATGGACTCTTGGATCTGTACTCACACAGTGTTGTCACTACAATAATGACTGCAAATTGCTTCATACTCACCTTCTCTCAAGTAAAATCTATAAACTCACTGTAGCCAATGCTAGTAACCCTGACTGCACTTATCTGAACCTAAAATCTTTCTAAATTTAGTTAATAGTAAATACCTCAAAATACCTAAGAGGTACATGTTTCCACTGCTAAACGGTATGAAAACAGTCTCAGATCT
Organism: Orientallactaga sibirica; assembly: GCA_036365145.1. Lineage (NCBI taxonomy): Eukaryota > Metazoa > Chordata > Mammalia > Rodentia > Dipodidae > Orientallactaga > Orientallactaga sibirica. Next base: position 3,363,251 of record JAEOAD010000982.1, read on the forward strand.
GTTGGTTTTAAGGGTCCTCAAATGCTTTAACAGAACATTATCTTATTCCAAATAGTATCCAATATTTCTAAATCAAATGAAATAAATCAGTTGTATAACAAGATGCAGGTGTTCACAATCTTACTTTTTTAGGTTTTGTTGTAAACAAATGATTGATGAAACAATGCAACACCTTACACTCAGAAAATGGCATGGTTTTCCAACCTTCTGTGACCAAGCCATTTCCCTAGTTCTCATTCTGGGTACTTTAAAGATGGGAGTTAGAAAGTAGATAAAAGGACTTAATCTATAATAAAAGATGTTGGTTCAAATCATTGGGAAATGGTGGATAAGTTAATAGTTGGGAATGACTAGATGGCTGGTAGAGGAGAAAGGAATTTGATTCTTATTTCATTTTTTATTCCCAAATAAACATCAAATGCAAGAAAAACTTGAACACGTGAAAAAGATAGAACTATAACAAGATATACAATCATAGAAGAAGAATTTTAAGAGAAAAGCAAGTGCTCCATAAACCCAGGAGCCATAAATGTGAAGAAAAGGTAAATATGATCATATTTATGAATGCTTTAAAAGTCCTTTAAAGAATAAAAATATAAAAGGGGGAGGAAATAAGAAACGTGAGGAAACATTTGGAACACTCACGAGGACCCTAGCTGTAATTTTCCATCTATGCCAATCTACCAAGCTGTGAGAGCAACAGGCAAAAGGCTAGACTGTACACAGAAAATCTCCATGCCAGTAAAGGTGCCTGCCTTCACCCACAGCAATCCAAATTCACATTCTTGCTTTGTGATTCCCATTTGTAGGAATGTTTCTTATTTGTACACATGTAGGAAATGTCAAAGTATGAGTATCAGTGGGTAAAGCACCTGCTGTGGACACATGAGGGCCTGAGTTCAATACCCAGTGCCCACATAAAATGCCAGCTGTGGCTGAGCACACTCGTATTTCCTGTGTTAGGGAGGTGGAGACAGGAGGATTCCCTAGGGCTTGATGGTCAACCAGTGTATCTGAATCAGTGAGCTCTTGGTCCAGTGAGATACCCTGTCTCAAGCAATAAAGTGAAGAGTGATTGAGGAAAATGCTTATCATACACCTCTGGCCTCCACATACATGCACACATTTGTATCCCGTACACACACTCACACACACTTGCACGTGTACCCATACACACACCTGCACACACTTGCACATGAACACATATATGCAAACCACATTCTTACACACATGCAAAAACAAAAGAAGACAGCTACTTCAAGATTTTAAATTACAGTATATACAAGTAGAGGGAACTGATCATGGGGATTATGATGTACACACATAAGGGAATATTATACAGCTATAAAAACAACAAGCAAGCAGATCTGTTACACAACTATGGACTAGAAGCAGGGTGGGGCTAAAGACCTCAAGGTGACCCACTTCCTCTAGCTGGGCCTCACTTGTCAAAGGTTCCACCATCTCCTACAGCTCTGCTGGGTTTCTAGTGTTCAAACCCATTAGTTTATGGGTATCATTTCACATTCAAACCATAAAAACACCTATCTTCTGTATAAGAAAAAAATGGAGTATGTTTGATCAATACCATCTCGACATAGGAAAGACCAGTGACATGTCAAGAGGCAAACAGGGGAGAGACATCTTTGATCCTCTGAATTTTTTTTGCTAAGAGTATGCATTATATTTTTGACCATATAGGCTAGGGCATAACATATAATATACAACAGAAACAGAGTTGGAAGAGGGAAAAGGAAAGGCTACAAATTCTTTGGAATCTCTTCTTTTTTGATCTTACTAGCTGCCAAAGTTTTGTTTTTTTAATTAAAAACATGTTACAAAGGATATGTACTATATGATCAATTGATATGAAATATTCTCTAAATTCAGTTCCATACAGACAGAAGATATATTAGCATAGCCAGAAGCTGGATCAGGGGACATGAGAGCAACTAACTTTAGATGTGATGAAAACATTCTGGGAGTAGATTATGGTGATGGTTGCATAAATCTATGACTATACTAAAAATACTGAGTTCTACACTTTAAATGGGTGAAGGGTAGGTATTTAAATTGCAATTTGGCGTAGCTGATATTACAAACACAGGATATCCAACATCTATAGCAGATTTGATATATTTGAATGCACACGCCACCACGTGACTACAGCAAGCTTCTAGTCAACGACAAGCATCTCCCATAGACATGACTCTGAAATTTTGCTTGCGTTCTTACGCAGATGACAAATTGGCATGGCTTGACCTCAGTGTGCTGCCCAAGGATTCATGTGTGCCCATCACACTCTAGCATGGGCCCTTAATGTGGTGCTGCTCGCTACTCCACCACTGCTCAGCTGAGGGCTTGGCAAGCCAACTATCTTCTGTTTTATAGATTGTGTCTCCTTCCTGTGCATAGCCACTTCCGGCAGCTGCCACCTCCAGCTGTCGGGCCCCTTGCTTCTTCCTCTTCAGTGCTGGGAACCTAAGTAGCTGTTGGATGGCAGCTGAGAGCAATAGATGAGAACTTCTGAAAACAGGACCTACAGTGACCCGTATAGGATTGCTTTCAAAAGCTTTTGAATGTGATTCTAGTCTTCAGCTGGGCTGGCAGGCGGGGGGGGTGTTGATAAGGGGTCCACATGAGGAATAGCCTTTTGCATTTGTGTGTGTGTGAGAGAGAAAGAGAGAGAAAGAAAGAAAGAGAGAGTGGTGGGGATGGGACCCAGGGCCATGATCAGCCTGGCAGGTGCTCTGCCACCTAGCAACACCGAAAACACCTAAATTTTATGTTTTAATTTAATTTCAGTTTGTATGCATGCACACATAAAGCCAAAGTACAATCTTGAACACCATCCACCTTTTCAATCTTGTCTTTATTTTATTTTTATTTTTTCTTATTTCGGGATGGGGAAAATTGGCACACCAGGGCCTCAGCCACTACAATTGAAATCAAGATGCTTGTGCCACCTAGTGGGCCTGTGTGACCTTGTACTTGCCTCACCTTTTGTGTGTCTGGCTTATGTGGGACTTGGAGAGTAGAACATGGGTCCTTAGGCTTTGCAGGCAAATGCCTTAATCGCTAAGCCATCTCTCCAGCCCTATCTTCTCTCTCTCTCTCTCTCTCTTCTCTCTCTCTTCTTTTAAAGACAGAGTATCTCATTGACTTGGAGCTCATGAGTGAGCCCCAGGTATCCTGTCTCTGCCTACCCAGCCCTGGAATTACAGGTACACACCACTACACAGAGCATTTTTACATGGGCTTTTGGAATTGAACTTAGGTTCTTATGCTTGCATGCCAAGCACTTTATCCACTGAACTATCCCTTCATCCCCAGCCTCTGCATTTGAAAGTTCTTGTGAGACTGTGGTGGTCATTATTGACACTGCACACTGCTTTAGCACTAGGCTGGTGGGTACAGGTCTTTCTTACTTCTCCCGTTCTTCTGGTGACCCCTACCTGGCCAATAAAACTCCATTTTATATTTTATAAAAATTTTTTTTTCCTCTTTTCACACAGCAAATGTTAAAGTAGTACAAGGTTCAAGGTCATGAGCCTCTGCTTGCAGTAAGCACTGTGTGTCACATCTTGTTGCTCATGCATTCCCCGAGGCTCTCTGTAAAGCTGGTTGGATCTGCTACTCAGAACCATTCTGAGGCTACTATGTATGCTCGTACTAGTCAATTTCTTTTTTAAATTTTTATTTTACCTATTTATTTGAGAGAGAGAAAGAAAGAGGCAGAGAGAGTGGGGGAGAGAATGGGCATGCCAGGGTCACCAGCCACTGCAAACAAACTCCAGATGCATATACCACTCTGTGCATCTGATTTACATGGGTACTGGGGAATTGAACCTGGATCCTTAGGCTTCACAGGCAAACATCTTAACTACTAAGCCATCTCTCCAGGCTACACTAGTCAGTTTCTGTCTTTTTAAAAAAATATTTTATTTTTATTTATTTATTTGAGAGAGGGGGAGAGGGAGAGAATGGGCACACCAGGGCTTCCAGCTACTGTAAATGAACTACAGATGCATGAGCCACCTTATGCATCTGGCTTACATGGGTACTGGGGAATCAAACCGAGGTCCTTTGGCTTTGCAGACAAGCGCCTTAACCACTAAGCCATCTCTCCAGACCCTTTGTTGTCTTTTAAACTTGTACATTGACAGTCTAGGAATTGTTCTACTACCCCAAGGTACTGGCTGACTGCACACTCTGGATCCAGGCAGACCCAGCCACTTTAGATGGTTGGCTTTGGATCATCAGACATCTGTCAGGTCAAGTTAAGGAACTGTTCCCCAGCCCACTTGGACTGACAAAGTCTTTCTTCTCAGGAGCACTGCAGCCTGGGACCATATTCTGTGCTAAATTTTCTTAGCTCAGGGAGTCTTGTGCACCAGGGAGAGTGTACATTCACCTATACATTTGCTCATGGTACAAGCTTGTGGATGGATTTCTCATGGGTGACTATTTTCTCCCCATAAAAAGGCACTATCTACTGGCTAGATATCTGACTTTCCACATGTTTCTTTATGGAGGCTTCTGCATGGGTGGAGTGGCCAAGCCCTTCCCTATCTCATACCACCCCCTACCCCATGTCCCTGGAGCACAGCTTTCAGCCCCTTCCTTATGCCTTAGTCTCTGATATCTCCCTTCCTTGTTTTTCCACATACACACATTTCTTTTGTAAAATTTCATCCAGTTTTCTCTACCTCTTCCAAGCATAGGCAGTTAGAAGGACTAGTTCAGTAAATTATGTTGTTTATTAAAATCTTTATTTCCCAATTAAGCCTGTTAATTTTATAATCAGAAAATAACTAAAATGTATTCTTTGTTAAAATAAACATATATGGCAATTAAATAAAATATTTTATATATATATAATGAAATGATGAGCTTCTTCTCTAGAAGCCAAGCCTGTGGTCTACTTACTTGCTCATTTGCAAAGTAAAATGTTAAATAATTTAAATGATGTTTCTTGGGAGCGGAGGTACAGCTCAGTGGTACATGACTTGCTCAACATGTATCAGGCCTTGTGTTCCATCCCCAGCACCCCTCCACATATGCACATGCATGCGTACACACACACACACACACACAAATCCTTTCTTATCTAATGCATAGAGAAACACAGAAGGACAGAAGCAATGGGTAGAGAAATGTGCATGGCATAGTTTGCATGATACCTTTTGGCTCCTCCTGCATCTGGGGAAACAATAATACAGTTCTTCCACTTGGTGATGTTCTCCCGAATCCACTGCAGAACTGCAGGCTCCGCGTATAAATTATCCACAGGAATATCAAAGAATCCCTAAGCGAATAAAGGATGGTCACATTGCAGAGTTGATTCCAATTCTTTGAAAAGATCATTGCTTGATCTAAATAATATTTGATTTTTTTACTCAAAAGAAATCTTTAGAAAACAGGGGCTGGAGAGATGGCTTAGCGGTTAAGGCACATGCCTGCGAAGCCTAAGGATCCCGGTTTGATTCTCCAGGTCCCACGTAAGCCAGATGCACATGGTGGCGCATGCATCTGGAGTTCGTTTGCAGTGGCTAGAGGCCTTGGTGTGCCCATTCTCACTCTCTCCCTCTCTCTGTCTCTAATAAATAAAAATAAAATAAAATAAAATAAAAAGAAACCTTTAGAAAACAACTCCCTTTTGATAACTGTAACAGAAATAACAAGATCGATATATTGTAGGGCATCTTTCAGCCTATTTCATCTTCAAGAAATATTTTCTAACTTAGGATGATCTATTCTCCGAGAAAGAGAATACGTTTGCTGGATGGTGGAAAAAATGTTATCTTTTTATAGTACTTATAACATATGAAATGATTCATACTCAAATATCGTAAGAAGGCACTATAAAATTTGGTGAGTTTTAATAACAAAGGAAAGAAGTTAAAGTGTATATCACAATGCTGCCATTTTCCAGAAGTTGAGGTGGAAGTACAAAGCATATATTATCAAGAAGCCATTGCTACTCCTCTGAAGCTGACTGCAGGCAAGGTGGGAAAGAGACAGGAGGACTCAACATCATTATATTTCCAAGTTCAGGATAGACAAATATCTAGCAATCCCATACATAGACTCAAACCAGAGTAATGCTACTTCCTTTTAAAAATTAGTCAAACTGGGGCAGGAGAGATGACTTAGCGGTTAAGGCACCTGCCTGGCAAGCCTAAAAACACCTGTTTGAATCTCCAGGCCCCACATTTAGCCAGACGCAAAGTGACATGAGGGCACAATGCCACACTTGCCCACAAGGAGTTCATTTACAGTGACTGAGAGGCCCCTGGCGTGCCCATATTCTCTCTCTCTCTGACTCTGTCCAAAAAAAAATTAGTCAAATTAAGGCAGCTTCAAAAAGTGGCAAGCATCTGGTATTCGTATTTGTTTGCAGCATAAAGAGCCCATGGTGCAAACACACACACACACACACACACACACACACACACACACACACGGAGTCATTCACTCCATACATACAAATAAATAAAAATATATTAAATAAAACTAAAAATGTAAAAATTAATAAAAATACACTAAATTATATTAAATTATTTACCTTAACTGAGTGTTAAGACCTAGCCATTGGCAGAAAGAAAATGCGATACCTGTATCTGAGAGGCATGCAGGTCCATGGTGATGATATGATCAGCTCCGGCAACTGACAGCATGTTGGCCACAAGTTTTGCAGAAATCGGAGCACGACTCTAAAAATTAGAGATGAGGATTCGATATCAGGAAAAGATGGATACTGTTAGATTTCTCCTGCAGAGCCAGCCATACACACACAGGTCACCAAATATTCACTATTTACATACACTATTTTATCCTTTTTGTTTTGTTTTATTTTGTTTAGATAGGATCTCATATATGCAGGGTGGCCTTAAACTCACTATAAAATGGAAGATGACTTGAACTTCTGTTCCTCCTTTCTCTAACTCTCCAGTGCTGGGATTACAGGTGTGCACCACCACATTCGGTTTATATGGTGCCAGGGATGGAACCCAGGGCCTTGTGTACTATACCAATTAAGCCTTAAATATCTCACGTGGGACCATGAACTTGACACTAATATCAGTAAAGCAAACAGTAGAGCAGACGTATTATACATGTAATGTGACAATTGGTGCAATTCAAACTATGGCATGTGTAGAGGTTTAAGCAGGGTGGTTGAGTAAATCACTTTATCGTTTTTAAGGCAAGACTAGCCAGCACAGAAAAACAATATTCTAGAAGGTCCGAGTGACACATACAAAGTTGCCAAAGTCAAGACATCATCACATACTCCAGCTGGGGCCTGAGAGAAGTCCAGCTATGAAAGAAGCATCATGTTCAGACAGCAGGAAGTTACCATCATTTCAAATTCAACAACAAAAAAAATGAAAAACAGATGAAAGAAGGAACACTTTAAGGCAATTGATAATTCAATATTTAGAGAAAACATGCATTGCCACACTAGAAGTTACCTAGCTACATTATAGCTTTAGTTTCCACAACATAAATCATAGGGAATGAAACTGTTCACATTAAAAGCATTCAAGATACTATACAGATAGGAGGAGACTATTCAGACACGATCTGGAGAGAGCTCAGCAGTTTTCTATAAACAATATTGCTCTTATACACATCTCAAAGTATTAACGAATAAATGATTTTATTAAACACACATAAAAGTACATTCATGTTAAAACACACACAAAAAGAATTGTCAAATGTTAATAAATTAATTTCTTTTTTATTTTTAAGTTTTCATGTATATTGAGCATATTCCCCTCATACTTCCCTACACCCTTTTTGTCCCCTGCTCCTCATTAGTCCTTGCATGTCATATGTATATTAACGCACCATTCTGCTGCTTAAAACATTACATATTAGTTTTGGCTGGGGATATATCTCAGTTAGTACAGTGCTTGCCTTGCAAGCATGGGGATCTGAGTGTAATTCAAAGTACCCATGAAAAAAGTTTCGAGAATGGCTGCACATGCCTGTAATCCTGCTGCTAAGAGTTGGAAACAGGAGGATCCCCAAGAGCTTACTGGCTAGCTAGTCTAGTCTAATTGGTGAGCCCCAGGCCAATGAGAGACTCTGTCTCAAAAAAAGACATGTAGGGCTGGAGAGGTGGCTTAGCGAAGGTGTTTGCCTGCAAAGCCAAAGTATCCTGGTTCAATTCTCCAGGACCCACGTTAGCCAGCTGCACAAGGGGGCACATGTATCTGGAGTTCCTTTGCAGTGGCTGGAGGCCCTGGCGTGCCCATTCTCTCTCTCTCTCTGCCTGTTTCTCTCTCTCAAATAAATAACTAAATTTTAAAAAAAGACATGCATAGCATTCCTAAAGATAACACCTGACGTTGTTCTCTAGCCTCCATATGCATACACTTGCACCCATGTGCGTCCACACTCATGAACATTCATATACACAAGTAAAAACATATCATTTTTATACTGAAGACATAGCACAAGAAAAGCATGAGAAACTTTGGAGAATTCTTTTTCTTTATTTCAAGTTTTCCAGTCATCTCTATACCAACTATATATCACACCTTACATTTTCACTGTTTAACTCCCCTCTTCTGTGTTCCATGTTGCCTTTGATAGAAAACTGAAACTGTCAGCATTGCTACCCAAACTTTTCTGGCTTGTGTGATTCCAGCCTATTCCAAACTACTACTCTTCCTCTCCTCCAGGGCCCCTCCCTATGCTGTGGACCTGCCTGCCATGGTCCAGTGAATGCCACAGGCTTGTCTCACACAACCCCCCACATCCTCTGTGCAACTCCCATCTCTGCTCCTTTTGGATCTAGTTCAACTCTTGCAATTTTAAGACACTCAAAGAATGCCATAAATAAACCTTTTCTTTCCTGGTAACATACCAGTGGCTGAGTATTTGGTCCTTACCAACTTGGACCAACTTGTGATTCCTGCTGAAAGATAGATGTTAAAAGATACTCTAGGGCTGAGAAGATGGCTCAGAGGGTAAAGTGCTTGCTGGGCAAGCATGAGGACCTGAGTTCAGATCGCCCAAACTCATGTTAAGATATTCCAGGAATGGTGGTGTGGCCCTGTAATCTCAGCACCAGAAAAGAAGGCATAGTAGGGAGCTGGAGGGATGGCTTAGCAGTTAAGACGCTTGCCTGCAAAGCCTAAGAATCCAGGTTTGCTTTGCCAGTACCCAAGTAAGCCAGATGCACAAGGGGTGGCATGAGTCTGGAGTTTGTTTGCAGAAGCGGGAGGCCCTGGTGCACCCATACTCTCTATCTGCCTCTCTCTCTCGCTCGCTCTCTCAAATAAATAAAATATTTTTTAAAAAAGAAGGCATAGTAGGATCCCTGGGGCTCACTGACTCGCTAGTTTAATCCGATTGGTGAGCTTTAGGTTCAGCAAGAGACTTGTCTCCAAGAATACAAGTGGAGAGAAAAGGGGGAAGACAACTGATGTCTACCACTGGTTTCCACACACACGGGTAACACGTGTACATGCACTCACAATCAAGTGCAACCAAATGTATACATAACTGCATACCTACATGCATGCACACCACACACATGTGCACATATAAAAAAAAGATACTCTATGTACAGATATCATTGCCCATAACTAGATTGTATGGACCAGGGATAAACAATTGTTTCTAGAGATTTTCAAATCACTTGTAGCTTTGTACCATGCACACGATGGCTCTTCAACACATATTTAATAATAGCATATCTGTAATACCAAATTCCCAATGCCTCATCATTAGCTTTACTGAGTGTCAGAATCACTAGTTTAATAAAGTTGCAGGAGGGCAGGCGTGGTGGCGCACACCTTTAATCCCAGCACTCGGGAGGCAGAGGTAGGAGGATCACTGTGAGTTCCAGGACAGCCTGAGAGTTGCAGAGTAACAAAAAATGTGCAAAGTGGCCACTGTGACTTCTTTGTAAGAAAATTTCATTCACAGTGCTAATAGATTTAGGCTTTTCCTCTAAATTTGCTATGATTTTGAATGTGGTTCCAAAATTCAGGTGGCAGCATTATGATAGTGTTTGAGTGGTGGTCAGACTCTAGGGGCTCTCCTCTTGTTAGTGGGATTAAAGTCTGGGTTAAAAAGGCTGTAGACTGAGATCTGAGCTTGCCCTTCCACCTTCTGCCATGCAAGGACACAGCACTCCTCCCTATGGAGAATGCAATCACCAAAACACCAAGTGCCTTGCTCTGGGGCTTCCAGAACTGCTGGGAGGTTTCTAAGTTACCTAGTGTGTGGCATTTTGTTATAGTAACATAGAGTAAGACGTGAGCAAAAGGATCCGCAAATTTCCTCACTGGCATCAAACGTTTGTTTCTTCTGGAATCCAAAACACGGTGGTAATTTCTTTTCTTTATTGTTGTTATAATTATGGACATATTACTTGTACAAATCAATAGCTTTTAGGTTGCCATGATATATACATGAAGACACCATCCACTGATGATCCAATCAACCTCTTAAACCCTCTCCTCTCTGCCAGTACCTAATTCCAGCCCCAATGGAAATTTCTGAATTTAGACTTTCCCGTTTCTTTCTTAGGATCCTATCCACAAATTAGTTTCAGTACTCTTTTATACCATTTGGTGGGATACCCAGCTGAATCTTATGGACAGGCTGATTTTCAAGTCAACTAACTTTATAGCCTACAGAGAGGAAAATCAGTAGAGCATTTAAAGAAAGAGTTAAGGCCCAGTAACCAAAATTAAAACTTTTGACTCTCCTAAGGAAAAATGTATAAAGGCCAAATGTTTTGCAAGTCAGCTGAGTAATGACAAAGATTCCTGGGTATTTCAAATTGTGTTTGATGCGTTAAATGCCTTCCTGCTAAACATGTAAATCTGATGTTGAAAAGAATCAGATTATAGATGCCTATATATAAGTAGACATCTAGAATATAGATGTATGTATATACATATACATACATATATATATATATATATTTTCAATAGTTTATCATCAAAATGAAAATGTAACCTTACAAATGATTTTGAAAAAAGAAAAAAAATCTAGCAGACAATCTTTCACCCTATCAAAAGTAATTACTCCCCGCCTCGTCCACAACCTACTGTTCTCACCAGGGAAGAGAACTAGCAATTACTGAGTGTCAATTATAGCAGGAGCCTGCAAGATACAGCTTATGGGCCAACCTTACTTGAGGCTTGTTTTTGAGCTAAGGATGGTCTCTACACTTATAAAGTGTTGGAAAACAAAAGAAAGATGATATTTTGTGGTATTTGAACATTAAAATTCATATTTCAGTTTGCACAAATAGTTTTTATGTGTGAGTGTGTGTGCATGCTTATAGGTGTGTGGGGTGCACTGTTGGGGGGGTTACACATGTACCTGAGTGCATGTGGAGGCCAGAGGTGAAGGTCGAGTATCTTACTCCCTCACTGTCTCTCACTGAACATAGGGATCATCAATTGGGCTAGACAAGGTAGCCAGCAAGTTTCTTATCTCTGTTTCCCAAATACTGGGATTATAGCCACAAACTACTATGCCCGACTTTTACAGAGGTGCTGAGGATCAGAACCCAGGTCCTCATGCTTGCAAAGCAAGCATTTTACTGACTGGGCCATTCCCCCAGCCATAAATGAAGTTTGATTGAAACACAATCACATAATTTATTCACATATTGGCTATGGCAGCATTTACACTAAAATAGAAGCAATTGAGCTAATAGAACACCACCACAATGTTCCACAAAGCCCCAAACACTTAATATTCAGTTCTTTTCAGAAAGCTTGTCCATTCAGGTATTATATGCTAGATACTTCATAAATAGTAGCTAATATTGTCTGTCATCACATACAAATTAGAAAACTGAGGATGCAGAATTTAAATAACTCACAAAGGACAAACTGAGTAAATAATGGCATTGGAATTCAAATCTGAGTTCACTTCATTGCAAAGTTGCAACTCTAGAGCTCAGGCCACCACATCTTTTATAATAACTATGACATCATGGTCACCTTTTAAAATTTACTTATGTGTGATTATATGTACGTATGCAAGTATGTTTGTGTATGTGCGTATTGTATGTATGGGTGTTGCAATCAGGTTCGCACAGCTGGCAGAAATCACCCGACCAAGAACAGCTTTTGGGGAAAAAATGGGTTTATTTTGGCTTATAGACTTGAGGGGAAGCTCCATGATGGTAGGGGAAAATGATAGCATGAGCAGAGGGTGGACATCACCCCCTGGCCAACATAAGACGGACAATAGTAACAGGAGAGTGTGCCAAACACTGGCAAGGGGACACTGGCTATAATGCCCATAAGCCCACCCCCAACAATATACTGCCTCTGGGAGGCATTAATTCCCAAATCTCCATTAGCTGGAAACCTAGCATTCAGAACACTTAAGTTTATGGGGGATGCCTGAATCAAACCACCACATTCCACCCCTGGCCTCCATAAACTTATAACCATATGTTGCAGTCAGGTTTGCATTTCTGGCAGAAATCACCCGACCAAGGGCAGCTTGTGGGGGGAAAAAAAGGGTTTATTTTGGCTTACAGACTCGAGGGGAAGCTCCATGATGGCAGGAGAAAACTACTGGATGAGCAGTGGACATCACTCCCTGGCCAACATCAGGTGGACAACAGGAACAGAAGGAGAGGGTGCCAAACACTGGCAAGGAGAAACGGGTTATAACACCCATAAGCCCGCCCCCAACAATACACTGCCTCCAAGAAGTGTCAATTCCCAAATTCCCATCAGCTGGGGAACCTAGCATTCAGAACACCTGAGTTTATGGAGGACACCTGAATCAAACCACCACAATGGGTGAGTGAGTGCATGCCACAGCACATGTGGAGGCCAGACAACAACCACAAGGAGTCTGTCCTCTTCTTCCATCTTCTTTGAGACAGGGTCTCTTGCCACTGCAAATGAACACCAGTCTTGCTGGCCCATGAGCATCAGATTCTTCTCGCTCTACCTCCCTTTGTTGTAGGTGTGCTGGGACCACAGATGCATGCACTGCTTTGCAAGCAAATGCTTTTAACTGCTGAGCCATCACCCTGCTCATTGTTGTCACTTTTTACAAGTGAATATTACATTGTATTGCTGTCATAATTCGTAAAACCATTTCTTCCCTGTGAGAATGTACCCCTGCATTCTGATATATATAAGAAAAACCCAAAATAAACTCTGCCATATGTACAGGCTTAAAAAGAAAAGTCACGTGAAAAACAAATGAAACAAGTTTTGAAGATTGTTATGGCCTTGAGATGTCCCTGGCCCTCTTTACAGGTACTTCTAAGTAGAGCAATTACATAGAATTGCATTGTGTCATTAGAGGTCACAATCAATAGAGTCCCAAGAGAAGATAAAAGGACAATAGAAAAGCCTGGGAGGTGTGCCCAGAGTGCCTCTTGTAGCCAATGAGAATTTTCTGTCTGGGCCCAGAGATTAGATATAGCGCATGGCTTTCTGCCTGCCTAAGCAAAGCAAAAAAAGGCATCCTCACTGTCGTCCCCCCCCCACACACACACTGGGAAATGATGGCACAGGGCTAAGAAATAAATGTCTCATGCCAGCTCAGGGGGCTGGGTAGATGGTTAAGTGTTTATATATGCATGCTCTGCAAGCCTGTCGACTGGAGTTCAGATCCCCAGAAACCATGTATAGCTGGACACACGGTGGTGCACATGTTTGTAACCTAAAGTGCCTGCAGCAAGGGGATGCAGAGTCAGAACTCAGAAACTTTTGAGCCACATCCTACTACGGACTCTCTCACGTATGCTTCCTTGAGAATAAGAAAAGTTGAAAATGCTTCCTTGGAAAGAAAAAAAGTTAGAAAATACAACCTTGGAAAATAGTTACCTTGGATGAACAGGCCAACAAAAATGTGCGTGTCTCGAGCCGGGCGTGGTGGTGCACGCCTTTAATCCCAGCACTCGGGAGGCAGAGGTAGGAGGATCGCTGAGAGTTCAGGGCCACCCTGAGACTACATAGTTAATTCCAGGTCAGCCTGAACCAGAGTGAGACCCTACCTCGAAAAACCAAAAAAAAAAAAAAAGTACGTGTCTCAAGTGGAATTTGGGGCTACACGTCACTCAAGAGTGGACAGGGGCACTGTGATAATACAAAGAATAATTCACTGAACATATGAGATATAGACATATGAAGATACAAAATACATATATATCAGGGCCAAACAAAATGTGAAGCCTACTGGAAAAGAAATAACCTGACTGAAAATAGACACAGTGAAGGACTAGGGGATGGATCTGTGGGTAGAGGATCTGAGTTCATTTGTCAAGCACCAAAAAAAAAAAAAAATGTGAGCTCAGCAGTGTGTGTGCATCTATAATCCCAGTGCTGGGAAGTTGGAAATATGAGGATGCCTAGGGCTTGCCGGCTAGTAGCAAAGCTGAATTTGTGAGCTTCAAGTTCAAAACAAACAAACAAACAAACAAACAGAAAACTCAAACAAACAGGGTGAAGAATGACTGGTAAATGCCATCTGATGTCAATCTCTGGCTTCCATTGCACACGTGCACCGAACATATGAACATATATACACACATGCTTATATATCACACACAAATGTGCACACACACCAATTACTAAACCTCTTGTCACACCAAAAAGAGGTAGACAGCTAGCTCTTTTATGACATGGACAGGGTGAACATACAGAACAATCCTGGAGAAACACAGATGGGACAAAGAACGAGAAAGACCATACTGGTGACACTAAACTTAAAAACTGAAGTTTAGCAGCCAAGAATACCACGTAAAACTTCTGAATCTAGGCTAAAATAAAAGAAGCTGTATAAGTAACATGTGGGAGGACATGGGTTCACAGCTACAGTTTGGGTTGCCCACAATCATCTCTGGGTCTACTAAAAGAACTTATGTTAGAAAGGGGTAGGGCCAGGGAGATGGTTCAGCAGTTAAGAGCTGGATGTGGACGTGTATGTCTGTAATCCCAGTGTGCGGGGGGGGGGCGGGGGGGGCGTGGTGGAGACCTGAGAATCACAGGGATTCACTGACAGACAGTAGTTCGAGGCTAAGGGAGAGACTCCATCTTAAGGAAATACAAAGATGAGCAGTCAAAACACCTAACATTCTCCTCTAGCCTCCTGCACATGCACATGAGGCACACACGTGTACACTCACATGTGCATACACCACACATGTACCCCACACACTCACAAGGTGAAGAGTGACTGAAGACATGCATGCATGTGCCCATGTGCATGCAACGTACACACACCCACTCACACACATATGAACAGTCATAGACATGTACATACACACCACACACATAGAAGAAGGGTGGGTCATGGGGGACGACCCTTAGTAGGGATCATGCTGGCCTCTCAGATGGGTTTGTTCCTACATGAGTGAGTTGTTAGAAAAGAATGTGCCTGGCCCCTTCCCACTCTCTTGATCCTTGCTCATACATGTCCTTTCTGCATGTGGACAGACCCTTTCTCCATCATGTTGTGAACATCCTTTAGGATGTATGCGTCACTCTCTTTGCACCCTCCAGCCATGCCAAATAAACTCCTTTACTTTTTAAGTCATCGTCTCAGATCCTTTGTTCTAGTAAACATAAAACTCACCACAACATCTATCCAGGACTCTCAGGCATACTATGACTCATGAACAAAACCTGGCCAGCCACTAGTCACATGGATTGTCTACTGTTATTACTGTGGTACCGAGGTAGCTACAACTGGGGAAAGGATGTAAGGGGCAAAAGAAGGGAGGAGTGCTTTGGAATAATGTCTTCCAGACATTAAGAGGCTGTTGAATTCATGACCTTACAGTGGCTGATGCTATCTACGAAGGACCTGCATAATATGAGAGCCAAAAAATGGCATCAGGAGAGAAGAGGGCCAAGTTGGAAAGAAGATTCAATGGAGAGTGGATACAGGAAAGGGGACAAAAGAGGATAGTGGGAGGGGATTTTATCAGGGCTCATTGTATATCTATATGAATGGAGGTTGTCAATAAAAAGTTTACAAAACGGTCACTCATAGAAACAATATGCTGACCCTTGTAATCTACATAAGGAAAATCTTCTCTCATGTGCTGAGTGGACTTCGGAAGAGCCCATGATTAATGAGAAAATCAGTGACAAGCTGTGTCCAGCAGTGTCTGAAAAGCACTCTTGAAGAGGTTGGGACTAATATTCAGGAAGATGTTGGGATCAGTCCTCAACACTGAAAAATCCAGAGAAAGACAGCAGAGGAGACCCAGCCATAGAAGAGAAGCCACGTGGAGACAGAGACACTGCAATTTCCTGATCTTTACCATCTTTGTGAAGGCACCCCTAGCCAACTGGCACAAGCTCCTTTACAGTTCCCCTCAACTCTAACTTCTGTGATGCATCTCAATGGCTAAGAGCAACTGTTCAGCTTCTCCTGAAATCTTACACAGCCTCTGCTAACGGTAATGTTGTTAACAGGATCATTAACCAATACTGATATTGTTGTCCTTAAAAAGCTAAAGAGATACAGTATTGCTTTTAACTACACCTTTCATTTGGGGAGGACTGTAGATTCACTTGCATTTTTAAATTTTATTTATTTATTTGAGAGAGCAAGAGAGGAAGACAGAGAGAGAGAGAGAGAATGGGCACGCCAGGGCCTCCAGCCACTGCAAACGAACTCTAGATGCATGCACCACCTTGTGCATCTGGCTTACGTGGGTCCTGGGGAAATGAACTGAGGTCCTTTGGCTTTTCAGGCAAACGCCTTAACTGTTAAGTCATCTCTCTGGCCCAGTTCACTTGCATTTTTAAGACCCAATGCACACAGACATGCTAGGAACCCTGACCCAGAGCCTCCCCTTGGAAACAGCTTGCCAAACTATGGCACAGTATTGTAAGGACTTTCACCTTGACGCACTGCAGTGGTGATGTGCCTGGTCTCCAGCGTGGATTGTACTCATTAAAGGGGCATGCGTATGTGTGGCATGGGTATTTACTTCTTTCAACCATCACAGAGATACACAATGATTCCACCAAGAAAAAGAAAGTGATGGAAAAATCTGTGTGTGGGGGGGTGCATGTATGTGTACGTATGATGAGGATCAAAAGTTGACATTAGGGCTGGAGAAATGGCTTAGCGGTTAAGGCACCTGCCTCCTAAGCCTAGGATCATTGGGTCCAATCTCCAGGTCCCACATTTAGCCAGATGCAAAGTGACACAAGGGCACAATGCTGCGCTTGACCACAGGGGGTGCACGCATCTGGATTTCATTCACAGCAGCTGAGAGGCTGCTGGCGTGACCATCTCTATCTGTCTCCCTCTCCCTCTCCCTCTGTCCTCTCTCTCCAAAAAAAAAAAGTTGACATTGAATGCCTTCCTCAATTTTTCTCCACTTTATTTACTGAGACAGTATCTGTCACCTGAACTTAAAGCTCACTGACTCAGTTAGTCTAGCAAGCCAGCTTGCCCCAGGGAGCCAGTCTCCACCTCCCAAGCCAGACTCACTCATCATTGGCATGGGTGTTTATACTTGTAGGGCAAACACTGAGCCACTTTTCTGGCCCCAGTAATGGAATCTTAATACCTGTCAAAATATGTCACTTGTTTTGATATCTATCTATATTAACATTATATATATATATAACAAGGCGAGCACATATATTTATGCGATTATTAACTAGAAGGCCAACCCTTCCAGATCCTCTAATCAAGAGGGTAGGTGACCCACAGCAGGTTTCTAGGGCAGGACACACCTCTCCTACCTTGTCCTTTTTGTCTTGCCGGGCGTATGGGAAGCAGGGGATCACCGCAGTCACCCTGGAGGAAGAGGCAATCTTGCATGCGTTGATCATGATGAGCAGCTCCATCAGGTTGTCATTAATTTCCCCACAGCCACTCTGGATGATATACACATCTTCCCCTCTCACACTTTCACCGATCTCAACGCTACAAAAGAACGAGGTCAGTCATTAATATATGGTGGACCTATGTCTTGGGATTCCCTGAGATCACTCACCAGTTTGATGATCCATCAGGTAGGTCCAGTCATGGAAGTGGGCATATAGTCACTAAGAATATGACTTATGAGAGGGAAAGGACACAGAACAAAATCAGCAAAGGGGGAGGGGGCTGGCTCACAAGCTTGAGTACTTAAGTTTGGACCCACGGAACTAATGTGAAGCCAGATGCTGTAGTACTAGCATCTGTAATGCCAGAATGCCTAAAGCAGGAAGGGAGGCGGAGATGGGAAAATCACCTCAAAGCTCATGGGCCAGCTAGTCTAAGTGCAGTGCTGAATAAGGGCCCTTACCTCACACAAAGACGATTGCAAGGAGCAACACCCCAATGTTGTCCCCTGACCTCCATACATGTGATGTGGCATGCATACACCTGCACTCACACACATGGACATACACACACACACACACACACACACACACACAAAATATCAGCAAAGGGAAAATGCATGAAAGGTGGAGGAAACGAGGCATGAGCTTTAAGTGTCCACCCTCAGGGGACATCCACAAGTCCAATTCAAAGGCTACCGCAGTGAGCTGTGACAAGTGTGAATTGTAGCCTACCAGGGAAGTGTCTTAGAGACTCCTTCAGGCCCCTGGGTTTTTACCGGGGGCTTGTTATATGTGCGCCCACATATGCACCCAACCTTTTGACATGGTGCTAGACATTGTGATCTACAAACGTGCTGGACAAGATTCATAGCTGTACTATCAAGCATGTGGCCGGCAGGCTGGACATGCCTGGAGTGTGTCCCCAAATACTAGACTTGCAGGCAGAGGTTCAGTGTAAGCCACATTGTTTCCCAGCAGTTAAAGGTTTACACACAGAGAGGCATTCTCACCAAGGAATGGTGTGGGAATCCTTGCGAGAGGTATGTTTCCACAAGGGTTCACCTCACAAGGAGGTCTTTCTAAGTTCCAAGTCTGCTATGATAACTCTTTTCAGTAAAATACTCTCTCTCTCTCTCTCTCTCTCTCGCTCGCTCTCTGTGTGTGTGTGTGTGTGTGTGTGTGTAGTTATTTTTTGTTAGAGTTATACATGAATATAACTTTAAAATTTCAAATCATCAGCCACGCATGATGGTTCATACCAGCAATCCCTGCATTTAGGAGGCTGAAAAATGATGAGTGCTGTGAGTTCCTGGCCAGTCTGGGTTACACAGTGAGTTCTGGGCCAACATGGGCTGCAGTGAGACTCTTACTTCCTCTTTCATTCCTTCTTTCCTTTCTCTCTCTCTCTCTCTCTCTCTCTCTCTCTCTCACACACACACACACACACACACGCACACACAATCAAGAAGGCTTATAACAGAAACAGCCCAATAGCAATCAATTTCAACTTTTGGTATGCTTTTTTTTGAAAGTATTTTTTTATGTGCAAGCAGAGAGAAAAAGAGAGTGAGAGAGATAGAGAAGAAATATGAATGTGGGCACACCAGGGCCTCTTACAAGCACAAACAAACTCCAGACACATGTGCCACTTTGTGTAGCATCAGGTTTTACATGGGTACCAGGGAATTAAACTTGGGCCATAGGCTTTACAGGCAAGCATCTTTAACTGCTGAGCCATCTCTCCAGCCCCTGAGAAGGTTTTTCTAAACGGGTTCACCTTCAAGTCTCTAGCTAATGTGAGACTGGCTAGGTCATGACTTTTTTTTTTTTTTTAATGAGGCACCATGAATTGACCTCTCACTATGGAAGGTGAGCATTTAGCGCTACTTCCTCTCTGTCCCATTACACACATCTCGTTTTCATGTCTCGCCATCATGCCAGTGTAGAGCAGTACCCATACTGAAGATTGACTGCTACATTTTAACTTCATAAATGATGTTCAGAGCTGAGCTATGAAGTAAACGTAAATGAATGTTCACATTTTCCTTTCGTGGGTGTGTGTGCGTATGCTTTCCCTGTAGGTAATCATCTTACCTTGGTCTCTGCTAAATTTCCTAAGTACATTGAGATTCCATCCTAAATGCTTATTAACAATTTCAGGCTCAGGGGGACTGGGAAGTTGACTCAGCAAGTAATAGGCTTGCTGTGCATGTACGAACACCCGAGTCCAATACCCAGTACCTATATGAAAAGCTGGACAGTCCACACATGACTGGAACCCTAGTGCTGAGGTGGGTGGAGACAAGACGATCAGTGAGTACCTGGTCAACCAGTCTAACTAAGATCTGGGAAGCTTCAGGTTCAGCGAGTGACTCTGTCCAAGGGAAATGCGGTGAAAGAGTGATGGTGGAAGGTATTCTATGCTCTCCTCCAGCCTCTACACACGTGCACAAAGTGTGTACACAGCTGCGTGTGAACACACACACACATACACACACAACCAATTTCAATTTGCCAGTGCCATCACAATGGCACCATCCTACAGATGTCCCTCTCAGAGCTGGATGCCCTGTTTGTGCCCAGCTGCTGTCCAGAGATTCCCTTCACCTCCTTCCTGCCCTTGATTTACCATGTTCTGCATCCTCTTTTATGGTGTACTTCCTTGTTGTGCTGGCTGCCATCCTGTAGCTTCTTGAGAAAGAGTCAGTAGGCGCTAGTATCTGAAAATCATATGTCTGAAAGCCGATGTGCTTACAGATATAGTATTCTGGATATTGAAGTTGAGAGCGATCCCAGCCCTAACATGTGACCAGTATGTGAAGAGAAGCAAAAGGCCAGCATGTGCTCAGGCATACCCCTCACAGAGTACCGCAGAACCAAAGACACGGTCAGCCCTGCTCAAACACTTGCTTTGAAGAGGCAAACCTGTTCTGAGATTTAGAAAACTTTCATATCTTTGGAACAATCTGAACATCGTGTGAATTATGCTGTTGCTTCTGTACAACCGCTTTCTTTTTTCATGTGCCAGCTTAAAAAATTACTTAGTTATTTAGTTACTTGAGAGAAGGAGAGAGAGAGTGTAAGAATGGTATTTTAGGGCCTCCAGCCACCACAAACGAACTCCAGACACATGCACCACCTAGTACATCTGGCCTACGTGGGTCCTGGGGAATGGAACTTCAGTCCTTAGGCTGCGGAGGCAAGTGACTTAACCACGAAGCCATCTCTCCAGCCTCTATACAATCTCTTATCTTGAGAACGCAGAAAACTAGGACTGTGGATGTAGCCTAGTAAAAGTATGCCTGCGTAGGCTTACATGAGATCCTGGGGTTCTATCCTCAGTGAAAGAAGAAAAGAAAAGAAAAGAAAAGAAAAGAAAAGAAAAGAAAAGAAAAGAAAAGAAAAGAAAAGAAAAGAAAAGAAAAGAAAAGAAAAGAAAAGGAAAGGAAAGGAAAGGAAAGGAAAGAAAAGAAAAGGAAGTAAAGGAAAGGAAAGGAAAAGAAAAAGAAAAGAAAAGGAAAGAAAAGAAGAAAAGGAAAGAAAAGAAAAGAAAAGAAGAAAAGGAGAAAAGAAATGAAACAGAGGGGGAGGGAGTGAGGAAGAGGGAAAAAGAAGGAAGAGGAGGGGAGAGGAAGGAAGAAATCAAGGGAGGGGAGGGGAGGGAAGGAAAAGGAAGATAAAGAGGGAGGGAGAGAGAAAAGAAAGGGGAAAGGAAAAAAAAAGGAAGGAAGGAAGTTTCTTTGTGCCCAGGGTTGAGGAGATATCTCAGCCTTGACAAAGCACTTGCTAATCACGTGCAAGGACTTGAGCTCAGATCCCCAGCATCCGCGTAAATACTAGGCAGGCATGTCTCCCTTGGGAGGCAGAGACAGGGAGGGGATCCTCTGGGCCAACTGGCTAGCTAAACTAGCCAAATTGGCAAGCTCCCTGTCTCAGTACATGAAGGAGAACAACCAAGGAAGTCACCTGACATCCTGGCCTCCACATGTATGCTCACACCCACGCATGCCCATGCACATGCAAACATGCTTACACACAAGCAAAAAATCCAACATCAACAGAGCCGAGCACGGGGGCTTACACCTTAATTTCAGCACCTGGGGGTGGTGAGGAAGAAGGATCACAAGTTCATAGAGAGTTCCAGAACAGTCTACAAAGTGAGAGCTTGCCCTCCTCAAGAAAGAACAAAGAAACATGACCATACACATGCACGCACCTCACAGCAATGAGCCACACTCACCTAACATCAGGTGTTCTGACTTAACTTGTGATCTCTCCAATCTCCGAATTATTCAGATGCTGCAATCTAAGACTCACTTCCACCACAGGGGATTGTTTTATGCCCCTGCTATCAGAAAGTGCCATGTTCATTGCAGTATCTATGTAGCACATTACAATCCCATGATATTATGTGTCATTGAGGACTTTTTAAATATTTTTTTAATTTATTTGTGTATATGGGTGCATGCACGCCACAGTGTACGTGTGAAGTCAGAGGACAGCTTTGGGGTGTTTGTGCCCCACTTTCTGTGAGACAGTCTCTCTTGATGCTACAAACCTTTGAGCTTTGGATGCTCCTAGGTCCACCTTTCATTGTCATAGGCATGCTGGATCACGATGCAGGCTTTACAAACAAGAGCCTTAAACCACTGAGCCCTATCTCCAGCCCCTAAGGAAGTTTTTGAATGCCTTGTCCCAACCTCAGTTTTTCTTAGAAGCCCTGTGGGTTTTCATTGCACAATATTGCACAGCGTGGTAGTTTTTAGGAATTCCTTTCACAGTATAACAAATCCATCTAAAAATGAAAGACAATGAATGAATCTACAAACCGAGGCATACAAATTGCCCTTCTCCTGCTGTCAGAAGCCAATTATACTCAAAGTGATTATTTTATTCAATGACCCAATTACGACTTATGAAGGTTTAAAAACAAATCAATGTTTGATATACCATGTAGTTTCTATCTAAATCAACAGAAGCCTGTAATCAACTCCAAACAGAATAATTAAAAGATGAAAATGAAGGTTTCAAAGTTAAAATGTGCTGAAAATGAAGTTATATTAAAAAAAAAACTTTCCCCCCCAGAGTTTCAGGCAGCTTAGGCTGGCCCACAATGTACTATATAACCAAGATGATCTTGAACTCCTTCATGATCCTTCTGACTCCTCATATCTTCCATTACAGGTGTGTGTCACCATGCTGGGCTATGAAAATGAGGTTTTATAATATTTAATCATGTTCTTGCATGTTCTCTGCTATAGATGCTAACAGTACAGTCCTCCTCAGGGTGACAGGGACAGACGGAATTCTAAAATAGTCTAATCAAAAAGCAGGCTTAAGGGCTGAAGAGATGGCTTAGTGGTTAAGTGCTTGCCTGTGAAGCCTAAGGACTCCGGTTCGAGGCTCGCTTCCCCTGTACCCATGTAAGCCAGATACACAAGGAAGTGCATGCATCTGGACTTTGTTTGCAGTGGATAGAGGCCCTGGTATGCCCACCCATTCTCTCTCTATCTGCCTCTTTCTCTCTGTATCTCTCTCTCTTAAAGATATGAATAAATAAAATATTTTTTTAAAAAGCAGGCTCAAAGAGTGAATAGAGAGTTCTCCAAGGAAGAAATACAAATGGCCAATAAATATCTCTCAACATTTTTGACATTCTTAGCCACCATGGCAATGAAAATTAAGACTACTTGAAATTCCATCTCACTCTGGTCAGAAAAGCTATCATCAAGCAATCAAATGACAACAAATGCTGGTGAGGGTGTGGGGAAAGAACCCTTATTCACTCTTGGTGAGAGTATAAACTGATGTGGCTACTATGGAAATTGGCATGGGTATTTAATAAAAAGCTAAAAATCGAACTACCATATGACCCAGCTATAGCACTCCTGGGCATATACTCAAAGGACTCTCTCGATTTCAGTCTCTCTCCATGACTGCAATACTGGCACATCCATGCTTTTTTGCTGCTCTATTCACAATAGCTAGGAAATGGAACCAGCCTAGATGTCCATCAACAGATGATTGGACAATGAAGCCATAAAGAAATGAAATTTGCTGGCAAATATATGGAAGGGGAAAATATTGAGTGAGATAACCCAGGTGCAGAAAGACAAACATTGCATATTCTCTCTCATATGTGAAGCTTAGCTTAGAATATGAATATATGTGTGTGTGTGTGTGTGTGTGTGTGTGTGTGTGTGTGTGTGTGTTATTGTGGGTATAGATGCCAGGAAACTAGAAAAAGGGTCATTGAGATGGAGAGGAAAAATGGCTTCAAGGGAGAAGTGTAGGAAAGGCAGCAGATCTTAAGCAGATAAGAAGTTCAAGAGGAAATGCAGAGGGCAGGAGGGCGAAAGCAGGGCCAAGGGGCAAGGACCTAGAGGACTGGGATGCTTAACCAAAACTAAGCATGCATATTAATAAAGTACAAGTGATTATATATATTTTTAAATAAAAAGCTAGCTGGGCATGGTGGCACACACCTTTAATCCCAGCACTCGGGAGGCAGAGGTATGAGAATCTCCATGTTCGAGGCCACCCTGGGACTACATAGTGAATTCCAGGTCAGCCTGTGCTAGAGTGAGACCCTGCCTCGAAAATCCAAAAATAAAAATAAAATAAAAAGCTAGCCGAAAAATATGATTCTAAGCACACTCCCTCCTAATTTGAGTCGAACTTGAGTGTTAAAAAGTTAACATAACTTCTTTGTAAACATTACAACAAGTATAGGATGGACTAAATTTGGAAATCAAGTATTCCATGGCTCACAGGGTGATAAAATTGATAAGATATAGAGCACTACCTGACTTGGTAGGAGCGATGGTATGGTAGGCAGAATAATGCCCCTCCAAAGACATCTACGCCCCAATCTTTTGGAGATGTTAGAACACATGGCAAAGGGGAGGGTTAGATATCTTCAGATAGAATTAAACATGCTAGTCAGCACACCTTAAAACAGCAGGTTAGATTTGATGATCCAAATTGCCCCAATGGATCACAAGGGTCCTTCAAAATGCAAGAGATAAGAGAGAGTGGAGTCAGAACGAGATGTGATGCCTGAAGCAGGGTTGGAGAGATGACCTGTTGCTTAAAGTAACAAGAGCCCAAGGCTATGGGATGCCTAGAAAGCTGCAACACACAAGGGAATGGACTTTCCCATAGGGCCTCAGGAGGGAAGACCGTCTGCTGACCCACGCAGGACATCGAGCTTACAGAACTCTAAGATACAGCGGCAGCAGAGACTCCATGTGGCCAACAATGCCTAAAATATTTACTATCTGGCCCTTCACAAAAAGTTTCCCAACTCCTGGTCTTATGACTGTTTAACCCACAAGATCATGTTCTTTGGCCTGGCCTTTCCTCACTTAAGAAATGCAATCTTTCTGTGACTACAGTCCAGGAGAGCGCAGAACTCACCATGACAATGTTTCTTCGAAAGCCAGTCCTGCTTCTAGTCCCCGCTGATCTGTATTGTAAGCCTATACCAGATTGCAGAGACAAGGTCAGCCAGAGGATCTTTTCTTACCCCCAAACAAGAAATGCTGAGTGGCTATGGTAACTATAACATGGCCACAGATTCTTTAATACTCAGCCCATCAAGAACTAGGGTCTATGTCCCTTCCCTAGACCTGGGTACCTTCCCTAGAATCTGGGAGGGCACTGTGTTTGACAAATGAAATAGTCCAGAAAAGATAATATGCCAACTTCTAATCTCAAGTCTGCTAGCTGTTAGCTCCTATTGTTGGCATTTTTAAAATCTTCCCTCCTGGAGTCCAGCTTCCATGCTAGAAGGGTTAGAATTGTACCAAACTTCCATACAAAACCTAACCGAACTTACCAACCATGTGAGCGAGCCATCTTCTAAAACAGACTCTGCAACCCAAGTACCAACCTCAGCTGCCTCTACCAGAGACAGAAACAAGCCAAATAAAAAGGTGATTGTTTAAGCATTGAGTTCTGGGTGATTTGTTACATGGCAACAACCAGAACCTTGGGTCCCATGATACAGCTGAGAATGCTGGCTGTAGTTAACTGATCAGGGTAAAACATTACAATAGAGACCTGCAGAGCTATCACACCATCACAGATGCTTTTGGAGGAATTCAGTGAGAGATCTTCAGGGTCTACAGTGAAGCTGGAATGCTCTTTTCCTGGTATACATTTAGAGATGAGAAAGTAAAAGCAGGAGACCTCATGTCCAATTAAGTAGCATTTAGGAAAGCAGGGAGTTGAGGGAAGGGAAACGCTAACCAGGACACCGTGTCCAAGTTTCTGGTCCTTACTCAGTGAGAGACAATTGAGAAGGAGCCACTTATGTAGATTGAACCAGTTTTCTTTTCCTTTTGCCCCGTCGTTTCTCATCTCTAGGACCACACAGTAAAAACTGATGAGTAACATAATACTTGAAACGGAGGACTGTTTGTAAAAACTCAACCTCTGTTCCTGACCAGCTCATGGGGAAAAATCAGGAGGCTGACTTTTTAAAATCTACCTAGAAAGCTAAAATGTAGCCATATAAGCTAAAAATGTAAAACGTAGCTATAGAAATTAAAAACATCACGAAATGTACCTATATAAATTTGAAACATCTTAACACATAGCTACATAAGCTAAAAATATAAAATATAGCTATATAAATTAAAACATGAAATGTACTCTAATGCTAACACTAGTGAGACAGAAGCATGATGATCAGCGATTCCAGACCTGCCTCAACTACATATTGAATCCAAGGTCATTCTGGGCCACATGAAACCCTGTCTCAAAATAAATGAAAACTAAAAAAAAACCTCTCAAAATAAAAGTATATGAGCAATTTTAAGATTTTTTTATTGAAGAAGTTTACTATACCTTATGATTTCCAGTTACCAAGCAGACATTTAAAAAATACTCAAAATCAAATAAAATGCATTGGCTTTCTACTTAAAAACAAATGTATATACAATCAAACTTGAACAGCTGAGTGAGTTTCAGCCAACAGCCCATACCGTACTTTTAGCAACAATCTAAACCTGAACTGGTCTAGATTAACCGTGTTCTAAAGCTAAGGATGGCAGTACCTTGAGATAACATGGAAGGCCAACACTAATTGCTTTAAAAACTACACTATCCAGAAATGTCTCCTTTATGCATATAATGACACTTTTTTTTTTTTTTTTTTTTTTTTTTTGGAACGACAACTTCTGGAGACTCTTCTTACTCTTTTGGTCTTCTTAGAGATACTGAAACTTGGATAAGTCTGGCAAAATTGTGCAATACCCAAACCTATCTCAGTCCTTCTCCAAAGTCTTTGGCTATCCATCCTCCCTGCATCAGATGCTACAAAATGGGGGCTTGGGGGTTGGAGGTGTAGATCTGCAGTTGAGCCTGCTTGCTTAGCATGTACATGGATTTAGGTTCCATCACTGCCAAAAACAAAACAAAACAAAACACATCTGCAAAGTGGCTTTTTTTCTTTTTAGATTGGGTCTCATGTAGCCCAGGCTCACTTTGAACTCACTATGTAGATGAGGAAGGCCTAGCACTCCTGTTCCTCCTGCCTTTACCTCCCAAGTGCTGGGGTTACAGGCATGCACTCTAATTGGGTGCTGGGGATTGAACCCAGTGCTTTCTGCATGCTAACCATTTAGCGTCCTACCAACTGAGCTACACCCCCAGCCCTAAAGTCACACACACACACACACACACACACACACACACACACACAGTAGTACCAAGTACGTCTGTGATATTTCTTCATGGTATTATCATCTGAGCTGTGTAAATTGAATTTGCTACCTGGTGGTGGGGGGGATCACATAGGATTCATACAGCCTAAATGCTGATTGTTTAAGAAAATATATATTTGCCATCCGAACTAACCTAACTCATAGCTTGGGCTGGTAATACCCACTTGTTATCCCAGCACTTGAGATGTGGAGGCAGGGGGATTGTGGCAGATTCCAGGCCAATGTAGACACAGTGAGTTCAGGACCAGCCTAAGATACACAGTGAAACCATGTCTCGAAAAGAAAAAGAAAAGGAGGGGAAAAAATCCTACAACAAAACCCATAGCTCTTCACAAAGAAATTTTTGCTTGACCCAAAGTCAAGAGCCTGTAACTTCTTCTGGAAAGTATGAAGTTTTAGATTTTACAGTTCGTTCTGCAATCCATGTCAAATTAACTTTTGTAAATACTGGGAAGAATGGGAGGAGGTTCTTTTCTTGCATATAGCTATCCAACTGTTCCAGCATCGTTTCTTAAAATCGGTGGATGAATTGGAACTTTGCCAAGGATAGAATGGTTTTCTGACACTGTGTACAGTTAACTGCACTAGATATAGAGGAGGGAGGAGGAAGAAGACTTGAAACTGGTCAAAGGAGTTTGTAGACACGGTCAGGTGGAAAAATCAGACCCCAGCCCAGCTTCTCAGGCTAGTGACTGCCTAACCGCACTGAGCATTGGCGACAACCTCGCGCGCACAGGAGAAATGGGTGGAAATTTACACCCACGCAACTGATCTACAGAAACACAAAGAAACGACAAGTCTAAGATCTTTGCAGGAGCAGTTAGAGGAAGCCTAGGGGCGCTCAGCACGTGCGTCCTGCTCGCTCTCGCTCTTTCCAACTTTGGCACAACCCCACCCTCGGGATAAGCCAGCGCTAAGCACCCGGCGGCTCCGAGGAGTCACCTGGGCAGCAGGTAGAACACGGATCTCGCGCCTGGAAGACTAGACTGGGGGGCAGACAGGGGGAAGTAATGTTTGAAAGGTCCACTGATAAGCCCAGTGCACCGGTCGTGTAGGGAACCTTTCGTATCACACACGGGTCTGAAGTTCAGCCTTTCAGGGACGCGGAACTGGGACAGGCGGACCCACAGATGTTCCCCACCGCTCCCGGCATGGATGCGGTTCCCACTGGCTGCGTCCATACTCTCCGACGATCTGTGACTGCCCCATGTCGCCCTTCCGGACTAGGGAAGCAAGGCCTGGCGGCTTGATTGAAAGGCTTTGGGGACGCCTGAGGGTCGACAGGTCGTCACAGTTCCCGAGCTGGAGACTGGGCCAGCGGAAGGAAGGACGGCAGGGGGACGCGCGCACAGGGAACGCCGGGTGCCGAGCGGGCGCCCCTCCTCGACTAGTCCCCGGGCGCAGCCGCGGTGGCTCCGAGGCCGCGTTGCAGCCGTCCCGCCCCGGAAGGGGGAGCGCGGCGGCCCGCGGAGGTGGCCAGTGCACGCGTGGGCCCGTGACTCGACCCTGCAGCCGCGCGCCAACACCGGTACGGCTCCCACCTGGTCTCCTGGTTGCTGAACTTCTTGGTGACCACCTTGCCCAGTTCCAGGCCCAGACGATCGGCCACTCTCTGGGACAGGTCCTGGTGCGAACTGCCACTGAAGAGCACTATGTTGGGCATGGTGAGACGCGGGGTCCAAGAGGTGCGCAGCGAAGAAGGAGAAAGCGACAGCGACGCGTACAGCTGCTGCTGCTGCTGCTGGAGCGGGAAAACGCGGCGGCGGGACCTAGGGGAGGGGGAGGAGCGAAAGAGGAGGAGCCGGGGGAGGAGCAAGAGGAGGAGCCCGAGTGGAGGGGGCGGTGGAAGGCGCTGGGAAGCCGCTTCTGCCCACCCGGGAGGCAGGTTGTGAAATCCTGGGTGGTCCTGAACCGTCCAGGTGCCTTTGCTCCGTGGGAGAGCTCCTTGCTCCACACTTGATCTCTCTGATCTGCCTCGCAGGGAGTAGGGAGGGGTGGTCAATGAACCAGATGAAGTGGGTATTGAGAACGACTGCAGGATGAGGCCACCTAGATGCCTAGCAGCTAGATCCGCTCTCCAACCCGGAAGCCCAGAACCCAGCGCAGATACCTTGGAGTTCAACAGCCTGGTTTACATGGAAGAGACTCTCCCGGCATCCAGTTTGAGCCTGAAAGCGAAGCACGTTGACACACACCACCTTTGAACCTGGACTAAGAAACGATTTCCCCTCAAAAACAGTGTCTTTCTTCCCATTTCATGTGTATCACCGAAAAAAAAATCGTACCCAAATATTATTTCGTTTGGGATTATGTCAATAAAAACTAAAAATCCGAGGCTGGGGAGATGGCACAGTTAAAGTAAGATGCTTGCATGGAAAGCCTGCCTTCCCAGGGTCAGTGCCTCAGTATCCACACAAAAGCCAGACCACAAAATGTAGCATATTGGTCTGGAATCCGTTTTCTGTGACAGGATTTCCGACGCGTGCACACACACACACACACGTACAAATATATAAATTGTACGTTTGTTTTCTTTTCTTTGTATGTAAGTATCTACACCATACCCTCTCTTTTGCTTCTTGGTCCACAAAGTTTGAAATGGTATAAGGTCTTTAAGAATTAAACCAGGCGATGCTCCTTTACAGTCCTCAGAACAGGCAGTGATGTGATGTCAACTACCATTTAAGCCCCATTCCTAGGCGTGGGTGAAGGATTGCTTTGGGTAGTTCACTGAATCTAGCCAATCTGCTGCGATCCCTTATTTTTAGGAAGATACCCTGGACTTTTGGCCAGCTGCACAACCCCCAACCCCTTACATTCTTAACAGTCTGATCCCTTGATCCCACAGCTACAGACGGGACCACGGCCTCAGTTTGCCTGAATTCCTGTTTTGGAGGCCTCCCTCAACTCATCCCAAGCAGAAACCAGACAAAACCTTTTCTCAAGAAGCCAACACAGTTTCAGAACCAGAACTGGGCTCAATCCTCGTATAAAGAGAAGAGGATGGGCCCTGTGGCCATGGAGGACTGGGCACTGGTGATGTTACTCACAGTCTTACCACTCTCGAGCTAGAGTTAGCCTATGAGAAAAAAAAAAGATTGTTTTGCTATCAACAACAAAATCCACTTGGAGTTAAATTAAAACTAATCTAACCCATTTCATATCATTGCAATTGGGAACGTTATTGAGATTATTCACATCCTTGGAATTTTTCATCTGGGCCCTTGTACTCCAAAATTGAGTTTACAAAAGGGTTTCTTTTTCACTCCTACAACTGTCTGCTTACCAGAAAATTTTCCAATTCATCCTTTTAGTACCATTTTGCTTCTGTTCCTTCTGTTTAGAAAGATACATATGGCCCATTACATTAAAGAGTTAGTGGTATGTGATTGTAATGCCAGCAATTGCTAGGCTCAGGGAGATTGAGAGTCTTAGGTCAGCCTGGACTAGCTACACAATGTTTCAACAACAGCAACCTACCTGCAATGGTTTTGAATTTACTTGCAGTCATATGCTGCATATGACAAATCACATACAGAAAGGTGGTGATCATGTTGCTTAGTGATCCTATAGATGCCTTCATTTACTTATGTACACTCTATGATGGTCACACAAGGATGAAATCATCTCAGGATGATTTATTTCTCAAAACACATCCCAGCTGTCAAGTGGCATATGACTATATTCCATACTAAATTAAATTTACATACTAAATTACCATAGCAATGAGATTTATATTCATGCTGAACCATATGTCTAAACATTTTATTGAATGAATCTGCTGAGGTAATTATATTTAAACTTCCCTAATAAAATTTATTATCATCAATATTGCTGTAATTTTATGTCCTTAAAATTGTGTCATAAGTAAAATTGATTCATAATGGGATTCCTTTAAATATATACATGTTCTTCTCAGGGAGGAAAAGGATTTCTACTAGTATGGTGGGGCCAGGATACTTTGAGAACAAGACTGGTGAAGTAGAAAACAGTATAAATTCAAGCCACCGATGTGTGGGTTGATTAAAGGATGGGGATATATAATCTAGAACAGAATGGTGTTACACCATGACCTTGATAGTACCTTGAGAAGCAATATCTGGGATGAGTTAACTAGGAAAAAAATACTTGTTGATTCAACAGTTCGTGAGAAACTATGTTTAAGTGCTGAATGTAAGCATGGGGGAAAGTGCCATTGTGACAGATGTAATGGGAGACATCAAAAATCATCATAGGGGCTGGAGGAGATGGCTCTGTGGTTGAAAGTGCTTGCTTGTACAACCTACCAGGCCCCGTTAAATTCTCTAGTACCCACTTTGCACCATGGCAAAAGACTCTGGAATCTCCCACACACAAACACACATGTGCACACACAAATCAGCACATTTTAAAAATAATATCATCATAAGTAACAGTTGGTACACAAAACCATCACTGGAAAATATTATATTATATATTTTATTTGTGGCAGTACTTTCTCTGCCAATCCTTTTTTCTACAATCCATGAAAGGTAGAATGTGGTGAAACCTTGATCTACAAATGTCTCTGAACATCATCAACATAGCTGACAGTGGGGCTGGGTAATTCTTTGCTATGGAACTTTTCTATGTACTATACAAAGTTCTAGTATCCCAGGACTCTACCCACTAGATGCCAGTGACAACTCTCCACCAGTTGTGACAACCCAGAGTGTCCCCATACATTGTCAAAATCACCCCAGGTTGAGAGTCCTTGTCTGAGAGACCCCCTGGCCATTTCCTCCTTCTTAAGGAATTTCAATAGTAGCCTTTTAGGCTTCCTTACAGCATAGCTACAGAATTCTAGGGAGTCTTCCAAAAAGACAAGCCTCAATGATATACATGTATGAAAATGAAACCCATTATTTTGTACACTAGCCAAAAAAAGTTCTAAAGAAGATAAACTTTGTGAGTAAGTGGTTATCTTCAGCATGTATCTTGCTTATTAATATTGAATTGGTCAATGCAAATCACAATGTCAAGATCAGAGTCAGTGTGGCATGGGTCAACAAAAGAGCACGAACACTATTTCGCCTAAAAGTCTGTTGTGGGAAACTTACTTCCTGAATTAGATGTGGAGTCGGGGGAGGCTCAGGGAAAATGAAGCCTGTGCTCAGTGACTTGAGACTCAGAGAAGGCCAAGATCATATCTTCTGTGCCGATGTTCTTTCTGAAATAAGACAACCTTGTAAAATAGTCATTGTTTTCAGATCAAATGATAATGGAAGAAAATTAACATGATGAAAATTCCCTTTGATGATGCCTATTTTCACTAACAAGAAAATAAGAATGAAATGGAGAAATAATCATTTGAATTCATGGATAGGTTCACATGTTGTACCTCCTACTGCAGTAAGCTGAGTTCTTTGCATATAGTAAGTGTTCTACATAGCCTCTCATTTATTCATTTCTAACAATCAAAGAGATGCCTCAATACTGCATGACTATGAAAAGGCAGGCAAATTAATTAGAATGTGGGTCATCTAGCACAGCCCTTTTCTCTTTGCAACAGTGCTACCAAAAAGGCATATAAGCAGGGTGTGGTGGTGTACACCTTTAATCTCAGCTTTCAAAGCCACCCTGAGACTACTAGTGAATTCCAGGTCAGCCTGGGTTAGAAAAAAATTCTACCTCAAAATATCAAAAACAAAACAAAACAACAACAAAACAAAGTCATATAATATAGACCACAGATAGAATTCAAATTTTTAGTAGCTATATTTGAAAAGAGCATGGAGAAATGGGCACAGATAATTTATATTACTTAATCTAAAATATTTAAAATATCACCCCCAACAAGGAATCAACCTACACAACTGGAATAGCCTCAGGTTACTGAGATGAGCTTCCAGACTAGGCACAGTTATGGGAGGAAGGAATTTATTGAAGCAAGAGATGTTCCATAATGGCAGAAGAAGCTGGCTCACTTCCACAAGACCAGGGAGAGAGAAACCAACACCATCACTAGCACAAGGAAGCACATTTCAAGAGCTCCAGGCAGAACTCAAACACTTTGCACATCTTTAGACTGGAATCCCAAATCTACCACCACACCTTAGGGCTGGACCCTAGGATCTGCCCAGTGACACCTTCTCTAGCCAGGTGGCTGCAGATCCAAATTACAAACTTTAATGAAATCCTGCATATATTGGGGGCCATCCATTTAAAGTACCACAACAGCTTAGTGAGATGCTCACATTCATTTGGGTGTCAATTCTTCACAAACTGCTGTGTACATTTTACACCTATAAGGTACACATTTACAATTTTCACTTGCCACACTTGTAGTGCTCAACAGCTGATGACTTACTTCTGCATTGCAATAATAAATTCTAGAACAATGAGGTAGTGGTTTGAATGTGGAAGGTCTAGAGCAATCACATGTGTTTATGATTAAGCTTCATACTGATGGGACCCTTGGCAATAAAGCCTTGTTGGAGGAGGTATACCACTGAGTCTGGGTCTGGGACTTTCCAAGTGCTAGGACTATCATTCTATTTTCTCCCTATTGCTGTGACGATGTGATGCCAGCTGTCTGTTTTTCAGCACCATGATGAAATCTATCAAAACTGTAAGCCAGAAATAAACCCTTTCCTCCCATAAGCTGCTTCTGGTTGGGTGTTTTGTCCCATCAATGAGAAGATCACTGCTACAACTTGTTTCTAAGAGCAGTCAAAACCAAGGTGTCCAGAAAAGTCCATTCTCTTGTGTGTTTTTAGCAGGGATATAGCAAACAGTGTTATACCTAATTATGAATGACTAGTGCCAATCAATAATGTACTTTAAAAATAAACTAAAATGGATGCAACTTTACTCTCTGTTAGTGACATTTTCATTAATGATCAAGTATTTTAATTTCTACATGTTTGCTTTTTATTATTTAAACAAAAAGTATTTTTAAAGGAGTATAATTACCAACAACCCCACTGCAGATGACCCTCAGTGGAATGGGGTTGTGGGAGAGGAGACATAAAAGGATAACCCAATGGGAATATGACCTATTTTCATATATTAAAGTTCTCAATAAAAATTAGTATAATGTGAAGCCAGGTGTGGTGGTGCATGCCTTTAATCCCAGCACTTGAGAGGCAGAGGTAGGAGGATTGCCATAGTGAATTCCAGGTCAGCCTGAGCTAGAGTTGGACCCTACCTCAAAAAGCCAAAAAAAAATTAGTATAATGAATACTTATATACTCAAATTTTGCAACTGTAAAAACTCTTGCCACATTTTCTTTCAGCTATTTGCTATTTCAGACATTTACCCAGTCCATCTCTGAGAGATAAACATCCCTAAGTCCCTGATTCTTTAGTTTATATCTCTAAAGAGATAAGAATGTTATACCTCCCACAAAAATTTCACCCATGACTTTGCAGTGCCTAGCAATACCTTCGCATATCTTCTCAATAAAAGAAAAAGATGATGACATCAAATTAAAAGAGAGACTAATGGAGAGAGGGAGGGGATATGATGGAGAATGGAGTTCTGAAGGGGAATGGGGAGGGGAGGGAAATATTTTTTTTTGTCTGTAAGTATAGAAGTTGTCAACAATAAATAAATAAACAAAATAAAATAAAGTTAATTATATATTGTAAGAGCTAAAACTGTAATGTATTAGGAAAAACAAAGGCACAAATCTTCATGATTTTTGATAAGGCAATGATTTCTTTAATATGACATCAAAAGCACAAGTAGTAATAACAAAATTAAATAAAATCAAAATTAAACTTTTAACAAGTGGGCTGGAGAGATGGCTCAGCTGTTAAGGCACTTGCCTGCAAAGTCAAAGGACCCCAGGTTTAATTCCCCAGGACCCATGTAAGCCAGATGCACAAAGTGGCCAAAGGAACCTACACATGGATGTTTACAGGAGCTTTGTTCAAAGCTAACAAAACTTGGAAGTGCCCAAGATATCATTAAGTAAGTGAAAAGGTAAGTGAATTAAGATATATCCAGACAGTGGAACCCTATTTAGCAATAAAAAGAAATAATCTGTTGAGTCATGAAAAGACATGGGGAAACTTAAATGCATAGTTCCAAGTGAAAGATTATGACTCCAACTGCATAGAAATCTGGATAAGGCAAAATTATAGAATGAAAGAGTGTGAAAGATCAGTGGTTGCCTGAGGTCTGAGGAGCAGGAAGGATGAAGTGATTGAACACAGAGGATATTTTTTGCATGTGTGTGCTGTGTAGGCATGCTCACATGTGTGGGCAACATGCATGTTCAGGTGCATGCACACATGTGTGGGCATGTGTATGGAGGTCACAAGATAATCTTGGCTATAGTTCTTCAGGAACCCAGCCCACTTCTTTTTGAGACGATGTCTCTCATTGGCCCAGTGCTCAACAATGAGGCTAGAATAGCTGGCCAGCAAGTCCCAGCATCTGCCTATCTCTGCCGTCCCAACACTGGGATTACAAGCATGTGTTACTATGCCTGACAATTTCACCTGGGTTCTGAGGGGTGACTTCATGTCGTCTTGCTTTCAGGGCAAACATTTTACTAACTGGGTTACCTCCCCAGCCCTGAACAGAGAAATTTTATGGCAGTGAAATTCTTTTGTATGGTGGACATGTGCCATTAATCACTTGTTAAATCCATAGAATGCACAACATTCTAACTTCAACTATGATCTTTGGCCAATAATGTCAATAGAGATATATGAATTCTAGCAAATAAACCACACTGGTGCAGAATATTGGTAGTGGTGAAGGCTATGTATGCACAAGTCTGTGACTATGCTAATATTTATTTAATTTTATACAGTGTGTGTGTTTCTTTGTCCATGTGCATGGATAGATATGTGTGCATTGATGCAGTTAGAGGCCAGAGGACAACCGCAGGTGTTATTCCTGGGGCACTGTCCATGTTTTTTTTAAGTTTTTAAAATGTTTATTCATTTATTTACTAGAGAGAGAGAGAGAGAGCGCACCTCCAGCCACTGCAAACAAACTCCAGGTGCATGTGCCCCCTTATGCATCTGGCTCATGTGGGTCCTGGGGAATTAAACGGGGGGCCATTGGCTTTGCAGGCAAATGCCTTAAACAGCTAAGTCATCTCTTCAGCCCACTATCCATGTTTTTTGACACAGGATATCTTACTGGCCAGGAACTCACCAATTAGGCTAGAAGACTGGCCTGTGATCTCCAGAAATCCACCTGTCTCCCCATCTCTAGAACTGGAATTGCAAATGCATGTTACCACATGCCTTAAAAGTGCCTGATTTATTTTATATAACATATTTTACATAAGTTCTGGGTAATAAAGTCAGGTAGTCATATTTATAAAGCCAGGACTTCACTGATTGAATCTCTCCAGCCTGAATTTCATACTATAAATGTATGAATTATACAGTATGTGACTATTTCAAGATAATATCTTCCTACAATGCAAACTTTCTATCAGTCCTCCCATCCTACAAGTATTAGTTGAAATTTTTTAGTAAAAAAAAACAAAAAAAAAAAAAAAAACATGCATTTATTCTTTGGTGATAGTCAATTACCCTAAAGTGCAGTCTATATTGGAAAATCATGATAAAGACTTATACCCCATCCCCTGGTCTCTAAATACTATCAGCACAGAAGGGAACCATGGATCCTTGGAAGTTAGGTGGATTCAAGATCTGGGGCAGGAATGGACAGGCTGTGAGCCAAGACATATTGCTTCCAGTATATCAAAGATAGGTCTGAGTAGGTCAAAAAGATAAAGGTGTCACTTTTAATTGGCTACTATTGATCAAAGGTAGGGCAATATGAACATTAAAAAAATAATTTAGTTGTAATTGCATGGAATGTACCAAATATATAGAAATCAATGAGACCAGAATGAACTCAATCAAATAAATATCAGAACGAAATTACTTGAATCCAACGAAGATGAGTATTCATTTTCATGAAATTGCCCATTCTTCAGAGGTGAGGTGAAGGTGTAATGACACGTATGGCTCTGGTACCTGCATAAAATTCAATGCTATTAAGGAAATTGTCATATCATGTGGGTCATATCAGGCACTTCAGAAAATAAGGTCAAATATAAGAACTTTGGTGTCTTCAGATAACTGGATTATTCAAGAAGTCCAGACAAGACAAGTGATAGAGAAATTCATAATTAGGAACTGGAGAAATGGTTCAGTGGATGAAGCGCTGAAGTCAGAGTACCCATCTTCTGATCCCCAGCATCGAGTGAAAGCCATAGAGGGCTTCTGTAATCCCAGCTTGCTAAACGCAAGAGTAGAGATGGCGACAGGAGAATTTCCTGGGAGCTCTTGGACCAGCTAGCCTTATGTAGCAGATACCTTCTTGTTTCTGGGACAAAATACCCAATCAGAAGCAGCTTGTGGGAGGAAAGGGTTTATTTCAAGATTGTAGTTTCTAGGAAAAGTCTTATCATTGTAGAGAGCATGACAACCAGATTACATCTTTATATAGCCACAACAGTTCAGACCAGTCTTAGTGAGCTATCTCACTCTGAACACCCAATAGGCTGGACTAATCAACCCCAAGATCTACCCCCAGAAAATACTCCCTTGGGAAAACTTCCACCTCCCACAGGCTCTACCAGCCTAGGACTAAGTAGAAAGCTTAGTTACAAATACTTGGGGCTATGGGGGGACATTTTACATTCATTCACACAACGACCCCTGGTGAATGCATCAATGAACAAGGAGAATAAGGCCAAAAACAAGGAGGAGAGATCATGCTTAAAATGGGGTGGAAGGTGAATATTGACTTGAAAGCTGTCCTATGACTTCCACATGTGTGCCATGACATACACATGTGCGAACTCACACATATGTCATACACTTTACTTGTTGAATCTCCCCACCCTGCATTTTATACTTGAAATGACATATAGTATGGGAACAATATCTTAATAAAGCTATTAAAAAGAAGTGATGCATGTATTTTTATAACTAACACCATGATCACACCTAATAACCAATATGTCAAATTATCCTGCTATTAGTGACAGTGGGATCATACATATATGTGAACAACAAAAGGAAACAGAAATTAAGAAAGAAATTTAAAAGAAGGATACAGATGGGAGTATTAGGACAATATAACAGTGGAGATGGAAGGTTCTTAAAGGGGTTATTCCAACATTTCACATGTTAGAAGTTTGATCCTCAATGTGGCAGTGTTGGGAGATGGTGTGGGACCTATCAGGAAGTCCTTAGGTCATTATGGAGATGCCCCTGGGCTAGGTAAGGTAGTTCTTTTGAGAACTTGAGTTGGTTTTAATGAGAAAGTTGTTTTATAAAAAGTGAAAGTACCTTGGCCACTCCTCAGGCTCTTTGGCTTCACTTCCTGCAATGTGACCTCTCCTTCTTACAAGGGTTCCTGTCATTTACTAGACCATCTTCCATGAGCTTAATTCAGCCAACAGAGTCCTTGACAAAGCTAGAGTCAGGCTGTTTGGACTTCTAGCCTGAAAACTTTGGGCTGTATAAATCTCTTTCCCCAACAAGATTATCCGTCCTTAGATATATTAGAATGGCAATGAAAATCAGATGAAAACAGGGGTGGATTATTGGATTTTGAGTGTGAAATTAGAGCAGTGTACTAGTAAGCAGTTGGGGTAGTTTGGGTGGATGTCCCCCAATAGATTCAGGAGTTCTATTCAAGATTGTTACTTGGTGTCCCTGTGGGTGGATCCTAGGGTCCTGCCCTAAGCTGTGAGGGTGGATCTGGAATTTCAGACTTAAGATATGCAGAGTGCTTGAGCTCTGCCTGGGGTTCTTGGAGTGTGCTTGCCTATGGTGCTGGTGATGGTATTTTCTCTCTGCGTGGACATGTAAAAGGGGTCCAGCTTCTTCTGCCATTATGGAACTCCCCCTTCTTCCCATAACTGTGCTGGTCTTGATGTTCATCCCAGCAATGTGAAGCTGACTATGACAGAGGTGCAAGCTACATTCATTGATATTGGACTGAGGTTAACTTTAGTGTAGACCAAATGAATAGAGAAGTGGTAGACTTAAGTTATGTAAGGACCAAGATAAACAAGCTACCTCAAATCTTTTCTAGAATAAGGTAGCTTTCAAGAGGAGGAATAATTATGGGCTGGAGAGATGGCTTAGCAGTTAAGGTGCTTGCCTGCAAAGCCTAAGGACCCAGGTTCCATTCTCCAGGTCCCACGTAAGCCAGATGCATATGGTAGCACATGCGTCTGGAGTTCATTTGCAGTGGTTAGAGGCCCTGGCATGCCCATTTCCCCCTTCTCTGTCAGTCTCTAATAAATAAATAAAAATTAATTAAAAATACTTTTAGGGGCTGGAGAGATGGCTTAGCGGTTAAGGCACCTGCCTGCTAAGCCTAAGAACCCGGTTCCAATCTCCAAGTCCTACGTTTAGCCAGATGCAGTGACACAAGGGCGCAATGCCGCACTTGACCACAAGGGGGCGCACGCATCTGGATTTCGTTCACAGCAGCTGAGATGCTGCTGGCGCACCCATTCTCTATCTGGTTCCCTCTCCCTCTCTCTCTGTCTGTCTCTCTCTGTGTCTTTCTCCAAAAAAAAATTTTTTTTAAATAAAAAAATACTTTTAGAAGAGGAGGAATAATTAGATTGTACATGTACATAGCACTTACTATATGGCTGACCTTGCAAACATCGTATGTGGTTAGTCTTATTATCCTCCCCACCCCACCCCATCTCAGGTATTGAGAAACTGAGGAACTAAGAAGTGAGGTAATTTGGTCAAGGTCAACTAAGTGTAGTGGAGTCAGACAGCTTGTTGCTGTGGCTCTCCTGCCTCCTAATTCACTTCACCATGCCAGTGCAAGAAGCTGAAGAAGGAGTTCAATTCCAGAGGACTGTGGTACATAAAGAGTGCTTCTGTCTCCTTGTGGTAGTGAATTCTGTTCTAAATAATCCTGTTAATGCAATTTTGATGAAGATTATCCCACAAGCCAAGAAATACTGGAATGTCTCCAAACATGCCATACTGCTTTGCTTTTTTTTCTTTTCTTTTCTTTCTCTCCTTTACTCACTGCCTTCCTTTCTTTTTGTCCCCAGTGCTCATGTGTGCTAAGACACTTGATCTGCCACTGATCTTTTGCTTTCTTGACTTTGTTCTTCTCCATATTCTATGCAATGTTACTAACGGACATGAATTAACCCTGATGACATTTATATCTCCATCTCAGACATCTCCCCTGAGGATCAAAGTCGAGCCGGCAACTCTACCCTAAGATTTGGTAAACTATGACTCCCGAGCACATTTTTGTAAATCGAGTTTTGCATATTTATATCCATGTTCATTTATATATCATCTGGGACTGCTCTTTTGCCTCCAGGATAGAGCTGATACACTGTGCTTGAGATATCTTGGCCTTCCAAATGTAAATATGTACTATTTAGCTCTTTAGAGCAAAAGCTCAGTTTTTCCAATGGGAAGCCTTCACATTTCTCCCCACACTCTGCTTTCCCTGAGTACATGACGTCACAACTATTCTGTTAGTCTAAAATGTGTAACTCACCCTTCTCTGATTCTACCTGTGTCCCACTCATGCCATTCCAAGGCTGCTGATTCTGTCTGCCAAGTGCGGATATCAAGTCTGCCCTTTGTTCTTCATCTCCATGGCAACTGACCCATCCTCTGCCCATGGGGTTCTTCAGGGCATCCTGCTCAAGATCATTGCCTCCTTTTACCACTTTTCACACAACAGTCAGAATGATAAGTTTGGGGGCTGGGAAGATGGATCAAGTGTTTAAAGATGCTTGCTTGCAAAGCCTGCCAGACAGGGTCAAATTTCCCAGCCACCCAAATAAAGCTGGACAGATTTGGGTGCCCATATACACATGCTCTTGTGCATGCATATATATGTGTATTCACACAACACACAAATAAGTAAATAAAAATTAAAAAGAATGATGACTTTTATTTATTTTTATGTGTGTGTGTGTGTGTGAGAGAGAGAGAGAGAGAGAGAATTGGTACACCAGGGCTTCCAACCACTGCAAATGAACTCCAGACGAGTGTGCCACCTTGAGTGCATGTGCGACCTTGCATGCTTGTGTCACTGTGTATCTGGCTTACTTAGTACCTAGAGAGTCGAATATGGGTCCTTAGGCTTTGTAGGCAAGTGCCTTAACTGCTAAGCCACCTCTCTAGCCCAGAGTTTTATTTTTTAAATATTTATTTATTTATTTGAGAGAGAGAAAATGAAATGGGTACCCAGGGCCTCCTGCCACTGCAAATGAACTCCAGATGCATGTGCCACTTTGTGCATCTGGCTTTTATGTGAGTACTGGGGAACTGAACCCAAGATGTCGGACTTTGCAAGCAAGAACTGTTGTTAACCACTGAGACATCTCTCCAGCCCAGAATGATGAGATTTCAAAATTACAGCCATTGATGGGTCAGGGAAAGGGCTGCCTTGCAAGCATGAGGACCCAACTTAGGATCCTCAGAACTCACATGTGTGCCCACCTGTAATCTCAGTGTTGGGGAGATGAAGATAGGCAACAGCTGCTTTGGCTGAATTGGTGAGCTCCTGGTTCAGTTGAGAGATCCTGTCTCCAAAACTGATGTTGAGAGCAATTGAGAAAGACACTGGTTGTTGGCCTGTAGCCACCACACACACTCACACATGTGAACACACACCTGCCTACACATGTACACATATCACACACACATACACAAAATCACAGCCAGTGAGTCACTCTCCCATTTCAAATCTGTCAGCGACTCTCCATTACATTTGGAAATTGTCCTGTTTAAGTCTCTGATGTCATGTGCCCTTCCCCCACTGGCCTTCCACTTTTTTCTGGTCCTCTTTCTAATTACATGTCAAATCTTTGAGCCCTGGGACCTTGACATCTGTGCCTTCCTCTCAATGGCTCTTCAACCACAGGCTTGGCTCTTTCGATCTTAGAATCTTAGTTTTTGAATACCTTTGCTCTCCCTACATACAATTTCCTTTTCTTTATCCCATTGTTCTCTGTGTTGACTGCTTTTGAAGCATTTATCTAAATGTATCACAGTTGTCTTTGTTACATACTGAGTATGTTTTCCATTGTGATAAGTGTAGGCAACACCACAAAGGATTAAGTCTGTCTAGAGCACAGCTTTACCTTCAGGGTCTTTGACGGTGGTTGGTCAGGTAGTAAATATGCTCAACTTTGTAGATTACAATCTCTCCCCACTCTTTCACATGCACAGGTGAATGAACAGGTGTGATGCTGTTCCAAAATAAAACTACTTATGGTTACTGAAATTTCAGTTTCATTTCATTTTAATATGCCATGAAATCTCCTGCCTATTTTATTATTCAGTAGTATTATTTTTGTTATTTTTACCCAGTAATTTAAAATATGTAAAACAGGGCTGGAGAGATAGTTTACTGGTTAAGGCACTTGCCTGTAAAACCTAAGGACCCATGTTCAACTCCCCAGATCCCACATAAGCCAGGCGCACAAGGTGCTGCATGTGCAAGGTTGCACATGCACACAAGGTGGCACACGTGCCTGAAGTTCGATTACAGTGGCTGGAGACCCTGGCATGCCAATTATCTCTCTACCTCTCTCTGTCCTTTGCTGTTGCTCTCTCTCTCTCTCTCTCTCTCTCATAAAAAAGGCCAGTCTGTTGGACTTGCCTCAAAAATATTTAAACGGGGGCTGGAGAGATAGATCACCAGTTAAATGCACTCCCCTTGCAGGCATAAGGTCCTAAGATGGCTGAGTTCAATTCTCGAGTATCCACATAAATAGCTGGTCACACCCCCATACACACCTGTAACCCCAGTCCTGTGGGAGTAGAGACCAGAGAATTGCTGGGGTTCATGAAATTCAGCAAGCTAGAGGATGAGTGGTGGAGGTGGATACCTAACATTCTCCTCTGGCCTCCACAGGGTGCACAGGGTACCAAATCAGAGCATAAATGTACATACACTACACACGCAGCATACCATATATACTATGTATACACAAAAATAAAACAGATAAGATAATGACTATTCTTAGCTTAAAGACTGAATGGAAATGGGGCAGGCAGGATTTGTCTGCCAGAAGTAGTTTGCCAGTCTCTTAGCTAGCACATTGCTTGGCAGATTTGCATAAAGTAATTTCGTTTTAAATAGCAAAGGCATGCAAAGCTGGGCATGGTGGCACATGTTCAGAATC
This sequence comes from Orientallactaga sibirica, assembly GCA_036365145.1. Taxonomy (NCBI): domain Eukaryota; kingdom Metazoa; phylum Chordata; class Mammalia; order Rodentia; family Dipodidae; genus Orientallactaga; species Orientallactaga sibirica. Next base: position 3,406,940 of record JAEOAD010000982.1, read on the forward strand.
CCAGCACTTGGGACGCTGAGACAAGCAGAATCATGAGTTTGGTGCAGCCTCAGTTACAGAGCAAGACCTGATCTTTAAGGAAGCAAACAAGCAAATGTTGCAAAAATAAAAGAGGCAAGAACTTAAAATTTAGAGATGTTCTCCAACTGATAGTCCTAATTCTGTTTTCAGAAAGAGTATAGCACATGGTTAAGTGAAAATGTGATTCTTTTACAACTGATGTGATATAGACAGCACTCAAAAGTCAGCATTTGGTATCTTCCCAAGAACCACCTTTGCTTATTCTGTGCAGACATCGCCAGTCTCATTAAGTCCTGGCGCTCTAGGATGGGCATTGGTAAGAAGCAGTTCCTGGAAGACTCTTAGAGTGACGATCAATGAGGACCAACTCCAACAAAGCAGGCCTTTCTGACCATTGTGAGATAACAACAGCAGCAATCTTTCCAATTCTCCCTTAGGTGTTCAGAGATTGAAGTATCTTCTCATCTCTCAAATATTAAGGGACATTTCATGATGAGCTGGAGAGCAGCGCCCAATTTAGCATATTTTTTCTCATGTAGTGCAGACTGGCCTCAAACTCATTATGGAGCAGAGAAGGACTTTGCACTTCTGATTCTCCCGCCTCCACTTCCCTAGTGATGGACTTAAAGGCATGTGACACCACACTTGGTTTATGAGGTGCTGGGGATCAAACACAAGGCTTTATGCATGTTAGCTAAAAACCCTATCAGCTGAACTATACTCCAGCCCCTGTTGTTGATATTATGTTTGTGAGTTAGATGTTTAAGCCACCAATCTCTATTCCCACCATCATCAGGTTTAAAGGGCTGAGATTCTGTCATTATTTCTCCTTATTCTCTCATGTTTTGATGCATTTTGCAACTCAGGGATTAGAGGTGTCAGCTGAAAGGACGTCAGCTATAGTCAGGTTTGTAATTCCTGCACTCAGGAGGCTGAGGTGGGAATTCATGGCCAGCCTAAGCTACATAGTGAGACCCTACCTACAGAAAATGGGAACTGTTTATCCTGTTAATAAAATCAGCCAGTGTGGTGTGGAAGCACTGAAATCAAGGCTTTTTCAACGCTTTTGCTTTTGTAACTACATGTCAAAAATATTGGTGTTGATTTAAAAACAGAAGGTGGATTTTTAAAAACATTTTTTCCTCCAAAAGGGAACTTTAAAGGAGGTGAAGGAGTTCATCCTGTACTCTCTGAAGGTTTATCATATACAAGAATGAGCTTTGCAACCAGTTTTGTAAACACCAGAAATGTTCTTTTGCATGAATGCCAACGTATGATAACAATTATCTCCATATTGATTCTGAAAAGCCTGATGTGATTTTTTATATCTTTTCAAAGAAGAATAATGTGACCTTATTCAAGCTTGAAAAGTTTCAGCTCAAGTGTCTTTGGGGAAAAAGCCAATACTTAGTGAATGATTAACTTTCTGGCATGCCTTCAAGGTCACACTGTCATAGGTAAGAGTAGGACTGGCCAGGCACTACCAGGGATTTAGATTAAGCACCCGAATGGACCCTTAATGCATATTTCTTTGGATGAACTGAATTAAATGCATTTAACCTGGACCGCTATTGTATGAAATACAAAAAACTATCAATTCTACGAATAGATTATAGAAAAATATTGCTCGTTCATTCATTCATTGTTGGAACTTTAAGAAAAAAACACAAGTTCCATCTGTGTGCTAGGTTCCTTCTCATAGTCACAACACGGCAGGGTACTGATCCACTAATGCAGGCAAGGAAACTGACACCCCCACACAGCAACACATCCAAGGTTACCTAGCCAAAAACAGGCAGGCAAGAAGTTGAACTTGCGTCTCTGTTTTATGCTTCTAAGTTTGACTGTTTTCTATAGAAATACCTGATGATTGTTCAATACTGGAGAGAGCAAGCTGAGTTGAGGGAACTGGAAAGGGTCTAGACATATCGAGACTTAACTTGGATTTTATTATTTTACCATTCTAGGCTCTCTGCATTTCCAGAATCCAATTCAAGATACCACATTGCAATTAATACAACGTTTTGTCATTGTTTGATATAAGTCTTGCTCTGTAGCCCAGGATGGCTTCAATCTCATCCTGCCTTGACACCGAATACTAGGATTTGGGGGTTGTTTGCTTGCTTGTTTATTTTTGTTTGCATTTGGTTGGATGCTTTATTTTTGTTTTTGAGACAGGGTCTCATGCAGCCCAGGTTGATTTTGAACTGACTGTGTATCTGAGGATGATCTTGAAATCCTGACCTTCCTGCCTCCATATATTAAATGCTAGGGTTATAGGTATTTACTAGCACAGCTAGCTCTTTGTAAACTTTTGATTTATTGATTGCTTGCTGTTTGAGACAGGGTCTCATGTAGCCCAGGCTGGATTCAAACTCACTATGTAGGCAAGAAGGACCTTGAACTTCTCCTGCCTTCACCTCTCCAGCACTAGGATTATTAAAGTGTGCCACCACCACACCTGGCTAGGTCTTTCTCTTGATTTTTTTTTTTAACAGAGGATTTTGGAAAGAATAGCATTTGTCTCAATGTACGCTTCATGAAGCGATGCAACCCTGAAAAAAACTCCAGTCTCTAAGCCCTAGCTAGGCAATAAATGTCTTTTACTTCTCTTTTCTTCCATCTGCAGTGACGGAGTTGTCCTGTTGCCTTGAATCAGAATTCATTTTCAACTTTTAAAACCATGGAAGAAACACCAGGTCTGTGCCTTCTACTGAAAAGTCCAATCATCTAGTAATCCTGATCCTACTTTCCTATACAGCCACCATGGTCGGCCTGACCCCAACCTGGAACTACCACGTTTACCCAGTACAGCATTCTTCCCTCCGACGTCTGCCTGGACAATCTTTATTTTAGCTCCAAGGAGGCCAAATGTCCATTGTACTTTTCTGTCACAACTGTGCCTGTGTTTTCCATCCCAGCAGGCACTACCTCAGTTCTTGCAGGCATCTGTTTTTGCTGGTGTGCCTCTAAGCCTGTTTAGGACCTGTTTAAATTAGAGGGCAAATAGCTGCCTGTCTCCAATTATCCCAGGCCTGCAGTGCAGCTCAGGACGTGTGTGGGGCTGGAGAAAGGTAATTATCCTCTTGGAGGAGAGGGTACTTTTACTGTGCAAGGAAACACACACACTCGCACGCACACACACACACACACACACACACACACACAGAGCGGGAGAGAGCATGCCATAAGTCTGTGTAGCTGTTACTTTAAGTCTAAGGCTATGTCAAATCTCCAGATTTTCAGTTAGCCTCACCCGAGCCTGGCAATAAAGTTGAAGCTAGGGTGAAGAGACCCACATGGGCACGAGACTGGCTCCTGCTCAGGGCATAGGATTTGTTGCTGCCTGCCCTGTTCTGTTAAAGAGTCAAATAAAGCTCCTGTTTTAAAATGAATAATGCAGCTCCAAGAAAACAAGTAACAGTGGAGTTGTCTAAATTTAGATTTATCATTTCAGTGCTACTGGCTGGCAATTTTCCTTCCACATATGGCTGGAGATTTGCAGGTTTACCTCAGCTATCGAAGTGTTTATTTTAGAACATATTTATATTTTCATTTTCTTCCAGAGAAAGGAGTGTGCTGTGTCATCATCGTCATATGAGGTATAATTTTAATCTCTGTTGTAGATTTTCTCTGAAATTTAGGAAAATTAAAACATAGAAAACATATAGGATTTATGCTAAAGCCTTTAAAACAAACTTCCAGTGAATTTGTTTTTGGAAAAGTGAAGGAATTTAAGAATATATTACCTCTCAGTGATTCGATTAAATTTGTGCTGAATTCACGGATTGTTAACTTTTTTTTTTTTTGGAATCAAACCAAAAGAGTTGTAGTCTTGAATTAAGTATTAACTGTGTGCAAATGAAACATTCAACTATTCTAATAAACTAGTGTTTTGGAACAGTTATTCTTCAAAGATGTGTGTTTGTATAGAGGGAAGATAGACCTATTTAGATAGATAGATGACAGATAGACAGATAGATGATAGATAGTCAGGGTTCTCTAGAGGAACAGAGCCAATAGAATGAATTTATATTACAAAGGGGATTTATTAGATTGGCTTATAGGATATGGTCTGGAGAGTAAAACAATGGCTGTGAGCAGCCTGGAGATTTGGAGAACCTGGTAGCTGCTCAGTCAATAAGGTTGGGTACCTCGTCAATCCCAACATGGCACTTTAGGCCTAGAAGATTCCTGAAAAGTTTCTGGCCTTCAATCCACTTTGGAAGGCTGACAAAGCTGAGCTCTAAAGTCTGAGAAAGATGGCAGCAAGAGCATAGATGCACTCACCAGCAAATGCAAAGGGGAGCAGGTACTTCTTTTTTCCTGGAATCATTCTATATATAGGCTACCACTGAAAGAGTTGTATATCCCCTCTCAGCTAATATTTCCTGGAAACACCCTCACAAGCCTGCCCAGGAGGCTTAACTGTTGATTCTTGATTAGTCAATTTGAAAAAAAAAAAACATCAATGATAGATGAATAGATAGACATATAGATGCATTTTTAAGTTGGGACTTTTTAAATATTTTATTTTTATTTATTTATTTGAGAGAGTGAGAAAGGCAGAGAGAGGGAGAGACAGCGAAAATGGGCATGTCAGAGCATCCAGCTACTGCAAATGAACACCAGATGCATATACCACCTTCTACAGCTGGCGTACATGGGTCTTGGGGAATCAAACCTGGGTCCTTTGGCTTTCAGGCAAGTTCCTTAACCACTAAGCCATCTCTCCAGCCAAAGTAGGGACAACTTTTGAAAAGAGAAATAAAGTGGTCCTTCCTATAACCCCAAAACATTTTCATAAAGATTTGAAATTTGAAGTGTGTCTATTATTTAATTTAGAATGGTATATAATAAAATATTAAGTCATATATTTTCATTCAACATTCCCCTGGGAAAAGATTACTAATACTATTTACTCTATTTGGCTATAGCATAAAGAACCTGTACTATGTATTCTTCATGCATCAGAGTATTTTCGTTCATTATTTCAGTCAATTTTTGTAAAAGCTGAGGAGCTATGAGCTACCATTCCCATTTTATAGGTGAATCAACTGAAGGGCAAAGTCAGGCTTGATGGGCAGAGCTGAGATTGGAAATGACATAGTTCCTATTTCCCAAGCCCATCAGCATAACACAATCTGCTTAGTGCAGTGCCTTTGTAGCTTGTGATTCCTCGGTGTTAAGCAAAAGAAGAGACCAACAGATTTTTGCCTGCAGCCACCCTTGCCATTTCCGTGAGAAGGAAGCAGGGCTCAGGGTTTCTTGGCCTTTAGTGTTTCTAGCACCTGTTTCCTGACCAGGTCTCAAAGGCCTGAAGCTGAATTTCCTCTTCGTGTGTGTGTGTGTGTGTGTGTGTGTGTGTGTGTGTTGTGAATTCTATTCCTCTTCCTAAAGAGATTTAGGACGACTGCAAGATAAACAGCACAGACACAGACAAACTAAACCCATTAACAAAAGCTTAAACATGACCAAGTCGATTTGGCAGAACTATGTTAGGACATTTGAAACCCCAACCAGCTTTGAGCATCCAGGTAGCCAAAGCAAAGAAGGAAATAGAAGTTTCCATGGTGCCTGATGATGGCAGTTTATAGACTTGGGACTGCCAAAAGGGGTTTAGGACAAATCTGCACGCAGGAGGAGATGAACGATTCATGGGCTTTAATGAGGACAACTGCTATGTTCTTATCATAGCCATTTAAAAACCTGTTCAGTGAGTGTGTTACATGCCGTGGTGCACATGTGGAGGTCAGAGGACATGGCTGGTGCATCTTTGCCTTCCACATTGTTTCAAGTACAATCTCTTTTGGCTCACTGTTGCATTTAAGGGGCTAGCTGTCTGCAGACTTCTAGGGGACTCTCCTGTCTCTGCTTCCCATCTCACTTTAGCCATGCTGGGATTAACAATGCCGACCACAGCCAGTGGATTTATGTGGGTTCTGTGAATCCAAACTCAGATATTCATGTTTGGCAAGAAAGCACTTTATCTTCTGAGCCATCTCCCCAGGTGCCCATAAACAACATTTCTATGAGTTCTCTATTATTTTTGTGTGTTCTTGTTTATGTGGTAGGCATGTGTGTGTGTGTGTGTGTGTGTGTGTGTGGAAGACATAGGACAACTTTGGGTGTCTTTCCTCCGACATCATTCACTTTTTCAATACAAGGTCTCTCACTTGCCTGGTCCTTACCAAGTAGGCTAGACTTGCTGGCCAGTCAGCTCCAGGGAACCGCCTGTGTCCACCTCCCCAGCACTGGGAGTATAGGCACATGACACGACACTTGATACTTCACATGGGATCTAGCTATTTGAACTCAGGAACATATGCTTGAAGGACTTCTCTATTGTATTGTAGGATAAGCTATCCGAGCAAGCAGGCCAGATTGGACCCCTTCTTTTGCATGCCCCGAGGGTACATTCCTGCTCACAAGCCAACACTGTAAAAGCCTGGGAAAACATGGCATGATCAGATATATTTGAGGAGAGAGTTAAGCTTGTATTGGATACAAAAGGCCAACTTTTTTTTTAAAGAATAATGGCACATATGGTACTCAAAGTCAGTAAAGGGGCATGGTGCACATTCAGGTGAGAAGCAATACATTCTTTCTATTACTGGTATATTTCAAGTTTAGGGTAAAGCGAGATATGAAGTTCTCTTAACATGGAAACCTTAACATGGAAACAAATCCTTTTTTAAAAATATTTTTAGAGGAATCCATTTTATTTACGTATTTATTTATTTGTGCACGCGTGCATGCATGTGTGTGTATGTGTATGTACGTGTGCAGGTGCACAGGACCTCTTGCCAATGCAAACAAACATCAGATGCTTGCACTACTTTTTGTGTCTGGATTATGTGACTGGCTTGGGAATTGAACCCTGGCCTGATGGCTTTGCAAGCAAGTGTCTTGAACCACTAAGCCAACCCAGGAATGTATTTTCAAAGGAAAGCAAAGATTGTGTTGGGGAGATGATTCTGTGGTTAAAGGCATTTGCTTGCAAAGCCTAGTGGCCTGGGTTTCATTCCCCAGCACCCATGTAAAACCTTGCAAAGTTGCCCTGCATCTATTATTCCAACATTCCTACAACACTGGGAGGTAAAATCAGAAGAAGCCATAGCTCCTGGTCCAGCTACTCTGACGTTCTTCATCTGTGATGTGGTAGTTTGCAGAGGCAAAGAAGGTGGAGCACAACAGTCTTTTGACCTTCACATGTGTGTAGTGGGTATGCACACACACACACGCACACACAAATAAAGAAAAAGAAAAATGTTCTTTACACGAGGGTATATTTTTTGTTAGGCCAGTGTGAAGCCGCCCCAGGAGAAACCACACTCCCTTTAAAGTGATAGCTAGAATGATGAAGCATATCACTAAACCTCAGAGCAGCCCCACCTCATTGCACCAATGAGGGGGTGTCATTCCCCGTGCTTTGCACAAGCTGGGCCCACACACCCAGCAGCCCAAACAGAGGCACCTGTGGATCTTGGAGCATTTCCTTTCCTGTTTTATTATCTGCTGTACTGACAAGTATGAAAATAGACTCAAAGACTTGGACAAATACTTTGGCAGGCTTCACTTCAACCCCAACATGACTATTGAAAACGATTAATATAGAACTGAATACTTCAAAATACTGACAAGGAATCAGTGCTCCTCAGACATTTTGTGATGATTTTTTTTCCCTTTTTATGTAAAAGGAAGCATTTGAAGGGCTGGGGAGATAGCTCAGTAGGGAATGTGTTTGTCATACAAGCAGGAGTACCTGAGCCAGTATCCCCAGTACCCATGTAAAATGTCAGGTAAGATGTACATGCCTCTAATTCCAGCGCTGGGGAGGCAGGGCAGGAGGATCCCTGGGGCCTGAACTGAATTAGTGAGCTCTACATTCAGGGAGACACCCTATCTCAAATATAAGGTGGAGAGTGATTGAGGTGATTGAGGAAGACACCCAATGTCAACCTCTGTCCTCCACTTGCATGCACACACATGTACACAAATGTACAACAATGAATACTGTACACACAAGAGAAACATTTCGCAAAGTAATCATTTAATAGAATCTGAACAAAGTTTCCGATACTCAACTGGGTTCAAATGAACACTGCTACAATGCATGGATTCCAACTCTGAGGTGAGAACATGTATGCACATTCCCTGCACTAGCCATGAGTCTTTGGGACATTCAGGTTCTACGTCACAATGCCGCTAGGTAGCTTTAAGGAAACAAGAGCCTCCTTGTCCTTTAGAAAGCAATTCTATTTAATCTAGAAGGGGGTAGCTTTAGTTTCCACATTGTTCACCAGCTCCTCACCCCAGTCAATTCAAAGAATTATAAAACATATGGAATAGGGGAGGGTTTGATACACACACCGGGCTGCCAGGCCACTCACCCAAGCTACCTGACCACCACCTTGCCGCCACTACACTGAGACTTAGGAGACAGCAAGGGGATGAGTGTCCTTATCATCCAAGGACTGTACTCCCTGCTCAAGATCAGTTGAGGGAATCTATGCCAAAGCTGTTGGGAACTGTGAAGTGCCAAGCTCACGTCAGATCCCACTGCATGGAGAGAAATGTGAAGTACCCAGTCACTAGCGATCCACACTCTTTCCTCTGCATCAGAACGATCTGAAAACTTCAACAACCTGATGCCAGGGTCATTCCCCTAGATTGTGATTACACTGGTGTGAAATTTGGCCTGGGCTTTGGAAGTTTTCAATGACACTCGGGAGACTATAATATATAGGCAAAATTTGGAACATAGACTTCAGTCCATTTGTCGTCTTTTCCCCAAAGAAAATCTGTTTCTGGTTTAGTCTCTCTCTCTCTCTGTGTGTGTGTGTGTGTGTGTGTGGCATGTATGGCATGTGTGTGCATATGTGTATGTCTGGATAGACATGTCTTATGTGCACACATGTGGAGGCCAAAGGAAGACACTGAGTGTCTTCCTCTGTAGCTCTTCCACTTTAGCTCTAAGACACACTCTCTCACTGACCTACATGCTCTATGTTGTTCGGGTCAACCATCCAATCAGGGAGCTCCACTGATTCTCTTGTTTCTGCTCCCTCATTCTACAGCTACAGGTGTATGTAGCCATGCCTGGCTTTTTATACCAGTGCTGGGGATTGAACTCAGGTCTTCTTGCATGCACAGCTGTGTTTTTGATCCCCTTTGTCTTCAATGATAATGATGATGATGAGGAGGAAGATAATGTACATAGGAAATTTTATGATACTTGTCCTCCTACGATTTCTCTGAGGAGACATCCATACTGGATCATCTTTTCCTGAGAAAAAATGTTAGCCATACATACTGTCAGATTTCTATTTGAACTTCTGGTTGAAAGGAGCCCAGTTTGCATCAAACATTTTTGAGCAGCTCCTCTACTTTAGTCATTTCAAAAAACTCCCATTTCAGTGTTGAGGTGATGGCTCAGCCCTTAAAGGTGCTTGTTTGCAAGCCTGCTGTCCTGGATTCAATTCCCCACTACCCACATAAAGCCAGATACACAAAATAGCGCATGTGTCTGCAGTTCGTTTGCAGTGGCAAGAGGTCCTGGTGTACCCATACACTCTATATCATTCATAAATAAATAAATAAATAAATAAATAAATAAATAAATAAATAAAAAGTTAAAAAGCTCAAATTTCAAGGAAAAGATATTGAGTTGGGAAAAAAACTTCTGTGTGTTCAAAAGATATTACTAATTTGGCCACTAGATGGCAGGTCTTTGTAAATTTAAAATGAATATAAACACAAAGCCCACAATGAATCCAAACATTCTTAGAACTACGAACCAAATAAATGGCTCCTAGGTGAAGACGAAATGCGTATTTTAATGGAAATGCAGTTCTGCTCTGATGCCTGTAGAATTTCCTTTTCGCCATCGGGTAGTTCTACTGGCGTCTGGACCACATGACGCCACAATGACGCATGCCCTCCTGTTCCAATCTTTCCCTGGCAGTTCCAGCTGTCTCTGGGCCCAGGAAAGGCTGGAAGAGCAAATCAAACAGAGGAGCACACAGATTACACCAATTCTAGGCTGATTTATGCAAGACTTGGGAGAGTTAATTTTTTATCTTTTCTTCACTCCAATGTAACTAGTGGAACCAGGAAAGGAAGGTGAGCAGGCTGCTGCAAGGATGCATGCCTGGCTAACCTGCAAGTGGAGGAAGCCATAGGACTGAGGGGCCAGAGTGCAGCAGGTGAACTGATGAGGCGTACAGACCACATGAGGTGCGACTGGAATTGTCGCCAATTTTAAACATTGCAAAGATGGAAGCTGTTGCAGTCAGGTTCGCATTGCTACCAGAAAATACCCGACCAAGAGCACATTGTGGGGGAAAAGGGGTTATTTTGGCTTAATACACTTGAGGGGAAGCTCCATGATGGAAGGGGGAAAACGATGGCATCACCTCCTGGCCAACAATAGGCGTACATCAGCAGGAGTGTGCCAAACACTGGCAAGGGAAAGTGGCTATAATACTCATAAGCCTGCTCTTAATAATACACCGCCTCCAGGAGGTGTTAACGCCCAAATCTCCATCAGCTGGGAACTTAGCGTTCAGAGCACCTAAGTTTATGGGGACACCTGAATCAAACCACCACAGAAGGTAAAAGTATTTAGACTCATCCTCGAGTATTACCTGCCAGTGCTTGTAGAAGACTGTGGCTTTTTATGCTTCCCTTTCAAGTAATGTTCTAGCCTCAGGTTGAGTAAGGAAGGCTCTCGCTATAAACCAGAGTTCTTAGGGATACTATTCCGTGTTTATGCCTCATCTAAAATCTACACCCTTCAATTTTCAGTTCACCAAGACCTAAGTAAGTACCAAAAGCAACAACTTAAAGTGGTTTGGTTAGAGTAGTGTGGAATGGAAGACCCCTGTACTACTCCCATCCATCTCATTCCCTCTTGCCCGTGAGAAAAGATGGAAGTGATAACAATGGGATATTACTATGGAAGCACTTTGGGCTATAAACCTCTATGGCAATAGGGCTGGTGATTGGCCACCAGAATGTATCTGCCCCAGGCACAGGACCAAACCCTTGAAAAGGTGTTTCAAAATGGCTGAAAGCCTGTTGACCATATTACCCTAAGATGTACATCACATATTGCTTCCAAATAAGTTCAGCACATTTTCTGATTTTTTTCTGAAATCTGTATATTTCCCAGTTGCCTTTTGTAGTGACTGCTGAAACTTGAGCAAAAGTGGCTTTTGACCTACAGACTCTTCCATGGCTGTCTCTACTGCTGGCTGGGATGACAGTGAGTAGAGTGGACTTTCTAGTCAGATGTTGGAGATGGTAGAGCCGCTTTCAGCCTGGGCCCTGAATTATCTTGTGAAACACAGCCCTTCCATGTTCTCCTTCCATCCTTGAGCACCACCCACCTCTACTACTCCTTCAAAAATATCATGCAAATCAAAAATAACTTCTTTTCTGTGAGCCACTGCATTGTTGGCTCGACTTGTTATGGCAGTTTAGGTTATAAGAAAGGACCTGAATTCAAACCCTCAGTCTTTGGTTCCTTGGATCCTGCCTTGAGAAAATGAAAGGCTTCTGGTCATCAAATACACGCTTAGGTTGATGAAATAACCGACAATAAACTAAAACGATATTTTATAGTTGAAAGCAATTGAAAATCACATTTGGGGGTTGGAGAGCTTGCAGTACAAGTGTGAAGGCCACAGTTCAGATCCCCAGCACCTATGTAAACATCCAGCAGAGACTGGCAATCCCTTGAGTAAGCTGGATAGACAGAGCAGCCAAATTGGTAAGCTCTGGGTGGTTACAAAAAATAAGGTGGAAAGCAACTGAAGTGGACACCTGACATTGATCTCTGGCCTCCACACACACATGCAAGCACACACATCCATATATATGAAATAGAGACAGAAGCCGGGCATGGTGGTGCATGCCTTTAATCCTAGCACTCTGGGGACAGAGGTAGGAGGATCGCTGAGCGTTCGAGGCCACCCTGAGACTAAGAGTGAATTCCAGGTCAGCCTGAGCCAGAGTGAGACCCTACCGTGAAAAAAAAAATAGAGACAGAGAGAGAAGAAATGTACATTAAAGGCAACCTTGATTTCATACTCCAATGTTCTAGAATTTCACTTGTTTAGTTCATGAGTTTCATTGGCCAATTCTTGATTAGAATTCAGAGACCCTTAGTGTCATGTGAATTTCAATTTAGGCATATCCTACTTTAAAATCACTTTGTATGACTCCTGGATGGAAAGACATTCAAATACAGTCATAGAACAGTGAGCAATAACAGCATCGAGATCAACGAGGAACTCTGAGATAATCAGCGCCTGAGTAATACTGCTAGACTTCCCACTACCCCTGGGTCACGGGAAGCTATTTCACCTTGCTGAACCTCTTCTAGCTTGTAAAGCAATATAATTGGAGGGGATCAATGAATTTTCAGGCTACATGAACTCTCTAACACTGACTTCTATATGGCTCGTAGATAAGATATAAACAAATGGGCATGGCTATATGCTAATCAGACTTTATTAACAAACAGGCAACTGGCTCACTGGCCATAATTTACTGACTCTTGGTGTAAAGGGTCAAATGCCTTTGTGCTAAGGTTTATTATCAATAATTTTCTGCACTCCATTTCTCCACCTGCACCTCCTATATTTCCAGATTTTCCTATCGGGTTACAACTACTTTGAACTCTTTAATTTTTTTCCTAATTAACCTTTGTATCTCAATGATACGTGCACAGAACAATTTCTGCCCAGAAAGCTTGGTCTGGTTTAACAAGCACTCCAGGTGATTCATTAAAGTTTGAGAATCATGCTCCAGAAGATTTTCTCATTTATATTAATGAAAATATACTTTAAAATGTTATTTTAAAAGAATATTTGCTTTTCACTTGAGCCCAGTACATCTGTTACTAGCCCCACATTTATCTCCAGCTTCAAAGTTGTTTTTTTTTTCCTGGAACAATACTTCCCTTTATTTTGGACTGCCTCATTTGTGGGGAATCAGTTACCCAGTAACATTATGAGAAATGGCACACAGGAAATTTTATTTTGAGATCTTACAAGGCTGAAAATGTCATATGCTCACTTAAAATTTGGTTGATTGCAGAATTCTTGTTTGGAAATTTTCTTCAAAAATTTACATTGTATCTTCTGTTGTTTTTGTTGTGAGGTTTGCATTTCACACTGATTCTTTTTGTCAATTTCCCTTTCTAGAAACCTCATGAACTTCTCTTTGATCATAGAATGTGCCTCACCATATTAGTCTCTAAGGGATCCTCTACTTATGCTCTTCAATTCTGGGGTAATTTCTGAAATTACTTTTGTGATGATATCCTTTCATCCTTTTTTTTTACCTTTTGGGGGAAATTCTCCTACATAGTTGTTGTATCTCTTGGAGAAATATATTTTATATTATTTCTATTTCTATTTATTTATCTGTTCTATCTTTGAGTCTTTTTCTCAACATTTAACTCTATATTGAGTTTTCTTTTTGTTTAAAATATTTTTTTATTTATTTGAGAGAGAGAAAGAGAGGGGAGAGAGAGTTAGTATGGATGTGCTAGGGCCTCTTGTTGCTGGAAAGAAACTCCAGATGCATAGACCACTTTTTGCATCTGGCTTTACATTGGTACTGGGGAATCCAACCCGGGCCAGCAGGCTGTGCAAGCAAGTGTCTTTAACTGATGACCCATCTCTCTAGCCCTTTAATGAGCTTTTCATTTCTGGGTTCATATTATGTTGGGACCATAAAATTGCCAATATTTAAAGATTTTAATATCCACAATGGCAATTCCATATACTTCAGATTGATATTATTAATTACTAAAAGTATGCTCCTGTTTTCTTATGTTCTATTTTGATTCCATCTGGTTTTATCTTCCTGTGTTCTTTCTTCTCACTTGCATCCCCATGTCTAATTGTTTTGTTCTCTATATTTCACATTAGCAATTTTCCTCAAATGTTAATAACAGCAAACATTTGTATAGCACTTGCTGTCTGCCTGAAACTCTTTTAATAACTTTTTGCAGGGCTGGAGAAGTGGCTCAGTGGTTAAAGTGCTTGCCTGCAAAGCCAAATGACCCAGGTTTGATTCCCTAGTACCCATACATGTAAAGCCAGATTCACAAAGCAGCAGATGCATCTGGAGTTTGTTTGCAGTGGCTGGAGGCCCTGGGGTGCCCATTCTCTTTCTCTCTCTGCTTGCAAATAAGTAAAAATATTTTAAGTGCTTTCTGCATAGTAACCCATTTCATCTTAACAATAATCCTTTGTGGTAGGGATTGTTACAGATGAGGAAACTGAACTCATGTGTATAAGCTGTCTGCACATGGTAAGGATATAGCACCAGAGGATGCCAGTGAAGGAAATTTGTCAATTGTGGGGTCTTGTTGAGAGTCAGCACCCCCTGTGCACAGCAGAATAATGGCCCAAAGGTGCCCACACCCTAATCCCTGAAATACATGAAAACATTATCATACATGCCCAAAGAGAACTTTGCACATGTGATTAAATGAAGGACTTTGAGATGGGGAGATCTTCCTGGATTACTCAAATGAACCCAGTGTAACCCAAAGAGTCCTTAGAGTTGAAAGAGGCAGCAGGAGAGTAGGAGCCAGAGAAGATATAATGATGGAAACAGAGGTTGGGGTGATGTGGATCACTGAAACAAGGAACACAAAAATCCTCTACCCACTGAACAAGACAAAAAGATTCTTCTCATCTTAGTTTTGTATGAATATAAGGAAAATATCTGAACCTGGATACTTCATAAAGAAAGAAGTTTTATCTAGCTCATCATCCCAGAGGTTCAAGAGCATCATAGAGGTATCTGCTGTGCTCTGGTGAGGACTTCAGAGTGGATGGCATCACACAATGGCAGGAGTATATTTGGCATCCATCACATGGTAGGAGAGGAATCAAGAGATTGAGGTAGTGGCACCTCACTTGCTCCAGATGGTCCACTACAGGTCATTCTCCTTACTTTAGATGATTTTTTTTTGTAAAAGTCTTCATATTGTCTGCTGTCCACTGTTATGCCCAAATTTTCTTTTCCTGTAAGGACAGCAGCTATACTAGATTAGGGTTCATCTAGAATACTTATTTTAACTTAATTATCTCTTGAAAGACTCTAACTTGGGGATATAGCTCATCTGTCGAGCTCTCATCTAGTTTTCCAAGGGCTTGCATATGGTCACAGTCTCAGGGACTGAGCATGAGGTCGTTGGTATACAAATGGGCAGTGTTCAATTCATCCCTCAACACCTATTTATCTCTACTTCTACAAGCCACTGGAACCACCCATTCCTTAACCTTCTATGGAATATACTCCACAGGGTTAGGATTTGGCTGTCTTCAGCTACCAAGTCAGTACCCATTGTCTTTTCCTTTTCTTACTTCTATCATTGTATCATTATATTCTTTTCTCCTGTGTCCTGCTTATGTAAGTATGCCTGGAACAACAATGATTGGTTAATTTTAATTGCATGTGTTTTCCCTAGAAGTCCTGATTATTAAGTTGCTGTTTCTGTATCTCAACAGAAGCCTTAAGAAACTGAAAATTTTATTTAAAAATCCATTTTGAATCTTTTGAATATGAAGCAAATTAGCTAGATTATTTTTTTGAGGCAGGGCCTTTCTAATTCACCTAGACTGGCCTGAAACTCACTATGTAGCCCAGGCTATCCTCAACCTCTGTTGAGCCTTCTATCTCAATCTCTTGAGTGCTTGGATTACAGGTATGTGCTACCACACCTGGCTTTCCATTTTATTTAAATACTTTAATAAACATCCATATTATCTTGAATTATTCCCCAAATCTCCATTTTTTTAATGATTTTCATTGAGATCCATATACCCAATCTTGAAAGAGTTTGGTACTAATTTCCCAAGAACAAGTAACAAGAAAATGTTTGGTTATTTTAACCTCCTTTTTAAATTTTTTTATTTATGAGAGAGAGAGACAGAGATACACACACACACAGAGAATGGGCACACCAGGGTCTTCTGCTGCTGCAAACAAACTCTAGACACATGTGCCATCTTGTGCATGTGGCTTATGTGGGTCCAAGAGAATCGAACCTGGGTCCTTTGGCTTTGCAGGCAAACGCCTTAACCTCTAAGCCATCTTTCCAGATCTTATCCTCCTTTTAAGTAACAAATTCATTTAACCTCTGAGAAGTGTATTTTGAACTTAATTCTTTCTCACAAGTCCATATTCCTAGAAACCATACTGGGGGGCAGAGTTCCATTGTAGACTAATATATGAGAAGGAAATAGACATTTCAAATGATCTTCACCACAAATATAATTTCTCCATTCTTCACAATGCCATGTGCTATCTGACAGTGACTTTAGATCCTCATATATATTTTCAAAAGGATCCTAAGTTCTTTTTTATATTTTATTTATTTACTTGAAAGAGAGAGAGAGAGGAAGAGACTAGGGGGACACCAGGGCCTCTTCCACTGCAAATGAACTCCAGATCATGTGTCACTTTGTGCATCTGGCTTTATGTGGGTACTGGGGTACCAAACCTGGGCAGTTAGGCTTTGCAAGCAAGTACCAAGAAAGTATCTTTAAGTACTGAACCATCTCTTCAGCCTAATCCTATGTTCTTAACTGAGAAAAAAAAAACTGCTCCTACTTCAGTGGTTCCCACTTCATGAAAGGAATTAGTATTCTGTCCATCTAGAAATAAAGCTGGCTCAATGTTTCTCAGGTATATATACATTCTATCGCTCTCCCTTTCTCTCACATCGTATATACAAGACATGACAAGCCATGCTTTTGGATATCTACCTTTTCAGGCAACTCTTCAAACAGTGACTATCAAAGTGTGGCTGGTCCCTGGACCAGCAGCATCAGCATCACCCAGGAACTTATTAGAAATGCAAATCCTCTGAGCAAGGCCAAGAGTACATGAAAAGGCTCATAACCAGTAACAGTGCTGAGAACAAGTTATTGTGCTCATGCCTAACTGGGAAATCTATGCATCACCTTTGCAGGTTCATGAAACATTGTGGAAGAAGGGGCAGAAAGAATGGAAGAGTAGGAGGATAGGGAAACATGTTATGATATGCTATCTTCTCTGTATGACAGTAGCTGTGGTTTGCTGCACAAGATTGGGTCCATTAACATTTTGTCATGGAAGGGAAAGGCATTCAGGATGCCCTATCTCTCCCTGAGGAATTGGGAGCTAGTGGTTGCTGGGGGAGAGCGAGCCATTTTTTAAGTGGTGTAGCCACTTGTAGATTGACCACGCTCATATAACTCAGTGAGGCACACACAAAGTACCTATCAAAGTAGAAAGGGACTAGTTGGGAAGAGAAAGAGATGGGCAGGAATGGGAGGAGGACAGGAAAAAAGTAATGGGGGAGCAGAATGTGATCAAAATACATAACATACCTGGTGAAAACTGTTGAAGCATAAAATAAATGGTAAAAGAAAAAATTCAGATTATCAAGCCCTGCTCTGACCTAGAGAATCCAAGACTGTGGATGGGGCTGAGGGCTTTCACGAGTTCTTTTGGGGTGTGTTGAACAGTCAAGTTGGAGCAGTTCTATCTTAGAGGATCCAGGAGTAAATAGAATATTTCCATTCCTGACATAACGTCTAACGTCCTAAAAGCACTCAGTGACTTTTTCAGAGAAAGGACTGAAGAGTCACTGGAGACACAGAATATTAGAAGAGACAGTCTATTGAGCAGAACATCTTTAATGTTTATGGACATTCAGTGGAAGACTCCTTCATGTAGACAGCCAATGACTCTTACTTACTTAAGCATAGTTCAAGGCATGTGTCCATTTTGCTTGTTAAGCAACTTGTGATAAATGAGTTTACCGTGAAGAAAACGCTTGTCTCTCAAGAGGAATAGAAATATATAACCCCAGATTCACCCTTTTTGGCTCCATTGTCAGGAAATTTAGAACTGTGTAATAATTTTCTACTTCCATTGTTCTCTTTACATGGGTCCTCTTTGTCTCCAAATCCCTCATTGTATCTTTGCTGGAGCATGTGACTAGCCTCAAAGCCCTTGGAAATAGGCAGGGTGCATATTTTAGATAAGACGTTGCACGCAGGGCGGCAGGCAGAGCAGAAGGCCTAGCCAGACAGCAGAAGCTGCAGCTGGAAGAGTGACCTTTGATTGCTCCATTTTGGAGTAAACACTCAGTGACTTGCAACTGAGAGCAGGTTGACTTGGGCAGGATTGCAGTATACTTGCTGGGAGGAGGGCTCATGATAAAGAACGGAAAACAAACAAACAATGAAAACAATAATAAAAGATCTGAAGGGATAGCAAATGTAAGCTTCTGGAACAATCTCACAAGCTCAAGCTCCTGTCTGGTATCAACTGGGCTACTTGGGGGCTTGTAAAGCCTAGTGAATCCTGTTTGTTCAGTTGGGGGTGTAACCTAACTCTTCTGTTTAGGTAGGACTCTTGCGAATCTTTCTTATTCTTTGTGTTTCCGTGTGTGTGTGTGTGTGTGTGTGTGTGTGTGTGTGTGTGTGTGTGTGTTCAGGTGGACACATACAATGCATGCATGTGCAAATGGAGATCAGGTTGTTGGCTTTCACTTAGTTTGAGAGGTAGGGCGTCTCCTTGTTTTGGCACAATATTTGCCAGGATTTCTGGCCCAAGAGCTTTCAGAGGATTCTCCTGTCTCTGTTTCCCATCTTTTTCTAGGAATACTGGTATTATAGATGCTTGCTACTGGTCCTGTTTTACATGGGTACTGGGGATCTGCACTCAGGGACTCACACTTGTGTGACAAGTGCTTTATCCAATGAACCATGTCCCCAGTCCTTTTCTTTTCTTTCCTTTCCTTTTCTTTTCTTTTCCTTTTCTTTCTTTTCTTTTCTTCTTTTCTTTCCCTTCCTTTCCTTCCCTTCCATTTTCTTTTCTTTTCTTTTTATTCCTCTTCTTTTTCTATTTGTTTTCTTTTTAATAGTTTTATTTCTTTCTTTGCAAGCAGGAAGAGATGGCAAGAAGAGAGACCAACAGAAAGAATGGGCATACAAGGGTCTTTAGCTGCTGCATACTAACTCCAGATACATACGCCACTTTATGCATCTGGTTTTATGTGAGTACTGGGGAATCAAACTCAAGCTGTTAGGTTTTATGGACAAGTGCCTTAACTGCTGAGCCATCTTTTCAGCCCTTCTTTTCTGTTTTAAGATAGGGTCTTACATGTATCCCAGTCTAGAACCTCCTGATCCTCCTGATGCAGCTTCCTGAGTATAGGGATCACAATCATGCACCGTGCTAGCTTCCTGAGTATAGGGATCACAATCATGCACCGTGCTGCAGATGGAAGCAAGTGCTTCATGCCTGCTAGGAAGCACTCTCCCAACTGAGCTATGTCCCCATCTCGAACTTGTGGATGTTTTATACCTTATAGATATTTAAAAGAATTTATATCTTTGGCCTTAGATGGTTACTATCATTCAAGACAACTGAAGTCTGGAAAGCTGAGCATCTTCAAACTTCCCTCTCGGCGTCTCCAAAGACATGCTGTCTACCTCTGAACTTCTTAGCCCACACTGACCTCTTATAGCTTCCACAGGTTTGTGATCCAAAGAGAAAGCCAGGTGGAACTTGTGCTACTGATTCTTCATTTATATGTGTGTAGGCATTTGTGCTTGTATGTGTATGGGCTCACGTGTGTGTGTGATGTGTATTAATTTGTGTGTGGGTACACATGTGCATGTGTAGAGGCCAGAGGTTGACTTCAGTTGTCTTCCTCAATTTCTGTCCACATTATTTTTTGGAGACAGAGTCTCTCACTAAATGTAGGACTCACTGATTTGACTAGATAGCTGGTCAGAACGTCCCAGGCATTTTCTGGTTTCCACCTCCCCTGAACTGATGGGTAGGTGCAGACACCGTCTCTTACTGAACCTGGAGCTCGCTGATTGGGCTAGATTTACTGGCCAGAAAGCCCTCCTCATTTTCCTGTCTCCACCCTCCCTGCACTGGGATTACAGATGTGTGTCACCACACTCAGCTTTTACAAGGGTGCTGGAGCTTGAACTCAGGACTGCACGCACGTTCATCAAGCGCTATACCCAGTGAGCCATCTCCCCAGTCTGGAGGGTAGGCTATTTGAGTGTCACCTTTTCCACTCGTTCCTGCTGAAACATGGATGATACGTAGTCTGGACATTTGGCAGAATCTAAACCCCTAAGCGGGGACCCAACATGCTTAGGATGTGAAAATTTAAGGCAGGAAGATCTGGGTTTCATAACAGCATTGTTGCCTCCCGCACAACTCTTCCAACCTGTTTCCTCTGTGCTGTTTGTTAGGAGAACGAAAGAAATCCTATATTGATGCTGCAATGGTTTTGCCTAAACTTCCTTGACTGTGATTCCTCTCCAATTTTTGTGCATGTTGTTTCTGACTGTTCATGACTGTGACTGTTTTTGGAAGCCTATTACCTTCTCTTGAGGTCTACCCAAAATGTACTGGAGCCACAGCAGCCAAACCACAAGACCCATTATAGCGTCCTTCACCTTCCTTCAGCACTGACTAGTTGGGCAGCAGGAGGAACACCTGGCTCCTTTCCCACAAAGTAGAACGTACCTAAAGATGAAATTTATACCCCAGAGCCCACAAGAGCACTCAGTGACTAAACAACGAGATGGAGAAAGGAGTGCAGGCAGGTCATCTCCAAAATTGAAATCCCTTGTTTTTGCAATCTTGATGGCAGACAATATATGAAAACAACAGAAATTCAAGAAAAAAATTGCTCACATACCTATTAAGAACAAATCCATGTTTTTACTTTTTAAATAGTATTTATTTATTTCACACAGAGAGGGCTACTGAGACAGAGACACAGTCAGAGAGCGCACGAGCACACCAGGGCCTCCTGCCACTGCAAACGAACTCCAGATGCATGCTCCACTTGGTGAATCTGGCTTTACCTGGGCTCTACATCCTAAAGTATCTACTAACTTCCCAAAGATACCAACTGTAGATTATGCATTCAAGGGTATGAGCCTATGGAGGACATTTCACATTCCGACCACCACACTAGACAAATGCCTTAGCTATCCCTTTCAATTTACATACTTGTATTTCTTCAGCCCAGGACAAACATCCTTCAGTTTTTTAAAAAAAAAAAAAAACTTTTTATTTTTTATTATTTTTGTGGAGAGAGACAGAGAGAAAGGGGGTGAGGAAGACAGAGAGATGGGCGCGCCAGCAGTGTCTCAGGTGCTGTGAACGAAATCCAGATGTGTGCGCCCCCTTGTGGTCAAGTGAGGCATTGCGCCCTTGCGTCACTGCTTCTGGCTAAACGTGGGACCTGGAGATTGGAACCGCTGGAGATTGGAACCAGCGTTCTTAGGCTTAGGAGGCAGGCGCCTTAACCACTAAGCCATCTCTCCAGCCCATCCTTCAGTTTTTTTATTAGTTATCTATATAATGTGTATACAGCCATGATGGTACCATCATTAGCCTTCTCCCTGTCCTCCCCCCTAGGGGATTGTGGGTCTTGCATCGTGGAGATAGCCATCCATTATGGGGGTGCCTCACCCCTTCGGTTATTTTTTAATTGTTCACTTATTTTAGCCCCCTTTCTCCTTTCAAGATTTACATGTTGGCTCTTCCAATCTTTCTTCACATATTTTATCTTGCTCCTCAAAAATTCCATTTTGACATCCCTTCACTATAACTTTATCATATTTCCAAATGGAATCTTTGTACGTATTGAGCAATTCACTGTTTCCCTCTACTCCTGGAATCCGCCCTCATACTTTGTGTCTCCATGAGTTTCAAAAACCTAGGTGACTTCAATTGTTTGGGGCATATTCCAGAAGTGGAATTGCTGGACCATGACATAATATTTTGTTTAATTTTTTTTTTGATTTTTCAATGTATGTTCTCACTCTATCCCAGGCTGATCTGGAATTCACTCTGTAGTCTCAGGCTTGCCTCAAACTCACAGTGATTCTTCTACCCCAGCCTCCCAAGTGTGGGGTTAAAGGTGTGCACCACCATGGCCAGGTGTTTAATTTTTAAAATAGGAATTGCCACACTATTGTTCATGATAGTTGCAAGATTTTAGACGATACCAGTAATGTGCAAGGATTCCAATTTCTCTACATTCTTGCACACACTTGTTATTTTATGGAATTTTATTGTTTTTGTTTGATTTGTATTTTTGTATATCAGCCATTCTGAAGGCTGTGAATTGGTACTCCTTGTGGTATTGACTTAATTTTCTTAATTATATGCCATTGTTAGTCCACTTTTCACTTATTTTGAGATAACTGGTTCTTTCTTTCTTTTTTGAGACGGTGTCTTATGTAGCCTAGGCTGGCCTCAAACTTTACTAGTAGCAGAGAATAACCTTGAACTTCTGATTCTCCTGCCTCTGCATCCAAGTACTGGGACTAAACATGGATCATCACCACACCCAATTTTATGTAGTGCTGGGGATCAAACCCAGGTCTTCATGCATGCTTGCAAATACTCTACCCACTAAGCTACATTCTTATCCCTTTAGATAACAACTGCTGTTCTCATTGCCTTTTTTATTTTATCTATTGAATTCTTTAATTATTGTATATTTGTATATTCACTATGTGTAACAAACAGGAGCCTAGAGAAGTACATTTAATTCTCATATTATTTACTTATACGTAAACCCAGGCCTTTTTGTATGCTAGGCAAGCACTCTACCAACTGAACTATATCCCCAGGTTTGTTTTATCCATTAAAAAATAATAACTATTCCTACATAGCCTATGAGAGCACATAGGACTGTAGGAAAATAATTGGTTTCTAAAAGCAAAATAATGGGCTGGAGAGATGGCTTAGTGGTTAAGGTGCTTATCTGTGAAGCCAAAGGACCCAGGTTCAATTCCCCAGGACCCACGTGCACCAGATGCA
The DNA here is from genome assembly GCA_036365145.1 of Orientallactaga sibirica. Lineage (NCBI taxonomy): Eukaryota > Metazoa > Chordata > Mammalia > Rodentia > Dipodidae > Orientallactaga > Orientallactaga sibirica. Next base: position 3,429,857 of record JAEOAD010000982.1, read on the forward strand.
CAAGGTGGCACATGCGTGTGGAGTTCATTTGCAGTGACTACAGGCTGTGGCATGCTCATTCTCTCTCTCTCTCCCTGTCTGCCTCTCTTCTCTTCATCTCTCTATCTCTGCTTGCAAATAAAAAATAAAATAAAATAAAAAAATAAAAGCAAAATAACACTAGTACATCAAACTTAACTAATGTGTCCAGTTAAGTGGTTGCATGATTTAGCATGTCAGGTTTATGCATTGTTAAATTTGAGAAGCATAAATTTGGTATCTACAAATTCATAAATTTGATAGAAATTTCTGTATATTTGAATGCAATTTATAATTGGAATTTGTTCTTCATGGAATACCTGAGTGATCATGAGACACACCAAGAAAGTTAATCAGATGATTATTCATAACTAAATTTTCAAAAGAAAACCATAAAATGTTTCATTTTACAATATAAATATTTGCTTAATGTAGGATTCAGGTGATTTTTAATTTTTTTTCAACTTTTTGCTATGAAAATTTTCAAAAGAAAATCATAAAATGTTTAATTTTACAATATAAATATTTGCTTAATGTAGGATTCAGGTGATTTTAAAAAATTTTTTCAACTTTTTGCTATGAAAATTTTCAAGACTAGAAAAGTTTTAAAAAATAGTGTAATGATGCCCCATATGCCCATCACTAAGATTGAACAATTCTCAACATTTTGCTTAGTGTATTTATCAGGCCATTTATGTATGGCTTTTGCTGAATTTGGAAAGACAGTTGCAGAGATTACAACATATTTTCTCTCATCTCTTAAAATAAGGACTTTATAATGGAATGCCAATAACATTATCACCCTTAAGAAAAGTAATAATGGCTTGATATCATATAATCTATAATCCATATCTGAAGCTCCATTATTGTTCCCTATATCAGTTATCTATTCCCATGTAATGCCTAAAAATTAACACCTTCTTATAATAACCATTTATATTGTGGGTGTGTAATCTTTTGACATTGGGACTGGATATTTTTATCTGCAGATGTATTGGGCCACATTCATAGGTATCCTGGTGTGCATGCAGTTCCAGGTGGTACATATGAGCTACATATGAGAGACTCTGTAGATCAGTATTATAGTCTGAATTGGCAAGCTAGTTCTGGCTGCCCAGTGTTTCTGACCTTGGGTTCCCTAGCTGGGGTGGAAGTATTTGTATCCGTGACAAGTTCCCAGGTGATAAGGCTGCTTGTGACCATGCTTTGGAAAACCACTACTATGTCACTCAGAAGCCACTGTCATCAATGATCAATTGATTCTTAAATATCACAGTACAACATTTTGTATATGTGCCATCAGATGAGCACATTGGCACACTGTGAAACCATCAGCCATGTGAAAGTTATAAAGAGATACTTCCTCACAGCAAAGAGGAAAGGGCCCTGGATCAGGCCCATGAAGACCTGGCTTTTAGTACTGGGTCTTGAACTTATTATTTACATTCAAGGGGAAATTACTGAAACTCTCCAGCCCTCAATTTCCCATCTACAAACATCTATACTTCCATGTCTCAGCTGAGGTAAGCCCTTTTCTTCCAACACTCCTGCCCCAGCCCCGCTCCCGCCCTTCTCCAGGCCGTTCTGAGCTCCCACCTCACTGGACCTTGACTGTTGAGCAATGTAACAGCACAAGAATCATTCCTTGGAGTCAGGCCCGAATTTTAATTATGTTTATTTGCAAACAACTAGAGATATCCCTCGTAAATAGCAAATAGCAGGTACTCATTAAATGTTTACTGTTGAATGAATAAAAGTAACAAACCCTGGTATCCAAAAGCCCTTTAGGACTTGGCTTTATGTAAATTTGCTCATTCTTGCTGTTTTGCAGTATCATTATAGTAGAATGCCCCAACAAGTAGTGCTGGGAATAAAGGGTACATAATTTAATGCATAATAGGGCTCTCTAGAGAGGAACATATGGTTAGGCTGAAGAGCTACAAATGTTTTTTCTTTAATGATACATAGAATTATTTTTGCATGTTCGTAGTGGGCCTTGCTTTTATAAATAAGCTGGGTCATTTGTTATAAGAATCTTCACTAATGAAAATAACCTTTTTGTACGTATGTATTTGACTTTCAGATTTTTGAAAGTTATGTTTTTAGTTAGAATCAGTTTGTTGGCTGGTAGAGTAATAAGTCCATATGTGTGTTTTCCCAGATGCAACATTAGATGAGGCCTCTAATTACATGTATTTCAGTTTCCTTACCTGTAAGATATGGATAGAACCATTCCCTTTTTCAAGTTTTATATGATACATTAATGTTCATAGATATCTTTAGAAGATATTGTGTGCTACACATTAAGCCCTTATAAATGAAAAGAAATTATCATTTTGGGGATGAGTGAAATGAGCAATTTACAAGAGGCCATGCCTTCTAGCTACTATTAGAAGGTCATTTTACACAATTCAAGCTAGTCTTGTGGGGAGGTTCTCTTGAGCACATAGAAAGAGGAATTCCCTCCATGCAATTCACCATGTGACTCAGAGAGAACAGAGTTTTCTAGGTTTTGTTCTTTCTCCCCCCAATCTACCCATGTTAATAATGAACCCTGAGGCTTACATAGTGCTGTCATTTCAATTGTGCTCCAGAAATTCGCCAAAGAACTCTATAGACATGCCCATTTCAAAGGTGGGAGAGGTAAGCTATTGTGGTGGTTTGATTCAGGTGTCCCCCATAAACTTAGGTATTCTGAATGCTAGTCTCCCCAGCTGATGGCAATTAGAAATTAAAGCCTCCTGGAGGCAGAGTATTGTTAGGGGTGGGTTTATGGGTATTATAGCCAGTTTTCCCTTGCCAGGGTTTGGTACACTCTCCTGGTGCTATTGTCCACCTTATGTTGGCCAGAGGGTGATGTCCATCCTTGGATCATGCCATCATTTTCCCCTGACATAATGAAGCTTCCTCCTCGAGCCTGTAAGACAAAATAAACCTCTTTTTTTCCCACAAACTGCTCTTGGTTGGGTGATTTCTACCAGTAATGCTGATATCCCCCTTGGGGTTTTGGGTTATGAGTTGTGAGAGCAGCAGTCAGTCATTGGGGGGTGGGTAATACCTCTGGGCATGTTGTCTCAACATGTGGCTCTTACAATCTTTCCACCCCCTCTACCTGAAAGTCCCTTGAGCCATGGCGAGTATGTTTTAAGTCTACTTCAGGGATGAGCTCTTAGGAGCCTCTGGATTTCTGCTTTGGTAGGCGTTTTAAGGTTAGGCTTCAACCCACCCTCTTGAGGTCACCTCTTTCCAGATGCTCCCCCTGTTGAGGGTTAAATCTTTTAGTCTACCTTCAATGGAAAAAGTTTCTATGGTATCAGTTCATTTTGGGTATAGTTTTGTGTTTATTTTCCCCCAACCTCCCCTTCTCCTCCCCACAAACCCTTCCATCCCTAATGTCTGGGCCTCCAGTTGCCTGTCAGGTATTCCAACAACTCAAGATTTCCAGGTTAGGAACCACAAATGAGGGAGAACATACAGCATTTTCCTTTCTGTGATTGTGTGAGTTTGTTGGGTATGATCTGCTCCAAGTCCATCCATTTTCCTACAAATTTCATCATATCATTTTTTTCTTACTGCTAAGTAGATTCCATTGTGTAAATGCACCACATCTTCATATTCCATTTGTCCAATCATGGGCACTTGGGGTAATTCCAGTTCTTAGCTATTTTGAATTGAGCAGCTATAAACATGGTTGAGCAAATATCTCTGCAGTGAAGTGTGGAGCCTTTAGGGTAAATGCCCACTAGGGGAATAACTATTTTCATCCTTTTCAGGAATCTCCATATTGATTTCCATAGTGGTTGTACAAGTTTGCATTCCCACCTAAAGGGAATGAGGGTTCCTCTTTCCCCCCATCCTCACCAACATTTATTGTCATTTGACTTTTAACAATTGCTCTCCTGCTTGGAGTAAGGTGGAATCTCATAGTTGTTTTAATTTGCATGTCTTTGATGGTTAAGAATGTTGAAAATGTTCTTAAGAATTTAGCCATTTGTATTTATTTCATTGAGATTTCCCTATTCACTTCTCTGTCCCATTTACTTTTGATTCTTCTTCTTCTTCTTCTTCCTCTTCCTCCTCCTCCTCCTCCTCCTCCTCCTCCTCCTCCTCCTCCTCCTCCTCCTCCTCCTCCTCCTCTTCTTCTTCTTCTTCTTCTTCTTCTTCTTCTTCTTCTTTTGGTATTTAATGGTAGAGTCTCACTCTCTAGTCCAGGTTGACCTGGAATACACTATGTAGTCTCAGGGCGCCCTCAAACTTACAGTGATCCTCCTCCCTCTGCCTCCCAAGTGCTGGGATTAAAGGCGTGTGCCACCATGCCTGGCTGTTTTGATACTTAATAAGAAGTGTTAAAGACTTTCATGGCATTAAGATATTTGATTCCTGTGCTCTCTATTATAGTAGCAACTAGACATTTAAATTTACACAAAATACAATAACATAGCTAAAGTAAGTTAGCAACATTTCAAATGGTCCATAGCCACATGTGCCCAGTGGCTATTAAATGAACATTGTAGGTAAAGCAAATTCCACTGTGGCAGCAGAAAGTTCCTATGGAGAATGTCAGTTGTGATCTTTTTACTGCCACCTCATGCATTGTGTACACATTTGGCTATTTTCAGCACTAGTTGCAGCCACTGGAAACCCTCTGTACTGTGGACTCTGTCTAAATCCCTCTCCTCAAAGAAAGATAAGAAGGCTCTACAATAAGCTTTACTCAAACACTTTGCAAAACAAGTCAACTCATTTATTATATCTTCCAGGGGGAAAAATGATCAGCAATGCCCTCCATCTATAACTAGTACCTCATTTTCAGCTTGTTTATGGGGAAATCTCCATGCCTTTCCTAATTGCATCATTAAAACAGCAAACAGGTGCAATTCCTAGAGAGATTTCTCACAGAATATGTGATGCTTACAGATTATGTATATACAAGTTGAAAATGTATAGAATATATTTAAATTGTCTTCTAGGAAGCACACACACAAATCTTGGCATGATGAATTCAGTAGAGTCTTGTTTTTCTAATCTTACTCATATATGTGAGAGAGGGAGTGAGTGATAAGGGTGCCTTGGGGTTATACAGAAATTTGAATAATAGGCTTTCAACCTTACTACTGCTGACACTTTGAATTAGATCATTGTTTGGTTGTTGGTGGTGAGTGAGGAGGTACTTTGACCCTTGTAAGATTTTTAACAGCATTCCTGGGCTCCACATTTTAGATATCAGTGGCATCATTTCAGTTCATGACAATGATAGCTATCTCAAGATATTTCCAGTTTCTCCTGATGTGCACAATTGTCTCCAGCTGACAGAACTACTGGGCTAAAGATTTCTTTGTTTGGAGTGATGATCTTTGTTGTCTTTCTGCTTAAATCAGAGGGAAGACGTGCCTCTTGGGTAATCAGAGTCAAGTTGGAAAGAATTTGCAAGAACAAATGGAAGATCCCAGGAGATCAGTGGACAGGCAAGATAGATTTGATAGAAGCAAGTAAGACAAGGGGCAGAGCCAACCTTCCTATTTGTCTAGCTCACTTAGCTTAATATTAAATTTGGGACACATGACCAGTGTTGATGACATAGTAGATAACACTGCATGTCACGTCTTTATTTCTTCTTTCTCTTGACAAATCAATGAAAAGTCCCCAAACTCTGGCATTTTGTGGCAGAATCCTGCATTAGAATTCCTTTCTTAAAGCTAAGGGTTACATGTGTGAAAAACCATATATGTGTGTGGAGCATACAAGTATGGCTCTTTGTATCAGTTACTTTCTCAATTCTGAGGCAAAAACAAACAAAACAAAACAAAACAAAACAAAACAAAACAAAACAAAACAAAACAACAACAACAACAACAAAAAACACCCTAGAAACAGCTTAAGGCAGGAAAGGGTTTATTCTCAGTATGTAGTTTTGAGGGGAAATGTCTACTATGGTAGGTGGAAAAAGCATAACAGATCTGATCAGGAAATCTATGCCATATTTCACTTCAGCAGGGAGGAAGTAGGAGGAGGAATAGGAAGTGGATCCAGACAATAAACCTCAGTGTGCCCCCCTCCAGTGACATGCTTTCACTAGCAAGACTCCACTTCCTAAAGGCTCCACAACATTGTCAAACAGTGTCATCAACTGGGGATTAAGTATTCAAACACAGGACTTCCCTTTTGTGATTCTGCCATCATTTTATGTAGCAGAGGGGCAGCTGTGAGCATTTTTGGGCAATGGTTACATAGACTTAAATCAGGAATCCATTTAGCCTGGACACATGAGCTACAGTTAAATGATTCATAGTTGCTTTTGCACACTTGAGGGACTGCTTGCTATGTTGCTGTAGGAGAAGTTTCTAAAATACCCCTTTTATATTGGGCTGGAGAGATGGCTTAGCCTTTAAAGCACTTGCTTGCAAAGCCAAAGGACCTAGGTTAAATTCCCCAGACCTATGTAAGCCAGATGCACAAGGTGGCACATGTGTCTGGAGTTCATTTGCAGTGGCTAGAAGACCTGGCATATCCATTCTCATTCTCTCTCTCTCTCTCTGCCTCTCTCAAATAAATAAATAAATAAAAAGAATACCCCTATCTCCTACTGAGTTAACTTGGCCAGTGGAGTGACAAACAATTGTAGGGCCAAAAGTGCCATTTTAGTTACAAACATGTGTTACTGCACCTGGAACTCAGAATAGCACATAGTAAAGAGAAATAAAGCTCTAAATGTCTGAAGCCAGGAGCTAGTCTGTAGAACAATCCTTATAATCTTTCAAATGTGTGAAATTGTAATCAGGGGATTTGGTTCTCATTTTATCTACTCAAAATAGCAATTGTCTCCTGTCACAGAGAAACCTTATATTTTATAATTTTATTTCTCAGTGACTTGACATGAAATACTGGCAAAGAAGCTGTTGCAGTTACCTTTATTGTTTCTGGACAAACACCTAATTGAAAAAGCTTATGGGAGAAAAGGGTTTATTTCAGGCTTACTGAATCCAGGGGAATAGCATTAATTGTAGAAGACTTGGCTCACTTTCATATATCCAAGCAGAGAGAAACCATCAAACAGCCTGCAAACACGGATAGCAATATTCCAGACTGGCTCTGAACACACCTTAGGGCCCTCCATCAGGCTGCTGCAGACTTAAGTTGCAAGCTAATCAAAAGAACTGAGGCTGTGGGGGATATACATTCACATTCAAACTACCACAGAAGCCATAAAATTTATGTGATGCTACTGCATAAAGACTGATAACTAGCATGTCATGAGTGTTGTCAACAACAATAGTTATCAGTTATTGTGCAAAAACACATCTAGTTTATAGAAGTTCATATAAAATTGATAAAAGTTTGCCAAAATCTGGTAATTCTAACAATATAGATGATCTTATTAGTGATGTACTACACACATGAAAGAAGCATTTCTAAAGTAACAAGAGACAAAGAGCATAAAATGGGGTTGTGGATAAAGCACTTGCCTTGAAAACACGAGGACCTGAGTTTGGATCCCCAGAACCTATATAAAGCCAGATGCTATAGTGCTGTAAACTGGGCATGCCTAGGACAAGAAGGGAGGCAGAGATAGGGGAATTGCCTGAAATCACATTGGGCCAGCTAGCCTGGAACTCAGAGTAGTGAACAATAGGAGACTCTGCCTCAAAAAAGATGGAAGTCAAGGAGTGATACCCCAAATTGATTTCTGACTAACACATGTGTACCTTCACCATGGCATGACCAAGCATACCTGCATGCATGCACACGTGCTTGCACACGCATGCACCCATACACACACACACCATTCAAATATCCACTGAGAGTATAAAGTGAATAGACCATAGGCATTAACAAGCATCATAGGAATGTGTTAGGCATTTTATAAATTATTATGATGTTTATATAATCTTTACCAACTTCTTAACTGAACCTTGTTGTAATGTTTTTTTCTCATTAAAGTAAATATACTTGTTTGTATTTTCTTTTTTATCTGTTTTTAATTTATTTATTTAGAGAGAGGGAGGGAGGAAGGGTAAGAAAGAGAGAGAATGGGTGCATCAGAGCCTCTAGCCACTGCCTACAAACTGCAGATGCATGTGCCACCATGTGCATCTGGCTTACATGAGACCTGGAGAATCGAACCTGGGTCCTTAGGCTTTGCAGGCAAGTAACTGCTAAGTCATCTCTCCAGCCTGTATTTTCTTTTTTTATTTCATCATTCTTTACAAACAAATGACTCCTTCTATTACTTTTATCATTGCTATGGCAAAATGCTTGACAAAAACAACTTCAAGATGGAAAGGTTTATTCTCCCTCATGGTTTAAGAAGGGATATAGTATACCTTGAAGGGAATGGCATGACAGCAAGAGCATGACATGGCTAGTCACATTGTGTTCAAGGTCAGGAAGCAGAAAGAGATGAATTCTGGGGTTTGTCTCCTTTTTATTTAGTCAGATCCCCCAGCTCATGGAATGATGCCACCCACTATTAGAATGGATCTTCCCTCCACAGTTAGACCTCTCTGGGAATGCCCCCAGAGACATGTCCAAAGACATGTTTCTTAAGTAATTTAAAATGTGGTGAAGATTGACCATCACACTATCAAGTTCCATAAAGCTGGTTGGCCATGGGAAGACCCCTGAACAATGAGGAAATTATTCAATGGTGGCTTTCCTTAGCTGTAGTCTGGTGAATGCCACAGACCCAAAGGCTTTGCACCAGTACCAAGATTTGTGCTGAACCCCTTCAGTATCTCTCCTCCCTCATTGTCTCGTCTCCTTTCCATCCTATTTAACCTCCCAATCCTTGACAAAATATGTCAGATAAATGGTCACACAATCTGAGACAATGCCTAGGCAGTTTCCCAGTTGGATTTGAATACTCCGTTGGAAGTAGTATAAAACATTTGGGAAGGTCACTTTGGACCATAAGGGTGGAAAATATTGAAGACTTTGGTCTATATCCTGTGAGGGAAGATAAAATATCCTATGAAAATGTGTTTCTTTGTCATATTTTAAATTAGCTAATCAGAGAATCTGGGGAAATCTTCAGATGGGGTGGATGGCTCCACAAGCTATCCTTTTGTAAAAAGAAATGTCAATCTATCTACACTGACAAAAGAAATAGCAAGTGCAGGTCAAATCTTTTCTTCTCGATTTGTCCCCTATCTCTGCCTAGCAGGAAGAAGAAGTTAAGGGACTGACACTTGCCCAGATAGAGATGACCACAGTTGTCTCTGCAAGCTGGAATCTGCATCACACTGACCTCTTGCTCATTGTACACATTCGTTCTCATCATCCCATAGCCTGTGCTACCTCCTTTCCTAACAGAAGCCAAGGGGCTACATGGTCAACTCAGGCTAGTGGTATTACTCAGTGGTAGAGCTTTGCAAACTAAAGCCTTGGTTGTGATTCATAGTACCACAGGATAAAAGGGAGACAATTATTTTGAGCCCTATAAATCCAATACTCCTATACCATAGGGATGTAATAAAATTTGTGTCATCTTTTTTCTTGTTTTATTTCTATTGTCAGTTTATTCCATAGATGAAAATTATTGAAACACGGGGGGGGGCAGGGGAGAATGAACTTAAAATTTCCTACATCTGAAATTAACCATTCCAGGGTTTTGAATAAAGTGATCGTATAGAGATATGAAAAATTTCAGTGGAAGTGTCTTATTTGGACAATTGTTCTAATAGTTATTATCTGGGGTAGTAAAATTATACCTTAGCTACTATGCTACATGTTTTTTTTAATATCCTGATTACTTATGCTATTTCTGTGTTAGATGTAAAATAATTAAATAATGTTATTTTGACTGTTATAGAGAATTCTTTTGATGGTTTGACTATTCTCTGATAGTTTTTTATATTTGGCTAATAAGATTAATAAATAAAACAACTCAAGGGATTATAAGATTACAAGGCTGTAACCAGTATAAGGAGCGCCATCAAATTAAATCTGAAAATCAAATTTGATGAGACTGAGCTTTGATGGATTCTGAACTGAATCTATGTAGCATACAGTGAAGTGATACAAAGAACTTTCCAAGGAAATAGCAAACTTCCTAGTAAAGAAGTCACTTGAAATTGTAATTTATAAGTTCAAGATTTATTGATCAAAAAAATCAATCATGGTAATTTTAATATGTCTCTATTTGTGTTACTAAGATAGGGTAAAAATATTGGAAAACGTCCAGGGGACATAGGATAAGGAAAGAGCCCTCCATCACCCTCACTAACCTGGGCCTAATATATCTCTAATATATCTAATATATCTCTTGTCTTGCTGGCTGAGTCAAAAGTCTCAACATAGCTGCCAGGAGACTGCCCTACACAGAAATCATATACCCTTCCTGACATTATCACAATCCAAACTATTAGTAAAGCTACTGAACTATGCTCTGTATCAAAAAATGTATCTTCATTTCTTTCTGTGGCCTATGTATAGTAAAATTACTTTGATTTAAAATTTTTGTTCTAATGTTTATTGTCTTAACCATGTTTGTTCCTTATATGTAAACTTGAGTAGTATTTTCATTAATGGCCTTACACTTTCATTTTATTTTTTAAAAGCCTTTTTTTGACAAGGATGAACAGAGCAAGACATGTGGTTTGCAATTTTCTTACAAATTTAATTTGGTTCTAATTATGTAATCTAAACTGGTCCTGAGTTTGTTGTGATCCTCATAACCCAACCTCCTTAATTCTAGTATTACAGGTATGCACCATCGTGCCTAGTGACTTCATATCTTTACTTTAACTAATATCCATGGCTTTAATCAAGTCATTTGAAGTCTCTCACCTCAATTTCCTTTCTTCAAATTTTGGAAAATAATAGTAATTGGTCACATATCGTTCTAAAAATTGATGCAATAATTATGCAAGGAGAACATTTAGCACAGTATCTGCATAGTAAATGATTACTGTCTTGTCATCATCATTATTATTATAAACATACCAGCAACAGCCTAGAGAGTGAATTCACAGCAGAAGGAGCTATATGCAGAATGAAGTAAGGAAAGCCAAATCTGGTTCCAACATCTATTTCTTCATGGTGTGACATACTACATTGATTTATACCATATAAATTGAGTGTGCATGTGTATTATTATGTGAATGTCTGTGCCTTACTGCACCTTTGCAAAACTCCAGAGACTACTAAATCAGTAAAATTGATTAAATAATATAGCCTCAGCCAGATGTGGTGACTCATACCTGTAATCCCAGCACTCTAGAGGTTGAGGCAGAGAATTTCCATGAGTTCAAGGCTAACCTTGGCTATAGCAAGGGACCTCAAGTATCATTCCCACCCAGTATATCTTGATATAGCTTTGGTCAATAAGGCAAAGAATGAACAGACATGAAATATACAGATAAATAAGTCTTACTCTATAATCATCTTTGCTAGAGGGCGCATGGAAGGAACAATATCCTTTCAAGGTACTCTGGCTAGGAGATTCAAATGGAACTTCTTGGGGAATTGAACTTGAAGACATGGGCTATGTTGCCAGATGAATAACTTAGGAACAAGTGACCTGAGCTGACCTCATACTCTTGCCTTATAAGTACTTGAGAAAGGCATGTTATACTGGTTCAAGTTCTGCATCTTTAATAATTCCTCTACTGGTTGAATTATTTGATCTAACTTGATCCTAACATTATAGTTTGACTCTAAAATGAGTGCAATGGAAAAAGTCACATCGCCACAACAAGCTTACTTATGGATTTAGCTCTAATAAAATCCTGACCTGTGCAGGTCAGTACATCATAATTAGCGGATTTTCCATCCCTGGAGCAAGTTGGCATGTTAACACAGAAATATATCTAGGGAATGGGCCTGGGCCAAGGCAGAAAAGGCCAAAATGTATCCCATGTGGCCTTTAATGACTCACATTAGGTTTGTATTTCTACAGTAGAAGAAATCTTTTGTCTAGCGGATTATGTGATATATTGATTCTGTAGTTGAGACAAATGCCTTGGAGGGCATGTCAAAGAGACCTCAACATGGTTCTCATGATATCTGCCACCTGGAATTCATGTCCCATCCACTCCTCTCCCATGGAAGGTGGGGAGGACCCATGACATGTTTTTAACTAATAGTACATGGCAAAGAAGGAGAAATGTTTGGACGTGGACTTAAATTCCCTAAGCTGTCAATTTGCATATTTAAAAGACAGAGTACTTTGAGTGGTTTTGACTTGACCAGAAGGAAACCAAAGGAGGGACTAGGGTACTCTTTATTTTTCTTGAGAATTTAATAAATAAGTAGTCACAATGGAGATGCCATATGCAATGCTGGGCAGCTTCCAGCCAGCAAAATGCAAGTACCTCAGGCAAGTAGTTGCAATTTGGAAATGAATTCTTCCAAGAACCTGAATGAACTCATAAACTCATACTTAGTGAGGACTTCAGATAAGAATGCATTCCAACTAGAACTGTAATTGCAAGACAGTAAGGCTATGTCTGACTCATGAGTCACAGTGACCAGGAGATAATGAATATGTTGTGGAAGTCATTAGCTTTGTTACATGGTGCAGGGCTCTAACTCAGGGACCTGTTCATGTTGGCTAGGCAACTATACCACTCATTCGTACCCCGGCCTTGATGTTATTGTTATTACTACCATTATTACTATTATTAGTATAATACTATTATTTTTTATGACCAGTGCCTGAAGAAATAGAGAAGAAAGAAGATAGAGGGAGAAAATAATAGGTGGTGGAGACTAAATTTGAATTGGCTTTTTATAAAACTCTGACCTCAGATGTTGCTCTGTCCCTTTATACATACACATATACTCCCATACTACTTATACTATACACGAACATGTCTGAAGAATGCATAGGGCTACATCTCAGTGAACTTTGCAGTAGTTTTGAAACACAACTAAGAAGTAAACTGGATCCAAGAACAGGGTGAAAGATGAAGATGAAGCCAAGGTATGTTCAGGCTCTCAGCTGAGGGCTGCTGTGGGTTCAGACTGTGTTGGGTAGAATGCACTTTAGGAAAATAGAGTGCTGTGGTGGATATTGGGCAGTATTTGACAAAGCATTTCACACTTTCCAACATTTTGTCAATCTTTGCAGCTAATGCCAAGCAAACATTCTACATAAAATGTTCAGATCTTGAGGAAGAAATAGTTGTATGTGCAAATCACACATCGTCATATGGTGAAGAACAAGTGAGCATGTTTGAACATGTGTGTGTGTGTTTTCATTTTCTATGCATGTATGTGCTTGCATGCATATGGATGCATGTGTGCATGGGAGTTTATGCACATATTTGCATGTGCAAATAGAGACTATTGGACAACCTCTATTGTCATTCCTCAAGAATTCCATCTACCTTTCCTTGAGACAGGGTCTTTCATTGGTCTGGGGCTCACCAAATGGACTAAATTGGCTGGCCAGGGAGCCACAAGGATCCTCCTATCTCTGCCTGCCCAGCACTGGCAGGTTTTTAAAAATATGGGTTATGGGGATGGAACTCAGGTCCTCATAATTTCAAGACAAGTACTTTACTCACTCAGCTATCTTGTCCATCCTGTATTTGCAGGGGATACTTCCTCCCATGTCAATGCTGACAAGTCCATTCACATGAGGTATGATGGAACTGAGGCTCACATAGAAGGCCAATGTGCTCACACCAACTCTGAGTCCAAAGTCAAACTCACAAGAGAAAGAAAAGATGAACTCAAATATACACAAAGACTATCTTTAAGGTTGGATTTTCCTAAAAACTTTCATTGTATTTGTGCTTGTTTCTGTAAAGTTCATCTGAGGATATTAAGGAATTTTTAAGTTTTGAAATATTAAAAGTGGCATTATTGTTATACCGAAAATTTCTTATGTATAGAAAATTCCTAGTGAAATATTCATGGATTAAATGATCTGGTATTTGCTTCTACATCCTATAGGATGGGTGGAGTTGAGTAGAAATATAGAAACTAAAATTAGACATGAGTTGACACCTCATGAGTCCCCATTGGTGCCTTATATGATTCTATCCACTCTCATGGATGTTTGAAAGCCTTCTAATGAAAGATGCAAATGGTAGGAGATCCATATGGAAAAGCAGGCTGGGAATCAAATGTAAACAACCAACAGAGGAAGGAAACTTTGCTTTCCAGCTTGGTGCTCTTTAAACTTTGGGGAATGCAGCCCTACCTGTGACAATATTTCACATGCATGTACCAGGCATATGCTTATTGATTTATTCATTTATTTAAAATTATGTACATGTACCACTGTACTATATGCCATTATAAAACATACACAAACATAAAAAAACTAGATAAAAATAAGCACAAGTACCATTTCATTATGTTCTTCCTGTAATCTAATGGACCTGGACTCCAGTTAAGAGCCCCATGCTAGTGAAGAGAAGGGTGCCCTTGGGATTTGCTAAGTAGTAAAGAGTTTGTCTACAAGAAACAGAAACTTACTGGAGCAGCCACAGATTATGGGAGTTTGGCTTGAAAGACCCAGAGCTATTTCCCTGAGACTTCTCAAAGAACTACAATAGACTAGGAAGTTGTTTTATCTAGATTTGCAATTTGAACAAGGGCCATCATTTCCTTGTACACTTATTTTATATATAGGTAATACATATAATGTGTTCTGCACACAGTCAAGATATAATAAGCATATAAAACAAACATCCTCCACATAGTATCTTGGGCAATATATTGAACACAATAATTAGGTTTATTACAATATCTAACATGGAGTATTTATTCTCTGCCAGATATTGTGTAGGAACTTTACATACAGAATTCTACTTAAAAATTGTGACAACCCTATAGAAATAGTTATCTTTATTGATTTCCATTTCATTATAAGGAAATTCAGACTTAGGCACAAAAATAGCTTTCCCAAGATGAAAAGACTAGAGAGATGGCAGAACCAAAATTTAAGTCAAGATGCTTCTGACCTCAAGCCTCATATCCTTAACTATTAAATCATAATGACTCCAGAAGGAATTAATGATAGTGGACAAACCAAAAGATTGCTGTGATGATTACATGAGATAATATATGTGATAATGTTTAGCACATTGTCTGACATAGAGCACACATCCTATTATTGTTAGTATTATAGTACACAGAATATTTACTAAGATTTCCACAGTAAACACCACTAATATCTCAATACTCTCAATATCTAAACACCAATGCTTATAATTTCAATGAAATAATGTTTTATTATTCAATTAAACATTATTTACAACAGCTTATGCCTGAACTTCTTTTGTTTGTTGTCATCTACACACCTATGGTGTGATTTTTGGTGAATCTCTGTGGAATGAATGGCTGACCAGAGAGAAATAACAATGGTGGACCCTGTTATATCTCCCATCTAGTAGCCTACAAAACTGGAAATATTTGTACTTAGTATATTATTGTCATATTCTAAGGAGCCTCTTACTTAAATAAGAGTGTATGTAGCTTGAATACTGAAAGAGCCACGAAATACATATGTACACAGTAATTTCATTTTATAATTAAAGGGCTTGCATCCTTTTGTTTTGACCCAAAGATATATTTTTAGAGATATAGAGGCTGAAAACTGCACTTCATTGATTTCTTTTGAAATCATCAGACTTGCCACGTTTTAGTTCAGATTTCACATTTCCATCATCCCATGCAAATCAAATACCTGTTTAATAAATATTCAATCATGGCTTCAATTATGAGAGTAGCCATCTCTTCCTGATTGTCTGGAATATTTCAGACTTGAGATTTTATCCTAGTGTTAGGCTGTCCTCCCAGGTTTGGTTGATAGCCATTATTCCTGTAAGGAAGTTGCTATAAGAAACGCTTCTGAGAGCTTAGCGCTAAGGACTAAGGGCTGAGGGCTGAGATGTACTTCTCATAGGTGCTGGTGTGAGGTCTGGTTTACATTACTTGGTCTGCACTTTTCATGATCAATAAATCTTTCTGTTTTGTACTTGTACAAATGTGTTACTAGATGTTCTGTCACTATATAGAAAAAAATCAAACTTCATGGTTGGTCTGAGATTGGGAGAAAATTATGCTTTTCATTTATGTATTTTGACATGTAGTCAGAGCAGATCTCAGTTTGTATAAAGCAATTTAATTTTGGCATTAATAATTTCATTTCTTTTACGTAATTAGATAATCCATAACTCTACATATGGTTTAGGACCTGCTCATCATTCCCTCTATTCATCTGTTTGGGAAGCTATTTTAATTCTAGAAACACTGAAGAGCATTTATGTTGACACAACAGAATCTACCCACCCCAAACCCATCTGTAGCCCAAATAGCATAAGAAAATTAAAGATGTGGGGTTCTTGGAAGAAAGCATCCAGTAACCAAACACTATGAGCAAAAAATTAATTTATTGTATATATTCTCTAATAATTCATAGTAGCTTCTTGAATTTTAAATGTCTTTTTGCTATTTCCAATGCTTAAAAATCATAATTTTAAAACACAAGTACTGTTCTATATACATTGTGATCTCTAATTTTTTGGTTTTTACTTATAAGTATGAGTGATATGGTCTCCAAATATGTACTTGGAAGAAGGGATAGGATTCATTGTCTTGCTCTAATATGATAAAACGTAAAACTTCACATCATATATCTGGAGTTTTGACTACATGAAAAATAGCCAAATGCCATCACTTTCTCATATATTTCTTTTACATGTATATATATATATATATATATGTATAATATAAACAGAATACACCTGATCAGGACATTTCAACATTTCATCAATGTAACGTCTATCTCCTATTTCATATAAAATAACAAAATATACAGAAAGAAGAAAGGAGACATCTGTTCATTGTACACAGAAAGTAAATAAAAGTTCATGTATGGCTTTGCAAAGGTAGATTATGACATGACTTCCATATTTATTTATTTATTTATTTATTTATTTATTTAAAAGCATCTTGAGAGAACGTGTTAGTGTGCTTACAAGAGCGGCCATGGTGGTTGAATGTCGCATCGAGAGTCCAGTATTAGCATCCCCAGTGGTCTTTCCAGTAGCTGCCTCAGCAGCTTTCAGGAGACAAATGTAATTTATGACCACTTCATCAATCTTCGCTACAATTTCCTGCCGCTGTGTTTCAGAGTTCACGACTTTCACTAATCGCATGCAAGCTTCTGTCAGGCAACAGAGCACTTGGAAGCTGGAACTCATAGCTAGGAGCATCTCCTCTGGGCTTTTCTCGGCCATTGCCATCTTCCTACAGGCACTTCCCAACTGTCTGGACTCAATAGATAACAGTTGCTTGTACTGAGAGAGTGTAAGGTCATATGTTTCGGGGTGTGGCTCCTCTCTTTTCCCCTTGGTTGCCCTGACGAGGCAGAGCAGTTCATTGGCATCATTCTGGGCTTCAAGGAACCCATCGGGCATGGTATATGTGCTCTCCTTTAGGGCATTTATCCTTGCAATTCTGGCTTCAAAAGCCAGACTGCTGAAGTCCAGTTCATCTGGACCACTCAACTCTTCTGCCCAGGCCTTCAGTACTGATCCTGTGGCTAGCTCTCCTCCTTGCTTCTGCATCCCAACTGTCAGGGATGGGTTGCTTGGTTCTGGCATGGCTTGAGTTATCTGTGGTCGATAAAGGCAAGACACTTGAAAGGTGGCCTCTCCTTCCTCTTCCTCCTCCTCCTCCTCCTCATCATCTCCATCTTCATCCTGCCCTCGGTTCAGGAAACAGTAGCTGAAGGGTCCTCGACATCTCCAATTGCTGCCCTCTAGCTTTCGCAAGGGTAAGGTCTTATACAACTTTGAATCTTTATGAGCTGCTGGGGGCCTTTTGTGGAGTTTGCCCTCAGGGCTCAAGTGCATTGAGTTTTGGGAAAAACTCTTGGTGAGCTTCTTCCCCAGGGGGAGTTCTGCTCGCCTTTCAGATCTGGTCTCCTGTGCTTCTGTGATACCCGGATACTTCAAGCTGACGGCACCCTTGGTTCTCCCTTGGAAGGCCTCCAAACCTCCGGGTCCTGAGAGGATACTGCTATGTCTGAGAGCCCTCTGGCTGGGGGGTGTTTTGAGGCTCCCCCTTTGCAGATCTGCTGGCCGCCAGCTCACAGCCTCTCCAAATGCCTGATTTGCTTGGGAGTAATCATTTGGGTCTTGTTTTGGAATTGGCACCTTTGATTCTGAGTGAATTTTTGATGGTAGCATGATGGGATCAACTTCAGGGGGTTGAGACCAAGCTGAAGGCATGCCTCCTTGTCTCTCCTTCACAGGCTCTGTCAGAGCTACACTAGGGGTAGTAGAAAAACAGAGAGATTCATTAAGCATCTCCTGGGGGGCATATTCTCACTATGTGTCTAGGTGATGCCTATCATTTCCCAAGGATGGATTTTAGAAGAGCTTCCATAGGTCAGGGCTACCCTGCTTCCAAAGATTCCTCCCTGAAAGCTCACAATAGATTTCCATTTCAAGGTGGATGATAAAAATACTAGAATCTATTCTTTTTGGAACCAGTGATCCATTTGAAATTGTATAAAAAATAAATCCCAGGCATTTTCTGGAAGACAATGGTACTTCATGAATTTCCTTGCTCCCAATTGTTGCCTATTAAAGATTAGACATGTAGTTAAAAAACAAACATCTTACATATAGATTACTACAACATGTTTAAGATATTTAAACTTCATTTTAAGGAAGTTAGGCTAATTCTGGCAAGGGAAACTATTTTGTTTAAAAAAAAAGAAGAATTCTAATTTAATTAATTCACATAAAATTTTGAGGACAGCATGAGTTATAGGCTTGCCTTTGTATAGGACTTGAAGTCCAAACAGTGAACAAGTTGCTCAAGTTTTCTTGGGAAAGTAGACATGCAAACTCAAATGAAATCTTGCAAACCATGAAGGATTACATAGTGTGGTTTGATTCTTTCAAACGTGGGGCTGTAACTGGATAACAAGTTTGGTGATGTTTACAGAAAACTTTCTGAAGCTAGGCAAAGGTAATGGTGGGTTTGGGGAACATAGAAAATGTCTTAAAGGATTTTAAAGATTGTTTTGAAAAGTAGGAATGGAAATTAACCAGTGTTAACCTCAGGAGTATCTATCGAGGAATGTGGAAAAAACACTATTGATACAATGTTATACTTTAGAAGCATCTGCTTTCATCACCAAAGGATCATCCAAGCGGATCAGGGCGAGGAACAGAGACACCATGGGTGATGGATTGGGAGAGAAGGTGGCTGTATTATATTTCTTGTCTATATTTTATTATCTGTGGGCTCATTCTAATGGCTCCAAAGTCTTTTTGACACTGGGTACACTGGATACTTGAGAATATTCCTTTAGGAGAGGGAGGAATCTGTAAGACAGCTAAGGTCCAGGATCTCACAGAACCCTTCAAACGCCATGACAGCCTGCTCTATAGCCTTCCTTGTCTCTCAACAACAAACCGAGAAACCTCAAAGTGGGAGATGTCAATGAGATCAAAGTCAACGGTTATGTGACCTTAAGTAACACTATTTCGAAACAAAGCATCACACTTGGCCCTAACAAAAGTGTGCACTTACAATTTAGAGGGGAAAAAAATGCTCCATGAAATTCTGACGGAAGAGCAGAGGAAGATGCTAAAGAGAAAACACCATTTCCAACATTGGATCGGACCTAGAAACTGATACGTTTTGTCAAAGGATTAATAACTGCTATTTAACATTTCTGTGGCCTTTTTTTTTCTATAGCTCACTTGTCTTCCACACTATATTTTGGGGTTTGTTATAAATATAGTTCATATGCTCCCGGAATGTAACACAAAGCACTAAATCCATCATTGCTGTACCTGTAGTTTCCTTAATCTTGGGCAGCCGATGGCATCCATCTCTCAAAGTGCCAAACAGAGGGTCGGCATTAATGGCTGTGTGCAAAGCAGGCACTGTCATGCGCGGGCACATCCCTTCTGTTGACGGATGAAGTTCCTTAAAGGCGCCTCCGTGGTTAGGAAGGCCAGTGGCTCTCTCATCTGAAGAGATGTAATTCCCACCTTTGCCGGAAGCATCTGAAATCAGGTGCTTCCCCATGGAGGGGCAGAGCGGTGACTCCACAGGAGTGGCACAGGTGCTGCCACTGCTACCTGGGCCACAACCTGTGTCCACTGAAGAGCCTTGAGAGCTCTGGAGAGAAAAATGGCCCTCGCTCTGCAGTGATGACATCCGCTTGGCCAAGTGGTAGTCACAAAGGCGGGCAACACTGTCGTCCGTGTCCGGAAGCTTGGCGGCATGGTCACAGGTGGGTGAGTCAGCGTCCTCTGGATTGTCTAAGTCTTTGGCTGAGGCCACACAGGCCACGTCTGTTAGGAAGAGGTCCCCTTGGCCATGTCCTGAATGATCACCAGCTTCTCCATCTAGAGCCCCATCCTCCTGCCCTTCAGCCTCCCTCACCCCGAGGCCAGAAGCTCTGGGGAAAGCTTTGACAGCTGCCGGCTCCAGGCCACTTTTCTCCACCACCACACCATCAGAGGCCACATACCATCTTTGGCTGTCCTTGCGAAAGGCAGTTCTCTCCAAGTTAAAAGTGCTCAGGTGTGGACTGTCTCTTGAAGACACAGTGCCAACTTTGCCTTTGGCATCCTCCTCCATCTCTGCTGTTTTGGTTCCTTGCTGTTTTTTCCCTGGTGCGTTCCCATTTGAGGAAGTTTTCCCCTCTCCCTCGGCTAGCTTGCTTTTCCTTTTGCTGGTACAGGAATACACCATTGACCCCATGTGCAGTTTGCTAAAATAGTCAGTGACCGACTTGGTCTCCATGGTTTCTGGTTCCATCTCCATGTGGTCCGAGTGAAGTATCTGCTTGGAAGGCACAACTTTGGGCTGGAGGTCAGTCACTGGGCGAGCAGTCAGGCTATGGGAGGACTTTGGAGGTAAGGCCCCTGCAGGGGCCTTGGAGGTGGGAAACTCTGTCTGCTCTTCTGTGAGAGGATGGTAGCCTTCATGAGTGGCCAAGAACATGCGGGAGAGGCTTTCTGACTGCTTTTGGGCTGCGGCCAGTTCAGAGCTCTCAGTCATTTCAGAAGAATTAGTTTCATTTCCTGAGTCTGAAGAAGACTCAGGACTATAAGCCCGTAAGATGGCTACACCTGCGTGCCGTAAAAAACAAGAAGTGATTAATGCATGTAGCACAGGCACTTGGAGACATGTAAGATGATGGGACTCACTATTATTCAAAACAAAACAAAACAAAAATAAAAACAAGAATGAGCTTTTCCCTTTTTAGTAAGGAGTCTGAGTTTATTGCACAGTTGTTCCGGAAATAGGGTGGGGAGGGCAGGGGGGTGAAGTGCCATATATATATATATATATATATATATATATATATATATATATATATAAAAATAGCAACAAAGGAAATCACATAACACAAAACCCTATGATGATATTTTAGCATATTTATGCAATAGGACTTGCGTGAAATGGAGAACAAAAAGATGGAATGAGACGGTTATCAGTGAATAAACGTAACAATTGTGAAAGAACCTGAATTGTCACTTGTCTGCTGTTCTTCTGACACGGAAAGAGCTTCTAGAGCTTCCAGCGTGGAAACGACAGCATGATCCAGGCCCTTCTCACACTTGCCCTCTGCACTGGTGGGCACAGCATCAATGAGGGACACAGGGATCTCCTCATTCTGTAGGTTGCTCCCTTGCTCCTTGTCCTCGTGGAAAGCCATGGCCTGGCTCTGAGTGTCCTCCTCATCCGAACTGTCTCTAAAGCCAGGTGGGGGTGCAGCAATGGCCATGTTCAAGGAACGTAAGAGGAAGTCATCCTCGTTGTCATCCCCTTCTGGAGGAGGCAGGGTCGTAAGATCAATGATGTCATCGCTTGACCCTGACAGGTCGAGGATGGCTGGCTGGTTCATCTCGCCCACCACAAGGTCCTCCTCGCAGCTCACCTCGTCCTCATCCTCTGCGTCATCAGTGTTTTCTGCATAACAGATGTCATGCAACAGGGGCTCCGCTATACCTTCAGGGGCCTCGAAGTTCTTAACATCCCCTATGTTTGCGTATACAGAATTTGCCACGAACTGGATGCTGTCTGTGTCTGGAGTGAGGTCCAGGTTCTTCATGTCATTGGCACTGCTGATGTAGAGATTCCTCTGCTTCTCTAACATTTCTGGACTCTCATCTAATAGTCTTTCGTAGCCCAGAGTTGGGGGACTAATGCCATCATCCAAGGCAAGATCTCCAAAAATAAAGGACACTTTAGCTCCTCGCGGAGATTCCTGTGCTTTCTTCAGAGGGTCAGGTCCTGAGAGGGTCAACAGGGACCGCTGAGCTAGACTTCTATAGTCTGCTTCACAAGTGGTGTCACCTGGCTGGGTCAGCGGCTGGCTAAGTTCACCTGGATTATATGTGCTGTCCATGTACAAGTGCCGGTGCTCTTTGGGACACATGGTGCTCTCTGCCATTTCAACTGCCTTCTGCTTGGAATCTATGTATGTGATCTGGGCTTCTTGTTCCCCTTCACCAATGAAGGTGGTCATCTGTGGCATACAGTTCCAGTCAGGGACAAGGAGGTTATGCTTTCCTTTATTTTCAGTTCCTAAAGAGAAAGAATCAGGCAGAAATGTTAATCATGCTGTCAGGTTTGGCAAGGGGTAGGGATCGTTTGCTTGTAGCATCCTGTAAGTACAATTATTCAACTTTCCATACATGGCCCTGGTTGGTGTGGGTTTCAGGCATTAGATTCTTTGGTTAAGAAAGTTGCCCTTAACAAAATTGATATGCTATAAAATATAATAACTATTTGATAAAATGTAATAAGCATCTGGAAGTAGAGAACTAAAGCTTATTTCCCTCTGCTGCTTGCTTCTATTATTAGAGATCAATGACATTGTCATTTGTGTGTATACATTTTTGTGTGTGAGTATGCGTGTGTGTGTGTGTGTGTGTGCGTGTGTGTGTGTGTTTGTGTAGGCATTATCTTCAAGTATGCCAATGATTTTTTGATCAGGGACCTGGAGCTTCCAGAGCAGGCTAGACTGGTGAGCTCCAGGAATCTGACTTTCTGCGCCCCCCTGGCCCCACCCAGCTCTGAGATTATAGGTGCTTGCATCTACACCTGACGTTTTGAATGGTTACTAGCAATGAAACTCAGGTTCTTAAGCTTGTGCAGTAAAGACGTTTAACATCTGTCAATATAACTATACAGCGTGTTTTTACTACCGTTGAAGGTGATGTTTCAATAGGATTTTTTTTTTTTTGCCAGAAAACCAGGTACTTTCTTCTTCCCCATTTGAGGAAGGATCAGTTGGATGTTTTTTTCCTCTTTGAATTAAGATATGATCAAAGATCCTCATACTACTGTCCTATTTCTCAGGAAACTATATATTGTACCTCTAACTTCATTCTAATTATATCCTAGTGGGTATGATACAGTCCTGTAAAAAAGTCAGTATTCCTATCAATATATGTGCATACATAAGCATATAATGCATAGGATGGAATATTCACTGGTATTCCTCTGCTATTTCTAGGCATGGTTAATATTTAGACAAACTTGTGTGAAGATTTGTTTGATGTTTCCCACAAATTAAAACTGCAAAAGCACTAATTTAAACATTATTGTTTTCTCTGCTCTTCCAGGGTCTTTTAATAGGAAGTTTATACGTGGAGATTTTCTCTGATATTTAATAAGACTGGGAAGTAGGTCATTCTGTTGATATTGCTTTGTAGATTCTAGAGGCTACATTTGGAGGAAAATTCAGGGCTCTACCATTTTTCCATCTGTTCCGACAATGTTGCTCTTGGCTCATATGTGGGAAATACTGACATCAGGTGAACAAGACATTTGAAAAGTAGATTTACTAAAGCAGTTTTTGAACTCTTTAAAGTGTACAATTTACATAATGCTGAATGATATTTAGAGTCATTTTTCTGAATACATGCTTTTTTTTTTTTTTTTTTTTTTTTTTTTTTTTGGTTTTTCAAGGTAGGGTCTCACTGTAGCCCAGGCTGACCTGGAACTCACTGTGTACTCTCAGGGTGGCCTTGAACTCACAGTGATCCTCCTACCTCTGCCTCCCAAGTGCTGGGATTAAAGGCGTGCGCCACCACACCCAGCTCCTAATACATGCATTTTCATAGACAGCAAGTAAACGAATTTTGAAGACAATGCGTTATGCACTGGCCATATTTACATCGTAATTTATATTTAGTATAGCTTGTAGGATTGCAGCATTTTTTTTTCACCAGAAAGAATTGAGATTATGATTCTCTGACTCTGTCTTATATTGTTTCTGGGAGACAGAGTGGCTAGCAAAGTTGCACTGTAACAGAACTCTAGGATTATAGACAAGGAGTTGTCAAAGATGTTCTATAAAGCACCAGGCAGGGGTAGGTGGTAACTATAGAGGTTTAGCAGGCCAGCTCTTCAGTAGAGCAGCTACTCAACAGTGATGGGCTAACACAAAAGCTGCCGGAGATTATACATAAATAGAGAAGAGTATGGGTTGAATGGTGGCCCCCAAATATGTGCCTACTCAGTGAATGTGACTTTACTAGAGATAGGGCCATATTTGGCAAAAGTCATGTGCAGATTTATTTAAAAGTTCTTGAGAGGAATTATTTGGGTGGGCCTTTAGTGGCAGGTATCTTTGTGACGGAAAGAGAGGAAGATTTGGGCTACATACACACAGAAGAGGTGAGGGCCATATGAAGATGGAAGTAAAAGGTAGGGGCACAAGGAATGCTAAAAGCTATCAGAATTGGAAGAAGTGGGAAGGATCCTCCTCTAATCCTCTGGGGGGAGAACAGTTATGCCTACACCTTAATTTTAGTCTTCTGACCTCCAAAACTGTGAGAGAATATTTTTTTTTTCTCATTTGTGATAGATCGCTGTAGTAGCTCCAGGGAAGGTATACAATGAATGTGGTTGAATTCCAATAAAACTTTGTAAGAACAAGATTTAGCCCATTGGCCATAGTTTGCAAACTCCTGGTTTGGCCCAAAAGGAAAACTGAATAGGACAGGAGATTAAAAGCACATGACACTTATTTAGAACCTCCTAAAGCAGAGATAGGTGAGGGCTTGGATTTTGAAAGGGCTTGAAAATATACTTTCAAGCCATAGAGGGAAATGATGATATATAATTCCTTACTGAAATTTTGGCAAGGTTTATCTCAATTTGAGATGAGAAGAAAATATGTGTTTAATTTGGGATTCCTTCACAAAAGATAATGCTCTTGGGTTTCCTGGAATGACTTTGGAGACATGAGAGGATCTAGAGTAGGGATTTTGGCTTAATGGTTATTAGTACCTTACCTATGAATTGTGATGATTAATTTCCATTGTCAACTTGACTGGATTTAGAATCACCTAGGAGATACACCTCAGCCTGTGTCTGTGAAGGCTTTTTCCAGAAAGATTTAGCTGAAGAGGGAATACCCATCTTGAATGTGGGTAGTACCATCCCATGGGATGGTGTCCCAGTGTGAATAAAAAGGTGCAATTGAGGGCATCCCACCATTCATTCTGCTTCCTGGCTATGGATGCACTGGGATCAGACACCTTATGTTTCTACCATCATGTCTTCCTCATCATGATGAACTGTATTTTCAAATTGTGAGCCAAGAGAAACTCTTCCTTAAGTTGCTGTTGTTAAGCATTGGGTCATATCTATGAGAAGAGTAACAAAAATAAGGACTTCACTTTTGACATTTCTTATGGGCTCAAGAGGTCTTCAGAGAGTTTTTAAAGGAAAGAGGATATTAAGTCCCAGGGTGTTATTCAGATTAGGTGCATCAGTTTCTTTTTCTTTTCTTTTCTTTTCTTTTTGGAGAGAGACACAGAGAGAGACAGAGAGAAAGGGAGAGGAAGACAGATAGAGATGGGCACGCCAGCAGCCTCTCAGCTGCTGTGAACGAAATCCAGATGTGTGCACCCCTTGTGGTCAAGTGTGGCATTGCGCCCTTGCGTCACTTTGCATCTGGCTAAACGTGGGACCTGGAGATTGGAACCGCTGGAGATTGGAACCAGCGTTCTTAGGCTTAGGAGGCAGGTGCTTTAACCGCTAAACCATCTCTCCAGCCTTTTTTTTCTTTTTTTTATAATTAGAGAGAGAGGGGGAAAGACAGAGAGAGGAGAGAGAGAGAGAGAGAGAGAATGGGTGCACTGGTGGCTGAGAGGCCACTGTGAACAAACTCCAGACACATGCACCCCCTTGTGGGCAAGTGCTGCATTGTGCCCTTGGCTAAATGTGGGACCTGGAGAATTGAACGGGCGTTCTTAGGCTTAGCAGTCAGGCACCTTAACAGCTAAGCCATCTCTCCAGCCCCATCAGTTTCTTTTTGTGAAGATTTGTGTATGCTGCCCTCTATCAGGGTGGGGGTGGCTTTGGAGCATGTACCTGCCACCCTCATTCTTGCTATAGAACTTGGAGCACTCATTGAGAGGCTGATGTTCCAGTGATACCACATTTTTAAACCACCTCTCCCTTTTACTGAGCCTCACATCACTATAAACAGGACAACACTGAAACCCCCATTGTGACCATTTTTAGAATGGTGCCTTTGGTTGTGTTCCTGCACTTGAACACTTTGAACAGCTTATGTGGAAAAGGTTTTACAATTTGTAAATAAAAAAGCCAAAAATGGGTTTTCCAATGTGAAAGGATTTTGTTAAAATTGCTCAACTGTTGTTTGGAATTTCAAAGGTCATTGTTGAATTGCTCTAAATCTGGCTCAATGAAAACGTGGTTATAAAAACGTTTACCACAAGACCTTGTGTGTACTTACCACTTCTTTTTTTTTGTTTCTTCCTTTTCTTGAATTGTTATTATTATTTTTCATATGGTATTAGGGATGAAACCCAGAGCCTTATGCATGGTAGGTAAGTGCTCTGCCTCTGAGCTATATCACCAGCCTCTCTAATTATTGGTCATCATTTGTGTCTCCCAGCGGCTTTCTTTGCCTTTCTGTATTCTTCTCCCTTCTGCATCTCTAACACTTTCATTCTTGATTTTTATATCTCAGTTTGTTTTCACCATCAACTACTAACAAAAGTATTGAACATGATTTTAGGTTCTATACTTGGATTCTTTTTCCTAATCCTTGCCTTGCAAGCTACATTTTAAAATCCATATTATACAAATTAGGAAACATTAGCATAGCGAAATTTGAGACCACATACAACTCAAGGTGGACTAGGACGTCAAAGATGCCATCTAACAGGTTCAGTCTCTCTCTGTTTTGGTCTGGCTTCCCTTTTTCTATGACTAAAACTGCTTTGATGTGGACAGCATCCATACTAAACTACACACGAGCCTGCATGCATGTGTGTACATGTATATATTAGAATATATTTATGGAATAAAGATATGTGTTTTGCTTAGTTTAAAAATGAGAGGATGTTCATTTCTTTTTCATTCCCTTTCTCCCTTTCCTCTCAGAAACAGTAACAGTAGGGGTTGGGGGACGGCTTAGTATGTAAGAGTAGTTGCTGTGAAAGCACAAGAACTTGACTTTGATCCCTAGCACCCACATAAAAAGCCAGGTGTGACCACTCATGACTGTATCTCCTGTGCTAAGAGAGGCAGTGATAGGAGGATCACTGGGGCTCACTAGTTCCAGAGTTTTCTTTTTTTAAGATAGAATAAATGATAATGAATTTGTTCTTAAGAATTACCATACATTAATTTTCGTTCTTTTGTTTTTGAGACCAGGTGTCATTGTAGAACAGGTTGGCTTGGAACTCACTCTATAGGCCAGACTGGCTTCAAACTCATGCTGGTCTTTCTACATCAAAAAACAAGAGGGCTGGGATTAAAGGTGTATGGCACCATGTCCATTTTGAAATTCTTTTTAATTTGAAAAAATTTCCCAGTTATGGAACTCCTACTCCACATTTTGTCAGGGATCACTAACTGTGTAGAATGGAATTGTCTATCAAGTCCATTTACTGAGCATTCATTGTTGATGGAAGAAAGGGCTGAAATACTTGAGAAAAAGCTACAAAACCATTTTTAACTACTCATTCTGAATGAAGCAATCATTTTAACATCTGTGGCCCTCCTTGTCCTCACTCTAGGGGCATTGTGACCTGCCAAGTGGCTGGAATGAACTATGTGATATTTTGACTCTCTCAATAGATCTTATGGATCTAAAGTGGCTTCCAGGTGCAAGAAGCTCTTTCCAGAGCTTCCAAGTCAAGGAAAGCTATTTGGGAAGCTGAGTCAGAAATGTCACAAATTCAAGGTTAGCCTGGGCTACATAGTGAGACCCTGTTTTTACAAAAAGGAGGGTCTGGGAAGATGGCTCAGTGGATAAAGCACTTGCTACACCAGCTTGCATACCTGAGTTTGGATCACCCAAACCCATGTTTAAAGCTGGATGCTGTGGCAGGAGCATCCATAATCTTAACTCACCTACAATGAGAAGGAAATAGACACAGGGGAACTGCCTGCTAGATCTCTAGCCAGATAGCCTGGCAAATATAGCATGGAACACCTAGAGGTCCTGCTTCATACAAGATGAAAAGTTAGGACCCAAAGTTTTTCTCTGACCTCCTCATCATGCTATCACAACACAATGTATGCACCTGAATTGACACATGAACACAACACACACACACACACACACACACACACTCCCAAGTCCATTGCCTTAAGGAAAGAGAAGCTCTATAGCAGGGGACTTGAATCTTTAACCAAATATTCTGTCCTTAGTTTTCAGTGTCCTGACCAATGTAAGACTGAGTCAATAAAAATGCAGCTCTGGGCCGGGCGTGGTGGCGCACGCCTTTAATCCCAGCACTCGGGAGGCAGAGGTAGGAGGATCACCGAGAGTTCGAGGCCACCCTGAGACTACATAGTTAATTCCAGGTCAGCCTGGACCAGAGTGAGACCCTACCTTGCAAAACCAAAAAAAAAAAAAAAAAAAATGCAGCTCTGGGGCTTGGGATGAGACTCAGTGGCAGAGGTCTGCCTAGTATTTGTGAATATATGACACCCTAACGTCCATCCCAAGCACCACAAAAAATGCCATAAACACTCTCATAGTGATAAAACCTCTGTGCTTGAAGTAGGCACCTATCATTTCCAAATGACATGTCAAGTGTGATAGGAAATCAGTATGTTTATTTTATTGTAAAAATATTTTATTTATCTTCAAGCAGAGACATTGACAGGGAGAAAGAGAGCGATATATAGAGAGAATGGGCACACCAGGGCCTCTAGCCACTGCAAATGAACTCCAAATTATGCATGCTTTTGTTCGTCTGGCTTTATGTGGCTACTGGGGAATTGAACTCGGGTTGTTAGACTTTGCAGAAAAGTGCCTTAACCTTGAGCCATCTCTTCAGCCCCTCCCCCCTTTAAAACAGGTAGATAATACTATCAGTATCACAAGGCTTTTTTTGTTACATTTTTTATAGGTACAAATTTAGCTTCTTTTTCCTGTGTATTAGTGGAAGTTGAACTGAGGGCCTCACACATCCCAGGAAAGTACTCTACTATGATTTTAAATGTTTTTATTTTCTTTTTGAGATAGGGCCTTATTTATCACAAACTGGCTTCAAATGCTCTATAAAGTAGAGGATTATCTTGAACTTCAAATCGGCTTGCCTCCACCACCCTAATGCTGAGATGGCAGACATGCAGCACCATGCCCAGTTTATGCACTGCTGGGGATTGAGCCAAGGCTTTATGCATGCTAGGCATGCTCTTTCAACTGAGCTGGAGCCCCAATCCCCAAGCAATTTTAGCTTCTGAAGGAACAGCTGTCAGGTGAGTTCTAGGAGTGGTGGTAGTGGTGGTGGTGAAGAGGATCAGTGTTTCAGGAGGTTAGAAAGAAAATACCTGGGTCTTGTGTGCCTGCATTTTTCTTGTTGGCCATGTTGAATATTGACCTCCTGTTGTCCACAAGCAGCCTGTAGTATCCGGCAGTTAAGCAGGCCAGGTTCATGGCATCTGATGATTCCATAAGGAGTATTATGGGCTGCACAAGAAAGATGTTTTGGTTAAGGTCCTCCTGCCTTTATGCTTATGAAATGTAAACAAAAGGTGTTATAGAGCAAATATTCCACAGGAGAAACATAAATGGGAAGAAAACTAGTATTTGTGAATGTATGACACCCTAACTTCCATTTCAAGCACCACAAAAAATGTCATAAATACTCTCATAGTGATAAAACCACTGTGTTTGAAGTAGGCACCTATCATTTCCAAATGACATGTCAAATGTGATAGGAAATTAGTATGTTTATTTTATTCTAAAAATGTTTTATTTATTTATCTGCAAGCAGAGACATTGACAGAGAGCGAGTGATATATAGAGAGAATGGAGAACACAAAGTACCTAGCTGAACAACATTAGAGAAATACATGATCTTTCTGATATGTGTTTATGTGTGGTATATGATGTGTGTGCACAGATGCATGCAGTGGCCAGAGGAGGGCATCATGTTCTCTTCCATTGCTTTTCCACCTTCATTCCTTTAGACAGTTTCTCACTGAACTGGGCGGTCACTGTTTTCAGTTAGATTAGCTGACCAGTGATCCCCAGGACTCTGTCTGTTTCCATGCCCTCATCCCCTCAGAACCGAGATTATAGGCATGGATGGCCAGTCCTGGCATTTTACATGAGTGCTGGGGATTGAACTCAGGTCACTGTGCTTGTGCAGCTGATGATCTTACTCACGGAGTCCTCTCTCCAGCCTCATGAGACATGCTTTGAAAAGCCTGGCACTTTCACAAAGGAATTAACACTAGCTAGCAAGGGTGCTCTGGGAACAACTGGGGACCAAGTTCTAATCCCAGCCTCAATAGGGAGGAGTGGAAGAAGTAGAATAAGGGTGAGACAGAAAGAGTTGGGAGTAAGATGGGAATATACCAGTGTGGTCTGCAGCAAGAGCTCACACATGTCCACTGTGGCTCTAAGATTTCAGTGGGCTGAAGTTTTAAATTCTCTTCCTAGTCATAAAAGACTAGATCAAGAATTCACAGCCCCCCGAAAAAGAAAAGCACACTAGTTTTCTTTTCTAATAGCTAATATTCTAAAGAATAATAGTTAGGAACAAGTTACTTCAGTTACGAAGAACTGACTCCACAATGTGAAAATCACAGGAAGGTGAAATTTGAGATTGATGGTGAAAACGAGTGTAAGAGAGAAGGGGGAAAATGAAGTTCACATTTCTGCTAAAACCGAGTAAAGAGTATTGAAATGATCCAGACAAAGAATGCTCTGAGAAGTTGTAAATTCACAGAAAGATGAACCAGAGCTGGGAGTTGCAAAGAAACCTTGCTAAAACTTACTGGAACTACATCTTGGCTCTGTAAGGAAGGAAGTTTTTAATGAGCAAATTTTATCATTGAGTTGGAAGTGCTGTTGTTGAGAGAAAAATATGGGCGTAACAAAACACAGACACTGAACAAGGCCAAGACAGTGAGATGAAATCTCTCCAGTTTCACTCCCTGGAGCAGGAGACTGGCCAGGTTCAATGTCCCTGGCTGATGGAAAAAAAAACTTTCCATCCAAAGTCCTTGTTGAAATGTCTGTCTTTCCACCTGAGTTAACATTTACATTCAGACTCTAAGCCTCCCACTGTTATGCAGTACAGATTGAACGTTATTAGTAAGTCTTATCATTCCTTCCTGTTACCAGGTCTGTAGTGACATTGACAGCACCTCTTTCAATTTGTTCTGCCCTCTCCAGCACTGAGACCGTTTCTCCCAGCACTTCTAGCCATGGGCTAAGACCTGTCAGGGAGTCAATTGGAGCCCTTGGCATTCTCCTCATGAAATCTCACATCCACAGCTAACATCTAGTCTCCATGCTGGGGTGACATGTTCCTTTAGAGAACAGAGGCACATTCTGATCTGCCCCTTCAGGAAGCTTTTTCAGTCATCTCAGGCACCTTTAGCTTACTGCTCCCTAGTGGGAGACAGGCTGCTGTCAAAGCACTTTTCTTGGCTGGTCCAGTGCTTGACTTCATAGAACCGCAGATATATCACTATGGCCAAAACTCAACAGCTCATCATTAGTGGGAAAAGAAGGTGGTGAAAACGAACTGAATTCTTTCTTGTTAACTCATGTTTAGGCCCTTTTGGACAATCTCTTGTGGCTTTAATGGCAGTTCCATGACATTCATAGTGGTCAGATGTTTATCGTCAATTGCTATGGCAAGAGAAGACAAGGTAACTACAATATTCATGTTTCCGTAATGGTGATCACATTTGGTCCCAATCTAACCAAAGATAATGAGAACTCTAATAGAAGTTTGGGGAAATCTTACTGATTCTCTATTTGAGTCATATATCCCTGCAAGATAATAGGAAAATCTCCCTGAGTCTCTGCATTCAGTATTCGAATGTCACAATGGACCTAGAAATAATAAGGCTTGTTTCCTTATGTACAGATAAAGAAATTGTACCCAAAGAAGTACTGCAATTTATCCCCAGATTAAACAACTATTTAATGAGGACTAGAGCCCTTGGACCTCACTTGAATGGAATTATTTGTTTTAATTATTTTTCACCACATGGCGTCTTTGAGGCTCTGCACACATTAGCTTTCTCCTGCTTGGTAAATACTAACAGTGTTATCAGATGTAAGCTGTTCAAGTCAGGGCCATGTGTCAACATTGGAAGGGCTTACCTTCACATCCAGCACGTGCAGCTCTACCCTCACCAAGCTTTCCTCTTCAGTAAACATTTCAATCCTATTGACGTGGCTGAAATCAGCCAAAAGAGCCACCAGATTGGTTTTGGTATTTATGACATGGCTTATGCCATACCGCGGTCCCACCAGAAGAGTCACTTCTGAGCGTTTCTCTGCCTGCTGAGAAAAAGATGGTGAAAAAATATTTAAAATCCAAGACTTCTGAAGCGCCATGCAAACTTGAACCTGAGAACCTGCTCTTTTGTTGTTGTTGTTGTTTTGCTTTCATCTGCATGTGGGTGTGTGATATGTATGAGTTTATGTATGCATATTTGTTTGTGTGTGGGTGTGTGGTGTATATGAGTGTATGTATGCATATTTGTATATGTTTGTGTATGTGTGTGTGTGTGGGCCAGACACTGATGTTGGGTCACTCTCAATTGCTCTCCACATTAATTTTTGAGACAGGGTCTCTCACTGAACCTAGAGTTCATTGATTTAGGTAAACAAGCTATCTAGCAAGTTCCAAGGATCCTCCTGTCTTCACTTCCCCACACCTACCTGGCATTTACATGGGAGCTGGTCCTCATGATTATTTTAACCACTGTGCTATCACCCCAGCCCTGCCTGAGATCCTGTTTTTATCAAGTCATATTTTTTCTTTAGGAAATCATATTTCTGGGTCATGTTGTACTAAAGCATCCAATTAGAGAAACCAGATATATGACCATATGGAGGCTTTGATAAATAAATTATGAATAATGTTGAAAATAAATGTCATCATCACACAAAATATTCACAATCATCAGAAGCTGTTCAAAATGAGGCCTGTGAGTTGTTTGTTCCCTTGTTGCATTGTGAAAGCAACTTTAAGCTCAATGGTTTGAAAGCCTGCCATTCTTAGAGACCTTTGATTCCCTTGTTTCTTTGCACTTCCTTTTCTACCACTGCTCCACAGTGGTACCATCTAGTTTCAACACTACTCAAGCTTTCTTCCGACTGTTGCGGGTAGGAACAAAGGACAGAAGATATTGACAGGTTATTTGTTTGCTCTTGACACCAGAGCAAGTCATTGAAGGTGGCCTCTGCAGTGACATTTCACAGGCCCCATGGTTGCAGAGAAGAAGAGAGAAAATGAAATTACCACTAATGTTGCCTTGAACACACGGCCCCCGTACAGTCGCAGGTCACTGAGGAACTTGAGATAGTGGACCTTGGCTTGCAGTGCAGAGAGCTGAGGGATGAAAAAGAAAGCTCAAATATGGGCACCAGTGGATGTGACTCCATTTCAGATGGTGACCAGATGGAGATCATGGCAAACTAGAAGGATAGTTTTTCCTGGAACCTGAGAATGACCTTTCACTTCTAATCATCTTGCATCCACCTCTGGAGTGCTGGATGGTAAGCATATGCCACCATGCCTTGTATATGTGGTGTTGAGGGTCGAACCTAGGGTCTCATGTTTGCTATACAAGAACTCTATCAACTGTCCTACATCTCCAGCCCAGAAGAATGCTTTCATTACTGAGGACATAGAGTGTGACAAAAAACTTTTCAATTGAAGAAGAGTAAATTGCTATGTATTGGTGTGGTAGTTTGAACAGATGGTCCCCAATATATTCAGTGTTTTATTAGCTTGTAGTTTGCATCTGCAGCCACCTGGCTGGAGGCAGTGTCACTGGGCGGATCTTAAGGTGTGGTGGTGGGTTTGACAATTCAATGTAAAGATATGCAAAGTGTGCCTAGCTGGAGTTCCTGAAGTAGGCAGTGCTGTGTGGATTTTGGCTTTTCTCTCTGTGATTGGTCCTGTGAAAGCAGGCCAGCTTCTTCTGCCATTATGGAACTTCCCCTGGATCTGTAAGCTTCAATAAATCCTTTCCTCCATAACTGTGCCTGGTCTGGAAGTTCATCTCAGCGAACCTGAAGCTGTCTGCTACAACTGGGTTTTTCTTATGATGTGTTGGAACATGACACCTATGACTTCTGGAGGAAATGGTACAGATGGTCCAGGCCACTCTACAAGTGAGAACAGGCTGATGTATTACTGCATGGAAACTTCTGTGCAATGGAAAGTTGCACGAAGTGAGTGGTACTTTACAATCATAATTATGGACAAAGGCAAGTTGCATACAAATTTCTCCCATGACACAGGAGATTCTCTTGTACATAGAGTTAATGGGACCTGCCTTGAATATGCACCTGAAATCTATGCAAAGCCTTTTAAACAGGATCTTGCACCTCCTCACATTATTCTACTCTACAAGTTTTCTGGGAACATGAACTTTCTGAACTCCAATCACTGCAGAAATGTTTGAACTTGTTACATAAGTTCTTATTTTGTGAAGTCAATTTGTGAATGAATTGCTAATTACAGATAAAATTTATCTTTATAAAGTTGAAAATATTTTTAAGAATATTTCTTAGAATGAAAAATTTCAACAAGGTGCCAATGATCACCATTAAGTAACAATGACTGTAAAATTCTGTTTCCATTGCACATGATTGCCAACTTTCTTATAAACTAACTATTCCTAAAGGTACTGACTTTTAACTTTTTTGTTATTGTGATGTAGCACCAATTCACTCACTGCACATCTTTCAAAAACCTAAAGCCATTTCCAAATTTTTCTGAAAGCAGCCTGCTCATTCTTAATATAGTGATAATCTGATAGATGATAGATCAATTGGTTGATTGATAAACAGATTATAGCTAGAATGAACTAATACTAGCAACCAAATTTTGACAAGATTAGTGGACCAGGCTTGAAAGAAATCAAATGAAATCAGTTAACAACTAATAGTTTTGGGAAAACAAGAACCAAAATTGTCAAAGTCTTGACCTTAACATCTTTTTGTGTTTCTGAAGCTGAATGCTCAAAGTCATGGAAGATATTCTACCTTGAGGCTTGAAAGTAAGTTTAATGTGACTGAGAATGTTTGGGGCTTGATTATATATTTTTGTTTTCAGTTATGGGATGAGGAGGGAATGTAAGTAAGTATGCCTTATAACAATGACTGAAAATCATATTCTAAGGTCAGAGAACTATCCATGTGGATGGTGGGTTGCATTGGGTCACACCAATTTTGAATTGCCTGCATCAACTGGAAGGTGTACTCAGGTTGTTACGTTGTTAGCCCTTTTTCCACTTTACATGCCAGTTATTCCAGGCTCCTTTTGTTTTTGCTTTATTGATTCATTTTTTAATTAATGATAAACCATATGTTTCTTTGGTGGCCAGCAGTATGTTTTTAAATACCCTTTCTGCATCTTCTACTTAATGAAAGCAGACATAAATAAAAAGTCTTTAATACTAACCGTGAGTGATAGGAGTATTATTTCTGTTCCCTTGCAAAGTAGAATTTAATCCAAAATTGCCACAGGAGTTGATTTGTTCTCCAGGGCACACCTGGCAATGTCGGGAGACGTTTTGTTTGTCCTAATTAGGGGAAGGGTGACACTGGCATCTGGTCACTAAAGGTCACAAATGCTGCTACATGCAACACAATGTTCTGGACAGCACTGCTACCCCTCACCAGGGAATGTTCTGCTACCAAATGTCAATAATGCCATCATGGAGAAACCCTTCCTGATGCTCTGAGCACTAAGTAAGGACATGATGGACATCCAGAATTATCTTGTAATTCTATCCTCTGATCACAAGGTCCTCATAATATAAGGAGTCAATACCTTTGAGAAGAAAATAGGTTTCTATAGGAAGACTTAAATTTCATTAGCCTTAGAAATATGTGAATAGTTAAAGACCATTTTCACAATGTTACTGCCTTCTGAAAATATGGTGTTAAGTATGCTATTCATAGGCTAATTTTAAACATTTTTTTTAGAAATGCATGCAAACCTCTCTTTTTAAAATCTATTAAGATGCAAATGTGGTACCTTTTTACCCGGTGGTACTAAGCTCTGATTTGCTTTGACAAGGTGTGAAAGTGCTTTCTTGATGTTCTTCTCTTTCATGCTCTGCAGCACAGCCGAGGGAAGAAAAGTCTCTAATCCCCATTCTTTCCTGAAAAAAAAAAAAAAGCATATCTTAAATTCTCCATTCTTGTGGAGAATTAGTTATGTAAGACAAAATAACACTCTGATGTTTGTTGGAACAGATGAACTCTTGGTTAAGACAGAGGAAGGCCACTTTTAATTTGCATGTGAGAAGCATACTATTTGATCATCAATACATATGTTTGCTTTTGAAAAAGAAATTGGGTCCTTACTATATAGCAAGAATGCTAATAAGCCATATGGGGATCGATTGAAATTAAAGAGACATTTTGTCCAATGCACTGAGTCTTTGTAAGTTCTTCCTGCACCTGTCTTTCCAACACCAACTTCTGTCACTCCTTTGTGGAGTCCCATTCTGCTCAAACTCTGCCTTGGTCTCTCTTTCTCTTAGAAGGATAGATCCATTCTTGCCCCTCAGCCGTATTCTCTGTCCTCTCTCATCAATGGTTGTTTTTTTCTAGGAAAACTTGGTTCTCTTTTGTCCCAGCCAAGTCATGTCTATCTCCTTCCATACCATTTTGGAGGGATTGGGGTTGAGGGTAGTTCATGTCCCCAAGGATGCCTGTAGGGACAGGAAGATGCAGCATTACATATGGGTATAGATATGTCATGGGTGGCAGGGAAGCACTACATAGGGCTGAGCTATTATATTTTTGTAAGAGCCCATTTCCCCTGCAAGGACTACAACCCTGTTCTCAGAGGGTTCCATAGTGTGAATTCTAGGGACTCTGTCCTGATTGCTTGTGTGCTCAACTAGTGTCTCTTAAACTACAAAGACCTTCAGGTCCTCTCTAAAAAGTAAGGAGACAATGTTCCCACACTTGACCATTTAAGCTCTTTGCTACAAATGATGTTTTGTTATATTTATCAATGCACACGAGTTGTCCAGATCGGTGAGGTCCGCTGTGTTATTTCCATATCTGCGCATATCTGGGGTTCATATGTCATCTTCCACCTCCTCAATTTGGACTGATTATCTTCACCAATCTGAGTCTGGCTCACTCTTTATGGGTGACACTTTTGATCTACTTGTGCCTTTATTTGATAATACTGTACTTCTGGTGTTAGGGATGGAACCCAGGGCCTCATGCCTGGTAGGCAAGTGCTTTGCCCCTGAGAAAAATGCCCAGCCCTGCATCATTATTTTCAATAACTGGTTTTCACATCTTCATGTCTTATCTTTGCAATCAGACCATGATGGAAAAGATTAATTTATGCAAAATGATGTTTTCTTTCTCTCTCTCTCTTTTTGTTTTTTGATGTAGGGTCTCACTCTGGTCCAGGCTGACCTGGAATTCACTCTGTAGTCACAAGGGTGGCCTCAAACTCATGATGATCTTCCTACCTCTGCCTCCTGAGTGCTGTGATTAAAGGGGTATGCCACCACACCTCAAATTGATGTTTTCTACTACCTAATGTAAATACTATACACGATAACCCATGAATACTTATGATTAGAGAATTAATTAATGGTATTATTGCAGACTGTATAATATTCCACCTGGGAAAATGTGGCTACAGAGAATGGGAATAAAAATGCATTTTAAGGACTGGGGAGATAGCTCTGTGGGTAAAGTCCTTGCCTTGCAAGCATGATATCCTAGATCCAGGTGGCCAGTACCATGTAAAAGTTGGATGTGGTGGTGTCACCTATAAGCTCAGTGCTGGGGAGGCAGAGATAGAACGAGCCCAATCAGAGAGCTCCTGGTTCAATGGTAGAACCTTTCTCACAAAAAAGGTGGAGAGTAACTGAGGAGACACCCAACATTAATATTTCTGGCCTCTACATGCACACACACACACACACACACACACACACACACACACACACACCTGCATACATATATGCACCCATATACATACGAATACACACCTACACACACATACATATACACTGGACACATGCCAAAAGATGCACTTAATTGTCTGAAAATCTTGGCAGGTTTAATATAGCCTACTTTAAAAAATAACAGCCAGTTTCATCGGTCCCTAAGAACTTCAGCAAGGAGAGTAGAAGAAGGTGTGAGTGTGTCCAAATAAGCGTGAGATCTCTGAGTTTCTTTCAGACTTCAGTCACTCAGTCTGTGTGTGGTGTGTGTGCTCGTGCATGTATGAGTGCATGCCTGCATGTGTGTGTGTGTGTGTGTGTGTGTGTGTGTATGTCAAGGTAGGAATGGATCACAGAAAGAATATGGTGTCATTTAGGGATCGGCAGGTAAACAGAAAGTCACCAAAATAGTAACACCATAAGGAGCTCAACCCCACTCCACCCCAACCCAACCTGAAGAGTCTGTTGAGAAAAGCCATTTTGTCCACAAGTGGAGTAATGGAACATTATACAAGAAAGCCCTGGAAAGCATCTTTGGAAGGTGGGATTAGGATTCGTCTGTACATCTCGGGGGGGGGGGGGGCGGTGTACAGTGGGCATAGGGCAGGAGTCCCAGAATTTTAGCACAAGATGTAGATATGGCATCAGCCTGACCACAGGCTCTGAAACCAAGTTGCCCTTTTTCTGAGTATTGAAAGCTACTGGCGTGAAGTGGAGAGTGCTTTTAGGCTATAGGATTCCCCTTGTGTGCCCTTGAAGGAGTGGCTGGATGACCCTTAAATAGACTTGATTGAAGGCAATACAAATGGTCTGTTTTTTTACAAGAAAAGAGGCTCTTCCCTGGCCAAAGAAGTGTGCTGGTGGCAAAATGGTGTCTGAGTTAAACAAGAGAAAGCATGGTTTCCAAACAAGATGTGATATACAAATCCAAGTTTGCTGTGCAGTACCCTTGCCAGCTACTTTATGGTTCTTTACTACAAATGGCAAAATACTAGGCTTCCTGATTATAACACCACACACGCGTACGGCAATCAAACATTGGTCCTTAGGCTTCTCAGGCAAGTGCCTTAAATGCTAAGCCATCTCTCTAGCCCTGACATTCCTATTTTATTTTTTAATATTTTATTTATTTATTCATTCGAGAGAGGCAGCTAGAGAGAGAGAGAGAGAGAAGGAGCATGGGTGCACCAGGGCCTCTAGCCACTTTAAACAAACTCTAGGCATGTATGTCACCTTGTGCATCAGGTTTTACATGGGTACTGGGAATTCGAACTTGTAGCCTTAGGCTTCCCAGGCAAGTGCTTTAACCACTAAGCCATCTCTCCAGCCCTGACATTACTTTTGATATTGCATTTTGACTTTCCAAAAATGGACTCATGCAATGCAGACAGTTTTAGACAGGTGCCTCTGTAAGTGCCCTGGCACCCACCTGTACACCTGTCTATCCGATTATTGAAACAACAAACCCCAAAGAATGAAGGTATCCCCAGCAATTTCATGCCAGGGGAAGAGAAAGCCTGAAGCCTTGGTGTCAGCAAGAAAAGGAACCCGTCTCCCAGGAAGAGAGTTTACACAGTTCTGACAATCTGTCAGAACATCTTGCAGGAGAGGCTGGAGCTGAGACAATGGTGATGGGTGGGACCACACCTTGACCATGACTGCTTAGCTTTGCATACCTCTTGCCCTCTACTTGAACCTAAACCTCATGTCAGGCCTCCAAAATGGACTCGAGGGTCACTGGATCACTTCATTTGTTCCTTTTCCCAGTGTGGTCACAAGCTTCTCTTCTTTTCACTATTACTTTTCTCTCTCGTTGGTGTGTTGGGCATGGGTGGCAGGGCCTAGCTTGGTAGCGCTGTCACCTCAGGCCATCACTCAGACTAGCACAAGGAGTCTCACTGCCTGGGATAGAATCCTTTCCCTTTCAGCCCTGTGACTAGGGAAGGCATCTTAATCATTCTGTGCCTCAGTTTCTTAGCCTCTCTTTGAAGTTAAATTCCTATTTATCTCAGGGATGCTATGAGAATTAAACATGTTAATGTCTAAAACTTGACGTAGAATCGTGTCCATTTAGTAATTTTTAAATATATGCTCAATTGACTGATTTATTTTTTAAAAATTTTAAATTATTATTATTTTTATTGACAACTTCTATACTTACATACAAAAAACACATGATATTTCCCTCCCCTTCCCCCATTCGACTTTAAAACTCCGATCTCCATCATATCTTCCTCACTTTTATTTGGAGATAGGGCATCAATAAATTTACTCCAGTTGGCTTTGAATTCACTCTGAAGTCCTGTAACTTCAATGCTCCTGCCTCAGCCTTATGTGAGTCCTACCAAGCCCTACTTGGTGTTTTTGTTCATTTTATCTGGGTGATACTGAGACAGCCTTTTGCTATATGGCCCAGGCTGTGCTCAAACTTTCACCATCCTCCTGCTCCATTGCCCTCTCCCCCCTAAAATGTGATTTATAATCACATTAAACTTAGGTTTTCAGGAAGGACCCGCACTTTAGCTACAATTTCTAAAGGCGGTTTCGGTAAGAATTGAATTGTGTCTTTTGCCTGTGGTTTACAAATGGTCTCCACCAACAAGATCAATTTTGGAAATAGAGACAAAAAACAAAAACCCATGGCATCTCACAGCCCTGAGTGTTAGCACTTACTCGATGTATTTGAGAGAGATTTTCTGCGTCTGTTTGGTGGTAACGGTGGCAATATACATTTGTAACGCGGCCAGCCGCAAGGCGATGTCATATTTCAGCTCCGGGCCAAAGCGCTCCTGAACAACGTCGTTACAACTCTGAGAAGAGACCAGCAGAGGGCACAGCTAGTCAGAGAATGGGCCGCCAGTGCTGTCTTAGAGGAACAGGTGACAAGCATTCCCTAAGTGTTTCAACCTTCACTTTGAAGGCACAGGGGCTAAATGTGGAAACATCTCCCTCCATCGTGCTTCTTGGAACCGAGTCAGTATTTAATTGCACGCACAAACACGGAGACCACACAAAACATTTAACATTCATCGACAAGCTGTTATTTAAACATTTAGCTTTTTGTAAAAATAATTAGGAATTTAGGCATGGAATTTCCAAACACAGGTGCTGCCGCTGAGCTGAGCCACGAAGCACTGATGTTGCGATGTGACTTTTGCAGCCAGGTTGTGGGAATTGGAATCCTTCCTTCCAAACTTGTTCTTCCAGCTCATAAGAGGTGTGGCCTTGGGCAAGTTCCTTTTTACTTGATGGTACCTCAATTTCCCTTTCTGTAAACTGGAGTAATGGTGCTAACTACTGGGTGTGGTACTGAGAGAGTTAACAATGGCAATCTCTAAGTAGTAACCGTACTTAGTAAGGTATAAGCACTCATTGTTTATTGATTGTTTTCGATTATTGTTATTTTCATGAATGTATA
The DNA here is from genome assembly GCA_036365145.1 of Orientallactaga sibirica. NCBI lineage: Eukaryota > Metazoa > Chordata > Mammalia > Rodentia > Dipodidae > Orientallactaga > Orientallactaga sibirica. The sequence goes on from JAEOAD010000982.1 coordinate 3,471,711, forward strand.
ATGGGTATTAAGCCCAGTGACCAGTGCATGCTGTAGAAACCAAACACTTTACCATTGAACAATATCCCCAGAGCTCTTAAATATTTTTTCCAAAAATTCTGTATTGTGAAAGGTCTCACTGTGTTGCCCAGGCCGACCTTGAGTTCTCTTTGTAGCCTAGGAAGGCCTTGGACTTTTGATTCTCCTGCCTCTCCCTCCTGAGTATCTGGGGTGACGGGTGTGAACCACCAAGCTTGGCTTGTAAGCACTCTTACACACTAATTACTGTTGCCACCAGCATTTTCCTCTGCTTCTTCCTCTTCTCCATAACCAGAGAGACAGAATATAAAGGTGATAGGAGCGATAGCTTTGGATTTCTGCCTGCTCTGCAGTCCTGGCTTTGTCAATGGCTATGTGTGTATGAAACCTATACTGTTCAGTTGACCTGTTGACCTCTGTTTATGAACCTGTGTAATGAGACTTTATTGGAACACAAATGATTTATACATGGATGGGTACATGCTGTGAAAGGGAGCTGTTAAAATCCTCCATTCATTTTGATAGTTGCTGCTGTACCACTTTGAACGTGTAACTCTGTTGGAGCTAGTCCACCACACCACTTGACATTAGTTTTATTAGTGTTTTAGTTTACTCATCTCATAGGGTTTGTGGTGAGGATCAAATGAAGGGGAGGCAAGGTGGTACTCCCTACAGTTCCAGCTACCTGTGAAGCTGAGGTAGGAGGGCTGCAAGGTGGAGGGTGACCAGATTGAACACAGAGACTGGTCTTACAGTAGTGTTTCCCCTCTTTTGAAGGGAGCTGAGTGTGGCTAGGAAGCATCTCTCTCAGTCCATTGCTTCACTGCTTAGAAAGTCCCATTCTGCCTTCATCCATCCCTAATATGGTCTTTCAGTTTTGCTTCCCTATAAAATCTTAACACTAATGGATGCCTTTACTGAACGTAGGCTTGTCATGAATCAGGTGTGAGTTGAAGCAACCTTTGGACACAATTTCAGGAGGTCATGTTGTTTCTCTTGTCTTGAGTTTGTCAACCATGTCCAAATCCTAAGGTTGTCCATATGGGCTCCAAGGTATTGACAGCCCAGAGCTGATCATTTTTCTGTTATCTTCTGAGATGCTGTGGTAAGTAACCCTCTTGGTACAGTATCAGGTACTGAATCTGCTTCTTGAGAAGTCACTTTGACAAATAGTGTTCTTAAAGACGTCAATAGTGTAAGGATGTAAAGCAGATTTTCATACATAATTCAGAGATAAAAGCCCAGGTTTGATGCTAGGGTGTGTCTAATGACCTTACACATGACATTTCATCTCTCTGAGTGCTAGTTTTCTTATCTGAAAAATAGGTGAACTCTTAAGAATGCCTAACAGGAAAGTTAACAACTGATTGCAGAGTTGACAGGATAACTGGAAGGGTGTTTCAGAAAAAGGAATGTGTTTTAGAAACATGAGTCATCACTGTTATTTCTAAAAGAGCGCTGGATACAACCATTTTTTCCATCCCTGTTTTACCTTATATTTAACCAGACTTTTGGCTGATGTTTTTTTGACAAATGACTAGTTTGATTAAATGATTAGACAACTAATTATATTATTTAATTAGTTCAGACTAACCTTGGGGATTAGTGTGAAATACTAATTAGATATGTTTGATATTAATCATCCTTTATTGCTCTTAAATATATTACTTAAAGTACAGTTTCACAAGTGAATGGTGGTCACTGTTTGGTTGTGTACAGGTCCTAACAGGCCCCACTGTAGGCCTACCAAAAGTTCATTTATAATTTACATATATGTTGAAGAGGAAACCAATACTAGGAACATGTTTGCAAACAGTTTGGATCCTCTTAGGTCATATGCCATTTACTAATTGGTGTTAACAACATTTTTCTTAATTGATAGTAGACACCAGACATCAGCAGAACCTATTAAACTATGTGGTAGGACAATCTGGGTTATTAGAGTATACTGCTAATATATATGCTAAAATTGGTTAAAGATCTCATGCTCCATTAGTTGACCAGGAGATGAGTAGATATTATCACTATCCAAATCGGTGTCTACTGTCATGCTTCATCTGGTCAGTGGTGACTGTCCTCATGAGGGGCCTGCTGGTGAAATTGATTTTGATTTTGCAAAGTGATATGCATTTCTGTTGCTTACTCATATGTTCTCTAGGCTAATTTCATTGCATCTCTTTAGTATCTTAAAACAACATGGGCACACAGGCACCATTTGCAGACCCATTGACTTCTATCAGACAGATGTGTTATTTTAGATGCAGCATACATCCTGGTATACAGCCATTTCAAAGTAGAGTCTGACACACAAAAAAATCACTTCCTATTCTTTGCAGAGGATAGATAAGAGGATAACGGTAGCTTGATTTTACTTTACATTGCCCAACCCATATCGCTGTCCATCTCCTCTTGCTGGCTATTTCTTGAAGAGACAGATAACCCACATCATAAGTCTTTCTCGTCTAATCCCCAGGCAAGGTCTACAGACAGGTTTTCTTGTTTTAAGGCCCATCTGCTGGTATAAAAGCTGTGTCTCTTGAATAAGAAACTCTCCATATATTTGATTTGAGCAGATCCGCCTCAAACAGAATTGAGTTTATCTTGTCTTCCCTCTCTAAGACAAACAGTCACGTTGTTCTTTTATAAATGCAATGGACTTGTGATGTTTAAACAGAAGTCAAATGGCTTTAAACACCATCCTGTTATCAGGGTGAGCATGTAATTATAGTGAACAATTGCTACACGGATATCAGTATCTACAGCTGTGTACAACGGGTACTTGTAGCTATTTATTTGCAACTAACAAGCTAATAAATGCAGTACATGGTCTTTGCTGCAGTGGTCAAGTACTGAGTCCGTTCTCAGCAGGAATATGGGGAAGATGCAGTCACCTATCTATCAGCTGAGACCTACACTTTTTGTTTCAGGCAGTCATACTTGGCTGTGTTTCCTGTCTAGTTGGAGACCAGGGGACATTGTTGCCAAGTGAAGGGTGCATGTAGCTAAAGTTTACCATTTAGAAAACTCAACACATGGCAGTCTTACTGTTTGGGGGTGGAAAGTGAAATACATATTTTTAACTTGAAACAGGGTATATATTCTGAATAGGACTTGAATGGTCCCAAAGATGCAAGTGCCTCTTCATGAACATTAATCATCTTATTGAGCTATAGATACTTGTTTTTTTTTTCCCCAAAGACCACTGACATAGTGAATATTTAAAGGGCCTGAGAACACCTATTACTAGAATGTTATAGTAGTCTCTGGCTTCATGTTTTATCTCTAGGGCTTACTGTACTTGAGTTTATATAAAAAAGGCTACATTGTTCTTCTATCTTCCATCTACTTTCTTCTCCCACCCAGTCTTGGAGAACTACAAAACCTTTAAGATGCAACCAGTATATCGATTACTCAGAGTTAACAAATGTTTGGTTGTTTTGTTTGCCCCCTCCTCCTCCTCCTCCTTCTTCTTTAATAATATGGCCCCAACAATTTTTGCTTTATATAGGGATCCTAAGTCTTTGGCCTCATTTTCCCCTCTTGTGTGTGTGGAGTATAAAAGATAGGTCTACAAACTCTTTGATTAGCTCCATTTCTTGGGCCTAAGCATAAAATAAGTATATTCTTATAGTTTATTGTGATTATATTGGAAATTTAAATATCAGGATATAGTTATAGAAAATATAAAAGCATGTAAATATTGAATTTGATAAATTTTCTCTGGGATAAACTGTGCTAGATACTCATTCCTAGAAACTTTAATTTTTTAGGGGGGATGGATTATATCCTGGAATCAAATATCAGGTGGATGATCTAGAAAATATATACATTTCTTAATGTTTTACTACCTGAAAAATATTATTACTCATATAATCATCATCACAATATTCTAGAATAATCTAAGTACCAAATAAATGAATGGATTGATGCATAAATAAATTAACAGAGAAAGGAAACTCTTACAATATCATGCCAATTGATAATTGAAGAAAAATGATGAAATAAAGCATGTCAGTTTTAATCATGATAATGGATTCAGGTAAGAATTATAAATTAATGATAAAATCAGTGAGTGAACATCTGATGAGGTATGGGATCATGAGAGTTATAAAATGACTTGCTACAAATACCTTGTTTATTACAAAAGGAAAAGTGGTAATTTTTGGAAGGACACCACCTAAGAGTCCAAGTTAGCATTGCTGCCATCGTGTGCTACCTTATGAGGGATATGGAGGACAAAATACTCATGCTGTTCTTTTTTAAAAATATGCATAACCTCTGGGATGGAGAGATGGCTTTGTGGTTAAGGCACTTGACTGCGAAGCCTAAGAATGCTTGTTCAAATCTCCACGTTCCACGTATAGCCAGTTGCAAAAGTGACACAAGTTTGCAGTGTTGCACATGCGCACAAGCTGGTGCATGCGTTTGGAGTTCGTTCATAGCAGCTGCAAGGCCCTGGTGTGCCCATTTCTCTCTCTCTCTCTCTCTCTCTCTCTCTCCCTCCCTCTTTCTCCCTCTCTGTCTCTCTCAAAAATAAAATAAAATAAAATAAAATAAAATAAAATAAAAAAATAAAATAAAATAAAATAAAATACATGTATAACCTCAATTTAATCATGAGAAAAATTTAAGGGCAACCTAAATGGATAGATTTCTATAAACTATGACAAGTACTCAAAACTCCCCATGCCATGAAAGTCAAAAGAAGGATAAAGAATGACCTAGATAAGGAGATGAAAGAGACATGACAAATACAAAATGCAGTCTTAATGTCCTATATTAGAAAAAAAAATGACATGAAGGACATTTTGGAAGACCATAAACATAATTTAGAAATGGACTATAGATAAGAAAACAATGCAACATGTTCTATTTTTTTATGTTAATTGAACAATGTTTATATAAGAAAATGTTTTTGTTATTGGAAAATAAATGGTATATTTTGGAGTAAATACATGATCCTGATAAGTAACTTTCATGATATTTAGACAAAAACTCTCTGTGTGTGTGATTCTGTGGCAAAAGGCATAAGGAATATATGTGAACAATAAAAACAAAGTAAATGTGATAAGACATTGACAACTCGTGAATATGGGTGGGAGGCATAAATAACATCATTCTCTAAGCAGGAAAATTATTTTAAAATCAAATGTAAAAAAGGCATCATATAATCATTTTATAATTCATTAAGCTTAGAATTGGGAGGGGGCAAGGAGGAAAAAATGGTAAAAACAGTATTAACGTATATTACAACATTCATAAAAAAATAAAATATGCCAAAAATTTCACATACCTGAACATAGAGATACTCAAAAGCAACTGGATCTCTCCTTAACAGGTCAATTGGATCCTTTGGGACAAAGCTAATTCGGAAGAGACACCTCATCTTATGGGAGCTGGGCCTCTGAGTCACCTGGAAAGAACAGGACAATCAAATAAGAGCCGCTAAGCACTGACTGAGGAAGGACTGAAGGACACAGACACAGAGCCACTTCTTGTGACACCAACCACAGAAGCAGTGAAGTGAATGTTTTTTTTTTTTTTTAGTTGCTACCACAGATGATCATTCCTTGAAAATTTCAGGATCCCTTGACTGTGGGTAGCAGACCCTGAAGTGAGGGTTTGTATGTAAGGGACTTGTGGTAGTTTCAATGTAAAATGTCCCCCCACAGCCTCAAGTGTTTGTGATTAACCTTCCTACTTAGTCTCCAGCTGGTGAAACCTTTGGTAGGTGTCACTGACTAGAGGAGGCGTATTGCTGGAAGTGGGGCTTGGGCTGATGAGCCATAATGGCTGATCAGAAGTGGCTCACTCAGATGGTTTCCTTCACGCTTCATGTGGAGATATGATATTCTAGATGCTACTCTGCTATGCTGAAATTTCCCCTGGAAAATATAAGCCTGAAGTGAATCCTTCCCTCCTATGAACCGCTTCTGGTTGACCTTTTGGTTCTAGCAATGAGAAAATAACTTCTATAGGACTTATTGAGGATCTGATCCCAAGGGAAGCCAGGAAGGGAAAGGGAAAAGTAGCCCAGGAAAGGAGGGAAGATCCCAAGAATTTAAAAGTACAACTATATTACACATATTTTTATCCTGCTCAGAAATGAATAATTGCATTGCATTGGATTTAGAAGTATCTAGCAAGTTTGTTTCAGGATATTCAACCATTTCTCTTAAGTTTTGGATGTGTGGCATCAGAAGAAACTTTGAAGCATCTTTGTTCAATGAAATCAGCATAATACTTCCCCGTAAAGCCATAGCAGATAGAATTTTAAAGAGAAAGCATAAAGGGAAGATATAAAGTATAAAGGGGCTTTTGTTAGGCTCAATATAACTGGTAGTTTGGTTTCACCCCCTTGACATTTACTGCCACAGGCTAAAAGCTATTTACTGCAAACACCTATGGCCATATGATAGCCCAAAGTAAGTGAATGATCAATGATCAGGGAGTTTTAAGTGTCTTCAGGCATAGGCCACCACCAATGATAGGCTATGCACTGGTGGACAACTGCCTCTCCACCAACTTCAGTTGGGGTACCACGGGAAAGTATTCTACACTGTCACTCAGAGTTCTCTAGGAGGGTTGAGCTTCAGGTGCCTGAATTTGTTGTGAGGGATCATGGCATGGTACAGGAGAGTGCAGATGAGATCCCTTTTGAGAGTTAAAACCTTTGTTTAGAGAAGTGGAAGCATTATGCCAAGGTGGCATACTGGGCCCAAAGCAAGAGAGAGAGAAAGAGAGAGAGGCAGAGAGAGAGAAAGAGAGAAGGAAAGAAAGAAAGAAAGAAAGAAAGAAAGAAAGAAAGAAAGGAAGGAAGGAAGGAAGGAAGGAAGGAAAAGAAAGAAAGGCAGGCAGGCTGGGAGTGGTGATGCACGCCTTTAATCCCAGCACGTGGGAGGTAGAGGTAGGAGGATCGCTGTGAGTTCGAGGCTACCCTGAGACTACATAGTGAATTCCAGGTCAGCCTGAGCTATAGTGAAACCCTACCTCAGAAAAAAAAAGAAAGAAAGAAAGAAAGAAAGAAAGAAAGAAAGAAAGAAAGAAAGAAAGAAAGAAAAGAAAAGAAAAGAAAAGAAAAGAAAAGAAAAGAAAAGAAAAGAAAGAAGAAAGAATCAGCAGTCAGTCTCTGGAAATCTGAACACCAAAGCAAGGTGGCCCCTTTTGTAAGTGTTTTTTTGTGGGGGTTGGGGAATTCTATGCCAAGTGACCCAGTCTATATGTGGTAGTAGCCATGAAGGCACTAGATAGGACCCAAGTCCACAACACAAATAGCCTTGGTTTTCCCTGGCAATAGAGGACTGGTCTTGCTTTCCCACTCATCCCACTCAGCTTTGGATCATGGACAGCAGGAGGACTGGTCTTGCCTGCCTGACCTTGGGCCCCGGGCAGCCTCTTATATGATCACACTGCTTTCTTGACTCCCTAACTTTGCCATGTCCCTTTTTTAATTCCTCTCCCCAAATTTCCCAGGATCTCTCAAATATATAAATCCCATGCATTTAAATCCTTGGCTTCAGTTCTGCTTTTGGGGGTCTCCTCCCCGTCTCTGTCTCTCTCATGCACACAGTGGGGAGAGAAAAACTGTGAGATTCATGAAGGATTCTGCTTCCAGGAATACTTTGCACAGGTTATTTTTCAAGTGATCTTAGACATGACAAGGTAGATTTAAATTTGATAGAAATAATAGTCGAGTTTAGATACAGGACAGGCAATAAACACAAATGACAACTTTCTAAGACAAATGAGGGTGCTACATTGAATATAGCAGCAAGCAGCCTGCTTGTCTCCCCAGACAACAGATGGGGGCGGCATCTTGGGAACTAGGAATTGGGACATATTGGTAGTTCACATATTCATAGCGGGCAGGACTGGGGCAGTGATTATAGGCTTCCAAAAACAGTCTCAAGGATACATCCAGAATTGAAAACAACAAAGATGATTTTGACTTAATTTACATAATCTCAGAAACCATTTCTTTTTAATGATTTGAAGAGATCAGCAATCAAAACAGGTTAAAAAAACACATTGCAATCACATAAAATATTACTTTATAGAGCTAAGGGCCCAGTGAGTAGCTGCTGAGTCTTTGAATGACACACCTGGGAGACTTACGGATTGCCTATAAAAGACTGACAAATAGGAGAGCATCCCTTTGAGGTGCGAGATGCATCATCAAGGTAGTGGTTCCTTCCAGGAGGCCCTGGAGGACATGGTGGCAGCCACAATGAAAAGACTGGATGGAGGGCACTGGCTCTTCTCCCTCCAGCAGCCTCAGCCATGGGTTAATTTCACAGACCTGAGTGAGTGTCTCCTGTTCATGAAGTAAGAGCAGCTTAGTTCCGGCCCCTTCTGTCCTTTGCTCCAGCATGAGGGAGAAATGCTCAATGCCTTTGATGGAGAGCTTCTCTTGGAGGGTTAAAATGACATCCTTAGAGAGCAAAGAGATCAAAATCAACACTGCCTTTCTTCTCTTGTCCTTTTCTTGCCTCTACCCATATCCAAACTCTCTACGGAGTTTAAACCAGAGAGATAGCCAGATAAATAGCTAGGAGAAGAACTTACCCATCATGTAAGGTCTTAAGTCAGAAACACTGTTAACACAGAGTTAGTCAATTCTTCTCAATGAGGTGGTAATTAAACCAGTTCTGAAAGGGAGCTCTGAAAGTACTCTACCCGAGGAGTTTGCAAAATCCAGCTTGCGTGCCAAATCTTGGCCACGCCTTTGTTTGTAAATAAAGTTTTATTGGTATACAAGCAGACACATCTCTTTATTGTTTAAGGCTGCTTTGTGCACTGCATTGCAAAAATTGAGTAGTGGATGGTGAGGCTTAAAATACTGATTGCTATCCCTGCTCAGAAAAGTCTAGTTGGCCCCTGGCTTACCCTTCTGAAGGAGTAGTGAGGGAGTGGTCAAGCTCCTGCCTGAGACAATCTGCTTTCTAATCCTAGCTCTCTTGCTAATTAGCTGTGAGCTCTGGATAAGTCACTCAACATCTAAGTATCTTAGTTTTCCCGTCTGTAAACTGGGGGTAATAATAATGCCTGCTTTGGAATGAATGGAAGAGTTCACTAAGTTCATACATAGAGAGCGTTGATCATGATGCTGTTTTTCAGAGTTAGGGCAGCCTAACAACAGTGTACGTTTATTTTCTATCACTGGGACAGGTGGAATAAGCAAGCTTCGTCAGTAATCTTTTATAGGATTAAATATTTATAGTCAGGAAGGTGCTCCACACACAATATATGCAGTGCAATGCAAATCCAATCTCCTTAGCCTTTCCTTTGTTCATGTACCTGACAACTAGTAAATAATCCCTCTTCAAGTGAATTTACAGTTGCATGGGACTAGTGCATCTCAGTCAGAGGAGATGTTACCCCAACAGCAACATTCAGAAATTTCTGGAGGCATTTTTGTCATAACGAGGTGGGTGATGCCATTGGAATCAAGTGTGTACAGACCAGGCCTGCCGCTGAACATCATACAATACACAGGACAGTCCCAGCAACGGATGATCCGCTTCCAAATCACAACTGTCCAAAGGTAGAGAAGCCTTGCCATATGCAACATTCTCTTTTCCTGCCACTTGACTGTATTCTGTTGCCATTTCCTCAGGCCCTATTCAAACAAAGTCAACTTAGGACACCACTCCTCCATTCCACAAATGGTGTCCAATAGCAAGGGGCTTAGCAGTTGGTAACACAGAACAAGTACATAGGGGCAGAGAGAAAAATCATTCAATGTAAGCAGTTTGGCTATCTTGAACATTACATATAAAAAAAGATTCTCTGCCTTATAATTTTTGCACATGGCCCAGGGAAAGAGAGAAGCAAACCAGCCTTTGTGTGGTGTGTGGCAACTTGTCTTTTTGAAAACATTTTTATTGACCACCATAGAGAACACTGGAAGTTAACTGTGATCATTTTTTCCTATTGTAACTTTCTGTAGTGAGAATTTTGGCAACTTTTATTAAACGGTATCACATTCTTTTCATAACTGCACTATTTCTATTTGACATCTACCAACCAGTATCTATTGTGGTAAGAAAGCTGTTAGGTATAAGATAAGATAATGACTTGGATGTGAACTCTTTGTCACCTATAACTCTTGGGAAATTCAAATTCATTCTAGTGTGAGTTCCTGTAATAAAGTGGTCATAAGGAATTGACAACAGAGCTTTCTGAAATTTAGCTTTATTTCTGATAAGGAATGCACTTACGTCTTTACCCCTGTCACCAACTGGGGTAGGAGGTATTCAACAGCAAAGTGCTGAGCAGTCACCAACAGAGTGGCAGTGTTGTGATTATAGGTGTAAGTCACCACATCTTGGATTTTACCTGGGTTTTTGGGATCCAAACTTAGGTTCTCATGCTTGCGCAGCAAGCCCCTTACCCACTGAACCATCTTTCTAGCCTTAGAGGAGTAGTTTTGTTTAGCTGGGGTTCTGGGCCATAGCAGACAGTCTATGCTAACAATGTGATTCATGCATGGAATCTCAACCTAACTTCTACAGGGGCTGGTGATTAAAGAGAACCAGTCTTGCAGTTGATCAGCTGTGACTATGTGATCAATCCCCAACACCAAGACTCAGAGAAGCTTCCTTGATGGGCAAGCCTCTGGGAAAATGAAACATTGCCTATGGCATCCATGGGGAGATGGACACTGGAAGCTATGCATGTGACTTCCCCTGAGCCCTTCCTGTGTGCACTGACTCCCTTTGCTTCTCCCAGTCTCTAAAGCTTTTCCTGTAATAAACTGTAACATGATGGCAACAGATGGCTCAGTTCTGGGAGTTCTTCATATGCATTGTTCATTCTGAGGGTGGTCTTGAGGACCTCTTTACCCTACCTTTCTATGGCTGCTTTCTTGTTGAAACAACAAAATGGAACAATTCCAACAGATGATTGATGCCCCCCAAAGCCTAAAGTATTTACTCTCTGACTCTTTGTAGAATGAGTTTGGGTTAGTTGATCAATAATTTGATCAGGTAACATAGCTTCATAAATTGGTATTGAATAGGAAAAGAGGAAAAGGACTTTGTCAGCCATCACCATTTAAAATTAGCAGTCTTATAGGAAGGGAGTTAATATTTCATCTGGGGTGATTAAGGATAACTTAATGTTCCAATATTAATCTTAATCTACTAATATTGTCCGCTCCATTGCCTACTGAATCACTACATATTTAAGGTAATCCAAACTAAGCTGCCCTGCTGACATCATGACAATAAGAATGCACAGCCAGTGGGCTTTTTCAGAAATGCTTGTACACGTGCGGCCTATGCTGAGTACTTCCAAACACCAAGAATTAGTAGGTGGACTACTGATAGACATTTTAAACACAGAGTTGATATCCTCTTGCTAGATTATTGTGCAGATCGTCACTAGGTACATTTTTACCTCCATGAATTTTTTTTTACTGTGCCATTTGAAGAAAGCCTATTTTAGGCTGATGAAGCATCAGGGAGCAATCAATTTCTGAACACACTTTTGTCCAATAAAATAAAGAGAATATGCACTTTTCTTTCCCAGGAAGGAAGCATGGGGGGAACACAGATGCTTTGCTATTAGACCTATTATGTAAAACTCACCTGTGGCTCTGAAATCCTAGAATTGCACTGTGACTCGTTCCCTTTCCTCGGGAGAAGCATGCCTTAGTTTTGACTTGTTCTGCATCCTTCCCGTGAAATCAGTTACAGCCATCAAAAGTAAAATCTTTACATTCCTCTACCCCTTGTTTATGCTGGACACTGAAGTGGCGGATAGTCAATTAACAGTTAACATCTTAATCTTTTTGGTGGCTGACATTGCTGCAAAATCATGCTGGCTTTAGGCAGGGTGCCAAACCTTCTTGGTGACAGTCATGCTATTTTAATTAATCTACAGTTGCATTAAAATGATAAGCTCTGGTGTTTCTTTGCTGATAACTTCTTATATTGTTTTGTAACACCAATGTTTTTAAAGAAAAGAACAAACCTTCTTATCTTGAGTCTTTTAGTTTGGTTTGATCTTATATATTATACATGACCTTGTATGTAAGCAACCAGCACAATGGCAAAACAAAACAAAACAACAAACGGATAATTTGGCCTTTCATTTTGAATGTGACTGAGTCCAGGCAAAGAGGTTAGCACATCTTACCTTGATGGAGGTGCTGCAGTCAAAGCGGAAGGATTTGGTTTGCCCATTTTCCAAATAGACTTTCAAAACATTTGGCATAAAAAGAAGTGAATTGTCCTTAACAGTTTCCTGTTTAATAACAGACAAGAAAGGAGGTGGTCATGCACATCAGTCAAATTAAAGTTCTACTCTTGGCAGGAGCAACACATGTCTACTGCTTATTCTCATCATGACATTAAAAAAAGAAGCAAACTCTCAAAGGCCAACCAGGTATCACTTTGGTGGGATCTGAACTAAGTCATTCATGATAATACTTTTTTCCAGCTGTAAGAAGCTCACTCACTTGATGCCAGCAAAAGCTATTTTGCCCATCAGAAAAAACAGATGCTTTTTTTTAAACTCAAGATTTCCCCAAAGGAAAAAAAATGATTACAGACATAATTCCTTTGCAATCAAGCATCTCTGTTTGGAACCACAAGACTTGAATTTGTGGATAAGGGTGACGTGAGCATAGCAATGACCAGTCATGATGCTGTGTGACATGGTACTGCTGTCACCTGGTAGTGGTCATGACAATGAGTCATAGGCATGTTGGTGGTCAAGTATAAAGTTATATTTTGAAAATTCTTTTTAACACATTTAGTAATATTTCTCAAATCAAAAGGAAAATATAAGGAATAGGAATGGCTTGGATGTGAAAAGGAAAAACACAAGGTTGAGGTTTTAGCACTTGCTTGGCATGAAGGTGGGCCCTGAATTCCATTCACAGTACCACAAAAATAATAAAGCAGTAAGCCTAAGCCTATAGTGAATAGACCATAATCCAGAAATAAGTAAAAAAGAGATACCAACATCATATGTGACTGAGACTAAACTAGAGAAATACATTCGTGGGGGTCATGAGGCACATTTATGTGAGGTCCATGAATTCCTGGGGTAAAGTGAATTACATACACATAGCTGATCAGAGTCCTTGAGATTTTGGTGACCTTAGCAATCATATGATGATATGTCCTTTGGTTTGAAGATAAGGGGATTAAAGACAAGTTGCTCCAATGTTTGTCAGTGTCGTAGAGTGTGAGAGCATTCAACCCCTGTATATTTCCTTTACAGATCCCCTGTCTTTCACTGCCTATTTCTTCCTCTGAATTTCCTCCCTATGATTTCTACTTCTGTGGCCTTTCCACATGACTTGCTTCCTGCTGGAGTCAGTGAATAAGCCTGGACCTAAGTTCAGAAGATGAAGAGCAGTGGCAGCCAACAAACATCAACAACAAAATCTGTCATTTTCAAGGTTGAAAAAAAAATTTAGTGCCTTTGGTGAAGGTTTTCTAAATGCATCTGGCATCTATGGACATTGGGGATCAGAACCTTGGCCTTCACACCTTTGTGGCAAGTACTTGAAGACTCACTAAGCAATCTCCCCAACCGCAAGATTATGCATGTATGTGTTTTTATGTATGTATGTATGTATGTATGTATGTATGTATGTATGTATGTATGTATTGTGTGTGGTTCATGCACATGTGTGTGCAGATGCATATCCCTTTGCACATGTGCAGAGGTCAGAGGAGAATGTCTGGTGTCCTCCTGTATAATTCTACAGTATTTCCTTGAAATAGAATTTACTGATTTACTGATTTATTCATTTATTTTGGGGTAAGACTAGTTGTTCAGTGAGACCCAGTGATGCTCTTGTCTCACCCACCCTTACCACTGGAGTCCAGGCATACATGGCTATGCTTGGATTTTTTATGTGGGTCCTGGGGAATGAACTCAGTTCCTTATGCTTATGCAACAATCACTCATCTATTGAGCTGTCTTCCAAGTCTCCTCAAGATTGTTATTTTTTGGTAAGGAAAAGCTCAAGGGAAGCAATACTTTTCTCAAAATACATATGGAAGCATGCTTTGTTGGCCCAGTCAGAAGAAAGAAGTAAAAATTTCATGGGAGGCATATTTTATTCAATATGGATGAGTGAATGTCAGTGATCCCAGATTAAATGAATTATTTTTGCACAGCAGTGATGTCTATAACACTGCAGGTATCCTTGAAAACATTGGGCTATCTCCTACTCTGGATGTGATAGAAGGAATGAAGGCACAATCTGATGGTGAGGTAAGCCTTTAAAGTCCCATGAAAACCAACAAGCAGCTCAAGACTGAACATTCTGCTGGTTTTATTTGACTGCAGAGCTCCTGTCTCAGTGACTTTGTGAATAAAAGAGCAGGTGACTGCAAACTTACCGACACTTGGCCATTGATGATGACCTCTTCAGAAAAGCGCACTTTGACTGGATTGGACTTTAATCTTGCCTTTTTTGCAGCACTAATAAATGCTGATTTGGGAGACTGGAAGAAAAGAAAAAAATTTTTTATCTGATTACTGGCATCCTGATACAAACATTGTGACAGTGGTTTTTCATGTTTATCCTCAAAAATATTATTGCTTAAAGGTAAACATATTTGGTACATGCCCAATTCAAAGATGAAATGCAAATTATGGATGGAATTAAAACCCTGTCATGCTGATACACTAATAAGCTTGATTTGGCTACCAGACCAGAACTACTGGCAATGTGTTCCATGTTCTTATTGAACATATTTCCAAGGTTCTTATACCACGCTTCTAATGCAGAGCTCTGAACACCATGTAGCAGAGAGGTGATAGTTAGATCTACTGTTTAGTGTATGATGAGCTGTTAATTAGCTATCTGTTTTAATTAGGGGAGATCTGTCACTCCAAAATGACAGATAATAATATTGCTTTTCACATTAGGACTATAGAGGCACAAACAAGCACACACACACATTCTCTTAAGCATTTATGCTTTCTGTCTGTAAAACCTCAGTTTTAGTCTCATGTTGATAACATGATTTCTGAGCTTACTCATATGATAGAGAAGAGACATATAATTACAATTAAAATTTGGCTGCATATTCTGACTTGTCTTAAAGTTACTTTCTATTGTATGATTCATTCTCTGCTTTTACTGGAAATAAGGGCTGAGTAACACGGTTCTTTCTCAGAACTTTGCAGTTGTAATGAAATAATCTGCATAGAAGAGGGCTAGGAAAAGAGGGGGTGGCTTTTCTGCTTAGTATTGGTAAAGTCACTTTCAGAATCATCTTTGTGTAATAATTAAGTTTAAAGGGAAGGGAACTCACATCTAGTAGATGTTGTCTAAATTGCCAGCATCATTTGTCTATTTAAACAACAACAAAAAAACAACTGCACTCTATTGAACCTAACATAGAGACACATACTTAATTTGAATACTTAATTTGAATACTTAATACACATACTTAATTTGAATATGATTACTACTAGTTTTTAAATTATATGATCAAATACTAGCAATTACCCTCAGTTTTCATAGAACATAGCCATGGTCTACTAGTAGTCTACGGTGGTAGACAGGAGCAATGTCTTTGCTCATCTGTGAACATTCCATTTGTAAATTATCACGTAAGAGGCAGAAGCAGGAACTTGGAAACAAACTATAGGAAGTGGGCCAACACTCTGGACTAGAGACCCAAGAGTTATTGCTACTCCTTTTGCCTTGGGCAATTTCCATGGGAGAGGCTGGAAAGTTAACTACCCATACTGTTACCTTCCCTTGTATCTATGAGACAGGTATGGATTTTAGAAAAATCAATGAGCATCTACTGGGAAGACTTTAGAAATGTAATCTTTTTATAAAAAAGAAACAATTACAACTAACATGGTTCTTCTTCTACTCCCCTTTCTCTTTCCCTATCCCTCACCCTGGAGCAAATGCAGGAAGTGACCATCTTGTGACCATGGAAGAAAAACCAACAGAATCCCAGCAGTTCCCAGGAGAAGGCAATGGGCATACAGAGCCAATGCCAATCCAGTGATCACCCACTTAGGATAACAGGCCTCTTAGGATGTAAATGATGAAAGCTTCTGTCACTGGCTTTTCTAACTAATGAGTCACAAGCAGGGACAGTCCTTCCTCCCTCACACAGGGCTTCCTGGGGTCTCTACTTTAAGCAGTGTAGTTGTCATTGAAAAGAACCCTAGTTTGCGGGGAAATGTTGACTTCTGCTTTACAAACAGCCAGAAAGATATCTGACAATGCTTCCTGGCAAAAAAGGAGTATAATGTGCCTCCTAGAACAACTGATGGTCTTTGCTTCATCTCATTCAGATCCAAGCTCTCATATGATTCCAGAAATCCTCGTGAGGTGGCTTTGACATCTGGCCAGACTGTCTGATTTCAAATCCATGCTTTTGTACTTAGGTCTGTGTTCTTAGGCAAATAAAAGTTAAGATTTCTGTTTTTATCTGTAGAACACATTTAGGTAACTGATTCTAGAATCCACACAGACGTTTACCCTTCTGTGTATTGTATCAATCTTATGCCCTTCTCCTAATTTAGGGTGAACTAAACTTCTCTCTTTGCAAGTGAGTTTTCCTTTCAAGGATTCCCATCTTTGTCAAATACAAATAGTCTTGACCATTTATTTCTATCATACCCTCTAAGGCCCAGAGGCCATTGAAAAGGTGGTAGAATATAAGAGCCAAAGGATGGGAAGGAGTTCTCTGGAACACTGTTTTCCAGGCACAAAGTGACAGTTGCATTTATGACCTCATGGTGACTGTTACTACCTGCACAAGACTAGAATAATATGACTATAATATGAGGGCAAAAAAAAACTACATCAAAACACAAGAGGATCTATTTGGAAGAAAGAAGGGATTCAACAGAGGGGGAATGAGGGTTGAGGAACAAAGAAGGATCATGGGAGGGGATTATGATCAGGGCACATTGTGTATATGTATGGAAGTTATCAATAAAAAGCTAAAAAAGTCTAGAAATCATTTAATGATTTTGTTAATGAAATGTTAATGAAAAACAATGTGATGGAATAGATAAATAAAATACAGTATGTCCACACAATGGGATACTATTCAGCATAAAAATAAAGTCAGAAATAGAGATGCATGTGGACAAATCTTTCAAACATGATGCTAAGTGACAGAAGCTAAGCACAAAATACCATATACTGTCTGATTCTACTTATGTGACATAGCCACAATAGAAAACCTGCATATAGAATGTAGATTACTAATTGCTCAGAACTGGAGCAGAAGAAAATGGGAATGTGATTGCTATTCTATACAGGGTTTCCTTTTAGGGTGATGAAAAAGTCCTAGGGCTAGATAATGGTGATAGGTATACAACACCATTAATGTACTGAATTATGCACTTAAAAATGACACATTTTTACATTATGCATATATATATTATTACAATAAATTCACTGCTGAAAGAAACATGATGAAATCTGTTTTTCTTGAGTGAAGGTTATGCCTTAGTACTGGGAAAATACTGTTTGTTTATATTTTGAGGCAAGGTCTCACTATATAGCCTAACCTGTCCTCAAACTCACAATCCTCCTGACTCAATTTCCCAGCGCCACTACATTAGTTGTTCTAAAGTCCCTTGCACACCTATCCACATCATTGCTATAAGCAGCATCTTAGAAAATTGGGCATATACATGTTGTGTTCTCAAAAGCTTCACTTCAACCGTTTATGCAAAGATATGTTGAATAGAATAGCTGTCCTCTTTAAAAAAACCACAAAAACAGTCTGGCACTAGGGAGGTGGAGACAGAAAGATCCTTGGGGTTTACTGGCTAGCTCAGCTCTAGGTTCAGTGTGAAACCATGTGTTGCAGTCATATTTATGTTGCTGACAGAAAACACCCAACCAAGAGAAGCTTGTGGGAGGGAAGGGTTTATTTTGGCTTATAGACTCAAGGGAAAGCTCCATGGTACTAGGGGGAAAGGATTGCATGAGAAGAGGGTGGATATCACCTCCTGGCCAGCATCAGGTGAACAACAGCAACAGGACAGTGTGCCGAACACTGGCAAGGGGAAGCTGGCTGTATCATCCATAAGCCCATCCCCAATAATGCACTGCCTCCAGGAGGCTTCAATTCCCAAACTGCCACCAGCTGGGGACCTAGCCATTCAGCAAAATAAGTTTATGGGGAAACCTGAATCAAACCACCACAGCATATCTTAAAAAATAAGGTGGATAGCCGGGTGTGGTGGTGCACGCCTTTAATCCCAGCACTGGGGAGGCAGAGGTAGGAGGATTGCTGTGAGTTCAAGGCCACCCTGAGACTACAGAGTTAATTCCAGGTTAGCCTGGGCCAGAGTGAGACCCTACCTCGAAAAAAACAAAAAAACAAAAACAAAAAAGGTGGAAAGCAACTGAGGATACACCCAACATTGACCTATGACCTCCACATATACACTCACACATATGCATGCACATCAGAGCGTAAACACCACATACATACATCAAGAAAATCCAAAAGAACTCTGAATGGCTGCGCCTCAAAAAAGCTAGCATTCAGCAGGCTCAGTGTGAGTTTTAAAAAGTCCTGCTGTAGCACTGAAGTGCTGTGACAGTGGAGTTCTCATCAGTCTGGATAATTATAGGCCAAGTTTAGTGATGATTAACGAGCAAATCATACAGTGGTGAGTTCATTTGCTTTTGATATGCCATTTTTTAGCTAAAGGGAAAACATTATTCTCCCTTAATGATTTTGAACAGGCAGTATTTACATTGGCACAATGAGTTTAACACAAGTGAAGCGGCTATAATAAAGCTACCCAGAACAGACACTACTAATTAGATGAGATTTTTTAGTGCAGTAACACCCAACTTCTCCAAGCATTGTTCAGGAATGAAATATTCCACATGTGTTAAGGTGCCATATACTTCACTTTATTCCTTTATGAATCCTGGTTTTTAAATTCACTATCTGACTGTACTTTTCTTCAAAGTTCTACATAAATAATTGCTTCAATAAAAAGTATACTTAACCTAATTTACTTTTTTTGGATGCGTATCATCTGATATAATCTTAGAACAGAGTGATGTTCCCAGGATTCAGGGAAGGATATAGGGTGATTTGTCCATATTATAGTTAGAAGATGAAAAATTTCCCCACAGGCTTACGTGTGGAATACTTGGTCCTCAGCTGGTAGTTGTATATTGGGAGTTAGTACAAACTTTCAGAGGTAGGACCTAGATGGAGAAAGTGGACCACTGGGGATATGCTATTTATCTATTTCTTTCTTTTTCAAAACTCTCTTTGTCTCTTTCCCTTCCTACTCCTTTTTGTCATCCACAAGATATAAGTCTTATCCTCCTTCAAAAATTCTTAACACCATAATTTTTGCTCTATTTCATCATAGGCCAAGAATCAATGGAGACAACTTTAGACAGAAATCTCTGAAACCATGAACCAAACTAAATATCCCTTCCAGCTATTTTCTCAGGTCTTTTTATTATAGTTACACCAAAACTAAGATAGTTCATAAAGTAAATGACCTCATAGAGTAGAATGTACCATGCTGGGGTAGCTTCTCTCTTCTCTGTGGAACTATAGTATACCCTCCCTAGGTAGCCTCATTACTTATTTGCCATGTCCTCTTGACAAACATGATAATCTAATATGACCAAAAAAGAAAAGAAACTAGATATTCCATGTTGTTAAGTAAATACCAACAGATTTGGGGTAAAAGTTCAAGAATTCACGGAAACTACATGTTTCTTGATCTGGATTGGTGATTATTTCATATAATCAACATTAGAAATTACTTTTTTTTTCAAAGTTGGGTCTGGCTCTAGCCCAAGTTGACCTGGAATTCAGTACATAATCTCAGGGTGGCCTTGACCTCACAGTGATCCTCCTTACCTCTGGCCCTGAGTGCTGGGATTAAAGTTATGAGCCACCATAGCTAGATTTTTGTTTGTTTGTTTTTGCTTTTGTAGAAGTTACTTTTTGATAACCAAAATATATCTCTGTTGTAACTCAGCTCCTCCTTCTTGCTGGGATGAACATTCAACCAGACACACCTTATGGGAGGAAGGGGGATTATTTCAGGCTTACAGAGTCCAAGATAACACCATCTTTGGTGGAAGAAGGTGGTTCTCTTTCATTAATCTAACCAGAGAGACATCACCAATAGCCAACACCACAAAACACAAATAGCCAGAGCTCAAACTGCTCTCCCCACACCTTTGGGCTGGAATTCAGATCCACTCCCAAACACACCTTAGGGCTGGGTTCCAGGATGTGTCCCAAGTGATACTTCCTCTAGCCAAGCTATAAGCTCAATTTTAATTATATTTATTTATTTATTTATTTATTTATTTATTTATTTATTTGACAGAGAGAGAGAGAGAGACAGAGAGACAGAGAGAAAGAATGGGCACACCAGGGCTTCCAGAAACTGCAAAATGAACTCCAGACACGTGGTTCCTTGTGTATCTGGCTAGCATGGGTCCTGGGAAATCGAACCTGGGTCCTTTGGCTTTGCAGGCAAATGCCTTAACTGCTAAGTCATCCTTCCAGCCCACAAGCTCAATTTTTAATATTTTCATTTTTATTTATTTAATTATTTATTGATTGATTTATTTATTTGAGAATGAGAGAGAGAGAGAGAGAGAGAGAGAGAGAGAGAAATATGGACCCACTAGGTCCTCTGGCCACTGCAAAGGAACTCCAGAAGCATGCACCACAATGTGCATCTCACTTACATGGATTCTGGGGAATCGCATAGAACCTGGGTCCCTGGGCTTTGTGGGCAAGCACCTTAAGTATTAAGCCATCTCTCCAGCCCACAAGATCAATTTTAATAAAACACCCCAATCTATGGAGCCATACATTCAAGTTATCATATTCAAACTATGACAATCCTCAAGTCTGAAGGTTACCTAACGAGGGGCAGGAATACTCTAGCTTATATGGTAGTGAACACCAATTATGACTGCTGTTTTAATTACTCTTTGCTACTTAAAAAATTACAGTGCATATAACTCCAAAGCCTACTAAATTAATTCTTAGCAATCTATAGGTGCTTATCATAAGCATTTCATATCCTGTGGTGGAAATGATGAGTAATTTCCATTTAGAATATTCGGATTCTCCAGCTGTTAATTATTTTTAACATTAGCAGGTCCCTAATCAACTCCTGTATCTTTCCAAATTTCTTGTTGCTAAGGTGGCCACAGTAGTGTTGTAGGCTCCTGTTGCTTTTAGAGGTTCTTAGAAGCCACTAGAACAGAGTTTTAAAAAGTTACACAATGAAGATTGAATTTTGAAACTTATAGCCTTTGTAGCTCTACACGAATATCAATTAGCAGACACTGAGGAAATATTTGATGAAGACCAGCTTATACTTCTTACTAGGTTGCATGTTTTAGAATCCTTACAAACCGGACTCTAACACAAGGATTCCCATACAGGTAGAAAACTGGGGAGGTATTTCCAGCAGACCAGGTAGGTGAACCGAGGAAAGGAGACAGGGAGGTGGGGAGTAAGCCAATGACGAATTCACTGCTAAATGGAGCTCCACTTTAAGAAACTAGAAAATTTTTATACTGGGAGCCTTTGGCAAACAAGGCAGACCACTTGTAGATTGTTCAAGTCGAGAGGGAGTTGGGGTATTTATCCAGCTCTCATCAATCACTAATGGAACGGCTGTTTGTGTTATATATTTGAAAACTGTTTATTTTCTTAAATGTCTCATCAACCCCACAAAACTGGTTCTACAGGCTCTGAGCACTTGATCGGGTAACCAGGTGCACCACTATAATGAACTTGGACCCCTGCCACAGTTCTTCTTCCCACCCTCACCTGACTTTGACCTAATGATATTTGGAACAAGTACTAATGCAAGCGTCTTGCAACTCTTCTCTTCTCCTCTCATCTTTCTTTATCTTTTCTTTCCTTCTCCCTTTTTTGGGACATGATCATGCTATGTGGCCTAGACTGACATTGAACCTGATCTTCTTACCTCAGCCTCCAGAGCACTGGGATTATAGGCATGCACCAACACATCTGGTTCTCCTTGCAACTTTTCTTGCCCACAGGTGTTGCCCTCTGGTTGGTGGGACTCCCTCTGATGTGATTCCCCTCTTGGCATACAGTGATTTGGTCTCCTTAGGACCTGTGACTATGACTGTGATGTTTTCCTGTGTCCCCTCTTGTGGCTGCAGCCAGCTGTCCTTAAAGCCATAAAATCCTGCCCTTGGGACACTTCTAGCCTGCTCCATGAACATGTGACAGAATGACCCCTCAGAGAAAGAACCACTGATGCTCCCCACTGGAATTGAACTGGCATATTTAGTATGACACATAGCAACAGGGCTATGATTTGTGCAGTGATAGGGTCTACTACTCCAGTATTTCTAGGAGGAAGATATAGTCACCCTTTTGTGTATGGCACACACTAGAAGGTAGTTAGCAGTGGGAGACTAACAACCAGATCCCTTGAGCCTTTAGCTGAGAAGAGACCCGAGGGAATGTCAATCATGGTTGCACAAGGATACCAGAACCAAGAGTGAAGCTTAATAAAAGTCTCACTGACTTGGGGTTATGTGAAGAAAGGCTGTGGAGTGTGGAAATTTAATACTCTCTGTCTCCAGTAAGATGGACTAGGAAGTTTTGGAAGTTCTAGACTTGGAAATTGTGGAGGTAGAGTCAAATGAAAGAAGGAAGGAATTGGTCAATACACAATCTGCCATGGAAAATAACAGTATGTTGGGGCTGACGCTGTGGCTCAGCAGTTAAAGGTGCTTGCTTCCAAAGCCTACTGGCCCTGAGTTCAATTCCCCAGCCACCCATGTAAATGCCAGACCCCAAAATAACAGTATGAGGAAAGAAGAAGGTCTACCAGAACAACACAAATAAAATCCCTATATAACCTAAACACCCAACCCTTTCAAAAAATGCCATCATGGGGAAATACAATGAAAATAGACAGAAATTGATCAACAATAATGGTCATTGCAGTAGTATTTATAATACCGAAGCATTAAAAGTATGAAGGGCCTAATGATAAGTTCTTAGGTAAGTCCATCTCAGTTCAAGGAAATATTTTGTAGCTATTTAAAGAAATGCTTATAAAGAATTTTTGATAGCATGAAAAAATTCTTATGGCATATTAAGTGAACAAAGTGAAATAAAATTACATAATATGAATATGACTGCTAACAAGGTACCGAAAAAAACATTACAAGGAGCTAGGTAAAGATTTAGTGATATAGGTTTTACTATTTGTGAATTTCTTTTTGTACTTTTACATTATTTTCCTAAGGAAAAAAAAGTAAAAATAGTGGTGTAAGTGGGGCCTCCATAATATTTAAAAAATGAGACAGCGATCTGTTTGGAATTACTTTCTATTAGAGGAAGAATTTCAGAAACCTTAAGAGTCTTGTCCTAGGACTCCTTGATGTGAGCCTTCCTGGTGGGTGACTCTGGCTGAGCAATGGTGAGGTGCCCCAGGCACATATACTGTGTGGCCAGTAAATTACAAAAAATTAAAATGCTATAACTGAAACAGAATTCACCTATTTTTCTATAATTGAAGTAGAATAATTTACAGATTTTTCTCTTGTTTGGCTGGATTATCTGTTTCTATAAGTCAGTCCTAGTTGCCAAAAGGATTTTTAACAAATACCAAAATCCAATTTTAAGTCTGTTGTTGTTTTAAGACAGGGCATAATCTGTAACCCAGGCTGGCCTCAAATTTATAGAAAACCTGTTGCCTCACTCTTGCAAATTGGGATTATAGCCATGAGCTACTATGCCTAACACACATGCATGCACGTGTACGTGCACTTAAAGAAGCATCTTACCAGTAGGAAAATCTCAATACAAAAATACAAGCAAAACACCATCAGTCTCTTCTCCCAGCTGCTCTCCTCTCTAAATGTAAGATATCTATTTCACCAACTTCAGAGTATCAGTTCTCACAGTTCAAAGCCACCTTGGACTGGAAAAGTATAAGAAGGCTTTAGGTGGAACAGTGGTTCTTCACTGGGAGTAATTTTGTTCCAAAGTGACATTTGGCAGTCTCTGGAGACTAAGAGAAAAGGAGGGTGCCATTGCCATTGGTCGAACAGCAGTCAGGGTTGCCCCAGATCAGGTAATTCCCTAGCGCAAGCATCAGTGGTGTGGAGGCAGGGATACTCTGTGATAGCATTTAGGATTAGGGATGAGACCTAAAAGATGAGGAAGACTGGCTAGGCAAGGATAGGAGGGGTTGAGGGCATGGCAGGCATTTCAGAAAGAAAGGCTGATCAATGGCAATCACATGCCATAATTGGCTAGGGTCAGTGTGACTTTGGAGCAGGAGAATGGTTTACTGTTGATTTCAAAGTAGAACAACAGTCACCTGAAGTCATAGAAAGTTCCAGCTTAAAGGAAGTTTATGGATTTACTGGTCAAAAGGAATATTTAGAGAAATCACTCAGTTGCATTCACTCAGCTGGCCAACAGAGCAAGAAAAATCACACAATCATAAGATACACTTTGAACCTGAATACCAAGTGCCTTGTTTTCTCTCTGTTTCCTGCATAGGGTAAATCATTACCACATATTGCATGTATAATCTGGTTTGGAGTTAAAAGGTTCTGATTATATATTTCTAATGGGTTGCAAAGTAGGGAGAAAAAATTAAGGAAAAACAAAATAATCTTGAAGGTCCACAAGGAATTTATAATTGTTCAATCACTTGCTTATTGTCAGCATTGCCCTTGCCAAAATGGATTTGTCCCCAGCAAACAGATTAAGAAGTGAGGCTAGGTTGAAAGTCAGTGAGAATAACAATATGGTTAAACTAAAAAGATCTAAGAACAGGTCAGCTGTCCTTTATATTGAAGCATATGGTAGCAATCACATCATCATGAGATGGTACAGCCAGGGAGCCCTTGGCTACAGTGTTATTTCTGTCTTCATACAGATGAGGAAATGCAAATCACCTGTTGTATTGCTGGGCTTTAGGTCTCAAACCTTAGTTCGCTAGCATTCTGTGGCCCCAAAATTCAAAAGTGTGTGGACAAGTTTTTGTCAGAAAGGGTCAATGTCACCCTGAGTTTATACACAGTGACATTAGGAGTGCTATAATTTTCCCAGTTAGTTCTATTCCTGCAGGAATTCTGAATACAGCCTTTTCCTTACTAAAATGCCTGCTCACTGTGTACTTCGAACAATTCTGAGACAAGGGAAAGGAAGATTTTGGTCAAATGATGGAGACTGGTAAATACTAGGGTCTTTTAGTTGATGCGTAAGTGTTCAGTGCTATCAGGAAGAATAGAGACACTTAAGGCCGGTTAGATCTGTGTCTCTATAATAAAGCCCCAATAAAGCACTCACTAATGGTAATGGTTTGGTTAAAACTCTAAAGAAAATTTCTTTTGGAGTTATTTATTTCTTTATTTATTCATTAGAGACAGAGAGAGAGGGAGAGACAATGGGCATGCCAGGGCTTCCAGCCACTGCAAACGAACTCCAGATGCATGCACCACCATGTGCATCTGGCTTACATGGGACCTGGAGTATTGAACTGGGGTCCTTAGGCTTTGCAGGCATGCACCTTAACCACTAAGCCATATCTCCAGCCCTGTGGAAAATTTTTTTTGTTCAACTAACTATGTATGGAATTCACAAGTAACACCAAGCCTATAGAAACAGAAAGGAATTTAGTAGTGGTTGCCAGGAATCAATTCAAAGTGGGAATAGGGATTGCAGTGGGGTGATGGAAACATTCTGCCAGTGGATTTGTGTTGATAGTTGCATATTTTACCAAGTTTTTAAAGGACCGTTGAGTTGTACAATTAAAATGGATAAATTGCAGGCCATGAAAATTGTATCATGGCAAAGTTGCTTGTAAAAAAATCATGGGGTTGGGGAGATGACTCAGTGGATAAAGTGCTTGCCACACAAGCATAAGGATCTGAATTTGAATCCCCAGCACTCACATAAAAGCTAGGCATGGTGGTGCACACCTGTATCCAAGTGCTGAGGAAGTGGAGACAAGAGGACCCCAGAGGCAAAGGCCGTGAGCTTCAGGTTTACTGAGAGATTCTGTCTCAAAAAAAAAAAAAAAAAAATCAGCCTCTGGCTTCCAACATGCATTCACACACATGTGTGTACATCAAAACCTGCTTAAGATCTGAATGCAGTGTCATTTTAATCAGTTTCCAACCTTCTAACTCAGGTGGCAAAAATCAAATTCTGACGACCACATTCCTCTCACAGCACTTTTGTAGCAGTCTGAGTTATCCAGTTTCCTATCAAATTAAATAGATAAGGGGACAAGAATAAAAATGGCCCTATCTATTAGACATTTCTATGGGACTTGTGATTCTAAATCTGGAGAATAAGGATGTCCTGAGTTCTATGGCATGTTCACATGTGACAGTCTCATAGAATTGAATAGCTGATTGCTTTCAAGATATTTTAGGAGTATACCGCTTTCTTTTCTCCCCAGTGAATGGTTTTGCTAACATGGAGAACAAAGTAAAAATAATCAAAAATTTTAAGCTGGCATTGTGAGCGCATGCTTTTTTTCCCCACTGCTATTCATCCTCCTGCTTTCCTGGAGTGGATGGAGGACAGTGGAAGCTCTAGAACATTCAATGGCAGTTTTGCTTACAGAACACTTACTGGGTAAGGCTGAATGACAGTGAGCAGTATCGATTCTTTGCAGCTTCTGTAAGAGAGAAAAACAAACATATTTACAAAATACACAGAGCACAGACTCAAATAATGACAGTTTTCTTTCAAGAGCAAATGTGTGTGATGTGTTGGCGAATGTTCTTTGGGCTCCTAGGGCAGAGCAAATCAAACAGCTCAGAAGAGGGCTTTCAGAGTACAGAAAAAAATCTGCAACCACCCAAGTGGGCCCAAAAGTTGAGAGAAATTTTAGAAGCATCAACTCAATCAATCAATCAATATATATATAAGCAAATATTTTTTTTTTTTTGGGGGTTTTGAGGAAGAAAGTCCAATGATTTTATAAGTCTCATCAACTCAATCACGCCCGGCCTAATATATATTTTTTGTTGCTCTCAAAATTGACTCTTGATTTTCCTTGAGCCTGTTTTGCCTTGCTGCCTGAAGATTTCTGTCATTTTCTGCAAGGGGAAGAGTCTTGACAATATTCTATCAGTTCATAGAAAATTATTATCTTCTCGGGGAAAGCACTGTGAAAGGAAAATACCTTCAGAGAGGTTGCTTATGTGAAAACAGCATAGCAGCCAACGTTGTTTCCTGCACTGCATGGCCTAGTGAGCCCAATGCCCAGAACCCAGAGCTGATAAGTATTGCTGACAGGCTCCAATTGGGAAATGCTGCTCACAATAGGGAGTGCTTCAGAGCTGAAGCAGTACAATGGAATATAATGGGTTATTTAATTTCCTCTATGTAACTCAAACCTTTCAAATGACTCAAACCCTGGAGGAAAATTCCTATTAGAAGCTATAATATTTTCTTTCTCACTTTCTTCATTCCTTTCGAATCATAAGTAAGTCAGTTGCCATTTTGCTGAAGAAGAGCTAACTTTTTCTACTTTAGGCTGTAATGAATTACCTGCTTTTATGATTTATTGCTCAAATGAGCTAGGCAAAGGAGATATGTTGCAATTCTATTCCCTTGAGGAAACCACTGCAAATTGTGTTTCTCTCACTAATGGATGTATGGCTTAGTCCATTCATCCTGGCTGGCTGGAACATGATCTACTTATTGACTTCCTGTAGGTGAATGTGGCCCTTAAGGTGGCAGTGGGGTATGGGGGAAAGGGATTAGTGATGCAGGGAAAGGAGGAGTAGAAGACACAGGACACGTAAGATGATGCTGTCAGTGGCCCGACCATTCTCAGCATTTCTTCGTTGTCTAGGCTGGCAGACTGCCCAATCACTGTAGTCACTAAAGGACCACTGTAATTAAGTGACGTTTCAGTGGGAAAGATAAAGAGCATGAATTTTGGTGGTGTTTAGAGGAGCAATCAACATCATTAAATCAAGTTCAGTACCCAAACCAATATTACCCAGCCAGTCCATTCTGGCTTTACTTCACAAAGGAAATTTGCCACTTGTATTTAAGGAATTGTGGATTATGATGTTCCCCACAGCATAATGTTGGGGGTGTGTGAAGCACTGGAGGAACACTGGGTGTCCCTGTCTAGGATAGCAAATACCAGACAAATATGCAGAGAGCCACACAAGAGAAAGAGAGCACTGTAGCTCTGTTCTTATTCCTCAGGAAACAAGAAGAATTCAGCAGATAAATGTGATATAGTTCACAGACTAAAGAATTGGTGAGTGTAGCAGACATAACAGGGAACATGTTCAACCTGCCTGGACCAGTCAGTACAAATTTGTTTTTGGAGAGAGACACACAGAGAGACAGAAAGAAAGGGAGAGGAAGACAGATAGAGATGGGCATGCCAGCAGCCTCTCAGCTGCTGAGAACTAAATCCAGATGTGTGCGCCCCCTTGTGGTCAAGTGCGGCATTGCGCCCTTGCAGCACTGCATCTGGCTAAACGTGGGACCTGGAGATGCACCCAGCGTTCGTAGGCTTAGGAGGCAGGCGCCTTAACCGCTAAGCCATCTCTCCAGCCCAGTACCAACTTTTCCCCAAGAGTCCTTAGGAGCAGGCAGTGGCCTCTGGGAGTCCCACCTCTGGGACTGGCTCATTGTATTTGAATGTTGAACTAAGCCAATCAGATTTCTTTTCTACAGCATCAGAATGAGGCAACACAGAGATTAAAGAGCTAGGAGACAGAGTGCCAAAAGTCCTTGATCAATCCTGGCTTCTTCACTCCCAAGGGTCGGTTGCTCACAGAAATAAAATAATGGATGTAAATGTGTCCTCATGTTATCTATCATCATTCTGAGGAGAGCACTGACTTCTGTTTTCTCTCATCTATAAGTACTTAATCATTATCACTTGACAGACAAGAAAAAATTCATTCTGCTGTGCTTTGGATCACTTACAATTCTTAACCCAATCCCAGGAAGAAAAAAAAATACCATATCCACATATGTTTGTATGTTACATGATGCCAAGATTAATTCAGACACTTTTGGCAGGACCCCATGCCAGTAAACGCCAGTCATCTCCACAGGCAAAAGAAGGGTGCTCCGACACATTTGCAAGAGGTATTAAAAACCAGATTTTGGAGTTTTAACACCTTACTCACCTTGAGATTGGCTTCATGGCTTAAAATCCCCCAAAGGGAAATAGGGAGAGGGTAGCGGAAGCAGTGAACACCCAAAGCAGAGGCTATATTGGTGAACTGACTACCTTTCCACTGACTACCTTCCCACTGAGGCAGGTCAAAAGAGTGTGTGTCCTGGGGCAAGACACAGTGGAAATTTTGTCTTGGGGTCATTACACAAAGGCCTTTTGATCACTCAATCAACTGAGCTGTTTCCAGGCCTTAGCAGACAGATGCAGATGCTAAGGGCACATGGGGCATAGCCAACTCATACTTTCTGCCTGATTCAAGGAGGCTATAATTGAAACCACTGAACATAGAAATCTTCCAGAAATCCACAGCATCACCCACAAGGAAGCCTCAACCATCATTTTCTTCCATGGGTAGAGGAAATGAAAACTAGATTATACTGGTGCCAATCAAGTGAGAATTGTCCTTCGTTTCATCTCACTACCCTGGCCAGCCCCACTACAATCTGTAAGTAGGTAAAGCTAGAAAAGAACATTAGCAAACACTGACGATGCTCCCTGACCCACAGCACGCTTCCCAGGTCTGAAATAGGGGCAAAGATCTTGTGATGAGTTTATGATATGACAAATAAACATTCTAATTACATATTATGAATTATTGTGATCACAAGTGTATGTATAACTGGAGAATTTTTCATTTAGAAGATATTCCTGAGATTTTCGTGGGAGCTACACCTGGCCATGGGAAGCCATTATGAATGAAAAAAAAGTGGGGAAACATAATTGCGTTATGATTACACCTTCTGAGACCTGCTTGCACATTTATTCCAAATTTCTTTATAGTTATTCAGTCTTTGATATAACATTTTCTTTGAATTCAAACATTTTTTTGGTTGTTCAAAGTAGTGTCTCACTCTAGACCCGCCTGACCTGGAATTCACTATGTAGTCTCAGGGTGGCCTTGAACTCATGGTGATCCTCCTACCTCTGCCTCCCGAGTGCTGGGAGTAAAGGTGTGTGCCACCATGCCTGGCTTCAAACAATTCTTTTTTTTTTTTTTAAGAAAGAGGAGTGGGGAGAGAGAGAGAGAAAGAATGGGCACATCAGGGCCTCCAGCCACTGCAAACGAACACCAGATGCATGTGTCCCCTTGTGCATCTGGCTTATGTGGGTCCTGGAGAGTTGAAACCACTAAGCCATCTCTCCAGCCCTCAAACAATTCTTGATTAAAAAGATTTAAACCCTGAGGAGAAGCACTAAAAAGAGGATCATATGAATTATGGCTAAAAATAAGAGCAGATCATGAGATGATGGACAGATTGGGCAAGAAAGAGATGGGCCATAGACTGTTGGGCAGGGCTCTTTTTCTCTCAGTGGTTAGTGGTACCATATTTATTGGTTGACTCAGGAAAAGAGAGCTGTTATTCATAGCTCTAGTGCAGTAGCTATTCTGCTACTAGTAGTCCATCTCAGAACAGATGACCCCTAGATAAGGACTATTTTTACTTACTCATTGTAAATGCCAGTAAGTATAGGTACTGTTTTGGCTTCCTAGTGTCTGCTTGTGTTCCTTACTAGATGTATCCCCCCCCCATGGACAGTAGAAGACCATCTTCAAATCACTCCTGACACTCTTGTCTTTCTTGTTCATTGATCAGGAACCTTGTGATTACATGGGTCTAAGTGATCACTCCCATAATTGTCTTAATCTCATTTGCAGTTGTAGATGCCAGATGAGGAGGAGGACATTGTGGCTGCCACAGATACTAACTTTATTACTGAGTGGGACATGACAATTTATCGCAGAGTTAGTAGCTTTAAACAATACCCACTTGTGGTCTCAGTTTATGTGGGTCAGAAATACAACTGTGGCATTTCTTAGTCATCCTATTCAAGTTTTCCCATGATGCTAGGGCTAGGCTCTTGACTGGGAAACATCCACTTCCAAGCTCACCCTGTGGTTTTTGGTTTAGTTTCTTTTTAATTGGATGGAAGACCTTTATTGCTTGTTGATAGTTGGCTTAGGACCACCCTCAGTTCCTTGCCATGTTGGTCTATCTGACAGAGTCATTTGCTTCATCGAAGCCAGCAAAAGAGTGCATGATCTGAGTTACCATCTTATGTAATCTAACCATGGAAATGGAATCACCTTTGCTATGTTCTATTGGTTAAAAGCAACTCACATTATATGACATAGGAGTTTGGATCTGTTTTATTCTCTGCCTGTCATGCTAATAGAGAAAGACTTGGAACTAAGTAATCTAAAAGTATCTCATGAGTTGGGCCTGGTGGTGCACAACTTTAATCCCAGTACTTGGGAAGCTGAGATGGGAGGATCACTCTGTGTTTGAGGCCAGCCTGGGGCCACAGAGTGAGTTCCAGGTCTGTCTGGGCTAGAATGAGAACCTGCCTTGATAAAACAACAACAACAACAACAACAATAAGAAATCTTTAGGGCTGAGGAGGTGGTTCGTCAGTTGAAGGTGCTTGCTTGCAAAGCCTGTTGGCATGGGTTCAATTCCCCAATATCCACATAAAGCCAGATGCACAATGTTATGGACAGATGTATCTGGAGTTCATTTGCAGAGGCAAGAGGCCCTGGCACATAGATTCTATCTCTCTCTCTCTCTTGTTCTCTCAAGTAGATACATAAAAATATCGTCAAAAACAAATCAAAGTATCTCAAAAGTAGTTTTTACCTGTGACTTCAAATTTCTTTGTGCCAACAAGTAAAAGCATTGCCTAGAACACCTTATTAATTTAAAAATAGGAGACATTTATCAAGATATGTCTATTCTATCTAAAGTCTTTTAATCTATGATAATGCTCTGTAAATTGCTTAAAACATAACCTAGGCTGATTTTACTTTTTACATTTAAAAATGAAGTTATCTGAATCGAAACTAAATATTTCAAAATTATAGTTGTCATCAAGTTTGGGGACATGTTCTCCCTCATCTAGTTAGTATTTAGTTATCACTGTCCAACTGAGAAAACTTAACTCCATCATGTTTTACATCCCTTCGAATTTTCAATCCCAAGATCCTAGAAGGAAGAAAATGGATCTTAGTGATTTTAAAATAACCTCAGCAGAAAGATAGAATTAGGACTAGAACATGCTATACTCACACAAGCAGATAACTTCTTTTTAGGAAGGTTCAAAATAGCTAGAGGCTTAAAAAATCCAGGCAAAAGCATATTTAGAGAAGTATTTCATAATAAATTCCAAGTAAATTTTCTACTTTGGAGGAGAGGAGGAACTCCAAATTTCAGCAATAGTATTTTTCTTAAATGACTATGTTTATTAAAAAAATAATCCCCAAATCATATGGCTGACCTGCAGGGGACTATATAGTCTAACCTACCCTAGACTGTCATTGCCAAATTTACACTCAATGTTTTTATTTCTTATATAGAGGTCTGGTCTCATCCCTTTTTAATGGGGTGTCCCTAGGGCCTGGTTAGGATACTCAGCATGAGTGGGTTCAGGCCATGCTTAGGTATCATATCACTTGCATAGTTTCACTGGACACGATTCAATGATATAAACAAGTCACATGAGGGAGAACCTCAGATTTTAATGAGGTACAGTTTTCTGTGTTGAATCTCTTTGACCACCAGCCCCCAGAAGTGGGGATTGAGTCTAGGACCTAGAACATGCCATGCTAGGGATCTACTATAACCCTAATCCTAAAACCACTTTTCACAGTGAAGGCAGGCTGGTTCCCTCAGTTACTTAGAACATCAGAGTCTGGCACTCCTCTTGAACTGCTTTTTCCAATTTTATAGTTATACCATTTTAGTTCTTCATTATACAATCATATGAGCATGTGTGGTCATATATTTCCCTTCTAGACCAACTAATTAGTTTCCTTGATATAACTTGGACAGTGGTATAAATTTAACTGTTATGAAAGTACTGAGGTTTCCTCAGAAATTGGAACAATGCAACAAAGTAAATATCAAATAGCAGAAGCATGGAGGAAAACATTATATGCCAAAAGGAAGAGTCTTACTTTAAAACCATGAAGTCAATACACAAAAACTATAGGACTTTAAAGTGGATATTATCCATCTGTGAAGGCTGAAAGGTTAGGGTTTAATGTAAAGGAAATTTCAGACTACAAATGAAAATATTCTGTAAACTATAGAACTGCATTCTAAAAGCACTCAAAAGTTTGGTGTGCAATGTTTTTCTTTGGAAAGCAATGTGGTAGAGCACAGTGAAGGAGTGTTTGAACTCACCCTTCTCAGGTAAGTGCACATGCAGATAACATGCTTTCTTCTCACACTTCAGAGTTCTTCAAAAAGATTAGAAAAAAAATCTTTTTCTACAAGTTAATACACACCAACCCTTCACCTCTCAGCTGGTGGGCAGCCACTGGTGATGGAAATAAGAACCGACTAATGTATTTCTTCAATGACTCTGCTCAGAAGAGTCTGTACTCAATTCTAGGGTATTTTGTGATAGAGCCATGTACTTGCCTTCTATTTTCTCTCCCTATTTGACCCGGGAATGTGAAATAAATACATTTTTCTGACCTGATAACCAGTCATAACATGGTGCCAGCCTAGTCAATCACACACAGAGCTGGAGGAAATAGTGTCACCCTCCAGTTTCTGAAAAGTCACCACATTTGGAATGGGGTTTAAGGTTCCATCGATCTGACCTCTGAAGTGCTCATAATGGATCTAGTGGATAGTTACAATCTCAATTCAAGAAGGTACCAAAGCCATTATTGGAAAGAATAACAATGCCCAGAAAATGACCAAGCATTTAGAAGAGGTTAGTCCGTTCTGGGTGTGATCCAGCCTGGGATTAGATGAATCATTCGTTCTGCTCATTGCTGTTGCGGCTGGCTTCTACACTGATACTGGCAAAGAAAAGCAATGGGATTATTTGTCATTTTCAGTGAGGTTTAAGGTATGGTGAGGAAGAAAGGACAGAATGAAGCCACCACAGCCATCAGGGCAATACAGGAAGACAAAATATCGATGAAAGTGTCCTTTTGTACAATGAAATGGGTTTGATTTCTACCAATTTTGCAGACAATATCTTTCTTACTACCATTTACATTGTGGCATGAATGGTGTGGTAGTTTGAATATATGTCCCCCAATATATTCAGTGTTTTATTAGTTATAGTTTGCATCTGCAATCACCTTGCTAGAGGCAATGTCACTGGGGGCCGGTCTTAAGGTGTTGGTGGTGGGTTTGAGATTCCATTGTAAAGATATACAAATATGCCTAGAAGGAGTTCCTGAAGTGTGCTGTGTGACCTTTTGGCTGTAGTTTTGCTCTGTGTGCTGTGGTGGCTGGTTGGTTTCTCTCTCTCTCTGCTTGGCCCTGTGGAGAGCAGGCTGCTTCTCCTGCCTTTTTGGAACGTCCCCTGCATCTGTAAGCTTCAATAAATAATATCCCTTCCTCTATAACTGTGCCTGGTCTGGAAGTTCATCTCAGCGAACCTGAAGCTGTCTGCTACAGTAAAGTGGTACCGAGGAGTGTGGGGTGAGATGAACCTGACCGTGTGGATATTCATCTTTTGGAACCTTTGTTTTGGAGGAATGGGCATGGACTTGGTGCTTGCAACTGAAGGTGCCTTCTGGAGTGGTAAGCCAAGTTTTATGGACTATTCTGATGAGAGTTTGAGAATGCTAAGTGCAGACTGTATTGAACTTTGAGGCTTGGCTTATGAGCTTTCTAAGGGAAAGGAAAGACTACAGAGGACTTTGTTGGAACTGGGCTACTGGCATAAGGGATGGCTACGTTCCGCTATCCAGGCCCAGAAAGTTTGATCAAACTTAAATTTGTAATGGACTGATGTGCTTGGCTAAAGATATCGGACTGAGATTTTAAGATTTTAAGTTTGAAATCCTCAAGCAAGTTAAAAGCAGAGGCACTGAGACTGGTTTTAAGTTACTGGAGCTGCTACTGTCAACGCATTAGCAATCTTAAGGAAGGTGGAAGGAAGGTGGCCTGACTTGATTTACATTAAAACAATGGAGAGGATGCCTGAGGAAAGACTGTTAAAAATGCAAATTCTTGGAAAGAGCTGACTGGAGAAGGAACCTGCTTTTCAAGGCTATGATTTATTTTGTCCCTGGGTTAAGAATATGGCTGTGTCCTGCACACCTGGTATTAGTTTTGGAAGCATGAAAAATGCATGAAGTGGTCATGAATTGCACACGGTTCCAGGAGCCGCTGCTGAGATGCGGCAAGAGGCAGGGCATGAAGACCCTCAGGAATAGGCTGCAAGAGCCTTTGGAAGATGGACCGTGGTTTGCATGGAAACCTGAAGATGTTTTGGATATACCAGGACTGTGCAAAAGGGCTACTAAGGAGTGCAGTGTTGGCATGGGATGAAAGTTTTCCCTGGCGACTCTGCCCAGCTGGAGGGATGGAATTGGAAAACCTGGAGACTGGCAGTCTATGGTTATATTGAACTTGAACTGCAGAAGTTTGATGACTGCTGATGGTGGTTGAGTTTGCATTGCTTTAGTTTCTCCTTGCTATGCCTTATACCAGTTAAAAATGTTTACTCTGTGCCTTTACATGTTGAAAGTATTTAACTTGTTTGATTTTACAGGACTCACTATCTTAAGTTGATCAAGACTGTGAGAACTTTTGAAATTGGACTGAGTACAATTTACAATGTGTGATAGCTATAAATCTATTTGGGGGCCAGGAGCTAAATATATTGGGGGCCAGGGGCGGAATGTGGTAGTTTGAATATATGTCCCCCAATATATTCAGTGTTTTATTAGTTATAGTTTGCATCTGCAATCACCTTGCTAGAGGCAATGTCACTGGGGGCCAGTCTTAAGGTGTGGGTTTGAGATTCCATTGTAAAGATATGCAAATATGCCTAGAAGGAGTTCCTGAAGTGTGCTGTGTGACCTTTTGGCTGTAGTTTTGCTCTGTGTGCTGTGGTGGCTGGTTGGTTTCTCTCTCTCTCTGCTTGGCCCTGTGGAGAGCAGGCCGCTTCTCTTGCCATTATGGAACTTCCCCTGGATCTGTAAGCTTCAATAAATAATATCCCTTCCTCCATAACTGTGCCTGGTCTGGAAGTTCATCTCAGCGAACCCGAAGCTGTCTGCTACAGGTTTAAGGTATGGTGAGGAAGAAAGGACAGAATGAAGCCACCACAGCCATCAGGGCAATACAGGAAGACAAAATATCGATGAAAGTGTCCTTTTGTACAATGAAATGGGTTTGATTTCTACCAATTCTGCAGACAATATCTTTCTTACTACCATTTACATTGTGGCATGAATGGTCATATTGCCAATGGAAAAAAAAATCCACCAGTTTCATAGCCAAAGTAAAGAGAAATCTTTACTTCTCTTTGAAGCAAAATTGAAGTAAAAATACTAATTAAATAATACTTTGAGGAGTTCATTCTGAAAAAGTAGGTAACTGTATTACTTATTTTTACATGAGTGATATAAAGGCTCCAAATACAGGAAGCAATTAGTTACTCATTCTAGAATTCACATATTCCTGTAGTCTCTTCCCTTGAATCATGACTTGTTTTGGCAAATAGAGTCTTGTAGATATGGCACTGTATGAATTCTAGGCCTTGGCCAGGAGATTTCTAGAAGTCTTGCAGTGTCCACTTGACTATCTTGGAATGCTCAATGTGGAGGAAGCCAGTTGCTGTGTACATATTCCAATAGCCCCGTGAGCCCTATGCTGTGAGGAAAGTAGCCATGCAAAAGCAGTGCAAAGGGAAGGAGAGGCACCTGATCAGTCCCTACTATGTCAGCAATCCAAGGCCAGGCAACAACATGGGAGTGATAAAGCACTCATGGATGTCAAGCCTTCAGATGGCTTCAGTGCCATTTAACTACAGCCACACAAGAGACCCCATTGAGAACCATCAGCATGAGAATAGCCAACCCACAGAAGCAGGATGGATAATAAATGACTTTATTAAGTCATTGTGTACATTTGTTAGACATCCACAAATCATTTTCCACAAAGAATATGAAAACCTTCGTTTAAAGCCATAGGCATTCAAAGGGGTGAAGTGGTTGTAAAAGAGAACATGTCTCTATTATCAAGCAAGGAAAATATCTAAGTTAATGGCTCTCTAGTATATTGTAATTATGACCTACACTAAAACAAAACAAAACAAAAACAAGCCAAATCACCAAACAGAACAACCAATATCATCTTCTGTAAGCATGCTGAAGTATAGACTATACTTTTACTATGCTTTTATGGCTGTGAATAGGTTAGCAGAATTATAGCATTAAATATGGAATTTTAGACATTGGATGGAAGGAAAAAAAATTAGGGAAGAGGACAGGACTCAATTAGTATCTTGACCTGAAACAGTTTTACTACAAAGAATAATTTAGAAGGCACATTTATGCAACATTGTGGGGTATGTATCAAAATTATAAAAAGAAACAATCAAAGTATGCTAAAATTTTAGGCTTCAAACTAAGTAGTTTACATACAACCAATGCCTTTCAAAAAAACTGAGAGAAACTCAATTTCCTTGTAGTGTCTAATTCACATTTTACTTGAAAATATTTTATGGTAATTTTCTTTGTGAAACATATTATGCTATCAAGATTACAATCCTTATAACTCATATAGTAATTATTAAAATTACATTTTGATGAAATCCTATCATTTAAAACCCTTCAATTTACTATTTATTGTATTTTTTATTGTTTACCTATTTATTTTCAAGCAGAGATAGAAGAGAGACAGACAGAGAGAATGGGTGCACTAGGACCTCTAGCCACTGTAAATGAACTCCAGATGCATGCGCCACTTTGTGCATCTGGCTTTACTTGGGTATTGCAGTATCAAACCTGGGTTGTTAGGCATGGCAGACAAGTGCTTTAACCACTGAGTTACCTCTCCAGTCCCTGTATTTTTAAACTCTTGCCATTAATTTTCAGGTTTGGCACATGGAATTTGGAAATTGCAGCTAAAATAGCTTTAATTGAATGTGATATCTGTTTTGTAGTTTGATCTGATGTTTTGTACATTAAGTTGTTTGTTTTTGCTGAATGAACATTGTCTTTGGCCTTTGAACTACTTTCATAAATGAAAATGTGACTGATTCTTAAGATTTTATTTTTTTAAAAGAGAACAAAGGTTATTGAGGGCAAAACTAAATTATCCACATGTATAACACCAAATGGCTCCCATTCTACCCTTTCCCTTAACAAATATTTAGGGAATACTTCTTACTCCAGGTCAGGCTTTTGGCAAACAGCAGGGATTCTCAATGGGGAATGACTTTACAGAACAGTGTGGGGGAGGCATTTGGAAATGTCTGGAGACATGTATAGTTGTCACAATTTTGAGGCCATTTGTTTTTCTAAACATCCCAAAGTCCCCACAACAAAATTCTAGCATATGATGTTAATAAGGCCCAAACTAGAAATACCCAAAGTACATCACAAATAAAGCAGACAGCACAGTGCTTAATTTGGCAGATTTCACCTTCCATGGAGGGAAGACATTCAATGAGAAGTAAATAATAAATAAAGTGAGAAGTCTTCCCTTATCTACTGGGGACATACTTCATTACCTCCAGTGGATACCTGAAACCAGGAATATTACTGAACTTTATATGCTACATGAACATAAGTGCTATGGTACTTTGACAGTTGATCTAATAACCAAGACAACTACGAAGTGACTAATGGGGTGGGTGGCTTGTGCAGGTTAGATATGTGGGTCAAAGAGATGATTCAGATTCCACATGGGATGTGAGCAGAGCCTCTCAAGATTTTATCAAACTGCTTAGAAGAGTACACAATTTCAATCTTATGAATTGTTAATTTCTAGAATTTTACATGTAATAGTTTTAGGACAAGGTTGAACACAGATAAGTGAACCTGTGATGAACAAAGTCCAGGATAAATGGAGACACCTGTAAACTATCTATAACAGAACACACTTGAGATGATATGAGGGAAGTCAAAGATAAGATCTGCTTCATTCCAAGGAAACAAAACAAGGAAGTAAATATTTAACAAGCCTGAACACATTCACGTTCAGAGTAATATTCCAAAAATGGAGACTGCTGGGAGGACATTGTCCACAAGAAAATCTTGTCAACTTGAACTTCCTATTTGAAAATGTGGAAATTACCAGTCTTAAAGATTTATTTGGAGACCAATGACACTTTTAAGATAGAATGCATGTTTGTATATTAACTATGTAATCATTTCTTTTGCTCAGTTTTTATGTTTTCCTAGAAGCTAATAAGAATAATTTTGCTTTTGACATTTTGGGAAAATTTTAATGTTAATTGGACAAAAGTCCCTACAACTGATAAAAATGTAAAGATTTCTGGGCTGTTGACTTGTATAACAATGATGATGTGGGAAAATGAGGCATTTGTGAGTGTTGGATTTTAGGCTATTGTACCAGTTTGAACCTATAGGAGGTAGAGGCTGGCTGGAGAAAGTGAGTTGTTCTTGTCAGTTATTTTCTCACAGCAATGAGTAAACTAACCAGTACATATAAGTAATTTCCAAATCACAAACTGATTTAAAAGGCCTTGTAAATGAGTCTTGACTCTTAATAGCCTTTCTCATAAAACAAGGTTGGGAGGAACTAGCAAGGCAAAACTAAAACCACAAAAAATACTTCAAAAAATTAGAGTGGATTATTTCCATAAAGGCTTTGCCATGGATGAAGATATATGCCAGGTGAAACCAGATCAGCTTATTGTGTGACCATAGCTCAGAATATGCAATGGAGAAAAACGGAGTGGTTACTTAGAAAGAGCCAGTAAGCTCTTTTTTTTTTTTATTTTGGAGAGAGACACAGAGAGACACAGAGAGATAGGGAGAGGAAGACAGATACGAGAATGGGAGCGCCAGCAGTCTCTCAGCTGCTGCGAACGAAATCCAGATGTGTGTGCCCCCTTGTGGGCAAGTGCGGCATTGTGCCCTTGTGTCACTGCATCTGGCTAAACGTGCGACCTGGAGATTGGAACTGACGTTCTTAGGCTTAGCAGGCAGGCGCCTTAACCGCTAAGCCATCTCTCCAGCCCAGTAAGCTCCTTTTGTAAAGAGAAATAGAGTGCATTAGAATTTACACCTCCTTTCCAAACAATTCCCAAGCATTGACATGATTTCCCTAGTTAACTCAATTCCTTCCTACCCCTTTGCATGTTCTCAGTACTGGTTTCAGGTCCCTAAACAAAAGGAGTGACTGGAAACAGGCTGATTCTGTTTAGCATATTTCTGAATGGTATCATACTGCAACAGTTCTGATGTTTATTCAAAGAATCCTCACTTCCGGCCCTTTTTACATGCTTCATCACTAGAAAGGAACTTCATTTTAATTTTTAAAAATATGTGTGTTCATATGTGTGTGGGTGTACATGTATGTGTGTATGTGTGTGGAGGCCAGAGGTTGATGATGGGTGTATTTTAAAATTGCTCTTCATCTAAATTTTTGAGACAGAGTCTCTCACTGAATCTGGAGCTCAGCAGTTCATCTAGAGTAGTTAACCAGCAAGCCCTAGGGACCCACCTGTCTGCCTCCCCAGCACTGAGAATCCAGGCATGTGTGATCACAGCCAGCTTTTGTGTGGGTGCTGGGGATTCAAACTCAAGTCGTCATGGAAATGTGGTAATGACTTTACCAACTGAGCCATCTCCTCAGCCTTTAAGGGTGACTTTAAATGCTACAAATATGTTCATCTTTCAGAGGTCTTCCTGTTTTCACAATCTGAGCACAGGGTCTGTTCAGAAAGCCCAGTTTGATAATTTATCTTTTGTTTTTTATTTAGACAGTTGTTGTTGTTGTTAAGACCCTGTTGCCCAAGGTGTCCTGGAACTTGTGTCATTCCTCCTCTTTCAGTTTCTTGAGTGCTGGAATTATAGGTCTGCGCCACCATGCTGGCCAAATCCAGATTTTGACTCCATTATGCAAGGCTATTTTCCCTTTCTACAACACAAAAACACTGGACCTTGTGTCAATCTAACTGGAAAGAAACCCCCAGGTGTTCAGGGTTCATGGGCTTTCATGGAAGCTATGAATACAACTATATAATGTAATAGTGAACAGAGAAGGACAAACAGTTTGCAATGCTGCAGTTTCCCCAACAAGCAAAGGAAGGTTGTAGGGGTTTTACTTTGGAGATAAAGTTTATTTAAGAACTTCTACCGAGGTGAAGTCTATGTAAGGTCTCCAGGTTTCTTTGGAGTGATCAAGAGGTCCTGTTAATTAAGTATCCAATCAATCAAAAAATCTAAGAATAATGTATATTCAGGAAAGCATACGAGTTTGAAGAGTGCAGCTCATTAGATTCTATAAAGGAAATATCCTTGTGGCAGGGGGCTACCACAATGGCTCCAAACAATCTCTATCTCATGTTCAGACTGTACATATTCCCCTTGCCTTGGGTGTGAAAAAATGTACTGATTTTTTTAACAAAGTGAATATGGCATAAGGGACAGGATGTCACATTCAAGGTTAGGTCTTAAGAATATCTATGGATTCCTACTGTGTGCTCACTCCTTATTCCCTTGCTCATTTATTCTGACAGAAACCAAATACCATGTTGTGAGCTGCCTCTCTTTAGGCTGACATGGCCAGAGACCAAGGAAGGCCCTGGATGACAATCCTTACAGAATCAAGGTACCAGTTCCAAGCCTACAAGAAACTCAATCCTGTGTGGAGGGAACCCTCTGAACACATGCAGGAGCTTAGAACTCGATTCCTTCCCAGTGGAGCCTCAGATGAAACCACAGATCTTGAGACATAGGCACCCAGGTAAGCTGTGCTCAGCTTTCTGAGCCACAGGAAGTGACAGATGACTGAGGGGCCATAAAAAGATGTAAATGTGTCCTGTTGAACACATCCAAGCTTAGTACAAACAATGCGAAAATTACTGGAATCCACGAAGCCCTGATATTTAGGTAATAATATTCCATGTTTGTCATACAGACTTGGAAAAGGAGAAGGGTAATTCACACTATTTCAGGCAGGCAAGCGCCTTAACCACTAAAGCCATCTCTCCAGTCCCAGCGTGGGATTTTGATGGTACTAGTAATACTCCCAAGGTCATGGGTGTTGCTAGTATTTAGAAGGAGCTTTCAATTTTCCTAAACACTCATATTTGCAACACCCTATAACTATTATTATCTAGAGGACCGTGAACTCAGATGATGTTAAGGACTTTCCCCAAAGCTCCCTCGTTACTAGTTATTAAGGGGTAGAGTTTTGGTTTAGCTCATGACCTCCTAATATTCTACAATGTACTTGAGATTCACAAAATGATGTGCATATGTTTATTTGTGTGTGCATACATAGACATATAGACATCT
Organism: Orientallactaga sibirica; assembly: GCA_036365145.1. Classification (NCBI taxonomy): domain Eukaryota; kingdom Metazoa; phylum Chordata; class Mammalia; order Rodentia; family Dipodidae; genus Orientallactaga; species Orientallactaga sibirica. The sequence goes on from JAEOAD010000982.1 coordinate 3,514,192, forward strand.
GAGAGTGAAAATGTATTCATATTTTTCTATATATACTTAGCTATCTATTGAATGTAATTTTCCATTCCTTTCTTTGTTTTTTACTATGGAGATGAACCTCCTTTCACCAAATAGGCATAACCATGGCTGACAAATAAAAGTGTCACCTACTAGTATGATGCATCTTAATCAAGTGCAAATTGAAATAGCAGATAGTAGGGAAAAGTAGTCAGAAATGATTGCCATTAACAGCAAAGCCACTGAAAGTTTATAGAATACAGCATACAGCAGAGTATAGAGAAGGAATAAGGAAGCCTCACTCTCTCCTCTCTACTCCAGAATTAATTTGCTATTTGACTTGGGAGCAAATCACATCAGTAAGTTAGGATTCATTCCTATCTTTCGTTCTCTCTTTCTTGTTTTTATTTCTTTTAAAATATTTTATTTATTTCTTAAATTTATTTGAGAGAGAGAGAGAGAGAGAGAGAGAGAGAGGAAGAGGGAGATAGAGAGAGGATGGACACACCAGGAACTCTAGACAGTGGAAATGATGCATGCACCACCTTGTGCATCTGGCTTTACATGGGTACTGGGGACTGAGGAATTGAACCCGGGTCTTTAGGCTTTACAGACAAGCGCCTGAACCTGTAAGCCATCTCTACAGCCCCTCTTTCTTCCTTTCTTTTTTATTTCTTTTTCTTTCTCTTTCTCTCCCTCCCTCCTTCTCTCCTCTCTCCCTCCCTCCCTCCCCCTTTTCTTTCTTTTTTGTGATCTGGGCAAAGAATGAGCATAGACTAAAGCAATGGCTTTCAATTGTGTTCCATGTAACTCTCAGAGACAGTTATCACATGTCAGAGAGCAGAACCCTGAATATCCCTGTGGACATTTAGACTGACCCTTCCACTGATATGTGCACTGAGATTGTGGGTTACGATTTTGCTGAAATATCTGAAACACACAGATTCATAGAGAGATTACTAAGCACATGGAAGAAGAGGGAAAGAAGACTTATTGCTTAATAGAAACAGAGTTTCTGTAAGGGGTAATGAAGAAATTCTAGAAATAGTGGTAATGGTTGCATAATATTGTGAATATAATTAAAGTCCTTGAATTACAAGCTTTTAAATGGCTTAAATGGAAAATTTACATAGCATACATATTTTCCACAATGAACAAAGTTCTTTAAGCTATTAAGAAGTTGTCATTATTTGTTATGAGAAAATATCTGACTGCTAAAGCTTCAGTCTAATAGGGTGAATATTATCTAAAGAGATGTTAATGTTATACTAAATTTGGGGAAAAAAATAAGTGGAGGGAGGTACAAAAGATTCAACATCTGTCTTGTTGAATAAAATCTGATTATGAAAAATTTGGCAGTGGGCAATGGAGGGACTGATTGCTGAAGTAATTAAATTAAAAAAATAATTGACATGATTGGAAAGTGGCTCATGCCATTTCAGGGTCATTCAAATGAGAGGCCTTGACATGAAGTATGGGACATAACTATCGGAATTCAGTGAGCTGGAAATATTTCTGAGATGTTAAAAATTGTGAAGCCAATACAAATTTGGAGCCTGAATGATGAGAAGAGATTACAAAGACACAGGTAATGTCATCTGCCAAGCTGAAGCACTTAGAAAGAATAGTTCATATCCCAAGTCATTTTTAAAAATCACGTTCTTATGCAATTCAAATCAATTTGCTTTGACAGTTGCTCTCCATTTCCCTTTTACTTTGGAAGATATTTATGTTTGAGTTTGTTCTCTTTCAGCATTCACTTCACCTTCTGTTCTGCCATCCTGCAGGCAATCACAATACAGGGATTTAATTTATTCTTAAATGATAAAATTAAACAGAGGGCCAGAAACCATAATGAAATACGTAGTACAATCACAAATAGGTGGAGGCAATTGAAGCATTTTTTTTTTTGTACTTATGCTGAGGGGCTAAAATTGTTCAAGAAATGAGGTGTTAGCTAAAAGTCTCAGCAGTAAGACATGTGACTACAAAAATGGAAATAATAATAATGAAAATGGTAATAATAATAACAGGCTTGTTGAGAGGATTGTTGTAAGAACAAATTATAGATGGTAGAACTGCTTTTTAGTATCTTGGAAGGGAGGTATTATATAAATTCCACTTCTTTTTCTTTTCATTATTTTTCCTTGAAGAGTGCCAAAAAAATTCTTCGTGGGTGGGTATGGATAAGAGCAAGAACTGAGGGAGGAGAGAAAATAATTCAAGGAAGCAAGGAATAGCTCAAGTAAAGGGTTTCTTGGCAAGGGCATTTGCTTTAATAAGCTTCATCTGCTTCAGTAAACGTTGGCTACCGAAATTCATAGCTATGAAGGAGGTGGTGTGATTGCATGGATGTCCTCTGCATTCACTCTTGTCCAGCACATTTGTCGAGTCTCTGTGTTGTTGATAGAACCCTGTCCTTCTTGTTCATGTGGATATTGCCACCATTTTCATCATTGTGTTGTTCAACTTTAGCATGCACAGAGAACATTCTACCAAAGCAATTATAAATGCCTGGTCCCCAGGCAGGCACTGATGCTGCAGGCTCAAAGGGAATCGGCATGCAAACGACCATATGTGTGACTGTTCTTTTAAATTCAGCATTATACAAGGTAGATTGACTGTCATTCAGTTCCAAATTATAATGAGTGACATGAAATTCCTATTTTTGGTACTCTGAGTAAGTATCCAAGTGAGACATGACAAGAAACATGCCTTTTGTGATAACATATGCATTATTTTTAGATTAATTTGTTTAGGGTTGGAAATATAGCTCAAGTGGTAAAATGTTTACATAGCATACATGAGGCCCTGGGTTTGATCCCCAGCACCACAAACACCAGGAGTGGTGGTGCGCACCTATAATGCCAGCAGTCAGGAAACTCAGGAAGTAGATGCAGGAGGATAAGAGTTCAAGGTCATCCTTAGCAAATAGGAAGTTTGATACCAACCTGGGCTAGAGACTGTGTCTCAAAAAAATTAATTCATTCAATAACTATACCTGGGAAGCTAAAATTTTAGCAAGAAATGGCAAGCCTCCTCCTGTGTTCTGTTACTGCAGTCCCTTTAGAAATGAGTCAGTCACTTCCTCTCTCAAAATACTTAATGCTTTCCAGTGTATCGTGGATTCCAGTAGACTCTTAATGTTTTTCTCCCAACAGCAGACACTGTCATTGGGAATTCAGTCATCAAATAGGTAACAAGCCCCTACTATGCATCAGACTTTTCTAGAATCTGTGGATACACTAATTAACATGACAGACAAGAATCCTTCCTACTTGGGACTCAGGTATTAGAGCAGAGGACCCCCCTATATGGCTAGGAGCACTTCTTATTTCCCCTAGCTATCTGGAGTCTCACCTTGAAGATGTAGAAAGTGGAAAAGACCTCAAATTTCATAGGTTTCTCCTAGATACTCAAAGTTGCCTACCCTTCCAGACGAGGACCCTACATCATTCCAAGATTTTTGTCCAAAGCTGTTGCTATGTTTTGGAAATAGCTTATCTCCCCAATTTTGTGAGCTAGAAGCTTGTTTTCTGCTGTGGAAGTATTGAGGTGCTGAGGAACTAGTGAAAGGTAATTAGGTCATTGGGGTTCATCTTCATGAATAGATTGCTGCTATCTCATGAGAGAGGATTGTTAGAAAATGAGGTCATTCCATGCCTTAGTCCCATATGCACATGACTGGGCTTTCTTCTTTTTGCTACCATATTGTGACTCAGCCAGGGAGGCCCTTGCCAACATGCCAGTGCCATACTTCCTAGACCTTCCAATTACAGGAATTGTGAGTCAGCTAAATCTCTTTTCTTGATAAAGTACATAGCCTCAGATGCTTTGTTATAGCAGCACAAAATGGAGTAGGATAGTCCTTTATCTAAAATATTTTGCTAGATTTTTTCCCAACCAATGTTCCTCAGAACACTGCAGGAATAGCTCCTTTCAGTTTTTCCAGATAATTCCATCTTCCTCTAGAGGGAGAGAGAGAAAGAGAGAGAAAGGAAAGAGAGAGTATTAGGAAGAGATGAATAAGTTGCTTGCACAATTTTTTTAAAAAGTATTTTTATTTATTTGCAAGCAGAGAGAGGGGGAGAGAGAGGAAAGAGAGACAGAATGGATATGTCAGGACCTCTAGCTACTGCAAAGAAACTCCAGATGCATGTGTTATTATGTTCATCTTGATTTATGTGCATACTAATAAATAAAGCCTGGGTCATTAGGCTTTGAAGGAAAGTGCCTTAACTGCATAACAATTTATCCATCCTGCTTGCATCATTTTTCATCAGAAGACTACTATGTACAAAGTTTTGACACAGGAACGAGAGATGTCAGAATCAATGTGAGGAAAACCAAAAATATTCTCAGAGAAACCACAGGTAAAAGTAATCATTTATTTCATGGTTTTTTTGTTTGTTTGTTTTTTTTGAGGTAGAGTCTCACCCTGGCCCAGGCTGACCTGGAATTAACTATGTAGTCTCAGGGTGGCCTTAAACACAGCGATCCTCCTACCTCTGCCTCTCGAGTGCTGGGATTAAAGGAGTGTGCCACCACACCTGGCTTATTTCATGTTTTTTGTAAGGTAGGTACTGTGGAAAGTTCTGTATACCCAATATTTCTCATATGCTTTCACAAGTATGCTATGAATTTGCTATTAAAACTTCCATTTAGAGATGAAAATACAGAAGCTATGAAAATTAAAATACTTTAAAAACAAGATGCCAGAAATACCAAACATACCAATCTAATTTATCATTTTTTCCACTTCTTCTGTGATAGAACCCTTAATACTTGACACTGTCACAGGCTCAATCCTAGCATAGTATCTGAATCAGGCATGGCAGGATTAAGTAGAACAAGATATGAGAGATATTCCATACATAACCCTCAATAATGGCTTCATAAATGGTGGTACTTCATGCTATTGCTATTAAACCATTGTTAATTATTAGTAATTACTAATACTAATTCCTGTCCTCAAAGCCCCACAGGAGAGCATCCCAGAATACATAGAGGAGAGTTTAGCCCAGTGATGGAGTTGGTTCATTTTGTTGCTAAATAAAAAGTGGCTTTTCTCTTTCCTCCCATGCATGTTGTACATTCTCAGAGTGTTTGTCTAAACCCACCATCCTTGAGGTTACCAGAATAATTTCTGAAGAAGCTGAGATGACTCTATAGACTGACTGCTCTCAGCCATGACTCAGACAACTCTGGGGTGCCCTGCTTTGCAAAGCAAGTTTCTAAAGTAAGATCTTGACACTAGTCCAGGTTGGCAGTGCCACCTCCCAGGATAGAATTCTGTCTCACAGGTCTGACAGTCACTTTCTCTCAGGCCTTGTCAAGTCAAACAACACTGTCTAATACCCAGGGTCTGTGCCTTCATCCCACAGACTCACATGGGAATGTTGAGAGCCATCTGGGTTGCAGTTGTCAAAGCTATGCCAGCTTCCAATGATTATTATTCGTTATCTACTGCGCCAGCCTGCATCAGGCTGCTTGAATCTCATCATTTCTAATCTTCACAATCATTCTGCAAGGCAAGCTTTTTTTTATTTTCACTAAATATGTGAGGGAATGGGCACTCTTCAAAGAGATTAAACACCTTGTCCAAGACTGTACAGCTCATTTGAGGCAGAGCCAGGAGTTTAACCCAGGACACATACACTAATTGTTTTTCCACCTGCCCATCACAAAGTAATTATCAGTATTTAAATGCCCAAATTCCCAGATTTTATCCTTCTTGTGTTCTTTATATTGTCCAGTAAAAAACACAAATTGTTAGTCTTTATAAATTCCAAAGCATGTTGACATATTGTTTCTTTCAATCTTTTTATTGGCAATGAAAGATAACTGTGTTAGTTATTTTCCTCGTCATTATGACCAAATACCGAACCAGAAGCAACTTAAGGAAGGGTTTATTTTGGCTTACAGTTTGAGGGTCCAGTCCATCATGGAGGCACGGCAGCTGGAGCACAAAGGGGCTGCAGAAGCTAAGAGAGTGAATACTGCTACTCAATCAACTCTCTCCATTTTTTCAATCAAGGACCCTAGCCACCCCTATGGTATGTTGCCACCCCCAGTTAGAGTGGGTTTTCCCATCACAACCTAAACGGAAAACTCACTCACAGACATAACTAGAGATTTGTTGTCTGGGTAATTATAGACCCTGTCAAGCTGACAATGAAGATTAACTATTAGAGGATCTAATACTTCTTCTATTTGATAGTTGATTTAACTGAGGCACAGACAGGTTAAGTAATTTGCCCACTTTGTCTAGCAGGGAAGTTTTGGCAGTTGTAATGCAGAGTTATTATAGACATTCTGGAAACAATATAAAACAATGATGTTTAACTTGTGGGATAAAGGAGAACTGGCAGAAGATTGTAAAAAAAAAAAAAAAAAAAAAAAGATAGCATTTGAGCTGGTTCTTGATAGATGAGTAAGACCTTGCCCAGAAAAGTAGTTTCCTGGAGTGGTGAAGATAAAAATGGGATGGCAGGCAGGAATACAGAGGACCTATGTTGTAGTTTGAATGTGAAATATCCCGTATTGGCTTGTGTGCTTGAACACTTGTTCCCCAACTGGTCGTTCTGTTTGGGAAGGTTGTGTAATCATTAGGAGGTGGAGCCTTGCTAGAGGAAGTCTGTCATAGAGGGTGGGCTTTGAGAGTTTATTGCCTGGTTCCACTGCCTGTTTGTCTTCTGCTTCCTGGCTGTTCCTGCAATTTGCCCAGCCAGCCTCCTGTTCCTGCTGCCATGTTTTCCCTACCATGATGAAATGCATCCCAGTGAAACTTTGAGTCAGAATAAATCCCTTCTTTAAGTTACTTCAGGGTGCTTATTTGTCCCAGCAATGAGTAGAGTAACTAATACATTCTGATTAAAGGAAAAGTGTATTTTCTTTTATAAAGGCTATATTTATATTTATTTATTTATTTCAGAGGGAGAGGTAGAGAGAACAGGTACACCAGGGCCTCCAGCCACTAAAAATGAACCAAATGAACTCCAGATGCATGTACCACCTTGTGAATCTGGCTTATGTGGGTACTGGGGAATCTGGTCTGTGTCCTTAGGCTTTGCAGGCAAATGACTCAACTACTAATCCATCTCTCCAGCCTAGAAAAGTCCATTTCCAAATGTAATGAGTACTCAAGATTGGCTCCTGAAAGAGCGCATTTGCTTTTAGCAACATACCAGGATACAAAATAAACACACAGAAACCAGTAGCTTTTCTAATAATAAAGATGTGGTACATTTACACAATGGAGTTCTATTCAGCAGCAAAGAAAAATGAAATTATGAAATTTTCAGGGAAATGGATGGATCTGGAAAGGATGATACTAAGTGAGGTAACCAAGGCTCAGAAAGCCAAACGTCACATGTTCTCTCTCATATGTGGATCCTAGCTACAAATGTATAGACTTGTGTGTGAACTGGAACAAAAAATAGGTAGCAGAAGCCAGTAAGCTGGTAAAAGGCTATAAGGGAGGAAGGAGAGGAAAGGACTTAAGTGGATGGTATTGTACATATGTAAGTAGAAGAATAGATTACAGGGAGGGGAAAGGCCTAAGTGAGGCCATGGGAAGAGAATGCATAAAAGAAGGGCAGGGGGAGGGTCAATCAAAATTCAAGATAGTCTGAATAAGACTTATGTAAACCTACTTTTTTTGAATACTGGCATATCCAGAAGCTATAGACTGTTACTAGAAAATTTTCAGTGCCTGGGATGGGACACCTTCCAGTGAGTTGTTGGCCAAGGAGATCCCTGTAGCCTCCAAAACATTAAAGGCTATTGCCAAGGCCCTTGGTTTCCCTTGAGAAACAGATGGTAAGACTCTATTGCTGAAGACATCTCTTGCCTGAGAGGCAAGGTCACTGAGAAAGCTTTTCTAAATACTAGCAAAAACATGCAGAGGATGAAATCAGGGAATCTCTCCCATTCACAATTGCCTCAAAAGAAAAAAAAAAAGTACCTTGGAATAAACTTAACCAAGGCAGTAAAGGACCTCTACAATGAGAACTTTAAAACACTCAAGCGAGAAACTGCAGAGGACACAAGGAAATGGAAAGACATCCCAATTTCTTGGATTGGAAGAATCATTATTGTGAAAATGTCAATCTTACCAAAAGCAATCTACACATTTAATGCAATCCCCATTAAAATTTCAATACCATTCTTCACAGAAATAGAAAAAATCCTAAAATTCATCTGGAAGCACAAAACCCCTCCAATAGCCAAAAAAAATTTTGAGCAACAAAATTCAGGCTGGTGTTATAACCATACCCGATTTTAACATATATTACAAAGCCATAGTAACAAAATCAGCATGGTACTGACACAAAGACAGACATGTAGATCAATGGAACAGAATAGAGGACCCAGATATTAATCCAGCCAGCTACAGCCACCTGATTTTTTGACAAAAATGCCAAACATATTCATTGGAGAAAAGAGAGCCTCTTCAACAAGTGGTACTGGGAAAACTGGATATCTGTATGTAGAAGGATGAAAATAGATCCTTGTCTCTCTCCATGTACAAGAATCAATTCCAAGTGGATCAGGGACATTACTATCAGGCCTGAAACTCTGAAACTGCTAGAAGAAAATGTAGGGGAAACCCTTCAACATATTGACATAGGCAATGACTTTCTGAATATAACTCCAATTGCTCAGGAAATAAAACCACTAATCAACCACTGGGATCTCATGAAATTATAAAGCTTTTGTACAGCAAAGGACACTGAATAGAGCAAAGAGACAACCTACAGAATGGGAGAAAATCTTTGCCAGCTACACATCTGACAGAGGATTAATATCCAGAATATACAAAGAACTCAAAAAACAGAACAATAAGAAATGAAACAACCCAGTTAAAAAATGGGCTATGGCAGCTCTTGATTTGGCTAATTGATCTACTCAGTGGAATGGAACTCATTGTTGGAACTGGGAAATAAGTCAAAACCATGTACAAAAAATGAGCACAGTCTCTAATCAAGATACCACCAAATGTGGGCTAGGAGAGGGCCTAGCTATATAAAATTCCTTCCAAGGTATCTATGACCATCCCATATATCTAGTACTAACTTCTCTCTCCGTTGGAGAATTTGCTTATCTTTTTCAAATGGACAACGAACCTGAAGGGAGGATCAGCTAATCACACCTCACCAGGGCCCCAGCTGAAACCATAAAGTAATGCGGGGGAAGGGCAAGAGTTCAGCGTTCTTGGGGATCAGGACACCAGAAAAAGGCTGAAGGAGATAAACACAGAGAACATCTCACTCCTACTAAGCCAGATATCCAGAGACACAGAGGCTCCCAAAACCTCATCACTGCAGTAGAGCTAAAATGACCCCAATGTGGCTCAGGGAAATTTGCGGAAGAGGGGACGGAAAGAATGTTAGAGCCACAAGTTGGGGCATTATGCACAGAGACTTGGCCTATCCCCCATAGCTCTTGACTACCCCCACAATGCATGAACCACATTCCCCATTGATGAGGGTTCCTATGGAAGAGGGAGGACAGGGAAGAGGATAATGGAGTCACCACTGTGAATATAAAATTAGAATAATATAAATAAAAATAATTAAAAATGGGCTATGGAACTAAATAGAGAGTTCTCAGAAGAAGAAGTACAGATGGCATATAAACAGCTAAAAAAGTGTCCCACATCCTCAGCCATCAGGGAAATGCAAGTTAAAACTACTTTGAGATTCCATCTCACTCCTGTCAGAATGGCTACCATAAAGAAAATAGCAATAAGTGTTGGCGAGGATGTGGAAAAAGAGGAACCCTTCTACACTGTTGGTGGGAATGTAATCTGGTCCAGCCATTGTGGAAATCAGTGTGGAGGTTCATTAGACAGCTAAAAATAGATTTACCATATGATCCATCTATAGCATGCCTAGGCATATATCCGAATGATTCTTCTCACTACCTGAGAGATACTTGCACAACCATGTTTATTGCTTCTCTATTCACAATAGCTAGGCAATGGAACCAGCCTAGATGTCCCTCCACAGATGAATGGATAATAAAGATGTGGTGCATTTACACAATGGAGTTCTATTTAGCAGTAAAGAAAAATGAAATTATGAAAATTTCTGGGAAATGGAGGGATCTGGAAAGGATTATACTAAGTGAGGTAACCCAGGCTCAGAAAGCCAAATGTTGCATGTTCTCTCTCATAATGTGGATCCTAGTTACAAATGTATAGGCTTCTGTGTAAGCTGGAACCAAAAATTAGTAGCAAAGGCCAGTAAGATAGAAAAGGGTTATAAGGGAGGGAGGAGAGGGAAAGACTTAAGGGGTTGGTATTGTATATATGAAAGTAGAAGAACAGATTACAGACAGGGGAAAGGCCTAAGTGAGGCCAGGGGAAGAGAATGTGTAAAAGAAGGGTGGGGGGGAGGGTCAATCAAAATTCAAGATATTCTGAATAAGACTTATGTAAATCTACTTTTTTGAATAATGACACATCCAGAAGCTGTAGACTGTTACTAGAAAATTTTCAGTGCCAGGGATGAGATACCTTCAAGTGAGTTGTTGGCCAGGGAAGTCCCTGTTGCCTCCAAAACATTACAGGCTATTGCCAAGGCCCTTGGTTTCCCTTGAGAAACACATGGTAAGACCCTATTGCTGAAGACCTCACTTGCCTGAACATCAAGGTCACTGAGAAATCAAGGTGGTGCTGAGCAGAAAGACTTCTCCCTGTAGACCAGCCAACTGAAAGCTGGAAAAAGCTGCACTGCAGGCAGCCCTATGGGAGACTGAAATCAACAGCGGTGAAAATAGTGGACACTGGAAAACTCAAATTTGGCCATGCAGGGCAAATGACCAAACTGGTGCAATAGTGGCATGTCTGCTCTGGGGGAATCCAACTGCTCTCTATTTGGACTGAAGGCCCTCCCTATGGGAAGGAATACATGCCTGGTACTGAAAAACCTAATCAAAAGACTATGGCAGGGTAGATCATGAGCCTTGGGTGTATAAAGCCTGCTCTTGTTTGGCTAAATGTATATATTATTCCCACCAAACTGCCCCAAAAGCATTACACTTAATGTTCATATTCACATATTAATGCTACTCTCACTTCTGGTTAGAGAAGCTTCTCTTTTTAGATGGCGATAATCACTGGGATGACACAAAAGGCAACGTAGTGCTGAGAAGAAGGGATGGAGGAGTGTCCAGCACTGAAACACCTCTGTCACACCCACCAAGGCTCAGGTTCCATTGCGGAAGACGGGGTGGAAAGAATGTAAGAGCCAAAGGAAGGGCATGACTCCTTACAATGCAACTGTCCAGACAGAAATTGGCCTCGACATCCATGTCCCCGCAGTCCCTAGCAATACCTTCACAAGTCCCTCATAATCGGAGAAAAAGATGATGACATCAAATTAAAAGAGAGACTTAATGGAAAAGGGGAAGGGATATGATTGAGAGTGGAGTTCTGAAGGGGAATGGGGGGAGGGGAGGAAACATCATGGTTTATTGTCTGTAAGTACAGAAGTTGTCAATAAAAAAAGAAAAAGAGAGAGAGAGAGAGTGGCAAGAAATCCTGGGAAGAGTTGAGAATGATCTGTTAACGCACAGCTCTTCAGCAACAAAATTGTTACAAGGGAGAGGACACTTCCAGGTGTAATACACTGCCAAAATTACTTCAGTGCCTGAGACATAGAGTGGAGTGAAAGGTGCAACGTCAACTTCATGAGTCTAACTTTTGTTTTGGTGAATGTAACAGAGCAATTCAGTGTCTGGTGCTACTACTAGAATTTATAAGAAACCTAGTAATTTGTTCAGAAGAAAGCTAGACACAAGAATAAAGATTGCCACAACCAGCCTGATTGGCCTGTCAATCATTCATTCACTCACCCCTTCATGTATTCATTATTTTTCATTCAATGAACATTTTGGAAACTGTACTTATACTTGGCTGTAAGGATATGAAGAACATCACAGGTTCTTTGTCCTCATGAAGCCTATAGTTTACACTGACAGGTAAACATGATGTCAGTGCAGGTGCCATGTAGAAGCACACACAGGTACATGAGAGCATGAATGAAGAATGGGTCTACTCTTCTCAGGGCATAGGTAGAAATGTTACACTCAGAGAAGTATTTCCAAAGTAGGAGATGATGGTGTTAAGGGACAGAGAAGGAGTTTCTCAGGTGGGTAAGGAAATGAAAGGAATTTTTTAGAATAGCTTTTAAAAAATATTTATTTATTTGAAAGAGAGAAAGATGGAGGGATAGAGAGAGAGGGGAGAGAGGGAGAGAATGGGTGCACCAGGGTCTCAAGCCAATGCAAATGAACTCCAGATGCATGTGCTACTTTGTGCATCTGGCTTTACATGGGTCCTGGGGAATCAAACCTGTGTCCTTTGGCTTTGTAGGAAAACACCTTAAGCACTAAGCCATCGCTCCAGCCCATGAAAGGAATTTAAAAAATATATTTTAAGTACTTATTTGAGAAACAGTTACAGAAGGAGAGAGTGAAAGACTGAGAGACACATACACACACGCACAGAATGTATGGGCAAGCCAGGGCCTCCTGCCACTGCAAACAAACCCCAGATACATGCATCACTTTGGTAATAAAATTCAGTCCACCAGGTTTTGTAAGAAAGTGCATTTAACCTCTGATTTATCCCATGAAAGGAATTTTAAGCAGCAGGAATAGCAGTGCCAAGGAAAATAAGGCAGGAGTTAATACAGTGCATTTTGGAGTGCTGGTAATTTGGTAACATTATCCCAGAAGATGGTTTGGTATGAGGATGACAAGACAGTATGGTCCAGATCACAGAGGGCTTTGGATTCTTGTGAGTGCTGAGGTAGGTTCTTTTTAAGGAAGGGTGTGTGTGTGTGTGTGTGTGTGTGTGTGTGTGTGTGTGTGTATGCCACGCACACGTGCGTATGTGGAAATTAGAACACAATCTCAGGTGTCATTCCCCAGGAATGCCATCAACCTTTTTTTTTTTTTTTTGAGATGGGATCTCTCATTGGCATGGAGTTCACCAGTTAGGATAGACTAGTTACTAGTGAGCCCCAGAAATCCACCTGTCTTCATCATCCTAGTATAGGGATTAAGGCCCACACCATCATGCCTGGTATTTTTACATGTGTTATGGGGACTGATTTCAGATACTCATGCTTTAAAAGCAAGCACTTTAAAGCACTACATTCTCTCCCCAAACCCCTGAAGTTGTTTCTCTATCAGAGGTATGGTTAATTTTATTTTCAACTTCACTCAGCCATCAGTAAAGGCAAATTTCAGGGGAATGGGGGAAAAAAAGGTGACTTAGTGACCAGCAGATGGCCATACCTCAGGTAAGGTGGAATGATCATGGAAAGTAAAGTTGTAGAACTATTGATGAAACGAGAGACCTAGAAGAATGATTTAGGAGGACAAAGTACCAGAATGCAGCCAGAGAAAGGTCTCGGGTCATTCCAGCTGTGACATCCAGTCTCTCATGAATCTCAAATTGCAGAGATCAGACAGCTAGTGATTTTCCTCCTTGACACCCAATGGCCTGGAGGGGCAGGCGAAAAGGGAATATCTCAGGGTGTGTTTACGGTCAGCACTGGCAGTAGGAGAGGGAATGCAGATGATGGGTGATTTCAGTAAGTGAGCCATGTAAAGGCTACGTATTGTGGGGCAGGAACAGAGACTACAGAACAGTTAAAAAGAAGGTTCAACAAGCATAGAGGAGAGAGCTCAGATAAGAGGGATATGGGATACAGGGAGCTGAAGGTGTTAGAGGAGGGACAGTTCTGGGTGTCATAAAAATTTAAGGATGTGGAGATAGGAGTTCTTTCTTAAAATGGAATCATAGACAAGGTGATTAGAGTTATATAGACGAATACACTGAGATGGTAAGTTCAGTCATGTTGGTATTTGAATCTTGATGTTCATCCAGAAGATGGTAGAGTTCAATTTATGTGAGGAATGCCCCTAGACTTGGAGAACTTATGCTATTCTTGGATAGCATAAGTAATAAAGAGTAGCAAATTTTGGAATGGAGTGAAAGAATAACGGTCTAAAATTAATGAGAAGCCAGAAGAATGCCCAAATTACTTCTTGATCCTGTGATTTATGTGACATAGGTATTTAATCTCCTTTCAATATAATTACAAGAACAGGACAGGTAGCAGAAAATGGTAAAGAAATGGCATATTAAGGTCACTTTATTTGCAGTAAAGTAAGGATTCTAGAGGATGTGGTAGAAATACATAGGAGGTATAGGAGACAATTAGGGTGCCCTTCTTGTTTCTAATTGCCCAAGAGCTCACTTTACCTGTGAAAGCCCATCCCGACCACATGTAGTACATTGGAAGAGGTATAGAAATACTCCAAGAGTGACCTTTAGTCAATACCAGTCACACCTCAGCTGAGTAACTGAGGAATATATTCTCCAAGAGGATGAAGTTAAAGCTGTCCACAATTGTAATTTTACCTTTATCTCTCTTTCCCATTCTCTGACTGGTGTCTCCTTCCAAATTAACTATACATAGAAAAATGTTTATCCTAAACAATTTTCTTGGGGAACCAAAATTACGACCGATTAGCTACAGGGAAAATATTAAGTCATGGAGAAGAATGGACTACATGTCACAGCAATGCAGGTATCAGAGGAATTCTTAGTACACAGAACTCCTATATGGAGTGGTCTTAAAGGATGTGAGGGTGAGAGGCAAATGTCTAATAAAGTAAGTGGAATGTTCTGGAGCCAGAGGTACTGGGTGTGGGGGCTGGAGCTCTTCCAGGTATTCCTAAGGGTTTCCAATCTCTAGTTACTGAAATTGGAATGATGTGGGGTTCAGGTGGGACTGAACTTGTATTTGAATATTAACAATAAGGGTAGAGCAGGTGGATTATTTCTCCAGTTGGTGACTTCCATATGCATATTTGGTGAGAGGGGAGAAACATTAACAGGGAGATACCATTTTGGATGTTGGTGGGGGTAGAAATAATGGCCTGGCAGAAGTTTCAATTCAAAAATGGCACATGCAGACCCTTATAAATAGCTACACGTTAGAAGGTATTACCTTATCAGAAAGTAAAAACAAGATTAAGGAAGAATAGGTACACAGTTCAAACATGGCAACTCTGAAATGACCCTGCAAATCTCAGAAAACCTAGTAACACCTCAATCTACTCTGAAAGCTGGCAGGTTTTCAGTCAACCATGGTAATATTCTCACTAAGGGAAGGAGGATGTGGGATTAATACCAGGCTTCTTTAATATGCCTTCCCTGTTTGAATTTAGCTTTGACATAGGGAAAACTACTTAGAAATTGATCAATGGCTATTCTTCATCCATAGCAAGGAAGAGAGAAATCCTGTTTTCTGCTCTGCTGGGAAATACTACTTTGAAAGTGAACTTAGGCCACAGTAACCTTGCAACTGAATTCTGAGAATGCTCTGCTTTATATTTATAGAGTTTATAGTTTGCATTTGCACTGAATGTATGAAAAATTGAAGTGTTACACTCCCCAAATCTATCCAAGGGCTATGAGAAAGAATCACATAAAGATTACTTTTCAAAAATAGATATCCATTGGGGATAAAAACAAAGATGAAGCAAGTAAACCAAACACAACTGGATAAATAGCTTCCTTCCAATAGAACCCAAGAGTATGGTTCACACTAATTTCTTACATATTCCCTGAGACAGTAACAGATGGCATTTGGATAGTCCCATTGCCTGCTATTCTTTCTACTTTCATGGCTATGTGGTACAGAGACTAGAGACTGTGGATTCTACTTTTAATATACTTGTATTTTTCATGCCTAAGCATTTCTTTTTGAGGTCTTTAATATCCCCAAATAATCAATGTTCAACTAGGTAAAAAAGGAAAAAAAATGCTATAGAGATTTAAGAATAAAAGAAAATAAGAATAAAAAATCGAGTGCTGGAGAGATGGCTCACAGTTTAAGACACTTGCCTGCAAAACTCAATGACCTCAGTTTGATTTCCCAGCATCCACATAAAGCTAGATGCACAAAATGGCATATGCATCTGGGGTTCATTTGTAGTGGCTAGAGGCCATGGTATGTCCATTCTCTCTATGTGTCTTTTTCTCCTTTGCTTGAAAATAAGTAAATGAAAATATTTAAAAAATTGATACAAAGAGTGAGGCATAATACCATATATTTCACATTAAAACCCATATGAGAGCCAGGCATGGAGGTACATATCTATAATTTCAGCACTGGGCCAGCAGAGGCAGGAAGATTGCTCTCAGTTTGAGACCAGCCTGGGTTACATAGTGATTGACAAGCCAGCTTGGGTTACATAGTCAGATCTTGATTTTAAACAAACAAGCAAGAGGGGAGGGAGGAAGGGAAGGACAGAGGAGAAAAGATGGGAGGGAGTGAAATTAAAGAGAGTGGGAAGGAAAGAAAATAGAGGCAGAGCGAGAAAGTGAGAGACAAGGAAGGAAGTAAAGAAGGAAGGAAAGAATGAAAGAATAAAGGTAGACAGGCAGGCAGGAAGGAAGAAATCAAGAAAGGAAGGAGAGAAAAGAGGATGAGTTGGAAAGATGGCTTAGTGGGCAAGGTGTTTGCCCTGAAAGCAGGAGGACTTGAGTTTGGATCCCAGTGCCCACATAAAATTCTGGGCATGTTGGTATGCACTTATAATTCCAACACTGCAGAGGTAGAGACAGGAGGATCCCTAGAGCTTGTTGGCTAGCTGGTCTAGCTGGATTGATAAGTTCAGGGCTTAGTGAGAGGTCCTGTCTCCAAAAAAAAATAATAATAATAAGGTAGAGAGGAATTGAGAAAGACACTGAATGTTGCCTTCTCACCTCTGCATGCATCTGAACACACATGTACATATATGTGTGTCCATACACATATGACACATGCATGCCATACATGCATACATGTGAAAAATGGAAAGAAAGGTAGAAGGAAGGAAATAATAAAAGGCAGACAGTATGAAAAAAAAAAAAGAGATCTGAATGAATCATGATATGTTAGAAACAATGCTAAGTAATTTTAGGAGTTGATATAAATTCAGAGAAAGACTAATAGAGTGTGAATTTTTGTTTGCCAAAATTATAAAGTCTTATTTTACATCTTTGGTAAATAGTAGCACCTTTAAAAATACCATTAGGTATGATTTTTAAAAAGGAAAAACAAAACCCTCTCTATATACATATCCCCTATGTTGTATCAGATTTCAACCTGGGCCGGTCTGTTACTTACAAAGATGTGAGGCCTTGAGATTCCATCCACTCTGAGAGGACCACCATGGCCACCAGATGTCTATTCAAGAGAGGAATGTGGCAGTGACTTGATGTATGTTGTGACAGGTCTGGTTTGGGCTTGATACCCTCAGAGCCACTCCTATCTGTGCTGTGGTTAGGCATGGTCTGGTAATCTTCTAATTTCAAATCCAGACCTGGAAAAATGTTTGTGGATCCCCACAGTTTCCACAGACAAACAAAATGTCTCATAACTCATTAGCATCCTACATTGTATGCCTTCCTAACACAGTTCACAGCAATGGGTATTTAATTTACATTTGAAAGACTTTAATCCATGGTCTGAAATATGCTACTTGGAAGATAAGGCTCAAAATTAGCTCATAAGTATGCACAATAGAACATATATACTCTAAGATATAAAGATGAGACTAAACAATTTTAAGCCTTTCTGCCTCAAAGACATCCTTTAGCACCTTTTTATTGAAATATTTTATTTTTATTTTTATTTATTTATTTGAGAAAGAAAAAAGCAGGGAGAGAGAGAAAGAGAGAGAGAGAGAGAGAGAGAGAGAGAGAGAGGGAGGGAGGGGAAAGACACAGAGAGAGAAAGGTATATTTAGAAAGAATGGGCATACCAGGGACTCTAGCCACTGCAAACGAACTCCAGATGCATGCATCACCTTGTGCATCTGGCTTACGTGCATACTGGGGAATTGAACCTAGGTCCTTTGGCTTTGCCAACAAGTGCGTTAACTACTAAACCATCTATCCATCCTTTTAATACTTTTTTTTTTTGCCCCTTCCTTAAAAAATGGCTCTAGATATTTGCAGTGAAAAAATTTAGTGTTTAGTTTAGAGTTTTTTTGTGAGTTGAGAGTTTAATACATGTGACTGTTGTAGAGGAGGCCATGTTGCTATTGGACAAACATGAAAGTTGGTCTTCAATGTAGGCTCCAAGTTTTAATAACCAAGAACTTTCAGTAACATAGGCTTATTTACTCATTCAAGTTATTTTCTCTGTCCTTTGCTGGCTCACCTCATCATCTGGCCTTGTCATCCCCTCAGGGCCCAAGCTAGAAATTCAGGGCTATGTACTATTTCTTGCTTCCTCTCAATATTCCCCTCACATACCCTGCTATGTCCCACTGGCGCTCTTGTACACTTTTCTTTATGTCCAGAACAGTGCTCTGGGCAAGGCCTCCAGCTCATCTGGACTCTTTCAAGAACTTTTACACAGTCCTGCGAGGCAATCATACCTTAGGCCAGGGAGCCGCTTCAAGAATTTTGAATGGCTTTTGTTTCTCATCTTGTCTCTTAGATTCCATTTTCCACAAAGTATTGTCCAACTTAATTTTGTAAAAATGTATGTGACTCTACTGCTTAAAAACTCTCTGTTGCTCCTGACTTGCCTAGAATAAAACCCAGTTATCTTTTTCAAGTCTAGATGGGGGGTCAACACTATTTCTGCAAAGAGCCAGATAGTGTTTTAGGCCTTGTAGACCATACAGTCTGTCACAGATAGAATATTCTATAGTTATAGAGCAGAGGTAGCTGCAGGCAATGTGTGACTGCCTAGGTGTGGTTGTGTTCCTAGAAAACTTGATTTACAAAAATGAGTTTTGGGCTTTTTTTTTTTTTTTTGAGGTAGGGTCTCACTCTGGCTCAGGCTCAGGCTCAGGCTCACCTGGAATTCACTCTGTAGTGTCAGGGCGGCCTCGAACTCTCAGTGATCCTCCTACCTCTGCCTCCCGAGTGCTGGGATTAAAGGCATGCGGCACCGCAAGTTTTGGGCCTTTGGACCATACGTCAGCTTCTCCTCCCACACACCCTCATTTACCTCACTCCTGTTGCACCTACCCATACCATCTTTCCCTTTGCTTGTCAAGAACCTCTATAGTACTATTGTTTTATGCTTCCCAAGGACACTAAACCTTTTGACCCCCTATACTCTTTGCCTGGTTGGTATTTCCCATTTCTGCTCCAGGTCACAGACTAAATGTCACTTCTTCATTGAAGCATTCTCTGCCTCGTTTACTCTATGCAATTGTTATCTCCAGCGGCATCCCGTTCTCTACCTCTATGACAAGTACCATCATTTGTAATTAGCCCTGGATTTGCTTGCTTCACATTTCATTATCCATCTTCCTCACTAGACATATAGTATTTATTGGATGAAAACATTTCATCTCTTTGAGCCTTTTGTTCCTTACTTCTACAACAGAAATAGCAATGTGGTCATGTGCTGAAAACAAGGTTTCAATCAACGATGGACTGCATATACAATGGTGGTTCAATGAGATGACATTGCCTAGTGATACTGTAACTTACTTTGTATAATTATGTTCCATGATACTTACACAATGACAACATCACCTAATGATACATCCCTCAGAGCACGTCTC
Source organism: Orientallactaga sibirica (assembly GCA_036365145.1). NCBI lineage: Eukaryota > Metazoa > Chordata > Mammalia > Rodentia > Dipodidae > Orientallactaga > Orientallactaga sibirica. The sequence goes on from JAEOAD010000982.1 coordinate 3,533,794, forward strand.
CCTCATTTAGCAGTAGATAACTGTATTTGCCTTAGACAATTGCTATGATGATTACATATGCCAGCACCTAGAGAAGTATCTGGGACTTGGTCATTTTCTCTCCTGCATATCTACAGACTTAATGGATAGGATAATTTCTTGAAAACGCCATCCATTCTCTCAAATGGCATTTGAGTGCCTGGTGATCCATCACCTCTGTCAGGACACTCAGGTTACTTTGTTTGCATATTCATAATCTCAGTTAAAGATCAGAAAAGCTAGCCCTTTTCTTCTCCCAACAATTATCTTTTTCTACTTAAATTCATTCACTCCAAAATCCTTTCCCTAGACATAATGATCAATGAAGGTGGACTCTGGTCAGACACAAACTTTGGACTTCTTTATAGGAGGTCTTCAAATTTTGATTTGGTTAAATTTTTGAAAATGTAGCAACTTGAACTTATTATGCATCTTTGACTGCCTAAGATGTCGTTGGTGATTCTAGGAGGTCATTATGGAAATAGGGGGAATAAAACATATATAATGAATGGAGTGAATGCAAAGGAGATAGCTAGTATCAACATATACACTGGTACAGAATGTTCTCACTCCCAGAACCCAGCACCCAGACTCAGTCCTTTCAAGAAATTACCTCAGCCTACTATAGATTCTGTTACCTAAACACATGGAATGGGCACTGTGAACCCAGAGAGCAGTTCCTAACCAGTGACCATCCTATAAACATTATCCTGTTGACTATGATTGGACAAGTATTAGATGTGACCTAAAAGTATGTAGAACTCCTCTCTAGACTTAGTGCAAGTTGCCTTCCTGAAACTTTTGCTTAATACCACATACTTTTGGCATGTGCACGTGTGCAGTGTGTGTATGCGTGTTTGTATGTGGATCGGTTCACATGTGTGTGCAGGTTGTGCAGGTGCATGTTCACATGTGTGCATGCAGGCTAAAGGTTGATGTCAGATGACTCCCTTTATCTCTCTACTTTTTGAAACAGGGTCTTTCACTGAATCCAGAGTGCATCAATTTGTCTAGTTCTGCTAGCCAGCATGCCCCAGGGCTCTAGCTATTTCTGCTGGTCTCTTCCACTTCCCAAGTGCTGGGATTACAGGTGCACACTGCCACTATGACTGGCATTTACACGAGTGTGGTATATAGAAACTCAGCTCCTCATGCTTGCACAGAAAGAGCTTTACTCATTGAGCCATCCCTCCAGCCCCTCATACTACATCCATGTTTGGCTTCCTTTTCTCCACATCCTTCTTCCTAGCTCCCTATATGTTGATGTTGGGAAGTCACCCTGAGTCATTTATGCATAGACTTTCATCTCAGAGGAGCTTCTAGGAGCTGAATCTCGGACAATGAACAAGTACTTAGTGCTCAAAAGTTGGTAATATATCTACAAGTTCTATTTCCCTTGCACCTTTAAAATATTTTTAATTTTTAATTTATTTATGAGAGAGAGAGATAGAGATAGAGAGAGACAGAGAGAATGGGCACACCAAAGCCTCTAGCCACTACAAACGAACTCCAGATGCATGAGCCACCATGTACATCTGGCTTATGTGGATACTGTGGAACCACACCTGGGTTCTTAATCTTCACAGGCAAGTACCTTCACTGGTAAGCAATCTCTCCCACCTATCCCTTGCACCTTTAATGGTCATAATTTGAGCAAACTTTCTGTGGAAAGTATCCATAGGCTTTTTCGTACACAAGTCCAACTTACTTGTAAAGTCTAGCTCAATGCCATTAAGCAATTTATGAACTAGAAAGATGAGGGGAAAACACTAAGAAATATTTACAGACTAAAAGTAAACAAGAAAAAGACCATAATAAAAGCATAATCTCCCATGTCAAGGCCATACTGGGAACATTTCCCCTATATCAAAACATATTGAAATAACCATCATTAATAAGGATCATTCTATTAAAATGGTAACTGAAATGTTCTTTTAAACCAAAGAAACGCCAATCTGCATTAGTCTTACATAAAGATTTCTCTAAGCAAAGAGGTAATTATAGCTTGACAGATGCCTAGAATAGCCTTGATTCTATGTTTCTTTTTCAATCTAGAGGTGGGCAGATAACACCCTGGTGCCACTCTGAATTGTAGCTTATAAAACTTGGAAGAAGAAATTAAACCCACTGAATTGTAATGTTTAGAGTATATCAGCTTTTCATAGGGACGACAAGCTGGCTTAGTGGTTAAATATGATGGTTCTGCAAGCCCGGTGTTTGGATCTACAGCTCACATAAAGTCACATGCAACAGTGGTACACATATCTGTAATCCTATCAGTCCTATAGCAATGGGAGGTAGAGTCAGGAGAATCCTGAAGCTTGTTGGCCAGCTAAACTCATCTTCCTAGTGGCAAACAACAATAAAAGAGACAATCTCTTACACCAGGTAGAAGGAGGAAACCAATACCTCAAGGTTGTCCTCTGAGCTCCTCATGCACACCATGATATGTACACTCCCATAAACACACTGACATACACATATACACATATATACAAATAACAGAAGATACAACAAGCCTTTCATCTCATTTCTCTTCCTGTTTTTACTCTCCATAAAACACTTGAAAAGTCTATTTTGTTCTCTAACAGTAATGGTTAGAACCTTTTCTTGCACTGAGGCAGGTACTGTGCCATGTCCACAATCGTTCTCAGGCTATCAGTCCATTTCTTACTTGCTCTCTTTGATAATGGACCTTGCTATTCACTGCTGAGCAACTCTTACAAAACACACCACTTCTTTGACTCTCTACATCCTCAATTTGAGAATAAAGAAGACCCTTTTGGCGATCCTGTTACTTTGAGAAAGTGAACTATGGTCTTTTGTTACATTCATTAATCATGGAAGAACATGTAGCATGAAAATATTAGTGGTGGAGACAAGCTGAGAATGGAACAAATGTGTCCCATACTACTTTGTAGCTGTTTTACTTTGCAGGGAATAGATTTTTTTAAAATCTAGGCTTTTTTTGATATCCACAAGTGTAACATCTTCACAATTAAAATGTATGTAGTAATTACACATGCATCACAAAAGTGATTTACTAATCACTTTCAAGGAAAATAAAGAAAATGATAGCTAGGTTTTAATTTTCTATAATAGATGATTAGCTTTTTCTAAGCTTGTAAGAATTACCATTTGCTTATATTTGTCTGCTCAACTGTTAATTACCCAAATTAAAGTACTAAATGATCATAGGAGATACTGAATAGTTATAAATAATCCTTAAAAATGAATTTTTAAAAATATGCAGTAAAGGGGCTGGAGCAATGGCTTAGTGGTTAAGCACCTGCCTGTGAAGCCTAAAGACCCTAGAAGAAGGCTCGATTCTCCAGGACCCACGTAAACCAGATGCACAAGGGGGCACATGCATATGGAGTTCGTTTGCTGTGGCTGGAGGCCCTGGCGTGCCCACTCTCTCTCTCTCTGTCTGCATATTTCTGTATCTCTCTTTCTCTCTCAAATAAATAAATTAATTAATTAAAAAAATTAAGAAAAAAATCTTCAGTAACTATAAGATTATGGGAAATTTGCAAAATATTTAGAGCTCTTTAAATGCTGTTGATCAGGGAGACCTACAAGGTTTCCCAAAAGAAGACAGATTTCTGTCAGAGTTCTTGATGATCCACCAAAGGTGAATGGTAAGACCCTACCGCTGAAGACACCATATGCTGTTGGGACGGAATATGCAGTGCCCTGGCTGGAATCTGGAAGAGGGTCAGTCCCCAGACAGTTAGCTTGTCTAGTGCCAGAGGGTGCTACATGAGCGACTGGGGGAAATTGACCAACGTCTGTCCAAACAGCTCGTAGTCTAAGCTACTCAGCAGTAAACAACCTGATGTGATGTTCAAATAAGTGCAATAGTGGTACATACCCATGGTGGGTAACCAACTGCTCTTGATTTGGCTAATAGATCCACTCAGTGGAATGGAACTCATTGCTGGAACTGAAAAACAAGTCAAAACCATGTCCAAAAAATGAGCCCATTCTCCAAAATCAAGCTCCCACCAATCATGCGTGAGAAGAGGGCCTACACATATAAAATTCTCTCTAAAATGTTAATGGCCATCCCATCTATCTGGTGCTGATTTCTCTCTCTGCTGGAGAATTTGCTTCTCTTTTTTCAGATGGATGCCAAACCTGAGGGGTGGATCAGCCTGTAGCACCTCACCAGGCCCCGGCTGAAACCATCGAGTAACAGGGGAAATGGGCAAGAGTGCAGCTTTTTCTCTGTGAACCTGACACCAGCACAAGGCTGAAGGAGATAGACACAGAGAACACTCAACTCCTACTAAACAGATATCCAGAGACACAGAGGCTCCCAAGACCTCATCACTGAAGTAGAACTAAAACGAACTCAACATGGCTCAGGGAAATTCATGGAAGAGGGGGCAGAAAGAATGTTAGAGCCACAAGTTGGGTTATTATGCACAGAAACATTGCCTCTTCCCCATAACTGCTGGCTACCCCCACAATGCACGACCCACTTTCCCTAATGAGAAGGGTCCTTTCGGAGGAGGGAGGACAGGTAGGAGGCTATCAAAGGCACCAACATGAATGTAGTCACATTATGTGCCTGACTAATAAAATAAATAAAAATTTTTTTAAAGTGAGAAAATAACTAAGTTAGCAAAAGGCTACCAGGGACACCAACTCTAACCAAACAAGCTTATAAGAAAGATATTACCATGAACACCAAATGATCCTATGGGGGAAACTACCAACAGCATCCCTGTGGGAGGAAATGGAGGGAAGGGAAAAGAGCTTCTGATGATTCGTGAACCAGAAACCCCAAGGAAGTACCAGCAGGTCCTATTAAGAAGTCACAGAGTCTCCTTCCGGAAATCCACATGAGAACAAGCTGCAGGTACCCATGACAGTTCTCACAACAGACACTGTAGCAGAGTGGGGACAATCAGGCACAAATTTACTGCAATAGCCATGACTAATGAATGCTATACCGGAAACAGGCAGCACTCATATTGGCTGGATTCTGATGGATGTGAATATAAAACATCTAACCCTAAATAGGGAGAAAGAGCAAAGCGTGTAAAGAATAGAGTCATATAGCCGTTTGACTTGCATGTATTAATGTTAATTGAAAGTAGAAAGAGACTAGTACAAATCAAATGTTCAGGGAGAGAGCAGAAAATTTAAGAGCTTACCTATATAATTTCAATAATGCTCATAGTGAGAGCCAATAGATCAAAGCCTGAGCTAGGGGCAGTGAGATAGGTGTGTGGGAGAGGGCTAATGTTTTATATAAATGCATTTTTACAATGACAACCACTAGAGTGAAAATATGCATCTCTGTAATTTGTAGGTTACACATGTATGCATAGATTCATACCAATTCTCCTTGTCTTTGATGTGTGTGTACACATAATGCAGTGAATGCAAGGTAGATAAGTAGTAAACATAAAAGTACTATGAATAACAGCGTGTCTAGTATACAACTATTTCTAAGAATGGAGAGGGATTAGATTAAACAATGAAAGATGAGGCAGAGGTGTGGCTCAGTATTAGAGCCCATACTTAGCATGCATGAAGTCCTAGATTCAATGCCTAGCAACAAAAAGCCAAGCAAAGGGAAAAAATAGTGGAAGAATCAACCATAAAATGAAACTAAAAATAAGTGATATATGTAGGGGACAAAATAGAAGCAAAGACATAAGTTTTACTTCTTTTAGTCTATATTTTGTAGCTTTGATGTTGTAATTATATAAATATTATACATGTTCCTAACACTCAGTTACATTGTACAGAGCAATTCTTAATTATCACATATAAAATGAAATAAAGAACTTTTATATTCAGCTGGTGGGGTAGTTATAGTTACCCATAATTTTTAAAGCAAAATTAAACTAAAAAGTCATCTCTAAGATAATTAAATATGTTATTCCTATTAGTGGAAGTGATACAGAATGATTATCCCAAAAGATTTTGAAGCAGGAAGTTCATACCCTTGTGAGATATGCCATAAAGGCCAAGTGAACTGTGATTACAAAATACCTTCTTTTTGTCTGTCTGTTTTTGTTTTATTGTTTTTCTTAATATTTTTATTTTTATTTATTTATTTGAAAGAGAGAAAGAGAGTGGGAGACAGGGAGAGAGAGAGAGAGAGAGAGAGAGAGAGAGAGAGAGAGAGAGAGTACAAGGGTCTCCAGTCGCTGTAAATGAATTCCAAATGCATGCATCACTTTGTGCATCTGGCTTAAATAGGTCCTGGGGAATCAAACTTGGGCCCTTTGGCTTTGCAGGCAAGCACCTTAACCATGAAGCCATCTCTCCAGCCCTATTGGGTTTTTCTGAGATAAGGTCTCACTCTGTTGTCTACACTGCCCTAGGACTCACTATGTGGCCCAGGCTGGCATGAACTCATAGCAGTCCTCCTGTCTCATCTTCCCAAGTGCTGGAACTTATATGTGTGATCCACCATGCCTGGTCAGTAAAAATAACCTTAAAATGTGTTCTGGAATCATTCTGTGTGCCAGTTTTGCTGTTGACAGGTAATGATGGTGTTACTGAGAGTTGTTATTAGTAAAAGGAAGATAAAGATTTAGGATAGATAAGCTTCCATAAAAACCTATTGTCCTAAATTTGAACTGGACACACCAATATGAGCTTCTGATGTATTTTATCTTTAAACAATGTTCTGTCCTCATTAACAGCATGTTGGTATTCAGCTCACTAAATATTACTTCAAACTAAGAGGAATCATAGATCCTTGGAGAATTTACTGATTTCAGATCAGGAGCAACACATATATAATTTGATTCTTGTTACATAAGAAAACTAAGACATTAACAAAAACTACTGATGTCTCAGGTATGATGAAGACTAACTTCAATCTTCTCCTGTTTCTCTCTCTATATCACTCCCTCTTCTCGCTCTTCTCTCTTACTCTTTCATATTACCTATACTTTCCTTCCTTCTTTTCCCTTGGCACTGACCTGTAACTCCCAATACCAGCATGTGGTTAACATCCACAAGTAGCTGTTGATCAGTGAGACCTACAAGGTTTCCCAAAAGAAGACGGATTTCTGTCAGAGTACTTGATGACCCAGCAAAGGTTATTGGTAAGACCCTACTGATGAAGACACCATATGCTGTTAGGGCAGAACATGGAGAGACCTGGCTGGAATCGAAGACAGTCAGTCCCCAGACAGTTAGCTTGTCTAGTGCCAGAAGGCACTACATAAGTGACTGGGGGAAGCAACCAACATCTGTCTAAGCAACTCGTGGTCTAAGCTATTTAGCAATAAACAACCTGATGTGATGCTCACACAAGTGCAGTAGTGGCACACAGCCATGATGGGCTACCAACTGCTCTAGATTTGGCTAACAGAACCATTCAGTGGAATGGAACCCATACCTGGAAATGGGAAACAAGTCAGAACCATATCCAAAAACAAGCCTGCTCACCAATATCAAGCTCCCACCAAGAGTGGGATACAAGAGGGCCTACACCTATTAAACTCTCTCTAAAATAATAATGGTTATCTATGTATCTTGCACTGACCTCACTCTCTGTTGGAGAATCTGCTTCTCTCTTTCAGATGGATGCATATCCTGAGGAGAGAATCAGCCCATCACACCTCAACAGGGCACCAGCTGAAGCCATAGAGTTGTAGGGGAAATGAGCAAGAGTGCTGCTTTCTCGATGAACCTGGTACCAGCACAAGGGCAAAGGAGATAGACACAAAGAACACTCAACCCCTACCAAATCAGATATCCAGAGACACAGAGACCCAGAAAACCTTGTCACTAAAATAGACCAAAAATGAACCTAACATGGCTCAGGGAAATTCGCGGAAGAGGGGGCGGAAAGATTATTAGAGCCATGAGTTGGGTCATTATGCACAGAGTCATTGCCTCTCCTGCATAACTGAAGGTGACCCCCATAAGGCAAGACCCACATTACCCAAGGGGGGAGGACAGGGAGAAGGCTAATGATGGTACCATCATGGCTGTATATATACTATATACCTAACTAATTACATATATAGATATATGGAATTTGCCTGCAAGGCTGCCAGTCTGAGTTTGATTCCCCAGTTTCCAGGTAAATCCAGACACAAAAGTGTTATAGGCATCTTTAATCCCAACATACCTATAGCAATGGGAGTGGAGCCAAGAAAAACTGGAAACTCCACAGGGTAGCTAGACTGGCATACACAAAAGTGGTGGGAAAAAAAAAAGCTATTTGGGTTATGTTGAAAGGACTCAATACCTCACATGAGTAGGTTCCTACTAACCAAAGATGGGTAAATTGAGTTTTAATCAGAATAGTAGCATCAATTGACTTAAATATGTATATTATACTTAAATCTATTATATTTTGTTATTATGAGACTTCCTGAGAAACAATTTTTATCCTTTGAGAGTGCTAGTGAAATTGTACACTGTTTTGAAAACTGGAAAATAGTCATACATTCAAGATACAGTCAAGTGATTGTTCCATTTTTTTCATATAAACTGTTCCCCGAGGTAATCAAATAGTCTTCTCTTCATAGAATTTCTTGGGTAATAACTGAAGAATAAATGATAGCATTAGAGCATTACTCCTTTTCAGTCACTAATAAATTAGTGGTAACAGTTGCTTATATCACAAGAAGAGACAAGCAGATACCATAACACTCTAGAGATACAATCAGCAAAATCCAGGCTCCAGGAATCTCTTTACAAGACAAAACACAATATCAACTAACTTTCTGAAAGACAATAAAAGAAAGAGAAGCTCTAAATTAAAAGAATCATTCATTTATGTGCATATATATTGTATGTTGAACATAATCCTTCATACACCCTCATACTCTCTAAGGATTAAAAGACCTATCAAAATGACAACATATGACACAAATATACTATAATAACAAATTATTCTATGAGACCAAGGAAGAGATTTGAATACCAACTGAATATTTGCTAATATTAATATTAAGATTTTTTTTAATTTGTGAGATATGAAAATGATATGGATTTTTATTTCTCATAAGGAAATCATTTAGAGATATATACCAGATTAGTGCAGATGTTATGTCTAGGGCTTGCTTCAGTATCACCTAAGATTGGGGAAGTTCATTGCTGCATGGAGTGTGGTTACAAGTCAATAACTTTTGAAGCTGGGTGATGAGAAAAATGGGCTGCTCTTTACATTTATGGCATTATCAACAATTACAATAAAACATTTCCATGATAAAAATGTTTGCAGAACAACCTGCAACTATGAATGAACAACAGAAGTAGTAGTTGTTTCATTTATCTTGAGCAGACTATTCTTTCCATTCTTTCCATAATCCTACCTTATTTCCTTTGCAGAATCACTGTTCCTTGTACTTAGATGCTGAAAATCATTGCTAAAACAGGGCAGGGCAGGCACACAATCTAGTTCTGGATGTCTAGGATGGCTAACTTGGGGTACCATCTTGACTGGATTAGGGAATACTGAGATGTTACTTCTGGATGTGCCTTTGGGCATTTGGGGAGAAGATTGGCATGTGGTCAGCAAACTGAGCTAGATGGGCACCATGCAATAGGCTGAGGATCTAGGTAGAACAGAGACATTCACCTCTGGCTCCTCCTTTGGGAGCAGGGTATTTTCTCCCATCCATGCCTTAGTACATCTGGCTTCAGAGTCTCTGCTCTTTGGATCCTGAACTTGCACTGGTAGCTCTTTGGGTCTCTTAGACCTTTTGCTGTGGCCTGGGCTATAACATGGGACTTCCTGGCTTTGGCTTCTGGCTTCTTGGACTGCACTATACAGTTCTCTGGATCACTAGCTTACCAACAGCCCACCATGGAACTTTTTTGCTCCTGTTTCTCTGCAAAACCCTGTTACAATCCAGTACATTCCAATCCCCAATAGGCAGTGATTCGTTTAGATGTGAACATTGCCATATTGGATCAGTCCAAGTTCTGCTTTGGAAAGCTGGTGTATTGACTGGAAAATTGGAAGTCGGTAGCACACAAGTCTTAAGCTTATACAATCTTTTGTTGTTGTTGTTGTTGTTGTTGTTGTTTTGTTTGTTTGTTTTGTTGAAGTAGGGTCTCATGTAGCTCAAGTTGGCCTTGGACTTGCTCTGTAGCTGAGGATGATCTTGAACTTCTGAACTTTCTGTCTCTATCACCTAAGTGCTGGGATTTCAGCAGTGCACCAACATGTCCCATTTATGCAGTGCACAGGATAGAACCCAGGGCTTGGTGTATGATAGGCAAGCACTCTACAAACTGAACTACATCTCCAGTCTGAGTTCTTGTATAATCTTAGCACTATTGCGAGAGAGATTTCCTGAGGGAATAAAAAGCCAACACAGGAAGTGAGCCAAATCAAGAGATGGAAGATGAAATGTTCCTGACACAATCAAGTCTCAACACCCAAATCTTCTTGTGTCTGGCCAACTCTGCCTCATATCCTTTTGTGTTTGGCTAGCCAGTAAATTCCTTTATCTGTTTAAAACATTTTGAATGGTATTTCTTTCATGTCAGCCCAGCAGTCTCTTACTAATCACAGCTAAACTGCTTTAAGACATATTGCATATTTAAGTCTAAAGAGAGGGGTTTTATAAAGGAAATTACAGGGGTAGCCTACTCTTAAAGGCTTCTAACATACTGCGTTACTTTGTCAAATAATGGAAACTGGTAGCTCACTATGATAAAGGAACCTAATGTGTACAGGAAATTAAAGAGGACAAGAAATGTATGTTCTAAAAAAATTTGGTTCTTTTAAAAGCTGTCCCTAGATTTTATATTTTATTATGAATCCCAATGGTAGGTTCCTTTGTTACTGTATTTGGTTATTCAGTTTGCAAATTGCCAATCTCTAAGTTATCCAGATACCCTGAAGTGCTCCACCAGAAAGAACATTCCAAATGTTATTTCACCAGAAAGAACATTCCAAATGTTATTTCTGAAATTCAAAGTGAGCTGATACTTTTGATTGGACGCAACAAAGAACAGTCTGTTCCACCTCTAATATCCGTGATTTAACATTAAATATAAATGAAAACACCCTGGGGTAGAGCTTCAGTGTATGTGATGAAAATTTAGCTTTGACATGTTTCTTGTAAAAATCTAAGAATGCTCAGCCCACAAAGCAAAAACATTTATTAGACATAGAGATGTAGACTATATTGTCCATAAAAATAGAACATGAATACAACAGAAATAAAGAGCTAAAAGGGAAGGAAGGATGTTTACCAATGATAAGTTTTTACATGGATGAAAAATAGAAAACCTATTGATTGCTAGGTCTTTAATTATTTGACCTCGATGTGGTGACAACTTTTCCCTTAGTTTAAGTTGAAATAAGCTTAAAACAAATAAAAGCAAAAAACAAAGATGCTGCTATAAAAATTAAATTTATTGGGAATAATTATATATTATAATTGGTTTTCTCTAATGTCAGGATGCACACTTTTTTAAAACTTCATTCTATTTTATTTGACAGAGAGAATGAGATAGAGAGAGAGAGAGAGAGAGAGAGAGAGAGAGAGAGAGAGAGAGAATGGGCACGCCAGGGCCTTCAGCTACTGTAAATGAAATCCAGATGCATGTGCCACCTTATGCATCTGGCTAATGTGGGTCCTGGGGAATCGAATCTGGGTCCTTTGGCTTTGCAGGCAAGAGCCTTAACCACTAAGCCAACTCTGCAGCCCAGGATGCACAATTTTTGTGATCTTCCTCATTGATATATGTACTGGAGGCATGAATCTATATATTACCTTTTATGTTGTTAAACAATGGATTGTTATGTAATATAATATATTTTGATAATATTTGATCTTCATTACTTCTGTTATCCCTTTCCCACTCTTGCTGATCTCCTTCCACTTCCCAATGAATTCTCTTTCTACCCTCAGGGTTTTTTGATAACCCAATGAGATTCATTAGGGTTGCTAATCAGAGCAAGGGCACCTAATCAGTGGTTATACCACTGGAAAAATCTCTCTCCTTCTGCCAGCAATGGAGAGTTTTCACATTGCCTAGGATATGCAGGGTTCTTGGAGGTGTTACTCTACTCTCACATTCAGGAAGAATCTCCACCAGTTACTTCAGGATGGCTCACTTGTCATCTAAGTGTTTCTAAAAGGGGACCACTGAAAGTCAGCTTAGCCCTTATCCCACACAATGAGAGCCCCTCTTTCCTTGAGTTATCTCTGGAGATGAGACTGTCTTCTTTCCTGCAAAACGCCCCTTGTTATCTCTCTCTGCAGTTCTTTACAACCAAAGTGGCATATGCAGATGAATATTGGATTTGCCTCCTGGCCTTATCAAGTATTACTCAAGTGACTTTAACAAAATACAAAACTTGTTAGTATGGTATGGACTTCTGTACATTGCTGGTCTAATCCTGTTTCTTCAACTGCAAATGAGGCCAGTTAGCCCCACTCACAGAGATGTGCAAAGACTTAGTTTATGTTGCCCAGAGGGAAGCTTATAAATGACAGCTGCTTCCTTCTGCTTTCCCCACGCCTTAAATTCAGTTCCAGTGCCTTTTCAGCAGCTTTTGTCTACATGAAAAAAAAAAAAAGCTAGCAACCAGAGTGGAAAGGGATTACATAATCCCTTTTTGCATCTTGTTCCCAGAAGCTTTTTCTGCTTGATCCTAGCATCCACTGTCTTCCTGTTTCATTTATATACACAGTAGTGTGTGCTATTGCAACATCTGGGTTCTCAACAGTGTGAGGGAAGATCTTCACAGAGCTACCTCTTGCTCTATGCTCCACTGTTTGGCAACAGGGACAGAACTAGCCTCACTACCTCCTTCCTCTCTTCTTAAGCAGCTCATGAATATTCTGCCATCTTGCAACATCTGCATCCACCAGCAAACTGCCCATGTGTGGGTGGGTGAGAAGAATGTACTACCAATCCCAGCATGCTTCAGCTGGAAATTTTTCATGACAATCATCCCCACTTGTTCTCAATGAGTTGGGGGGCACCTTCAATGACTGCAGAGCATCACCAAGGTGCAGTGGTTGGTCACAGATCATAATTGAAAGAAAGATAGTTATGTGCACAGAAGAATGATCTCAAAGAATTAATATCTAGAATGTAAAATGAACTTAAAAGAAACAAAGAAAATCAGGGTGTGGTGGTGCATACCTGTAATCTCAGCACTTGGGAGTCAAAAAGAAGTAGGATGATCACTGTGAGCTTGAGGCCAGTCTGGGACTATAGACTGAGGTCCAGGTCAATCTGGGCTACAGTGAGACCCTACCTCCAAAAATGGAAAGAAATAAACAAAAAAGGAAAAGAAACAAAGATCAAGAAATTAAATAACCCAGTTAATAGACAGGGTAATTAAATAAACAGAATGCTGATAAAAGATGAAGTACAGATGGCCAATAAAGATATGAAAAGCTTTCAATGTCACCAATTATCAGAGAAATATCAATTAATACTACACTGCAATTCTATCTCATCCCACTCAGAATAGTAATTATTAAGAAAACAAATAACAACAAATGCTGGAAAATATGTGGACAAAGTAGAGCCCTTATACACTGTTAGTGGTGTTATAAACTAGTCCAGCTACTATGGCAATCAATATAGAGTTTTCCCCCAAACTAAAAGTAGATCTACCACATTACCCAGCTATACTACTCCAGGGCATTTACCTTAAGGATCCCAAGTTATCATATCACAGAAATACTCGGATATCAGTTTTTACTACAAAACTATTCACAATAGCTAAGTTTGGAACCAACCTCGGTGTCCAAGAACAGAGGACTCAGTATAGAAAATGTGGCAGATACAGACATTGAAAATTTTCAGACATAAAGAATCATGAAGTTATGTCATTTGAAGGAAAATGGGTACAGATGGAGACAATCATATTTAGAGACTGTAGCTAGTCTCAGAAAGACAATTACCATGTTTTCAATTCTCTGTTATTCCTATATTTCATATAGATAAATAAAATAATGTACACCTATACAGCATGAAAGCAGAAGCAAAGATGTCTAGGATAACAAAGGGACCAGTAAGAGAGGTAGGGGGGAGAAATAGGATGGTGGGGCAATATATGCACAATATGTACTTATATGGAAAGGTCCTTATGTCACATATTAGCATGTTTAATAAATTTACATAATATATTCTTAAAGTAAAATAAATATCAATGTATAGAAACAAATAACAACAACCCCCCCCAGAAGTCTCATATAGAATGCTTATAATCTCGCCTTCCAGCTGTTTGGAGCATGAGCACTCTGAAGCTGTTACATGTCCAAGTTGACAAAGCTAGTCAGGAAATTCCTTTTTTAGAACAACAATCTTCCCTATCCTAGATGCAACACTCTTCCAAGCTTCTGAATCTCTGCTTCTTAACAAGAACAGGATGCAGGGAGATTACTGATTCACTTAGGACAGGAGAAGGATTTATATCTGTGTATTTCCAGGTTAGTGATATACACAAGGCATACACATAACCTTTACCAATACCCCACCAGCCATAAAAGGGCAAGATATACTGCAATTTTCTAGGAAGAAGACAGGTCATTGAGTTTAATGTAAAATTAGAGATCAATCGACATAAATGTGACTGGTTGTGTCAGGTACATGATCTGACACTGGATGGGGGCAGCATAGACACAAATTAATCCCATCATGATGTTTTAAACATTTACAAAATACTTCATTTCATGAATGGAGCCTAAGGTGACTTGAAAGGTTGAGAACAATGAAGTTAGCAAAAGTGAGGCAGATGGTGATCATACAGCAGATGACAGTGATGAAGTGATGTTGATGTTCGAAACATATGCTGTGGCAAGGCCAAAAGCAGCACAGAAACAAACAGAAGATAAGAAGAAGTGAACTTGTGTCAAGTATAATAGCTCAAAACTGGATCAATTCATTTTTATTCAATTCCAAAACTAATAAAATATTGTGTGGTGATCTTTCTAATGACAAGTAATTTTTTTAATTTAGAAAATCATATCTTTATTGATTTTTTACATTTGTTTAGTTCTAATTTAATTTTATTTAATAATCTGATTTTCAAACTATAGAATTTATATGAGAGTACTGTTTGTCCGTATAAGGATAGGGCTTCTTGTTCATTTGTATTTTTATCTGTTTCATATATATATATATATATGTTGAGAATCAGAGAGAGAGAAAGAGGTAGAGAGAGAGAGAGAGAGAGAGAGAGAGAGAGAGAGAATGAATATGGGTGCACCAAGGCCATCAGCTGCTGTGAACTCTAGACACGTAAACCCCCTTGTGCACATGTGCAACATTGTACATTTTCATCCCTATGTATCTGGCTATATGGGACCTAGAGATTCGAACATGAGTCTTAGGCTTTGCAGGAAAGCACCTTAATCACTATGCCATCTCTCCAGCCATGCTCATATATATTTTACCATTTTCATACATGTATACAATGCATTTTGACCCCACTCTCCCCAATGCTCTTCCTTCATCCCCCTCACATCAAAACTTTTCTCCTTTCCACTAGAGCCCCATCCTACATTCAAGTCTTGTTAATTAATTAATTAATTAATTAATTAATGCACTGAGTTAAATTATAGTGGAAGGTTATTTAATGAACTCTTCCCAGCAATTATCAGTTGCCACTAGCTACTCTGGTAAGTGTGGGGTCTCATGTACCCCCTTACTTAAAGATGTATAGTTTTTAAAATAGGATTTTAAGAAATTGTATTTATTTATTTGAGAGACAGTGAGAAAGAAGCAGAGAGACAGATAAAGAGAGTATGGGTGCACCAGGGCCTACAGCTACTGTAAACGAACTCCAGGTGCATGTGCCACCTTGTGCATCTGGCTTATGTGGGTCCTGGGGAATCGAACCTAGGTCCTTTGGCTTTGCAGGCAAGTGCCTTAACCTCTAAGCCATTTCTCCAGCCCAAGATGTATAGTCTTTAAATTGACTTTGAGGACTCTTTCTGTAAACATGCCTTTCTTTCCAATTTGGTACTGAGTATGGGGATAGACTTGGCAGCAAATATAATGAGTAAAACAAGATTTGGCAAACCTGCTCCCTGTACTACATGGCCACACACATAGACTATACATAGTTTCCTCAGCAGACAGAGTCTGGTTGGCTTCTTGCCCAAAGAAGTGTAGTGGAAGTGTTGCCCAGTGCTTCTATAAAACCTTCCACATGCCCTTACATCTTCTTCTTCTTTTGTCAATTGAACAAGGGCAAATATGGAACTTTGTGTTGACAATGGCAGAACCAAATACTGATAACATGGTGTTGTACAGATTATAATAGCAGTACCTCTCATGTGGGAGCATGTACTTCTTTGTGGGTAAAGATATGGTAGCCATTAATTTATGGCAGGAGATTTGGAAGGATTAGGGAAACCATCACAACATACTATGATGTTTACGTATTGGCTTATATACTCATTATATTCCAATTTGTCTACCTCCAACAAAAGGAGTTTAGGTGACATTTACTACATCTTTATCATCACTTCTAGCATCTGCTTTATTTTTCTATTTCTTTGTTCTCTACTCTTCAGAATAGGTTTCTGTAGGTTTAACTGGTATAGGTCAGAGGTCAACAAATGAGGTCTGTGGGCTAAATTTGGCCCCTTTTACCTCTGTTTTTATGAATAAAATTTAATTTTGGGCTGGAGAGATGGCCTGGTGGTTAAGGTGCCTGCTTGCTAAGCTTAAGAGCACCTGTTCGATTCTCCAGTTCCCACATTTAGCCAGACACAAAGTGACACAAGGGCAAATGCCACACTTGCCCACAAGGGGGCGTACACGTCTGGAGTTCATTCACAGCATCTCTGTCTGTCTCTGACTCTCTCTCTGTCTCTTACTCTCTCTCAAAAAATTAATTTCAACATAAACACAAGTACTTGTTTATGCATCATCTGTGGTGACTATTTTGTGCTCCCAATGGAGAAAGTAAGTTGTTGTGGGTTAGACTTAATAGCTTGCAGAGTATAAAATCTTTATTAGTCTAGTCCTTTGCAGAGAAAGGTTTGTTAATTCTTGATTTTTTTAATCCCAAACCTAACTTCCACCCCAGCAGAACACAAGAATCTTGAATGTGGCCATCCCTCTTCGTCCATATTACAGAACAATAAAATCACTCAATCCTTTCACTATGTCACCGCGCTTCTGCACACCTCTATGATCCCCACAGTCAATTTACTGCTAAGTTCTGGGTTCCAATACCAAGGGACAACCCCAGGTGCCTTTGTAAACCCTCTATATTGTAGCTTTTTAATCATTAGTCAAGCTATCTTTATCCTGAAAGACTAGATTTCTATCAAGGTTCCTTTCTTTGGTTTGAATGCATGTTCAGTCATATTCTGAAGTCCCCTACCCTGCAATTTCAAGAGCAGTAATGACAGCCTCTCACACAATGAACTCACTGATTCCAAGTCACAAAGCACTCACAAGTACATATCTCATTTGATCCTTAGACAAAGGCTTATACATGCACATTCTTAGCCACATTTATAAATGAAGAGACTGAGATCCCAAGTCTTAAATAATTTGCTCCTGATCACTCTGTTGTAGTGATGAAGCTGATAACTTTGATGAGGACAACAATAACTCCAACTTAGTAAATGCTTTGTATTTCCATACTCTGGTAAAAGCTTTATTTGCTGTTGTTTATCTAAATCACACAGTAATTTTGTAAGGTAGTTCTTCATTTTATAGACAAATAAAAGTGGTATTATAATAATTACTTTCCCCAGGGTCTTATAAAGTTAATACATTATAGAGTTCACATTTTCTTCTGATTTCTATATCAGATGTCTTTATATTGGGTGAATATTTTGCAATATTCCCCAATGTTCTCCTCCCACCCCAATATCCCTCATTTTTTCCCCATAATGCTTGGTCACTTTTATTTCTTTGTCCATTTGCTCAACCAGTCACAAAGTACTTATTGGCTAGGGACCAAGTATTTGCAGAAGAAAGGTTCAAGGGATTAACAATAAAGTTAGGATGGCTGTCCAATAAATCAGTTTACTGTTCCCTATAAAATAGCACAGGGGAAAAGGGGCAACAATGTCTAGAAGACATTGACTTCTGGGTTCTTTTGGAAGTGCACACATGCTCCACATCTTCTAAGAAGCTGATTCTCCATGAAGAGCTAATTGAGAAGCCTGAGTCTTCTTTCCTCCTCTGATGCCCAGGAAGGTTACCAGATCCTGGAAGTAATTAGCCCAGAGATGATGAGGTGTCTCAGTATGGGTCAGGCAAGAAGAATCCACCTAATCTGACAGGCAAATAACTAAGGAAGGATTTACAGTGGCAAATATGGGAAAACACAGTGGGCACTTACCCATTTAAATTATTAAAGACAGATCTGATGTGCACAAAGGTATCTAGGCAAATTCTGGAGAGATGGATGGTGGTTCTGAGGAATGGCTAGAAGGAATGCTTCTTTCCAATAAACCAAGCCCTTATAAGTCCTCACTCAGCACTGAGGAAAATGTAATAGAGTGACCATTCACTAGAATGGGGATCAGAAGCAAATAGTGGATTTTTATGGACTGTAATCCATATATATATATATATGCTTTAACACATCAGAGTGGATGGCTTGCAATTTTTGCTTGCCACATTTAACCACTGTGTTATTTGTAAAATTATCCTCTAGAATTGAGTTTCTGACTAAAGATGTCTTCAAATGAAACGTGTTAATATCTAGAATCTACAAAGAACTCAAAAAATTAAGCAATAAAAAATAAACAATCCATTCAAAACTGGGACAGAGAATTGAATAGGAAATTCTCAAAGGAAGAAATATAAATGGCTAATACTCACTTAAGAAAATGTTCAACATCCTTAACAATCAGGGAAATGCAAATAAAAACAACTATGTGATTCTACCTTACTCCAGTCAGGATGGCAATCATTAAAATAGCAAATGACAGTAAAGGTTGGTGAGGATGTGGGGAAAGAGGAACCTTCATTCATTGCTGGTGGGAGTGCAAACTTGTACAAATCACAAAGCGCTCTCTATGTAAATCAACATGGAGACTCCTGAAAAAGATGAAAATAGAGCTACCAACTGAACCACCAATTCCTCTACTAGACATCTACCATAAAGGCTTTATTCTTTATTACAGAGATATTTGCACAAACATGCTTATAGCTGCTCAATTCACAATAGCCAAGAACTGGAAGTAACCCAAATGCCCATCATTTGATGAATGGATATTGAAGATGTGGTACATATACACAATGGAATTTTGCACAGCAGTAAGGAACATGATATAAAGAAATCTGTATGAAAATGGATGGGCTTGGAACAGATCATACTCAGTGAACTCGCATGAGCACAGAAAAACACCTCACGTTCCCTCTCATATGTAGTTCCTAACCTGGGATAGCGTAAGTTGCAGGCATACCTGACAGGTAACTCAAGGACAGATAAGAGGGTTGGAAAAGTTTGGGGGAGGGGAATAGGAGGGAAGGGGGAGATTCACACAGAACTAAATCCAAAATGAATTGGCACCATAGAAAACTTCCTCCTGGGTAGCAGACTAAAAGATATAACCCTCAAAAGGAGTATGGGTGCATTGGCTGGTAAGAAGGTCCTGAAGAGGGTGGGATGAAGCCTAATCTTAAAACACTGGCTCTGGCTTATAACTCCTAGTAGCAGGGATTGGTTGCAACCCACATTGAGCTATTTATCAGAGAGACCTATGATGTCCCCAAAACATGACAGGCTTCTGTCAAAGCTCTTGATTACCTGTCTGAGGGAAAAGCTAAGACCCTATTGCTGAAGACACCACATGCTGCTAACACAGAACATCAAAAGATCCTGCTAATATCTGGAAGGAAGTCAGTTCCCATATGGTTAGCCTGTTTAGTGTGGAATGTGCTATATGAACTGCTCGGAGAAAGTGGCCAACAACATTGGGAGTAAGCAGATAACACTGCTATTCAAAAGCAACCATCCTGAAAAGATGTACACAGCTGTACAATGGTGGCACCCAGAGTTGGTGGGTAACCAACTGATTGGCCAAGAGAAGTGCTCTGTGGCAAGGAACCCATAGCTGGAACTGGGAATCCAGTCAGAATCTTATGGAGACAAAGATTATATACTCTTAGGCCTAAAGAGAGGCTATACCCATCAAAATCTCTAAATTAACAATGATTATCCCCTTTAACCTATGCTGATCTCACTCTCCATTGGCGAATCTGTTTTTTTTTTGTTTGTTTTTTTTTTTTTTTTTTTAAACAGAAAGCAGTAAGAACCAAGGACAACCAAAATCTATCAAGACAAAAAATGATACCTGACTCTCTGGCAAGAAATGAACCATCCCTCACACATCAGCTATTACCCAGATGAAGCCACAGAGGAATTGCTAAGATGAGCAAGATTTCTGCTTCCAAAGTGAGCCTGACAACCCGTGCCAGCATATGAAGACAGACACTGAGGATACTCAAATCGCACCAAAGCAGAAATCCAGAAGCTGCTGAGAGTGCAACACTAAAATAGAGTTAAAACATACCCACCAAGGCTCAGAGAAATTTGCAGAAGAGGGTGTGGAAAGATTTTAAGAGCCATGGGGTGGGAAGGAATATCCAGAGGCATTGCTCCCCACCCCTACCACATTGACTGACTGCTGCTGTCACAACTCATAACCCATACCCCTATGGTGAATAACAGTAATTCCACTGAGGAGGGCCCACAGTGGAATGGGGGCAGGGAGGAGGGAAATGATAGTACCAACTCATGATTTGTCCATACAACTTTTCTACTAAATAAAAAAGAAACAGAAACAAAAAGAAATAAACTTGTATGTTGGCTTTAGGCATATTCTCATGACAGGTAAAATATGTAGTATCCCAAAAGTTTTATTTATTGGGGTGGTTAATCTTGATTGTTAACTTGATGGAATTTAGAATCATCTAGAATACAAACCTTTGGGCATATCTGCACGGAAATTTCTGGAGAGGTTCCTTTCTTTCTGAAGTAAGGAAGACACAATCTGAATAGGGGTGACACTATTCTTTGAACTGGGGTCTCAGAATGAACACAAAGGAGAAAGTGAGCTAAGCACCAGCATTCATCTCTCTCTCTCTGTTTCTTGACTGTGCAGGCAATGTGATCAGCTCCCTTACAACCTTCTACCATAGCTAAGCTTCTCTCACCTCCGCACCTTGCCCATCATAAGGGACTGTACCCTCCAACCATGAGCCAAAATAAATGCTTCCTTTGTTAAGTTGCTTTTAGCAGGCGTTTGTTCTCAGCAATGAGAAAAGTAATTCCTATATTTTGAAGGTATTTATTTAACCTTTTCAGCCACTTAGAGAAAGGACAGGTAATCACTTATGGATTTAAAGTTCCAATGGATTTACAGTATATAGGGTAGGTCTCAAAATTATCATCCATAATTTTTTCCTTCATATAAATAAGATGTTAAGACATTCAGTAGTGGCAACCATATTATATCTTTGAAAACATGCCCTGGTTTAAATTTGTCCTGGTTCTTCTAACTTCAACATTAATTTTATATGCAAGAGTTGCTCAAAATAACCTATAATAATGGATATATTTAATGATGAAGTGGGAGATGGTCATTAACAATATCTAAAGACATTAAAATGAGTGAAGCCATTTTTCTTATTAATTTTCATCATTATAGATCATAACTTTTATGAACTATGAACTCAAATCCTTTTCTACTTTCTCCTTCTTATAATGTTTCCTCACACTTTCTGTTTCCTCAAACCACTGACCTCTTTCTTCCTAGGCTCTGTAATTTGCAACGGTCAGAGAAAGTGTACCCTGCAAGTGTGTATGAACTGAGACCACAGCTCATAGTGTAAGCACATTGTGAGGCTGTTTCTTTTGTGTTTTCACTGAAATTGCTTGCTAGTCTTAGTATAATAAGGCCTTATTATATCATATATAACTATGCACAGGGTTTTCAGCAGATATTCTTTGCTTTATTAGTACTAAGTGGCACCTATGTCCATCTCCAGTTAGGCAGTAAGGTGACCTTCATATATTCTTCTGCTGCTACAGGGACTGATGAAAAGACATGTGTTGAGATTTAATTTTTAGATGGATCCCACCTAAATGTTCTTTTTTCTCTTAATAATATTACCAATCTTCCATCAACTACAACTAGCAGGTATTCCTAAGCACTTCCTGTGCTGGGCCAACCAGGGATAGGAGACAGACTATTTGTATTTTAGCCAAAAATTGAATATGTCAAAATTTCTTATGAGGTAGGACTCAGGTTCTAGAAGACAGCTAGAGCTCTGTTGCTTGCTGGACCTACCATGTAAGGAGGATTCATTATGCCAGAAAGTCAGGCTTGGAATACCAGGATCTGATCATTTTTGTTGCCTTTCACTCCCACTGTGCACTATTCTCTTTATTCTGAACTTTAACTTCTTCAAGTTTCAAGTTCTCCTTTGTGATGTGAGTATAATAAACAGTTCTTTCACAGAGCTGCTTTGAGGGATATGTATGATGAATGGGGACAACATTCACTCAGAAGCAAACTGGATTTTAATATATCACTTAGCTATTGGGGTTTTATGCAGGTTTCTTAACCTTCCTGTGCCTTAGTTATCTCATTTGCAAATTCAAGGTAACCAGTGGATCCATTCACCATTATGGGCATTGAATGAGTTAGTATGTATAAAGAACTTAGCACCCATTTTTCTCTCTCTCTCTCTCTCTGCCTCTTTCTCTCTCTCAAATATATATATATATATATATATATATATATATATATATATATATATATATATATATACACACACACACACACATATAGCTGGAGAGGTGGCTTAACATTTAAGGCATTTGCCTGCAAAGCCAAAGGATCCCAGTTCAATTCTCCAGGATTCATGTAAGCCAGATGCACAAGGGGGTGCATGCATCTGGAGTTCGTTTGCAGTGGCTGGAAGCCCTGGTGTGCCCATTCTCTCTCTCTTTTTCTCTCTCTATCTCTCTGCCTCTTTCTCTCTCTCAAATAAATAAATAAAATATATTTTAAAAATTATATAAAGTACTTAGGATCCAGCACAGTATGCACCATACCAATGTTAGCTAGTCTCAATACTAAGGAATGAAAGTGTTTAATAGAAAGTTTACCTTATAAGGACTTATGATGCATGTTAACTCTCACAACCACTATTATTTGGGATGCCATCAGTATTTTTTTTTTCTTTTCTGGGATGTCAAATAAACTATCTTTAAAAGTTATGCATAGTTCGCTGGGCGTGGTGGTGCATGCCTTTAATCCCAGCACTCGGGAGGCAGAGGTAGGAGGATCACCGTGAGTTTGAGGCCACCCTGAGACTACATAGTGAATTCCAGGACAGCATGAGCTAGAGTGAGACCCTACCTTGAAACACCAAAAAAAAAAAAAAAAAAAAAAAAAAAAAAAAAAAACTTATACATAGTTTTAACTTTGAATACAGATGTGATTTGGTGCATTTCTTTTGTCGAGATATGTTCTAGGAAGATGTGAGTCAATCTACTGAACATACTAGTACAATTGTAAGAATAGGCTTCCATTTTTTTAATGGACATCAGATTATTACAGGGATTAGCTCTTCAGGTAAACAAAGTTACCAGAATTAAGTTTTGTGTCTTTTGTGAACAGAAGTAGTCAATAGAATTTATCATCTCCCCCCTTTTTTTAGTTTATGAGTGATTTATTATAGCACATTATTTCAGAAAAAAGCTTATCTAGTGCATTAGTGAAAACCAAGTATTTTGGTGGCAAACCTGGTTGTAAATGCCTTATTTACATAAATGCAATTAGTCATAAATTAATTATTCAATTCAACATGATTCCACCTTTATTGAGTATCCACTTACATGTGAATGACAATATAAGACACTATTAAAGTTAAAATATTACTGAATAGATCATACATCAAGATTGATTTCTTAGAAATGAACATTCTCATTCATGTGCAGGTAACAGTATTCTGAATTAGGTTGTTTTTTTAAGTTTAGTAAGTTGCTTTTGCTATTATTTAATAATTTAAATAAGCATAATTTTATTCTTCTAACTGTCAAGCTTCCCAGGCAAGTGCCTTAACCTCTAGGCCATATCTCGAGGTCCATCCAGCTTCTCAGCATTTAAATGAGCTGAAGCTTTGACAGCAATTGATTTTAGAATATTATTGAAAATTTACCTTGTGAGAACAAGTAAATATCATCAACTATAAATAAAAGAACAAGTATCTCCAATGTAGCTTACACTGAATGAGTCAGAATTGTGTCCATGGAGTTATTAACACCTATCATGTAAATGATCCTTGGAAGAGAGTTTGGGAAGTCATAACCTAGATTATTGCTTTCAATTTTGGGGTTTCTGTGACTCCAATTAGTAACTTACTTATTCCTAATAATTTAAGGATAAATTAAAGAAGAATTTAGGCTTTGGTATAGGGAAAATTATATATATAATATTATATATACATATTCATACATAGTACCTACATAAAGTAATGAAAAATAAAATTAACAATTTAAGAAATATTTATTAACCATCTTCATGATTCAAATGATAATTCTAACACTTAGATTAGAGCTATAGTAAATAAAGAAGTAGATAGTTCTTTCATTATCTTCTGTAATATGCTGCTTAATAGACATAATTCAGAGAGGAAAGCACATGTCATGGCAGAGAAACACACTAGCGCCTTGTTCTCATGTTGCTCTGGGTCATAAATTCTTTCTCTGGGGCTCTATGGTGATAATCTGTCACTGTGAGTACAGAAAAAAAAACTGAAGGTTTTTACTTCTTTCCATAGTCCATTCGCTTATTAAACAATAAATAATATGACAGAGGTTTCTTACTGTCTCCTGTTGCCTATTTGAAGCAGTAGTAAAAAGACATTTTTAAAAATGTTAGCATGCCTTGCCAAGTACTAGACTGCCAGTTAAAAAGTTTATGTGCTTTGTCTCATAACTAAGTCTCCATCAGGGAAAGATATTACTATGTTGTTTCACCTCAAATCATTTTTGGTAGAAGATGAGAGAGATATGTTTACAAACCCTGTTATAAAAAAGGAAATGGAGCAAGAATGTACACTCATATGTTTCCACTCAGTGGATCATTGGCAGAGTCAGAAATTGTCATCTCTCTCTCTCTCTCTTTTGTTTTATTGCAGTCTAACTGACACAGTGATATATATATATATAAACATCACAATCATCTTATATCCATCACCTCACACACTTAAGAACTGTGTGTGTGGTGGGGTGAGAACACTAAAGATTTATTCTTTTAGCGATATCCAAATATACAGTTTAGTATTATTAACTATGATGAAAGTTACCTAGTGTCAGTACATTTTACACTGTTTATAGTAGAATATTACAGATGGATTAATTTATAATGAACATAAATTTATTGGGCAAGTGTTCTTCGAGAAAGAAAGATCAGCGCAAGGGGCCAGCATCTGCTAAGGGCCTTCATGTTATGCTATTCTACAGCCAAAGGAGAAAAGGCAAGAGAACTCATGAGAAAGACTTCCCCAACAAACTTGATCATTTTGTAGGGACCTTAATCACATTCAGGAAAGCTCTGCTTTCATGAATAAGTTATTCCTTAAAAGGCCTCATTTCTTAATACTACCACATCTCCATGTTTTTAGGTTTTAGTTACGAATTTTGGTGGGGACCAAATAAGTCAAAAACACTTTTCTGCCCCAATCCAGTCCTCCACTTCTTTCAGTTGTGCTAATATTTGCTTTATATTTTTCGGTACTCTAATGTTGGGTACATATATGGTTCATTGTTGTATATTTTAGATGAATTCCTGAATTATTATATGATATTATGACCGTCTTTGTCTCTTATGGCAGATTTATAGTGAATGTTATTTTTTTCTCATGTAGGCCTCCTCTGGTTTCCATTAGAGTATCTTTTTCATCCCTTCACTTTTACCCTGACTGTGTGTACAGGAGAAGTGAGTCCCTTATAGGCAGCATAATGTTGGATTTTTTTTAATACATCCATCCATTCTATGTCTTTTGAGTGGAATGTAAAGTAATTATTGATTGGTAAGGCTTACTATTGCTATTTTGTGGATTGTTTCCAGACTGGTTTATAGTTCCACTGTTTCTTACTTCCTGTCCATGGCTTTTCTTTTGATTCATTAGTTTTTTGTGATAGTATAGTTTGATTTCTTTTCCTTTAACTTCTATGTATCTGGTCGAAAAGTTTTCTTTGTTGTTGTCATGAACTGTATATAAACTATTTTACAATTATCACAGTCTGTTTTAAACCAATAACAAGTTAACTTTGTTCACATAAAAAATGACATTTTTACTTCTTCCTCTACCTCCAATTTAAGGTTATTGATATCATCACACTTTACATTTTTTTTTCTTGGAGAGAGACACAGAGAGAGACAGACAGAGAGAGAGAGGGAGAAGGAGACAGATAGAGCTGGGTGCGCCAGCAGTCTCCCAGCTGCTGTGAATGAAATCCAGATGTGTGTGCCCCCCCCTTGTAGGAAAGTGCGGCATTGTGCCCTTGTGTCACTTTGCATCTGGCTAAACGTGGGACCTGGAGATTGGAACCGGGTTCTTAGGCTTAGCAGGCAGGCACCTTCAATGCTAAGCCATCTCTCCAGCCCACACTTTACATCTTTTATGTTGTGTATCAACTAGCAAATTATTGTAGGTGTACCTGGTTCTGCTATTTTATTTTTTTAATATTTATTTAAGATAGGATAAGAATAAGAAAAGAGAGAGAAAGACAGAGAAAGAGAGAGAGAGAGAGAGAGAGAGAGAGAATACACCAGGGCTTCTTGCCACTGCAAACAAACTCCTGATTCATGCACCACTTTGTGCAACTGGATTTATATGGATACTGGAGAATTGATTCTGAACTGACAGACTTTGCAAGCAAGCACCTTTAACGACTGAACCATCTCCTCTGCTGACATTTTTAAAAATTATTTTTATCTTTAACATTTTATAGTTAAAAGTAATTTACTCACAACCATTAGAGTATTACACTATTCTAAATTAGAATGTATTTATATGCTTATCTTTACTAGTGAGGTATCTGTTTTCATAAGTTTTTATATAGTTATTTGAGAATCCTTTTATTTCAACTTAATAGAATTCCATTTACCATTTTTATGAGACACATTTAAGTGGCAATGATTTCCCTTATATTTTGTTTGTTTGGGGCTATCTTCATTCCTTTATTTCTGAAAGAGAGCATTGCTGAGTATAGCATGGATGTTTGGTAGTTTTTCTTTCAGCTTGTACAATATATCACCCATTCTCTACTTGTGTGTATGACTGCTGATGCGCAATCTGCTGATAGGATCATTGAAGGACCTTTGTGTTGTGATTTGAATGCAAATGTATGTCCCCTATAGACACAGGTATTTTTAATTAAGCTTCCCATTTAGTCTTCAGCAGGTGAAGCCCTGTTGGAAGAGGTGTATCACTGGGGGGTGGATCTTGACTCCAGCCCTCTAGGTGTGTAGGAAACTCTGGCTGTTTGTGGTTGCTAGTGTTGGGTTTTCTCTCTGTGCTATGGAAGTATTATGGAGTGAGCCATCTTCCTCTGCCATGATGGAACTTCCTCTGGAATCTGTAAGCCTGAAATAAACCCTTTCCTTCCCTAAGTTACTTCTGGTCAGATGTGTGTTCACGCAACAAGGAGGTAACTGCAACACCTTGTATGTGACAAGTTACTTTTTTTCCCTTGCTTATTTCAAAATGTGTTGCCTTTTGACAATTTGATTATAACTTAGAGTCAGCTTATTTGGTTTGCTTTTTTTTTTTTAAATTTGGTGTTCTTTCAGTGTCATGAATTTGTACTTGCATATCTCTCCTATGATTTGGGAAAGTTCTACCATTATTTCTTTAACATTTCTTTTTTAAATTTATTTATTTTGACACACACACACACACACACACACACACACACACACACACACAGAGAGAGAGAGAGAGAGAGAGAGAGAGAGAGAGAGAAGATTCCATTGTGTTGTTCTTTTAATATTCCTATAACAAATACTTGTTAATCTTATAGTATGGCACATAGGTCTCCCATTTTTCTTCAATTTTTGGTTCTCTTTTCTTTCTGCTTTTTTAATTTGATAATTTCAAATGGTCTGTCTTCAAAATCCCTTGTTCATCTGCATGATAAAGTCTCCTGTTGAAGCTCATATTCTAAATACTTTTGTTCTGTTATTTTATTATTCAACCTTAAGATCTTTCTCCCCCTTCCTTCCTTCCTTCCTTTCTTCCTTCTCTTTCTTTCTTTCTTTCTTTCTTTCTTTCTTTCTTTCTTTCTTTCTTTCTTTCTTTCTTTCTTTCTTTCTTTCCTTCTTTCTTTCAAAAGGTCCTCACATATCCCAGGCTGGCCTTAAACTTTCTATGTATCTGAGGCTGAAATTGAATTCCTGATCATCCTACCTCTACCTCTCACTTGCTGGGATTTCAGGTGTTTGTAACCATGTTCAGCTGTCTCATTCCTTTTAAAAAAACATTTATTTATTTATTTGAGAGAAAGAGGCAGAGAGGGAGAGAGGGAGATAATGGGTGCACCAAGACATCTAGCCACTGCAAATGAACTCCAGATGCATGTGCCCACTTGTGCATCTGGTTTACATGGGTCCTGGAGAATTGAACTGGGGTCCTTTGACTTTGCAGGCAAATGCCTTAACCACTAAGCCATCTCTCCAGCCCACTGTTTCATTCCTTTTAATTAACTATTTGTTATACTTCCCATTTTGGTAATGTATTTTTTTCTTGATTTTATGCAGTTGTCTGTGCTCTCTTGCATCTCATTGAGCTCTATCAAGATGACTATTTTGAATCCATTTTCATGCAGTTCATAGATCTTCATTTTGTTGGGGGTGTTAATGTGAACCTTGTTAGTTTCTCTTGATGGTACATGTCTCTGAGCTGTTGGCTGTGAGCAGCCTAGCTGGAGGGTGGAAATGGAAACCCAGAAAATTAGTCACTGGTTAGAGAAGTTGGATTTGGAATTATGGAACTTGATGTTTGCCCTGTTTGTTTTAGACCTTGCATTGGTTCAATCTTTCCTTGATATGCCTAATGCCATCTTTTGCAGTGTGATTTTTTTTCACTCTGTACCATTATCTTATTTTGGTTTTCTAAGCTAACAGTTCAGAGACCTTGGACTATGGGGGCATTTGAACTGTGTTGGAATTGATAAAGTCTATGAGGACTTTTAAAGTTGGAATGAAGGCATTCTATTTTACATCATGGATGGTCATCCATTTATGGGGGCCACAGGTGGAATGTGGTGGTTTGAATTAGATGTTCCCATAAACTAATGTGTTTTTAATGCTTGATCCCCAGCTGGTGGCAATTTGGGACTTGGAGTTGTGCTGGAGGAGATGTGTTGTTTGGGGCAAGCTAATGGGTTGTTATAGCTAGTTTCCCCTTGCCAGAGTTTGGATCACTCTTCTGCTGCCATGACATCCAGCTGATATCCAGTCTCTGCTCATGGCATCCTTCCCCATGTCATCATGGAGCTTCCCTTCAAGAATAAGCAACTTTCCTCCCATCAGCTGTCTTTGGTCAAGTGCTTTGTGCCATCAACATGAAGGCAGCTACAATAAACCCCAAGGCCCATCCCTAATGGTACATCTCTTCCATCAAGGATCCACCTCCCAAAGGATCCACAAACCTCCGAAATAGTGCCACCGACTAGGAATTATGAGGCTTAATCACAAGCAAATGAAGCTATGGAGGATATTTCACATTCAAACCACCAGAGTTGGGTTTGCCCATGATGGTCCAGTTACTAGGTATGAAAATGGGTGTGACTCTTACCATATCCCTGGGAAGATTTTTGTTTTTAAACGTTAAGACCCAGAGTCAGCACAAGTAGTCCCAAATCATGTTGAGCATGGCTGGAATTGAGTCACAAGGCTTCTTGAGAGGCCACAGCCAAGTCCCAAATCCTCAGGTCTACTTTTGGAAACATGGATGGCATGTGACCTAGTGGTCCACTGGCTGAGTGGACTCTCCTGTGCCATTGATAGGAGTGGCTGAAATTAGGTTTCAGGTCTGTTTTAGACTGTACATTTGAACCAAGTTTTCTGACTTGTCTCCAGGTACACAGATAAGCTTGTATTCCTCTTGGGCCCTGGGTAGGAAAGACTGTACCCATGCTACAGATGAGAATGCCTTTTCTAAGATTAAAATTTATACCAAAGTTGGCAGGCTTGATCTAAGGGGCACTGATGGATTTGTCACAAGGTAGTGTCTAGGTAGTAGTGTTACCAGTTTTTCTTGAGTTCTTGTTTAAAAAAATGATGAGTGCAAACATGACAAAAGGACAAGTTAAGTGAGAGTTCATTTTAGAAAAGAATTTAATTTAAAGAGAAAGCTGCCAATCTGGGAGGATAACTGAGCAGGGGAGGTAAATTAGGCATTAAGTCGGGTGGATAGGATTGGTTACATTGAGCGTATGTGAGGACTCTGAGTGGGCTTACAAATTAGACAATGAATTGGTTACTTTGTACATACAGGCTCCTGACAGCCAGTAGGAAAATAACCCATCAACTGACCTCTTGGTGTGTCAGGGATTTTTGGATTTCTGTTGTGAGGCTCTGTGTTTTGGCATTATCAGTAACAAACAAAAACCACATAAATTATTTGTGCTTGTTGGCCATGACATGTAGATATTTCTCTATTCTTTTGGGGTATGGAACACTGAATATCTATCTATGAAACAGGGCCTACTTTGCTCCTGTTCCTTATCATTAGGATTGCTCCAACACTATGCACAGAGGAGAGCTAGAACAGGGTGTTTATAGAATCTGTGAGCCACAGATCATCAAGCCTATCTTGAAGGGTATGGACTTGCCTGCCCACTCCTGAAAGTCCCTGTGCCAACAGGACTACTGCCAGATAGGTTTAGAGAGGCTAGTGTTAGGTCATGGATTGTTGGGCATTGCTAAAAATGGGCTGGGACTGTGAGGAGGCTGGCCTGAACTGTTGGACATGGCCACGGACCCTGGGCTGTGGAATTGCAGCTGGCCCTATCGTCAGGAGGGAACAAGAGGGTGGGAGGGAGGACAAGGGGGGGATACAAATTGGGACCCTGGTGACAGTGGCGGGCCTTCCCTACATTGTAGGTTGTAGTTTGCCCTGTCATCGCCCAGAGTGGGCAGAACTTGTGAGGCCCTCCCCCTGAACCCCAAAAGGCTCTGACCACTCCATAAGTCAGACTTTGCCCCCCACAGTTCCTGACCTTGTGGCTAGCTGCCCAAGAGACCCTTATGTGGCTGAAGTCACATAGCCTTTCCACCATCTCTCTCACCCCCATAGCTTTGAAGTCACAGCCTTCCGCCATTTCCCTTATCTCCCTCACAACTCCCCGCCCCCACAGCTTTGAATTTACTAGTTCTTCTGCCACCTAGATATCAGCCCATAAACTATGCATCCGATCGCCATATATATAGTCTGTATGTGCCATCTCAACCTTCCCCAAGTGTTTATAAACCCAATCCCCTTTTGAATAAATGAGTGCTGTCCATCAGACGGTCTCCCGGGTGCTCATTGCCCGTCATGTCGTCACACTCACCAGCTGCTCCAGGACCCTGCTGCTTTCCCCCAACTCCTCCCTCCCTTACCCAGGACGTCAGTGGCCAATGACCCTGGGAAATGGTAAAGACCCACAATGGATCACTTCAGCCTTTTAAAAAAAAATTGAGGCAAGCGCAAGACTTGCCTTTTTATATGATAGCAGGAGCAAGCAAGAGAGTGAGCGAGAGAGAATTGGCATGCCAGGGCCTCCAGTCACTATAATTGAACTCCAGATGCATGCAGCACCTTGAGCACATATGCCACCTTGAACATGTGTCACCTTGAGTCTGGCTTACATAGGACCAGGGGAGTTGAACATGAGTCCTTAGGCTTTGAAGGCAAGTGCCTTAACCACTAAGCCATCTCTATAGTTCCACTTGAGCATTTTTTATCTGGGATTGAGGTCAGTAGGTCTGTTGCCCAAAGCACAAGTAGGCAAGACTCTCAGATCCACTGAAATATAGTGCTGGTTGGAAGGCTGATAGCCAAACAGGCATAACTATAACCAATTTCACAGCTGAATATGGTTGTTTCTAGGTCCGTAGCCAGGCTCATGGTCAGTAAACCTGACATAGAGGCATGAGTGGGTATGTCTTCTTAAAATAATACTCTTCAGTCATTTGATACGCCATACTTTTACAACTTCCTAGTTGCATTCCAAAGCTCCCATAAGGACATATTTGTTCAAGGAGTGCTGCTATTATTGTTGTTGTGGGAGATACCAACAGTGTACCCCTACTTTTGACACTTGACTATCATTATTCCCCTATCATTGATTCTTATTTCTAATTACAGTTACTTTTTATTTGAAGAACACTGCTGCTCTCTGGAAATGCATTATAATTCCAGGGCATTAGTGTATAAAAGGTGGTATGTCTAAGAGATATGGAAAGCCTTCTATAGCTATGTGATCATAGCTAGTAGGAATAACCAACTTAGGGAGTAAAAGAAGGCAGATAGAGGAATAGTTAGCTACTTCACTATGGAGGATGGGAGAAAGGGGTCTCCATCTTCACTTTAACTTTGTATCTTCTTATTATAGGATGGACATTTCTTACAAAGGTGAAGTCTGGGTTGGTTCTGGGTTTGGTTCTTCAATGTTTTGTTCTGTTACTCAAGAAGTAGAAGGAAGGGGCTGCAGAGATGGCTTAGCAGTTAGCGTGCTTGTCTGCAAAGCCTAGGACCCAGGCTCAATTCCCCAGAATCCACATAAGCCAGATGCACATGGTGGTGCCTGTGCCTTCATTTTGTGGGCAGTGGCTAGAGGATCTGGCATGCCCATTCTCCTTCTCTTTCCCTCGCTCTCTCTCATAAATAAATAAATTAATTAATAAAATATTTTAAAAGAAAAGAAGTAGAAGGAAGAGGTTCACCATTTTCATTGTCTGCTGCTGGAACTTTAAACTTGTACTGGCTTTTGGGGTCATGAAATATTCTGATATTACACATAGAATAGAGAAGCCTGTGGCACTTATCAGATTCTCAAAGGGACCTCTACTTCAAAAAGTCTAATGCACCCAGTCTAGCATAAGACAGTACATTTATATTGCTGCCTTGTAAGACAAAAGTTTGAAGTTCTGCTGCAGGATATTAGCGTAAGCAATATATTTTTCGTTTATCTTCAAGATCGAAAGTGAGTATTCATTCAGATGGGGATTTGGTTCTGCAGGACTGCAGGAGCAAAGGCAAGATCTTTTTTACAATCCTTTACCATGCCCTTCTAGTCAACGTTGATAGTTACTCTTTATCTCCATAACTATATTCCTTAACATGTCCATTTAACTCCTTGAAACACTTCTATCAAGTACCATCCTCCCCACCACTCTGACATAGTCATAAATACAGTGCACAAGAATAGTATGCATGAGGAGGGCAGGAGTTACACTTTGCATTTCTATATATGCTCTGTGACTTAAGTGGCATACATAGTTAAATGCTCAATAACAAGTTGTTGAAGAAGCAGTGAATCCGATTGTGTTGGCTAGCTTTGGTGGCACCGTTTAACATTTATATGGATAATTACAGCAATACTGTTTAAAAACAAAATATAGAGGTGTTTTAAAGTTATTTTTATTAATTGTAAAAAAGCCAAAAAATGACAATTGCATACTTATAAAGGATGATTTGCAAAAGGCAGGAATTCTTCAAAGGTTTTCCTCCTCAACCACTAAAGTATGAGTTAACAACTTAGAAAACTATGAAATTAATGGAACTCATCTAACTTCAGCACAGCAATTATAGCTTTTTGAGATAACATGAAAAACCTAAATGTAGTTACTATAGCAGTAAATTGGTCTCTAAGAAACTCTGATTTTCTCAGAAAAAGTAATAAATTTCTATAATCGAGTAACCAAATGATAAAGAAAATATTCCACAAAGAAACAAATCTATCTGGAAACAAAGAAATAAATAATGATCCATGAGCAAATTCTGTAATTGGGAGAGAAAAAGAACAAAACAAGTCTAAACCACTTAGGCAAGCAAATGGATGCCAATTTTTGAAACAGAGAATTTTACAGTGTTATTAAAATGATTAGTGTGTTTCTGAATTTCCTTAGTGGCTAAGAAAATGGGATATTTTATTAAACAGAAGGGGAATTTATCTTGTGTAAGATTTAGACATTAAACCACATAGTGGCAGAGGAGCCCAGTAAAAAGGTGATTATTTTAAGAGCTAAATTTTTAGGTTAGTACACATTATGGCAGATAGATGAGTAAATTTACAGCAACGCACAGTATAGTTTTCTAATACATTGATGTTTTCATTACTAAGAAATGCACTCTTTCAAATTTTTGGTTTAATGAGTTCAAAGGCTATGTCATTGTACTTAGATTTATTTGGTTAAATAAAGTACCTCGTTACTTTTATAAAGGTAAATTTATTGCCTCAAGATTAAAAGGGAGTATGTTTTAGAATTACATGCTTACCATTTCAATTATATCCAGACTCTATGTCTTTTGCCACGAGAAAATTTCTCTAATCACAATTCTTTTATGTGTTCAAAATGGGAACATGTCTGTCTTAATTGCAACTTTATTTAAAGTCATTGTTCATACTCTAGGCTGCAAGTACACTAAAAGCTGGGATTTGTCTCATTGATGCCTAGATCCATATCCCCAGTACAAGTTCCATGTGTTATGTATAAGATATGGACACAAATATTTGATAATGAAATAAAACAAATGAATGTTTTCTGAGGCACGGATTCATTGTGGAACTTAAAATTCAGGGCACCTGATTCTATAACTTCAAGCACCATTCCTGATTACAAACACATCTTTGTCACATATCCATGACATACCTGCAAAGGGACACACAAACTATTCTAAAATGAGTGGCAAGTGAATATGATCCCACAGAACTTATTAAGAGGCAAAAAAGGGGAACTGATATCTCTACTGCTCAGCTTCCTCGTTTCTCCTTCATCACTCTTTATAAGGAAGAGGGTCAAGGGAAAGACGAAAGGACACACATGACATCTGAACCGAAGGAGGGAGAAGACTGGGGGAAGAGAGAAATGACTGGAGGAGTCAACTAAAATAAACTGTATTTGGAAATGTAAGAATGAATGATATCTAAATAGCTCTATGCTAAACAAAAGATTACTTTAAAAAAAGAAACTGGTCAAAGGGCTGAACAGATGGCTCGATGGGTAAAGCTTGCTCTGCTAGCACAAGGACCAGAGTTTGTATCCCTAGAACCTGTGGAAAGCAAAGCTGGATGTGGCAGTTCACACCTGTAATCCTAGTATTTCCAAGGTAAGATTAGATGTAGGATAATCTCCGGAAGTTTGCAGCAATGCCATACTCACGTATTCAGTGTCAAACAACCAAAAGAGCCTGTCTCCAACAAAACTGTAAACAAGAATTGTCATTTGTGGTTGTCTTATGATCTCCACTCGCGTGATATAGCATATGTGTGTCTGCACTCACACATAAAACCTACCCTCTAGAAAGAGAGAGAGGCAGAGAGAGAGAGGGCGAGAAAGAGAGAGAGAGAGAGATTGAAAAAAGAAATTTGGAAAGCATAGAAGAGAGAAGCATGAAGCTTTCAGAACTTTGGTGGTTTGCTATGAGTTTACTTTCTCTTCTCTCTGAAAAGGCCAAGTACGTATCTTGATGAATACCTCATCTTATGATTGCCTTATTCATAAGATCTGCTCAGGAAAATAAATAGTAAGAGTGACAGAGCTTAACTCTGGCCTCCAAGGAATGGTACAGTGTAGTAGTGTGGCTCCTTTGAGTGTTCCTGCTTTCTACCATTCACAATATAACCAAAATATAGGCACTAGAAATGCAAAGGCTATCATCAGCCAATGATACCATGGTCTACTGAGAAGACCCTATCAGGGGCAGTGAAGTAAGATAACTTCAATTCTTCTGTTTTTTGACCTGATCTCTACCTAGGAAGGACAAGGCCTTGAAAGGGGGAAATGAATCTGAAGTATCTCCTTTTGATAGCTAGCTTCCCATTACTATGATAAAATAACTGAAAAAATCAACTTAAAGGGGGAAAGATTTATTTGGGTTTACTGTTTCACAGGTTTCAGCCCATGGATGCATGGCCCTATCACTTTGATCCAGTGGCATCATAATATTTTATGACTGGAATGTATGATATAGAGGGTCTGTCAGGATGGCCAGAAATAAAAGACAGAAGAAGCCAGGGTACTAATATTCCCATTTAAGGGAATTCCCAAAGGGACCTATTTTCCTTATGCTTGGTCTTTGATAGTTACTTTTGATTGTCAACTTGAAGAAATGCCTAGGGCAGCAGTGAGTCAAATCCTTGAGTATGGCTGTGAGGGTGTTTCCAGAGAGGATTAACTGAGAGGCCTGCCTACTCTAAATGTGAGAGGTGCCCTCCGATTGGCTGCACTCAAAGCATGAATAAATAGGGACAAAAGAGAAGACTAACTGAGCTCCCAGGCTCATATCTTGGCTCTGCTTCCTGGTCGACCCAGATGTATAAAGGTAGCCTCATACACCTGCCACAAGAGTCACAAGCTGGTCCCACCACCATGCCTTCTTCGCTATGCTAGACTCTATGTCATTGTTGTGGTCAGGTTTGCATTGCTGTCAGAAAACACCTGACCAAGAGCAGCATGTGGGCGGGGGGGGGATTTATATTTGTTTACAGGCTCAAGGGGAAGCTCCATGATGGCAGGGGAAATGATGACATGAGCAGAAGGTGGCCATCACCTCCTGGCCAACATAAGGTGGACAACAGCAACAGGAGAGTGTGCCAAACACTGGCAAGGAGAAACTGGCTATAATACCCCTAAGCCCACTCCCAACAATACACTGCCTCCAGGAGGCATTGATTCCCAAATCTCCATCAGCTGGGAACCAAGCACTCAGAAAACCTAAATTTATGGGGGACACCTGAATCAAACCACCGCCATCATCAAGCCGTGAGCCGAATTAAACCTCTCCTTTCACTTGCTTCTTGCCAGATATTTTATCACAGTAACGAAAAAAGTAACTAATACAAGATTACACTACCACCAGTGCAAAGCATATATGAGCCTATGGGAAACATGTAAAACCCACCCAAACCACTGTGCTCATGGTCTTTAAAAAGTAGATGTCAGGCCTGTGGAGATGGCTCAGTGATTATAGGTACTTGCTTGCAGAGCCTGATGGCTAGTACCCACATAAAGTCAGTGCACAAAGTGGCCTATGTGTCTGGAGTTCATTCACAGTGGTATTAGGTCATAATGGGCCCATTCTCATTCTCTTTTCATATTCTCTCTCTCTCTCTCCTATTTCTCTGCTTCTTCTTGACAGTAACTTAATAAAAATATTTGTTAAATAATAGATGCCAAACAGGTTTTAGCAGATCTAAATATAATCCCCACCTTGAAGTCCTCCTGTTCTTTCTGGTTTGTGGAGAGGAGATAGAATTGAAATGGCATAATGGTGGAACTTCCAACCAGTCATTATCAAGTAGGAGTGTTCACAGGTTCTACAACAGGTCATAGTAATGGGCAGTGCATGAGAGAAGGCAGGGATACGAGAAAACACAGACTAGTTTCACATTTCTGTCTCTGAATTAAACTTTCTCAACAAATAGAAGCATGGATGGTTAGATGGGAAAGATGGGAAAAATGATGGAGAAGAAAATTAAAAATGGTTTTCAAACTTCTGTCTTAGAATAGCATTCTACTGGCAAGGCTAACACAGTTATAGTGTATGCAATGCTGACAAAATAAGGTTAGAAAACATAAGTTTTTGGTACCTGAAGAAAGATCAACCTTTTAAAATAGCTTTTTTTTGTGTTTATTTTTATTGACAACTTACAGAAGCATAGACAATAAACCATAATCCTTCCCTCCTACAACCCTCACTTACTCTTCCCATATCTTCCCTCTATTGAATTTCTTCTTTCAAATTAGTCTCTCTCTTCTATTCTAATGACATCATTTTCCCTCTTCTTAAGCGTAGGCAGTGTCAGGCACTGTGGGGTCATGAATATCAAGGCCACTCTGTGTCTGGAAGGCAGCAGTATAAGCAGTCCTCCCCTTCCTTTCGCTCTTAAAAGGAGATCAATTTTCCGTGTGGTGTAGAAACTGTTTCATAACAGTTCCTCCTACAGAAGAAGGCTAAAACAAGCTGCAGGAAGCTCGGCATCATGGGGATTCAATAGGTGAAGCAAGAGGTCCCCTTTGACCCTCAGCGTCAGACTTCCTTTTTCTCTTTCTCAGGCCCTGTAAAATGCTATCTGATAGCTAGTAGGTCACCCTCAAGAAAGGCAGAGATGATGCCCCACCTCAAATGGCTCATAGGGCCCTTTTGAGCTCCCACTCCTGGAAGACCAGGAAACAACCCACCTCTGCCCAGCCAATGAGGGTCAATGGAGTAGTCACATAACTCCTATGGCCAATGAGAGGTGCGAAGCATGAAAAGATGGCCCCTCCCATCCATTGTGAGCACACATGTTCCTGGAAAATCTGTTTGCGGGTGAGCCCCTGAGCTGCTCCAGTTGAATATTACACTCGTTCCCTAGGCCATGAACAGGTAATATGTTTTTATACCTGGGGAGGCCTTGCCAATCAATGCTTTATTTTTACTGGTGTCTTAAAGTGAGGATGGTAGAAATATGGATGGGGGAATCTATCACTTCATTACTGTGTATTATACCATGGATATCTAGACCAACTACTAGGGGAAAAAGACTCCAGTAAGTAAAGGGAACCAAAATGACTTATTCAAACAAATGTTACACTTCTACTGATGTAGAAGTTTCTCGTGCCACAAGAGATTGTAAGCCTCAGTGGCCTCATCCTTCTTTTTGTGTTTCTCTCTCTCCATGGGAGGGGCTACATCCCCCATACTGAAAACCTACAACAGGGGTAGTCATGAGCCCTAAGGGTGTAATGTCTGCTGGTATCTGGCTAAATGTATATACTATGCTCACCAAACTACCCAGTAAGCACTTTTCTTAATGTTCATACCCATATATTAATGCTACTTTCACTTTTGGTTAGAGACGCTTCTCTTTTCAGATGATGATGACCTTGGGATGACTCAGAAGACACCATGGTGCTGAGAAGAAGGGACAGAGGAGCACTCAGCACTGAAACATCTCAAACCCACCTTGCAAGGCTCCAGGTTCATCGTGGAAGAGGTGGTGGAAAGAATGTAAGAGCCAAAGGAAGGGTAGGACTCCTTACAACGTGCTCCTCCAGACTCAAAATGGCCTGGATATCCATGACGTCACAGTGCCTGACACTAACTACACAATACCATCATAATAGAAGGAAAGATGATGACATCAAAATAAAAGAGAGACTGATTGAGAGGGGGAGGGGATATGATGGAGAGTGGAGTTTCAAAGGGGAAAATGGGAGGAGAGAGGGAATTACCATGGGATATTGTCTACAATTATAGAAGTTGTCAGTAAAAAATGTAAAAAAAAAAAAAAAACACAGGGAAACAAGTTATAACCGTGGAGCACCTCTATGTGTGAGAGATTGTATCAGTACTAAGGAATATAGTTAATGAAGGCCTTGTTCTTGTAGAACTTGTCATTCAGGGGCAGGCAGATACAATAGCAGGTCAGGGTTAAATGCACAAGTCAAATAAAAAAGAGAGCTGGGAGTGGTGGCGCACGCCTTTAATCCCAGTACTCGGGAGGCAGAGATAGGAGAATCCTTGTGAGTTCGAGGCCACCCTGAGACTACATAGTGAATTCCAAGTCAGCCTGAGCTGCAGTGAAACCCTACCTTGAGAGAGAGAGAGAGAGAGAGAGAGAGAGAGAGAGAGAGAGAGATAAGAGTCAGAAACAACTAGGAACCATGGCAGTGAGTGGTGGAGGTGAAGCAGGAGCTCAGCTAAAACCCTTGAGAAGAAGTGGCATTTAAGAGACAGTTAAGTCAATCCTGCATAAGAGATGGATTAGAAGCCATCCACAGAGGGCAGGGGAGGGGCAATGGCCCTGAGGTAGGAAAAAGCTTAGCATGTTCAAGGAAAACACAAGCGGCCAGTGTGACCACAGCACTGGAGACAAGGAGGTAGGAAGGGAGGATGAGGTTGGTCAGAGAGCTAACAGGTCCTGGGAGAGAGCCAGAGCCAGGGACAGGTTCTGCGTATATCAGGAAACCACTGGAGGGTTTTCAGAGAGTGAAAGCGTCTTGTTTAAATCTCAATTAGACCCTTTTGGCACTGAGGATGAAGGACAAAAAGCGATGCCAGGGGGCTGGAGGAAAGGCTTAGCAGTTAAGGCGGTTTGCCTGAAAAGCCAAAGGACCCAGATTCAATTCCCCAAGACCCATGTTAGCCATGTGCAAAAGGGGTGCATGCATCTAGAGTTCGTTTGCAGTGGCTAGAGGCCCTGGCATGCCCATTCTCTTTGTCTCTGTCAAAAAAATAAATAAATGAAAATAAAGAAGGGATACCAGAACATGGGTGAGGAGGCTACTAAAAGAGTCCAGGCCTACATCAAGGGAAAGAGTGGAGAAGATTTAGAAAAATTCTAGAAGTTATTAAACACTCCTGGCAACCACAAAAATAATATATACATTATTTTTATTAGATATGGACATATTTTGTATGAAAACAACATAGGTTGGTACCATCCTTTCCCTCCTCCCCGCCCCTTTTATGAAGAGGCCTTCCTCGTTGGGGATGCAGGTCAACCCAATGGGAGTTGTGGGTCATGCATTATGGGGAGAGAGAGGGAATGTCTCTGTACAAAATGTCCCATCTTGTGGATCTAATCATCTTTCCACCCCCTCCTCTGCAAAATTATACAACCATCTCCTTATCAAGCATGTAGAAATCTCCTAGTAATCATACCTCTGTTATGGCAACAATTCCCTTTGTATATTACTTGGGGCTTCAGTCTACAGTTTAACCAAGGAAAATAAAATCCTATCAGCTTATCCTGCAGAAGCTAACAATATTTTTTGGTAGAGGGATTGTTAGTATTTTAGGCTTTGTGGGTCACAAAGTTCATCTCAATTATATATAGTTAAAGCATCCTTAAATGATATGTAAATGAATGGGTGTGGTCATGTTTAGTGAAATTTTATGGGCTCGGATATTTGAATTTCATATGATTTTCATGTGTCACAAAATATTTTTTTCAGTATTTAAAAAATGTAAAAAGCCTTTCTTAGTTCATAGGCTTTGTAAAAAGTAAGTGGCAGCCCACATTTGGACTGAGAACTCTCTCTTGCCATTTTGTCTTTTAATTGGCTCATTTATTCTGTTACATATAACGTCACATAGGGAGTACTTGGTTTATAGAGATGCCATTTTCTTCAATAATGCATTGAACCACAAGGGTGAAAAATACTTGGGGGAAAAAACCCTTTTACATGCCCCCAGGTAAGACTGCTAGGAAGTGATCACACTTTTAGACAGCTTTTTCTCCATCTTTGTCCTGCAAGCAGCGATTCAGTCACAGCAAAGCCAAACACAGATATATTATTTCTTCTCCCATTCTGCAAACCCAGAAATCAATAGGACTGATCACACAGGCATATCCCCAGGGGAAAACAAAATGTGACTTCTGCTATTTGACACAAAGATGGGCCTCCAGGACACAAGCTGACATAAGACACAGAACCTGCCTGGATGAAGCATTTCCCTGCTGACACTCACATACATCTCAAAGAGAGAAACTGAATCTCCCTCACCAAGGCTCTCAAATAGTCTTTCCTTAGTTTTGTCTTTTGGTACACAGTAAGATTTAAGCCATTCCCAGGTCTTGTTCCTTTTTACAGGGTGTATATGATACAAGTTCCAGGGCCTGCCTGTGTGGAAGAATGTTCATTGGAGATCTAGATGGTCCGTTAGTATAACTGTGATTTTTCCAGCCTGTTCGGAAGGTGCCATTATTCCAGGCCCAGGCTAAAACAGAGTGACCGCCTTTGGGCTGCTATAAATATATGTTAGAGTGTGTATTTTATAAACATTGGAAGTTGATTTCTCAAATGTCTAGAGGCTGTGAAGTGTAAGATGGAGGCATCAGCAGTTTCGGTGTTTGTTAAGACCTCAATCTGTCGCATATAGCACTTTCTTGCTCCGTTCTCACATGGCAGAAGGGGCAAGGCAGCCTCCTTCAACTTGTATACTTTTATGATGTTGTATAATGGTACAAAGCCCATTCATGAAGCTCCTGCTACATAATTTAATCACTCCCCAAAGGCTTTATATACAAATGTGATCATAATAAGTTTTAGGTACCAAAATATGAATTTGGGTCAGAATAGGATATAAACACCCAGACCATGGCAATGATCAACTATGTAGAGACTGAAAGAGTTTCCTCAGGACATGGGCCTTTACACGTGCTAAAACTGAGAGGGCCCCTAAAATGAGCCCCTATTTTTATATATCCCTGTCTTTTTACCCATCAAATTCTTCCAAGTATGCTTGACCACCCACAATTCCTTGTGAGCAAAAGCCAAACCAACTTTCTCCTAAAACTACTTCACTTAATACCTTCCCCATATACAGGTGTGCATTCTTGTTTTGTCTGCATAAATGCCAAGACATCCTTTTCTCAAAAGTTTTTTGATAGTTTTCACTTACACTTTAATCTTGCTTGGTAATATTGGTCTTTAAAAGATAAACATCATAACCCTTATTCATTAATATACCTGTAGTATGTGAGGAACTGGTCATATAGTTGGCCCAGCTTCACTAAAATATCTTCTCAAGATTTGTTTTGCCCTAAAAGCACTGGAGAGTACATGACTCCAACAGGCTTTTAAGGTTTTTTTTTTTTTTTTTGGTTTTTGAGGTAGGGTCTCACTCTAGTTCAGGCTGACCTGGAGTTCACTCTGTACTCTCAGGGTGGCCTCGAACTCATGGCGATCCTCCTATCTCTGCCTCCTAAGTGCTGGGATTAAAGGCGTGCACCACCACGCCCGGCTCTTAAGGGACTTCTTGACCAGTATTTGAAAACTATACTTTCTATCACCCACATTACGAATATCACATGAAAATCTCCATCCATAATAAAATTAAATGACTAAACAAATCACATTTATTTACATGTCTTGAGTTTGACTGAGTTATACTTTTACCTCATTTGATGATCTCAAGATTCAGTAATGAATCATTCAGGCAAGTAAGAAAATCAGTGAACTTTATGTTTGTGTATCTACGGGAATCTACGGGAATATTATACAAACATACATATATATATATATCACTTAATTCTAAATTTAGATCTTATATTTAATCTCTTTGATTATGGAAATTCAATGTGTTACTAATTCTGGAAGTAAACCAAATTCAATCTTTGGCTCCAGCAATGGAGCCAAGAGTTGTAAGAGTGTGGAGTCTAAGCACATGAACCCTCACTGTTAGCAGATATGTAAGTATTCTGTGTTTATGAAGATGTGCTTTTGTACTACAGGTTAACATCACCAGCATTTACGACAAAATGTATATGTAGGCTTGCAACTCTGCTCTACGTTGGCCCACAGGAAGAAGCTCTTCCTGTGCCAGAAAAGTCCTCAGAGCTGTGTGCCAGCCTTTGTGACAGGACAAGGCACAAGTGAATGAAAGTGTCACCTACCTGACCAAGTCGATGACCCGCTCCCTGGGTGCAGCACTGACTGGCTCATCATTAATCATCACAATCTGATCTCCTGGGATCAGCTTGCCTTCCGAGGGGCCACCTGGAGACAGAAAAGAGCAAAGCGCACAGGTGAGAAGGCCCTTGGCCACTCTTCTGAAATGTCTTCCCCCCTCATGATTCACCATGCCCAAATGATAGTATCAGCAAGCAAAACCCAATCAGACCTGGGTGTTCCTTTTTATGTATTTATATACATTCATTCATACATACATACAAACACATACATATGCACAAATGCATGCATGCATGTGTTTGTGTGGTGTGTATGTGTGCACGGACGCTGTGCTAGTATGTGTGGAAGCCAGAGGATAATGGTAAGTGTCCTCCTTTAATGCTTGCCAACGTGTTCACTTGAGACAGTCTCTCACTGAACCTGGAGCTGCCTTTTGTGTTTAGACTGGCTGACCAGTGAGTCTCATCCATTCTC
This sequence comes from Orientallactaga sibirica, assembly GCA_036365145.1. Classification (NCBI taxonomy): domain Eukaryota; kingdom Metazoa; phylum Chordata; class Mammalia; order Rodentia; family Dipodidae; genus Orientallactaga; species Orientallactaga sibirica. Next base: position 3,577,869 of record JAEOAD010000982.1, read on the forward strand.
TGGTCTCTGCTCCCCACAAGACTGGGGTTACAGACATGTGTGTCCATGCTCACGTGTTTATATGGATGCTGGCAGATTGAGCTCAGGGTGAATCAGTCTCTCGCAGTTCCTCATGCCTGTATGGCATGTGCTCTTACCCATTAAGCCATCTCCCCAGCTCTACACCTGGGTGTTCTTTGTGCCCATGGGGCCTAGAATGCGTCCGGAACCATTAAATCAAGATTTCTGTGAGAGAGAATTCGACATTCGCAGTTTTTCTAAGACTTAATGAGGAAGGTTTAGACTAGGCTAGTGGGACTTCCCACTCTTCATTGTGCTTCTTAATCATTTGCAGATCCTGCTACCATGCTGAGATGCATGGGGAGATAATGCATGTCTCACAAGGCACCCAGGGATACTGTTGATGATAATCAGCACACCATTTTTATCTCTGAAGATGGAACCCTTTGGATGAAGATATTCTCCTAACAGGTTGATAGTCAGCTGTGTTGATGCCTTTCAGGCCCAGCTGCAACACCATAGGTGTGGCTGGATTTGAACAAAATCACATACATTTGCTCATTTTAGGTTAGAAAATAGCACACTCACCCAGGGGATGTTCAAAAGGACTTACTAGAAAACTTGACTTTGAGGCTGGGGAAATAGTTCAGTAGGACCTGAGTTCAGTCCCCAGAACTCACATCAAAATGCCAAACTTGGTGGCATGCACTTGTGATTCCAGAGCTGGGGAGGAGGACACAGGAGGATGCCTGGAGCTCACTGGGTAGCCAGTTGACACTTATTGGTGAGCTCCAGGCAAATAAGGGTCCCTGTCTTAAAGAGATGGACAGTTCTCCTGAGAAAAACACCTGAGGTTGTCCTCTGACATCCACATGCATATATATGCAAACCTTGTCACACGTGCATCCATACACACATGAACATATACACACACAGGTATGCATACATCATACTCACATGCCAAAAAGTAAGCAAACTTGGCCTTGGGTTAGGTGGTCTTGGGATAGGTTGAGGTCTTCTGTAGACTTGATGCTAATATAATTGTCTAAAAGGTTAAATGAATGAAGCATACCTGGCTTTTGTGGGTTTTAAAAAGCAGCAGTCTCCCATGTCAGCTAGCAGAGTGGCACGATTGGTTATGTTTGTGGTTTGGAATGTACTTGTGTTTGCATCTGTGCTCACATATAATTACAGAGCAGTCTTGATCTTGCCTTGATCCATCATGCTCACAGAGGGCCTCGTGTGCTGTTGATGTCTAGTGAAATTGTTCATGTCCAACAGAACAGCCAGAAATGATGGCCCTACAGCTCCTGGACATCAGGGACTGCTTTTGCTTTTTCATTTGGATTTCTGAGGGATTGAGGAACTAATGTTTGTTGAGCAGTTATTATGCCCCAAGCCATGAGTTCAATGTTCTGCTTGGTAACCTTACTGAATACTAAAATTATTTCCATGAAATGAGAGAAGTGAGCTCACAGGTATAAGAATGGGCATGGAAGTAGAACCAAATCTCAAGTGTATGGACTCATTCAAGTTCAGAATGGCCAAGTTCTAGTTTGATCTTATTCTCACAATCCAAATCTTTGTCACTGCCAGGTCTCTTGACATACAAGCCACAAGCCACAAGTGTGTAAAACACACATACATCTGTATTTAAATAAAACCCAAAAACAATTGTTTGTATTGTTCTTGCATAGATATCGGGCAATTACCTCCCAAATACTGACATGGTACTATGTGGCAGTATAATTTTCACTTTATTACAAGAGTACTGGCACTGGGTGGTCCATGCAGTTGAAATACTCTTCCAAATAATCTCACAATTGCTCGGTTTAGTAATATAAATGAACATTCCATGCCCAGGATAAGAAACTGAAAGCCATTCAGTTATTCTCCACCCACCCAGGCTCTTGGCAAATGTGTCACTCGCTTGAGTATCTTCTTTCTAGGAAGTGAGAGCAGGGAAAGCTCAACAGGTATACACATCATCAGTGATGGAAAGTATTCCTTTCATAGATCTGTGAACTAAGAGTCAGTGTTTGCACACTAGGGATTCAGAATGAACACTTGAGAAACTTATTCTAACTATTGGATTATGTGCAAGTAATCACACCAATTCAGTCAGACAAATGGTGAGAAATCAAGTGATGGTCAAATGCAGACAAATTTTTGCAATAACCCAAGGGCGGATATGAATTCTTACAACAAGAAAACCACTCTCAGATCAATAGGATATATTCTTATATTTGACTCGCAGGGTTTTCTTTGAGCCAGAGTCTTGCTCTGTAGCCAAGGCTGGCCTTGGACCCACACTGGTCCTCCTGCATAAGCCCCATGAGTGCTGGGATTTCAAGTGTGAGCCACCACCCTCAGCTGACCTAAGCTTGTTTTGATCAAATGGGAGTTTAATCATGCAACTTGAATAAAAAATTCTAGAATAATCCACATATAAAAACCCTTCCAAAGGGCTGAAGAGATTGCTTGGCAGTAAAGGCTCCTGCCTGCCAAGCCCAAGAACCCTAGTTCCAATCTCCAGGTCCCACGTTTAGCCAGTCGCAAAAAGTGACGCAAGGGCGCAATTCTGCACTTGACCACAAGGGGGTGCACACGTTTGGAGTTTGTTCACAGTGGCTGCCCACTGGCATGCCCATTCTATCTCTCTCTCTCTCTCTGTGTTTCTCTCAAATAATAATAATAATAATAATAATAATAATAATAAACCTTCCAAAATATTCAAGGGTAACACCCTACAGAGAAATGTGCCATGCCTTTTACTCAGAAGACTGAGTCTTCTAATATGGAAAATCTTATCATGTCATTGAAATCACTCACTTTTATGATAGGCACAGTTTCACTGAGCAACATTTTCATACACAAAATAACTAGAAGTGGTGACCTTTCATGTCTGTGTTCACTTGTTTTCTATTCTTCTCCAAAATGTCTGACAGTTGAAGATAAGGAGGGTTCAGAGCATGGAAGGGAAAAAAGGGTTCAGAGCATGGAAGGGAAAAAGTTGAATAAATTGTGAGTCAATATAAGAAAATGAAAAACAAAACTGAATCTTTAGTCAATGGGGGACACACATTTTGGAAAATCTCATAATGTTATACTGTTCCAATGTAATAAAACAGCATGCATAATATGAACCCATTTTGAGAAAACATGCAAGCACATAAAATATAACACATTATATGTATGTTGCATTCGATGTGTGTTTGTGTGTGCATAGAATTATGTCTGCTACACAGTCTCTTTGTTTATGTGATTAATGGTGTGTATAATGGTTTATTTTCATTGTAGTAGGAGTTCAAGAGATCTTTCCTTAGTTTTGTTCTCTATGCCATGTGTGTGTGTGCAAAACACATGTTTTATTTTGGTATAATTAAAAAGCAACCCATGCATTTTTGAGAATTAAATTTTCAATTGTATCAATCTCAAAAATCACACAGAGAACTCAAACCTGATTCACATTCAATACAATACAAAGCTCTGTACATAGATAAGTTGTGTGGTGAGGCAGTATTCAGAATGGAAACACTTCTCAGCACAAGTCTAAAGTGGTCAATTGTGTTTCTGATTCTTGCCTGGGGCATATAATGTCAAAATAATGGAAAATTAAAAATTGAATCAAGTTATCAGCTCACTAGTGGATTTCTGTTTCTCTTACTGACAGACTCAACAGACAAATATTTGAGCGTTCAATCATAATAATAAAGAATGGTTATGGAACAATCAATATGAACTTCTCCACGGCTTTAGAAACTAGATGCTATGAAGATCCATGATATGGATGGCATAGAAAAGCTATAGCCAACTGAAGAGCAAGGAGCAAACATGGAAACTAAAAAGCCAAATAAGGGGCAGAGGCAGTAATCAAACTTGGGAAGTTTGATGCAAGAATCTAGATGTTGTACCTCACTACTGAATTCTGTCAGTAATTTGCAAAATCATCAGAGCAATGGCATGAGAATTTTCTTTTGTATGATTACAATAAGTAGATAAATGTATATTATAAGGAAATATTCAGGGCTGGTGAGATTTCTTAGCAGTTAAGGCACTTGCCTGAAAAAGCCAAAGTACCCAGGTTTGATTACCCAGGACCTACATAAGCCAGATGCATAAGGTGGCACATGTGTTTGGAGTTCGTTTGCAGTGGCTGGACGCCCTAGATCTCCACTTTTCTCTCTCTCTCTCAAATAATTAAAATATTTTAAAAGTGAAATACTCAAAAGAACACTGCGTCTGGGAGCTAGTGAGACAGATTTTTCAATAAAGTCCTTGACTAATGAGTGTGAGCACATGATTTCAATCCGCAGAACCTACACAAAAATGCCAAGACTTGTTCACACACACTCGGTAATCCCAGCACTGGAGAGGCAGAGACAGGAGGATCCCCAGCACTCACTGTCCAGCCAGTCTAGACCAAATGGTAATCTCCAAGTCAGCAGAGACTCTGTGTCAAAAATAAGATGTGTATGGCATCCCTGTTGTATATATGAGTTTGTCCACTGTCCTCCACACACATGAACACATATGTGCACTTGAACACAGACGGACATATACATATGTGCAGAAATGCACATTGTTTTTGGAAAAGTAAAGTCAGCCCACTTCAGGCAGTTGCATCATTGCCTATTACATTCAGCTGTGTCAATAGTGGGCATTCTGCATACTCTCATATGAAAAAGAGAAAGTCAACTATCATGTTGAAGAATTTAAGAGAATTGACTTGCATCAGTTAGCATCTGCTCCACGACAGCCCAATCATCATTTCTTCTCCCCACTACAGGTCTTTATTATCACCATAGCCTGGCTCGTTGACCCAGGCTAAATGGAACAGTTCAGCCTCAAACTGCAGATTGGGCTATACTTAGTTCCAGGCTGCAGGCTGGTTGGGTGCTGCCCTAGGTGTTCATTCTGAGGCTGAGACTGAAGAAATAGCAACCACCTGGGGAAAGTATCTCTCGTTATGGTCATACAAGAAGCTTAAGAAATAAATTCAACTGCATAAGTACGTCCTAAGCATTTGCATTTATCATCTTTGCTAATATGGCATTGATCAAATGCAGTTACCTGGTCTATCCCATTAGCAACGGAACAGGGTAATACATCTCCCTCTAGTGGGAAAGAAAGGGTATGTGTATCTGTAGAATTGTTTAACTGACCCTTTGACTAAACTGTACTATAACGTACACACCACTGTTTCTCTGTCCTAAGGAATTAATCAGGTACTTACATACAGTACCGTGTGTACCTCTGTCTGCACTCATATGTTCTGAAGTGGTGCCATGATTCCAAATGATGAATCACTGTTTTCATTGAGATATGGGAGATTTGACAACTTAAAGTTGATGCTGAGGGCAGGGGACATGGTTTTATAGGTAAAGTGCTTGCCACAAAAGCATGATGACCTAAGTTCAGTCCCCAGGCCCCACATTCAAAAAAAACCCAAAACAATAAAAGCTGGTACAGTGGCATGTGCCTGTAATGCCAGCTCTGAGCATGTGAAGACAGGTAGATCCTTGAGGCTCCCTGGTCATCCCGCCTAGCATAATTGGTGAGCTCCAGATCCTGTCACAATGGAGGTGAACGGCGTTCCAGAGGATGGTTGTTCTATGGCCTCTACATGTATGCATATGTGAGCATTCAAAACCAGAAACACACATATACCATGAATGGGGTTGGAGTGATGGCCAGATGGTTTTACGCACTTGCTTGCAAAGCCTGCTGGCCCAGCGTCAATCCCCAATACCAAAGTGAAGCCAGATGCACAAAGTGGCACATGCATCTAGAATTTGTTTGCAGTCATGAGAGGCCCTGGTGCACCAATATTTATTTTTTATCTCTCTCTCCCTCTCTTTCTCTAGTCTATCTCAAATAAATAAAATATTTTTAAAATAGATAGGTATACGTATGGACAGATAAAATTTACTTTGAAGTCAGGCATGTGGTGTGGCATGCTTGTGAGCTCAGAACTTGAGAGGCAGAGGCAAGAGGATTGCCATAGATTTCAGGCCAATCTGGGCTGGATAGCAAATAGCAGGCCATCAAAGGCAAGGTCTTATTCCTAAATCGAAATAGATAAATAAGTACATAAATACATAAATAAACACCGATTTTAATGAGCCATTTCTATCCTTTCAGCACTCTGTCCAGATATTGCAAAAAGTCACCTGATCTTAATAGCCTGGATCTTTTTGGCCAGGTGCGGCAGGTCGCCTCGGGAGATGAAGGAATGGGGCTGGATCCTTACCTGGTGTTACAGAGCGAACGACCACTGGCTTTTCACTCCCTGCCACAAAACCAAATCCCAGCACAGGGTCTCTCCTCATCTCCACCTTCCGAGGGGCAGGGGGGATGATTTGGCAGCTCTCAAACCGAGGGTCATCGAATGGGATTGCCTGTGTCATGTGACTGTGGAGAAAGCACATACAAGAGAAGGAAGCCATCAGTGTGGGGATGAGGCATTGGCCTTGTGGTCATGTGGTCTTCAGTTTGAAACCCACTCTGTTTGGTGGAGAGTGGGAAACAGCTTGAAGGTATGTTCAGCCTTTGATCGTTGTGACATGACCTCATCAACAAAGTTCATGCCCTAGAACAGTGCAGAAGAGTTACAAAAATGCTAAAGAAACCTCATAATAGTTTAAGTTAGTTTACAATTTACTATTGAGTTGCCTTTCTAGCTATCCTGGGCTGTATACAGCCAGTGGGCCGTGGATTGGACACATATCATAGAGAGATGCAGTGTTATCTGGGGGCCCATGGGTGATAGGCCAGAAAGCCAGGTCAAAAACCAACTCCCATGAATTGAAGTATTTATTCATGCCCATTGTCCAAGGCCAACTTATGTCAAGGGAGTTATTTGTTGAAAACTATAAATCTCCTTCAGGTAATGTTAGCTAAAATGATTCCAGTGGCATGGGTTTAATTCAATTTTCTTATGGTTTAATTTTCTTCAGTAAGTAAAAGAATATCATCTTGAAATATCTTAGATGATGCTACTGTATATGACATCTGGACAGCATATTGTCCAAATATAATAAAGACAGGGAAGGAGGAACCCTGCCATAATTCTGAGCAGTTAATAAAAGTTTAGTAGGATCAATGAAAACCTACTGGGATCTGTCCCTGAGGAATGCATTGCTAACTCTGGAAACACAGTTTTACAATCCATTTTAAATAGAAAGCAAGTGTCCTTTCAATGTAGCTGCTTGTAACCTGGAACACTAGGAAAAAGAGAAGTAACATATTGTATATTGTGTGCAAAACTCATCTGTTACTCGATCCTTAAAGACCCTTTTGTTGTGGAAGCTGTTTGACCCCATCCACCTGCACTTTGAAAAGGCTACACAAGGGAAATGACTTAGCCCAGGAAAGGGTCGGTAATAGTGTATTCTTTAGATAACAGGAAAATAGGATACATGTGGTTTGTTCAATTTAAATTAGAATATTTAAAACATCTGCAGCTTGCTTATTCTCTTCTATACAATAAAGCAATAAGTAGTTAATGTTTCAATATATCATGCAATAACTATTACATTATTGTAATATAATGATGTGACATTTATGAAGCATTAATATCATGCTAAGCATTATTTACTCTAAATGCTTTCATATGTTAGTTTGTTTAATCCTTCAAGACAACTCCATAATACACTCAGTTATTAATTTAGTCAATTTATTAAATACCCATTAGGTTCTCTGTTCTTGGAATAAAAGAGGAAAGAAAGCAGGAAAAAACAAAATGCTCTCGCTAGTATCCGGAGCCAGAAGAAGCGAATCAGTTATATAGTATAGCTGGTCAAGATAAATACTGAGGAGAAAACTCACACAGGGTGGGAGGATGGACAGCTACCAAGAGAGGGGACTGCAAAATGTTTTGCCAGGACTGGAGTCAACATTGGGGGAGGGGGCACATTCATATCTCAGGGACCATGGAGTACAAGGCTTGGTAAGAGGGAACATACCTAGTGACAGCTAGGGGTCAGTGTATTAGTGGTAGTGGCGAAGGATCACATAGGCTCTTTTGCTGCTGTCATCCTTTGTTTTGATTGTACTAGTAAGCCATTGAAAGGTTTTGAGTGTTGGTGATGGATGTATGCAAACAGTATACTAGTAACCAAAAGGAGAGGGCACTAGATTAGTAATAATAATAAAAAGAACATTCTGGGCCCAGGTCATCCTTTCTTGGATTTATGAGAGTAAGTTGCCTGATGCATCTGTACTATGGGATGTTTCCCTTCTGTTTTGCTCAAGAAACAAATGCCCAGGTAAAAGATGAGCGTGAAACCTGATATAGTACTTTGCAGTAAGACTTTGGATACATACAACCATGGCATAGCCTTACCTACACAAATTGTTTCATCACTCCATGTGTCAGTGTCCTTATCCAAAAAATGAGGATATTATGACAACTCAGGCCATTGCCAAAGTACTTGGTTACCTGGCAGTGCTGAAAAGTAAGACTGTATTGCTGAAGACACCACAGACTGCAGACACAGGATATTGAGAGACCATGCTGGAACTGAGCAGAAAACCATTTCTCTCCTGGAAAGTGAGATGGGAGCTGCTGGGGTCAATGGTCACCAACAGTGTGAACAAGAAGGAGATGTTGCACGCTGTGAAATCAACTCACTGGGCAAGAAGTACTCTCCAATGCAATAGGGGTATGCAGCCTAGGCAGGTAACCAACTGTTCTCAGATTGGATATGAGGCCCACTCAGTGGGAGAGAACTTATGCCCAGTATTGGGAACCAAGTCAGAATTCCACGGAAAGGAAACTCTTTGACTCCAGAGAGAAGCCTCCACTGATCTCTGGCTAAGAAGATTGGGCATACACATTAAAATGTCTCTTAAAGCCGGGGGCGGTGGCACAGACCTTTAATTCCAGCACTTGGGAGGCAGAGGTAGGAAGAGTGCTTTGAGTTTGAAGCCACCATAAGACTACATAGTGAATTCAGGTCAGCCTCGGATAGATTGAGACCATACCTCGAAAAACCAACAAAAATGTCTCTCAGATAACTATGCTTGTCCCCTTTAATCCAAGCTACTCTCAGTCTTTGTTTGGAGAATCTGTTGTATTTTATAGGTCAATAAAGCAAGAAAAGATAGCCAATTGCCCACCATGAGACGTGTCACCCCACCACATCTGCTGGGGCCCAGGAGACACTGCAGAGGATGCTGTAACACTAGTATTGCTCTCACTTCTAGCCTGATAACCAGCTATATGTAGATGGCAACAGGAAAAACATTTTGGTCACTCAAAACTCATCAAAGCAGAAATCCAGAAGCTACAGAGAACACAACACTAAACCAGACTTCTAACACAAGCACCAAGGCTCAGGGAACATTGCCAAAGAGGGGGCAGAAAGATTGCTAAGAGCCACAGGGTGGGTAAGAAAATCCTGAGGTAGCCCCCCCAGGTACTGATTGATACCTTCAGGACCCCATAGTAAATACCAAGAACCCCACTGAGAAGGATCCTCAGTGGAATGGGGTTGGGGGAGAGGGGACATAAAAGTATAACCTTAAAACAATTTAAATTTAAAAGAAAATGGTATAAAGAAAATAAATAAATGTAAAGCACTTAGTAAACTATGTGAACCCTAGGAAGGACTCAAAAAAAATTAGAGCAGGGGAGATGTCTCAGCAATTAGAAATGCTTGCTTGCAAAACCTGTTGGCAGTCTGGAGAGATTGCTTAGGGCTTAAGGCGCCTGCCTGCCAAGCCTAATAATGCCCGTTTGATTCTCCAGGTCCCACATTTAGCCAGAAGCAAAAGTGACGCAAGGGTGCAATGCTGCACTTGCCCACAGGGGGCGCACATGTCTGGAGTTTGTTCACAACAGCCTCTCAGCCACTGGCGCACCCATTCTCTATCTGTGTATCTCTCTCTCTTAAATTAAAAAAAAAAACAACAACAAAACGTCTGGCTTAGGTTCAATTCCCCATTACCCAAGTAAATTTAGCTGCACAAAGGAGCACAAGCATCTGGAGTTTATTTGTAGTGGTAAGAGGCACTGTTGCACCACCAGTCATGCTCTCTCTCTCTCTCTTTCTCTCTCTCTCTTTCTCCCTTTTCTTCACAAATAAACATAAAACTATATGAGATAACAATAATTAGATCTTATTTTCATCTCTGGAGATCAATGAATAGAAAAGAATCATTTTCAGACACGATTAACTCATTCAATTTTAAAATATAAAAACAAATCTAGCATTTCCAACACTCTAGATAACCCCAAGGCTTTCAATTAAAAATCATATCAAATGTAATAACACAGTAAATACAAATATGATTTGACATACACAGGCATTCCTGTACCAGGAGCACAAAATAATAAAAGAATGTTGAGTAAAATAAGTGTCCCTTGGCTGTGCTTCTGGGCCACTAAGTAACATTAAGTATAGGGTTGTGGATGGAGTTGGAGTTGTGGGGGAAAAAAATGAGAGGCACTTAGTGTGTTCTGCATGCGAACTGAGCCTTCGCTCTCTCATAGTACAGTTCTGTGTCAGCAGTACGTGATATTGGGCCCTGTCACCCTGAAACTCCATTGCTGTTTCCCACCCAAATAAGATTGCAAGCAACCAAATATGTACTTCATACTTGCTGCTTGTTCTCACAGTTAGGTCATTGGTAAGGATGTCTTGTTTTGCGTTCACTTCGTTTTGTTGGTACACTGAGGAAATCCTCCCAATAGCATTATCATTTTCTTGATCAGCAGACTACATTTTCAGAACAAATGATTGCAAAGTTATCAGCATCTCTCTCTCTCTCTCTTTCTCTCTCTTTTTATAGTATGAGCAGATCCATACTAAAATGCTCCTCAGACCCCATAAAAAACATCATTTGGTTCATTGTATTAAGGCAGACACTTTGGAGCCAGAGCTTGCAATATTCCTTTTGGGTTTTTTTTTTTTTTTTTTTTTTTTTTTGTAATGATGCTTGCTTGAGTCCTTTTATAATGAGCTGGGAAAAAAAAAATCACACACACACCCTTCTTTTTCCTGCTGAAACATGCATCAGTGTCTTTTTAGGCCGAGAGTAAAAGAGTATATAACCAATATAAACTTCCATCCCCAGGTCCAAGCTTCTCCAAAAAAACACACATAGATAGGTAAAGGCATTCATGAACTGGAGATACAGAATACATTCACTGAGACAGAAAATGTGTCCATCACGATTAATTGAGTAAACCTGGTGTTTCTAATGGATTTCCTTTTCAAAGAAGCTAGGGAAATTTTGCTGCCTATTTCCCCATAATAAAAGGAAAGGGATTTCCTTGAATTCTTGGAGTCTTTCTTCTTTAGCAGCAATAAAATAGTCACAAATAATTGCTTACGGTGGAAGAAAGCACACTGTTAGAAAACTGGTAGTCATTTCTTGCTTACGGTATGCCATAAAGGTCCTTTTGGAAATAGGGGCTGAGTGGGAATAGTTTAGATGGGAGAACCAAATTTAGAAGCATCACCTTTGGTGTGGCTGGTGCAGAATCTGGGCAGATGTTGGTAGGTGGGTCACCTTGATGGTTAAGACAAAGGGTGTATCAATAGGGTTGAGGATGTGGCTCAATTAGTAGAGTGCTTGCCTAGCATGCACAAATCTTTGGGTTTGGTCCTCAACATTAAATCAATTATGACAATGTGTGTGGCAAGATAAAATATCGAAAAAAAATTTTTTTCTTTTTCTTTATCCTGATAGGAGGTCCAGGAAGCCCTGAAAATGAGCATCTTAAACGTGCCTGTGTCTGGAGCTACTTCCTGCTGCTGCTTCCCCAGAGGTCAAAGGGCAAAGCCACAGGGAGGTCTCTATTTTCATGTGCATGGAATTCCAGCTTTCTGATCATGTACAAGATTATTTTCTATTCCTTTCTCATTTTTGAGCAAGTCTGGGCAAGCATCAGTCCTTTGGGATTAAAAGAACCAAACCAAATCCCTTTGCTGGAGATGAGGTCAATTTTGTTTGAACAGAAATAACTGCATGTAATGGGTTACTTTGCCTCCTGCTGTTGCCTTCATGAACATGCATCATATACAAGATCTTAACCTTCCCTAATCAATTCCACAGGCTACTCTCAGTCAATTCTCTCTATATCTTAGAGCACTTACAGATTCAAAACTGTTTAGTCATGCTTGGAAACCTGCACAGTCCTTGGAAAGCCAAGAGAATCTGGAATGATTAACCTTGAAACTGCAAAGAAGGGTCTTTTATTGGACAATTTTTGGAAACTTTGAAAGAAGCAGGGCTTCTCTTAAATAGGTAGAGTAAATATGAAAAGTTCAGCTCAGCTGCCTCCAAAATAATTTACAGATTTAATGCTATCCAATGTGGAGATCTAAACTGTCCTTTCAAAGACTTCAATAAAGTGAATTCCAAATTTTATATGGTAGTACAAAGGAACACAAAGCAAGAACATTGGGTAACCTATTAAAAGATGACAATTCTTCTACTGTTATACTAGCACAATGACAGAAAAGTATATAGCCATGGAAAACAGCTTTGACTGGAACAAAATCAGGTTTCCAGGGTAAATTTAAAGATCACCACTGTGGGAAAGAATGCAATGCAAGCTATAGCAGCAGAGAAACCCAAGTGTATTCACATGTCAACAATGTGGGTGCTTTGAAGCAAAATTAGCAGAGTGGCTAGAAAGCAGTTCTGTCATACAGGGATGGTGTTGGCTATGAGCTGACAATGAACTTAGAATTGTCTTCTCAGAGTAAAGGAGATATTTTAATAATGAGCGAGAAAGTAACATGTTTTCAAATAAACTTAGATTGTGGTAAGAATGCAGGGAAACAGATGTTTGTATCTAACAGTTGTCTGATTGTTTTATTGAAAATTATGCAAATATGTACAGATAAAACCTGAATTCTTTAGAAAACTTGGAAATGGGAGGTTTTTGAACCTGTTTAAAAAACTTTCAAGTGAAGCACTTCAGTGGATTGTGAAGTCATCCGTTAAATATAGGAAAGCACAAAATTTTCCATTTGGTTTGTGAGATGGAAACTTTCCAGATGAATTTTAACAAAATCTTTTGCATAGATGAGACGGAGAACTAGTCATTTGGTACCACTTGCCTCATCATATGTTTCTGTGGGTCTTTTTCTTTCTCTAACCACAATATGAAAACCAAGTACAGAAACACACTGAACAGGCACTAAGACCATCCAAATTTCATTTAATGAAGTGATTCACCAAGATGTTAAAAAAACGTTAGCATCCTCAATCACTTTGCTGTCACTTAAAATAGTAAGTAGCTTAAGGAAGCAGCAATAACAAAATGTCTTAAAGTGATTACAATGTATATTTCACTTGCGTTTCATCTTGCTTTTGTGTTTGTTCATTTGGTTTGTGTTTGAAGCAGGGTCTTGCTATATCAAAAGACCAGGCTGACATGAAACTTACAATGCAGCCCAGGCTAGCCTCAAGTATGAAATGTTGCCTTAGCCTTTCCAGTGTTGGGCATTACAGGCCTATGCCAGTACACTCAGCTCATTTCATCTTTTTCCTTTTTACATGTGTGCACTCATGTGTCTGGGGGTGGAAGTGTGGTGCATCACATGTGTGTAGATATGCACATCCCGTGTGTGTGTGTGTGTTGTATGTAGGCCACAGGAGAATGTTAGGTGCTGCCTTCATTCTGCCTGTTTCCTTGAGATGGAGTCTCTCACTAAATCTGAGGCTTCCATTTGTTTCAGTAAGACTGGCTGATATCAGTGAGCCTCAAAAATTCTCCAGTGTTCATTTCCCCTCAGTACTGGGGTTGCAGACATGTGCGACCATGCCCAACTGTTTATGGGGATGCCAGAGAATCCAATTCAGGCTGAGTCAGGCCCTCATGCTTGTGTGTCAAGTGCTCTCACCCACTAAGCTATCTCAATGGGCCATTATTTCCTTTTTTTGTACTGTGTGTGTGTGTGTGTGTGTGTGTGTGTGTGTGTGTGTGTGTGCATGTCTAGGCCACGAGGCAACCTCAGGTGCTATTCTCAGGTACGTTGTACATCCTTTGAATACAGTCTCTCATTGGCCTGTAGCTCACCAATTAGGTGAGACTGGCTGGCTAGCAAGGCCCTGGGATCTACTTATTGTCACCTCCTGAGTCAGCACTGGGATTACAAACATGTGCTCTCTGTGCCCAGCTTTTTTTTTTAACATGGGTTTTGGGGATCAAACTCAGGTTCTCATGCTTGAGGGGCAAGCACAAGCACTTTACTCACTGACACATCTCCTCAGCTGCATTTCAACTATTTTTTAACATTTCAATTTAGAACCCTTTTAATAATATGCCTTATAATACCTATATTTATAGCAGTATACAGATACACATATAAATAATAGTAAATTATGAATAATTATATGAAATTATAAACTAATATATATTTGGTATTGTGCATGTTTGAAATTTTTCTTACTAATTAGTTATTAAAAACTAGATACAAGGAGATTACTGCTCCATACACCCAAGAAGGTTCCTGACTTATTGTGTAAGCGCTAAGGATTATTTACATATGCATCTATGATAGACAGAACCATCATCTTACAAAACTCACCAGAGCTCCTGAAATGTCCAGCTTTCATATTCAGATTCAGTGGCATATTTTAGAATCCTAAAAATGAGGGTAGAATACTGATGGGCAGTGACGCCTTTTCCATTCTACTTGTCTAACCGATTTTACTTGCTAGTAAAATGAAACAGACTGGCCCTGGGTTTGAGTGACTGAGGAAAAGATAGACTGATGGTTCTTATACATGTTCTTGCTTTAGACCCCAGTAGAATGAGCCCTTTGAGGGGTTGAAAATTGAAATCACCTCAAACCTTTCTAAAGTGTCAAAGTCTACTGTTCACAGAGTGTGAAGTACTGCATGCCTGGGCAGACTTTGTTTCTTGATTATCTTTTTTCTTTAACCTGTCACTAACCACATTTTAAAAAAATTTTTTTTTATTTATTTGCGAGCAAAGAGGGAACTAGAGAGAAGAGAGACAGACAGAGAAAATAAGAATGGCACACCAGGGCCTCCACTCACTGCAAACTCAACATGCATATGCAACCTTGTGTATCTGGCTTATGTGGTACTGGGGAATCGAACCTAGGTCCTTAGGCTTACCCACTAAGCCATCTCTCCAGCCCTAAACACATTTTTAAACAACAACAACAAAACTTCATAATAATGAACAAAGCCTTGCTCAAATATACTAAAATCATCACTGAGTTCTACTCATATTTTTAAGGCAGTGAAGGGTAGAGAATTTAAGATACAGTAGGTCCCCTCCCTATGCAAGGAGGATATACTATAACAATGTATTTGTAGCCTTTGAAAGTTTATATTGTAATTTTATACTTAGAATGTAGAAATGACCCTATAGTTTTAGTGGACAGAAATTGGAAAACATGTGATGAAGAAGTCCTGATCTGAGACAAGAGTAAAAAGTTTAAGTGATTTGTAATCAGAGTCATTTTTATAGAGTAGGCTGACCACATATATGTAAATTTCATTATAAGCTTTACACATAAGATTTGTAAGTAATTGACTAATAAGCTTTCTTACTGATAGGTAAAGACTTCCGTGAGAAGTTAAAAGGCTCTGGTAAGGAAATCAAAGTACCAAGGGTTTGAGTTAACAGTTGTGCTTGAATCAATTATGACCTCTTAGCTGCATAACGGCACCTCACAACTGTAATTCCAACACCTGGGAGGCTGAGACAGGAGGACTGGTAGAAGATTGAGGCTAGCTTGGGCTACAGATGGAGACCCAGTCTTTTAAAAAATAAACAATTAGCCATTGTGAGACTTTTGAGCTATGATTCCAGATAGGAGATAATGAGATGGAAACCAGAGGTGACAAGGAGTGGGGAGGACAAAAGGAAATGCAATATGAAAGGAGAAAGGAGGCTACATTACAGGAGAAGATACAAGGGGGAGAAGGAAAAGGAAAGAAAGGAGAAGGAAAAAAATGTTCAAAACCATGATAATGAAGCCTATTTTTTGTATTCCAATAAAAGACTTTTTAAAATGTAAAATAAAGAAATAAATAACCTTTTTAAAAATAACCTTTTATATATTAAAATAATTGTTCCCAGTCTTTGCCTAGAGAATTCAGTTTCCTTGGCCCTAAAACTATGTTTCTGCCCAACTTTATCATGTTTGTGCCTCATCTATTGTAAGCCCTGTGCACATGAACTGCACTTCACTCCCTACTCCAGATCTATTGACTCTTCACCCCTCAGGAAAGAATAACATAGTTTTCTGTGAGATTCAAACCATATGAGATGCTGGCAGGAGAAACTGAGGGTGGGAGCATCAACACAGTAGGATTTCTCCCTCCCCGTTCTCGCTTCAGTGTGGTTGCTCCACAATGTTTCTTTGCTTGATCCTCAGAGGCTTCATGGTGCTAATAGGTCTCAGCTGCTGTTAATCTCTGATACCTCAGAGTGACTTATCGGCTTCTTACTCATGTCTGACATCTGTTTATTTTCTGTCAGAAATCGGAATCACTCACTGTGTCTTTCTCTCTTCCATCAAGCAACCTAGTAGATCCTGTGAAGCTAGCTTTTTTCCTGATTCTCATCCAATAGCAGTAAGTATTTTTACATTATGAGTAGCATTATGATGAATGCTAGATAAACTAATATTTATTTGTAATATGTCAACCATATTTATGTATGCAAATATGGAAACATATCCCTAAGATGATAGCATTCCTTTCTGGATGGAACATATCGCCCATATGGACAATGAGAAAAATTGAAGATTGGCTGGAGAGATGGCTTAATGGTTACGGTGCTTGCTTACACAGCCTAAGGACCCAGGTTTGATTTCTCAGTACCCAGGTAAGCCAGATGCACAAGGTGGCACATGCATCTGAACTTTGTTTACAGCAGCTAGTGGCCCTGGTGTGCACATTCTCTCTCTCTCTCTCTCTCTTTCATAAAAAATAAATAAAAAAGACTGAAGACACTGTATTCTTACATTTATAGGATCCATCTCATATTTAAATAAAATGAGATCTCTTTTATTTCAACTGAGACATTCTCTTTTTCCTTCTCTCAAAGCCTTTATCTTTGATCAACAATCCCCACACAGCAAACAGACCTCGACTACAGCTGACAAGAGAGAACATCATTACATTTCAGAGCTAAATAAGACCTTGGCAAAGGCCTTCACATTCTAGAATAATTGATATCTTCATTTGAAGATTTTGTCTACCATTTGCATTCAATTTGGCTGAAACTGGCTTTTCAAATTCTGTTAAGATCAGTCTCCTTTTTTACAGTGAATTAATTTATCTACCATTTATTCAACAACCATTTAATAGAAGAAACTTCCTCTGCACCCAGTGCCCAACATATGGTTATAATTCAAACCAATAAGCTTATATTCTGGTGCCAGTGTCCATAAATTACAGCACACAGGACAAATCTGACCACTGCCTACTGTTGTAAATAACGGAATATCAGAATGCACCTATTTATTTAAATAATGCATTCAATTATTTGGAGATGTTTTCATGATACTGTGGTAGAGTTCAGGAATTGTGACAGACCTTATCATGTTGGACACCTAAAATATTTACTATCTGGCATTTCACAGGAAAATAAATTAACAACCCCCATTCTGGTGAAAGGACTGAGTCAATAAAAATCGTAAAACGATTTCATATATTTTCAAGGGATACTGTTTTCAGGCACAGTTTCACTCTGTATACCAGATTGCCCTCAAACACTTGAACCTCCTGTCCTAGCCTCCTTTTGAATGCTTTGTTACAAGTGTGCATAACCACGTCTAGCTTTTTTATAAAGAAAAATACCCGAGCACACAAAATGAAAGAGGGAAAGAATAGTTTTAACCAAGTGGGACTTGACACCTCCCTAAGATACTGAAGTCAAGATCTAAACATTTGGAGAGATGGAACTGAGGGCATATCCGTGGGTACAATATCCCAAGCAGAGAGAAGAGATAGAAAAAAGTCTTGAGATAATTTTCTCCAGGTCATTTTTCTTGTTTTTTTTTCATGCATTCATTTCTTTTCCTGGCGAAGTTCTTCTCTTTTCCTCCTTTTTCTTCATTTGCTACTTCTCTTCTGCCACTTCCTACTCTTCATTTTTCTCTTCCTTCTCCTCATCCTTTATTTTACAGTGCTGGGGATAGAACACTACCACTGAGCTATAGTCCCAGCCTCAGGGAAGTTTACTGGTTTCTGACTGTGAATACTGATGTAATACATTCATTCATAGCTCTCAAAGAAATTCCAATCCAGTAGGAAGAGTCAGATATTCCTAGCTGAGTATAACGGATTGCTGGGTGGGGGCAGGTCCCCTTCATACTGTGGGGGTATAATCCATATAGGCAATCAATCCAGCCCAAAGGGGTCAAGTGGGGATAGAGTAAGTTTCACAGAGAAAGTGCTCTCATAATGAGTGTGGAAAAATGGCAGGGGACAGGGGAAACTTCCAAGTGGACAAGAAGAGGAAGGAATTCCAAGGGAACAGCAGTCATAGAACCATGAATAAAGGCTTTTAAAAAGTTAACTTTCCCTTGTTGTGTATTGTAAAGGTTAGATGGGTTAGGAAAGAAAGCAGTGGCAAGAAGCAAGAGATTATAGAGGAAAACTATGAGCCATGTCCTAATGCTTTACTGTCAGCCATATACCTTTTATGTAAGCCAGAATACAGCCTTACAAGAAAGCTCAGAGACCACAATCCACAACTTAACTAGGAATCAGTACATAGTGAGATGAAAATATAAGAAGGCTGACATTTTCTCCACATTATAACAGACAAAAGTGCATTGTCTTAGAAACAAGGTTCATAGAGTTCTTTAGTACTGCATTGAACACATATTATTAATTTTATCACAAATCCCAGTACTGTTCATATTCAGCATAATAGTTCAAAGGACCAAAGGGTTTATACAGAACCTATAGTGATATATTTTTCCTCTTATGCTTCCAGCTCTAGAAAATGAGATGCAGTAAATCAAGTATCTGTTAGGGCTTGTGTAAATTAACATCCAAAACGAGTCCCATTAATTCGTGATCAAATTTATCCTTCAAGAAATGTTTTATTTCCCAATACCACTACTGAAAACCATCTCCACAATTAGTCTTTACCAACAGCCAGTTCATCTACCCAGAGAGATTTTTTTTGTCATCCTTTAAGACGAATTTAGAGCCTGGGAAATGTTTATTGACTGTCACTTGTGAATCTAATTGTAGCATCTAAAAGGGCAAGATGTTTGTCAGTTTCCCTAAAGCTGCAAAATCCCTACAGCTAAGCTGGTAATCAATTTCACTAATTGAGTTCAGTTCAATGTGTTTAAGTGATGACTTTTATGTTAATGACACTCTAATGTGTAGGAAGCAGTGGTAATCAAGTCACATCTTTGGGTTGATTGAGATGCTGAGCAGGGCTGGTAGCCCTTAACCTCATCTCACACCACTAGCTCCAGATATGCATTACTCTCAAGTTGGGATACCCAAAGTGTGCTGTTTTTGGATGTGATATACTTTGAAATGATTGACGTTAGAAGGGTCTCAGAAGCAAGGTGTGGCTTCCTGATTTTCTCCTACTTTTTTCCCCTCCTTTCGCACTTTCCCCTACAGTGGCAGGACACAGATCATAGAATTCCTCTTTCTCAACTTATTCTAACCTTCAGCCACCTTTCTGTGTTGTAGGAGCATGTTAGAAAGAAAGTCTTTGAGCTCTCTACTCTCATAGTAGGTCCTAAGTCCCTCATTACAGAAGGGATCTTACCCTATACCTTGGAGGAAGGAATGCTATGCAAAGAGGATAAAAGGAATCTAATCCTTGCTGGGGTCATCCCTTTATCCATTACATTACATCACAGCCCTATCTACAGAGCTGTCCATTCTTCATTAGACCTTAGCAAAATAACAGACCATTCTTGAGTCTTTGGTACTTCATTTCTGAAGGTTATTTTGCCATGTATAAATTTAATTAAATAAGTTTGTCAGGTTTATTTCTTGCTAACCCCCCCTTTCTCTCTCTCTCTCTTTCTCTCTCACCCTGTCTCTCTCCTGTAGAAACTAAACCCAAAATGAATTGGTACCATACAAACCTTTCTCCTGGATAGTAGTATAAAGGATATAACCCTTAATAGAAGCATGGGGGAGGGGCATCTGGTAAGAAGGGTCCTGGATAGAGTGAAATGAAGCCTGACCCTAAAACATTTGGCTATGGCTTATACTTCCCACTAACCAGAAATCAGTTACAACCCACATTGAGCTGCTAAACGGACAGACCTACAAAGTCCCCAATACAAGAAAGGCTTTGTCAAAGCACTTGATTACCTGCCTGAGGTCAAAGGTAAGACCCTACTGCTAAAGACAACACATGCTGCCGACACAGAACACTGAGAGATCTGGCTGGAATCTGGAAGGAAGCCAGTTCCCAGATGGTTAGGCCTTTTAGTGCTGGAAAGCACTATATAAACTGCTGGGGGAAAGTGGCCAACAATGTTGTGAGCAAGCAAGGGACACTGCTATTCAAAGCAACCATCCTGACAAGATGTACACATCTGTGCAATGGTGACACGGAAACGTTTTGAGTAACCATTGGCTCTGATTGGCTAAGAGATCTACTCAGTGGAAAGGAACCCATAGCTGGAACTGAGAACCAGGTCAGAATCCTATGGAGACCAAGATTATGGACTCCAGTGACAGGCTCCCACTAATGTTTAGCCCAAAGTGGAGCTACATCCATTAAAACCTCTCTAAATTAACAATGCTTATCCCAAAGAACCCATGCTGAACTCATTCTTTGTTGGTGAATCTGTTTTTCTTTTTCAGAAGGCAGTGAGAACTGAGTAGATAAACACATCAGCCAGGGCCCAGGTGAAACCACACAGGAATTGGGGAGATGAGCAAGAGTGCTGCTTCCATGGTGAACCTGAAAACCTGTGCCAGGGTTATGGAGACAGACACTGAGGATACTCAACACCTACCAAAGAAGAAATCCAGAAGCTCCAGAGAGCTTAACAGTGATGTAGACTTAAAACACACCATCAAAAGCTCAGGGAAGTTTGAATAAGTGGGGGTAGAAAGATTGTAAGAGCCATAGGTTGGGGGGGCATTGCCTCCCCCCAATGCCTGACTGCTGCTCTCACAAGTCATCACTCAGAACCCCATGGGGAATACCAGCCAGCCCGCTGAGGAGGACTTTCAGTGGAATGGGAGCAGAGAGGAAGAAATACATGATGTATCCATAGAAAATATATACTTAATTTAAATGAAAGAGAAAAGTTGGCCATGCCCTTTATGAAGCAGAGGAAAGGAGTTATGTTTCTTTGCCACAGCAAGGAGCAATTGAGATTAGATGGAATTCTATTGGTGGATAGAAATGTAAAAAAAAAAAAGTAATATAGACAACAATAAAGACCTAGGGTTAAATATTTTACTCGTTTATACTCTGTGTAAAGAGCATTATTTATGCAGTGCTCGTGTGAACTGAATTCTAGGGGAGCACTACACATCACTACTGAAATTTCTTCATGGAGAATAAATTCATGTAGCTATGTTAGAAATCTAGCCAGCAGTGAGCCCATCTCTTGTTTTCTGAACCTTGCTACTGAGATATGGCGCAAGACCTTGGAGTAGGTGCCTTCCTTCAGATAATGTCAGTGGTCCTTTCATGACAGTTGATGGGTAGTCCTGGGATTTCTGGGAGTGTGGCTCAGTGATGAAGTTCATGCTTACTTAGCAAGCATAAGGCACTGTTTTCCATCCTCAGCCACAGACATGAAAAAGATAAAAGCAAAGGAAAACAAACCTAAACTGATTGTACTTCAGCCAGCAAGAGGTGGTGGAAAGCAAGGGAAAAGTAGGCAGAGAGGAAAGCAGAGGAATTAGCGATTCAGACCTCATGCAACCAGTCTATTTCAGTAGGGCATAGAGAATAGTCCCTGAGAGTAGAATAGTCTGTATCTTCCACAACTGGGAAGTTCTTATCACGGTTTCAAAATAAAAGCCTAAAGATAAAGCACAATGATGTTTTGCTATGTTCCCTAACATTTACTTTGGTGCTATTTGCTTTAAAATATTTCATTTTCTAGTTAGGGTTTATCTCATAATCGAAACCACAATTACATTGTTCCCCTCCCCCTAACTTGAACCAGACTTCTCTAGGAATCTTTTTAATAGGCATTTCAGAGATTTTCTGCCAGGTTTCTGCCCACAGTCTGAAAAGTGCTTGGCTCAGTGGAAGACAGGCAAAGAGCTCAAAAGGTGACCCAGGTATCCAAGGCCCATATATCCTATGATTTGCCGCTATTCTCACTATTCAGCTTGCTAGAGTGCTGGCTGCCCAGTTGAATTGGCAATAGGGATTCTCTACGATAAGCAACTTAATGGATTAACTTTTGCCATTACATTAGCATGCATCAAGCCCATTGGAAAGCTTGGAAAGTGAGATGCACATACTTCAAACTTTTCATTCTGCTCTGCTAAGAGCTGGGGCAACATTCTCCCAAGGAGACAGCTCATCCTTGTTTTGTTTTGCTGTGGTTAGTCTACCACAGTCTAGACCTAAGACTCAAGAACATTTCTACCTATATGTCCTGAATGAAAACCAAGTTTGTTTTATGCATGCTTAACTATGGCCATTTGAGTTTTGGTTTACTAAGAGAACTTTAAGGAAAATTTTACTTCATTTTTCTATTGTTAGATTCATTTGGATAAGCTCAAAATAGCTCACACTTTCAGAGGCCATGAATGCTTAATAGTGTATTGAAAATTTTAAAGTGCTCAATTATTTTCCAGAATAATTAACATGTGTCAGCAATATCCATTTTCCTAGATGCAGATTTCTTATGATCATAATTGATGTTTAACAAAATATGGAACATAGGCATTTTCAGTGACATATATTTAGCAATTTTATGGATGTCTAATTAACTTGTCACAATAGTACTCATTTAATTCAATTTAAGGCCTGAAAACTACTTTCAACTTTTATTAGTGTGACACTTATTTTCTGGGCCATATAATTCCATGAGCGAAACAAATTACAGACAGAATAAAAATGTACACAAATTTTTGTCCCATCTCTCTTCACTCTGCTGCCTCCCCTGATTCTGGGGATAGAATGCAGGGAACCTAGTGTCTTATGCAGGTTAGACAGGTAAACTACCATTGAGCGACATTCCCTTCCCCTATCTCATCACTTTTTTTAAGGGTGTCACCATTGTCTCTCTTCCACCCAAATGGTTTCTAGTTTCTTCAGTCATTTATATTTACTAGGGATGGTGTGTAACTCAGTGGTGGAGCAGGTGCTGAGCATATGTGAGGTCCTCGGTTCCATCCCTGGCATCATCATAATAATCCCAACAAAAATAAATACATTTATTTTATATAACCTTAAAGTCATATTTATTTGATAAGGTTCTGAGTAGACCCTGAGGAAAAAAGTCACTGGCTTCTTGTAACATTCACTACAGGCACAAAATCCTGGATTAGATCCTTAGCACTGTATAAACTGGGTATGGTGGTACATGCATGTAAGAGAGAGAGAGAGAGAGAGAGAGAGAGAGAGAGAGAGAGAAGGGGGAAGGAAACCAGAGAAGGAAGGAAAAGTTGAAGTTATCCGGAAATAAAGCATAAGGACAATTAAAAATGAATAGAAATAATAAGCTGTTGTTTAAGATATGGTTAACTTGGGGTGTGGTTCAGTGTTAGAACCCTTGCTTAGCATGCCTCAGACTTTGGGTGTCATCTCAGTACTGCAACAATAAAGTAAAATAATAAATAAAATTGAGTTCACTGAATAATTACTTGGAAAGCCAACCGACTAGATCTTAACATATGCCACATTTAAACTTTATCTATTAGATACAACACATTTAAGCCAGAGAAGTACCCAAAGAATACATTTAGAGATTTGGGGCAGGAAGAGCATTTCTAAGAATGCGAAATCCAGAAGCTACAAAGAAAAAACTAAACAGGTTCAATGACACAGTCATTTAAAATGGCGAAAGAAATGTACATAATGTTATAAGGCAATATATTGGATGGAAATATTTGGCATATTGAACAGACAAATGTATACTATACATAATAAAGAACTTGTATATTTCAAGAGGAAAAGATAAATTCAATAAAAAATGGGAACACACCCAGCTCTCCTCTGCTGCCAGACAAAATGAGGTGTCTGCTTGTAAGGTCCCAGAAGCAGGCTTCGTTAATGTGTGACCCATGCTACATGAGGGAGAGAAGTGGGGGAGTTTGTGTGAGTGTGTTTGTGAGTGTGGTTTGTGATTATGTGATAGGGTTCACCCTTTTTCTGAGTAGCAGCAGAGTAGAGCCTGGTTAATGTGTGACCTTGAGGAAATTACTACATTCAAGCTGCTTTAGACTCCAGGGTTGGGAGAGGAGGGCTGCATGTGTTCCAACCTACTCACAAAAGCTCTTTCTGCTTATAGCCTGTTTACCAAGAGAGCTTCTTTCTAAGAGGGATGGGCTTTCCTCACAAATATGCTTTACCACTTAAGATTTTATCTATCTATCTATCTATCTATCTATCTATCTATCTATCTATCTATCTATCTATCTATCTATGACAGAGAGAGAGGGAGAGAGAGAGAGTGAGGATGGGCACATCGGGGCCTCTAGTGACTGCAATCGAACTCCAGACGCATGTGCCCCCTTGTGCATCTGGCTTATGCGGGACCTGGAGAATCGAACGGGGGTACTTAGGCTTCACAGGCATGTGTCTTAACCGCTAAGCCATCTCTCCAGTCCCTTTACCTTTTTTTTTATTGAGTTGTCTTTTCCTCTCGAATTGTCTGTTCTATGTGCCACAAATATGCCCTGTTCCCCTACCTTCCTCACATAGCACAGGTCACAAATTAACTAGGTCTGCTTCTGGGTGATGTAAGAACTCCCTGTCCGATCTCCTCCTAAGGGACCAGACACCTCGTTGTATCTGGTCAGACTGAAACCTCTTACTTCAGTTCCTGCCACACCCCACTTCCTGCCTGCTATCTTCATGTCACCCTTGAGCCATGTCTCTGTCACCCTGCCTGAAACATGACAATTGAACAGGCAAATGGATGATGATCACTACAAATGACCAATTAATTTCTTAAAGATGCACATTCTCAATCAATGGAAAGTAAATATATTGATGTATCACTAACCCCTTCCTAGGAGTAGAAGTAAATGTTGTTGCAATCTATTTCTGAAGGGCTATTGGAAATTTTCTAAAGTTTTTGGTATTTTATTTCTTTTCTTTTCGTTTCTTTTGTTTTGTTTTGATTTTGAGGTAGAGTCTCACTCTAGCTCAGGCTGACCTGGAATTCACTATGTTGTCTCAGGGTGGCCTCAAACTCATGGTGATCCTCCAACCTCTGCCTCCCAAGTGCCCAGATTAAAGGTGTGCGCCACCACGCCCATCGTTTTTTTGGTTTTTTAATGTAGGGTTTTGCTCTAGCCCAGGCTGACCTGGAATTCACTATATAGTTTCAGGATGGCCTCGAACTCACAGTGATCCACCCACTTCTCCCTTCAGAGTGCTGGGATTAAAGGCATGCAAACTCATTTTGAAGCCCAAATCCTAAAATGAGAGCTGGGAATAGATGTGCACAGAAATATAAGCCAATCATGGAAATATAAACCAATCATTGAAATTCATACTTAATTCAATAGAAAGCTTAAAGGATAATTGTTTAAAAGCAAATGTGTTGAGAATATGTAAGAAAAGAAAAAAACATTACATACAGTTCAATAAATAGTTCACAGAGATTTCTAAAATAGAAAAAAATGAGAGGGAGAAAGGAATTTTCACAAAACTGAATCTAAAAGTCTGAGTGAAATGACCCAAGAAAGCCACCCTTAGCCTGACAACAAAAGTACCTTCACACCTGGATGCATCACAATGAAATTTTATTTCATGAAGGATAAAGAAATTATCTGAAATACTATAGAGTGAAAAAAATAAAGAAATTACCTCTAATGGTATATAGCTGAAAGATATATCAACAAGGACAAAGCAATAAGAATAGGACCATTATCTCACTGCAGGACACGGGGGCCTGAATATAATGCAGCTTGCCTTGAAGCCATGTTGGGAGGGGGGGTAGCTGCTAAAAGAAAGTCCCTTCATGGTGGTCCATACCTGTAATCCCAGCACTCTGTCAGCTGAGTCAGGAAGGATGGAAAGTTTAAGGTCAGCCTAGGATACATGGTGAGATGCTGTCCTAAAAAACAAAAAACCCTAATTTCTGAGGGCAGACTAAAAAATCATTTCCAGATATACAACAATTTAGAAAGGTTACTATCAACATGTCTTTTTGAAACAGCTTATTCAAAGATATGTTCCACCAAAATGAAAGAAAAGGTGTGGGATCAAGGACACAATGGACCTCCCACAAAAGAAAGCAATTTCATAGAATGCCGGTTTTTTTTTTTTTTTTTGGTGAGAGACAGAGGGAGAGGAAGACAGAGAATGGGCGCGCCAGCAGCCTCTCAGCTGCTGCGAACGAACTTCAGATGTGTGTGCCCCCTTGTGGGCAAGTGTGGCATTGCGCCTTTGTGTCACTGCATCTGGCTAAACGTGGGTCCTGGAGATTGGAACCAGAGTTCTTGGCTTAGCAGGCAGGTGCCTTAACCGCTAAGCCATCTCTCCAGCCCCAGAATGCCAGTTTTATAAGAGACCTAAGAAGTCATCAACTGAGCTTCAAGCAGGAAGCAAGGAGAACAATGACAGAAGTGCTGTGATAGAAGGGCTTCTAAAGAGGTCACTCGACACTTGAGAAGGATAACACATTTAAGACAGTGTGTACAACGGGGGGAGGAAGTCAGAGACTACTAGAAAAACAAAACATCTTTACATTCATGGAAATACAACCAGCAATCATGGACTTCAGGATGAATAATAATTTTTAGCACTAAATATAAACACTCACTGTTTTTTTTTTAAGTTAAGTCAATTTACAGGCAAGACACAAAAGACTGAGTATGGGTTATAGGATAATTGCAAGTGTTTTCAACCTTTGTATTAAGAGGTTATGGAGGATAAAATTTAGAAACAGGTAAGAAGTAAGTAAGAATGGTTTATGAATTATATTTTCACCTTACTAAGTGGCATTACTAGTATCACGATACACTGTTTACAGTAGAAGTAAAAAGAAATAGAATAATTGAGCCTTTAAAGTTCGATGACACCTGGCAGGTAGAAAAGAGTGCATTGTGGGGGTGGGGAATATAGCTAAGTGGGTGTCTAGCACCCATGAAGCCCTGGATTCCATCATTTCATACTAAGGTAGGACACTTGGGAGGTGGAGGCAGGAGGATCAGAAGTCCAAGGTCATCTTCAGCTATTTAGAGTTTAAAGGCAGACTGTGATACATGAGACCTTACACGACAGGTAAGTTCTGTTGTCAACTTGATCAGAGTAGAAATCAATGAGAGTAGCAATAGGAGCCAGGTGAAAGGCACACACTAATGAGTAGCACAGGCAGCGCCACAAAAGAAAGCCATCTCTTCTCCTGGAGCTTCCATATACACCAGCCCCCACCAGAGGGCTGCCACTGTGAAGAACAGACATCTTTGCTCATTTCATTCTTTCCTGGAAATGCTCTCACAGACCCATCCAAGAGGCATGTCTCTCACTCTGGGGAAAGCAGAGAGGTGTCCTCTTTTTCTCAGACCTCATAATGATCATACCCAATGTTCCTACAGCAAAAGAAGCTAGCGAGAGAAGTATAACAAACTTAATGAAAGTTTCATGTGACTCAGGAGTCATTGGAAGAGAAATCTCCAAGTCTCAGGGTGTGTTGTCTCCTTTTAAATCCATGTTGGATGAAGCAAAGAGTGCAGCAGAAATGTAACGAGATAAAAGCTTCTGATTTACTGGTCATGGATGAGTAGGAGAACCCAGCAAACTTTGTTCAGGTTCTTTGTGGCCTTTATATAGCATTTTTTTCCTGCCAAGTGTGGAGCATCATTTCTTGGCAACAAGGGTCTTCAATGGACAGTTGAGGGATTACTTCTGGTGCGGCATGTTATATCCAATCAAAACCATGTCTGAACATCTCCACTTGGCTATGTGGCACTAATGAATGGTTAAGGCACTGCGTTTCTTTGGCAGGCTGCTTGATCAATTGCTGTATAATTTTTTTCCACTTTAATTGTACATAATGAACCATCCAGCCATTTGGTTTTTTAACTTATCCTATTTTGTATTAAAGATCTTTACTTGTAAATGAGGCAGAAATGAATGAAAATGAAGGTCACTGTAAATGTTTGGTTAAATATACCCAGTCCCAGGTGGTACACCATCAGATGGCACTGTGCATGCAGATGTCTGCATGTTTGCAGCCTAAGAAGAGCTGAACACCTGGATCTAGGGAGACGGCTTAGTGGATAAAGGCTTGACCCACACACATGAGGACCCTCAGAGTTTGGATACCCATGACCCACATAAATGCCCAGTGGGCATGGTGGCCCGCCTATAATTCCAGTGCTGGTGAGATAGAGGCAGGGGATCCCTAGAGCAAACTGGATAAGTACACTAGACCAATTGGAAAGCTTTGGGTTTAAATGTGAGACCCTGCCTTATTAAGTAAAGTGGAGAATAACTGAGGAAGAAACCAGATGTCAACCTTTGCCACATGCCCATAACACACTTTCACATACAAACTAAATGCAGGGAGATCATGCAAGTATTTTCTTAGGTAAGTGAAAACTTATTTTCAGTTAGCTATCACCATCCCCATCATGTTTAAGGGATGTGTTGCTGTTTAAAGGTTGCAGGTAGAAAGCTGAGTATGATTTTAAGTTTTAGGGATATGATTCTTAGTGCCATGTGGTGGATTAGAACGTTCAGATATGTTAAGCAGAATGAAATAGAAACAAGTTAAGTTAGTTCTCTTTTCTTATTCGTCTCCCTCAAATGACTGTATATTACACTGGATGTGGTGGTGCATGTCTATAAATCCACTTCTCAAGAAGCTGAACCATATTCCTATGGCTTCATATTTGACCTTTGTTGAGATCCAGTCATTTCTCCATTGCTAGTTATAAAAGAGAGAGTGTGAACAGATAAATGGAGATTTCCCAGCACCACTAGAAAAATATTAGCTAAGTGCCCAGGTTCCATGCCCCTCCCCAGGGATAGAGAGGGAATAATTTGTGTTTTAAAACTGTTAACTTTCATTTATGGATTTTGTGTATGTGAAGAAGATATGTCTTCCCATGTAGCTCAAGCTGACCTCAAACTCATGATCCTCCTGCCTCAGCCTTCCTAGTGCTGCGATTACATGGGTGCTTCAACACACTCATCCAAAAGTTCACTTTTTGTATGTATGTTATGAGTGCATGCATGTATGCTCGTTTGTATATGGGCTCACATACATGTGTGCATGTACAGTGGCCAGAAGACAACTTTGAGTGCTGCCCTTAGAAACTACTTCCATCTCTTTTTGAGATGTCTCCCATTGGCCTAGAACTCACTAAGTAGGTTAGACTGGTCAGCAAGCCTCAGGGCTCCTCCTCTCTCCCCCTTTCCAGTGTTAGGTCACAGGTGCATGGCATCACTCATGACTGTTTTTCTTAAACATGGATTCTGGTTATTAAACTCAGGTCTTCATGTTTGCATGACTGAACTATATTCATAATTCTTGTATTTTTTATTTTTATCTTTTATTTATTTACTTATTGGAGACAGAGAGAGAGAGAGAGAGAGGAGAGAGAGAGAGAGAATGGGTGGGCCAGGTCACTGCAAACAAACTCCAGACACATGCGCCACCATGTGCATCTGGCTTACGTGGGTACTGGGGAATTGAGCCTCGAACTAGGGGTCCTTAGACTTCATAAGCAAGTGCTTAACCACTAAGCCATCTATTCACCCCCCAACTCTTGTATTTTTGAAGCATGAGCTTCTACGGCTTAAGGAGACTCTTACTCCTCTCGCTTTTACTCTCAGGAGATCTGGGTACACTCTTCTGGGTACACATGAGAGTTGTGTGCTGAGGCCAGGTGCATCTTAGGACATTGTTTCCCACACTTGGCTCCACAGTGGAGCCATTGGTCAAGTTTTGAAATACACTGATGCTGGGAGCAGTCGTAGATAGCCTAGGTACTAGGATTTAAATGCTCTACATGACTCTGGATGTGCTCAGTGGTAAAGCATGTGCTTGTATGATTGAGGCCCTAAGTTCAGCTCCTAGCGTTGAAGTAGATGAGATAGAAATTGGCCAGGCAACTTAAGGTAACAAGATCCCAAAGTAAACAGCTTTTTCTTAGCTAAACACAGAAATTGTCCTTAGGCCTACAGGGGAAAATCTAGGTCATTTGACTTTACTACAGGCCAGAAAGTAACTGACCTTTTCTTATCTCTGATCCCCTAGGAAGTTCTTCCACACCCTACTGAGAAAGCCCTTCCTAGAGAATTAAGATTTCTGTGAATATTGGTCTTTTCTAGAAATCCCGACCCCAGACACTTGGTGTCAGGACTAGATTGACTAGACCAGCTTCCCATCCAGAAGGTTCACATAATCCCAACTTGAGTCTTAAAGTGGGCTTCTCAAACCCATCTTGCCCCCTTGTGTAAGAACTCTTCCTTTATTCCTATTCTTTTTAAAATTTTATTTTATATATGAAAGGTTATACTTTTTTATCCCCTCACCCTGGCTCCCTTTACCCGGGAGGCCCTCCTCGGTGAGATTATGGCATTCACTGTGGGGTCATGAAGGCATCTGTCAGTCCTAATAGGGTAGCAGGGGGGATCATACTTCAGGATATTTCTACCCACTCTGTAGCTTTTTCAATATTTCCATTCCCCTTTCCACAATTTTTCCTGAGCCATGACAGGCCTGTTGGCAGTTTAATTTAGTGTCAAGTTCTTTATAGCTCTGGATTTCTGCTTTGATAGGTTTTGATTAATTATCATGTCTGTCACCATCACCCTGAGGCTGGTTGTCAGGCAGGCAATAAGAACAGTATTCATTATGTCACTTTCCTCTTCACTTTGTCCTGGACCCTGGTTGATGTGGTAGAGGTGGCAAGTCTCATGATGGACAGTCAACTATCTCTTATCTTATCCATGGATCTAGTCTCTCCTCCATTTTCTTTCATTTCTTTTCTTTTTTTTCTTTTCTTTTTTTTTTTTTTTTTTTTTCGAGGTAGGGTCTCACTGTAATCCAGGCTTACCTGGAATTCACTTTGTAGTCTCAGGGTGGCCTCGAACTCACGGTGATCCTCCTACCTATGCCTCCAGAGTGCTGGGATTAAAGGTGCGTGCCACCATGCCTGGCTCCTCCATTTTCTCTGCTATAATGGGCAGCCCTGCTTGCAGCTGAACTTTAGCTGCTCTGTCGCCTCCCAGGGAGCATCCCTGGAATGAAGTCTAGCCCTAGTGTGCCTTTTCGTTCTATTAATTTCTATTTATAATTTAAAAAAATCTTTCTGAATCTTATTCTCTGGTCTATGAATTTCAATCATTGAATTCATAAAACAAGAGCCCAGAAGCCTCTACTTGGTGGAAGTTTTGCATGACTTTTGAGCTTTCTAGCATTCTAATTCCTAAATTATTCTCCACCAAAGAGTCAAGATAAGGCACTAACATTTTTAAGCTTTCAAAGAAACCCTAAAATTCTCATATCTCTATGGCTAGTATTCCAGTGAAACTTTATCAACAAAAGATTGATGGTCATATTTGGCCAGTGAGCCGAAATTTCCTCACCCCAGACCTAGATAAATATGGGAAGTCACCCATAGCTTTAACCAATTATGTGTGACATAGCACACTTCTCCAGATGATAATTAGGGAGACATTAATGCAGTAATTTAATTCCTTTTTCATTTGCTTCCAGGAGGAATCTTTTCTCTTGCTTCTCAAAAACCCTGTCAAGGGCTAGAGAGATGGTTTAGCAGTTAAGGTGCTTACCAGAAAAGCCAAAGGACCCTGGTTTGATTCCCCAGTACCTACATAAAGCCAGACACACAAGGTCGCACATGAGTCTGGAATACGTTTGCAGTGGCTAGAGGCCCTGGCAGGACCATTCTCTCTCTTTCTTTATCTTGCCTCTTCCTCGCTCTCTCAAATAAGTAATAAAATAAAATAAAATAAAAGTATATTTTAAAAATCTTGTTGAGAGCACAAGTATTCCACTGTGATGAAATAGTCTAGTCTTTTCCAAATATTTAGAACAGAAAAAGGTCAATGGCGAAATGTACTTAAACAGAAGCTTCTCTCTGATATTTTTCTTGGCAAAACAATGAGCAATGCAGTCCAGTTAATAATTTTATATTTATTTATTTATTTATTTATTTATTTATTTATGTATTTATTTATTTATTTATTTATTTATTTATTTATTTATTTATGTGAGAGAGAGACAGAGTGACAGAAAGAGGCACAGCAGAGAGAGAGAGAGAGAGAGAGAGAGAATGGGTGTGCCAAGGCCTTTTAGCCATTGATGTGTCCGCCACCTTGTGGGCATGCGCAACATTGCATGCTTTCATCACTGTTGGGTCTGGCTAAGTGGGATCTGGAGGACTCAAACAGGAGTCCTTAGGCTTCACAGGAAAGCACCTTAACCGCTAAACCATCTCTCCAGCCCCATTTAACAATTTTAGAAAGGAATATTACTAGGACATGAACTCCTTGAAGGCTGAATAATCACCATCCCTCTATACTCTTTCCTTGAGTAGTATATGATATACAGTTGAGGGGGGATTTACTTGGGAAATATAAATGCCATTCAGTAAAACTTATCTATTCCATTTTTAAAACTCAGTTTAATAATACTTTATGAAGTGTTACAAATATATTATGCCCCACTTGAATAAATCTTAGAATCATTGATTTCGAGTCAGGATAGTCTCAACTTTGCTTTATCTAACAGAGGAAATGGGAAGGCTATAAATCAAGATTATGAATCAGGGTTAAAATCTCTTGCAATTCTCACTTGGGGCTTTAAAATTGCATGAGGAATAACAAGTCTTATTTATTTATTTTATTTATATAGGTATGTGAAAAGATATCATGCAAGCTTTTGAAAATATTTTAAGGCACAACTCAAAGTATAATGTTGATAATTAGCACATTTTAAAGCTTGTAAGCAGTGTCTATTAACTTGGAAGAGGCAATCCTCTTAAAGTCTTCATTTATTCTTCAATTCAAAAAATTTCTTTTCCTCTGAAATTAAAAAGGGAAAAAAAAAAATAACACACACACACACACACACACACACACACAAATAAGACTCCCAAGAGGACTTAAGTGAGGAACATTAATGGCTTGCTTGTACCCCTTCCCTCCAACATCAAACACCAGATGAGAGTTAAAGTAGTGACATAAACCTTTGTGGCTTCAGTTCATGTAAAGCCTCATGACATTCAAGCATAGCCACCTTCTGCTATTTAATTATAGATTGTCTCATAGGATAATTATGCAAAACAGACTTTCATTATGTCTCAAGTAGAGGCCTGAAAACTGTGGATTCAGTAGGTGGAGGGAATCAGCTGATGAATTATTGCTAGGGAGCTTCACACTGTTAATCACAACAGTAAAATGGTGGGTGAGAGGAAGAAAAAAAGAGAAAATGTTATGTATAAATATCTGCAAATAAATCTAACTCTCTTGGAATGGGCTACCTTGAAATGTTATGCCTATAAGTGTTATTTTATGGGCAGTATAAAATCATGCACAATTAAGAAGCAAATTAAGCATAGGAAGGCCACAATTCACTTTTCACAGGCATAAGATAGGATGTGTGTAATATGTGCTAAGTAAATGAAAATGGAGGTCACATGGGCAAAGAGTTTAAGCACTTGTCCCCTGTAGACATTTAGGCATTTATTGATAGTAATAACATAAGTGTTAAAACTTTTTGATCTTAAGTATGTTACATGAAAAGATAAGCCTTTTCTGCACACGACTATGGTTGTCAAATAGAATGTAACACCTTTGGCATTCAATTTCACATGTATTAAAATCTGCGACTGTTCAAACCTTCCCACAGAATTTTCCTTGAGTTCTGAGAATTTGTTAAGAAGTAACTGATATGCAGTGCCTTGGTCTTTGGGAAGGACATAATAGTGTCTCCAGGCTGCTGAATATTGTTACCAGACAAGCAGAGATACAAATGGCATTCCTGGTTTTGGCCTAAAGAAAAATAAATCCAGTTAAGTATCAATCTAACTTAAAATAAATTGGAATTTTTTTCTCAAAGATTCTAAAATTCAAACCTATCAAGCATTTATGGCATCCAAATACTTATGTTATAAGATATCATACTCAGAAAGTAATCCAATTAATTTTGACGAGTCTTAAACCACATATTTGGAAGGTATTAGCATTAGGAAACTATCCTACAAAATGTGTACGCAGAACTGGAAATATATTGGTATGTATGCATTATAAAAATCATCTGGATTATGTCAAAGAGGGAAAGAAAACAGAATGAAATGTGAAATATTGTTGGAAAGCCTCATGTTCTCTATTACTAAGCTCAAACCTACCTAGTATTTTACAAACACTCTAAACTCTTTTGAACATCCCACTGTTTACATCTTTGTTAATTATTTATGTAGTAAACAGAAAAACATTGTGCCTTCTTTGTTTCCTCCCTTCTTACTTTGCTTCCTCTTTTTTGTGATACTGGGCATTGCACCCAGGATCTAATGTATGCTTGGGAAGCACTGTACATTGAACTCTAACTGAGCCCTCTTTTTACTGAATTATTATTATTTTTTGAAACAAGGTCTCACTATATTGTTTCAGGTAGCCTTAACCTATTATCCTATAGCCCAGGTAACGTTTGAATGTATAATCTTTCTGCCTCATTTCATGTAGCTGGAATTAAAGGCCTGTAAGACCAGGTTTGATGACTTTGGTTTTTAATACGGTATTCACAGACACGGACCACACATTCTGGCCAGTAGTAGCATTGTAAAGTGTGTGTCATGGGTTCCTTACTAGACTCTTATATCCAAAGGAAGGACATTTCTTTCATTATTACAGTTAACAATTCTCTTAATTACCATCATTTATCCACCTCTGAATTTAAACACATAATTCTATACATCAGACAAGAGTGATTTTCTTTAAAAATCATTAAATTTGATGCTTTCAGTCAGTAATCTAAACACACAATTACTATATTGCCCAGCAATTCCACTCATGGGAATACTCTAAAATGAACTAAAACAGATTTTCAAATAAAAAAATTACACAAACATTAATAGCAATACTATTCACAAGATACAAAAGGTGAAAACAACCCAATATTCACTAATGGGTGAATGGATAATCAAAATGCATTAGACATACATATAAAAATGTGCACAGCCAATGAAATATTATGTAGAGATAAGATGAATGAAGTACACTGTAAGTTACAACACAGATCAATCTTAACAACATACATAATGTAAGAAGCAAGCCATCTAAGGTTATCTACTGTATGAGTACATTTATATGAACCACCCAGAAGAGGCACATCTGTAAATACAGAAAGATTAGTGGTTGCCAGGAGCTGTGGGGTGTGTTATATTTTGGGTTTAATAAAAATGTGACAGATGCAAAACATGACAATATACTAACTGACACTAATGATAAATTTTGGGTTATTCATATCTTACCATGATCAAAAAGGTATTGAAATATTCCCTGTGAGGGATCCTGCTAAAGTCCTATGGAGTATTGGCAAGGAGTGAGGCTAATTTTCAAAGGAAATCAAAGCCTTCTTGCAAGGTGCAAGTATTAAATTTCCTGAACCTTTAATAACCTGACGTTTTCCAAGAAAGGAATTGGTGAGAGGAAGAATGAGGGAGTATATCTACTAAGGAAGAATTTGAGAGTAAAAAAGATGCCAGTAAGTCCACCTGCTAGACGAGATTGTACAGTCATGTTTTGGGCAGGCTCTCGATGTGATAAACTGTGTGATTTTGTGCCAGGCACCTTGCTTTTGGTTCTCATAGTCTTTCATATTAACAAGCAAACAATTGGCAGATACAGCTTATGTATCCATGTTTTGCTTTGAATAGCTCAGTTAAAAAGTGATAGACCATGGACCCAGATCCAACCTTGCAGTTGGCACCTAGCATTGATGAGTATTCAATTCTGTAATAAATAATAACAACATATTAAGAAAATACATGATGCAAATATCAGATACTAATGCTGTCACTTTTGGGGGACCACTGGGTACAATATACTTGCCATTGGGTCCATGTTTTGTGCATTTAAATGACAGCAATGAGCCAGCTTTCAGACTAATTCAAAGTAAAAGGTGACTTACTGGAACCAAGTATGTGGCAGAAGTCCTAAGTGCTTGGGCATCCTTTCCACATTGGCTTTTAGCTTTTTGAGCATTTTCCCAAAGCCAGTTTTCTACTCTTAATCAACTCTTGGCCCTGGCAATATGAAGGAATAGGAAGGGCACAGTCTGCAGCGTGACAAAGCTTATCTTCATCACTAAGTAGCATCTAGCCTTTAGTTTCTCTTTTCATGGCACAGCAAGTATCTTTTGAAAACATATAATATACAAGACTAATT
Organism: Orientallactaga sibirica; assembly: GCA_036365145.1. Lineage (NCBI taxonomy): Eukaryota > Metazoa > Chordata > Mammalia > Rodentia > Dipodidae > Orientallactaga > Orientallactaga sibirica. The sequence continues at coordinate 3,614,386 of JAEOAD010000982.1, forward strand.
CTGAAATGCAAAGGTAAGTCAATACAACGATCATCTAATTTAAAGTCTTTCGGGTCCGAGATGTTATTATTCTCAATTTTCAGAAGACATAGCTGGCGTTCAAAGAACAAAATATGATTTTCATCCTTGAGATGTTTATAGTCTTTTAAAGGCTGATGAAAGGATTTAATAATTTAATACACTTTAGAATATGGTGAGTCATGGAATCAGAGACTGTTTGCCCTACAAGGGAATTGAGAGATCGTAATGCAAATCCTTGACAGAGAGGAGAGACAAGAGAGGAAGATCCTAGGGTCAAGGACATAATGAGGATCCAGAGGAATGAGGGGGCTATTGGGTACTGAGACCTCAGAAGATCTTGTTTGAACCTAGTAACCTAGAAGAATTGTCTGGTAAGATAGTGGGAGGGAGAGAGGTGAAGCAGGCGAAGGGCAAGCAAATGACCCAGCAGAAAAGCAGGGGAGGACTCTGGCAAGCAAATGAGAGTGAGAATCAGGCCAAAAGCAGCAGAGGTTTCATTGTCCCGGGCCCATATTCCCAGAATCTGTTTACCATGGCCCCTATCTCATGCATTCTGGGATTTTCACTCCCAAGAGCCACCACTGTGTCTCTGGGTTGGCTCTTAGCATCAGTAGCCAGAAATGGCTGTGCCTTTTGCATAGACAGCTGGAACCCATTAGGATGAAAGTGAAGAACCTTGGAGGAGGAGAAGGGACCAGCTTTACATGTATCATATCCCTACGGATGGAACAGGCATGGAAGTGCAACGTCCACTATCCAGTGAGCACCTCTGATAGGCTGAGCAGAAGTTCCCTTCCATGAGACTCAAACTGTACACAGTGCTTCTTAGACAGCTACAAATTCAATTTGTTCATGCTGTTCTTGTCTAGAAGGCTTCTAGATGTGTTCTCTTGTGTGACTTAGGATCCACACAGATTGGGGCAAAGTTTCCAGAATGAGGGGCTCTTTTCTTGATATCCCTCTCTGTATTGGCCAGAAGCAGTGGCCACCCCAAATTCTGTCCCTTTGTTCTTCAAGAAGAAAGTTTATATGTTTCCTATTGGAGTTTTAGCCACTTGAAGTGGAGCTACCTGGATCCTGCATGACTTCAGACATGAAGATACAAATTGATCTCTTGTCATTTCTTTCCTTCCACTATCCATTTCAAGACATTGCTGGTTTTCACTCATCTTTCAATAATTGTGGTAGACATTAAAAAAATCTTTTATTATTTCCAGAATTCATAGCTATTTTAGGTAAGATCAGTTTAGTCGCAGGCTTTTATAACCACACTAGAAGTAGAAGCTTATTTTTTACTTTCAAACAAATTGGTAATTTGAACTTTTTACCTATTCCAATATATTATTTCTAATTACATGAGATTTTCTTTTCTTTTCCAAAGAAATTTTATCCCCACTTTCAATATACTCTCTCCCTTTAACATCATGCAATTTTCCTGAAGCTGTAACACAAAAGGATTTTGCATTTTCTGTTTCTTGGGAATATCTTTAGACTGGAATGAAACACTCCTAAAGGAAACTAGATTCAATGGTCCAGTAAGAGCTCAGAAAAGACAGTAACTCAAAAATCAGAACAGTAAAAACTGATTCTTTGCTACAAAATTGATAAACTTAAAAGAATATCAAAAGCTCAACTACATAACAATAAATGTACACAGATAATCACCTATTTCCCAGTCTAGTTCTTGATTTAAGATCAGTGTGGTGGGAACCACAAGGATTTTAAATCAAGGTCAGTATGAAGTTAGCCTTGAGGGTGAGCTACTCAAAACAATCTATAGTGTATCTGCTTGGTAGATAGCTTTGAAATGTGTCCCTGATGAGACTAGAATCTACAGTCTAATCCAATTAAGAAAACGGGGATGTTCTCAAGGACTATCAAATACTTAACTGCATTGTACCAAATCTGAGACAATTGTTGCATTGTCATAAAACTAGAAGGATGTATAGGAAAATCAGAAAGGAAAAAATAGATTTTTAAGGCTTTAACTAGCCCTTTCAAAGACATAGGAGTGTCTTATATATTATAGAGTTAGCTCTCTCTATATTTTTTTCATTTGTCATGTTTTATGTATTAGGGTAGGAGACGTTTCATAGCATTTTTATACTTTGGATGAATTATTCTCTATGACTATCCAATTTATTTTCTTTTGACTCAATGTTCTTTAAACATTTTCTTTTATTTCCCTTTTCTTTTTTCTATCTACTACTTTGATTTTCTGGTTCTTGGATGGAATCCGAGAATATTCATTCCATTGGAAAGCTACTTTCCATTATGAATGAATAGAGAACATTTAGTTTGGGGTTATGATGGGGATACTGAGGATTGAACAAAGGACCAAGCACATGCTTAGCATATATTCTATCCCACAGTCATCTCCCAGTCCCAATTTAGCATCCTATATTTGTTGTGCAGGCAGATGACACAAAAATGCATCCATATATGTATATGTACACATGTGTCATGCATTCGTAATGGAGAAAGTATCACTCCTAAGAGGGTGACTATTAGTTGAGGGGACTCTTACCCTATTGAATATAAAGAATACATTGGAGTACATAAACTTACATGCAATATGTCTGTGGCATTAATAATTTTTGGAGAGCTAGGACATAGCTCAGTGATAGAACACTTGGCAAACATGTGTAAAGCTTTCATTCTGTCCCCAGAACCAACCAACCAACACACATATACATACATAAATATACACAATATATACATATAATAATTTTTTGCAAATGCAATTAGGAAAAATATCTGTAACTCTCCTTTTTGGTGCCAGTGAGGATAATGAAAAAGAGGTTTAGAAACACAGATAAAAACATGTCTGTATATGTGTGTACCAGGAAATATGTATACACATATTTATGATTATATATATATATATATATATATATAGCTAGTCTATAATTATATCTAATTTTGTGTTTTCTATGGGTTCATCAGTCCAATATCATGATCACAACAAAGAGTTATGCTGCAACTTAAATCTAATAATCACTCACTGCATACAATAGATGAAAATATACAAATCTAATCATTAGGTATGTCTTGGGAAGATCTCAGTATGAGCTCATCTTATCAGCAACAACTTGAGTCCTACTCATTAGTGCCACTGTATCTATAGTTGACACCTCCAAGGCACAATCTCATGACCCAGTGCTACAGAGTGAAAATAATTCTCTGAAACTCACATATTGAATTACTGGCCTTCAATGTGATGGCATGTGGAGATGGGGGTCTCTTGCAGTTTATGAGGGACATCTAATTCAAATCACCACAATCTGCCCCTGGCTTCCATAAACTGATAATCATCCATGACATAAAAGGCAAGGCAATGTATTATTCAGTCCAAGTTTAAAAGTCCCAATAGTTTTTATTAATCCCAACACTGTTCAAACATCTCCATAGTCCAAGGTTTCTTAACTGTTAGTCTGTAAAACCAAAATAACATAATGGCACAGTGTAAACATTCACAAGGTAAAAGATGGCATCGAGCATAGCAAGGAAAGACTGAACCAATGCAAGTTCTAAAACACACGGCAAATATCAAATCCCGTAGCTCCAAGCCTGACATCTGTAACCAGTGACAAAGTCTCTACCACAGGGTCTTTAGGAGATAATTAAGTTTGGATAAGCTCATGAAGGGAGGGCCTTCATGTCGGCAATTGCTACCATTATTGAAAGAGACACCAGAGATTTTTACTTTCTCTATCTCCACCATATGAGGACACAATGAATAGGAAGCTATCTGCAAACCAGGAAAGAAAGGCTTACCAGAACTCAACTTTGAACTTCCAGTCTTCAAAACTGGGAAAACAAATGTCTGTTTAAGCCAGCCATTCAATTGTATTTTGTTATGTTGCCCAAACACTTAAGAAACCAAGAAACATCCTAACAGGTGTGGATGAAGTGTCCTATGCAGCCTCTGGGGCAGGCAGACCTGCATTTTTCTTTCCATTGGCCCTTTAGACCATGCTACATATGCACAAGGCTTTTGCCTCTGTGAGAACAGAAGGAAAATGAGTAAGACATGATTATTTTTCCTCAAGGCCCTTAGACTCGGTAGGTGTCTTAAATCAGGTCCATGGACTTGTTATTTAACAGGAGTCAGAGGCTTAATGTGACAGCTATCATGGAATTCAGGCATTCCTAGTCTTCAAAGACTTCTGGCCATTCCAAGTGACAGGCATAGCTCATTAAACTTCACTCAGAGTCAATATCCACTCCTACACATTTCCTTAGTGCAGACAAAATAGGGTCCAAAGTAATTGAATTCTCCATACTTAGTTATTTCTGTTTTGATATTTCTTTCTAAATGATGTGCTAGAGATGATTTCTGAGTTTTTATGACATTCGCAGTATCTGTCTACCACGGGGTAGGGAAACAGTTCCATCAGATCACCCAGGGTACAATCCAGTAGGCCTCTGTGAGCATTCACTTTATGTTGCCATACCCTACCACTCAGCCTCCCGCAACCCTGCCAAAGGATTTGTTTTTCATGTTTGAATCCCCACAAAGGAATGTCTGTGGGTGCTGTGGTGATGGAAGAGACTGACAGAGCCAGAATTCAGAGGCTAAGGGTATGCTGCGGAAGGAATAAATAAAAATTCTTCTGGACACAGAGACTCAGACATGTCTCAGGTATCTGCATTAATGTGAGCCCTGTTTAAAGCAACTTTCCTTTAAAACTAAATTCTTCTCCAACTTCACAATGATTAATTAGAAATCCGCATTGAATCCCATTTTCTTATTGTAGTTGCATTTGAAAAACTCACCCAACTTTAAGTGAAGGCCCTTATTTTTTGCTGGAATAGAACATTTAACTACAGCTCACTTCAAGCCTGGCTGTGGCTGTGAGAAAAAAAAATGACCGTGAATACAAAGGGCTTTAGTCACCAAAAATCACAGGGTTTAGGTTCTATTGCCATGCAACAAATGACATCCTGGAACATATTGAAGGCCCTTACCAGGGGGTCAGATATGCTAGGAATTGCACATTAAGTTGGTTATGTATTCTTTGTATTAGTTTCTAGCCCCTATTGTGAACAAATTACCTTAAGTTTAATGGGTTAAAACAACATGACTTTATTATTTTACAGCTCGGGAGGCCAGAAGTCTGAAATGTATCTTACTGGGATAAAATCAAATTGTTGGCAGGGCTGGTTCCTTTGAGAAGGCTTAACAGACCCGTTTTCTTTGCCTTCTCCAGTTTCTGGAGGCTGCCCATATTTGGCTGGTGGGCAGTCCTGTTTATCTTCTAGGCCAGGAGTGACCAGCACCTGTCTGATAATGACTCCTTTACTTTCCTCTTACACCTGTGAGGAGCCTTGTAATTACAATGGACCTATATGGATGATTTAAGATAATCTCATGGTATTAAGGTCAGCTGGTGAACAGTCTTAAAATTTTCCTTAGCCATATAATGTACCATAGTCCCAGCTTTTGAGGATTAGAGGATGGGCATCTTTGGAGGACCATTATTCTACTTTTCAATCTCATATATTGCTGGGGCAAGGGTTACCTAATGTCAATAGTGTCAAAGGGGAACTTAAGAACCACTAAATTCAATGAAAGAAGGTTCCTTGAAGACCAAGCATAGCTTGATTCTAGGAATGTAATCAACCTGGTATGGGCTCCAAGGCAAAGGACTTCAATTCAGATGCAATTTTTATCAAGACTGAACAATAGAAACCTTCATAACAGAGAGGCCATGAGATTATGAAACAAAAGTAAGCCATTACCTACACAGTGAATCTGCTACTTTTTCCTTTTACAATCTACATAACTAAGTGAGGAAAATGAGAGGATAGTTGACCTGCTAGATTTATGGGAAGAAAATAAATCCTGATGATCCAGGATAAAATATGTATTGTAGTCAGCTTTGCGATGATGGCAGAAAGCTTCTGACAAAAAGCAACTGATGGTTGGAAAATTGTTCACTTTGGTTTGCAACTTGAAGGGAAGATCCATGGTGGGAGGGGAAACCATGGCATGAGCAGAGGCTAGACATCACCTCCTGGCCAACATCAGGTGGACAACAGCAGCAGGAGAGTGTGCCCAACACTGGCATTCCCACATCAACACACTTGCTGGAGTCCCCAGTCCCAGTTCAAATTGCTACCAGCTGGGGGATCAGCCTTCAGAACACATGAGTTTATGGGGTACACTTAAGTCAAACCACCGCATTCCACTCTTGTTCCTATAAACTGATAACCATACATGATGTAAAATGCAATGCATTCAGTCCAACTTTGAAAGTCCTTAGTTTTTATCAATCCCAATGATGTTCAAGCATCCCCATAGTCCAAGGTCTTTTAACTGAGCCATAATACCAAAAACAACTGTAATGAATAAACATTCACACTGCAAGAGATGACATTGGGCATAGCAAAGAAATATTGAACCAACACAAGATTTAAAACAAATAGGACAAACATAAAATCTACCATACCAAGTTTGACAAATCTAACTAGTGATAAGTCTCTAGAAAAGCACCCCTTAAACTTTTGCTCTCCACGTCCCTTTTTGTGCTTGGCAATAAATTATCCAGAACCAGAGCTTTTGCTCATATGATTTTTTCTATTGATTTTTTTTTTATTTTTTAAAAATATTTTTATTTATTTATTTGAGAGAAAGAGAGAGGAATACATATATATATGGAGAGAGAGAGAAAGAGAGAGAGATCCAGGCCCTCTAGCCACTGAAAATGAATCCAGATGCATGTGTCACCTTATGCATCTGACTTACATGGGTACTAGGGAATTGAATCTGGGTCCTTAGGCTTTGCAGGCAAGTGCCTTAACTGCTAAGCCATCTCTCCAGCCCCAAAATGACACTTTTGAGGCAAATCTAAGTTGTACTTTTTCTATCATCACACAACAAGAGATTTTAAGTCAGACTTGGCTGCAAATACCTATAACCCAGGACTGAGTAGGGTGGAGACAGGAGGAACATTGGGGCCTCCTGGTCATGTAGTATAACAAAAAAAAATGATAAGCTCCAGGTTCAGCGAGAGACTCTGCCTCAAGGAAATAAGGCAGAAAAACAATACAATGTTTTCCTTTAGCCTCTGCATGTTTGTACATGGGACATATGCTTCTGCACATACATGTGCATATAAGAGAGAGAGAACAGCTTTAGAGATGTGAAATTTTTACTCAAGTGAAAAACAACAATTTGGAAACTCTCTTTCAAAGTCATCCATGTCTAAAAACATTTGTTAATGTCATGTAAGTAAAGATACAATGGCTGAGAAAGGGATAAGCCCAAAAGAGGTTTTACTGCAAGGATGTAAGCCTCTAGTTGAGCTTTCCAGATGATCCAGAGTATGACTTGATTATTGCCAATTACAGAGTGGAATGAAAATTTATCATCTACAAATTATGGGACAGAATTACTCTTCTGAGCTGTAATCTTCAATTACTATGACACAGTTAGTCAAGATAGAAAGCCTGAAATGTCTCACAGGAAGAAGGGGAAACAGAAAAGAAGGTGGAATTCCATTCTTTATTTCACTCTCATCAAGTTGCTGTTATGTCATAGGCCATGTAAATACACACTTGACAAAAGCTAACTCATAGCTCATAATACACTTAGTAAGGTCCACTGGAAATACCAAATGTTTAAAAAACTGTTTTGTTTAAAAAATGTTACCACAGCAGAATCTATCTACAAATACCACACATGTTTTTGTACAGTGCATTTATTCTTTTTTAAAAAATATTTTCTTTACTTATTTGGGAAAGACAGAGAGAGGGAGAGGCAGATAGATAGAAAGAGAGAATGGGCACACCAGGGCCTCTAGCCACTGCAAACAAACCCTAGACACATGTGCCACCTTGTGCATCTGGCTTATATGGATCCTAGGGAATCAAACCTGGGTTCTTAAGTTTCACAGGCAAGCCCTCAAGTGGTAAGCCATCTCTTCTCCAGGCCCCCTTTTTTACATGAGTTCATCAGGGTTTCCTTATGATCATTTGTGTAGCTTTCATTGAATTACTTCACAGTCATGTCGGGCTGAAGAGTTCATTTTTCCTTGTTAGAGAAAGAAGCTTAGCAGTTCAATGCATTAAGGTCAGATTTAATGATGGGTAGAGAATCTTGACCTTCAAGTTTGAGTGTGAGTCCAGATTCCATTCTTAGAGATATGGGAAAATGAAAATAATGTTCATTTTTATTTACAGAGGTTATAGTTTTTTGTGTTTTGTTCTATGATATTGGAAAAATTATGCACCAGCATTCATCACTCTGCTTCCTGAATGTAGACACAATGTAACCAGCTCTGCTTCATGCTCCTACTACCATGTGTTCCCTGCCACAATAGACTATAACCTCAAACCGAGAGCCAAATAAACCTTAATTTGTGCCAGGCATTTTGTCCAAGCAAGGAGCAAAGCAACTAATATAAGAGCAAGTTTCCTCTTGTGATTAATAACCTGAGCCACAGAGAAGATAGGGGCCTTGCATCACTGGGAAGCAGGTCTAGTTAATATATAATCAGTATCTTACTGTCTAATAACGAAAACATTTTAATTCTGGGCCTTTTGACCAGCAGCCTAAAAGCATTTTAATATTAACTACCACATTATACTAATATAAGTATTTCTCTTGACTGTAATTTCTTCTTGAAGTATTTTCAAATTTCGTTCTCTACTACCTTCTTAGATATTTGAAAAGTCAATGTGATTTTTCAGGCCATGAAAGTCCAAAATGTCCCTCTTCCTTGTGAATAAGCCATATTAAAAAGTGTGAGACACAGAGGAGGGATTACAGAATTCCATACTTTTCACTGCAAATTTATAAATCATAATCCAGTGCTGCAGTCAGGTTTGTATTGCTGGAAGAAATCACCCAACCAAGAGCAGCTTGTGGGAACAGAGGTTTTATTTTGGCTTACAGACTCAAGGGGAATCTCCACGATGACAGGGGAAATGATGGCATGATCAGACGGTGGACATCACCTCCTGGGCAACATCAGATGGACAACAGCTTCAGGAGAGGGTACCAAACACTGACAAAGGAAGGTGGCTCCCAACCTGGCTCCCAACAATATACTGCCTCCAGGAGGCTTCAATTCCCTAACTGCCACCAGCTAAGGACCTAGCATTCAGAGCACCTAAGTTTATGGGAGACACCTGAATCAAAGCACCACATGCCAACCCTGGCCCCCATAAACTGATAACCTTACATGATGCCAAATATAATGCATTCAGCCCAACTTTAAAAGTCCCCATAGTTTTTATCAATCCCAATGATGTTCAAACATCCCCATAGTCCATGGTCTTTTAACTGAGCTATAATGCCAGAAATTGGCCTCGATATCCATGACCTCAAAGTGCCTAGCAATACCTTCACAAGACCACATAATAGAAGAAAAAGATGATGACATCAAATTAAAGGAGATACTAATGGAGAGAGGGAGGGGATATGACAGTGAATGGAGTTCTATAGGGGAATGGGGGGGGGAGGGAAATATCATTGTTTATTGTCTGTAAGTATAGAAATTGTCAAAAAAGGAAAAAAAACAAAGAAAAAGCCAAAAAAAAAAAAAGAAAAACTCATAATTACACGGAATAAACCTTTACACTGCAAAAGACAGCACTGGGAATAGCAAAGAAATATTCAATCAATGCAAGATTTAAACAGGTCAAACATCAAACTCTGTAGCTCCAAGTAGAAAAACTCTAACAAGTGACAAGTCTCTGGAATTTCAATTCTGCCCCTCCAGCTAGGTTACTTATAGTCCCAGGAAACATCATCCAGTGCTGGGAGCTCTCCTTGGCAGCCATTTCATAGTCCTCACATTCCCATTGGATCTTCAGTGCAACCCACGGTTCATCTGCATGACTCCATTGGGTCTCCACATTGATAATCCAACAAGCCTACTTCACACTGCCCATGGCAATTTCCAACACACAATACCATATTGCAAATTCAATGATCCTTTATTTCCTGCATTTTTTAAAAATTATTTTTATTTATTTATTTATTTATTAGAGACAGAGAGGGAGAGAGGGAGAGAGAGTGAGAATGGGCACACTAGGGCCTCTAGCCACTGCAAACAAACACCAGATGCATGTGCCACCATGTGCATCATCTGGCTTATGTGGGACCTGGAAAAGCAAACCATGGTCTTTTGGCTTCACAGGCATGCACCTTAACTGCTAAGCCATCTCTCCAGCCCCTATTTCCTACATTTTTATACTCCATAATACCAGGTAGGCTGCCAATTTGTTAATCCAGGGGGTAATCAATCTGACTTTGAAGAACAAGACACTCCTTCAGCATTCAGACCTCTTCAAAAGTCTCTGCATTCTTTCTATTGTCTCAATGCAGGTCAGCTGGCCCAATCTCAATGTTTGTAATCTCTCAAACAATTGCAGCTGAACAGCAGCAGTTTGAGCTCAAAGATTTCATTTTTTTCTGGTCCATATTCTTCTGCTCACACCTGTCCTTTTCTATGCAATGCAACCTTTCACAAGTTCTCAAGATGTGAGCTTAACAGCAAGCTTCTCACACAAACTGCTTCTAGCCCAGTCCAGGCAAAGCTCTTTCTCACTCTCATAAGCTAAACCTCACAGTCCATGGTTCTTATTGAATTCAGGTCTTTCAACTCTGACCAGAATGATCCATCCAGGTGTACTTCCACCACTGCAAGGTATCTCTTAGACCAAGATTTCAAATTCATCCACATTACTTTCAAAAAACAGCTCCAAAAGGCCAAAAGCCACACAATCAGGTGTCTAGCAGTAATGATCTCACTTCTTGGTACCAATTTTTTCTTTTGTTTTCTCCAGGTAGGGTCTCACTGTAGCTCAGGATGACCTGGAATTCACTATGTATTCTCAGGGAGGCCTCGACCTCATGGCAATCCTCCTACCTCTGCCTCCTGAGTGCTGGGATTAAAGGCATGTGCCACCATGCCCAGTGATCTTGGTACCACTTTTACTATTACAGTGAGCTTCATATTGCTGGCAGGAAACACTCAACCAAGAGCAAGTTATGAGAAAAAAAGGTTTATTTTGGCTTACAGACCCTAGTAGAAGCTCCATGGTGGCAGGGGAAAATGATGGCATGATCAGAGGGTGAACATCACCTCCTGGCCAACATCAGGTCAACAACAGCAACAGGAGAGTGTGGCAAACACTGGCAAGGGGAAGCTTGCAACAACACCCATAAGCCTGCATGCAACAATACACTGCCTCCAGGAGGCTTCAATTCCTAAATTGTTACCAGCTGAGGACCTAGTATTCAGGACAAATAAATTTATGGGGGAACGCCTAAATCAAACCACCATACTCAGCTTTCTAAAATTATAGATGATACTAAAATGGAAAATAAGGGTCTTACCTCAGTTTCCCAAACCTCCAAGCCCACTGCCCTGAAGATGTGATTCCATTCCCTGTGTACATTTACATGAGTATTTTAGTGTATATAAAATTCACATTTGGGGGCTGGAGAGATGGCTCAGCAATTGAGTATGCTTCTGAGATAAGCATGAGGGCCTGAGAGGGTCTTAGAAACTACAGGGGGTTTGATCCCCAGGATCCACATAAACACCCAGGCATGGCCATGAATCTGTAATACTAGTCCAGCAAGGTAGCAGAGCCCTGAGAGTGGCTGAAGCTCACAAAAAAATGGCAAGCTCCAGGATAAGTAATAAACATCAAGTCAAGTAAAACTGGGTAGAGGAACAATGGAACAGAATCCTCAATCTTCCACTTTGGTCACCACAAGTGAGAACACCCCACCACAGGTGAGTGCATGGGGTACCACATGGGCACAAACACATGCATACACCATATGTATCACATGCACACACACACACACACACACACACACACACACACACACACACAGATAGGCATACACACCACCACATAGAAACACAGACAAAAAAGAAAAAAAATTGTACAATTCAGCTATCAGTTATTAAAATCAATTAATATCACATTTAATGGAATTATTTTTGTGGTGTGTGTGTTGTGTATTCTTTGTTTATGCATGTTTGTATATGTGAGTGTGTACACGTGTGTGTGTGTGTGTGTGTGTGTGTGTGTGTGCATGTGAAGCCAGAGGTCAAATCTGGTATTTCGCTCAATCTCTCTCCACCCTACATTTTTTTTTTTTTGAGAGAGAGAGAGGGAGGGAGACAGGTAGAGAATGGGCACGCCAGCAACCTCTCAGCCGCTGTGAATGAACTCGAGATGTTTGCACCCCCTTGTGGTCAAGTCCGGCATTGCGCCCTTGCATCACTTTGCATCTGGCTAAATGTGGGACCTGGAGAATCCAACGGACATTCTTAGGCTTAGCAGGCAGGCGCCTTAACTGCTAAGCTATCTCTCCAGCCCTATCCACCCTACATTTTTGAGACACAGTTTCTGACCAAACCTATAACCCATAGATTTTTCTAGACTAGCTAGCCAGCATTCTCTATAGATCCTCTTTTTTTACCCATTTCCCTAGTGCTGGGATAACATGCATGTACCACCATGCCAGGCTTTTATGTGTATGCTGAGGATCCAAATTCAGGTATTATCTCCCCAGCCTAATTTAATAGAATTCTCTAAAGCACTTTAAAAGAATGCAAGAGGATTGAGAAGGTAGCTCCATAGCAGAGTGCATGCCTTGTGTTTGATCCCAGCACCAAAAAGCTCTGTGTGTAAATACGGAAAGTATCCCAGGATTCATTCATTAAATACAAGAAATTTAGCCTTTTGTTAGTCATATAAGTTGAAGATATTTCCTCAAATGGTCTTTTAAGTTCATTATGGTATTTTCATTTTAATCTGGTGAAATTGTAAAATAATTATTGTTAATTGAAATAGGTATTGACAGCTTATGGTTTATAAAGCATGCATGACACGTCTCTTACATACTGCACAATGGAAACTAAGTTGAACTACAGAATTAAGACCTAGAAGACTTTGAAAGGCAAGGCATTAGTGATAGCACACAATACCTGTCTGCATATGCCATTCTGCTTGCTATACAATAATGTGATTCTCTTAAACTGCTCCCACTGACTGGTAATATTTTGTTGGCAAGAAAAATGTACAGATTTAAAGATATCTTTTAGATAGCACAGAATGCTGGCAGCCTCTGAGGGGCAACCAAGAAGTCTCCTCATTTTTGTGGCTTTCAATAGACCATTTCAACCATTTTTTAAATGGCATGTAAATTATATATAACAATGGGTTTAATTAGAATATATATATATATAATGTATTTTATCTCATCCTCTCCATGACGCTCTTCTATTGATCTCTTCCCTCTTTCCAACCACTCATATCTTCTTTTTTCTTACATTCTTCCTTTAATTCTTTTTTAATTTTTAAAAAATTATTGCTTTTTAAATAAATGGTTGTACTCTTAGATCCTCTCTTCCCCACTCCAATTCTGCTAAGGTTCTTCATCTGTGGGGTTATTGGTATTGATTGTGGGGACCAAGCAGCCCCAGTCAGTCTCTGATGGGGTGGGGAACATGGTGCCTCAGGCTATTCCCACTCACCCTAAGGCTCTTACAATCATTCTGCCCCCTCTTCTGCAATGTTCCCTGAACCTTGGCAGGCAAGATAGGGATCTGATTTATTGTTGCTTTCTCTATAGACTCTTGATCTCTGTTTTGATGAGGTTTGAGTGACGACAATGTCTGTGGTCCTTATTCCTAGTACTCTCCTCCATCCAACATGCATACTGGGACCTACCTACCTTCCTTCCTTCCTTCCTTCCTTCCTTCCTTCCTTCCTTCCTTCCTTCCTTCCTTCCTTCCTTCCTTCCTCCCCCTCCCTCCCTCCCTCCCTCCTTCCTTCCTTCCTTCCTTCTTTCTTTTTTGAGGCAAGCCCAACAGACTGCCTTTTTATAAGCAAGAGAAAGAGAGACAGAGAGAGAGATAATTGGTGCACCAGGGCCTCCAGCCACTGTAATTGAACTCCAGATGTGTGTGCCCCCTTGTGCACATGTGCAACCTTGCATGGTTGCATCACTGTGCGCCTGACTTACATGGACCAGAAGAGTTAAACATGAGTCCTTAGTCTTTGACAGCAAGTGCCTTAACTATTAAGCCGTCTATCCAGCTGCATTTATTTCTTTTTAAAGAAAAAGAAAATCTAGAAATATTGACAATTTCTGAAATATACACAGTAGGTTTGTTTTCTCAGAAATGGTCAAGGGCAGGCAATTGCTATTAAAAATAGAGACTAGCCATGGATAAAACAACAATAACAACACAAAATACCCTCACCTGGTTCAAAATAAATATACAAAATTTCAGGTTATTCTGTATAATAAATATGAGGCTGTTCAGAACTTGTACTAAGCTATCTTCTCCACAATCACCCTACACAGTTACTTAATAGGATTACAGGTCACTGAGCCCAGCACAGGGCACTCCTAAAACCTGTCATGGGCCCTGCCATGTATTCTGGTCCTTTTTTTCTCAATGGCATTGACTTATCTACAGAGAGTAGACATTCACTATGCAAATGCCATTCCCCCATCTACTCAAGCTTCTTCATTCAGTCTTGTTTCCCTAGTTCAGCACTGACCATCTTGGAAGGCAATTGCTGTCTTATATATTGGCACCTTTCATGATCTACTAACCTGTTTAATGATGGGTCAACTACTTTTTATTTTCAGTTGTATCCCCTAAGTGATTATAAATCAGTAAATGGGTAGGGAAATTTTAAGTTTAATTCCTTTCCTATGAGGTTTGGATCATTTTAACCTGCAAAAGGAAGTTACAATGGGCAGACTAACGGGGCAAAACAGCATGCAAATTTCTTTAGTGTCTAAATACACAGGGGCCATAAGCTTTCTGTAGGAGAATCGAAGAAGATCACGATGTTTAAACCTTAATAGAGCTAAAAAAAAATGGCAGAAATGGAAGAAGGGAGGTGGCATCAAATATAGAAGGTTGGAAGAGACGGTGTCCTGTCCAGGTCAGTATGGTCTGTCTCTCAGGTAACATTCACCCTTTGCCATCTCTGTCTGTGGGTTCTGTCAGACCATAGACTATCCCACAAAGACAGAAAGGGGAAAATCATGTAAAAAAAAACCTTATAGAGCTGGTGGAATACTTTATAATGTTGTTTTCCTTCATAGATGCAAATTTCATTACTCTAAAGCAGCCACTCAGAATTAATCTTCAACTGTAAAGGGCTGCAGCTTCTTCAAGTAGCCATCTTGAAATACATGAAAGCAATATATAACTTGGAGTGTAGTTTGGGGTTTCAAAAATGCATGAATGAATGAGTGCAGAGAGCTTGGATTTTCACATTTTATTTTCACTAGAATATCAATTCCTTGTCACACAAACATGACACAAGGACAGGGATATGACATTTTAAATAAAACTCTTATCTTAAATTCAAATGCCTCCGGGAAACCAGCAGTGGAGAGTTCTTGGGAAAGAAGTGTTGTGCCAGTCAGTTGACCTTGGAGCCTGAATTCATAGAGGTCTACCTTCCTCCTCAGAAAGCCAAGACAAGAGGATTGCAGCTGTCACTGACTGGAAAAATCACTGGCATTTCAGACAGTGGCTGTGCATGACAGAAACCTGCTAAAGTAGGAGAATTTCCTAGAAGAAAAAAAAAGTATATTCTCTTCATCTAGGAAAAGAAGAAAACACCTCATAGGTTACACATTTTTTTTTTTTGGTGGGAAAATCACGCTGAAATAAATGAAAGACATCAGCACTGATTTTGATGTTCCATCTCTGAAATTTGAGTTATAAGCAAGGTTAGAATAAAATAGCCTTATGTTGCAGGTGAAAGAAGAAAGACAGCTTTCTCATCACTAAAAGCTCAGCTGTGAGGGCCAGTTATTTTGTGTGTGTTCTTGGGGCAGCAATATTTTATATTACTTTCTGAATAATCTCCAAATAGTCCACAAACAAAAGAATTCTCCAGAGAGTGTTGGTTCCTAAATCTGGAGAGCATGCATCAGTCATCAGTACAACCTGCCATTACAAACAAACAAACAAACAAACAAACAAACAAACAAACAAACATTGTCCCCTCACTAATAAGAAGGTGAAATAAAGAGTTACAGGCTCTGGAGATGACTCAATGGGTAAAATATTTGTTACACAAGTATGGGGACTCAAATTCAAATCCATAGAACCCATGTAAAAATGTTGGGTGTGGTGACCACATTTGGAATCTAAATACTAGGGAGTGGAGACAGATGGATCTCTAAGATTTCCTTGCTAGCTAGTCTAGTCAAGCCACTGAGCTATATAAGTTCAATAAGAGACTCTGTCTTAAAAAATAAGGAAAGAGCGACTGAGGAAGACACTTGCATCGACTTCTGGCCTCCACATGCATACACACACATGCATGAGCAACCCTTATCAACAAAAAGTTGTAATAAATACTTTCTGAGGTGTTTTCATTTTATTTGAGCTTTACTATTTTAACCCAGTTTATTTTCATGCTCTTATTTTTTTATTTTACTTTAAATTCCTTAAAGAATATTTCTTCTGCCTCCATTTCATATCTGCTGGTTTCATGAGAATAAGCACAAAACAGACAAATCCAGATATTTGCATTGTGATATTATGCTCTTTGCAATAATATGAATTAAACTCCTGGTGATAAAGATGTAAGCCTGTTAATGTTGAGAATTCAAGAAACAGTCATAGTAGTAAAGTTATAAACTATATACACATATCAAAATGGATGGTGACAAGAATTTAAAAATAGTTTGGAAGTCTGAGTTGTCACTATGTTTGCCAATGGACTGGAGTGTTCTAGAGCAAACTTGAACTTAAGCAATATCATGGAGGTAGGTAAAGCCTGCTATACATTTTTTCCTGCTCTATAATTTATCTGCCTATCTATCTATCTATCTATCTATCTATCTATCTATCTATCTATCTATCTCCTATATATCTATCATCTATATATAATGTATTATTTTAAGAGAGATGGTTTCATATAGCATAGCTTGGCCTCAAACTTACTATATAGCCAGCAATGACCTTGAACTTCTGATCCTCCTGTGTCCACTTCATGAGTGCTGGGATTATTACTGTGCACCACCATGCTTAGTATGTGCAGTGCTGGGGACTTAACTCACCATTTTTGTGCATGGCAGACTGGCAATTTGCCCACAAAGTAACATCTCCAGCCTCTCCATTCAGTCTTGGATTCAAAACCCATTTATAAGCAGCTTCTAAGCAGCTAGCACTAAGTTCTAAGTGCCTGCATACTAAATACCATGTCTACATTACTCATCACAACAAAGCTTTTCGTAGCCTTCTGTTACTATTCATGTTGTCCTTTAGGCAACTACAGTTTGATTCTGTGGCAAGGTTTCATTCTAGCCCAGACTGACCTGGAATTCATTATGTAGCCCAAACTGGCCTCATGCCTCAGTTTCCTGAGTACTAGAATGATAGTGGTGAGCTGTCATGTCTGGTGACACCTGTGGTGTTTTTGAGACAAGGTTTCCCTATATAGTTCTCTTCCCATATAGTTGCTGTCTTCCAAGTCCTGGGATTATAGGCATGTGCTACCTTATTCAAAAGTTCTCTCTATTTTTGATAGTTTTCATTTCTATTGTACATTTGCTGCAACTAAAAAACCATCATTGGAGCTGGAGAGATGGCTTAGTGGTTAAGTCACTTGCCTGCAAAGCCTAAGGATCTAGGTTTGATTCTCCAGGTCCCAAGTAAGCCAGATGCACAAAGTGGCATATGCATCCGGAGTTCATTTGCAGGAGCTAGAGGGCCCTGGAGTGCCCATTTTCTCTCTCTCATTCTCTCTCTCCCTGTCATAAATAAATAAATAAATAAATAAATAAATAAATAAATAAATAAATATTTTTTTAAAGCCAACATTGGTATATGATTATTTACTAAACTCCAGAGTGCACCTGAATTTTACCAGGTTTTTTTATGTTTGTGGATACATTTCAAGTGCCACATTGCATTCAGTTGCTACATCACTTTAGTTTCCTTTGGTTTGTGACAGTGTCTTAATCTTTCCTTATTTTTCATGACTTGACAGTTAAGAAGAATGGAGATGAGATAATTGATAGACTTTCTCACAAATTGGATTGGTCTTACTTTTTTCATGATTAGACTAGGTTATAGATTTTTTTTAAAGATCACAGAAGTGATGATCCTTTCTCATTTCATTATGTCAGCAGTATATGGCATCAATGTGAGTTAATGCTGGGGATGTTAAACTCAGTCACAAGGGCAAGGTAGCCCTTGCTGTCTTTCTCTACAGGAAAGTTATTTATTTATTCATTTATTTTTAAAAAATCATTATTAATTTATTTAAGTGAGAGAAAGAGGGAGAGAGAGGGAGACAGAATGGGAAATCTAGGGCCTCTTGTCACTGCAAATGAACTCCAGGTGCATGTGCCACCATCTGGCTTACTTGGGTACTGGGGAGTCAAATTTGGGTCCTTAGGTTTTGCAAGCAAGCACCTTAACCCCTAAGCCATCTCTCCAGCCCAAGTTATTTCTTTTGTTTGTTTGTTTTGTTTTGTTTTATCAAGGTAGGGTCTCATTCTATTGCAGGCTGACCTGTAAGTCAGTATGTAGTCTCAGGGTGCCTTGAACTCATGGTGATCCTTGTACCTCTGCCTCCCAAGTGTTGGGATTAAAGGCGTAAGCCACCACGCCTGACTCCTTTTTTAAATATTTTATTTATTTATTTATTTGAGAGAAAGAGACAGAGAGAAAGAGAGAGAGAAACAGTGAGAGAGAATGGGCATGCCAGGGCCTTCAGCCACTGCAAATGAACTCCAGATGCATGCGCCCTCTTATGCGTCTGACTTACGTGGGGCCTGAAGAGTTGAACTGGGATCCTTTGGCCTTTCAGGCAAACACCTTAACCGCTAAGCCATCTCTCCAGCCCCTGACTCTTTTTTATTATGTTTTTCTAAAGTTATGGACATACTCAGTATGTAAATAACACATGTTGGTACCATTCTTACCCTCATCACTTCTTTTAATAAAAGTCACTAAATGCAGTTTCTACGCAACAAGAGAGCTAAGCTTCACCTCTGAGAAGGGAGTAACATCTACATAAATGTTAGAATGATAATGTCTCTTCCATTAGTTTATTAAATCATTTCTTTATACCAGTACGAACTTACACTTATTTAATGTTTACACTGAATAATAACAGTACTCCACTACTGTTTTGTTATTCAAGCATTCATATTTTGCATTGGAAACTCTTTGAGATTAGCATCTGTGCCCTTCTGATACATTATCCCCATTTTCCTTCCCTTTTCTTTCTAACTTTCCCCTCTTCCCCTTTCTTCTCTCAATTCTTTTCTCCTTCCTTCTTTCCTTCTTTTTTATGGAGAGAGAGAGAGAGAGAGAGAGAGAGAGAGGGGGGGAGAGGGAGACTCAGAATGGGAGTACCAGCAGCCTCTCAGCAGCTGTGAACGAACGCCAGATGCGTGCGCCCCCTTGTGGACAAGTGCAGCATTGCGCCCTTGCATCACTGCATCTGGCTAAACGTGGGACCTGGAGATTGGAACTGGCGTTCTTAGGCTTAGCAGGCAGGCGCCTTAACCGCTAAGCCATCTTTCCAGCCCTTTCCTTCTTTTTGAAACAGTTTATTTCTATGTAGCCTAGGGTATCTTTGACCTTCTGATCCTCCTGCCTCAGCCTCCTGAGTACTGGGATTGCAAGCACTTTGCATCATGCCCTGCTGGGTTTCCTTACTTTCTACTAGTACAAGATGCTGTAAGGTAGTTTTTATTTTCCCTGTTCCATCCCCACAATCAGATATTTGTATGAAGTGCTGTTTCCTTTTATTAGAGAATGGCAATGTAATAGGGGTTTTAAATAGGAGTCATATGCCTTAACCTTAAATTTGATCACACTTATTGGTTTTAATTACAATGATTTAATGCTATAAAACATGCTTGTTATAATTAATAAGTGCCTGTCACTAAAATTAAATATATTAATGACTGGGAAGATGGATCAGCGGGTAACAGTGCTTGTCACCCAAGCATGAGGACCTGGAAGAGTCTGCGACTGTTTGAGTTTGCCCCACAGCACCCATATACACTTCTGATTGTGCTCGGGCATGCCTGTAATTTTAGTCCTATGGGGAGCAGAGAATGGAAAAAATCACTGGCCCTTGCTGATCAGATAGTCTGACAGAAAACAACACCTCTGAGTTCAGTAAGAAACTCCACCTAAAGGAAATAGCAAGGATGAGTGATACAGATGGAGAGCTGACATTCTCCTCTGATCTCTGCACATAAGCATATGGGGCATGTGCATTGATAAATACATGTACATACTCCACACCTCACAGCCATACATGCAAAAGTAGAATCAAATATATTAAACTTATGTAGTATAGAGCTTCAGAACTGAATAGCATTCATGCAAAAAACAAGTGGTTGGGGAATCCCCTTTTGTTAGATGGACCAGATAATGGTCCAAAATTTGTAATTATAAATTAAAGTAGAAATCTGAACCACTTAGATTTAAAAATCATGCAAGTAATCACTGGTTAAATAAATGTTTAGCACATCTATCCCAAGACTGGAAAGAAAACCCATGTAGAGTGTTATGGGATGAATGTGTTTGTTCCATCAGAATTCCTATGTTCAAGTCAATGCCCTTTGGATTAGCATTTATTTGAAGGTAGAACCCTTTGGATATTAATTAGGCTATAAGGACAGAGACCTTTATGAACAGAGTTAGTTTTGCTTACGAAGAGTCATGGAGACCAGGCTCACTCCTATCATTTCAACACTTAGAAAGATTGAGAGTTTGAGGCCAGACTGGGCTACATGCTGAGCCCTCATCTGGAAAAGCCACTTAAAATGAGGCATGAGAGAGTTAACTTTACTTCTCTTGACTCTCTTCCATGTGAGGATCAATGAGAAAATGGCTATCTACAAACATTGAGGCGGGCCCTCAGTTGACCCTAGACCTGCGGGTGTCCTAACTTAGAGTTTTCCAGCCTCCACAATTTGGCAAAAGAAATGTTTATTTTCTTCTTTTCATTTACAGTACTGAAGGTTGAACACAGGCTCTTAAGCATGGTAGGCAAATACTGTACCACTGAAACACATTTTCAGCCCCTGAGGTTTATTGTTTAAACTCCCTGTCTGTTACGCTTATTATAGATAGCAGCTTGAACACAGAGCAAGTGCCACCTAGCAGTCACCCAGCAGATATGCTGCTATTATCAATGCAGTTCCTAACCTTGTCTAACATTTAAAATACATGCTTTACAGCCATTATTCTTAACCGAACTGTCAGAACACAGTGTTGTTAGAAATACAGAGGAAGCACTCCACACCATTCAGCATAGAGGACAAAAGTCAGGATCCCCCAAGTTTCCAATAAGCAGCTAACGTAATGTCAAGAAATAATTCTGCATTGGGCTTACTGGGTAAAAGCACTTGCTGTGCAAGCATGATGTCCTAGATCCAGATCCCCAGGACCAACATAAAAAGGCAGGCCTGTCCATGCATGTCTTTAACCCCATTGAGGAAGGGGGTAGATGCAGGAGAATTTCTGGGGCTCCTGGTCATCCAGCCCAACTAACTGAGAAACACGGAGCTCCAAGTTTAGTGAGAGATACTGTCTCTGGGAAATAAGGTGGGAGAGAAATAGTGGAAGATACCCAACATCCAGCATCTTCCTCTGGCCTCTACACATGTGCATACAAGGCCTGTATGTTTACACCTATTTTGTGCATGTGCATGCACAGAGAGAGAGAGAGAGAGAGAGAGAGAAGGAAGGGATGGAGGGAGGGAAGAAGGAAGGGAAGAAGGAAGGAAGGAAGGAAGGAAGGAAGGAAGGAAGGAAGGAAGGAAGGAAGGAAATAGAGAAAGTCCCATGATTATTTTCAGATTTCTGTGTGGTCAGGACTTTCTAAGCAAATAGGTCTGGCATCATAATTAAAACAGGTGGAGGTGTATACCTCTTTTCTCAGACAGGAGTTTTTATGATTCAGAGCAATGGTCATTCTCTTCTTCTCCAGAAGGGAGGAAGGATAGATGTGTTAGTTGCTCCTTTATGAGCTTAAGGTCGCATCACTCCGTGGTTTGTCTTCTTTGGTAGAAAGCCCGCCTACATAGGTGAGTTGCTCCACAAAGGAACTGAGGCTTTGCTTTGTTAGCAAACCATTTGTCTCTGATCCTGTGTG
Source organism: Orientallactaga sibirica (assembly GCA_036365145.1). Lineage (NCBI taxonomy): Eukaryota > Metazoa > Chordata > Mammalia > Rodentia > Dipodidae > Orientallactaga > Orientallactaga sibirica. The sequence continues at coordinate 3,636,559 of JAEOAD010000982.1, forward strand.
TGTCTGTGTGTGTGTGTGTGTGTGTTTATATGTGTGCACACACATGTACCTGTGATAGGTTGATCTGTTAGCATGTGGGATGACATCAGATCCTACATAGTCAGACTCAACATTGAGATGAGAGCCTGTCTCCAAGGCACCACAGCTGTGTTTCCCTGGGCCCTCCCTGGTTTGGCAATGAGTGTTGTTTCTGCCAATTTTTGCTTCTGATTTCTCTGAGTTGTACTGTATCTATTGTTAAAATCCTATGAAGATGATCCCTGAGTAGGAATACATAACACCCTGAGCTCCAAGGCTTTGGGGGGAAAACTGCCTTGACTCTATTGCATGTACAAGGAAATGTACTGAGACTTGCCTCTGCCTAGGGAGGCCTCAGGGCAGATTCAGACCAGATATCTTTCCATGGTGCTATACTCTAAGCCTCAGCATGAGAGGACATTTCTCAGAGTGTTGAGTTTATTTGAATTTTCAAGTCAATTTCCTGTGTTGCATTCTGTTTTCTCTTCCCACTTGTACCATTTCAGAAGAATGAAAAACTAATCATAACACTTTGTCATTTTTTTTGCACATTTTCTCCTCCCAAGGAGTTAAAATTGCTTCACTCAAAGTTCCTCAGAGATTGTGAGAAAGAAGTCATTGAGGTAGGCAGACCAGGTAGAGCTCTAATGTTTTTATGGTTGTCAGGATGAGGAAAATGAGGCCACAAATGAGATGTTTGCTAAGTCTAGCACTAGAAGGCATCACACAAATACAAGGACCTGAGTGCAGATCTCCAGTACCCACACAAAATGTTGAGCATGTGCCTGTAATCCCACCACCAATGAGGTGGGGCCAGGAAAATCCCAAGGGCTTTTTGGTTAATTAGCTTGTTTAGCCAAATAGTGGGCCCTGGGGCCAATGAGAGATTCTGTCTCAAAAAAAAATAAGGCGGAGGGGAACTGAGGAAGATACCTGACACTGACCTCTGGCTACTTCATGCACGAGCCCACATATGTACCTGCACACACATATGCACCCACAATATGTGAATGCACATACACACACACAAAAAAAAAAAAAGTAACAACGTAGGCATTAGTAACACACACCTTTGGGTGTATCTGTGAAGGTGTTTCCAGAGACAATTAACCAAGACCTGTCCTGAATATGGATAGTTTGAGGGTCCATAGTAAATAAAAATGTAAAAGGAGCAAGCCAGCTAATCACCACCCTTCTCCTTTGTTTGCTTCCCGATCTGTCAAGATATGAGCAAGCTTCTGCTAGTATGCCCACAACCATGGTGGACTACATGCCCTCAAATCATGAGCCAAGACAAGTCCTTCCTCGTTTAGATGCATTTTGCAGGTATTGTACCACTGTGATGAAAAAAGAGAGCCTGCCCAAAAAATGAAGCCAGATCACAGGAAAGCAGCAGAATTCACTGAGTCATATTGCCATTGTTGGAGCCCCTGGGTACAGCTGGATCCCAAAATATGAGTCAGAAAATCTTCTTTTTGCCTAAGTATATTTGAACCTGACTTTCTGACAATTGCAACCAGAAGAGTAAATAGCAATCCTATGTCATAAGTAACACATACATCTTTATGTTTAAATTTTCTAAGAACAAAGGTTGATTGATTGACTGATTTGGTCTTTTACCAAGTATCCCAAGCTTGCTTTGAACTTGAAGCAACCTTTTGGCCTCAGCCTCCCAAGTGCTGGGATTACAAGCATGCACTACCATGTCCAGCTTAAAGGTTATTTAAAAAACCTTTTATAGAACCAAGAATAGGGCCTTTCCAGAATAGGTGGTTATAAATATGCCAATGTGATTGTGCTACAAAAATCATGCGAATTGATTGCTCATTTAGCACCTTGCAGGAAAATTATAGATAAATGTGTTAAAATATATATCATTTAACAGAACCATAAAACTGTTTGGGATGAAATAGAAACTTTATGAAGTTTAAAATTTAGTGTGATTTATAGGTAAAGGAATTTCCTAGGAAATATGCATCCAATGTGTACATGAGACTAAATTTTAAATTTTTATTTAAATAATATACTTAAATTTATTAATCTTTAGTTTATTGAAAGATAGAAGTTCCTGGAGATTTTTTTTTTAATTTGAACTTAATGATTTTTCTCAATGTCAGTGAAAATACATATGATTTGTAATTTGCATTTGACTAAAGAATTAGTGTTAGAGCTGTCACAGAGGGTGAGAAAAGGTAACAACTTCAGGGAAAACTTGCTTTCACATGCTGTGAGATTGTAGAAAATATATACACACCTATCATTGTGCAGCCAATTTCAGATTTTAAAAAGATACGGCAATACTTTATTGAGAATCATCAAAGTTCAAGCTAATGAAAATTTATTTCTATCAACACTAAAATTCTGTTTTATTTTCTTTTAGGATAGCAGGATTTTCCAAAATTACCTCTGACTTTTTCCTTTTCTTTTTTCTTTTCGTTTCATTTCTTTCTTTTCTTTTCTTTTTTGTTTGATTGATTTTTGGTGCTAGGAATGGAACTATGGCCTTGCATATGCTAACCATGTATGGTGTCATAAACCAACCTTCCTTCCTTCCTCCATTGTTTCCTTCCTTTCTTTTATTGGCATTTTTAAAGAAGCACTGTTTTGAACGTTCTTAAAATTACTAGTCATCAGAATGAGGTCTGATGACTATAAGTTCTAGCTAATATGCATCCTTTAAGGTCACTCAGTGAAGTTGGGGAGATAGCTCAGCAGGTAAGAACACTTGCTGCACAATCACGAGGGCTAGAGTTTGAGCCCTACAACTATGTAATAAGCCAGACATGGTTGCACACGCCTGGAACCCAGTCCTGAGCGGCTATTGAGCCAATCTAACCAAAAAATGGGGAAGGCCAGGTTCAATGAGAGATCCTGGCTCAAGAAAACAAGGCAAAAGAATGATATAGGAGGACATCTGAAATCTTCCTCCAAGCTCTACACATGTTCACAAAGGTGTGAGTCTCTGCACACAGATGTGTGTAAAACACACACACATACACCCACCCCCCCATGATTAAAATGGATACCCAGGTGACTTTTTTGCTCCTCCTACATTCTGACTCCTCTGTCCCTTCATTCATCAATCCCAGCTACCTGTTCATTTTTGCATGTCTCTGGAGTATTGATGCTGTTTATGCTATCTTGGCAATTCTGTTTATAAGTGAACTTTAGATAAGAAAACAGAAGTATATGTTTGAATAGGTTTTGGGCAAGGAAAAATATTAATAATGGAATCACCCACTTTTATACTTAAAACCTCCCAACTATGTGTATACCGTCTGATATTTCACAGTGAGAGTTAAATCAATATTTTTTGGTAGATTTTTAAAAAATATGTCATGAATTGCTACTAAATAGATTCTGTCACTTTCCCAACTCAATAAATTATGTTTGAATGCACTGTGTAATTGCAAAGCTTTTGCAAACATAAACTCTTTTCTTTCCTATCTGAACAAAATCTTGGGTTTCCAGGACTGAACATTAAAAATAGGGAGGGCACACTGAAAATAGAGTAGACTTTTTTTTATTTTTCACAGAATAAAATCTAATTTCAAGACATCAACTTTTTCTTCCTTAAACTGACAATTTAAAATAATTGCTCAACCAAGCAAAATTCCTCCATGACGCACAATTTTCTGTAACTCAAATGTTCATTTAAGAAGGGTAGATTCTTTCTCAAATAGACATTGCATGGAAAATTCAACACAGGTAATGTCCATGTCCTAATTACAAAGATCTTTTGGCACTTTTTCAAACCTGCCATATTCTTGTTAACTCTTTCAATTCTGTCTAATTTTTTCTAGAATTTTTTTGGCACTGATGCAATATTTATTTTGTTTTTTTATCAGTTTTGTTAATGCACTACTGATTTACTAGCAGGCATATTTATTTGAGTGACTCAGTTAATGAATGATTTCTTGACCTAAATTTAACAGGTATGGAGCTAGAATAACTTTTGGGGACTTAAGAATGATTGTGATTAGTAGGTTGTCAAATTTGGGTGGTTTTTAAATTCTGTCCCTTAGAGTTTGAAAACTCTGCCCTTTAGCTGATACTCCCTAATTCAAAAATAGATGTCAATATAAAATTCCAGAATACAGTTGGGCATGAGGCTCACAACAGTAATCCCACCATCTGAGAGGCCGAGACATGTGGACTGCACTGAGTTTGGGGCTAATCTTAGGCACAGAGTGAAACCTTGTCTGAAAAACTCAAAATAGGAACAAGACAACAAAACAGAGAGAGGACTACCTAGAAAGAGGAGGGCCCTCTGATGAGTGGGGGCAGGGAAGAGGGGACAAAGGAGGATAAATAGATAGAAATACAGTCAAATTATAGCATGTTCATACATTAATGTTATCTCTTTCTATATATATGCATATATACATATATGTATGTATGTGCATACACACATATACTTAAAGCAAGAATATAAAAAGAGAAACTCACAAAATAGTGGTATGATCTGAACTTAACCTGCTTGCTCTTGCAAGTTCTTCCTTTAATGCTTTCTGTTTCTGAATGAGCCCATTTAATAATGACCTCTGATGTTTTCTGAAGACTGCTTTGTCTTAGCCTTCTTACGTGCATGGGAAAAGCACTGTATGCCTTTTTCCTCCTGCTATCTCCTCCTGAAAGCAGAATGGCTTTTGAAAAAGGTTGACATCCATCATGGTATAGCAGACATTATTAGCAAATATAGTTTATATTTTCAAGTCAGATCACTTCCTGGGGATATGTCTTGAATTACAAAGCACAAAATGTCTGGGTTTCATTGTAACCTTACAGTTGCAGAGACAGATAATATTCATGGCTATGATTTTGTTGACAAAATGACAGCTTTGGTCATTTCAATGTCTGCAGGCCATTTTCTTTTCCTTTTCTTTTCATCAATGATTTGTGAGACATAAGCCTCTTCTTTTCCACTTCCGGATACTGTACTCTCAACTTCTAAAGAGAAAAGTGTATGAGAGTTTTGCATGAGCAATCAACCTTGTGAAAATCAAATAAAACAAGCACAGGTTCACTGCAACCCACGAAAGGATGTACAAGTGGTAGCTGTTGTTATCACGCCTGAATGACTTGGTTGGTGACTTTGGAGAAGAATGTGTCAAGTTTGACCGCTGTACATCTTTACATGCATAATGTGCCGGTGAGACACTTGCTGTTTGGAATCCTACAGACTCACTTCCATTCTCCTTTTTATATCCTCTGGATGACTTCATCTTGCTGAATCTGTCTCATTCCTAACCCAGAAGATGCTGTTAGAATTCAGGGAGTTCACTCAGTGTTATAATATATCCATAGAAGTCCTCAACTCATTAACTATTTGTTGCGTTCTCTTTCCAAGCCTAGCAAGGAAATCCCTGGTTCATAAGATCTACCATTGATGCAGGCCAGAACTAGGTCTCACCTGAATGGGGAAGGACAAGCATTCACTTAACCCTTACAATAGGTCAGTTACTCAGAGAGATGAGGAACTAATGTGGATAGGATGGGAAAATTTTCCAGAAATATACATCCTAGCCTAAGGCTTGAGAGAGATTTCCTCACTTTCTTCTTTGGAGACATAGTTTCACTATGGAGCCTAGTCTGTCTGGCCTGGGGCTCCTCCTGCCTTAGCCTCCTGGGTGCTGAGATCACAGGTATGTGCTACCAAACTTAGCTTGTGATTTTCTTTATTTTTTTGATTTTTTATTTTATTTTAAATTATTATTATTCTAATTTTAAAAAATTTATTTTCTTTATTTGTGAGAGAAAGAAAGATGGAGAAAGAGAGAGAGAGAGACAGACAGAGAATATGGGCGTTCCAGGACCTCTAGCCACTGCAAATGAACTCCAGAGACATGCGCCACCTTGTGCATCTGGTTTACCTGGGTCCTGGGGAAATGAACCTGGGTCCTTTGGCTTTACAGGCAAACACCTTAACTACAAAACCATCTCTCCAGCCCTTGTGAGAGATTTTCTAAGTGTTATAGTTTCCACCTATTCTACTGGAGTGGTTAAATTGCTGTTTTTGGAAATTCTAGATTGCTTTATTTGGGTCCACCATTTATGTCGATTTAATAGTAAATACTAACTGGGATAGTTTTCTACTGTTTCTGTACCAAATTACATTCAGTGGTTTAAAACATTTCACGCATGTGATCTCACAGTTTTGGTTAATCAGTAGCCTGGCCATAGTTTAACTGGCTTCTGTGCTCAGGAACTTATGAAGATGAAACGAAGTTTTGAGCTAGGCTATGTTTCTTTTTTTAATTTTTTAAACATTTACTTATTTATTTGCAAGGAAAGAGAGAGAAAGAAAAGAGAGACAGACACAGAGATAATGGGCACATCAGGGCCTCTAGCCATTGCAAGTGAACTCCAGATGCATGTGCCCCTTGTACATCTGGCTTACGTGGGTCCTAGGGAATCGAACCTGGCTTCAGAGGCAAACGCTTTAACCACTAAGCCATTTCTCCAGCGTAGGCTATGTTTCTTATCTGAGGCTTAGGATCCTCTAAGCACAATGCCTTCTGTCAAGATTCAGATCTTTGTGATTATAAGAAAGAAGTCCTCGGTATGCAGAAGTCATATATCTCCACAGCATGACTTTCTCTTCTGTTTCATTTTGTTTTATCTTTTGAGAGACAGGGTCTCCTTATGTAACACAGGCTGGCATGGAACTTATGATCCTTCTACCTCAGACTTTCAAATGCTAGGAGTAGAAGCATTCACCACCATACACATTTCAAAGCATGATATTTTGCTTCTCTGAATTTAGCCAGAACAGCTCTGCTACTTAGAATCTCTTTAAAGGGATACATCTGATGGCCAGGTCTACCAAAGATGATCTCCCTTTTGACTAAATTAAAAGTACTTGATTAAGGGCTTTAATTACATTTGCAAAAATTCTTAGCCTTTGCCATATTAAGCTAACCCAATCACAAACTTGGTATCCTTCCTACTTACGACCCTACCCTCACTTAACAAGAAGGCAGTATACAGGGTTGTGCACCAGAAGCAAGAACCTAGGGGCCTTCTCAGAATTCTTCCTCCCAGTCATCAAAATACAATGTGTACATTGACATAACAGTTGGTGGAACTTAATGAAAATCTATCTGGTACATAAATGATGTGAATTTTATTTTTTTAAATTATGATAAAATCACTGACTTCATTTTGGCCTAGAGATAGGATAAAACTTGGCTTCACTGCCATCTTTTCATATCATATTTCTGTACTTTTGGTCAAATTCCTGCTCAACCCTGATTATGGACCTGTGCCGATCATTTAAGAAGTTCCTCACTAAAATCTGGTATTCAGAAGGTGATGAGTCCTAAGTTTATATAACCTATCTTATCCTGATTCAAGGCTGAAGGCTGTAAGACAGGAGTAAACAAAGGAAGATCAGTCAGCTTTTTCAATGTTCTGTTCCAGACCCCTGGAAATTTCTAGTCATTGTCTTTTTATAAATTTGTAGGCTATATTAAATTACAGATAGAACTTAAGAGAAGAAAGGAAGACACAGCTCAAGCCCAAGAATCTTGTTCAGGCTTCCCTGAAATGAGGAAGCCCATATAGAGAAGGAAGTAATGCAGCCCTCTTGCCTAAGAGATGGCAATATGGGGTTTCCAGAAATAGCAAATTCCCTCTACTCTTGTCTTAAACCTGTGTTCTCTTTGGATTCTAGGAACACCAAACCTTGCAGAGAGATCACTCCATGATAAGAACACTTTCTCCCTCAAAGTGACAATTACCCCATGACAGAAACAGGCTGTTCCCTTCTGAAGCTACAGTTGTCTCATGAGAACCAAATTGGACCCTCAGTAATGACAGTGACAAAAATTTCTCTGAAGACACAGTACAGAGCCAGAGCTGAGATAAACTAGCCTGGACCACATGATCATGCATACTTACTAGTCACCCACACCCTAATTCCTCCTTGACTTGAACCTGTAGGTCATGTTGGTACTCTGAAGATGGGCTGAGATTCTTGATCTCCTTTTGGATTCAAATGCAGCAATAGTGATTGCATTCCTTCCTCCTTTTCCACCATTACTTTTCCATTTGGATATAAATCGTATGGGGTGAGCAGGAGGATCTAAGTTTTGCGACTCTCTGCCATCAGGTAATGATATAGTTAAAATGACTTGTGAACCTAGGCTGAATTTCAATCTATGCAACCTATACTCCTGATGTTTTTGACAGGATGTGAGAACCTTGCTTCATTCTAGAAATTCTTTTGTAGAACCAACATTGAAATATTTTGCAGAAGAACATGCTTGGTTTGACCTGAAAGAGGTGGCTCAGTGAAGATGTCTATCTCCCTTTCCCTATTTCTCTCTCTCTCTCTCACACACACACACACACACACACACACTCACACACACTTGTTGACTTTGGGAGATAAAAGATCAGTTATCGGGCTGGAGCGATGGCTTAGCGGCTAAGGTGCCTGCCTACTAAGCCTAAGAATGCCGGTTCCAATCTCCAGGTCCCATGTTTAGCCAGATGCAAAATGACAAAAGGGTGCAATGCCACACTTGCCCACAAGGGGGCGAACACATCAGGAGTTCGTTCACAGCAGCTGAGAGGCTGCTGGTGCACCCATTCTCTATCTGTCTTCCTCTCCCTCTCTCTCAGTCTCTCTCTCAAAAATAAAAAAAAAAAAAAAAGATCAGTTATCATGAGAGGGCTTATTGTTTTTGTAGTGCCTTGGCCCCTCTGTTCATGGAATGAAGAAATCTGCTTTTGTCATGCTGGTCAAATATTTCTTCCCATGACTTCAGCCTCAGCTTCCACCTCATAAAGTTGATAGGGGTTACAAATAGGCACATTGGCAAGGGCTTCTAAATAGAGAAATGGGATGACTCCCTGGCAGTTGCATCACTGAAAATCACAACCTGGTATTAGTGCTAACTCACAGACTGCCCAACTTACAGGCAACTCCACCAAAGTGCCTCCTCTGTGTAATGCTTTTCCCATCTTGAAGAGGAGTCTTGGGAATTTTGGAATTTTTTGAACTTCTGGAGCCTTATAAACCTCATTGTCTTCCTAAACCTGTCAAGTTTCTTTAACTTCTTGAGTCTTATTTATAAAAATAATTTTTATCTCTTTGAGAGGGAAGGAGAGAGAAAGAAAGAGAAGTTGAAAATGGGTGTGTCAGGGTCTCTTGCCCCTGCAAACAAACTCCAGATGCATGTACTACTTTGTGCATCTGGCTTTATGTGGGTACTGGGGAATAAAACACAAGGCTGCTGGGCTTTGCAAGTAAGTACTTTTAACCACCAAGCAATCTCCCCAGACAGCTTCCTGAGTGTTAAACAGCCACCTCCTACCAGAAGACAAACTTTCAATTTTGGAGTAAATAGCTATACACCATAATACAAGATTCTGTGGGGTGGGGGTGCATAAGTTTTGCCTCCTTCTGTTTTAGACAAATGGTAAAATGCCCTTTGCTTCTTGCTTTTATTTAGCAATGCACTTTTGACAGCTGGCCACATTACAAGGCAAAGACCTTCCAAGTTCTTTTATGTTTTAAGTAAACCACATTAAGACATAAAAATCTCAGTTATGTACTATAGATTTGAGACCAGATTAATCCTTCTTAATCCATGAGTTTGTCTTAAAATATATGCAATATATGTTTGCAGCATATCTGAATTTCATCACTAACAATAGCAAAAGAAATAGTATAAAACTGGATGGTAGCTTTTGCCTGTGATGCTGGCACCTGCAAAGCTGAAGCAGGAGATTTCAAGACATTGTGGGCCATATATTATGTTCCAGGCCAGCCTGGGTTACAGAGTAAGAACCTGTCTCAAAAACAGTGATATAGATTTTATTGAGTTTATAAATCTATTCTAAAAAATATGTGACATTAAAAGGCAATTTTTTGACATCCATAATAGCATAAAATACAATTTAAATGTAAAAGCAGGCTGAAGATAACTTCTGAGTTGCTAGACACTCTAGAACTCAACAGATTCAAAAATTTTAGGTGGCAGATGGGATACTCAATGACCGAGGTGAGACTATTATCAAATTATTATTACAGATGCAACATAATTTTGTTAAAAACAATTGGACCTACAAAAATAAGAATGTGAGTATTTTAGGTGTAGCTTTGGCACTGAAAGAAGAGGAAGGGATCTATAGGAAAATGAGTCAGAGGGACACTGTCAGAAAGTGGCATGGGTTGGAACTGGAAGCCGGACCTTTCTGACACTTTTGAGTGACAGCCACAAAAAATACATTACTTTTTTTTTTTTCTTTTTGACCTGATATGTATGAATAAATGCATTTACATTTATTTAGAGTGAAAGAAAGGTTTTCAAAAATAATAGTTATGCTAAAACACAGTATAGTTTATTGACATCACAGCAGTTCAATAGATTCTGAATGCATCAACAGGCCATATGCCTTGGGGATTAGCTCAGGATACCAAGAAACACTCCCTTCTACAGCATTACCTAACTTGTCAATGAAACTGTTTGTACAGGAAAGAAACTTCTACAAAATGTGTAGACTTTGCTAGATCATATTTTAAATATTTTTATTATTTTAGTTTTGAGAAAAAGAGAGAAAGAGGGAGAGAGAGAGAAAATGGGCACACCAAGGCCTTTCAGCTGCTGCAAACAAACTCCAGATGTGTGCACCCCCTGGTGTGCATGTGTGATATTGCACACTTGCATCACTTTTGTGTCTGACTACATGGAACCTGGAGATTCAAATAAGCAATCTTAGGCTTTGCAGGCAAGTGCCTTAACTACTAAGCCATCTCTCCAGCCCCCTAGATCATATTTTGATAATAAAATAAACATAAATTGACATATACAGTTTGTTTCTCTCTTACAAGCAATGAATTCTCATGTTCACATATTAATGTAAATGTAGGCATACATGTGTGTATGCATGTTTATATGTGTATGGGCACACATATGTGTGTGGGTTCCTGTGTATATGTGTGCCCTAGCATGTCATGGAAGCCAGAGGTCAATTCTAGGTGTATTCTGCAATCATGCTCCACATTTACTTATTGATACAAGGTCTTTAGCAATCTTCCAGAACTGCATTCTTACAATGCAGATGATTATATATGAAAACTTCTTTTTTCTTTTCTTTTCCTTTCTTTTCTTGTGACAGAAATTTTATCAGTTACTTCTTCATTGTTGGGACAAAATACTCAACCAGAAGCAGCTGTTAGAAGTAAAGGATTTATTTTGGCTTACATATTTGAGAGAGAATTTCTATCATGGTGGCGAAAGAATGGCAGGAATAGATAGACAGTGTCGATCTCCACATCAGAGGGAAGAAGTAGAGGAAAGCAAAAGCACCAAGCAGGGCTGACTATTATACCCCCGAGGCCTGCTTCTAGTGACACACCTATTCCAGGAAGGCTCTACCACCTAAAGTTTGAAAATAACAACACAAACTTTCAAAACAGTACCAGCAGCTGACAATTAAGTTTTCAAGCACATAAGTCTTTAGGGAACATCTTACATTCAATCCATCACAAATCTCATTCTGTATAGCTCATGCTGACTTAGAAGTAATTGTGTAGCCCAGGCTTCCTTTAATACTCTTGCCTGACTCTCTGAAGTGCTGAGATTATAAGCATGTGCCATCACTGCAAGACTGAAATCTGCTTTTATGTCTCTTGATACATTTTTGATTTAGAAATATTTAAATTCAATCATAGATTGCCTTTTATTTTAGTATGCAAATTTATGAAACGGGGCTCCTTTTGTCAGGGCTCAAATATTACTATGTGAAACTCCTGCCAACATAGCTCCTTAGGTCAGGTCTTTCTTCCGTAGGATCATTTCCAAATGTTATCATTAAAGAGAAATGCACTTTTCAGATTCTTGGAAAGCTAGAGGCAGAAACATTTTAAGGGTACTGATAATCCTATTTCCTTTTATAATTAATATTTTGTTGTGTTTTTGACATTGTAATACATATCTGATTACATTTCGATCATATGTACCCCACATTACACTCCCTTATCCTCCTCAGTTCCACTGTACTCCTTCTTATCACTTACCAGTGGCTAAGCCATAAAAGAGCCTGACTCCCACACCCCCACATTGTCATTAGTTTATGAGGGTAAGGGAATTGTCCTCTTAAATAGAGTAACATGGAACTTCTAGAGTGATGCCATGGCCTGAATACAAAATGGGAATATTGCAGTAACACTTGAACTTGTAGAACTAGAATGGATTGCCTTCTTCTTTTTTTTTTATTTGAGAGAGAGAGAGAAAGAGAGAGAGAGGAAGAGGCAGAGAGAGAGGGAGAATGGGTGCTCCAGCAGCCTCTCAGCTGCTGTGAATGAATGCCAGGCGCATCTGCCCCCTTGTGGGCAAGTTAGGCATTGTGCCTGTGTGTCACTTAATGCATCTGGCTAAACGTGGGACCTGGAGACTTAAATGGGGGTTCTTAGGCTTGGCAGGGAGCCACCTTAACTGCTAAGCCATCTCTCCAGTCCAATTGCCTTATTTTTAAAGTGCACTATAATGTTGATTTTTCAATAAAAAATTAAAGGAAAAATACAAAAAAATCAGCTATTAGCTCATTATAAACTAAGTATTAAATTTTCTGAAGGCAATACCAAGGAGAATCTAGCTATAACTTCTATTGTCTGTAAGATAATCTCAAAGTCAAAGCTTTATTTATTTATTTATTTATTTATTTATTAGAACTTTTTGTGGCATTGGAAACCCAAATGAGAGCTTTAGGCAAGTTGAATAAGCTTCCTATCAAATTTAGCTATTTGTGATACTGAGATTATGTAGAAGTTAATCCTGAATTGTTCACCCATGAAGGAAGGTGTGTGTATTAGTTCATTTTCCATTGCTATATTTAACTATCACAGACTTTATTCACTTTATTCAGAACATAGGTTTATGTAACTCACAGTTCTAAAGACCATAAAGATGGCTCGATTATCTGATCAGCATTTAATGAAGGCCTCATGCTGTTCCATGCCAAGTTGGGGCATCAAATAGGGTGAAAGAACAAGCCAGAGAGAACTGGATCACTTTTATAACAAAGGTACCTCCTTAATAATTCATTAATCCATGTATAGGTTAACTCATTTACAAGGGCTAAGCCTTCAGGATACAACCAACTGGTTGGATCTAGTCCTACCTGTTTTCTATCCATCTTTTTTCCCCACTCTCTGGAGAATTAACTCATGGCCTTGCACATGGTAGTCAAGTACGCTAACACTGACTTATAGCCCATGTCCTGGTCTCACCTCTTAATACCTCACTATGAAAAAAATCACTTCAACATGAGTTCTACAGCATACAACCATTACACTAAACAGGTAATTGACTTTTACATAAGACTGCAGATTCCATGGAGTTACCATTCATGCTATCTGGCAGGCCTGATTCATGTGTGCATGATGCCATCTCCAATATTAGGTCAGATAGACATTGTAAGAATATGGGGGCCTGAATAAGTGTGAGGGAGTTGTAGACTATTAGAGAGAGGGTGTAAAGAGAGAGTCAAAATACTATATAGCATGTACTATTGCAGCCTGGAGAAATGGAGCAGATTATATATTGGAACAGAGATGTCACATGGTTAGTACAATGTGGCAGTATGTGTAGGAACATAAGATGAGAAACAACCCAACTGGCCATCAGTATTTGCTGCAGGTAGGTGCGAAATGGAGTGAGGACTACTTGTGCATATCCTTGGGGAGTGATCTCAAGTATGTACTATAAGACAAAAAAACAAGTTATTATAAGGAATATTATGTGTGCTACTGTTTATTTTCAACAAGGGCCATATATCCAGGCATGTATATACATATGTCAAAAATATTGAGATGACAGAAGTAATAAAAAATCAAAAATAAAAGAAAAAGTACTCCTAGAAGAGAAATACAGAACAAGGTGGAGAAGAAAACTTAATTTTGTCGGAATCAATCTCATTTTGTAGATTTCACTTTGAGATGAGGCATATATTCTAAATAATGATAGGCCAAGCTGAATTTGAAATGTGCAGGTTTATAAACCACAAGCAAATTGAAGAAAAAAAGTTGAAACTGACTGAAGCTAGTGACATGAATGTAAAGAAAGGAAACATCTCTAGCAAATTTAAAGCACAGAAATTTAAACATTACTAGTATATACTAGGGCAAATAATCTGCAAAATAAGTTTAACCATTTTCAGCATTATGTTGTTGGTGGTGTGGTATTATTATTCTGAGACTGTGTATAACATAAGGGACATTGCCCAAGAATAGTTACTTACAGATGCACAGATAAAAGTAGACACAAATAAAACTTGAGGGGGCTAGAGGGCTGGCTCAGTGGCTAAAGGGCTTCCATGAAGACTTAAGCTCTCTGATCCTCAGCACTCACATAAAATTCCTATAACTCTTACACTGGGGAGCAAACGGTCCCAGAGTTTGCTGGCTATATGTTCTTGCCAGATTGGTGATCTCTGTGTTCAGTGAGAGACTGTCTCAAAATAATAAAGTAGCAAGTGACTAAGGAAGACACTGACTTCCCCATGAATGCAACACACATATGTGTCCACACACATACAAACATACATACACACATGCACACACACACACATGCAAAGAAAAATTTGAGATTTGATTCTGAATGGAAGTATGATATCATGCATTTCATCTTTAAAAGCACATATTTCCTAATTCTGATTATGGAAAAGACTTCAAATAATGTCATTTTGTCAATAATAAGTGCTCCTAGTGCCCAGATTTTGGGTTTAAGCACCATTTCCTACTAAAAGCAATTAGAGTTTCTTATAGACGTGATTGATTGGAAAATGCACAGTTGATCCAAAAATATATTGTTATACCAGAAAATAAATGAACAATGGCATCATAAAACATCCACTGATGCTGGGACTATCTCATTATTCTCTCAATTTGTTCATCGAAAGAAGGCCTAAGGCATTTATCTTGTGATCTCTTCTTTCTCCTACATTGTCCTCCTCCCCCCTCCTTCTTCTTCACCTCCTTCTCCTCCTCTTCTTCTCTCTCTCTCTCTCCCCTGTGGATCATATTTTTATTCAGGGTTTCATGCAAACTGTAATCAGTGTAACAGATAGTTGATGAGAAGTTCTTCCTTATGGAAATGCTCATTAATAAATAGAGATAGATGGATAGAATAAAATACCATCACTTTCTATCACCTGGTGAATTAATGTTTAAACAAGGATCATCAAGGGCTGCTAACATTACACACACAGGGATATCATATGTCTCCAAGTGCAAATATACAGTATGATCCGTGACATATTGTTCCCTTAAAAAATATTAACCAGGGATGGAGAGAGAGGTCCTAATCAAATCTCTAGATCTAAATTAAGTCCCAGGAAATGCAGGATAACAGGAAATTAAAATATATATATATGGAGAGAGAGAGAGAGGCAGAAAGAGGGAGAGAAAGAGAATGGGCACTCCAGGGCCTCCAGCCACTGCAAATGAACTCCAGATCCACGCGCCCCCTTGTGCATCTGGCTTATGTGGGTCCTGGAGAATTGAACTGGATTCCTTTGGCTTTGCAAGCAAATGCCTTAACTGCTAAGCCATCTCTCCAGCCTGGTAATTTTAAATATATATTTTATTTTTATTTATTTATTTGAAAGAGAGAAAGATGCAAATAGAGGGAATTAGTGCACCAGGGCTTCTAAGATTCACTGCAAATGAACTCCAGGCACATGGTGCAACCATGTGCATCGGGCTTATTTGGGTACTGGGGAAATGAACCTGGGTCCTGAGGCTTCACAGGCAAGTGCATTAACTGCTAAGCCATCTCTCCAACCACAGTAAATGTTTATATTTTCCCTCATTACTTTCCCTTCTAGAGAAGCATGACACTACATGTACATGAAAATTTTACATTGAAACACATTTCTGTGTATGCTAGCCCAAAATTTATCTATTTATCTCATATATATATATATATATATATATATATATATATATATATATAGATAAATATAAGGAAAGAAATATAAGGAATATAAATATAAGGAAAGAAAGTGAAACTATAGAGATCAAAAGATATTTGAGGAAACATAAAGCAACTGCTATGTATGAATCTTATTTGTGTAGTAGTTTACTCAAACAAACAAAAACCCTTCATGTGACCAGTAGGAGAAATATGAACACAAACTGCATTTTTAGTGCTACTAAGGAATTATTATCTTCCTTGGTTATGATAATTGTATTGCCATGAAATATTTCAGGAACATATATTTAAAGACTTAATGAAGTTTTATGGTATCTTGAGCTTTGCTTCAATTAATCTAGATAAAAGAAAAGTGTGGAAGACAAAGATGAAATAAAGAGTGGCCATAAGTTTTTAATTGCAGATCTTGTACAATGAGCACATAAAAGGCTCATTAGATTCATTTCATTTCATATTTGATTGATGTTTCTAATTTTTAAAAGGAAAATGTTATTTTTAAAACTATAGTACTGAATGCACAAACAAGAAGCACATATTTAAATCCATTATTTACATAATAAATAAAGAACATATGCTCACAAAGAGAAGGGGAGGGGATATCCTCAAAGGACAATGTATGAATTATGAAAATATTATTATTTTACACAATGCTATAGAATATGAATATACACAATTAATATTTTTAATAAAGAAAACATGTTCAAAAACTATAAATATTTTATAAGGACATATATAAATGAAAATTTATGTTTTCTCAGATGAGAGAAAAATGAATTATACACAAATATATTCATATAAACATATAATTATATACTGTATATAGATTATATACAATATTAAGGAAATATACATATATTTATGTAAATATATGCTATATTCATATGTACTTATTTAGACTCTAAGAGTGAATAAACATATACATATATGGAGAAATATATAGAGAGACATCAATACATGAACATGTGTGTCAAGAGAAAGCCTTATGAGAAATGAAAATTGAAATGTTCTATGAACTGAAGAGTATTATTAAGTCAATATTAAGGGAAAAACAGGTGTACATACAAAGACTAAACGTTAGTTATCCCATTTGGCTCAGAAAATGAATACCTTTTAAATAACTGACTTGGAAAAATGCTTTCCAAGTAGAAGCTGCAAACACAGAATAGTGTTCCATGTAGTTTGCATGCCATTGTGAAATATTCAATAGCAGTATACTTTGGTGAATTCAAAACAAGCCATGCCACTTTTTCTTAAGAAAAGTAAGATGTATAAAGCTTTTTTTTGTTGTTGTTAATCATGAGAGCATTATTCTTCAAAAGGATGCTGACATCTTTAAATTCATTAAGAATTGTCAGCCCAGTGTATTTTTTTCACTTTGACTTGTTTAGTTTCTATACCATCATAGAACTCTAGAATATTAATCGAACTTCTTGTTTGCCAATTTAAAATAACTTTAGTATGGGATGGAGAGCTGGCTTAGCTGTTAAGGCACTTGCCTGAAAAGCTTAAGGACCCATGTTTGACCCTCCAGATCTCACATAAGCCAGATGTACAAGGTGATGCAAGCATAAGGTTGCACATACACACTAGGCGGCACACGTGTCTGGAGTTTGATTGCAGTGGTTGGAGGTCCTGGCATGCCAAATTTTTCTTTCTCTCATATATATATTTTATTATGACTTAAATACCAATGTGTTCAACCCTATATCTGCTATTTTCAAGTGTAATTATACCTAAATACTTCCAAGTTAGAAAAGTAATCTTTCTCACTCCCCAAGTGTCTATTTAAGAAATATATTAATTCTTTTGATGCTAACTCAAATGAACCCTGTACCATGTTTAAAACAAGAATACGAAAAGTGCATAGATTCTCTAGTTAGGATATATAAACCTCAGTACTTTTAAAGAAATTATTTATTTTGACAGAGAGAGAAAGAGGGGAGTGTGAGAGAGAGAGAAAATGGCATGCCAAAGCCTTCAGCCACTGTGAACAAACTCCAGACAGGTGTGCCCCCTTGAGTGCATATGCTACATTTGCCCTTGTGTCACTACATCTGGCTTATGTGGGACCTAGAGAATTGACCATGAGTTCCTAGCCTTTGCAGGCAAATGTCTTATCTGTTAAGCCATCTCTCCAGCCCAATTCACAGTACTTTATGTATTGGATACATTAGACTCCTCAATAATATCAACATTACTTGACTATATCTAGAAATGTTTTATATTGGTGAAGGAGATACTAACAGGTACTCCTCACTGTTGCCCAAGAATTTGAAAAATGCTTCTCTGAGAAGATAAACAAATTTTCTATCCATTCTTTGATATATATGTTTGGTCCTGAGCAATTTATGTACTTTTTTTTTGGAGAGAGACACAGAGAGAGACAGAGAGAAAGGGAGAGGAAGACAGATAGAGATGGGTTTGCCAGCAGTGTCTCAGCTGCTGTGAACGAAATCCAGATGCGTGCGCCCCCTTGTGGTCAAGTGCGGCATTGCGCCCTTGCATCACTTTGCATCTGGCTAAACGTGGGACCTGGAGATTGGAACCGCTGGAGATTGGAACCAGCGTTCTTAGGCTTAGGAGGCAGGCGCCTTAACCGCTAAGCCATCTCTCCAGCCCGCAATTCATGTACTTTTAAGCTATGCCACGTGTCCTGCAGGTTTTATTTATTCTTACATATATAATGCTAATTAGGACAGTGAGGCTCCAAAAATGGTAGGGAAGAACAAAAGTAGACTTTTCTCTGCCATAATTTCCTTTCCCAGAGCTTCATGTACGACTAATGTTTGGAAAAATACAGTTTGAGAAATGCTATTGGCACCTGTATACTGCCAACAGCACCAGCATGAAGCCCATTACATCTGTTTTGTAGCTCTGATTCAGAATTTTCATTTTCTAAAACAGATGCAGCAGTTGGCAAATTTACAGGAAAAAATATGACCATCTATGAAGACACACTCTGAGCTTTTGTTTTAAATAACCCTTCTACAATACACAAACTTGTTTTGAGAATTAATCAAGAAAAGGTACATTAACTTCAGCTAGGAGATGTAATTGAAGATGGTCTTCTGTTTGAATCATCTAATTTTATGGGAAATTAGAACAGTCAATATCAATTAAAATAGAGAGTATTTGCACACATTTTAGGAATCTCACTTGTTAAATAAGTGACATTTATTTCATCTCAAGAATTTGCCAATAGGAGTCATGGCTGTTAGCATTTCTGCACTAGTCTAGGATCAGATACTCTGGGGAGATGATAGCAAGATGTTTCCCTCACTTCCACAAACGATTCTGATGTGATCTTCAGTCATGTAGACACATTTCATGATAGAAGTGATGGGTATTCTACCTCATAACCTGGGCCATCTTGTGCTTATGCATGTGGCCAGTTTCAGAAGAAAGCTTATGTTGCTAGTTTCAGTTTTATTCTCTCAGTACTGTATGTGTCTGTACACAAGCACACCCCCACACACACAAACACACTCACACACAAACATGCACAAATCAACCCTCCCCTCTTCTGAGAGAACTAATCTCTTTCTTAAATAGGTTGCCCTGTTACTGTCCAATGTACCAAGGCACCTCTGGGAAAACTCATGATGAACCCCCATTAGCTACCTGGAATCTTTTTGTTTCCTTCTCCATCCTGGATTGCACCTCCATCAATATAGGTTTTAGCTAGAGACAATGGCTTCCAAAAACCATGCGTGCTTCATTTGATGAATACCTTCAGCTGCTGTCTGTGACTCCTCTCAACACCTAAGCCATGTCTATTGTCCCTTTGATGATTGAATGCTGTGCTCACCATGAGATGCTCGGTACCCTCACTACCAGTTCTGACTAAATCAATCCTCATTCAAACAGTTCACATGGAAATCAAGAAAATATTGGAAAGGGATGTGATGCCTCAGTGACTCTTTCTGAGAACCCTGGCAACATTGACATCATGTTATTGTATTGCCATGCAGCTTAGATACCTCATTTAAGATCTAGGTATGAAGCTAGAATCTATCATGTGCCAGTTATATAAGTTTAGGCAAGTTAACTTTTCTGAGCCTCATTGCTCAGAAAGCATTAAGGTATCATTTTGCAGTAAATTAAAGGTATAAAGTCTGTATTTCTACAGTGGTGAAAGAAGGCCCTCCCAAGAACACGTTTTAGGCTTACACAATATATTTAGAGTCACTATTTCTTCAATTTCTTCTTCCTACAATGCCTAGAGAATCATGAGAATCCTTCATCTGTAGTTAAGTTTAATTAAGCAATCCCTTTCAAACACCTTGCACTTCAATAATAACATAGGATGATATAATATGGGAGGACAATTTCATGTAAGTATATACACATTAAGAGTCTAATTAATAATGTGACAAAAAGTTTGAAATTTACTTGAGTTTTGAAACAGGACATACATGGAAAATAAAGATGTTTAGAAACACTTGAAGCCCATACTTACAAGTATGCATTCAAACATTTTGCATTCAATCTTTGACAACTTTTAGTTCTCAAGAGTAATTTATGGCCAGAGGATGGGGAGGAGTGCTGTGGAACATTGTCTTATGGACATAACATAGCTTTGCATTTAAAACCACACATTGACAGTCATTACCTGACAAGATTTGCACAATATTGGACCCATCTACATTCTCTCATGCATGGTGTAGGTGGGTATGAGGCTCCTATCCCTTCCAGAAGACTGAGGACTATTACTATTGTCCCTTAATGGTTGCTGGAGGAGGAGAAAACATTTTCTTCAGTGGTATAACCACCAGCAAAGTCCCTGTGCTCCAATAAACAACTCACCATGATACAACCCTAATTAAACTCAGTGGCTCTCTCTCTCTCTCTCTCTCTCTCTCTCTCACACACACACACACATACATGAAAAAAATCAAGGTAGAAGGACGACTAACTGACAAAAAGACTGGGTTCAGTGGGAAGATGAAGGGAAAGGGAAAAGAGAAGGTAATGGGAAGGAAATATGAGATATATATATATAAATTAAAATATTTATCATTAAAATAGATACAATGAGCTAGATCTGGAGGTAAATGTTTGCAATCCCAGCTACACTAAGGCAGGAGAATCACAAGACTAACCGGGGTAACTAAGTGAGATACTTTCTCAAAATAAAAAGTATTAAAAACTAAAAGAGAGCTAGTTCTATGCCTGGTGGTGTAGTCCTGTAACCCCAGACCTTGAGAGGTTGAGGCAGAAAGATAGTGAGTTTAGAGTCATTCTAGGCTACAGAGTGAGTTCAAGGTTAGCCTGAGCTAGAGTACATTAAGGTCAGCCTTGACTTAAGAGTGTAATTTAATTCAGCCTGAGTAATTCAGTGATAGACCTTGTCACAAAATACAAAGAAGCAAAAGGAGGGCTGGGGATGTAGCTAAGTGGTAGTATGATTGCCTAGCATTTCTGACATGAAAGGCCCAATTTCCAATAATGAAAAAGGTACAGTTTGAATCTCTGATCCTAGAGATTTTCATTGAATATCTAGGTTTTGTCCTTAGAAATTTTCTATTCTTTTGTTTTAAAATGCTTTCATTTATGAGCAAGAAAGAGAGGAAGGGAGGGAGGGACACCAGGGCCTCTCATCTTGCTTTACATGGGTACTGGGGAATTGTACCCAGGCCATCAGGTTTTGTAAGCAAGCACTTTTAACTGCTGAGCCATCTCTCCAGCCCCAATATTGTTTTTTCTTTGACAAATTATTTTCTCCTGTGACAACATATTTACTGATCTTGAGAACTGATCTTCTCATGTGGCCCAACCTGGCCTTGAACTTATAATCTTCCTGCCTCAGCCTTTGAGTGCTGAGATAATAGGTGTATGCCACCACACATGGCAACTTCATTAATTTTCAAGTTGACTTTATTAACTGTAAACATCATACCTTATCATTGTAGAGAAGGTGCACACCTTTAATCCCAGCACATGGGAGGCAGAAGTAGGAGGATCGCCATGAGTTCAAGGCCACCTGAGAATACAGAGTGAATTCCAGGTCAGCCTGGGCTAGAGTGAGACTCTACTTTGAAAAAACAAAAAAAAAAAAAATGTTTTCCCCAAATTACTCCTTTTGGATATTTTTTCCTAGCAGTATTTTCTATTTAAACATTTTGTATCAATAATGAAGTTATTGTGATAGTTTGAATGCTATAATGTAATTGTATGACCCCACAGATTTAGGTGTTTTATTAAAATTAAGTTTGTGACTTCAGCCCCTAGCAGGCAGTTTCCCTAACAGAGGGAGTATGTCACTCAGGAGGGGGTGGGGGTGAATCCCGGGGTCCAGCCCTAAGCTGTGTTTGGGTGCAGAATTGAGTCTAGTCCTAAGGTAGATAGAGAGCAGTTGCTGATCTGGCAGTTCGTGCTTGCTGGTGTTGGTTTTTCTCTCTCTGCTCTTTTATTGTATGATGGAGTCCACTAGCTTCTCTGACCATTGATGGAACTTCCCTGGATGCTGAAAGCCTGAAATAAACCCCTTTCCTTCCATAAGCTGTGTCTGATTGGATGTTTGTCAGAGCAAAAAGGTCCTGACTGTAACAGTTATATTCCTATATAGATTTTTATACCTTAGCATTAAGTCATAAATATTATGTCATGATATTTCTTTACTAAAAGCAGCTATAGGCATTATGAATATCAATAGGCCTGGGTAGGTTTCAAGTTGATTTCATTTAGTGACACTGATATTAAATTTCACCATTGTTACATGCCATAAAATATTCTTCTTTCCTGACAACCTTTCAAAATGCTAAAAGTGTTTTTAGCTCTCAGTCATGCAATGACAGGCTGTGGACTGCTGACTCTCACACAACATTGACAAAGAGCATGTCTCTTGAGTGAAACAACTTAAAGTTGAGTTGGTAATTCTGTTTACTAGATATGCACCTTTGGGCAAATTACTTGATATTTCTGAGCCTTGATTCAACTGCAGCAGGAGGAAGAAAAGCTCTGCAGGATTTAAAGGGTCTTGAACTATTTCACAAGCATTAGCTGCTTTTATTATTGATCTTGTCAGATTTACATGTAATTCCCACTGTAGCCATGCAAGTTAAAGACCAGTGTTTGAATGGAGGAGGATGTGTTGCTGGTAGGCAAGGTGCAAGTGGACCAAACCTCATGAGTTTCCCACTTTTGCTCCTGTATTGGCCAGACTGTGGTGAACGGATCCTAATACATTGCTTTAAGGAAAAGGTCTTTTGATTTCCAAATAACAGCTCAGTTATATGTTGACCACATACCTTTATTGGGATGGTCTAGAATTCTTACCACATTTCACATTATTTCTATGAAAAGTGATTTCCATCTTCCAAATTCTGACTTGTCAATCAAAAATTGGAAAATGCTATGCCCCTGAGATAGATGACTGTAGAGCTGCCTATGGACTACGAAAAGAATAGAGATGAAGCAAGTTGGCACAGAAGGTATTTCAGGAAATGCTGGATATCACTAAAGTTCAAAATGTGAGCAGTTCGTTCTTTGACACAAATGATGATTTTAAGAAGGCTCTGTTTCCCGGTTGCTTCTTTTGTAGGGCAAAGTGAGCTGAGCAAGAGCATTAATCTCTCTCTGCCTCCTAATTGTGGATTCAACATGACCAGATGCCTCAAGCCCTTGGCACCATGATGGAATGTATCCCCTCAAACTGTGAATAGAAACAAACCCTATCATCCTCAAGGTGCTTTTTTTTTGTCACAGTGAGAAAAAGCAAATAATACAGTCAAGGGAACTCTGCCTTATTAAAATGGTAGCTTGTGACTCCCATATAAAGTACATGATTGAGTGACATTTTTAGTTTTTAAATTTTGAGTTAAAAATCAAAATAAATTTCTGGGTGCATGAGAAATGATGTTTTTTAAATCACCTTTTTTTCATCGTATGTAAGCTTTTTAAAATGGATTTGTAACCTAGGAAGATTTATTAATTAATTTAGACAAGGATTGTACAGTATTTGAAGAATAAATAGAAAAAATATAACAAATGGACTTGATAAAAATGGTTTAAATCTTTGAAGGTATTTTAATTATGAAGTGGGCTTTATTTAAAGGTCATTTAAACAGATTGTTTAAAACTGCTGGACTCTACAGGTAATCCAGAGAAAATTCACTTTGAAGTTTGTAACTATAATGTATCCATTGATAATTATTTTAATATCAAAGTAATGCCTTTATATACACAGGCAATTACTTGGGGAATGTGTGTATATAATATGTACATGGTATGTGTGTATGTGTACACATATCTGCCATAACATGTATGTGGATGTAAGAGGACAATTTTCATGTTTCAGTCCTCAATTTTCTCATTTTGAGGCAGGTCTCTTGATTTTCCAGGCTAGCTTGTCCATGAGCTGCTAAGAAATTCTCCTGACCCTGCCTTTTGGGTCACTTGTGGGTACATATGGATTATAAAAGCCCGTCAAGAGTTTATGGATTTTTATTTATTTTTTGTTTATTTATTTCTGAGAGAGAGAGAGAGTGAATGGGCACACCAGGGCCTCCAGCCACTGCAAATGAAATCCAGATGCATGCGCCACCTTGTGCATCTGGCTTGCATGGGTACTGGGGAATCGAGCATCGAACTGGGGTCCTTAGGCTTCACAGGCAAGCGCTTAACCAATAAGCCATCTCTCCAGCCCAAGTTTCTGGCTTTTTTGTGGAGTATGGGGATCCATACTCAGGCTATCACATTTGCTCAACAAGCAGTTTACCCACTGAGCCATTTCCGAGACTTTAACATGAAAAAGCAAGGATTGTAAAATGTGGTTCAGCTTGGATCCAGTCCTTCTTAACCAAATTGATTTATATTACAATTATTTCCTAATAACATGTGGGTGCAGGCTAGGGCTGGGACCAGATTCTCTTTGCTATCTCCTTCTCACTTCGGTTTTGGCATGTCTGTGCCCTGGACCCCTTCCACAGTTGGATAAGATCATGGGGCCACCCCAGTCAACAAACTTTCTAATTACCTAAAATAAAATATACGTGGACTGGGGAAATGGCTCAGTGGTTAAAGGTGCTTTCTTGCAAGCCTGATGATCCAGGCTTATTTCCGCCATAGCCACATAAAGCTTGGCAATACAAGTTCAGTTCACCAGTGCCCACATAAAGCCAGATTCACAAAGTGGTCCATGAATCTGGAGTTAGTTTGCATTGGCAAGAGGACATGACACTCCTATACACACACACACTCTCTCTCTCCCTCTCATTCTCTCTCCTAATCCCATAAACAAATAAAGATGTTTTTAAAAATAAAATACAGAGGATTACAAAAGGGTGTGGTGGTTGCATGCCTTTAATCCCAGTATGTGGGAGGCAGAGGTAGGAGGATCACTGTGAGTTCGAGGCCACCCTGAGACTACATAGTTAATTCCAGGTCAGCCTGGGCAAGAGTGAGACCCTACCTTGAAAAAAAAAGAAAAGAAAAGAAAAAAGAAAAAAGAAATTAAGCACACCAAATTATACTTATAAAATAATTTTTAAGTATTTATTTATTTGCAAGCAGAGAGAGAGAGAGAGAGTGGAGGGAGAGAGGAAGAAGAGAGAGAGAGAATGGTCACACCAGAGCCTCAAGTCACTGCAAATGAACTTCAGATACATGCGCCACTCTGTGCATCTGGCTTTACATGGATATTGTACTGGGAAATTGAACCCAGGTCATTAGATTCTGCAGGTAAATGCCTTAACCTTAACCACTGAGCAATCTCTCCAGCCTATTTTTTAATATCTTTAATTAATTAATTAATTAATTTAAGAGAGAGTGAGAGAGAAAGAAGGAGAAAGAGAAAGAACGTGCATGGCAGGGCCTACAGCCACTGCAAACGAACTCCAGATGCATGCACCACCTAATGCATTTGGCTTACATGGTTCCTGGGGAGTCGAACCTGAGTCCTTTGGCTTTGCAGGTCAGTGCCTGAACTGCTAAGTCATCTCTCCAGCCTCAAAATAAGTTTTTAAAGAACATTTTGTTTGAACCTTAGCAGTACAGGCTGTTTGGACTAGAACTAGAGGGGGCTTTGTTGTGTGCTGTAAGATTCAACATCCCTCTATTTGCTAGAACTCCCTTCCTCTTGGCAAATGTGTCCTGTGGATTAAAAATCTCCTTTCCTGAATACTAACTCTACTATAGTAATAAATGTATCATTTAATCAGTATGTTTAATTAGAAGAGGTAGCAGAGGGTTTCAGAAGCCCCAAAACTATGTTGTGATATTTGAGATCTACCAGAACTGGTATGTGACTCCCTCTCTCTCTCTCTCTCTCTCTCTCTCTCTCTCTCTGTGTTTGCTTTAGGTGACTAAGTCCCTACAGGAGCTATAAATATTACCCTAGCTCATATTTCTGATTCAAGAAACTATTCACTAATAGGCAAAAGTCAGAGACGATGAAAATGAATCCACCCCACTAAGGTTTATGGGCTCTAAATTCTATCCACAGAAGTCTTGGATACCCATAAGCATTATGTTAGCAACATCTACCTTAATCATATAATGACACTTGATGTTGGGTTCAGTTGGCCTTTATACAGTTAATTTTAACAGACCCTCCACTACATCAAAAGTTATCTAAAGTTAATGTACTCTTTTGAAAACTGATAAAACAAAACTTTGGCTCAGGTAAAGAATGTGGTTTCCTTAAGGCCATGCATTTGTTTAGCAGGAGGGTTAGGATTTGAGTTCTCTCTTTCCCCACTAAGATATAATTGAGCAGTTACAGAGGCACAGACATTGACAAGGTCAGGAAGTAAATGAAACTTTGTGTTGGAAGGCAGCTGATAGGCTGTCAACAACAGTAGTGTTATCAGTCCAGTTGTTCCCATTGAATGCTACCTCAAGATCTTTACAGCCCAAAGTGTGCTCCTGAAATGAAGAGCCTATGAACTGTCTGAAAGTTTGCTAGAAATATTGAATCTTAAGCTCTATTAGAAACCTCAACAACAGAACCCACTTATTTTTGCACCTGTATGTGTGTGTGTGTGATGTGCACTATGCATGTTCATATACGTGGGTGCACATGCATGTGTGTGTGTGTGTGTGTGGAGGTGAGAGGTTGATGTTGGATGTCTTACTCATTTGCTTTCCACATTATATTCTGAGACAAGGTCTCACACTGAACCCACAGCTGGCCGATTCAGCTGACTAGCTAGCCAGCAAGCCCCAGGGGATCCTCCTGTATCTTCGTAGTATTGGGATTAGCAGGGGACACTGTCACATTTGGCATCTTATGTGGGTTCTGGGGATATGTACTCAGAACCTCAAGGCTTGTGCAGCAAGCACTTTTTCCACTGAATCGTCTCTCTAGCCCCAGAATCCACATATTTGGTATACCCATGTTCCCATGTTCTCAAGCAGATTGTGAGCACCCAAAAGACAAGGGCCACTTATTAATCAGAGCTGTACCCTAGTGACTAACATGTTGCATGATTGATAAGTTTTACTGGAAACAAATGTACAGCTTCTAAGACAGCCTCCAGTGATCCCTGGCATTTATTATCCACTGCCTTATAGAATATCCTTTCCTTTAACAATTTACTTCTACCCAATGGAATATAACTTTCATGATTAGATTGAAAAAATGATTTTTATTTTGCTAGCAGATACTTTCTAGCAGTCTTGGCTTGCATGGTGGTGGTGGTGGTGGTGGTGGTGGTGTGTGTGTGTGAACATGATGCAGATGCACATGTGTGTGTTCATTCATTTGGAGGCCAGAGCATAACTTTGGATATCCCCTTCTGGAACACTACCCTCCTCTTTTAAGAAATGATCCCTCATTGTTCTAAAGGCAAATGATTAGACTACATAGCCTGTACAGTGAGCCCAGAGGATCTCTTGGTTTTACCTCGCCAGTGTTGAGGTACAAAGTGCATTCCCCCATGCCTGTGGTGTTCTGGGGGTGTAACTCAGTTTGTCAGCTGACAGAGCAAGCAATTCACTGGCTGAACTCTCCCTCCAGCACCTCAGCTTGCATGTTTTGATAAAGAAAGCAGTGATTCTGGAGAAGAAGACAAGGCAAGTAATTGAGGACAGCCTTAGAACAAGAGCCATTGAGTAGCTAGTGCCCTCACTGAATTCAGCAATGCTAGAACATCTGAATCCTGCTAGTAACCACTGAATGAGCATGGTAGCAACTCCTTCCTCAATTTGCCTTTCAAACATCCCAGCCCATTAAACTCTTTCAATTTTGTCTCATGAGAGACTCAGGGTCAGAGATTCACTTAGTCACATCAAAACCCCTGACTCATACGAACTATGGAATAATGTATTTTAAATCATATGTTAATCATGTTTTCATTGTTGGGACAAATATAGAAAGAAAGCAACTTAAGGGGGAATTTTGTTTGGCTCATTGTTTCAGAGGTGTTAGTCCATGTCAGAGGGACCCACTGCTTTGGGCCTGAGGTGAAGTAAAATATGGGCAGGAGAGAATGTAACAGAAGAGACTGCTTACTCATTGCAGTAGGAAGTAGGCAGACAGAATGAGAAAGGGGCCTAGGATAAGATATAGCCTACAAGAATCCCTCCCTCCCCAATGACCTGATTCCTACACTAGGCCCTACTTCTGAAAGTTTCTACCACTTCCTAATAATGTCATCAAATTATGACCTCACCAGTGGATTAATCTACTGATGAGCCTGGAGCATCAAACACTTTCTAAACGGCCCCACCTCTGAACACTGCACTGGAGACCAAGACTTTAGCATGTAAATTTTGAGGGGACGATGCTACATACCTAAATCATAACAGCCACTAAATTTGGGAGCAGTTTGTTATTCCATAGTAGATAAATAATACATGAGACGAGCATGTGTGAGAAAGAATCTGCTTAAGATGAGGTTGACTTAAGGCCTCCTGATACTATTGCTGTGCATATAGCATATCTACATTGTACATAATACTTTCTTAGAACCAAGGTTAAGGCCCTTCAAAGAGGAGTCTTGCATAGAACAATACTGACACCTTCAACTTGACAAGTGTTTATCTATGAAAAGTCTAGCACATACTAGACCAGGACACAGAGGCTTTGTAAGCACATCAGAAGTGGAAGAAGCTACCAGAAATTACCAATGAGGAAGACAGATATCTCCACTCTGTCACCTGCTTCCTGATGGGGTCTCTGCCCTATTGCTGACCTGCTGCCCAGTTCTTAGACAGTTTTGTTAGACTCATTTTGTATCAACTAGAGCACGTGCATGGCACGTAGTAGACATTTCAAAAACACAAGTTGGATGAATGAAAGAAAAAAACTAATAAAGGAACAAATATGAAACAACCTGAAAATTGTTGAAATCAAGGTCATGCTATGGAGTGTTTCCTATTTTTTGTGGTATCTAACATGCAATTTGCTATATGATGATAATTAAACAATAAATTCGTGTTCAATGATTGGGGGATGGGTAGTAATAGATGGTTTTTAACCATGGTGCAAGAAGAAACATTTCACTTTTCCCATTAAGCCAAAAAGATTTCTTAAACTTTAACATTTTCCTGGAATGTAAATGCAACAAGCTACATCTAAAGTCCTAGGACAAATTCCATCCATGGCATGAAAACGCTGTAAGGGAGTTTTACAATTAGAGTCCAACACATGAAACAGCACTTGCTTTGTTATAGCTGTTATGGAGACTCAGAAATTTACCTCTGTTCTATTTTGAGATATAGTAGACAAGAGCAGATTCTATTTCATGGCAACCAGATGCAGATGTCACAAACAGGTGAAGGATATTTATTCCTAATGGAGGAATTCTCTGAAAGTCAAACAAATAACCAACCAACACACAAGAAAACAGCCAGATTCCAAGGATATAATAATCTTCTCTCAGAAAGACAGGAGACAAAAAGAAGAAGAAAGAAAAGGGAAAGAATCCTGCAGTTTTCAGATTTCTGATGCTGGGTAAGGGTCAATTAGCTTGCAAGCCATAAACCCAAAGGGCGAACAAGGGTGTTTTACCTTAACAGAAGCAATGCCAATGAATAGAAATGTAAATTAATGGGGAAGGAATGAGGTTAAAGACCGGGCTTCATGAGTAGGAACACTTCTAGTGAGTTCTCTTAGTGAGGACTCAGCCAAAAAGATGCCATTAGCATGGCTTCCTCCAGCAACAGAGAAAACAGAAACAGCTTTAATTATACACTATGAGGAATGGGGGGAGACACTGGACTAATCTAACCAGATTTGATCCTCAAGAGCTATACTGATTACAAGTTTGCAATCTCCAAGACAAAATGATTAGCTAAGGCTCTTCTTTTCTTTTTCAAAAAAATCTCTCTCTCTTTCTCTCTCTCTCTGTGTATGAAGGTCAGAGGACCACATTGGGTGTGGATTCTTGCCTTCCATCTTGTTTGAAGCAGTCTCTAGTTGCTCAACAGTGCACGTGCCAGACTATCTGGAACACACACTTATCTCATTTTTGTCTCCCATCCTGCCATAAGAGTGCTGACATTGCATGCTACCATGCCTGGCTTTTTGTGGCTTCTGGGGATTTGAACTCAGTTCCTCATGCTTATATGGCTCCTCATGATTGCATCACAAGTACTTTGCCTACTGAGCCATCTCCCATCCCATACAGCCATTATTTTTCCAGCTTGTCAAAATTTGATCTTGGTTATAACATACTCATGAA
Source organism: Orientallactaga sibirica (assembly GCA_036365145.1). Taxonomy (NCBI): domain Eukaryota; kingdom Metazoa; phylum Chordata; class Mammalia; order Rodentia; family Dipodidae; genus Orientallactaga; species Orientallactaga sibirica. The sequence continues at coordinate 3,667,151 of JAEOAD010000982.1, forward strand.
ATGTATGTAGACCCAGACAGACAAAGACAGACAACAGCCATTCTCTTTCTCTCTTTCTCTCCTTCCCTTCATCTCTCCCTCCCTCGCTCTTGATTAATTCTATGAAGGAGACTCTCAAGAATCCAAGAAGTTTTGATGTCAATGATGGAAACTTTATCAAGTGCCACCTGTGCCTTGGTGAAATGTACACTGATGTATAACAGTCTGTTTTTTTTTTTTTTTTAATTTTGATGTGTCTGTGTGTCTGCAGGTACAGGCAGAAATGTATATGGATAAAATGTGTGAACACATGTGCACATGCATGTGGAGGCCAGAGGATATCTCTGGTATTGTTCCTCAGGAACTCTGCCCATGTTTTTTTTTTTGGGGGGGGGGTTTGAGGTAGGGTCTCACTCTAGCCCAGGCTGACCTGGAATTCACTCTGTATTCTCAGGGTGGCCTCAAACTCACAGCAATCCACCTACCTCTGCTTCCCAAGTGCTAGGATTAAAGGCGTGCATCACCATGCCAGGCTCCATGTTGTTTTGTTTTGTTTTGTTTTTTGGTTTTCCCAGGTAGGGTCTCACTCTAGCCCAGGCTGACGTGGAATTCACTATGTAGTCTCAGGGTGGCCTCAAACTCACGGTGATCCTCCTACTTCTGCCTCCCGAGTGCTGGGATTAAAGGCGTGCGCTACCACACCCGGTATTTTTTATCATGTTTTATCTTATTTGTCTTCCACTATTTTATATAGATAGATATAAAAGATCATGTATGTTTGTATGAGATGAAAGAGGGAGCAAAATCATCTAGAGGAACAAAGGGTACTAAGGAGTTGAGAGGGGTGAGAAAGAAAGGATGAGGGAAGTGGTGGGGGATGTGGTGAACCTATAATTTGACAATGTTTTTTGATACGATGTCTCTCATAGGCCTGGAGCTCATCAATTAGGTTAAACTAGCTGGTCAGCAAACCCCAGGGATTTTCCTCTCTCTCCCTTTCTACTGCTGGGATTACATGTATGTGCCATCACATTCAGCATTTTTGACATAAATTCTGGCAATTGAACTCAGGTCCTTATGCTTGTGAGGCATGTACTTCACAGAATGATGGATCTCTCCAGCTCAAGACAATAGGATTTAAAACCACAATATCTTGTTTTGTCTTAGTGGAAAATCAGATTGTTTTCTCATATAACTTCTGGTCATCTAAAATCTTTCTGTTGACACCCATTCATTATCTCTCTTGAAAACACAAAGTATTTCTCAAGTTATGATTTCCACAATGCTGTCAAAGGCACTTTTAATGTTCATTTGACTGCCAGATGGCTGCTACTCACACAAGAAGAAGATTGAAAGAGTGTGTTATGAGGGTTGGCATGGAAGGACAGTGGGAAAAGCCTCCAGAGAGAGATATGTGAGCAGTGGAACTGACACTGGGATTACTCTCCAGTCCTATGAAAATGGACTTCTGTGGACTGTGTAGTTTCTGTGCTAACAAAGGCACTTAGTCAAAGAGGGCTCTTGGTGAGTGAAGGGGATTAAAAATAATACCTCAGGGAAGTGTGTCACTGTAGAGTCCTGTCACTTATTCTGCTCCACAGTTCAGAAACAAGCATGAATATTAAAGGTGCTTAAAATTATGATTCAGGGCAGACGATGGCTAATGTCACACTCTACCCAGCTTTTGCTTCTAGGAGAGTGACACTTTGATGAATTAGTCACACCAAGGGAACTAACCCACTAGGGGAGGAGCTATATAGGTCTCTGTTGACTTGTGGGGATTGTTAATGAGTGCTCCTCCTGAAGGAGACATTTCCAAGGCCCCTCAACTTTAAATTACTTCCACTGTAGCACTGTAAGACTGAGAAACAAATGATCATAAAATCGTTTAGATAATTAAAAAAACGGAAATTTAACCCCAATGTGGCTCAGGGAAATTTGTGGAAGAGGGGGGCAGAAAGAATGTTAGAGCCACAAGTTGGGGCATTATGCACAGAGACTTGGCCTATCCCCCATAACTCTTGACTACCCCCACAATGCATGACCCACATTCCCCATTGATGAGGGTCCATTTGGAAGAGGGAGGACAGGGAGGAGGATAATGGAGTCACCATTATGAATGTAAAATCAGAATAATATAAATAAAAACTAAATTATAAAAAAAGAATATATAAAGAACATTTATAACTTTTTGCACGTGTGTAGTATGTGTTATATGGTATCTGAGTACATGAAATGGTGTGCCCTGTATGCAATGTGCGTGTAGATGTGCATGCCGCATGAACATGCATGTAGAGGGTAGAAGAGATCTTCGGTTGCTCTCTGATATCAAGCACCTGTATGTTTCTTGCAGCAGAGTCTCTCCCTGAACCCAGACCTGCTGATTTTTCATTTTATCAGTCAGACTGGCTGACCACTGAGCACCAGTGGTTCTTCATTCTCTGCTTCTCACGAGACTTGGGTTACAGGTTTGCATGACCAGGCCAATCTGTATAAATGGGTGCTGAGATATCAAACTCAGGGTAAATCAGCACTCTGACTTGCTGAGCCATCTCCTCAGTCCTCTTGACAATTATTAATAAGAAGATAAAGGACCCAATTTATAAAAGGGGGCAAGATTTGATTAGATATTGCCTCAAAGAAGAAATATACCTGGTACATGTTTGTCATGATTAGAATATGAAAGGTCCCCCACGAGCTCATGTGTGAAATGGTTGGTGTCCAGCTGATATGTAGGGACGGGGATCATGTGTCAATCTTCTACAAGCTATTTGGGGAGGTTGTGGAAACTTAGGGAGTTAGAACATAGCTGGAGGAAATAAGTGACTAAGGGCAGGACTTTGAAGTTTAGACTGGGTTCCCATTTTGCTCATTTCTCTTTCTCACTGGTTCTTGTCACCATGAAGTGAACAGTTTTGCCATATGCTCCCATCAAAATAATCCTCTACCTAAGCACAGGTCAAGAATTGACAGAGCCAGGGCTTATGGCCTGAAAACTCTAAAACTGTCCTCCAAAACACATCTTAAAATTTTATGTCAGGTATTTATGTCACAGCAACACAAAGCTGTGATGGTTAATGCTGTCAACTTGACAAGATTTAGAATGACCAAAGAAACAAACGTCTAGGCGTATCTATGAGTGAGTTTTTCAGTGGGGTTAACGCTGACGTGGAATTCACTATGTAGTCTCAGGGTGGCCTCAAACTCACGGTGATCCTCCTACTTCTGCCTCCCGAGTGCTGGGATTAAAGGCGTGCGCTACCACACCCGGTATTTTTATCATGTTTTATCTTATTTGTCTTCCACTATTTTATATAGATAGATATAAAAGATCATGTATGTTTGTATGAGATGAAAAGAGGAGCAAAATCATCTAGAGGAACAAAGGGTACTAAGGAGTTGAGAGGGGTGAGAAAGAAAGGATGAGGGAAGTGGTGGGGATGTGGTGAACCTATAATTTGACAATGTTTTTGATACGATGTCTCTCATAGGCCTGGAGCTCATCAATTAGGTTAAACTAGCTGGTCAGCAAACCCCAGGATTTTCCTCTCTCCCTTTCTACTGCTGGGATTACATGTATGTGCCATCACATTCAGCATTTTTGACATAAATTCTGGCAATTGAACTCAGGTCCTTATGCTTGTGAGGCATGTACTTCACAGAATGATGGATCTCTCCAGCTCAAGACAATAGGATTTAAAACCACAATATCTTGCTTTGTCTTAGTGGAAAATCAGATTGTTTTCTCATATAACTTCTGGTCATCTAAAATCTTTCTGTTGACACCCATTCATTATCTCTCTTGAAAACACAAAGTATTTCTCAAGTTATGATTTCCACAATGCTGTCAAAGGCACTTTTAATGTTCATTTGACTGCCAGATGGCTACTACTCACACAAGAAGAAGATTGAAAGAGTGTGTTATGAGGGTTGGCATGGAAGGACAGTGGGAAAAGCCTCCAGAGAGATATGTGAGCAGTGGAACTGACACTGGGATTACTCTCCAGTCCTATGAAAATGGACTTCTGTGGACTGTGTAGTTTCTGTGCTAACAAAGGCACTTAGTCAAAGAGGGCTCTTGGTGAGTGAAGGGGATTAAAAATAATACCTCAGGGAAGTGTGTCACTGTAGAGTCCTGTCACTTATTCTGCTCCACAGTTCAGAAACAAGCATGAATATTAAAGGTGCTTAAAATTATGATTCAGGGCAGACGATGGCTAATGTCACACTCTACCCAGCTTTTGCTTCTAGGAGAGTGACACTTTGATGAATTAGTCACACCAAGGGAACTAACCCACTAGGGGAGGAGCTATATAGGTCTCTGTTGACTTGTGGGGATTGTTAATGAGTGCTCCTCCTGAAGGAGACATTTCCAAGGCCCCTCAACTTTAAATTACTTCCACTGTAGCACTGTAAGACTGAGAAACAAATGATCATAAAATCGTTTAGATAATTAAAAAAAAAAACGGAAATTTAACCCCAATGTGGCTCAGGGAAATTTGTGGAAGAGGGGGGCAGAAAGAATGTTAGAGCCACAAGTTGGGGCATTATGCACAGAGACTTGGCCTATCCCCATAACTCTTGACTACCCCCACAATGCATGACCCACATTCCCCATTGATGAGGTCCATTTGGAAGAGAGGAGGACAGGGAGGAGGATAATGGAGTCACCATTATGAATGTAAAATCAGAATAATATAAATAAAAACTAAATTATAAAAAAAGAATATATAAAGAACATTTATAACTTTTTGCACATGTGTAGTATGTGTTATATGGTATCTGAGTACATGAAATGGTGTGCCCTGTATGCAATGTGCGTGCAGATGTGCATGCCTCATGAACATGCATGTAGAGGGTAGAAGAGATCTTCGGTTGCTCTCTGATATCAAGCACCTGTATGTTTCTTGCAGCAGAGTCTCTCCCTGAACCCAGACCTGCTGATTTTTCATTTTATCAGTCAGACTGGCTGACCACTGAGCACCAGTGGTTCTTCATTCTCTGCTTCTCACGAGACTTGGGTTACAGGTTTGCATGACCAGGCCAATCTGTATAAATGGGTGCTGAGATATCAAACTCAGGGTAAATCAGCACTCTGACTTGCTGAGCCATCTCCTCAGTCCTCTTGACAATTATTAATAAGAAGATAAAGGACCCAATTTATAAAAGGGGGCAAGATTTGATTAGATATTGCCTCAAAGAAGAAATATACCTGGTACATGTTTGTCATGATTAGAATATGAAAGGTCCCCCACGAGCTCATGTGTGAAATGGTTGGTGTCCAGCTGATATGTAGGGACAGGGATCATGTGTCAATCTTCTACAAGCTATTTGGGGAGGTTGTGGAAACTTAGGGAGTTAGAACATAGCTGGAGGAAATAAGTGACTAAGGGCAGGACTTTGAAGTTTAGACTGGGTTCCCATTTTGCTCATTTCTCTTTCTCACTGGTTCTTGTCACCATGAAGTGAACAGTTTTTGCCATATGCTCCCATCAAAATAATCCTCTACCTAAGCACAGGTCAAGAATTGACAGAGCCAGGGCTTATGGCCTGAAAACTCTAAAACTGTCCTCCAAAACACATCTTAAAATTTTATGTCAGGTATTTATGTCACAGCAACACAAAGCTGTGATGGTTAATGCTGTCAACTTGACAAGATTTAGAATGACCAAAGAAACAAACCTCTAGGCGTATCTATGAGTGAGTTTTTCAGTGGGGTTAACTGAGATGGGAAAACCTACCCCAAATGTGGGCGGCACCAATTCGTGGCTTGAGGTACGGGAATGAACAAAATGGAAAAAGGCAGCTGAGCAACAGCATTTCATCTCTCTCTGCTTTGTTCTTCTTCTTCTTCTTCTTTTTTTTTTTTTTGGTTGTTGTTGTTTTGTTTTTGTTTTTCATGGTAGGGTCTCACTCTAGCCCATGCTGACCCGGAATTCACTATGTAATCTCAGGACGTCTGCCTCCTGAGTGCTGGGATTAAAGGCATGTGCCACCATGCCCAGCTTTCTCTCTGCTTCTTAATGGCAGACTCTATGTGACCAGCTATTTCAGTCTTCTGTTGCCATGCCATCCCTGTCATGAAGAACTGTGTCCTAAAACTATAATCTAAAATAAATTCTCTTTAAGTTGCTTCTTGTCACGGATTTTGTCACAGAAACAAGGAAAGTAACTAATATGAGAACAAACTGACAATAGTCACCAGGAAAGTTCCTCAACATCATCCATTATCAGAGAAATGTAAATCAAAAGTACATTGAGAAAGCAACTTGTGCATTACATTTTACAGGTTGCCAAGGATAACTGTAGTGGTTAGAATGTGAAATGCAAATGACATTCTTCACAGATATAGAAAAAAGTTCACATGAAAGGGAAAAAGATCCAAGATAGTAAAAGTAATCTTGAGCAAAGAGAACACTCCTGGAGGCATGACCATATCTGATTTCAAGTTATACTGCAGCGCCATAGCAGTAAAAACCGCATGGTACTGTCACACCAGAGAAATATTAGATCAATGGAGTAGGCTAGAGGATATAGATACTCATTCATGCATCTATAGACACCTGATTTTTGACAAAGATGCCCAAAATATACATTATAGAAGAGGGAGGATCTTCAATAAATGGTGTTGGGAAAACTGGATTTCTACACATAGAAGAATGAAAATAGACCCTTGTTTCTTATTCTGTATAAGAAAACCAACTTCACATGGATCCAAGACCTCAATGTAAGAAGACTTAAAACTGTAAAACTGCTAAAAGAAAAAGTAGGAAGTACACTATAAGATGTAAGTATAGGTATGGATTTTCTGAATAGAACTCTAGTCACTCAAGAAATACTGTCAGCAATTGCAAAATGAGACCAAATGACATTAAAAATCTTTTGTGAGCACAAGAAATTGTCAATTAAGTGAAGAGGCAGCCTTCAGAATAGGATAAAATCTTTGACTGTTTTTAAATGGCACACGATTAATATTTAGAATATGCAAAGAACTCTACAATCTAAACACCAAGAAAATGAACAACCTACTCAAAAGTAAGCTATGAGTTATCAAAAGGAGAAATAAAAAAGGCTAATATACATATTTACAAGTTCCCCATCTTCCTTTACCACCAAGTAAATGCAAATAAATCTACTCTAAGATTCCATCTCATTCAGGTCACAATGGCTAACATCAACATGGCTCAGGGAATTTTGTGGAAGAGGGGGCGGAAAGATTGTTAGAGCCATAAATTGGGACATTTTGCAAACAGACATTGCCTCTTCCCCATAACTGACAGCTGCCCCAACAATGCATGACCCACAAACCCCATGGGGATGACCTGCATCCCCAATGAGGAGGGTCCCTTTGCAAAAGGACATACTGAGTATGTCAATAACTAATAAAAATAAAATATTAAAAAATCAAATGACAACAAATGCTGGTGAGGATATGGGGAAAGAGGAACCCTTATTCGCTGTCAGTAGGAACACAAGCTGATGAAGGAAATATGTGTGGAGGTTTCTCAAAAAGATAAAATGACATCTACCCCATCACCCAGTTATTTTTTTAAATTTTTTAAAAAAATTATTTATTTATTTATTTGAGAATGCGAGAGAGAAAGAGGCAGAGAGAGAGAGAATGAACTCCAGATGCGTGTGCCCCCTTGTGCATCTGGCTTATGTGGGTCCTGAAGAATCGAACCGGGATCCTTTCACTTTGCAGGCAAGCACCTTAACCACTAAGCCATCTCTCCAGCCCCCATCACCCAGTTATAACATTCCCGAGACTGTACCCAAAGAACTGTAGACCCTATTTCAGAAATACCTGCTCAGCCATGTTTATTGCTGCTCTATTGATAGTAGCTAGGAAATGGAATCTGCTGAGATAGCCATCATCTGACAAATGGATTATTAAGATGTGGTATATATGCACAGTTAACTTTTATTTAGCTATAAAGAAAAAAATGAAATTATGAAAATTTCCAGAAAATAGATGGAACTGGAAAAGATCATACTTAGGGAACCCAGACTTGGAAACACAACCACGTGCTCTCTCTTACATGTGCATATCCTGGTTTCAAATTTATTATTTATTATTATATTAGTGGTTGTAAGTTAGAATGAGTGTCTGAGGAGGCCAGGACACTAGAACATGTCCATGAGGTGAGGATATGCAGAAGGATAGCAGAATAGGTAACATAAAGGTAATAGTGTGAGTGAAAGGTTTAAATAGGGATACGGATGGTGTATGGGTGATGGGAGGATGAGGGAGGAATGGGCTCATGGGGAAATGAACCAAAACTAAGAACATGTGAATAAGCCATATGGAAACATATTGGTAAGCTAACACAATACATTTTTTTTTAAAACAAAGGTGTTTAAATGAATGTTCCCTACATGGGTAGATAAAGTTCCTCCTAGAAGCCATAGGGCATTAATCAAGAATGCTAGTATGAGATACCTCATAGTGAATTGTTGGCCAGAGAGTGCACAGAAAGGCATCTAAAAATATTACCTATGGCCATTGATCTAGGTTGCCCACCAAAACTAGATGGTAAAACACCTATTGATAAAGCACCACATATTTGCATTGAAGTGTGTGCAGAAATTAAGCTGGGACTGATCTGTAAGCTTTATCCCTACCAGCTAGATTTCTTCATGCCAGACAATGCTATGCAAGCTACTGGGGAAGAAAAGTCCTTAACATTCCTATCCAATCACAACTGACCTAAAATGTAAGATGTGTTCATTGGCATAATCGTGGTATGAGAATTTGAGTAACAAATCACTCTCCGTTTGGGTTTAATGACTGCTCCACAGCAAGGAAAACATGACTGGTCCTGTAAATCTGGCCCAAAGTCTGTGGCTAGGGGACAACATGTCAAACTGCCTTCTAAATATCTATGTTTGTTCACATAGATTGGGATTGTTGGCAGCCCCAAACACAGATGTTTCTTTATACAAAGGGCAGAGATTAACAATGCACAGCTGGTGATATTACCAAGAATAAGAGTCTACTGTGTGCTCAGACAGCTAAACCATGCATTCCAAGGCTCAGAGAACTTTTCAAAGAAGGTAAGCATAGAAAGATGGGAAGTGGGGCTCTGTAAAACTGTCTTATTCTACAAGTCAGCTACACCCATGAACTACCAGTTAATACATTTTTTTGATTTTTATGGAATTTTATTTATTTATTTGAGAGAAACAGAAAGAGGAGAGAGAGAGAGAGAGAGAGAGAATGAGAATGGGCACGCCAGGGCCTGCAGCCACTGCAAATGAATTCCAGATGCATGTGCCACCTTGTGCATCTGGCTTAAGTGGATCCTGGGGGATTGAACCTAGGTCTTTTGGTTTTGCAGGTAAGTGCCTTAACCACTAAGCCATCTCCCCAACCCACCAGTTAATATTTTTGAAGGTAGCTGAACACAAGGAACAGAAACTGTGGAGAGTGAAACCACAGGGTAGGAGAGATGGCTCAGCAGTTAAGTGTGCTTTCTGTGCAAGCCGGAGGGTCCAAGGGGGCCTGATAAAACCCAAGCTCAGATCTCCAGCTCTGTTATCATATAATAAATATAGCCATAGACATTAAGTAAGTGAATGAGCATGGCTGTGTTCCAATAAAACTTTATAGGCACTGGAATTTGAACTACATGCATCATTAAACATTCTATTCTTTTACTTTTTCCATCATCAAGAAACAATAAAACCTTGGCTGCAGATGTAACCCAGAAGGCCTTGGATTCAGTCACCAACATGGACATTACATAGACAGCTAGGTGTGGCCATGCACTCATGTAGCCACAGTCCTGCAAAGGGGAGCAGAGACCAGAGACTAGCCCAGACTCACCACAAAACAGCAAGTTTTGATATCAGTAAGAGACTCTGGATCAAAATAAGAATGGACAACAGAGCTAAGGAACAGTACACCTGATGCCCTTCTCTGACCTTTGCAGGCAAGAGTCCCTCCACCCAGGTGAGAGGCCTTGCCCCAGGTAGGCATTCCTGCAGCAGGCAAGCACATGGGACCCTACAAGAACACACAAAATCCAAAAAACACAGACAACATTATGCATGCATATACCACATCTCTCTCTCTCTCTCTCTCTCTCCCTGTTTGTGTATGTCTCTCTCTCTCTCTCTCTAACCCTCCACAAAAGAAAGTGGAAATTCAGTGTGTGCTAATGGTACTTGGCCTAACAAAGGCTACTAAAATACATTTGACGAAATCATTCTGCAGTTTCTTACTTTCATCTTAGGACAGATCACTGCACTCCTGGAGCCCTGGGAATTTTACCTTTCTCCCAAGCCAGTTTTTTTTCTTCTTTCTCCAGCTATCTGGCCAAACTTGCTCCTTACAGAAATTTATAAAGTTCCTTGCCTATCTTTCCTTTGTTCTTTGTTCTTTAAACTCACATTTTGAATACTTGCTTCAATCATTTACATAATGGTACTATATCCAATGCCTGGAAAATAAGAGATTAATAAATATATCATTTGAAAGACAGTTTTAGTCTACTAAATGTTTAAGCCAGGAAAAAAAGAAGCATTGCTGACGATGAACAAAAATAGAAGAACAATTGCTTAGCAACATGACAGGGTTTGAATGTAACTCTATAAGTCATACCTGCAGAGTTGAAAGCATATCTTTAATTTCCAATAATAGTAGTGGGGAGAATCGTTATCTTTAATATTTAATGGTGTACTATCCTGTATTTCCCAAGAGTCCTACGGCAACCAAGATATTATGAAAATTCAGTGCACAAAAGAAGAGCAAAAACGACCTTTCCCATGCAGATAACTTCTTGAAAGGAAGGCTGAGGATTCTGAGGACATATATCAACTCAGGGTCACCTCACTATTGGTAGTAAGGAAGCCAGGAATGAAGGTGACCCAGGTAAAATTATGAAACAAAATAATTACTGACCTAAAAAGGCATTTGGAGAGATTATCTAGAACAGGATGTGTAAATTATAGCCCATGGGCCAAATCCTATCAGCCACCTGTGAGCTAAGAATGGTTTTGTTTGGGGCCATTGTTCTGCAACATGCTGTCTTCCAGGCTGTTGCCATCTTGAAATCAGAGCAGTTGTTATTACCCACAGGAGACCATCATCACACTGGGCTCATAAACATTCCTCCATAGAGAAGAAAGAGGTTTCACATGGTTTTGAAAGGACTTAAGAGAGTGCTCATAAGGTACCACATGAGATCCACAGAGTTACTCGCCTCACAAAGGATATATGGTGGTTAATGTTTGCCAGAAATAGACATATTTTCTTTGGTGGTGTAATTGCCCATAGGTTGGCTATGCTCCTGTAAATAACCCCAATCAAATGTATTAGTTCACTAAGTGGATACATTTCTTTTATCTGTTGTGAGTGCCCTCTCTTGGGTGAATAGTTATTTGTTCACATCTCCCCAGGAAAAGTCATACATGTTATAGATTGAATCCAGGACCTTCTGAGTTACATCCCCAGCCTAGATTTCATAGATCTTCAATAATTAAAAAAAAAAAAAGAAAGAAAGGAACATTTGATGATGCATGTAGTTCAAATTCAAGTGCCTATAAAGTTTAATTGAAACACAGCCATGCTCATTCACTTAGTTAATGTCTGGGGCTGCTTTTAGTATATACTAGCAGAGCTGAGCAGTTGCAATAGAGACCAAGTGTCCCCAAAAGCCATCAATTATTTACTATCTGGCATTTGATTTTTCTGACTTTCAAGTAGCCCCACTGGGAAGCTACTTCTTTCCCAAGTAGGATTGATTCCATGCTCACGTTAAGGATGAACCTTGTTTAGCACCTCCTATCCCTTCTGCCTGGGATTGGTTCAGGTGTGCTAAGGTGCCTCTTCTTGGATACCATTACAATTTACCAAAAAAAAAAAAAAAAAAAAAAGAAAGAAAGAAAGAAAGAAAAACCTTATGTCGGGCTGGGCATATTGCCCAGTGGTTGAAGGTGCTTGCTCTGAGAGCCTGTCCACTAGAGTTCAAATGCCCAGGACTCATGTTAAGCCAGGCACGAGATGGTGCATGTGTCTGTAATCCCAATGCACCTACAGTAATGGGCATCAGAACCAGGAGAATCCTGAAGTTTTGTGTGACAGTGAATCTGGCAAAAAGACAAGACAGATCCTGTATCAAATAAAAATGGCAGCAGAAAAGAATCAACACCTTGAGGTTGTCGTCTGACCTCCACACATGTGAGGTGGCAAGCACATATCAATACATGCACACACAATTTACATACATACACCAAATAATATTAAATGATAAGATTTTTTAATTGCACTCAAAAACTATACTTCTATACATCTCTACTTCTACTATTTTGTTATGGAAGCCACAAATTACATAAATTACATCCTTCTATGTTGTGTGTACATTAACATAGTTATTTTTATCATTTAAATTCTGTATAAGATTCAAAAGCAAATTAGTGTGCCCAAAGTATATTCATATAGCTTGCTATTTTTTATATTTTTACTGGAGAACAGCTGGAAGTTCAGCAAATGTAGTTTTATTAATTTGGGTGCTTTATTATTTTATACCTCTTATGGCTAGAAAACACTGAAATCATACTACCCCCAGAAAGATACCTTCATTCTATCCTGACCTTTGAAAATATGGTAAACATCTACAGTAATATATGAACAAATGACAAGACTTCAATGAACCTTTGCAGGGGTTGGTCTTATTATGAAATACATGCTTTCCATTAATATCAAAATTTTGGTAATGAAAATTCTGCATTTGTAAGTTAAGGAAACATCATTTTTCCTTGCTGAGTGTACCTAAAGACCTATAGAATATGATGTTCCAGAAATGGACATTCATCCATCTATCCATCTACTCAAACATATACCCACACAAATATCTATTCAACCAATACTTTGTTTGTATGTGTGAGGGGGCAATCATATAAGTCTGCCTGCCTGTAGAGACTAGAGGACAACTTCAGCTGCCATTCCTCAGTCATTGTATCGCTGTTCACCTTTTTCTGTCTAAGACAGGGTCTCTCACTGACCTGGAACTTGCCAATTAGATTAAACTTGCTGGCCAGCAAACCCCATGGATCTACCTCGCCAGCCCTGGGGATTGAACTCTGGTCCTCATGCTTGTAAGCCATGCTTTTTACTATCTGAGCTATCTCCTTAGACCATAACAAATAATTTGGGGCACATGCGACTGCAGAGAAAATATTCTAGGCAGTGCAAACTGATTCTCCTGGATCTCCTTAATCTCCTATAGACAAGTACTCATGATATTCTCATAATTTTTGGACCACAAATAAAATATCATCAAAATAGTTATATTCTTTACGTATTTTGTGGTCTCATGTAGGAATGTAAACTTGATAATATGTGAAATAAAAATTAAATGTTGAGCTGAAAAAGAACCAGCTGAATAAACCTGAGAAGGAACTTTCCAATGAGCTCAGAACAAAAGAAAGGGGATGATATCATGAAAGCTCAAAGACTAGCCTGGGAAAGAACATCACCAAAAGTGAGCTGGGGACCTTTGTGAAGCAGCTTTAGAAAATTCCATGTGGGTAATAAGCAGAATTTCTTCAAAACACCATGGACAATTAACTTTTTCAAAGTACAATGGGGCTGTTTCTCTGTAGACCATTAGTAAGAGGAAGTTGCTATGTAATTTCACCTCCCTAATAATTATTTGCACTTGACTTCAGCATTCCATTGTAACTGGGCTGCCCCGTTGCTATCATTTCCTGCCCTTCCATCACCCTCCCACAAAGGTGCTGGTTGGAGGTGGGGTGCAGCTGCAAAGTCCATGATCAACAGATCTCCTCCACCTGAGTCCCCCCCCCCAAGAGTGAAGCAATGGCAGTTGCATATTAAAAGTTCTAGTCCTTTGGTGGGTTGTGGTAATGTTCTCCCTATAGAATGCTCTTTGGAGATGGGTCACAGTTATCAGACCTATGTAAGAACAAACAGTAGACACATTTGTAGCTTCCTTCAACCTAAGAAGAATCACATTACCAATCTATTCCTTAGCTCCTCTGAAGTAGCTCCCTAGGCAAGGGAATGTTTTGAAGATTTATAAATTAGTGAGTTAAAAATATGAGAATGGCTCAAATTCAGAATGCTCTAGAGCAGGGTCAGCAAACTACTGTAGCCCATGTCTGTCTTTATAAAGTTTTATTAGTATACACCAAACCCAATTACTTATACTTCCTGGGACCACTTTTAAATTCTGCAGGAGCAGAGAAACCATTGTGTTATGTCACAATAGACTGCATGACTTCCAAAATCTATGTATAACTTCTGACAGAAGAGATTCACTGACCTGGACTAGAGAATTCAAGGTGAAGTACTAAGAGAAAAGTAACTAACTCTTTTGATGAGAAAAGTCTTCAGCCTTGACAGTCCATGAAGAATAAATTAATATCTGGAAGCTATTTTTTTCTCTTTGTCAAGCCATTATTGAGACAACCATACAAAAATGATTATCTTAAAAAGTCATGAATTGAGGTCAAAGGGGAGGACTGAAGTCCACTTCACTTTCAACACATGTGGCCTTCCCAGAAACATGGATAAGTAAAGGAATCCTGTCAGAAGCTTTCTTAATAATGTACTTCCTAGTATTGGCCAACTACTTACATAGGGAATGACAGCACACAGTGAAAGGAAAAGACAGAGCAGCCCAGAGTTTCTTTACCTTCTCTTTTCTGATTTTCCTTACATATTGTTGAGCTGAAGACAAAATGTGCTCACATCCACAAGAGAAATCAAAGGTTAGTGTGGCAGGGCATGCTTGTAATCACAGTACTTGGGAGGCTGAGGCAAGATAATTACCACAAGTTTGAGATGAGCCTGGGAGAAAAAGCGAAGTGCTGTCTTCAAACAACATCAAGAATGGAGAATCAGGGGCTGGAGGGATGGCTTAATGATTAAGGTTCATGCCTACAAAGCCAAAGGATCCAGGTTCAATTCCCCATGACCCACATAAGCCAGATGCACAAGGGGGCACATGCATCTGGAGTTAGTTTGCAGTGGCTGGAGGTCCTGGCACATCCATTCTATCTCTCGCTCTCTCCCTCTTTGTCTCTGTCAAATAAATAAATAAAAATAAAAAGATAAAAAAAGAATGGAGAATCCAGACTATTTAGTTTTGTGCAGCATTTCCACTATCCTATGTATGAACCATGAAACACAAATTTTATAATTTCAGTGACTGCACAGATCAGTCAAATGTGTTTATATTTGTCCCTTTAACTTGCATCACATAATATAAGGATGCTAGGTAAAATTCATGCTAAAATTTAAAATTGTCATTTCTTACTTAGAACATCATGAAATAACAAATAAAAAAAAATTCCTGTATTATAGGGCTGGGTGATAGCTCAGTTGGTAAGGTATTTGTCCTGCAAGCATGCCAATCTTAGTTTGATCCCCCTAATGCATGCAAACACGCTCTGCATAGCCTGTACTGCCAGTGCTGTGTAGACAGAGACAGTTGGATCCATGGAGCTTGCTGGTCAACCAGTCTAGTCCAGCTACTGAACCCCAGTAACCCTATCTCCAAAGAGGAGGAGGATGTTTCTGAAGATGACATCCTTGGGCTTCTACATGCATATACATATACATATAACATGCATAAGAAAATAAATTTTCTATTATCTGTTGACAGGTAACACATAAAAATGGATAAAGGCTTTTATTTTATTCCTTTTATCAGCACTTGTATTTAATTCTGAATACAAGGTCTGCATTTTTCTTTTGTAACAGATCCCCCAAAGCCACACCTGTACACTCAGTGCCATCCTTTAATATTGAACTGCATTGGGGCTGGATAGATGGCTCAGCAGTTAAAGGAGCTTGCTTTCAAAGCCTTCTGGTCAGGGCTCAATTCTCCAGCACCTACATAAAGCCAAACAGGCATTCATTTGTAGCAGCATATCCATATGCATACACACACATGCACACATGAACATGTACAGGCATACACATGTGCAAATGAATACCTCATTTAAACAACTATTGAACTTCTTTCTTTGAGAGACCTCTCCCAACCTTCTCTATGTGAACTGCTCTTGCTATGGCTATTCCCCTGGAGCTGCTGAGTAGCCTTCCCATGAAACTGTGGGGCATGGACAACCTTTGACTCAGATTGAACTGAGTGTCCACTGGCACAAAATATACACTACCATCTCTCATCGTTCCAATTGAAGAGGCTCTGTGCCCAAAACTGGCCATGAAAACATGGCTTTCTTCAGGCTTATGTAAGAAGACAGACAATGATGGAAAAAAATGCCTACCACAAAAGCGATTGTGTTTTCTCTTAAGTATAGCCAATTTATTCACCAACACCCCCCTAACACAATTCCTCTCGCCTTCCACCACCACCATTTGACATTTGGCACAGGGCAGAATTTTTGCCTGTGTGTAGTCCTTAGGCCATGACATCAAAATTGCTCTCTGCAAGGTTTGGCTCAATTCAGAAAAAATAGGTTCAAAGGCATTGCAAAAGAATCAAGGGTGGCAGGCAGCCTCAAGCTAGGTTTTCAATTACAGGATGTGATAGAAACCTGGTCCTCCGGGTGTTTCTACTTCTCACAGCTTGGTCAGCCAAATGGACTTGGCCAGCCACCTCATGTACATCCCTAGGGCTACTGCAAGCACAGGAGATGAAAAGAGGTGACCCAGAGCATGCACTAACCTGTTGCCCAGAGCTCAGCCCAAACATGTATTCCTAACTCCACTGTGGTCAAGTGGCTCAGGGAAAATTAGATAATAAAAATCCCAGATCCTGTGGCCTGCTAGATAAGGAAGCTCCATGTTTCCCAGCGTTTGTATTCCAGCGAAGGTTGTATCAAGTAAACCAGCAAAGTTTTAAGAAGAAATAGAAGGGCCTTAGCTACAGAAGTCTGTTTAGTAAAGTTCCTGGTGCTGTATGCCAAGTTAGAGCTGAAATGGTAGTGGCATTTCTGAGCCTTCCTGTTAACAGCTCTTCCATCCAGTCGGCAAACCTGCCTTCCAGCTGGGAACAGCAATTATTAACTCAGTAGATAGGTGCTTTGTCAGATTCAGAAGAAAACAAATCTGCTCCAAGGAAGGGAATAAACCACCCTAATGTCAGCCTGGGAAGCATTTGCATTGAAAGGACATAATCAATTTTCATTTCACATGCTGACACTATCATGTTTACTTTGTTCCCACCATTCCAAAAATTAGAATATGCCTCCTTCTTCATCACTGGGTGCTTGAAATCCTAAGGAACTTGTTGAATGGGATAGCATTTGTTCTTGCCATGAAGCAATTATCAACTTTTCCTGCAGAACTCACTGTGTATGCTTGGAAACAGGATATATTCTATTTCAGAATTCTTCATTGAAAAGAAGAAGCGCACTTCCTCTCATCTACCTCTCTTGGCTATTTTTAAACTTCACAAAATAACAGAATGACCTACCCCCAACAGATCTCTTTATCCCCTTCATGGACACAACTTGAAATTTCTACTGAGACCTTCAGCATTTTATTACCAGAAATAGAAAATGACTACTTGTGCAATCTCTCAGATTCATTTGGCCTTTGTTGGGTATATGTTAAATATGTAGGAGTGATAAAGTAGGAAATTAATGTCTGCTTCAAGTAAAAAATATCACAGAATGGCAGGACAACCACAATATCCACTTCTGACTTTGTAACTTCCTTCTTGAGGTTTTAAAATAATTTTATAGAGAGAAAAGTTTAAGGAATTTACCACAGAGTAACAGAGAAAGGGATTCATTCACAGATCAAGTATCTTCTGATATTTTGGAGGAAAACTAACTATCAAGTCAAACATGCTATAAGAATAACTGTAAGCTATCAAATACTCTTTCAAGACAATCAATTTCTTCTTCCCTCCTTGGGATATTTGAATTCAACCAGGAAAAGTTCTAGAATACAGTCAAGAAGATGACTTCTTATTTATTTTATTTGAGAAAGACAGGAACAGACGGGGGGGGGCTAGAGAAACTGAGAGAATGGGCATGCCAGGGCCTTCAGCTGCTGCAAATGATCCAGATGCATGTGCCCCCTTGTGTGCATGTGTGACACTATGTGTTTACATCACTGTGAGTCTGGCTTACATGGGACCTGGAGATTCAAACAAGAGTTTTTAGGCTTCACAGGCAAGCACCTTAACCACTAAGCAATTTCTCTAACCCACCTGTAAAGTAATCCAATCTCCTTGACTTGTCTGAGTTCTGCTGCGGATGACAAGAAATGGGGGAGAATACACAAAATGCCTTTGGTGATTCAGAAGAGATTCTCTTAGAGAGAATGGAGCCAAAATAATACATTTTCCCTTGACCAGTAAGAGATGGACAGATGAATATAGCTCAACTACTTCTAAGTTGGATCACATCCATACTGGAGAACCAACTGAACGTTTCCATGTCCCATTACCAAACTCCGCTATTCAAGATACAGAATTGAATTCTACTATATTTAGGAGGTAATAGTGCAGTTTAATTGCGCATTGTGGGAACTGGTGATAGAATCACAGAACTGTGTGGTTTATCCAATACTAACAGAGGGATAGCTTTCATATATACAGGGTGAAGGTGTCAGAAAGCCAGAAGTCAAGGACAAAAGGAACAATCAATTTACACTTAGAAAAATCAGGCCAGGGCTGAAGAGATGGCTTAAGGGTTAAGGTACTTGCTTGCAAAGTCAAAGGACTCATATTCTATTCCCTAGGACCCACATAAGTTAGATGTACAAGGTGTTACAAGTGTCTGGAGTTCATTTGTAGTGACTGGAAGCACTGGAGCACCCATTCTTTCTCTCTTTCCCTCTCACCCTTTCTCTCTCTCTCATTCTCTCTCTTAGACACAAATAAATAAATAAAAATAAAATATTTTTAAAAATTATTTTAAAAGAGAAAAATCAGGCCATGTAGTTTGGAACTGACTCTCCAATCTCCTTCCCCCATTTCTATATTATTATTATTATTAATTTTTATTTATATTATTCTGATTTTACATTCATAATGGTGACTCCATTATCGTCCTCCCTGTCCGCCCTCTTCCAAAGGGACCCTCATCAATGGGGAATGTGGGTCATGCATTGTGGGGGTAGTCAAGAGTTATGGGGGATAGGCCAAGTCTCTGTGCATAATGACCCAACTTGAATCTTTTCCTTCCCCCATTTCTATTGACAGACTCCAGCCTGACTCATAATCCTCCATCTTGCCAAGTAGCTTATTTTCATACTGGCCATGTTTTAATTTTTTTCTGTCTACATGTGCAAAAACCAAAGCAACAGATTGATAAGTCATTTTTACATTAATTCTGCCTATCTTACAGTCAAACAAGCATGTTATTACTCCATTTGCTTTAAAAATGAGGGGAAAAAGCATATGGTGCCCCTACTTTCTATTAAGCTTAGGTATCACTACAAAAGTTAAAATAGACATTGCTCAGTTGAAAGGGATGGATGGCTTCTCTGGATTACAAGGTCTTCTACAAGAGTTTTCACTCCTGCTCTTTTCCTTCAAGCATACTGGATTAATTCCTCTTTTGGGGGCATCTACTCTATTAAAGCATGGTCTATTATTATAGTTAGCACTTCCACTGAAGTCTGAGATTCTTGAAAATAGAAATTTTCATATCTACGTGTCTTCAGTATTTAGTTGCTGCTCAACTTATGTTGGGTGCATCCAGGTAAAGCTGTTTTGGCTGTGTTTGTACATGCACGTGTATATATTCGTGTGGGTAAGTGTGCAAACATGTTTACCACTGTGTGTGTATGTGTGTAGGTCAGAGGACAACTTCATGTGTTAGTCCTTTCCTTCTACCTCCTTTGAGACAGGGCCTCTCTTGTTGTTGTTTGTGAGCTTTGGAATTCTCCTCATGCTGCTTCCCATTGCCATAGGCACATTGGGATTATAGGTGCATACATCAATGGGCACGTGGATTTCCTTGGGTGCTGAGGATCCAAACTTACATACTCAAGCTTATACAGCAAGCACTTTATCCACTGAGCTATCTCCCCAGCCCCAATCCAAGGACAGCTTCTGAAGGAGGTGTGAGACCACACAATGAGATGTACCCAGGTGCAAGTATGGTGAGTGAAGATGGTATGGCAGGACAGATGTAGGCCAGTTACCTGAGCAGATATTAACAGGGCTCTATAACTATTAGTGTGGAAGGAAAAGCTCTATAGTGAGGTCAGAATGGGTTAGAATCAAACAAATGAAGCCTTAGGTTGTAAAGATGTAGGAATAAACACTGGTCTAAATAGCCATAACATGTGGACAACTTAATTCTTGAGAACCTTGGCTTTTCTTTCTACAAGTAAGAAAATGAGTTCTTGTGGGCTTTAACTACCTCACAGGATTGTCGTCAAGATTTAATGAAATCTTATGTCTTCTAAGAATGTTCTCAACTTTGGCAGTGTTTTATTTATATTGACTTATCTTGTTTTAGCCAAGCCAGGATACAATAGCAAAAAAAAGTGCTATCAGAACAGTACCACAAGGCAACATTCTCCTATGTGAATGTGATTATATGATTATTTATCATCTACATCTACATTATATACCCATCTATATCTGAACCAGCATCTACATGTTATATCCTTCTATATGTATGCCTACATCTCTATATCCATACTTATACACAATTATATATGTATCAATATCCATGTCTAAGTATATTTATTATTCAGCCATGCTATTATTATAATTTCTATAACATTACAATCTCAGAATATCTTGTTTCATTTATCTTTCCATCCATGGCTTTCTCACCAGGACACCTTTCCCTAAGTCTCTTTTCTTTGTTTGTAGTTTTTTTTTTTTTTCATTCCCACCTGTCTCACTCCTTTCTCCTACTCTCCTCTCAGTCCTAAGTGGTAAGAATAAGAACTGAGAAACACAACTTTTATTTTGCATTTGTCATGTTTCTTAAGTTGTTTGTTTGCTTTGGTTTGAGACAGGGTCTCATGTACTACAAGCTAACCTCAAATTCTTAATCCTCCTGCCTTCACCTCCCAAATGCTGGGATTACAAGAGTGAACAACCACACCCAGCTTGCCATGTTTCATAAACAATGTTCTCTGTTCTTTAAAATACTATACTTCAGGTTGGGAGTGTAGCTCAGTGGTAGAGTGCTCATCTTGCATGCATGGGGCTGTGGATTCATGGCCCTAGAACCACCAAAAAATCTGTACTTCAGATGTCTCTAAGCATATCAATGAATGCTGTGCTTTCTTTTTTTTTATTTATTTATTTGTTTGTTTGTTTGTTTGTTTATGTATATAATATGTAGACATCCATGATGGTACCATCGTTAGCCTTCTTCCTGCCCTCCCACCTCGGGGATTGTGGGTCTTGCATTGTGGGGATAGCCATCAGACATGGGGATGAGGCAATGTCTCTCTGCATAATGACCCAACTCATGGCTCTAACAATCTTTCCGCCCCCTCTTCCGTGAATTTCCCTAAGTCATGTTGGGTTCATTTTAGGTCTATTTCAGTGATGCGGTCATGGCTGTGCTTTCTAAATGGGGATTCTTTCTGGTATAGTTGAACAATGCAATGCGTATAACTCAGCATACATGTGTAACTTTGGAACAACCACGTGATTTGTCGAAGTTTTATGATCTGGAAGATGGGGATGAATGTTCCTGTGTTGAGGCCAAATAAATGAGATGACAAGCAAGGAAGACCTTCAGAACACACCCACCTGGGGGCTTCTGAAGCTGTTCAGTTTCAAGCACCAACCTCAACTCAGGCATCAGGATTTTACTTCTTAAGCTACTAAGCTACTCCAATGTGCATGTGAGGCTATGATGCACAAGTGTGCAAACTCTGTAATGTCAATCACACAAATGTACATCAGCAGGTGTGTATACTCATGGTCTTCATGTCTTAACCCAATAAGGATGAGTAATTAACTCCCTATAGAGAACAGGTGATCAGCTCTATCCTAAATAATGAGAGCTAACTTGGGGGGGGGCGGGGGCTGATGAAATTCGCACATATTTTGAACTATCCCAGACTATGTCCTGAAAGACTCATAATAATACAATCCTGTCATCATTTTGCTATTATACTGTGAATTTGAACACATCAAACATAATTCTCCCCCCCCATTAGTCAGAAAGAGTTTTTGTCTCCATTCGAAACAATTATATGATAGGGATTTCATTTGCATTCCAAGACAGAATTAAAAAAAGAAAACTCCTAAGTTCTTCCCAAAAGAATAAATAAACAAGTGGAAAATTAAATGCAAAGGAACTAAATTACTAGGCATAGATTAGTTTTCAAATTGTCCTTTTAACTTCTCAAACGAAAGAGTGCAGACATAATCTTTACTCCAAACTTGGGCTCCCCAGAAACTGGTAAACACGGAATCTCTGTAGTGGACATTACTCAGGAGGGAGAATGATTCTCATTATTTATAAAATTCATTAGTGATAGAGAGAAAATAAGTCTTTCCAGAGAGGTAATGTTCTGGACATCTTAGAACTTTCTGAAAGGATTTTAGAAGTTTACATTTCAAGAAAAAATAAGTCACACAAATTTGTGGATCTGATGTTGGTGGCTTTGGTTTTATAACTCATCATTCAGTAATTAGTGCAAATTCTTATGTAGCCAATTTTGTTTAAGCAAGATGTTTTTTTTTGTGTGTGTGTGTGTGTGTGTGTGTGTGTGTGTGTGTGTATGGATATGCATGGTTGTGGCAGGGCTCTTGCTACTACAAACACCAGACGCTTGCTCCACTTTTTGTATCTGGCTTACATGTGCACCTTGTAAATTTAACCAGGGCAGCTCACTTTGAAATCATGTGTCTTTAACTACAGAGCAATCTTCCCATCACCTGCTCTTATGGTTAAACTAATGGCTGGTAATAGACTTCTATGAATCTTAAAAATTGACGTGTCAGTGATGTTAATGGTAAATCCTGGAATTAGTACCTATTGGGGTTTCCAGGTGACTTAGTTGGTGTTCCTGTATATTGAAAGAATGCCCAGGAATCTGAAATCCAACCAGGGGAAAAGAAAAAATTATATATATATCAGACAAGTCTAAAACATACCTTCCTAAATCCATAGTCCATGTCTTAAAACTTACATTTCTTTGGCAGTTTTTTTTTTTTTTTTTAGCTGCAAGCATCCAGGGCATTGTAACTGAGTCAATTGCACACATTCATAGTCACGTTATAAGATGCATGGCATAATACAATATCAACAATAGGCTTAATTGAAAGCAGAAAGAATTTGGACGAACTACATGAAATGAACAATGCAAATTCTAGGGTATGAGCCAAAGTGTTGGTATTTCTACTGTTAGAAGACAGGTGCAGTGGCTTTAAGAGGCCAGATGTTGCCCCAGCCTGGGCAACCTTGAATAATAACTGTACTCTCTTATCTAGCACCTTTCTGACCAAAAGAGAACCTGAAAGAGCAGGGCAAAAGACCAAACAGAACAGAATCCCTCCATCTTAGAGAACTTGAAAGACCAGAAGTCTTCTTTATCCCCGACTCTCTCCTCCATTGTCTTCATAGTGAATTCTCTCACATAGTCTTTGCCCAGACACACCATTTGCCCCCACAGACATTTGTAAAACGGGACATCTTCCTTTGTTCCTCATGACCAAAACCCTCTCTCTCTCTCTCTCTCTCTCTGGCTTCAAGACCCCTCCTTGTTCTTTCATGGTCCTCTCATAAACCTCTTCTCCCCAAGAGAAATCTATCTGAGCATCTTTCAATTGAACATGTACAGGAACCTTTTAAAATCTCACATCTACCAGTCGTTGAGTCTTATAAGAGCTTAGGCATCAACTAGCACTCCCATGCTTGCTTCTCTGTGAACACAGCCCAAGAAAACCTAGAAGGCAGTTCTGGCATTGT
This sequence comes from Orientallactaga sibirica, assembly GCA_036365145.1. Lineage (NCBI taxonomy): Eukaryota > Metazoa > Chordata > Mammalia > Rodentia > Dipodidae > Orientallactaga > Orientallactaga sibirica. The sequence goes on from JAEOAD010000982.1 coordinate 3,690,980, forward strand.
CCCTAACAACAGACACTTTCAAGGCGACCAAAAAGATCCATTTTGCCCATAAAAATCGATCTATGCTGGGAAGTGTACCCCACAACAATCATGCAGGTTTCCCCCCTGGATACTTCCCAGCATCTTCGACTGGGCTGGGGTAGGTACTACAGAATACCAAAACAATCTACATAAATGTTTTATATAAAAATGATTCCCTCTTTCATAGTAATCTTATTTGCTAATCAGTCTACAGTCAGCTTGGTTGGAACAAAGAAGGCAGCTTGTCATAGAAGACTTTTAAAAAAATTCTTCCTCTCCAATTAAAACTGGGCTCCAGCCAACTGTGCTTCCTGATTTCAAAACTATTTCACTAATTTTTTGTAATTAAGAATATTTTACTTAGGTTGGAGAACAAAGCAGGCTGAACTCTTGCTGTTTTGAGAAATGGAACCTAATTGCTCTTCTCATAAAACTACAAAAATCCGGAGCACTGCAGTCACTCAGAAAACCACTTTGGTGGTTTCCTAACAACTGAACCATAGAATTTAACCTTGACCCATCAATTTCATATGGCTCCTGCCATTCCAGTCCTAGATGTATATGCAAACAAGCTAAAACAGGAAGTAAATGGATACACATTCTGATTGTCTGTCTATCAGTCTCAATGGGGCTTCAAGCCACAAGCTAAGCAAGATTGCTACTATTGAGCTATACCCAAAGCTCCCAAAATGAAACATGCACATCAATGTTCATAATACTTCTGTTCAATACTCAAGATATATAAAGAACTTAAGTGTCCTCCAACAGATGGATAACTAAACAAATGTGCCATGCATATTCAGTCAAATATTATTCAGCATTGGGCTGGAGAGATGGCTTAGTGGTTAAGGCAACTGCCTGCTAAGCCTAAGAACCCGGTTCCAATCTCCAGGTCCCACATTTAGCCAGATGCAAAGTGACGCAAGGGCGCAATGCCGCACTTGCCCACAAGGGGGTGCACACATCTGGATTTCATTCACAGCAGCTGAGAGACTGCTGGCATGCCCATTCTCTGTCTCCCTCTCCCTCTCTCTCTGTCTGTCTCTCTCTGTGGATCTCTCCAAAAAAATAAAAAATAAAAAAATATTATTCAGCATTAAAAGAGTGTAACTCAACAGTGGGTATGGTGCCACACACCTTAAATCCAAGCCCTCAGGAGGCAGAGGTATGAGGATCACTGTGAGACTGAGGCCAGCCTGAGCCTATAGAGTGAGTTCCATGTCATCCTGGGCGAGAGTGAGTCCCTATCTTGACAGGTCAGCCTGGGCTACAGTGAGACCCTACTTCTAAAACGAAAAAGAAAGAATAAGTGTAACTCTGACATATACTATAACATATATACTTTCTATATACACATTAACCTTGACATTATTATGCAAAATGAAATTAGGCAGATATTAGGATAAATATTGTATGATTGCACTTACATCAAGTGTTTAGAATGAGCAAATAGATAAAAACAGAAAATAGACAAATGGTTACTAGGAGATGAAACGAAAGAGGAATAGATACTTATTATTGTATACAAATTTTCTTTTGGAAGTGAATAAAGGAAAATAACAAAATCATGGGATGTTACCAAATTGTATACCTAAAGTAGCTAGCATGGAAAATTTATGATGTAGATCCACATTAACATGACTAAAATAAGAATCCAAAAATCCAAAATCTAAACCAATGTTAGTATGAAAAATTTACATTAAAACATGTAACATAGACAAGATTTTATTGGATTTTTCTTATCCTGATGATGTAGTAACATTCTTGACCATTTGTAGAAAACTTTCGAAATGGCCCTATATTGTGTCAAACTTTAGTCATTATTATCAGACAAAGAATATGATAGGCCTAAAATTTAGAACAGACATTTGGCTGTGAGCTAGGATTGTTGACACTCAAAGATGGTGTCTGCCCAAGAACAAAGCAAGATCAGGATTGCAAGGTGTGGAAAGATAGGAAATCAAGCTGCTTGAGCAAGGGGTTCCAAGTGCCTCTTTCTCCTAAGCAAGGCTAATCCATAAGTGCATTAGCCAACCACTGCCATCTTTTTAACCTACTTGATGAAGTAGTCGCGCCCATCTCGGTTTGTCATCATCTCCCATCCATAGGGTGGCACCTGGTTCAAGCCCCAGGTTCCTGAGGGAGGCGGCCAGCCTGAAGACTTCGTTCTGTGGCTGGAAAGCAAAGAAAGAAAGACAGCATCACCACACCAGAGTCTTGAAAATTCCTTCTAGATACTGCATAAGGGCACTGGGTTTATTCCTCTAGAGGGATGTCCAACCTTTTGGCTTCTATGGGCCACAATGGATGAAGAATTATTGCCTTGGGCCACACATCAAGGGTGGCCTATGGGTTGGAAGAACATACATACTTTTACTTTACATGACCATGTGACCCAACATTGCCATCTACAATGTTCTAGAACCTCATAATCAAGATACAAAAAGTAAAATCACAAAAACTCATATGTTTTGTGTGTAGGTATGCATATGTTTATGTGTGTTAGAGAAAAAGAGACGGAGAGTGAGAGAGACAGAGAGAGAGAAAGAGAGAGAAAGAGAGAGGAGGGAAGTATGGGTGTATGAATGCGTGCCATAGCATGGATGGGAGGTTGGAGGTCAGAGGGCAAAGACACATGTTGGTTTTCCCATTTCACTTTATTTGAGGCAGGATCTCTTGCTGTTCATCACTTGTCAAGGCAGCAGGCCAACAGGCTTCCCGGAGCTTCTTCTGTTTCTACTTCCTGTCTTTCCATACATACACTGGGATTATAGACCTCTATTACAGTGGCCACCTTTTTACATGGGTGCTGGGGATCTGAACTTATGTACTTATGCTTTAATGGCAAGTGCTTTATCAAATGAGTTGTCTTCCAACCTCAAAACGTTTTAAATAAGTTGCAATTTGGTGTTGAGCTGCATTCCTAGCTCTCCTGGATCACACAAGGCCTATAGGTGGTGGGTTGGACACCCCTGCTCAACTGATTGAATATTGTAAATAATGTTTATGTATCAAACACCTTGCTAGGCATTTTATATGTAGAGTCTCCCTCATTTTCCATATAATCTTGATGAAATAAGTATACTAATACACAGTAAGAGAAACAATGGGTTAGTAAGGCCAAGTAACTTTCTGAGGACAAAACAGCCAGTTTTGAATAAAAGTTCCACAGTTTCCGCCTCATGATACAAGCCTGAAGTCAGACATTAGGCCATTTTAGGCATACACACATATTTCATACTGTCATATAAATACACATGAAGATAAATTATTGTTAATGCTCCTAAGGAAAATATGAAGTTGTTTCTTTGTTTTCAGTGAACAAAATATAAAATTTGTCCTCATATCAAGCACACTTCTGGTAAAGAAGGAGCCACAAAACCTTAGACAACCCCTCAGTTTTAATTTGTAACATTCATCTAGCTGCACATTATTTTTTCCACATTAAAATCGATACCAAGTTAAATTTGACATATCAGCAAAAAGAAAGGCTAAACGGAGTTGTCTACATGTCTGTATTTCTCAGAGCATGGGAAGTAATCCTTCATGACAAGCAGTTATAACAGAGAGCACTGCACAGTCGCAATCCCTAACTAGCAGCCGGAAGTCAGTTTTTAGAACCATCATTGAATCTTGACCTAGACTCTTAATCATTCTATTTCCATAAATGACCAAATCTTCTTCAGTGCTTATCCCTGTTATTGGATGGAAGCAAGTGACACCATTTGAGGTTCAATCCCTTTCTCTTGTTTCTTGATTCTTTCACTTCAAAAGTCACTCACTGGATAGCCAACCAAGGAGATGATTCAGTATCTTCAAATTCCAGACTGGAACCACCAAAGGGGGGAAGGGGAAAGAAGTGATGATATTTGTATGGATTCACAGTCAGTCTCAAAAGCCACATGAGAGTCCTTTCTAATGAGAGAGAAGCTCCCTGCTTGTCACGTGAATGTTGAAAGAGCTGATCTGGCTAGTGTGTGTCAGGGCATGGATGTCAGGGCATGGATGACAATTGCCACCTGCCTCCTTCCCTGGGCTCTTGTCCCAGATGTAATATGTACAGCCTGGTCCCTTTAATGGCAAATGTCCAAAGCAGGGGTCTCAACCTCCATGTGGGGACTGCAGACTTTGAAGTCCAATCTCTAGGCAGCTCCTCTCGCTAATGCCCTTGCCTTATCAACACATTTTTCTGACCACAACCAAAGACTTCTCAAGAGATGAAAGCCCATCTCTAACTTTTCTCCAGCAGAGGAAGTGATTTGGCATATTTTTAACCCCATCTGTGGCTGTTCCTTAATTTCCTTTCAGTTTTGCTACCTCCTCCATCAACAGTAATGATCAAAAGTGTTCTATAATCTTAATGCAGGTCTGGTAAATTTAGAATGCTTCTGTAGGACAATTTCTTGCCCCACTGACTGTTAAAAGAAAAGACAGGGCCACCTCCTTTGTTCCTCTTGCTTGTACAAATGTCAGCAGTGGCAATTTCCTCTGGTGGTTTTATTTTATATTTTTAATGTGCTATTTCCCTGCAGTGAGAGAACACGTGAGTTCACCACCCTGAGGTACAATAAAAAACAAGCAAACAAACAAAAACCTCCACACCATTTTCTTCATGCTTAGCAGGGAACTCATTTGGAAAGCTTTCTAAGGTGAGACAAAGAAAACAAATTATTAAAGGCACCAATACCGTCTATTCTGTTATTTAAAACTTTCCTCAAAGCAGTAGTAGATGTAGAAATGACACAAAAAATGTTCTTGGGCTTGGACAGAGCTTGAGTAGAGGATTTACCAATTTATTCTAGATTCTTACATTATATGCTCTATTAAAGTCAAACCCCTTCTTCAAAGGGGCAGAAACCATCTTTCCTTTTATTTTACTTCCATCTGAAATCCTAATCACTAAAGGAAAGACACAAGCTTCCTGATATGATTTACATATAAAATATAGCATTCTAATCACTTGCTGGAGGAAGTCTGTGTTTTATCTTATTTTCTGAATTTTATTATACAGTATATTCTGTGTGGTGTATGTAGTAGCAGACAACAGTTCAGCAAGATGTTTTCACGTAAATCCTCTTTACCTAAGACATCAAATGTGACCATAGTGTAAACACAAAGTATGAAATCTGCTTCTCTAGATCAAGGGACATCAGCTGACAGAAAACAAATAGCTGAATAATTAATACCAGACATGACTATCTACCTCTGCTTGTTAATGAATTGGCATGAAATACATGCATATGAAAGGCCTAAATATGACTGAGAAAACTCAAAGTGTAAGTAGAAGAAAGGAACAAATACTCCTAAGGTGGGGCATTATATTCAAACCATCTGTGGTAGTTTGAATATAAAATGTCCCCACACACAACATCATGGGTTTGTGATTAAGCTACTCAGTTCCCAGTTGGTGGAGCCATGCTGGAGGAGGTGTGTCACTGCAAGCAGACCTTGTGTTTGATTAGTCCAGTCTACCATGCTCAGAGCTCGCTTGCTCAGGATGCTCTCTCTCCCTGTCACTGATATATGAAGATGTGAGCTGATTATCATGCTTTCTCCACCCTGAAGAAACTGTCCCTCAAAATTGTAAGCGTGGGGCCAGGCGTGGTGGCACACAACTTTAATCCCAGAACTCAGGAGGCAGAGGTAGGAGGATCACCATGAGTTCAAGGCCACCCTGAGACGACATAGTGAATTCCAGGTCAGCCTGAGCTAGAGTGAAACCCCCACCTTGAAAAACCAAAAAATAAAACAAAACAAAATTGTAAGCCTGGGATAAACTCTTTACTCCCATAATATACTTCTGGTGTGGTGTACTGTCCCAGCCAAAAGAACATTACTGCTATATTATCCTTGACAGTCTTGATAAAAGTCAAGAATGGAGGCCATAATTTGGGAAGAGATTGTCTTTCGATTCTATGTAGTATGATTGAGTTCAGCCTCAACATATTTCAGCCTTACAACGGTGCAGTCTCAGCTTGCTGAAGAGATGCTCTTGGGACCTCCTTTCCCTACTCGCACCTTTTAGTGTACACCAGACTCTCTACTATCCCCCCCCCAAAAAAAATAAATAACAACTCCTAGCTGATCACTACTGACACAATATTTTCTGGACAAAACTTTTTGTTTGTGTTTTGAGACTGGGTTTCACATTGTAGGGATGGGGCAGCCTGGAACTTACTGTGTAGTTTTGCAGTCAAGACAGGTCTTGAACTTACAGCCTCATGAATATTGGGATTACAGGTGTGAGCCACCATGCCTGACTCTACATGGAATGTTAAGAAGTGGACTCATTCAGAACAACAGATATGCCCTCCCCCTGCCACCCTTTGAAGAATGAGTCCATTTTTCATTCTGCACACTCCCAGGAGCCAGAGGGCCATCATTAAATAGCTCCTCTTTGAAAGAGGTCTTGATTTTCCTGCGTATGGACCTATCAGCCTGAAGGTTCCTCTTAACAACTTCTCAGGAACTCTGCCCAGGTTCCCAGCGCTGCTGTGTATGGTAATACAGGTTGCCCCCACTGACATCACTTACAAGGAATTGCCAGATGCAGGACAGTCAGTTAATTAGAAATTTCCATCCACATTGTTTAGGATCTCATATATTTCAGCCATGCTGATGCTCACTCAGATTTATGAAGCACCATGTTAGGGTCAGACTCTCCACCATTTCTTTTCCCTAAGCTTTAACAAGTTACTTGATCTGAATAATAACTTCTTGGGGATCTGTAACTCCTCTGTAATATGGTAATAAAGGACTCAGAACATTAGGAGACTATTAAGTAAGTTTACTATATAGTTTCGTATAATGCTTAGCACATAATATCCTAAAAACAATATAGAACTCTGGGTGATTGTACAAGTATAAATAATTGTAATCCATCCTCATTTGGAAAAGAGTAAAAAGCTTGGCCATTTTTTTTCTTTGATGTCTGACAAGAGGAAGGTAAGGAGGGGGTGAACCAAGCAGTTGCCCTTTCCCCTAAGGTTAAAAGTTGATGACCTCAGCCACTTTCAAGGCAGAATGAAAGATCAGCCACTTTCAAGGCAGAATGAAAGATCAGAAAGTTTGACCAGAAACTGTGATCCAGGGCACACGGGGCCTGTCTCCACTTTTCTCGGGCAAAGCCTTAAGAGTCCTTGCAATTGTGGTTTCTGTGAGTCCTATCTGAGATCATGGCTGTGTGAACCACTTTCAAACACTTACCTCAGCTTTAAAAATAGCGACCTACATTGTCAGGGCTATTTAAATCACTCCAGAAACTCCCGACGACTCACTGAATGGCTCTGCAACTTTGAGCTTCACTCGTCTGTTGTTCGCAGCAGATTGAAACAACCCCACACCAAAAGACCTTCACACCTATGAATGGCACAGGCAAACTTGCAGAACTATTTGTGTTGAGGTACTGGGAGAAGTTACCTATGCTTTCCTACTGTATGCCTGCTTCTAGGCACTGAACCAAACCTCGATAGCTAATCCATCCATCCTAGGAGAATATGGGCTCTGAGAAACCACCAGCCACCCGAGTTTCCACAGAACAACTCCGCATCAGAAGGAGCTATGCTGCAAGGGTGAAGGATTCTGAGATAAGAGTCTAAAGTCCTGAGTCAGAGAGCTTCAAATTCTACCACTTACCAGATGTGTCACCCTGGGAAAATTAAACTCTCCCTTCTTGGCATTGTCCATATGTGTGATGATTAATCTCTACCATGAACTTGATAGGATCTAGAATCACCAAGGAGACAATCTTTGTGCATGTGTGGTAAATAAATAACTGGTGTCAACTCGACAGGATTTAGATTCATCGTGGAAACAAATCTCTTGACATTTCTGTTAGGAATTTTCTAGATAAGATTAAGTGAGGTGAGAATACTCAATCTAACTGTGAATTGTGCCAATCTATGAGCTAGGGGACCTGGACTGCAAAAAGGAGGAAGATAGCTGAGCATTCTCTCTACTTCTTCCATGTTAATGTGACCATGTGATACTGGGTTCCTGTTCCTATCACAGTTCCCCAGCCATGATGGATTCTACCCTATAGAACTATAAACTAAAATAAATCCTTCCTCTCTTACACTTAGTTTTGTTATTTTGCCCCAGGAATGAGAAGTTGACTTATACAGGATCTCTGGGAAGTTTCTAGATGAGGTTAGTTGAGGTTGGAAGATGCACCTTGAGTGTGGGTGATACTTTTCATGCTCTGGGGTCTTGATTATCATAATAGAATAGAAAGCAAATAGTGCATAAGCATCTTGCTCGCTCTCTCTCCTCTCTTTCCTCTTCTCCCTTTCTCCTATGCTTCACGCTTTTGCCCCTGTGCCTTCCCCAACATGACGGACCCTATCCCTTCAAACTGGAAGTGGAAATAAACTCTTCCTTTCCTAAATTGCTTTGTTCAGGCATTTCTTTGCATTGCTGAGAAAAGTAACTAGTACAAAATGGTTGAGTTATTGTGATTCAACACTTTGCATACAGGGGTGATTGTATCTCCACAGTAATTTAACAATGCATAGAGACATTTTTGGTAGTCATAAATGGGGGAAGGTGGATGGACATGTCCTTCTGTGATCTAGTCAGTAGAGGCCATGGGTGTTGCTAAGCAAGGCAGCCCCTTGGAAAAAAAATAAAAGAATAATCCAGTAAAAATGGCAATCGTGCCAAAAAAGGAAATTACAGTTTACTAGTTCATAGAAATGTCCTGAGAAAATAAAGTATATTCTATACTTTGTAGCACTGCCCCTGACATAGAGTAGGTACACAGTAAACATTCACTGAGAAAAATTTAAAAAGGCATTTCCAGTGTTTCTGCTCATAGCCTGATGATCATAAGTACAACATATCTTCATATCAGAGAGGAGGAATTAAAATCCAAGCTGTGCCACTTAGCATCTTGACCTTTCTGGGGTTAGTATAAAATGGGAATGATAATATCCAGTTCCCAGTGATGATTGGCAGATAAAGAGGTCTGCAAAGTCCTAAAGTGGAATGCTTGACTCATTTATAAAAGTCTGGTCAAATGATCTGCTGTGTTTAAAGTGCTGGTGTCATTGTAATGAGAGCAGCCTTTGTATTTGACCCCACAGTTTCAACAGCATGTCCACATGCATCCTTTCTTTTGATGCACATAGACCTGGCTCAGTATGCAACAGGGGCCCTGCTAAGGCATTATCGTTTCTATTTGCAACATGAGGAAACTGAAACGCAGAGACAACGTATAACTTGCCCAGTAAGACAACCTACTTAGAAGGGATACTGGCTCCTCCCCCTCTCCCTTTTAACTTCCCTCCTTCCCTCTCCCTTTCTCTCATTGTTTGATTGTGTTTTGAGATAATATCTTAACCTGTGGTCTTGGCTGATCTTGAGCTCACTATGTAGCACACGCTGACCTTGTACTAGGCAAACTCCTGCTTCCATTTCCCAAGTAGTAGGCTTACAGGTACCTGTCATGCTCAAGCTGGTTTTCAATATGTACTGCTCCTTCCTCAGCCTACTGAGTGTTAGGATTATGGGTATGATCTACCATACCTGTCTCAGAGACTGGATCGTTCAGCAGACACTGTGTGTGGTTTCGAGGTAGGTTCTTGCTCTAGTCCAGGCTGACCTGGGATCCACTATCTATTCTCAAGGTGGCCTCAAACTCATGGCCATCCTCCTACCTTTGCCTCCCGAGTGCTGAGATTAAAGGTGAGCGCCACCACACCCAGCTAGACACTGTGTTTTACCTAGACTGTTCTAGGCACAAGTATGGATAGAGTGATAGCCTACATGAAATCCTAAGCAACATTTCTGCTAAGCTCCATAATGAGTTAGAAGAGTGTCAAAGACTGAACGATGAGTGTTCCTACTCCAAGCTGCAAAGCATTTATTCTGCCACTATTAAGAGTGGCATGGGGACTTAAGAGATGGCACAGATGTTAAAGTGCTTGCTTCAAATGGAGGACCTGCTTTTGATTTCTAGTACCTATGTAAAAATGCCGAGCATGGTGGCATGTGCCTTTAGTTCTAGAACTGAGGAGGTAGAGACAGGTGGATCCCTGTAGCTTAATCACCAGCCAACCTAGTCTAAATGGTCTTAAAAAGCAATGAACAACAACAAAAAAAAGCCAGGCATGGTGGCATACGCCTTTAATACCAGCACTCGGGAGGCAGAGGTAGGAGGATAGCCATGAGTTCGAGGCCACCCTGGGACTACAGAGTGAATTTTAGGTCAGCCTGAGCTACAGTGAGACCCTACCTAGAGAAAAAAAAAAAAAGCAGTGAACAGAAGCTGGGCTTATTGGCACATGCCTTTAATCCCAGCACTCGGGAGGCAGAAGTAGGAGGATAGTGAATTCCAGGTCAGCCTGGGCTAAAGTGAAACCCTACCTTGAAAAACCACCCAATAAAGGAGTGAACAGCATACCTGAGGAATGACACCCAATACTGTCCTTTGGTCTTCACATGCACATGTTTAAACATGTGCACCCACCACACATGAACACACACATATGCATAGAAAAGGGTGACATAGACTTATAGGTATCTTTATATGTTTAGTAGTATTATCAGACTGGTAGCCGACATTAACCTGCATTCTTTGAGACTTTATGTTGAGAAGAAAATTATCATGTCTATTTCCAATATGAGAAAAACCAAAGCTTTATCTATTCAATTATTAAATTCTAGCATTGAGTGGCACTATGAAAATCCAACCAAATAAACCACAACCCAGAATTTGATCATCCTTATTTCTTTGGATTCACAAAATTTATTTGAAGAATAACCCAAGGTTGTATATTGTTGCACATAGTATTATAAGATGAAAAGCATTTTCTCACTTGTTTTGTTATTGTGGTGGTACCTCGAGGTACCGTCCAACAGAAGTTTCCATTTGCAAAGAGGAGATAGTCAAGGTAGGTTCCAAGTACATATATAAAGCAGTTTAAAGTAAAGGAAGATTACAGGAGAGAAGAGGAAGAGAGAAGAGCGGGAAGAGGGAAATCAAACACAGAAGATAGGACTGCTATGATAAATTCTCCAAGTTTAGGTGACAGCCATGTTTCTTTTGTGCCCAGCATGATGTGCACTAATGTGGTTGGAGTGAGTCCTGGGCATGGCTTCAAGGAAGGATCATTCTAAAGCATTTATTGTCTCTATGAGTGTCTTTTCTGGAAGTGACTGAAAGGTCTTTTGGGTTCAGTCAATCATGCTGTGCACATACAAACATGGCTTGAATTTCTCTGCATTGTCTTCAACCTCCAAGCATCACTGTCTCCTTATTTAAGTCAGACTTCAGTATTAATGTGCTTTGATTTCATACAAAGGGTGGTGGATCCCCTTCTTATGGCTTCTTAGCAGCAATCTTTGGTGAACACATGGAAGAAAGCTACACAATTCAGGTGACTAGACCATCAAAGCTGTACAGACAGCTGAAGCATCCTACCAATCATTTTGGAGACATCACTTCTGTTGCAACAAGGAGGACATAGAAACAAAGGAAAGGCAATTAAATATTTCTTCACATACTAATGCCAAGCCTTACAGAAGCAGAGACTGCCAGACAAATTAATTACAAGATCACTGTAGTAAAGTAGAAATGTATTATGACTCAAAATGAACTATGGTAAAAGAAAGTTGAGTATATATTCTGCACAAACACATGCATAAATCACACACACACACACACACACACACACACACACACACACAAAAGCTCATTATTAACCTGGGGATATATACCAGCAGAGTACTTGCTTAGCATGTATGAGGCCCTGGGTTTAATCCAGAGAACAACCAAAACAGCATTCATTGTTTTATTTATTTATTTGGGAGAGAGAGAGATAATGGGCATTCCAGGACCTTCAGCCACTGTAAACTAACTCCAGACATATGTACTACCTTGTGCATCTGACTTACGTAGGGAATCAAACCTGAGTCCTTAGATTTTGCAGGGAAGTGCCTTAAGCATTAAGCCATCTCTCCAGCCCCCCCCCCAAAAGCATCATTTATTAAGGCTGTGGATGTAGTTCAGTTGGTGGAGCACCTATTTGGTATGCAAAACACCCTCGGTATCATCCTCAGGACTACATAAAACTGGGCGAGATTGGACATGCCAGTAATCCCTACACTCAGTCACTCAGGCAGTACAGGCAGGAGGACCGGTAGTTCAAGGTCATCTAGTTTACTTCAAAGTCAGGGGGAATATTAATTGCTCACTCATGAATAGTACACTATTTGGCCATTAAACCAAAGTTGTAGGTGAAGGCTGAGTACTATGGCTGTCACAAGTACACACTCAAAGTTGGCTATTAAAAGAATATGCACAACACCATCCACTTTGTAAAATCATTCATAGCAACCTTTTTACACTGTGCTCTCACTGTTCCCTCTTGCTCACCTTGCTCATTTTCTGTAAGCACCAGGACAAGGGTGTCCTGTAATCCCCAAATGACACATTTCTACCCCAGAAGTCCTAGGACCTTTTCTGTTCCATTTGCTGTCTGATGATTAACCTTGCATTTATGCTCCCACCTTCAATTCTGTCCTCTAAACCATCCTAGGCTTCATCATTTGGGATCCCTTTCTACCATATCATATAGCCTGCAAAGATGGACCTACAGTGGGTTGTAAGAGTGAGTTATTTTATATTACGTTCTGCTTTTACATATTTTATTTCCCATAAGGAGTGTGTATTGTTTTGTAATTATAATTTTGTTATTTTCTAAACATTAGCAACTGAAAAGAGGATACGATTCCATATGGACTCTTTCTGGAATCACTGGAGAAATTTTAGAGAGGAAGTATTACAAGTATGAAAATATACAATGTTGGTAGTGCTCCAAGAGAACATGCATTGCCATATATTGCTCATAGTGAATTTTAACACTCCTTTATTACAGAATTTTTTAAAAAATTGTAAATTATCTGGACATGAACACTGGACCTGGAAAACATTAACCCAAGAGTCTAGCAGCACAGCATGTGTTACATTATGGTACAAGCACAAAATAAAATACAACTACAAGAGAAGAATGAAGATTTTCTTTTGTATTGATTTGAAAAGATTCTAAAGCTATGGTAGATTATAATTTTGCATGTGCATGTGGGTGGTGTGTGCATAATGTTGATATGTATAATGTGTAATTTTCTTCCAATTTCCACCATGATGATGAAGGTAAGATGCAGCACACATTCCATTCAAACCCAACTGCTGGAGTGGGGCACACACAGTTTCAAGCAATGTTAATTAATTACCCAACAGCTACTATTTGTTAACCAAGCCGACAAACAAGTCATCAGAACCTTTATGGAAAGATCATAGTAATTGTGATCAACAGGAATAGGGCAGAGAGGGGCCCCAAAAGATGATGCCTAGGATAATTTATAGAGTAGAATTCAAGATGGATCATGACTCAAAAAATAGAATAGAAAGGATCCTAGAATTTAGGATAAGGAAATGGGCCCATCTGGAATCAGGGGGCATCTATGACCTGGTGCTTACAGCAAGAGCACATTACCCTTATTCTGATGCCTCATGGAACCTATAACATTAGAGCATTGTTAAGGAAGGCAGAAATCATGGCACACCCACTCTGACCATTGTCCCAGGTCTGGACTGTTTCCTGAAACAGAGCTTTATCAAAACTTCTCAGGAGTTCCATGGAGTAATCATCAAGAGACAGCAAAAGATTTCATTTCTTAAACTATTTCATGTGACTTTTAACACATAAAAATCATTGAATGCTTTTACCTCCTTCACTGAGGACCTTATCTTTTCCATTTAGCTGCAATATATGTATCAGTTACCTTCTCACTGATGGGACAAACTACCTAACCAGATGTAAGAAGGGAAAAGGGTTTTTTTGGGGCTTATAGTCCTGATGGAAAAGCACAGCAGGAACAGGAAACCAGCATCATGACATCAGCAGGGAAGAAGTAAATGGTGATGAATGCTGCTGGGCCAGTGCTCTCTTTTTTTACAGTAATCCAGGACCTCAGCCCATGTGATGGTGCCATCTATACTTAAGGGAGATATTCCTTCCTTAATTAATTTAATCAATAAAACCCTCACGGACATGATTGGAGATTTGTTTCCACAGTTCTTCTAAATCCTGTCAAGTTGACAACCAGAGATTAACCACCACCACAATATGGAATTTGACTATGCTCTTAAGCTCCACCAGTTATATCATGTCATAGAACTTGACAGTGATTATAGGATTGAAGAAACACAGCCTTGGCTGAACATGCCAAATGGCCTAGTCTAATTCTCAGATGTGCTGTTAAAACAATTTTGCAGTCACTCATCAATCTGAGAGATAGCATTTATCTTTATATTTCACTTATTTATATATGACTCATAACAATATTGATATTCACCAAGATTAATCTCATCCAATTCACTTTATGTTGAATATATATATATATATATATATATATATATATATATATATTTCTAACCTTTTTCATTTAGCTACTTATTGTAAAAATTATAGTTTTCATTTGTCAGGGACATATACCTCTATTTTAATCATTATTAAACTTTTACAAGTTAACATATATACTATTTACTTGTCTGGACAGTAGTTTATTTAATCTTAGTTTTGCTTATTTTATTTTAAAAGTACATTTACCTACCATTCCACTAAGTTTTTTTTTATTGTAGATAAGAATGAAATTTGTATGAAAGTGGGTGGACTTGGAACAGATCATACTCAGTAAACTTACACAAGCACAGAAAGACAAACGCCACATGCTCTCCCTCTTCTGTGATTCCTAACCTGGAAAACCTTGACTTGCAGGCATACCTGATAGGCAACTCAAGGGTCAGATAATAGAGATGGATGTTTTGGGGGGAAGGGGAATGTGAAGGCAAGGGAAGATACACACAAAACTAAATCCAACATGAATTTGTTCCATAGAAACCTTTCTCCTGGATAGTAGACTAAATGATACAACCCTCAACAAGAGTGTGCATGGATTATTTGGTAAGAAGGCCCCTGGAGAGGGTGGAATGAAGCCCAACCCTAAAACATTTGGTTCTGGCATATAACTCCCAGTACCAGAAATTGGTTACAACCCACATTGAGCTGCTGATCAGAGAGACCTACGAGGCTTCTGTCAAAGCACTTGATTACCTGCCTGAGGTAAAAGGTAAGATCCTATTGCTGAAGACACAACATGCTCCTGGCACAGAATATTGTGAGATCTGGCTGGAATCTGGAAGGAAACCAGTCTCCAGATGGTTAGCCAGTATAGTGCTGGAAATCCCTACATGAGCTGCCTGTTGAACATGTCCAACAATGTTGTGAGCAAACAGTGGACTCTGCTATATGAAAGCAATCAGCTTGACACGATGGACACACCTGTGCAAAGATGTCACCCAGCCTAGGTGTGTAACCAATGGCTCTCTGATTGGCTAAGAGATCTGATTAGTAGAAAGGAAACCATAGCTGGAACTGGAAACCAAGTCAGAATTCTATGGAGACCAAGATCATGGACTCCAAAGAGAACATCCCTCTCGTCTTCAGCCAAAATAAAGGCTACACCCATAAAAACCTCTCTTAATTAATGCTTATCCCATTGAACCTATGCTGACCTCATACTCCCTTGAAGAAACTATTTTTCTTTTTCAGAAGGCGGTGAGAACCAAGGAGATAAACCACCCCTCCCACATCAGCCAGGACCCAGTAAAACCACAGTGGAACTGGCAAGATGAGCAAGAGTGCTGCTTCGTCGGGGATGGGGAGATGGTATAGTGGGTAAGAGTGCTTCCAGCACAAGCATGAGAACCTGAGTTCAAACCCAGCATCCACATAGAAAAGGGGCATGGTTGTGTATGCCCATAACCCAACTCTGATGCAGGGAGAGACAGGAGGATTGTTGAGGCTTGCTGGTCAGCAAAGCTAACCAAAAAACAAACAAACAAACAAACAGTGCTGCTTCAATGGAGAGCCTGACAACAGTGCCAAGGTCATGGAGACAGACACTGAGGACATTCAGAAATCACCAAAGTAGAAATCCAGAAGCTGCTGAGAGCACAGCACTAAAGTAGACTTAAAACACACCCACCACGGCTCAGGGAATTTTGCAGAAGATGGGGCGGAAAGACTGTGAAGACCAACCAAGTGGATGGGACTATCCAGAGGCACTGTGGCCCCGCCCCACAATGACTGACTGCTGCTCTCACATTTCATAACCCACAGACCCAGGAGGAATACCAGCAATCCCACTGAGGAGGGTTCTCAGTGGAATGGGGGCAGGGAGGCGGGAAATGATGGTACCAACACATGATGTGTCCATACAAAGTTTCTACTTAATAAAAAAAATGAGAATAAAAAGAATCCTCAATCAAGTATCAATCAGGAAATGAGGAAGAGATTATTAAAGAGAAACTTAGAGAGAGAGTGGTAGAAACTGAACAACTATGTATCTATCTTTGTACTCTCTCTCTCTCTTTTTTTAAGTCAGTTCTCATGTAGCTCAGACTCCTCTCAATCACACTATATAAACAAGAATGTCCTTGAACTCCTGATTCTCCGGCCTTCCCTTCATGAGTGCTAGGATATGGGGATAGAAGTTTCTGTAAAATAAAAATTTTAAAAGGATATAGATGAAAGAACACTGGCCTGGAATCAGGAGGCTGAGTTGTAAGTCTACCATTTATAAAAGGGATCAGCAACCTTTTCGTGTAAGGGTTTTCATATATGATGTTTTAAAAATCAATACCATCCGTTGACAAAATGTAAACTAATGTGCCTGGATCTTTGCAATAAAACTTTATTCACAAAACAAGTTCATATTTGGCCTGCAAGAAATAGTCTGCCAATTTTTTGTGTATAGTGTCACCTTGGGAAAAATTATTTATATTTCCGTTCCTTAATATTTTGTACATGTGATGAAGGTGGTAGACTGCATGTTTTTTGATGTGGCTTTAAGCTTCAGGATGCCTAGCTTCATTATTTTAAAGAGGTTTCTTTCTCAAAGGCCATAATCTTTAACAAGATTGGAAGAGACCTAGATACACACATTCTGCAAAGCTTTTTTCCCCAGTGAAGTAACAGCTCACTACTCAGGGAAAATGAATCAGATTTCTGTTTACCATATTATTTGATCCAAAGATTGAGTGTTTTAGCTCAGTGCATCACATACACAAATATTTATGGGAATTTTAAATCTCTGAAACATTGAACTTCTTTTATAAATAGGACCACGATTTGGATGAATGGTGTTTCAAATATACAATCTACAGACAGTCCCAAACCATAATTGAAAAAAGAAAACTCATCATAGTGGCTGCTTTCCAATGTTCGAATCAAGACTCTGAGGTCTAGAGATTCAGGACAGCAAACTTATGTGTTAGTCTTTTCAAACACATGCTATACAAAGCTATTAACGTCAAGTGGTATAGTGCCTAGTAATTTCCATCATTGCTTTTGCTTTATTCATATTTTATTAAATTATTTTTCTTGCTAAAATATGCCCATTTGTTTTAATCCTCAAACATGTTTGAATGTGGTTTGTTATCTTGGCATCTGCTGTAGATGCTTTTTGTACTGCTGAATTAGAAGCCTGAAGAGCAGGTGTTTCTAGTAAACCTGCCAATATCCTTAAGAAGATGTGACAGAAAGAGTTATGGCACATTTGGGTAAGCCTCCACACACTGGTGCTACATATTGTCACTTGGTTCTCTTTCCTAGAGCTAGAATGTGACGGTGATATTTTTCTTTTGAGGTAGGGTCTTGCTCTAGCCCAGAGATTACCTGGAATTCACTATGTAGACTCAGGGTGGTCTCAAACTCACTGGGATCCTCCTAACTCAGCCTACCAAGTACTGGGATTAAAGGTATGCACTGACCATGCCATGCTTCTTGGTGATATTTAACTAGGATATATATATATATATATATATATATATATATATATATATATATATATATATATATGACATAAACAAAAAATATACACCTAGTGTGTTTTATTATTTATCAATTCTCAAAGACCTCAGGTAGATTTCATTTAGAGGTATTTATATGGAGACTCCTGACTTTACTCCTGTGTTTACAGGATTGTCCCCTCTCTGTCAGAACCCTGGATACATCACACAGCTCTGTGGTCACTCAGAATTTTCTAAACTCTAAATGTGAGAGGGAAGACCCACATTTTTTAAAATAATAACTTTTGTAGTTTCACATTCCAGTCTCATGGTTTCATAACAATTTTGATAATGATTTTTATTGTGACTGTTATAATAAAAACTATGCAAGACAAATGGTGCCATTAGTAACAGTATCAGAGCTCTTCAGTTTCCATCCGTCTTCCCTGACTTTCATTTGGAGTCCCTTCACACTTTGCATTCCATCTGCTCTATATACAGACATATGACCAGTGAACAAAGGGAACGATCCAGAATTCCCTTGCTTTGGCTCAAGAAAGTCAGCTGTGATACATCTATATGTCCATTGATAATCACTTTGTAATGCGTGGCAAAACTCATCATGTGTCATAGAGACACAGAGACAGAGTAAACCAAAAACACTGGAGAGGCAATTGGAGTAATTATTTCCACCGAAAGGAAGACAGTTATTTACAGAGTGATCAGGCTTACACATTTGGGGAAAAGAGCTATATTGTAATAAAGTGTTACACACCAAAGTTTTTATTAGATTCACTCTAAAAATCTCCTCCAACTGACAATAATAATATATCTGGAGCTGTGAATGTTTCCAGAAAAAAGGTATGTAGTAACTGGCTACATTTATTAGAAAATATATTTTTAAAGCCTTCCATAACGAGAAGTGTAGGGGAGGGCTCAGGACTGTATTTCTAACGAGCTGTCAGATCCTGTTAATGCTCCTGGTTCAAGGGACACACCTGAGTAATAGGCTGTAATATGATCCCTAAACAGGACATAAATCTATGTGCTAGAGATTTCAACTTGGGGCTTCCAGATGGGTGGCAAATGACAAGTCTATATCTGTGAGGCCAGTGAGGTCAGCCTGGCTGGGATTTTCTAGGACAGAAGTCAGAACTCACTCCTTGCCTTGAAAAACCCAGGTCAAGGCAAAAGAGTCTGTGAGGATTGGTTTGATGGAGGCAACTAGACAAAATAAAGTATATTGCCTTTGGGACAATAGTGTCACTTCACAACCATGGTCATTTGGACTTTCTAACATCGTAAGCACCTACTAAAATGGAGCTTCCATTCCCTTCCTTCCCATAGCGCCTCCATTATGGCCTAGAACCAAAGGATTCCCTACTCTGGGTGGGACTTTCATGAACTGTCTCTTTCAGAAGCTCTGACAGCATCTAGAATTCCAAACCCAGCACACAAGACATGACTTGTCCTGAATCCGGATGGCACTTTGGCACTTTAGCAAAGCAGGTGAAAGGTAGTTTTAGGTACCCTGCCCCCCCAAAAAGGACCAGCAGCACAAATGGTATCTAAACTTTGGCAGAAGACAAAGGGATCACTTGGCCATAGCTTTCAACAGGTACAAAGTAGAGGAAAAGAGCTATGAAATATTAAAGATCAGATAACTTTGAACTGTGTGCCCTTAATTGCATTCTCTAGCTTACAAGGAAAAATGATACATACAGTAAGTTTAAAAAACTGAGAAAAACTTCATTAAAAATATAGATCTGGGCTGGAGAGATGGCTTATCAGTTAAGGCGCCTGCCTGCCAAGCCTAAGAACGCCAGTTCCAATCCCCAGGTCCCATGTTTAGCCAGACACAAAAAGTGACGCAAGGGCACAATGCTGCACTTGCCCACAAGGGAACGCACACGTCTGGAATTCGTTCACAGCAGCTGAGAGGCTGCTGGTGCGCCCATTCTCTCTCTCTCTCTGTGTCTCTCATTCTCTCTGTCTCTCTCAAATTAAAAAAACATATAGATATATATGGATCCTACAGCTGGAAGGTTAGCTTAGCAGTTAAGGCACTTGTTTGCAAAGCCAAAGGACTCAGGTTCGATTCCCCAGGACCCACATTAGGCAGATGCACAAGGTGGCACATGAATCTAGAATTCATTTGCAGTGGCTGGAAGCCTTGGCCTGCCTATTCTCTCTCTCTCTTTCTTAACTAAACAATAAATAAATAAAATATTAAAAAATATGGATCCCTACAGAAACATGACACAGCCTATTAGAACCAATTCTGGTACTATTTCCATCAGAAAGTCCTGACTCTTACATCCATTAATGTCTTCTCTGCCACCTATTCTCCACACCAGTGCTTGGCAAACTACAGCCCTGTGGGCTTGGCCCATCACTTGATTTTTGTAAATAAAGTTTTATTGGAACATGGCCATGCCTATTTAATTATTATCTACAGCTGCTTACACACAAAACAAAATGGCAGAGTTGGGCTGGAGAGATGGCTTAGCTCTTAAGGCACTTGCCTACAAAGCCAAAGGACCTTGGTTTGATTCCCCAGGACCCACTCAATCCAGGTGCACAAGGTGGTGCATCCATATGGAGTTCATTTGCAGTGGCTGGCAGCCGTGGTTTGCCCATTCTATCTCTCTCACTCTTTCTGTCTCTGTGCCTCTTTCTCTCTCTCTCTCAAATAAATAAATAAAATAAAAATATTTTTTTTAAATTGCAGAGTTGTATACAATAACAGAGGACATATGGCTTGCAAAGCCTAAAGTATTTCCTAACTGGACCTTTCTTATGGCACTTCAATTGCATCAGACATTGTAGCTAATTATATGTAGATAGATAGGTGACAGATAGATAGATGGATACACAGAGATACAGAGATGATAGATAGACATAGATCATCCCTCCAAAGCCACTCATCTACAGCACTGCAAGTGTTATCATTTGTTTATATTGTAAGTGACTTCAGTTTTCTTATGGCATCCTGACTCTTCTTACCCATCATTGTTAAACTAGGTATCACTAACATTAGAGTTTTCCCTAATCTGGAATCCAATCCACAGAGTTGAGTTAAACTGAACTCTGCAGCTTTTCTAGGACGATACTGAGGTCATGGTATTTAGGACAACACAATTTCTGAGAGCAAAAAGCAAACATCCGATTATACCTGTAACTAAATTAGTGGAAACCAAATGGTCCTTTTGGCAGCAAAACAAGAATGGCTCTTACAGCCATTTTGTTTGACAGGGATTTTTGCAGAAGGCTCCACGATGAATGAGAACCATAAAAAGACATTGGTATTAGCGGTACCCATCCTTGGTGAATTCTTGCTTCCAAACTTAGCAGAGATAAAGAGCTCCCCTTCCTGATGCAGATAACCCAAAGGCTCATGCTGGTTTATGGGCTGTGCATTTCTCCTTCTGCTCCAGCAACCTCATTTATCTGGCATTTTATAGTCTTTGCTGGGCTCCAAGGATTCAGCAGGAAAAAAAGGGGCATAATTGCATTTTGGAAGCAATAAACTTTGTGGGTTTTTTATTTTAAAATTTCTCCTTTGTATCACCATTTTTTCAAGTATTTGTAAATGCCTGAATTTTTTAAAATATTTATTTATTTACTTATTTAAGAGAACGAGAAAGAGGCAGAGAGATAGAGAGAGAGGGAAAGAGAGAGGGAGAGAGAGAAAGAGAGAGAGAGCAAGAGAATGGGCTCGCCAGAGCCTCCAGTCACTGTAAACGAACTCCAGACACATTCGCCACCTTATGCATCTGGCTCACATGGGTCCTGGGGAATCGAACCAAGGTCCTTTGGCTTTGCAGACAAACACCTTAAACTAAGCTATCTCTTCAGCCCTATATCACCAATGTTTAATAATGAAATTAAAATATGTATATATCATTTGTCTCTGGAAGGGAGGTTAAGTGAGAACTTTTTATTGTTTTTATTTATTTACTTATTAGAGACAGAGAAAGGGAGGGGGGAGGGAGGGAGAGAGAGAGAGAGAATGGGTATGCCAGGGCCTCTAGCAAATGAACTCCAGACACATGCGCCACCATGTGTCTGGCTTACATGGGTACTGGGGAATCAAGCCTTGAACCGGGGTCCTTAGTCTTCACAGGCAGGCGTTTAACCACTAAGCCATCTCTCCAGCCCCACATTTTTTAATTATATTCATCTGTTGTATGTTCTAATACTTGGCAATTCATTCATTTCCTATCATTCTACCTGGACCACAAATTCAACAATTTTTAATTGTTTTGGGGCTACAGTCTCACTATATAGCCAAGGTTGGCCTTGAACTCAACATGTAGCCCAGGTGGCCTAAAACTTGAGGTCATTTCTCTGCCTCCGCTTTCCAAATGCTGGGATTACAGGCATGAGTCACCATGTCCAGCTTGCATACTGCAATTCTGAGTCCCATAAGCCATATGTCTTCTAGTAATTGTTAAGAAAATAACATAAGAAATGTGTTCCTAAGAGGCTGGTGTGTTTTGTGTCCTTTAAGATAAGTTAGATGAAGTTAATACTTAGGGCTATAACATTTGCTTCACTTGTTTTCTCCCACTAAAAATTATAAACGTTTTAATTTTGTCCATGCTTAAATTCTTATATTTGAAATGCGTGTACATAAATTTAGAGGATGTGGTAGTAATTTGGATAAAGTAGACTAATAAGTATGATGCTTAAATTTATTTTACTTGACTTAAACATGGGTCACAAAATTATACAGTAAAAATGATGTATTTTATGAACAATGTCTCTAAATAGCCTAAAATTCATGAAATTCTAAGCCACACAAATGGATCTTGATTTCATGAAGGATTGGAATATAAATAGCCCAATAAAAGGTCTACATCCTGCATCAAAATGTCATTTTAGCATAACAGAAAAGCCCTAATTGTTTAGAGAAGATAATGAGGTGTGGATGATACATACAGGCAAAATTCAGTCCCTAAACTTTTGATGGTTCCAACAATTAACTCTGCTATATCTGCTCCGCTGTGTAACCTCCACCGCCTACTGGGAAAATGACACTGGTTATCCATCCTTTCAAAGGCTGATTAAACTCTCCTATGCTTCCTAAAGTTTCCATGCACTAGTGGATCCCACCTTGGTGTCCCTGAGCTCCTATAGTTCTTACTATCTCATGTCTCCATTTGGTTATCCATGGGCACCTCACAAGCTAGAAAGTCTAAATAAGAACTCATGTTCATCCTCTCAAACCTACTCTTCTCTCTAATGGCCCCGTCCTTATCCATGGCTCCCCTTTATTCTAAGGAAGTCTTCAAAGAATTGCATGCATTTCCTGGACAATATGGCCTTCTTGTAGCCTTTGACTATTAGAACTGGCTAACCCTTCAACCCATCTTGATTTATTCTTCAGACCAATTTCTCAGCCTTCAGACTTAATTAATTTTCTAAGAAACTTATCAACTTCTGTCCAGTATGGCTGCCATATATCATATGTGGCTATTGAGCACTGGAAATGTGGACAGTGTTAATTAAGATGAGCCGTCATTGTGAAATACACATCATGTTTTAAAGACTTAGCAGAAAAGATACAAAAAATGGATAATTTTTATATATTGATTATATAGTGAACTAATAATATTTTGGGTTACTAAAATATACTAAAGCTAAATTCTACAAGTTTATTTTGTTTTTAAAAAGAGCTCATTAGAAACTTCGATGTGATGTGCAACTTTCTAATCCTAGCAAATGGAAAGTTGAGGCAGAAAGATACAAACTTTGAGTATCGTTTAGGGCTACCTATGAAACTGTTTGTGCATATGAGAAAGAGAGAAAGAGAAAGATCCAACTGTTAGACAATTGAAATAACACATGTGGCTCCCATTATAATTGTGTTAGGCTGTGCTTCCCTTTAACCTTGGAACAGGCTTAGGTTCCCCTCTCACAGAGTTCTTTAAGTGGCATTCTTTGCCTTTTCTTAATGTGCCAGGGGACTTATACATTTGTTCTGGGCTCCTGGAGCAGTGCATTTAATATTTCCCTCAGGATTACACCTATAACTGATGCATACAAGGCATGTGCATATGTGCTAGCTAAATGAGAACAAGAAAAACTCTCTGAATGTAGAGAACATAGTACCAGCCGTTCAGCTCCATAGGCCACATTAACATGGGGTAACCACGCTGCCTTTAGCAACTCTCCTAGTTTAACTGAGTCCAAATAAGCTAATGTGAATGTTTAAATGACTCATTTCTTGCTCCCCACGTTTTCAATTTTGAGGTAAACATTTTCATATATTTTCATTATTAACTTCCTTGGTAATCTGTAAAAACCATAAAAGTCCCCATCAATGAATTCAACAAATAGTAACGTAGAAATACTTATTCAAATTATTCATCATATTTCCATTAATATAACAGATTTTTTTTTTCGTGGTAGGGTCTCACTCTAGCCCAGGCTGACCTGGAATACACTCTGGATTCTCAGGGTGGCCTCGAGCTCATGGTGATCCTCCTACTTCTGCCTCCCTAGTACTGGGATTAAAGTACTGTGCCACCGTGCCCAGCTATAACAGATTTAAAAAAAATATTTTATTCATTTATTTGCAAGTAGATATATATATAGACAGAGAGAGAGAGAGAGAGAGAGAGAGAGAGAATGGGCATGCCAGGGCCTACAGCCACTGCAAATAAATTCCAGATGCATGTGACACTTTGTACAGCTGGTTTACATGGGTACTGGTGAATCAAAACCAGGTCATTCATTAGGTTTTACAGGCAAGTACTGTAACCACTGAACTATCTCTCCAGCCCAACAGAGCAGATATT
Source organism: Orientallactaga sibirica (assembly GCA_036365145.1). Taxonomy (NCBI): domain Eukaryota; kingdom Metazoa; phylum Chordata; class Mammalia; order Rodentia; family Dipodidae; genus Orientallactaga; species Orientallactaga sibirica. The sequence goes on from JAEOAD010000982.1 coordinate 3,715,661, forward strand.
TGAGACCATCAACTTATAAAGAGAACAAGTTGATTTTGGCTTACAAATTTGGAGCTCCTTCTTCCACTAGTCCCCATTTCTTTCTTGTTTAATTCAGACAGGGTCTTGAAATGATGCTCTGGTTAGTCTGGAATTCACTATTCAGTCTGGCCCCAAATTTATGGCAATTCTCCAGCGTTGGTCTTCTGAGTACTAGGGTTACCAAAAGGTGTCACCATATTAAGCATTTGTCTCTAATTCTTACAGATCCCAGGGGCTGGATCAGTGGATAAAGTGCTTGCTGTGCAAGTCTGAGGACCAGAGTTCTAATGCTCAGGACCCATGTGAAAGCTGAGCATGGTTGTGTGCATGTGTAATCCCACTGCTGGGGTGGTGGAGACAGCAGGATCCCTGGGAAAAACTGGCTAGCTAGTATAGTTCAATTCAGTAAGCTTTAGGTTCAGTGTGAGACCCTGTCTCAAAAAATGTGGTGGATGGGATGGGAAGATTGTGGTTAAAGGCACTTGCTTGAGAAGACTGATGGCCCAGGTTCAATTCCCCAGTACCCATGTAAAGCCAAATGCATAAAGGAGCATTTATTTGGAGTTAATTTGTAGTGACAAAAGAGCCCAGTGTGCCCATACCAATCACTCTAATATTTTTTTAAAGATACTAAAGGGGGCCTGGAGAGGATAGCTCAGTATTTAAGGTGCTGACTTGCAAAGTCTAACGAGCAGAGTTTAATTCCTCAGGACCCACATATAGCCAGATGTACAAAGTGGCACATGTATCTGGAGTTCATTTGCAGTGGCTGGAGACCCTGGTACACCCATTCTTTCTCTCTTTCTCTCTCCCTCCCTCTCTCCCTCTCTATCTCCTTGAAAATAAATAAAAATATTTTTAAAAACATGATAAAGGAGATTTACCTAAAAAATAAGGTAGAAGGCAACTGAAGAAGATACCCAACCTCTGGCATTCACATTCATGTGCGTGTATGTGCACACACACAAGTATGTATATGCAAGTGTGTTCTGCATATGTATGTATTTGTGCACACCAAACACTCTTACACATGCAAAAAAAAAATCTTAATTCTTATCTACCACAAACAAGTACCAAACTGACTAATCACATTCTCTTAGGAATGCTTTTTTTTTGCATAAAATTACTCTTAATCACAATGGGAGCCAATGTTTATAGGCTGACAGTCCACATAAGCTCCAGCACTAGACAATCTTTGCTGACGTAGACTCCTGCAATCATTAAGGCCATTTACCTTATTCATAGAGGATGCCAGTCACCCAGAATGACGTACGTGACAACCTGCTCCAGGCCAGCCTCATTTTAGTGAAAAGAAAGAGTGAGCTGGGAGTTGTATTGCTTAGAATACAGGTGAATGAGTTGGAAAGGAAGGGGCAGTACATCCTGGAGGCATAATACACTTCTTTAGTAAAGGCTACAAAAGCTGTAATTACTATTTATATTCCATGTGATTTTCTCCCAGCATCTTATGATTGAAAATTTATCCACTATCTTATGATTGAATTTTTTTTTTCTGGGAGAGAAAAGCATCCCAAATACAAAGGCTTTATGGAAATTTTATTTCTGTTTCCTTTTCTTTCTCCATTTCTTTTTATTCTGTTCTCTCCACCCCCCCCCTTCTCGGTCTAAGACAGTCTTATATAGATCAGGCCTTGAACTACTTATATACAGGACGATAGCCTTAAATTTCTGATCCCCCTGCCTCCACTTCCCAAGAGCTGGGATTATAAGAGTGTACCACAGTGCCTGGTTTGTGTGGTGCTAAAACCTAGGATTTTGTGCATATTAGGCAAGTACTCTACCAACTGAGCTACATTCCCAGGCCCTCTTCCTTTCTTCCTCCCTCATTCCCTCTCTCTCCTTTTCTTCCTTTTTTATCCCTCCCTCCTTGCCTCCCTCTCTACTTTCCTTCTTTCCTTTCACCTTTCTTCTTTTTTTCCTTCTCCCCCCACTTTTGGAAATAGCACCTGCCTGAAACTTCCATTCTAGAACTTCTCTTACCGCCACCCAGTGAATCCTAACTCTCAAAGGCTTTGCTGTATTTTTCATCTCACATAATGAAGGCCTCCCTTGAGAATTTTGGCCATGTGTCCTTGAAGCCAATCTGTTTATATAATTGTTCTAATTCCTTTCTTGCAATTACTTTTTTTTTTTTTACTTATTTCTTTTAATCCCCACCCCTCGTTCCATTTCTTTCTCATCTCTCACCCTAGGAAAATTTCCCTTCCTGGCAGGTGTCCCTTGTTCTCTTTGGCAATACTTCACAAAGGCACAGTTAGTCATAGTGATCAGAATGCACAATTACGGGGGGGGGGGGTCCTCACCCAAAGAGGGGAAATTGCTCACAGACATTAGCTCATCAATTCCCCCTCAGTTCTACCAAATTAGTCCCACCTGGGAGTGGAGACAACTGCACTCAGAGCCTTAAAAGACCTCAGGACAGATACTTGTTCATCATAGTTGAGCCCCTTTTTCCTTACTTTTCCTTCCTTCTGGGCCTCATCCTTAAATTTAAACTAACAGAGAAGGATGCCCTCTATGTCCTTAGACTAATTTCTCCCTACAGACACAACTTTAAATCTGTTGCTCTCTCTAGTTAAATAGGCATAAAGAAGAAAACAATAAAATTCTATTTTCAACTGTGCTTTGGTTTCAGATGCTTTCTTGGCTAGCTACTTTGTAGGCCTCTGAAACTGTTTTACTTTTTCTACTCCAAAGCATTGGTCTTAATGAGATGTAGTAGGGCACTGGCAATTTTATAATTAAAGGAGATCCAAGCCATACCTTTCTCTTCCCCGACCCATTTGTGATAGATGAAGCTGACAATGTTGAAGCATATCAATATGTGACCATGCTAGCTGAGTGTCTAAATTGCTCTTATAAGTGAGGCTTCAAGCCAAGCATAGGAGCTCACACCTATAATCCCAGTACTCAGGAAGGTGAGATAAGAGAATAGCCATGAGTTTGAGGCTGGCCGGGCTACAGTGAGACCCTGACTCAAGTAGAACAGGACAAAGCAAAAGTTAGGCCTTCATACTTCCAAGTCTATACTTAAGAAAATTAATAGATATTTAAAACAACAGTTTCCATGTAAGAATTTAAATGCCCCTGTAAGATTATTGCTGAGATCCTTGTTTCATCAAAAAGGGAACTGCCTTCCTTGAACACTTACCCAAAGTCATGCCTTTCAACCTCAGCTTGTTGAATTTCCATGGTGGGTCTGTTTTATTTTTTTAAACTTTTTAAAAATTTTACCTTACTACCCTGAGACTACATAGTTAATTCCAGGTCAGCCTGGGCCAGAGTGAGACCCTACCTCGAAAAACCAAAAAAAAAAAAAATTTACCTGAGTTCTATTATTTTTAAGACAAGGTAATCCATGCTGGTCATAAACTCACTACATAGTCAAGGATGGCCTTGAACTGCTGATTTTCTTACTTATACCTCTCACATGTTCGTATAGTAGGAGAGGAAGGTGAGAGAGGCATCAAGATTAAAATATGAAATATATACTTTGGCAGAAAGACTGGGAAACCACTTTAGGGGAGTACCTGAATTGAGGGGCCCTGGAGAGGGTAAGATGAAACCTAACCTTAAATTTGTCATGTTTATCTTTCATCTCTGTCTTTTTCTTTTTTCTTTTCCCTTGGTGCTGGCCTGTAACTCCTTATACCAGAATGTGGTTAACACCCACAATGAGCTATTGATCAGAGAGACCTACAAGGTTTCCCAAAATAAGACAGACTTCTGTCAGAGCACTTGATTACCCAGCAGAGGTTAATGGTAAGACCCTACTGCTGAAGACACCATACAATGTGGGCATGGACCATGGAGAGACTTGGTTGGAATCCAGAAGAGAGCCAGTCCCCAGATAATTAGCCTATCTAGTGCTGGAAGGTGCTACATGAGCTACTGGAGGAAAGTAGCCAACATCTGTCCAAGCAATTCATAGTCTAAGCTGCTCAGCAGCAAACAACCTGACATGATGCTCACACAAGTGCAATAGTGGCACACAGCCATGGGGGGTAACCAACTGCTCTTGGATTGTCTAACAGATCCACTCAGTGGGAAGGAAACCGACCTTATCTGGAACTGGGAAACAAGTCAGAATCATATCCAGATAATGATTCTGCTTTTGATTGTCAAGCTGCCACTAATCTTGGGCTATAAGAGGGTCTACACACTTTAAATTAATAATAGCTATCCCATTTAACCAGTACTGACTTCACTCTCCATTGGAGAACCTGTCTCTCTTTTGCAGACGGGACCTGGATCTGAGGAGATAAACAACCCAGCACACTCCACTGTGGCCCCAGCTGAAACCAGAGGAACTGGGGAAAAGAGAAATAGTGTTGCTTTCTTAGTTAATCAGCAAAAGGGTGAGGGAGACAAACACTGAGGACACTCAACACCTACCAAACCAGAGATCCAGAGGCTTCTAAGTGCCCATCACTGAAGTAGACTTAAAGTGCACCCAACATCGCTCAGGGAATTTTGAGGAAGAGGGGGAACAAAGATTGTTAGAGCCACAAGTTGGGACATTTTGCACAGAGGCATTGCCTCTCACCCATAACTGACTACTGCCCCCATAATGCATGACCCACAATCTCCATGGGATTGACCTGACCTGCATCCCCAATGAGGAAAGCCTCTTCAGAAAAGGGGCAAAGATAAGGGAAAGGATGGTACCAAAATGTGTTTACATACTAAATATGTACATATCTAATAAAACTAAATTATAAAAAAGAAAGACTGGGAAACTTTCCTCCCAAGGCTACAGGGAAGGGGCAGAGCATATATGAAAAAAGTGCACAATATACAAATTTGGGAGAAGGGGGTACTATTTAAATGGCCCATAAAATGTTAGCACTCTCATTGCCCAAGACTTTTGTGCTTCTAACTTTCCCCAGCTTTCTGGCCTACTTCTACCCTCAGAAGTATTCTTAATAAATTGTTTATATTTCTCCCACTATCCAATTCTTTGTTCTAGGACATAAGAACCTGGGAATCGTAGTGGGTGCCCTCCAGACCCTGACCCACACCTGTACCACTGGGATTACAGGCATGATTCACTATACCTGGCCTTGTACTTGTTAGAAAATTGCTTCCTTCTCAACATGCTCAAGAAGCAAAGGTCACTGGAACCTCCCTTCCCCCTATATCTTCACCTAGGTCAGACTTCTCACAGCCTGTTTTCCCCTGTGAATACCTGACCTTAGAATGCTCCCTGCATAAGACTCACCATGGGACCTGCTCCAGAAACCTCCTTCTTCCTGTGAGAAGGAAATGTCTACTATGGAACAAGTTATGTACATCCTTTTGCTTTAAACTCAAAATATATGTCTACAAGAGGCATAATGGAGTTGCCAGCGCATTTCCTCTGAGCCAGGTGTTGCCAAGGGCAGCGTGGAATCTGAGAGCCTGGGGACATGTTCCCATGCCACCTGTCCCTAACTTGCTACAGGACACATAGTGCTTCAATTTGGGGGAGGATTTATTAAGACTCCCCCAAACTGTGCCAGAATCTTTCAAGAAATGCAAATGTGTACTCCTTTACATTTCTGCTTAGAGGAAGAAAAATTAAAACAGAGCATCATAAGTCTCCCAAGATCAGTTTTAGTTCCTTTTAGCTATATACCAATCTGGTATAAATATTGTGGATGTCTCATCAAATAAATCTAATATAGGACATATATATGTGTGTGTGTTTGTGTGTGTGTGTATATACATATTGCAAAATTATACTTGTATGTAATGAGCTTGTAATAAACGTTTATCAACAAATATCTGCAATGCCAACTCACGTTTGTTAATGAATATATATTACTATGAGTTATTGCTGCTCATAATCCATTTTCTTACACATAGCCCATAACCACAAGGTGCTTTCAGTACTCATAAAAAGTTTCATGAATAAAATACAAGGAGAAGGAGATATTAAAGTAGTGTTTTCAGGATTATCCACCAGAAGACATTTGATCCCAAGTATTTGCTGTTTGGATGAAAGAGTGGATGGATAGAAGGATAGGTGGATACACATATGGAGAGGTGGCCAGTGAAGGGCATAGAAGCCTAAGGCTAGATTTCTGAATTTGTTTTCAGTAGTACGATAGAACTACAGAATCATTTTGATGAGGAAAAAGACCTTTCAATCTTCTTTTTTTTTTTTTTTCATTTTTAGTACCACAGAAGTAGCTCCTCTTCTAGGGCCTAAGACCTCCAGAGCCCCAAGCTTTTGATTAAATTTGTAGTACCAGACATGAATTATCTCCTATGGAATGGCTGTCAAATCCAATCAGAAAGCAGTTGGTTAGTCCCATGACAGTCATGACACTATTGCACCAAGAAGAAGACCTTGGGGCTGGAGAGATGGCATGATGGTTAAGGTGTTTGACTACAAAGCTCAAGGACCCAGGTTCAATTCTCAAGTACCCATGGAACCAGATGCACAAGGTGGCACACACTCCTGGAGTTCATTTGCAGTGGTTGGAGACCCTGGCATGCCCATTCACTCTCTCACTCTGTCTGCCTATTTTTCTCTCTCTGACTCTATCGCTCTCAAATAAAAAAAAAAATAAGTAAAAAGCCGGGCGTGGTGGTGCACGCCTTTAATCCCAGCACTTGGGAGGCAGAGGTAGGAGGATCGCTGTGAGTTCAAGGCCACCCTGAGAATACATAGTTAATTCCAGGTCAGCCTGGGCCAGAGTGAGACCCTCCCTCGAAAAAAAAAAAAAAAAAAAAAAAAAAAAAAAATAAGTAAAATTAAAATAAACACAATAAATGTAAAAGAAGAGTTTTGGTGCTGGAGAGATGGCTCAGCAGTTAAAGAGGCTTGCTTTAAAAACCTCTTGGTCTGGGTTCAATTAAATAGTACCAAAATAAAGCCAGATGCACAAAATGGTACATGCATCTGGAGAGTGTTTACAGTGGCAGGAGACCTGGTGTGCCCATATACTCTCTCTCTCTCTTTGCTTATAAATAAATAAATAAATATTTTTTATAAAAAATAAGAAGACAGGGCTGGAGAAATTGCTGAGTGGTTAAGGCACTTGCATACAAAGCCAAAGGACCCAGGTTCAATTCCCCAGGACCCACGTAAGCCAGATGGACAAGGTGGCACATGTGTCTGGAGTTTGTTTGCAGTGGCTGGAGGCCCTGGTGTGTCCATTCTCTCTCTCTCTCTCTCTCTCTCTCTCTCTCCCTTTTTCTCTCTCTTAAATAAATTAATTAATTTAAAATATTAAAAAGAAGATGGCCTTTCAAACATGAGAGATGTAGAAGATAACATTTAAAGATTATAGAGAAGAATGTCTGGGTGATAGAACTTATCAACTCAGTTTGAACTTATACTTGGTTTTGGGAAAATATAGTTGCATTTTCTCAATTTAAATTTAAGGCAATATTGTAATCTTGCTGGATTTAAAAAAATATTTTTATATATTTATTTAAGAGAGAGAAAGAAGGAGAGAGAGAGAGAGAATGGGTGTGTCAGGGCCTCCAGGCACTGAAAACGAACTCTAGATGCATGTGCCACCTTGTGCATCTGTCTTACATGGGTCCTGGAGAATTGAATTGGGATCCTTTGGCTTTGCAAGCAAACACCTTAACTGCTAAGCCATCTCTCCAGCCCTGGATTTTATATTTAAAGAATTAAAGTGTGTATATGGTCATTCACAAATATTACCAATATTTAATGTGTGTGACCCTAGCCACAAAGACTTCACACCATATATCCTTATCACAGTGTAGCTAAACATCAATCCCTCCTTTCCTTTTGCAAGTACAAATCAATAGATGGCGATACATAGATAAATCGTGTGTCTAAAATACTCCCAAACATGGGCCTCTTAATTTCTGTAGTGGGATTTATGTATTATAAAAATGTCATTTTGATCATTATGTATATGGTTTATTACAAGGGGGCAGAGTCATATTAGAAATATGTTCTCACAAATTCCTGTTGTGGGAAAGACAACTTAAGAATCCCACCTTTATGGTTTCAGCAGACGACCCCCACAATGCATGACCCACATTCCCCATTGAGGAGGGTCCCTTTGGAAGAGGGAGGACGGGGAGGAGGATAATGAAACCAATACTATGAATGTAAAATCAGAATAATATAAATAAAAAAAAGAATCACACCTTTTCATATAGAATGATATTTACTAGTCATGAAGGCTTTGAAGGAAGGGCTTTATTTGTGCCAACATGCTGATTCTAACTGTGGCTCTCTAATCTAGCTCCTTAGTGGAATCCATACTTGGCCATCTTGTAATATAGGCATACTATATCACAGCTTTCCATTTATCAGGGTTTTTGTAGCTATCACTTCATCTGATTGAGAGTATTGGATGAAGGTGTTTATATTAGTATTTCCATTTCATAGATGTGAAGTGACTGGCCCCATGTTAAATGGCTAATGACTTTCATCTCCACCAGCAGAAGGTCCCTTCCCACCTCCCTTACACAATATAAAGTAGCCAAATGACTAGTCTACTGATAAGAGGTGAGGTGTTTTTTTAACCTAAAAGATGAGTTCTTATTTTACCATATACAGTATCAGAGCATAAGCCAAGGATGGATAATTCATTTTAATTAACTTTAAAGAGTTTGTTCTTCCCATTGGCCTTATTTTAAGTGTCTCCGAAATACTACTCACGTTGTTCCTCTTGAGTATTTGTCAATACTTATTTACATGAAGGTAATTATGAAAGCCAGTCTATCTCGACCTAAAAAGTCATAACCTCCTGGGAATAATATTTTTATTGTGTACATATGTATCCTGCCAAGATAATTAATTCATGGGAGGAAAGAAGAAAGGAAGGAAAACAAACATGTTAGTTTTAAATATCCAAGTTACTAAGCTCTACTCTGTGATTACCCAGAGGTGATTAAGTTTTTAGGTCCGGAACACAGTAACCATTGTCCAAATCATTTTAAATAAATGAAATGGCTCAATTTCATTTTAACATGAAAAATAACCATATTTATTTTTATGTGATACAAAAATTCACTTTCAAAATTGGCATTTTTAAGAAAAGGAATCAAAGCACTCTAATGTTTTTCCCAAATTGAGTTTCAGTTGGCATCAGAATAAATTAGATATTAAAGGACTCAAATTGGATCATGCTCACATACAATGTGTCTTGTACACTGTGAACCTGGCATAATAACAAATATGTATGTTTCCTTTCCTGGAAAGATCCACAAGTGCTTTTTAGGACATTTTGCTCTATATGATGATGTTTCCATAAACTTCTCTGTATTGTCAAAGGAAAAAAAAGAGCTAACAACTGCTGGATGTACAGTAGCAACATGATGACTCATGCTTGGGATCCCATAGCAAGAGGGTAATAATATGGCTAGAATATTCTCTCTTCACATGCTATTTCAGATAGGCTTGTTGCTTATAAGCCTCAGGTGCATAACTTGAGGCTTATAAGCAACAAGACTATCTGAAATATAAGCAGATCACACACAGGGTTTAGCAAATAGTATAACATCATTTAAATAAACATTCCTTTGTACAAGAAATTCTACCGCCCTGATTCTGCATCAGAAATGAATACAGATACACACTGAACTTTTGAGTGTCAGGAATTTAATCCGTCTTTCATGACAGTCTTATGTTAACTATGACTTGGTATTTAACATGCTGCTACAAGGTCCAGGGTTAATCTCCATTTCAGACAACCATGTTGACCATTTTCTTTTATTGCTTCTCATGCATGATTTTTCTTTTGTTTTTTGTTTAAAAAAATGATTCCTTCATAGGAGCAAAATTTGTTCTAGCTCTTTGAGATCATCTCAAGTAGATACAGCTGGGTATAAGGCATTTGATTATTTCGGACCAAAAAAATTTTACATGTTGGCGAAAATAAATGGAGAAGCAAATCCTCTTTTGCTTTACTCAATACACAAAGATGAAATTTATACATATATCCAAAGGCAAATGTAGGATTACTACTAAATGAGATGTATCACTAAGTCACACAAAAATTCACTAATTCTTACAAATTCACTGATTCACAGGTTTTATTTTGGCCATTCTATGCTCAGATGATTGTCGTCTGTGAAAATCAATGTTTTATGAAGAGATGGGAAAGCAGTTCTACATCAGAATTCAGTGTTGTGCAATTAGAATGAAAACCATGAGTCTACCTATTCCATCTTTGAGCATCTCTCTAGTGGTTGTTAGTGTGGTTAATTTTGTGTGTGGGGGGTGTAGCTTTGATTTAGTGCCAATTTAAACCTTTCACTTGCTGTACATTCAAATCCCTCCAGGAGATATAACCCATAGAAAGGAATTTATGTAAAACAGCATGCATATTTTCCTTCCTCCTTGTTTGCATTAAACTGGAACAAATTAACTTAATGTTGCATGAAAATAAGTGAAGTGTCATCTTAATTAAAAGATAGAGATGCTATATCCCTTGGCTGAGCCTTAGAAAGCACTTTCTATTGCTTAAAAGTAAAGTGGATAATTTTCCAGTATGGTTCATAAACTAGACTTTTATCTTAATCTATTTTGATATGCTGGAATGGGCATGTTTGTGCTATGGACCAGTTATAATCATGTTGTTACTGGAGCCACCATGGTTTGATAATTTCACAGTGTTGAGGCTGGTCCAAAAGGGATAGGCAGTTAAAATGTCAGAGTGATCTTATGTTACTAGAACCCAAAGAAGAATTATCAATAATGATGATCAAAACAAAACAGGGTCCCTTTCTGTAGTCTAGGCTCAATTTGACATTACCATAATCCTCCTGGATCAACCTCTTGAGTGCTGGGACTAGAGACATGATCCATCAGATTTGGCTATTTAAATTGATTTCACCTTCTCCAGTGCATGACCTGATTTAGCTCTTCCTCAACTCAGACCAACTCTTCCCTTGCTATTCCCTTCGGAAGGATGAACTAGCTTCACAAATAGATTTGGCATAAATTACACATTCCCTAAAGTATGGACTTCAGTCAATTACAGAAGACTGTATTTTCTGGGTCCCACACTAACAGGTTCTTGCTATCCTTTCGGTCTTCAGTGACTGAAAACTGTAGGTATTCAAAACAATATTACTTTTGCTTATTGGTATCTTTAAAAGAAAGCAATGCATATTCAGAGATCACATGAGTAAGAATTGATCATAGGGGATGAGAGAAGTCTGGGGAGATATAGAAACCACAGAGGAAAATGGGGAAATCAGAGGGTGGCTTATTGAGACCCATGGACCCATTTGGGGAGGGAAAAAGAGTCTTAACCATGTGGCATCAGAGTATGATCATTATCCCTTTTGTTTTTCATTGCAGGTATTTCTAAGAGGAGCAAAAACAACAATGGAAAATATCTGAGCTTTGTTTCTCACACCCCAGCACAATACTTTCCATGCTTGTTGCCATGCTTCTCAGAGGTATTTTTGAGAATGTAAACCAAAAGAAGGCTTACTCTCATATAAAGGGTTATAGTCCTACTTTTAAAACCCCATTTATATTGAGACTCATATTATAAGTTCAGAAACATTTAGACTGAAAGTATGTTTTCCCCATTCATTTTTATTAAATATTTTGTTTTTATATATTAGAGAGAGAGAATTGGGGCACCAAGGCCTCTTGCCACTGAAAATGAATTCCAGATGCACACGTGCTACATGGGTACTGGAGAGTCAAATCTGGGTCCTTTGGCTTTGCAGGCAAATGCCTTAACTGCTAAGCCATCTTCCCAGCCCTGACTTCCCCATTCTTCCTTCTCTCCCTTCCCATCTCTTCCGACTGGAGATACCATCATTCTTTGCAAATAAAAAGTGATGATAAATAGAGTTGGAGAGATGTCCCAGTGGATAAAATCACTTACTGAAAATGCCTGACAAACAGAGTTGGGATGCCCAGGACCCATATACATTTGGACACAAGTGACACATGTGCCTTTAATCCCCATGTACCTATGGTAATGGGTAGCAGAGTCAAGAGAATCCTGGAGCTTACAGAGCAGCTTGTCTGGCCTTCCCAGCAGCAAACAAGGAGACCCTGTCTCCAACAAAGTGGATGGTGAGATTGTCTTCCTAACATTCATATATGTGCCATGGTATGCACTTGCCCAAACATACACTTCTCCTCCCCACATACCACACAGTCACAAATAGGCCCATGGAGGTACTAACTTCAAAATATTTTGCAAATATCCAAAATATTTTAAAACCTTTAAAAATATTTTTTATTTATTTATTTATTTATATTTATTTGAGAGAGAGGCAGAAAGAGAGTGACATAATGCTCAAACAAGTACAGTAGTGGCACACAGCCATTGTGGGTAACCAACTGCTCTTAATTTGGCTAATAGATCCACTAAGTGGAATGGAACTCATTGCTGGAACTAGGAAATAAGTCAAAACCAGGTACACAAATGAGCTCAGTGTCCAAGATCAAGACACTACCAAATGTGGGTTAGAAGAGGGCCTATGCATATAAAATTCTCTCTAAAATAACTATGGCCATTCCATCTATCTAGTACTAACTTCTCTCTCTGTTGGAGAAGTTGCTTATCTTTTCCAGATGGACAACGAACCTGAAGGGAGGATCAGCCAATCAGGGCCCCAGCTGAAACCATAGAGTAATGTGGGGGAAGGGCAAGAGTTCAGCGTTCATGGTGATCACAACACCAGAAAGAGGCTGAAGGAGATAAACACAGAGAACATCCAACTCCTACTAAGCCAGATATCCAGAGACACAGAGGCTCCCAAAACCTGATCACTGAAGTAGAACTAAATGTGGCTCAGGGAAATTCGCGGAAGAGGGGGCGGAAAGAAGGTTAGAGCCACAAGTTGGGGCATTATGCACAAAGACTTGGCCTATCTCCCATAACTCTTGACTACCCCCACAATGCATGACCCACATTCCCAATTGATGAGGGTCCCTTTGGAAGAGGGAGGACAGGGATGAAGATAATGGAGTCACCATTATGAATGTAGAATATAAATTAAAAAATAAATTATTAATAAAAAATAAAAAGGGCAAAAAAAAGAAAAAAATGATTTTAAAAGTATGGGAAAGTTTTAATCTATAGCATAGAAAAATTCATAGACATTTGCATTTGATGTGACTATTGTTCTATTCAATGTAAGTTTCTATGTAAATATTCTGGTTAAGCTTCAAAAAAAAGAAAGAAAGAAAGAAAGAGAGAGTGAGAATGGGCATGCCAGGGCCTCCAGCCACTGCAAACGAACTCCAGATGCATGTACCACCATGTGCACCAAGCTTATGTGGGTCCTAGAGAGCTGCACCGGGATCCTTTGGCTTTGCAGGCAAATGCCTTAACCACTAAGCCATCCCTCCAGCCCCATCGAAAACATTTCATGAAGACAAGTCCATTGGTTTTTCTCAAGAGAAGAAATGAGGTTGTGGAGATAGGGGAGTTGATAGCTCTACTCAGGCAAGGAACCCAGGGTTCTAATCTAACAGCCACTCAATATGCTTTCTGTACTTCCAAAAAGATGTGAGACCTGCATTGAAAGAACAATTTTGGTGTTAGAACTGAGTGTTCCTTCTTTTGGCCTGTTCCCCATAATGAAAGCTTACAATGATGCATTCTAGCTTAGCACACTGTATTTATTGCTCAGTCTATCCTTATCATTTAATTTTAAAGCTTGAAACTTTTCCAAAATGTTTATTAAAACTCAAGTTTCCAAATATTAAAAGTATAACATCACATATGATAAGATGAATCATATAAATCCTACTCTGAAATCCAACAAAGCATTCGTTTTGAGATGCAAAAAGCTGTGGAACACTGGTTGTTTTCTAAGCCATGACATTGAATATTCATTTTAGTGTTTGGCCAGGTTTCTATTCTAAACTATTTTATAATAAAATCCAGCCTAACTAACATTGTTTGTCACCAAGACATTTGACCAATAAACTGTGATCCAAGCAACCAGATGGATCACAACCCACAAAGTAAAATCCAATCAGGGACACCATCCTACAGGTCCTTCTCTTTAAGCAGCAATTCTAAAAATGGAAACTTTTCCCAGTTTGGGAATATGTAATTTCCACAAAGCAAAGTTACTGAGTCCTGAGGATGGTATTGACAGTGAAAGGGCTGATCACGTGACAGCATCCTTTGAACTCTGGATTCCAGATTCTCACTTCTGGGTTTCAGAGGCAAACACTTGAGAAAAAAATGGTGTCTATATATAGCCATAATGTTGTCTCATTCCTGGGAAATGTATAGTGCACTTCCTAAGTGATTGTTGCCCACACAGAATAGAAATATAAGGAATAGACCATTGCCCCAAAGCTCCCACTTCAGGGAATCCCCGAGAGGGGACTACATTGCCTGAATTCAACTGTCCTCTTTACTTTAGCTTAATTGATATGCCAGCTCTACACGACCCCCCTCTTCCCCATGTAGTGTGCTAGCACTTAACCTGGCTGTCATGCTCTTATACTTCAATTTCAAAGTCTCTCTTAATTGGTATATAGAAACAGTTACAGTTGTATACATAATTACTGATAATGAGCATCTAAAGAAACATCAAATGGCAAATTGCCCTTCAAGGAAACATTAAGCCACATATGGCTTCTTTGCCCTTGCTATAGAGCACATGGCATCATTTAAGAGGCCTTAGCTATGATGGGGCCCTGTCAGCACTTGATTTACATACCCAAGGATTAGTTGCTCCTACTTTATCAAATCATCTGTGAAATTTATTTTGAAAAATTAAGTCAAAGAAAATCTCCTACTGAGTGCATACATATCCACAAGTGTGTGAGCACATGAATGTGTACATGCGCATATGCGCACATGCGCACACACACACACACACACACACACACTCAAAACTTCTAATGATAGATGCTTGACATGGTAACAGGATAACAGTAAAACTTTCTTGTTATTAAAGGAAATCATACTAGATGAGAAGTCCTTATAGAATACTAGCACTATAGAGGCTAGCTACTTTATTTAATGCTACCTTGTCAGTCAGCCTGACCTACATGCCCTAAAATAGTGGGCAGTCCTCATCCACTGATAGGTTCCTGTAAAGGGGCCTGGATGGAAGCTCTTATAAGTTGTTCTGCCGCAGAGCTTTCTCTCAGGTTGAATAAATGTCACCCAGGAGCTATTGGGAAAACACCTGTTAGGGATTGACTATGTCTGCTTTTGAGTCAGTAAACAAAAAACCATTTTTACCTTTCAGGAGGACAAGTCTGAGGTAAGTTTGTTCACAGGGATTGGAAAACATTTTCAATAATAGGCCATAGATATAGATGTTGATATCAATAGATAGATAGATAGATGATAAATAGATGATAGATAGAAAGATACATAGATAGATGATAGAAGAGATATTTTAGGTGATGTGGTTTATGATGTTTAACTTCCCTTCTCAACTTGACAGCATTACAATCGTCATGGAAACAAAGCTGTGGCTGTGTCTGTCAGTGACTTGCTAGATTAATTTAATTTAAGGAAGACACATCGTAACTGTGCTCAGCACTAGCCCATGGGTTGCGGTTGTACACTGAGTAAAAAGAAGAAAGAAGTCATCTCTCTCTGCTTTCTGACCGGGTCTGAGTGTGACCAGTGTTTTCATTCTCAGACTGTCATGCTTTCCCCACCGCTTCATGCCCTTGAACTGTAAGCTGAAATAAACCCCTGTCTCTATCATCCTGTGTCATGGTCAGCTTACTTCATCACACTAACAAGAAAAATAACTAATAAATGGTCTCAGTCACCACAGCCCATTGTAGTACAAAAGCAGACATAGTCCCTAAATCAGTAAATACAGTTCTGTGAACTAAAACTACATGAAAAGATGGTGAGGTTTGGCCCCAAGAGGATATCCCATGGTATTGCTTTCTACATCTTTTCAGAAGTGTTTCTCATGCTGATTCCCAGATGCACGTTATTTCAGAATACTCTCAGCCTCTCTGTGCAAAGAGATGGTCTACCTTTGCTCTCGGGATTGAGTGAACAGGGACAATAGTGGCAGTCCTGCTCAGAACAAGGGAACTCTGAGATGGAAACTCAGATCATCATATTTTTGTGTGTTCTTCATGGAAGGACAGTGCTTTGGAGTTCCCCTATTCCTATGTTACCGCTATTTCTAATGATAGTATCATGGTAAGAAAACCATACTGCTCTCCATTTAATGGTTGTTAGATAAGACCTTAACAGCAATTATTTTCTAGTAAATGTAAACTTAATGAAAATATTTTACTTATTGAAAATCAAATGGGACACTACACTGGGTAAATTCCATTTTAAAGGAATGTGTGTACATGAATTTGTTGAGTAATGGAGAGATGCAAAGTAGGCAAATACTTGATTATTTTCTCTAAGGGTATTAAAAGACTTTTAACTATATGAGACTAGATTAGAGCCCAACTCATAAATTCTCAAGAGGTTCATTGTTCATATTTTCATATGGAACAATAATAAAAATGCATACTATTTACTCTTTCTTTCTCTAGGACAAACATTTTTCTTTTTTTCTTCCTTGCATTTTATTCATTTATCCATTAAAAAATTAAAATTAGAAAAATTTCCTCAAAAACATGAGTCTAAATGATTGGGTTATTCTTTCTCTCCTTCCTTCCTTCCTTCCTTCCTTCCTTCCTTCCTTCCTTCCTTCCTTCCTCCTCCCTCCCTCCCTCCCCCCTCTTTCTTTCTCTCTTTCTTTCTCTCTTTCTCTCTTTCTTTCCTTCCTTCCTCCTCCCCCTCTTTCTTTCTTCCTTCCTTCCTTCCTTCCTTCCTTCCTTCCTTCCTTCCTTCCTTCCTTCCTTCCTTTCTTTCTTTCTTTCTTTCTTTCTTTCTTTCTTTCTTTCTTTCTTTCTTTCTTTCTTTCTGGAGTTTCAAGGTAAGGTCTCAATCTATCCCAGGCTGACCTGGAATTCACTCTGTATTCTCAGGTTGGCCACGAACTCACGGTGATCCTCCTACCTCTGCCTTCCAAGTGCTTGGATTAAAGTCGTGCACCACCATGCCTGACTGGGTCATTCTTTTCTACGGGGTGCTAACTGCCCAGCCTCTCGTCAGTCTCCCAGACAGAAAATAAATACTCTTCAAGATTGTGTAAGCATCTCCTTTTGACTCTGGGAAAGAACAGAATGGATTTGTTTTATTAAAGACCAGCTGTGAAACCAACCCAGCTGTGATTGCCAATAGCAACAGTTTACTGGCTGACAATCTATAGAATTTAGATGCATTTCTTTCTCATAGTGGCTGTGAGGTTTTTTCTCAGATTCTTAAAAATTACTATAGTTCAGGAATTACTCCTATGAAGCCAAAATTTGGAAAGTATCCGATAGGGTCAAAATCTCATACCAGCAGAACCTCATGATAACCTGATAAGTGAAAGTGGGTAATTCTGAAACATGGGGTGAAGATGAAACCTTGTAATTTACTGAATACATTTCATATCTTAAGAACCATTTACACACAGGGAAACTCTGTTCAAATTCCAAAGAAAAACTTTTAAACCTGTTTGCAGTATGCAGATATTGCAACAGAAATCATCCAACATTGTTTAAGAATCTATTTTCATTTCTCATCCACTTTTTGAAGTTCTTCTGGCAATTTCATACAGAAAGATTAATTCTTAGTTAAGCTAAGTAGTCTCTTTGATTTCAAGATCAAGAATGAATATGTGATGATTCTTGTCTGGGTTTATTTCCCTTTGAGTGAAAGGGAAGAAGCCAGGAGGAGAAAAGGGAGCAGGCAGTGATGGGAGGATAAATGGACTCAAAACCAACAGTCTGATTTGTAGTGTTTGTTGATTTCCATGGTATAAATACTCACATTATGGCCAATTTCATGCTACTAATGATTTATCATCTCCTCCATACTGATAGAAATTCAGCTTCACCAAATGAGGCATAAAACAGGAAGATAGAGTAAAAGGAAAAAGACAGGAGACAGAGGGATAAATATGACAGATAGTCACACTCACACATATACTTCTGAATTCTTACTATGCGATTGGTACTTATAGTGATTCGCTTTATTCTTCCTACAGCATGATAGCATCTATCTAATATTCTATGATTTCTATGATTATTTGGAAATAAGAAGATACAAGCACATATAAGTTAACTAACATGGCTCATGGCATATGACCACTTTGTGCTAGGGTAAAAAGATGCACTTGGATTCCAGTCCTTTCCTTCTAATTCAGACATTTACCATCAATACATTAAACAGGGAATCCAGGTACCTTAATATAAGCTCTCACATCTTTACCTAAAGTGACATGGTCTAGGATGTCCTAGGCCAGTGCTCATTTTTCTTTGCACCCTGTTATTATGATCAGTACACATTGGACTCTCAACTGTTGCTCCAATATTACAAGCAGAAGCCATTGGCAAAGCATTTTAATAAAGCCAAAAGCCCTCTGTGGAGTCAAACAAATGTTTGATGTTAGACAGGCAACAGAGATGAAATGAAACTAATGACTGGAAGTTCACATGCACCAAGACTGACTCTACAATGAGTCTTTCCTTTTATACTGTGCACCAACATGATCATCATTAGTGAACCTACAACTATTTAACTTGTTCTTCAAAACCATCCATTTCTACTTCTAGCCATTTACCTAATTCATCGATGAAGTTATTCCAAGTATATATTACAGTGATGGGAGCATCCCAAAATATTCCTAGCCATTAGCAAAACTAATACATTCTACATTCTACTACTGGGAGAAGATCAGAGATGGTAAGTGCATTTATTTTTTTTTGTTTGTTTGGGGGTTTTATGTGAATGTGTACATGTGTATGTGTGTGAGTGCAGTCATGTGCAGATCATAGCATACATGTGGAGGTCACAGGAGATCTTTTGGGTTGGTCCTTGCATTTTCACTTCAGTTGAGGCAGGGTTTCTCTGGATTATGCTCTGCTGCTGTTCTTTGCCATGCTTGCTGAAAGCTTCTGGGAAATTGTATTGTCATCTCTCTCTCTCTCACCATGCTAGGATTAGAGAAGCATGCCATGGATTCTGAAGCTTTAACTGGCATTTTGGGACTTAACTTGGGTACTCAGGCTTAAGCATCAAGCACTTTATGCACGGATCCACGATCTCCCCAGATGAGTGTTATATATATATAATATGACTTTTACTTTGTAACAGTTTTAGGTTGCATAAAAGTTTCAAGGACAGTACAAATAGTTCCTCTATACCCTTCACTCAGCTGCTACATGTATCAATCTGAGGAATATCTCTGTTATATTACCATTAACTTTACCACAGAGTTCATTCTAATTTTCTTGACCTCGTAGTATTAATCACATAACAAGACAATGTTTGTAATGTTATCTACTCTGCAAGTTGCTTTCATTTCATAAATGCTCCTTTAGGGCCATTCATAAATTCTGTGAGATTGAAAGCTAGTGATAGTTCACAGAAAGTGAACAAGCTATTAAATCGTCAAATATGGTCTACTAGGTAAGCCTATAAGAACCTGGTGTCCTGACTCAAATCTCAAGCTTTGTTTTATTCTAATGAACCTTATTGCCTTTGGACAAAAGAGGGAGAAGGTTCACTTCTTGGAGTGATGAAAGAATCACTGTGAAGCTCAGAACTAAGTTCTTCTTTTAGAATCTATCACCCAAAGTTATAGAGAATAACTCCTTATTTTGGTTTGCTTCTCTCTCTCTCTCTTTCTCTTTTATTATAAACCTATATTTCTGGGAATGGCCTTGAACATCAAAAGACCATTTTCTCTTGTAAAAGCAGATACTGGTAATCTGCTCATATTCAATATTCTTTTAAAAATTATTTTATTTATTTAATTGTTTGAGAGAGAGAGAAAGGGTGAGTCAAGGCCTCTAGCCACTGCAAATGAATTCCACACACATCCAACACCTTATGCATCTGGCTTATGTGAGTACTGGGGAATCAAACCTGGGTCCTCAGGCTTTGCAGGCAAGAACCTTCAAGCCATCTCTTCAGCCCTCATAGTCAACATTCTTTTTAGTTCATGGGATCAGTCTTAATTGTAAATTGAGTACAATTTACATATCAATCTATTGGTTTGGTATGTTTGTGTATTAGCCTGAGGAGTTGTAGAACATTACAAATGAGAGTGTCATTGCTGTATAAATAAAGTAATAATCCGTGGGGGTTATTAAAGTAATTATCCTATATCAGAAATCAAAATCCCATGAAACTGAATTTTCCTGTGCCCTTATCCCCAGCTTTAAAAGGTAACATGGTGCTTTCATTTTCTTCTGGCACAAGAGGTACTCAATATGTGGTGTGAGTGACTGCATGGACCACAGTGTACTGGGTTCAATGCTGCCTGGTGGGACACCCAAACTTCCCTTAACACTCTATGGTCCCTACATCAAAGTTGTTCAGAACTGATTCTGAGGGATGACATTCTAAAATAAGAACTTCTTTTATACTCCCAGCAACAAAACCAAGCAATATTTACAATGATGTGGAACACTCTGCTGCTTTTGAGAAGATATCAAAATAAGCTTTTTCATTAAACAAATGCCTTAGTTACATTATTAATTTTAAAAGTAAACAAATCAAACAATAAAAACATTAAAATTAAACCAAAAGAAAAAAGCAATCTAGTTGTCTTATTATTACCACAGTTCTCTTGTAACTATTTAGCTTAGAAATGTCTGTATTTTTCTAGAAATAGAACATGTTATTACTTGGATATTTGTCAAAGCTAATTCTCCCCTTTACCTGCTTCATTTGTTTTCTATTCACTGTAGGAAAATTGAGGAAAAAATGAGATAAACACATGACCTTAATGGACTAAATCTCTATATACTCACTGTCCACACGTGTGTTTCCTTACTGCTTACCTCTAGGTTAATAATGACAAACAGGTGGGTTTGGGGGAGGGGTTAGTGATAATCATATTATATAATTACCCATTTTAGATGTTCTACTCTACCATCTGTAGTCAAAATCAAAAGTAGAGATAATTACATCCATGCTGAGCTGCAAGCCCAGTCTTGCAATGTGCAGCTTCCCGACAGTGGCCATCAAGACTTCATCATGTCTGACCAGACAGCCAGGGCAACGTGGAAGGCGGGTTGGAGGTGGTAATTCATGGAACTACAGGAAGCCTGCACAGCAGTATGTTTTTAGAACTAGCAATTTTAGCCTCATCAGTGGTAATTTACAAGAGATTTAATGGTGCTGAATCATAGGCCTGCTTCAACATTTATGAGTGGACATAAAAGTTATGACAGTATCATAGTGTAAAATGAATATTAATGTTTAAAATGCGCTTGCTTTTAACTGATACTCGCTTTGTGAGTTGTTCAATTTTTTTTACTTGGGGGAAAGGGCATAATTCTTCTTTAAAACACGGGCTCTGGTAAGGAAGATGGTAGCAGCTGATGGAAGGGAGGGAGATAAGAGTCCAGGCCACCAGCAGTTCCCACCTCGGCCATGTTAAGAAACTGGTTTTCACTGGTACTAGGTGCTGTTTTCTGCTGATCATGGTAAAGTTAATTAATAACTTTTCCTTGGTTTCCTTATCTCGTTGTTTGTAAAGATGTCAGAACAAAATTCACTGTCATCAATGTGTTGCAGGCATTAATCAAAATTCATTCTATAAATTATAAATCAATACATTGCAAAGTAGACAGATATCCAACTCCATCCTTTCGTGGTTAGAGTCATCCCTTCAGATCTAGCAGCACTTGTTAGTCTTGCTTTTACAATTTAGGTGCTGGTTGTGGTTGAATTAATTATCCCTGCAGTGAGAGGCAAAATGACTCAGCAGAGGAGATAATGTTCTTTTGTCATTTTTGTGCATGTATGTGTCTATATATGTGTGTGCTCAAGTGGGTTCACATGTACAAGACACGGTGTGCATGTGGAGATAAGAGTACAACTTCTCATGTCAATCCTTACCTTCTACCCCCCTTTTTCCTTTTCTTTCTTTCTTTCTTTTTTTTTTTTTTTTTGAGGCAGGGTCTCTTATTGTTCAATGCTACTTTCATCACGCTAGCTGGCCTGCAAGCTTCAAGGGATTCTCCTGTCTCTGCCTCCCTTCTCACTGTAGGGATGTTGGGATTACAGATGTTCACTACTATGTTTGGCTTAATTTGAGTTTTGACAATCTGAACTCAGGTGGTCACACTTGTACCTACTGAACCATCTTCCCAGCCCAAGGAAATAGTATACTAGAATTACATGAAACCTGTTCTGACATAGATCATGTAAAGCCTCCTGGTATAGTTGTTGCAAGAGGATGGTGGAAGGCATGTGGGAAAAGAAGCAAGAGAAGAAACAGAATTTCCAGTGATAAAGCTTGAGGAGAACGTAAGACATGAGCCCAGTTAAAAGTAACTAGTAAGGCTGGACAACTGAGAAAAGACAAACAATTCCTTCAGGATGTCAATGCTTGGAATCCATATAGAAATCTAATAGAAAAAGTCAATAGAAATATTTCTTAAAGCAAGTAGAGTTCAATCACACACACACACACACACACACACACATCACTGAGGATATAAATAAGGGGAAAATACAAGTAATAGTGAATTTGAAAAAAAAATATGTAATGCAAACAAGAACCTGACTATACAGACAGCCTGAAAACATTAGAGTCAAATGCTCATAAAGATACTACATACTGGGCTGGAGAGATGGCTTAGCAGTTAAGACATCTGCCTCCTAAGCCTAAGAATGCTGGTTCCAATCTCCAGCGGTTCCAATCTCCAGGTCCCACGTTTAGCCAGATGCAAAGTGACACAAGGGCGCAATGCCGCACTTGACCACAAGGGGGCGCACGTGCCTGGATTTCGTTCGCAGCAGCTGAGAGACTGCTGGTGCACCCATCTCTACCTGTCTTCCTCTCCCTCTCTCTCTCTCTCTGTGTGTGTGTCTCTCTCCAAAAAAAAAAAAAAAGATACTACATACTGCTTTCTTTGTTTATGTCCTGTGAATATATATATATCCTACATACATAGAAATATACATACATACATATAAATAGATATTTATGATATGTTACCACCTTTGCCCATTTCCTTCATGATGACATCCTCTGAAAATTCGTCTCTACTCCCTAAATAACTAAACAGATGGAAAATGCATCTCACAGAAACAAAGACTCAAGGCCGCTCTCTCAGCTATTTTCCAAACTCAATTGGGTGTTGTCAGAGAGAATCATCATTTATCCATTTGTTTGTTTGTGTGTTTATTTTGAAGTATTACACTGCTAAGCACTAGAAAGAAAAGAGGGTAAAACTCCTAGTCTCTGGATTACAAAATCTGAGCAAAGGTTTGAAAGGAGAGAGGGAATGATCCACACAAACACTAGAATGAAGTGGATTGGGTCACAAAGGAAGAGACAGTATACAGACCCAAAGGCAGCTTCCCTACTCTGTATGCTCACGACTAGTGTGAGATGAATGGTAGCAATGATGCTTCAGAAGTAGGCCAGCTCTGGATTGGTCTTTTGGGCTTTTGTTCTGAGTGAGATGGGGAGCCAGTAGCTTAATGTACTTTCAGGGTTTTTCATCTCTCTTTTGCATGGATTAATAAACTACAAAGCATTTATTAAACAAAAAATAAATGAAAAGTGTCCTTATTAGCAATGGAATGGTTTGTATCAGCATAATATTTTGTTGTAATATTCCATTATTTTAAGAAAAAATATTTCTTGTTTATTCCCCAAGTCTAGTCATGCAGATAATCCAATTTCAATTACTAAGATATAATAATATTGTACTCTGTTTTGAAGGCAATTTGAAATGTACTACTGTCCCAAATATAATACAAGATACAGGGTAGTTATTATCGTTAGTCTTTAACACCTAACTTGTCCAAAAGTTACCAAGCTAGGAAGTCAGGAGGGAAGGTTTAGAAGTGATTTTTCTGATTGATTGCTAAATCCTGGATTAGTTTTCTCTCCAAAGAATATATCACAGAGCAGATGGTTAACCAGAATCAGTTTGGCTCTCTTCATAGGAAAAATGAAGGGTCAGTTTTCTGTACTTCTGTATAGAAACTTCTGTGCATCTCAGCTCTAAGAATAGTTAGGATTAAAACAGAGGGAAGATGCTAACAAAACCATAGGTCATTTCATTTACCAGGAACAATCACTTAATAAATCTGAGTGGAGACTGATGATGTCTGGAAACAATAAAATTGTTCTATTTTGTGTGTCAACATATCCTAAATCAGAATTTCAGGTACCATGATCCACCCGTGGGTTTCTCCATGTATGAACAGATCAGCCAGATAAGAAGCAGAGAATTACTGCCTTTAAGTCTAATAGTGGAGGGTCCTGGTTATCAGAGTGTTTTCCGAGAAGAGGACAATGTTACAGCAGAGTCTTAAGCAGCTAACCAGGAGATGGCCACTTCAAGCTAGCTCAACACAGAGAAGGTGGGTGAAGTAGATACTGGGCCATTAGCACTATTCAAGAGATTGGCATGAGATCAGGCCTGTCTTCCTACACTCATTTTAGCAATGTATATCTAATATTTCACATATCAGTTAACTAGAAATTGCACATATAAATATTGAATTCATAAAAGAGAAGCCTATTCATTTTAATACATGTGACCTTTGACCCCAGTATTTTCATGAAGATAGCAATAATTCCTATTAGACTTTTACACACACACACACACACACACACACACACACACACACACAAAGCAGCAAACCCATTTGCCTGGATAATTTAATTGTTCCTAGACATATGCTAGGAATGTTATTTTCTTTCTAGCTGAAGATTTCTTAACTAAATCAATGGCAGAGATAATAAAATTCATGACAGTCCCAACTAGACCTACACACAAAGCACATATTAGCAATTTTTACTTAAAGGAAAAGAGCTCATTCTGTTTGTTGAATTGCTTTTGGTCTAAGAATTACATAATTGGTTTTGTTTGTTGTTTACTTTCAAATTCAAAATCAAATTATGTGATCTTATTAGCCAAAAACATGAATTCTAAAGAATACATTTCTGTACTTCTCAGCTCTAAGAATAGTTAGGAATAAAACAGAGGGAAAGATTCTAAGAAATCAGTAGGCCACTTCATTAACCAGGAGCAGTAACTTAATAAATCTGAGTAGAGACTGATGTTGTTTAGAAACAACAAAATATTTCCACTTTGATTAACTGAGTGCACACATTCTCACTCATCCTCTAAATGTGCCCAGTCTGGTGATTCTAAGGAGATGGACACAGTACTTGCTGTGTGAAATAAATTACCAGTCCAAAAACATCACCATTGTTCCCCAAAACAGTGACCATTCTAACTCCAAATCTTTTCCAAGAAAAAGTGAAAGCAGGAGGTATGTGAAGAAGATGGCTCCATATTGTAAAAGCAGACATCACAAGGCAGCGGCACATACAGTTTGAAGAGATAGAGTAGAAAGGAAACCGAGTGAAAATGAAGGGTACTTGGCAGAGGTGACACTGATTTGTATGGGTTGGGTGGGGCAGCTAGGCCCATGTGCCATAGTGGATGTGTAGAGGTCAGAGGAAAATATTGGTGTGTCGATCCTTACCTTCCACCTTGTTTGAGACAGGGTCTCTCTTGTCAGAATCCTCCTGACTCTGCTTCCCATTTTTGTAAGTGCACTGGGATTCCAAGGCGTGTGCTACTTTCATCTGGTTTTACAAGGGTTTGGGGAATAAGATCTCTAGCTAGCAAGCCTGTGGAGCAAGAGCCTTTAACCACTGAGCAATCTCCCTAGCCCGTGCTGATGTTGTTTTGAAAATAACTACAGGTGTGCAGTAGGATCACATGCCATGCATACTTTTATTCCTCCAACAGGACTTTTATCACTAACCTGTGAATATTGTACTCTTCTTACATGTGTATTGTGTGTGGTGCTCATGCATGTATGTATGCATGTTCTATGTGTGAATGTAGTGGGCAGAGGTCGAAATTGTGTCTCTTTAAATCACTCTTCTACCTTATTCTCTGGGACAGGATCCTATCTGCTTGTCTCCACTTCCCACTTTGCTAGACTTCTGGGCTCATATCACAACCATTAGCATTTTATGTGGGCACTGGGGATCTGAATTCAGGTCTTCAATGTTGTACAGGAAGTATTTTACTCACTGATCCACCTCACCATCCCAAGATTGTAACAGAACATGTATGAACCATTGAAATCCAGAATAACATAAATATGAACCTAGCAAGCACACTCTACAAACCTACAGAGCATGAGAGCATGGAAAAACTGCACTGACTGAGACAAGGTACAGGAAGGACCATGTTTTCAACAATCAGTCTTCTTGTGAACTTCCTGCTCATATTTGAAGTTCATTTTAAAATTTATTCAGGGTTCATTCATTAGCTTTCATTTCATTAGACTGATGGTTCTCAACTGGGGTGACTTTGCCCCCTAGAGGTCATCAAGTTGCTTTTTTTTTTTTTTTTTTTGCTTTTAGTTGCTTTTCAAAATTTTATTAATTCTGAACTTTACTGTATGAACATATATATTATTCCTATTTCCATTGGGATATACTCTCATATCCTCTCTCTCCAACCCCAATTGCCTCAGAATACTCCTTCCCACAACAGCAGTATGGAAAAATGAAAGAATGAAATTTTCAGGAAGATGAATGGACTTGGAGAAAATCATACTAAGTGAGGTCACACAGGCTCAGAAAGACAAACACCACATGTTCTCTCTTATATGTGTTTCCTAAATTGGAACAACTTGATTTGATTGCAACTTGTAGTATTTTTGGTTGTCTTGATGAGCAGATGAAGAGCAGAGTTTATAGATCTCTAAAAGTCCTATGATGCACAGGAGGGCTCCCCAGAACAACAACAAAAGTTAGCTGCCACAGTGTCTTGGTGAAGAAATCCTTCCTTGGCCAAGCATGTCACTCTCCTGTTGGCTTTCTCTCCATCACTGACTTAGAACTGAAGTGATCTTTGACTAACATTAGACCAGAGAAGCCCACAGCAGGCTCCCTCAGATCTAGCGCCTGACTGCTGGAACTCCAAGAGAACAGACTGGCTTGGAGGCAAAGAGTTCTCCACTGGAGGGCTACAGGCACTCTGAGCAGAACCAACTTAGCAATGCACAATGCACGGTTGCGCTAAGCTCCTTTCATAATTGCCTTCCTTACCCCTCAACTGCCAAGTGCAAGTCACACATGCTCCCTGTCACTGTGACAGCTACATCACGTTCATAAATGCCCCCAATGATATTTATAAATGGCACCACAACCAAAAATCTCCTGACCAGATTGGGAGCCTCAGAAATCCAAGCCAAGGGGTTTGGGAACTGAAAAGCACTTTCCTATCTGGTTTAGCCTCTTTGATTATCTTCTTCCCATTTGAGGGACATTTATTCTAGTTACTCAATTTTTTTCCCCAAAACGTGTGCTCTGTGTAGTTCAACATTTTGATACTTCACTATTGTAAGTCCGTTTGGATTAGCAAGATGCAAAATTACTAGCGTGGGTGGTGACTAGCATAGAAATATAAATAGATGACAACTGCTAACATCATAATACATATCATCTACAAATATTATTCTGTTTACTACTGGTTGTGCTATAAAGATTTATAGATGTAGGCCTTGATCTGTACTGTGAGATATGTATGCTTCTAATTATGTGTCTTTAAAAAAAATTACTTATTTGAGAGAGAGAAAAAGGCAGAGAGAGAGGGAGAGAGAAAGAGAGAGAGAGAATGGGCATGCCAGGGCCTCTAGCCACTACAAACAAACTCTAGTTGCATGTGCCACATTGTGCATCTGGTTTATGTGGGTCCTGGGGAATTGAACCTGTGTCCTTTGACTTTGCAGGCAAGTGCCACAATCACTAAGCCATTTCTCCAGTCCTAATTATGGGTCTTAATCAAAAGAGATTAACACACTGCTCTAGGCAGTCGTCTCCCTTCTCACATGATCTATGAGATTAACAGAGCTTACAATTTCCCTCTCCTCACCTCTTTTTATCCCCATCCTTAAGATCACTGACCCAAGCCTTGTTAGCAGTAGAAAGCACAATGAATTCAGATAAAGTGCCTCTCACTTCTATTTTACAAAGAAATAGTAGCATTAAACACAAGAACACACAAGATCTGTACATGCTTGCTGTGTTATAGTTTGAAAACCCTTTAAGCAAATCCAACACATCTAGGTGAAAATGAGCTACTAGCTAAAGACAGAATGTCATTGAAAAGAGGCCACGAAATGATATACCAACCATCAAGAACTTTTCATAATCAAAAAAGTGGATGACAATGACATTAATCACCCCACTGGCCAATATCTCAATATTGAGTAGCAGTTTGGGGTGCTATAAAAGAAGGATGTAAATGACTAAACACCACTGTCTTTTCAGATTTGTAAGGACTAAACAGATATATATATATATATATATATATATATATATATATATATATATATTAATTAAAGAGCACCTTACACACCCTAAGCATTCAACAAATGATTTAGTATTCCAAATTTGGTTTTGCATAACATTTTTCTTTTATGATTGGGAATTTTTCCTGCTGGAGTTTTCCCATTGTTTCCATTCATGTTTATTTTAAAAAATATTTTATTTTATTTATTTATTTGAGAGAGAGAGAGAGAAGTAGATAGAGAGAATGGAGGGCCTCCAGTCCTGCAAATAAACTCCAGGCACATGCGCCACATTGTACATCTGGCTTCCATGGGTCCTGGGGAATCAAACCTGGGTCCTTTGGCTTTGCAGGCAACTGCCCTAACTGCTAGCCCCCATTCATGTTAATTAAAAAATTTTTTGTTTATTTTTATTTATTTATTTGAGAGTGACAGACAGAGAGAAAGAGGCAGATAAATAGAGAAGATAGAGAATGGGCACGCCAGGGCCTCCTGCCACTGCAAACAAACTCCAAATGCATGAGCCACCTTCTGCATGTGGCTTACGTCGGTCTTGGGGAATTGAGCCTTGAAGTGGGGTCCTTAGGCTTCACAGGCAAGCGCTTAATGGCTAAGCCATCTCTCTAGCCCTCATGTTAATTTTTAAAGTCCCACAAGTGAAGGAAGAAATAAGATGATGTAGTAGGAAATACTCTACATCAGCATTCTCAAACATTAGTCCACATTACAATAGTCTAGAAGATTTAATAAAACCTATTTTCACATTCTGTAGGTGCTGGAGAGGGATGCATAATTTTTCATGTCTATCAAGTTCCCAGGTGATACTGTTGATGTGTGGTTGGGAACCACTCTTTGAAAAACACTGCACTCCATGGATTTTTATGATAATGCAGTGACCATTTTAAGATGAACTAGCCCACGGCACTTCATTCACCATTAAGACACTAACGATGGCTCTATGAGTAAAGTACTTGTTTTGCAAGCATTAGTATCTGAGTTTGATCCTCAGTAACCAAATAAATTCTGGGCATGGTGGCACATACCAGCAATCCTAATGCTGGCAAGCAGAGACAGGAGGATCTCTAGAGCCTTCTAGCTAGTTAATCAAGCCCAATCAGTGATCTCTAGAACAATGAGAGACTCTGTCTCAAAAAAAAAAAGTGGAAATAATTCCAGAGCACCTAAACCCAAAGTTGTCTTTGGGCCTCCATGCATATATGCTCACACAGGGATGCACACCCTACCCCCACACTTATGCACCTAGAAACATGTGCACACACTACACACACATACACAAGAAAAATAAATAACCCTTGAGCCAGCTGAGATGAGTCGGGGGGGGGATAGGGAACAAGAGACCCATCCTGACTCTTTGAGTCTCATTTGGATTATGAAAACTGTTACTAGAATAAATGTATGGAAAGAGATGCAGGTGTATATACATGAATTGGGGACAAGAAGTGGGTGATGATGATGGTAATAGGATAGGATGTGAATCAAATTATAGTATGTACATGTATTAATATTGTGAATAAAAAAAAGAAAAACACATCTAAGGGTCTCCTTGTAAGGTACAGATTATAAATCATTCTGAACTTTAAAAAAAAGAAAAGCATTCATGAACCTTAGGGGTATAAAGCCTGCTCTTGTCTGGTTAAATGTATATATTATTCCCACCAAGCTGCCCTGAAAGCACCACACTTAATGTTCATATTCACATATTAATGCTACTCTCACTTCTGGTTAGAGAAGCTTCTCTTTTCAGATGGCGATGACCACTGGGATGACCCAAAAGGCAACATAGTGCTGAGAAGAAGGGATGGAGGAGTGCCCAGCTCTGAAACACCTCTGCCACACCTTCCAACGCTCAGGGACCATTCCGGAAGAGGGGGCGGATAGAATGGAAGAGCCAAAGGAAGGGTATGACTCCTTACAATGCAACTGTCCAGACAGAAATTGGCCTCGATGTTCATGACCTTGCAGTGCCTAGCAATACCTTCACAAGACCCTCATAATAGAAGAAAAAGATGATGACATCAAATTAAAAGAGAGACTAATGGAGAGAGGGAGGGTATATGATGGAGATTGGAGTTCTAAAGGGGAATGGGGGGAGGGGAGGGAAATATCATGGTTTTCATGTATGTAAGTATAGAAGTTGTCAATTAAAAAATTTTTTTAAAAAGAAAAGAAAAGAAGAGTAAAAGAAACAGGTGTGAAGGGAAAGACATAAGATTAAAGCCTAAGCTTGCATCCCAAGAATTTCATTGCCTAAGAGAGACATAAAAAGTTCAAATACCATGCCTCCATTTTTGGAGTGATTATCAAAATTAGCTTTCTTCTTATTCTCCTAAGTAAACATTTGCATAGCTGTTGTTGATTGCCCTCTTTGTACAGACCCTACTAACGCTTTTATTCTCAGCTGTCAAAACAAAGGAAGATTCACCAAAATTAATGAGGGACATAAGTGTCCTTTTGGTCAGGCAAGAAATGTCCTTTCAGATGCTTCTTATTTTCCTATTCTTTAGTAAACTTCAGCTTGAAGAAAGACACATGGATTATTATGGCTTTCTGTCTCTCTGCAATTTCATTGAAGTGTGATGAAAGCCCAGTTTCTTCCTGAAATCAGAGGACAGGCAGAACACTGTAGATAGGTTTAGGATGGGTTCTATGTCTTGCTGTAGAGATAGTAGGAAATCAAAGCCATCCTATGGTCAGGAAATTAGAAACTGAAAAATCAGGGGGTTCAAGTTACATTAGAAGTGCCAATATACTCGCTTCAGCAGCACATATACTAAAATTGGAACGATACAGAGATTAGTATGGCCCCAGGGCAAGGATGACACGCAAATTGGTGAAGCGTTCCATATTAAAAAAAAAAAAGAAGAAGAAGAGAAGAAGTGCCAAGATGAGTAGTAGGGTGATTCTTGCAAAACAAAAACATGACGCAAACAAACCATAGGTACAGTGCACCATTTGATGAGAGCACAGTGATCAGGGAGGGCAACACAGGGATAGGGAATGTGTTGAGTTAGTAGGTGCATGTTTGCTTTAATCCTCACCATCCCCAAACATCTGCATTCCATATTTGTGCTGACAACATAATCAACAGTGCTAAGAAGGTATAAACAAGCTGGTGCTAGGAATCATGAAAACCTAATGAAACCACATTTTCATTTGTCTCCCCTCTAGTAAGCTCATGCAAAGGATTAGTCTAATTTCGCCTTCAAATGTAACCTTGTTACATACACAAAACCCTGAGGCTTGCAGCCATTCGTAACCACCAGTTCAACCATAGTGCCTACTCCAGTAGTCCCGTGTGGCATCGAAACCTATGCAGTGCAGCCAGCCTGAATTGAGATGGGCTGTGGGCGTAAATATATACACTGAGTTTTCAAGAGTTAATATAATAAACAGAATTGAAAACATTTAAAAAATATTGATGGTAGGTTAAATTATATTTTGAATTTATTAGGTTAAATAAAATGCATTATTAAAATTCCATGGGCCTACTTCTTTTTGCCATTTTTAATGTGTCTAATTAGGAAATTTATAAGCATATATGTGATCTGCATTATATATCTATGTAAGTATAATTACAGATTTATTACAATATGATTTATGTATCACAAAATTTACCTTGTAAAGTATTTATCTCAATGGTTTCCTAGTATATTCACAGAGTGTGCAGCCATCACCATGTTCTATTTTTAGAGCTTTTTCATCAAACCAATTGGCATTCACTCCCCATTATCTTCTTCTAACTACCCATTAACAGCCACTCCCCATTATCCTCTTAAGACAGCCTCTTGGAAACCACTAGCATAATTTGTTTGTGTCTCTTTGGTTTTTCTGATTCTAGACCTTTCTGACAAATAAAGTCATATACCATGAGATGTTTTTTTTTTTATTTGTCTCTCATAATGCTTTTTATGTTCATCTATGTTATAGCACATACCAGTATTTCATTTTTAATGACTGAATAATATTCAATTGTTTGGATATATCATATTTTATTTATCCCTTTATCAGTTGATGGATATATGTGCAGTTTCCCCTTTTAGTCTATTGGCAGTAATGTCATCATCAATATCCATGTATTAGTTTCTTTGAGGACATGTGTTTTTACACTTGTATATGTGTGAAGGTGCGTGTGTGTGTGTGTGTGTGTGTGTAGGCCACAGATCAACCTTGCACATCATCCTCAGGAACAACATTCACCTTATTTAAATACTATATATATATATATATATATATATATATATATATATATTATTTTATTTTATTATTTTTTAATTTTTATTTACTTATTTGCAAGCAGAGAAAGACAGAAAGCAGGCAGACAGAGAGAGAATGGGCAAACCAAGGCCTCTAGCCACTGCAAACGAACTCCAGATGCATGTGCTCCTTGTGCATCTGTCTTACGTGGATCCTGGAGAATCGAACTGGGATCCTTTGGCTTCGCAGGCAATCGCCTTAACCACTAAGCCAGCTCTCCAGCCCACTTTATTTTAAATTATTTATTCGACACAGAGAAAGAGGAAGAAAGAGAGAAAGAGGATGGGCACGCCAGGGCCTAAGCCACTGCAAACGAATTCTATACACATGTGCCACCTTGTGCATCTGGCTAACATGGGTCCTAGGGAATTGAACCTGGGTCCTTTGGCTTTGTAGGCAAAAGCTTTAACTCATAAGCCATCTCTCCAGCCCAAATACTATATTTTATTTATTTATTAGAGAGAGGGAGAGAAAGGCAGATATAGAGTGAGAATGGGCATGCCAGGGCCTCTAGCCACTGCAAATGAACTCCAGATGCATACACTTCCTTGTGCATCTGGCTTACATGGGTACTGGGGACTTGAACCTGGGTCCTTAGGCTTCTCAGGAAAACACCTTAATTAATAATCTATTTCTCAAATCCTTACCTTATTTTTTGACACAGAGTTTCTCATTTGCTTAGAGTTTGCCAGTTAGGCTAGACTGGCTTACCATCAAGCCTCAAGGATCCTCCTATTTCCACCTCCTCAAAACTGGGATTAAAATCATCTTCCATCATATCCAGCAATTTTACATGTGTTCTCGGGATTCAACTCAGATCCTTATGCTTGCAAGACAAGGGCTTTCACAGCTGAGCCTCAGCCTCATGCATATCTTTTAATTTCACTTGGAATATTCCTACGAGTGAAGCTACTGGGTCATCTAATAATTCCATGTACAGTAGAGAGGAGTGGCCTGCCAGACTATTCTCTAAGATAGCTGCACCATTATACATACATATACATACATAAACATACATACATATATATTTTTTATTTTAATTTTTATTTATTTGTTTTTGGTTTATCAAGGTAGGGTCTCACTCTATCCCAGGTTGACCTGGAATTCACTATGTAGTCTCAGGGTGGCCTCGTACTCATGGCAATCCTCCTATCTTTGCCTCCCAAGTGCTGAGATTAAAGGCATGCATCACCACACCTGGCTAATTTTTATTTATTCTATTTATTTTTTATATTTTTAAGATTTATTGTTATTTAATTATTTATTAGAGACAGAGAGAGGGAGAGACAGAGAGTGAGAGAAAGGGAGAGTGGGCAAGCTAGGGCCTCTAGGTACTACAAACGAACTCCAGACACATGTGCCACCATGTGCATCTGACTAACGAGGGACCTGGAGAATCAAACCTGGGTCCTTAGGCTCTGCAGGCATGTGCCTTAACTACTAAGCCATCTCTCCAGCCTTAATTTTTATTTTTTAAAATTAATGCAAAAAAAGGACAAGAGCCACATCACAGAGTGTGAATGATGGTCTGGCTGCAGAGCTACTGAATGTACTTCCCGGCATGGTCAACCACTGTCTAGAGTGCCACGGTGGTGGGGGTCCTTCCACCAGCTTTACAAAGTCGTGGCAATAAACCTTCTCCATGATGCCAAAGCGACCTCTGCCATGGTAGCAGATGCATTTCAGGCACTGGCCTCACCCCAAGGTAGACTCAGCTATATACAGATTGGATCTGAATACCACATTATGATCTCTCACAGACATGTCTTGTGCTTCTAAGAGAACCTCTTTAATTATCTGAGCCCCCCTTTTATCATTGCACTCCAACTGAGCCAAAGCCTGGTTGATGGACATTCCTCCTATCAGTTTCGCCAAGTACCACATCTCGTCCTTGTTGTATTTTTTTTTTGTCTTCGACAGTGGTAAATTTTGCCTGGTCTCTGAGGCTCGCCAGGCAGTTGTGGTGGATAGACAATCTTATCTTCTCCCATCTTGGAGAAAAGTCAAGAGAAGCACTTGTGTGGATACATGATGGGGACAAAACACCATGGGATGAAAGAAGCCCTGAGGCCAGTGCTCCCTCGCTTCTCATCTGCTGAACCCACGGTGCACCCAGCTTTCGTAGTGCCAGCACCGCCACCAACAGGTGGGGGCCCACTATGCACCATTTTATATTTTCGACCTAATAGGGAAACTTCTAATTTTTCCTCATCCTCATGAGCATCTATGCTGTGAGTAGTGAAAAACGTGAATTAGTACCTTTTTGTGGCTTTTGTTTCACTATATTTTTGTCATGCAGTTCTGAATGATATGATGTTTACAAAGGAACTTATAAGGATTTTGATTTGTCAAATCCACAGGGAACCTCCGGCTGCATTACTTGTAGCTTTGATGTTAATTTTTACTCAGCTCATTTCCTCTATAACCCAAAGACTTCCTTGTCTCCATGACAGTGTTTATAGCCGTGCTGTACCCAGTGAGCAGAGGTCCCCTAACAGGACAGGGCACACAGCACATGTCACACACAGCAAGTGATAATATCTGTATAGTAGACTGGGGGGAAACGGACAAGATGGCTCACAGCCTGAAACAAATGGCCCTGAGACTCTAGCCACCCTGAAGTCTGTGGAGATAAAAATGTAGGCACACACATAACTATATGTTTTATCATTCACATTTATCATCCAAACTGGGACAGTGGTTCTAGTGAAGAGAGATGCTATTAATAATTTCACAGAGACTACAGACATAAACCAATTCAGTCCCAGCACTGTGATATATGGTTACCCTGCCTATATCCATTTGTGACATACTAGTTGGGAAGTTCTGCTCTAGAAAGCTGTGAATCTCTGGACAGAGCTCATTACACTATCCTTGGAAACACCCCAACTGTCCAAATTCTGTGGCTAAAGGCACAAGGAGTTGGATGCTCCCAAATTATTTGGATGTAAAATGCTTCCTAGGGGTCAGTCTAAAAAAGTCATGGGAAAAAACTGTCATAAGTGGAACTTGCTGGAAAAGGTGACACACAATTAAAGGTACAGTACCTTCAGTCTTTGTGAACATATTAAAACCTGGTAGCTAACAAAAGTAGTTCTCCATGGAGTTGCGACCTTATTCAATAATTTCTACCTACAGAGTTCATTTTTCCAATACTCAGTTGTTAAAAACAAATCCTCCCCCCGGGGCCTTGCCAAATACTCTTTTCCTCTTTCCCTAGCTTCTCAGTTTGCTCCTTTTCCCTACTAAATAATGCACAAAGCAGCGGCAAAGTGCCCTCCCCATCCGCCTATCATTTTGCATGCTGGGAGTCTTGCCCACAAATGAAAAAGAGTGAGTATGATACTAGAGAATCCTTTTGTTACGGAGGTATTCTCTGAAGGAGAGAGAAGGAAACTTAAACAAGCAAATAGAATAAATGATTGCAATAGAAGTATTCCTCTCCTGTTGTATATTTAACAATTTTTATTTTTAATATTTAGAGTTTTATACACTAAGCAACATACATAGCCTCCTGGGGAGACTTCCTCTAAATTACAGAGTTTGTTTTTTTTAATGTGCAATTTGGGCATCAGTTGAAGGCCATTCAACTTCTCACCATTTTTTTTTTAAGACAAAGCCACGTAGCACTTTCATGGAATTTCAAATTATGCCCTAAGATTTTCCCCACGAGATGTCCTTCAGGGCTGGGGACTGTATGTTTAGAGCTGACCTTTCAACAGCACAATAAAAAGAAGCAGTCCTGAATTGTCTCAGAATTCAAGAAAAGCTCATTGCTTTCACAGATGCATGCAAATAAAGCCAAGATGAGATTCCCTCAATGAGTATCAAGATGTTGTAAAGAAAAAAATCTACCAGGAAAATTAGGAGTGGAGTATAGTACCCTTTGCTTTCTTTACTGAGAGCTTCATCTCGCATGGCTCCATTTGTCATTAGCAATCATACTCGGTACTCTGTATCTTTTTAGAGCAGTGTAGCAAATGCTGTTGGTGCTCTGTCCTGGTGTTCTCAGATCCCTTCCTTATCCTTTCTGTTTCTGCCACTCTCTCCCTCACTTCCACTGTACTTTCCTTTTCAGTCATCTACATGTGCAGATTTTCTTAGAGGGTACTGTCCTACGGCCCTGCTTTGTCAGTTATTGGAGAGAGTTAGAAGTATTTCTGCTCAAGACTGGGGAGAAGGCTCAGTTGGAAGAGTTCTTGCCTTGTAAACATGAGAACCTGAGTTCATCCACCAGAAGCCACATTAAAAAAATGGACATTGGGCTGGAGAGATGTCTTAGCAGTTAAGGCACTTGCCTGCAAAGCCAAAGGACCCACGTTTGATTCCCCAGAACCCATGTAATCCAGATGCACAAGGGTGGCACATGAGTCTGGAGTTCGTTTCCAGCAGGTGAAGGCCCTGGCATGCCCATTCTCTCTCTCTCCCTCTTTCTATCAAGTAAATACATAAATAAATCTTAAAAATAAATAAATTGTTTTAAAAATCTTGGCATGGCAGCATGTACTTGTAATCACAAAAGGAGGTGGATTACACCTGTGGACCAACACCCAAGGCTCTCCTTTGGCCTCTGCATGCATGCACATACATGTGCCCCTGCACAAAAAAATGCATGCACATGCACAAAAATAAAAGAAAGTATTTCTGAACCAATAATTAAAAAGTAGAATAAGTTGCTTTTGTTATGGCTCAAACAAAATACAGAAAACAGACTGAGGGAGGAAGGATTAGTATTTTTGGCCCATGGTTTCAGAGCTTCAGTCCCTCATCTTTGCTTTAATTGATTGAAAATCCATGCTGCAGAAGATCATCGTGTTTGAGGGGGCGTATGGAGGAGAAGGAACCTCATGGTTGACAGGGAGTAGTATGAAGAGTGAAGAGGAATTCATGAGAGAGAGAACTTACAAAGGCATGATCCTAGTTACCTACTTTCTCCAACTAGGCCTCACTTTCTAATGTGTTCATCATCTTCCAAAGAAGTTCTACCAGCTCAGGACCAAGGGCATAACTCATGGCATTTCATATTCAAGCCATAAAATGGAATCGACAGCAAAGCCCATCTTCATACATTTTGGTTTAAGCCACATCTGAGGCGGAGCTCACATTCCAGAGCCCCTTGCAAGACCAGGCTGCAGCTCTCCTTGACTTTGATGGGTGGAGATTCCCACTGTGAGGCCTTTGCTTGGCTTCCTCTTGCCCTCTTGTGTTCTATTTTCCCTACTCTATTACCGCTCATTGTTGTTCCTGGGAGCAAGGCTGTAATGGACCATTTGATAAGTCCTCACATTAGAGCTCTTGGTAACAGAGTATCTACTTTAGAATTGCAAATAAAATATAGGACACCCAGTTAAACTTGAATTTCAGGTGCACAACAGACTCAAATGCCACATGCAATATTTGGGGAATATTAATTTTAAGTCATTATGCATTGCATATTTGAAATTCAAATAAATGGGCATCTGGTATGTACCCTCTCAAAATCTGGCAACTCTATCTTCCCCGACTCTCATAGTAAACCCTTGAGATACTTATTTCCATTCCATTGATTTTAAAAAATTGAAGCTTGGAAAAATCTGTGACTTTTCAAGGCCATTCCAAAACTGGCAGGTTCTGCATGTATTTGTTTGTTCACATGCATGTGTGCACATGTGTGAGTGTGCATGTGGACACTGGCTATCTTTCTCAGCCGCTGTCTACATTATTCCTTGAGACAAGGTCTCTTACTGAACCTAGAACTCTTATGTGGTTAGAGTCCCTAGCCAGCAAGCCCTGGGGATCTTCTGTCTTGGCTTCCGCAGTGTTGACATTACAGGCAAGTGCTGCCGTGCCTGATATTTACAGCTGTGGAGGAGAGCTGAATTCCAGTCCTGATGATTGCATGATGAGCACTTTCCTCACCCCTCAGAGCAAAAGCTAGCAGTTTTGTGACTCACAGTTAGGACCATTCTTCTTAATTGTTTTCCATTTGTTTGTTTTTGTTTCTTTTGTTTTGTTTCCTCCAATCTTCTTAGAATTCTGCAGTTTTCAACTCTTCTTTGGAAAACCCAAGTTGTCAAAGTAACTCTGAAGTTCCAACGCCTAATAATGACGTTGCATTTTGAAACAATGCAAAACAGGTTTTGTCTGTTTGATTATTGAGAAACATTCTCATGTAGCCCATACTTACTGGAAATGGGAGTTGTAGCCAAGGATGAACTTTAACTTCTGATCCTTCCTCTACTTCCCAATGCTGGAATGATTGGCATATGCCAACATACCAGGCCAAGACATGGAATTGAATGAAAGATACCTGATCAGGAAAAGGTGAATTGTTCACAGCCAAATCATCTCATGTGCTGACAGATGACTTGCCCCTCTCCCACCTTGTCCACAAGGAGGAAACCATTTCCTTTCTCATTGTATTAGTCTGCCTATCATTTCAAGGATTAGAAAAGAGAAGAAAATGGAATAAGCCAAATGTAATAAGAAGTCAGTTCTAGTTATACTCAACAACATGCGCTCCTGCCTGTGTTCATGGGAAGTGTTGCTGAGTGGCAGTCACCAGTGCTGGCTTTGACAGCCATCACAAATGATTCAAACAGCAACACTTAACTAGCTAGGTTAGTGGGGGTGTTGATAAGTGTCCTGAACTGTGGTTAGTCTGAGATTTGATCCTCACTGCAAACTAATGTCAGTCTGTTACAGTTTCATGGGTGCTTGCAGAAGACACAAGATTCACAGTGATGCAATAGTCAGACTACCTGCATTTGGGTCACAGCCACAATTCCCGTTGAGGACACAAAGGGTCAGGTGCTACCTGTACCTCATGTGCTATAAGAAAGTAATCCACAATATTGAGAAGCTGAATCTTTTATCATGGACAAATAAGCTTGCCTAAACTGACCAGTAAAGCGCCCCACCTTTGCTGGGGACAAAATTCAGGCTTCTAGCCAGGCGTGGTGGCGCACACCTTTAATCCTAACACTCTGGAGGCAGAGGTAGGAGGATCACTGTGAGTTCAAGGCTACCCTGAGACTACATAGTCAGCCTGGGCCAGAGTGAGACCCTACCTCGAAAAACAAACAAAAATAATAATAATAATAAAAATAAAAATTCAGGCTTCTTTTTCTTTGAAACAAGAATAGTAAGACTTTCTCCATATCATGATTACTAATAATAAGAGAATGAATGAGAAGTCACTTTGGAAATTATTAAGTGATATATCCATTCAATTTTCTCTCAGCACTATCTTTTCAGTAACAGCCTGGCATATAACCTTATAAATCCACCATTGCCCAAATTTTATTACTGGACTAGCACATTTAATGAACAAGGAGGCAAAATAATTTTTTCTCAAATCCAGAATTGCAAAACGGATGCCAGAAAAATTAAGGTCACCTCATTAATATTATGTTCTTGTATTTCTAATTTAAACAAAGCTTTGTATGCTGTGTCTGCTTAAACTGACTTTTCTAACTTCACTAAAACAGCAGGAATTGTTTCTCTCATAAGGTCATCTGAAAACCTTTTGTGGATTGGTTTGCTGATACATTCAGATGTTAAATAATGTACCTGGATACATTCCAAATAGCTTTTAATTCTCTTAAGGTTGGAGACTCACAAAATAATAAATCTCTAAAGGCCAGAGCCAATGTTGATTTATCTATTTCTCTCCTTTATTTTTAAGTTTAGGGGGAAAAAGGCATACTGATGGCATTTTCATCAGTAAATTTGGATCAATGATCTTAAACAGAACTCTGAGAAAATAATTCATTCTATTTTGAAGTTCCAATTAAGCCAAGGCACTTTAAATGTATATGACCACTTTCTTGGTAAATCCTTGGAGATGATTAGCATTTCAAAACTCATAGAAAAGATGCACTTGAGGCTCAGCCACTTTATAGTTAAACCTGAGAAAACTGAGTACAATGAGAGAACTGTGAAAGGAAAAAGGACAAAGGCAGGTAAGCCCAGACCAGAACTGGAAAGGGACCAGTATCAGATTTCTAATCAAAGTAGTCAATCCCAGAAGACAATGGAGTGCTACTGTTGGAAGGTTATGTAAAACTGAGAAAGTTCTGCAAGGAAACCTATGCAGAATGTCAAGTCTTCATTTTAGAGCAAAAATGAACTAGAGCCTTTTAGACACATAGGTCTGTAGAAAATTCACTAGTGACAGATCACAACCAGAACCTATTCTAGGATAAGTGAAAGGAATAAAAGAAGCAATGACAGTGGCAATGAAAGTGGGCAGAATAGTAATATACATATCTTCCTGAATATAAATGAATAGTACTTTGGAACAGTGTGGGTCTCTCTCTCTCTCTCTCTCTCTCTCTCTCTCTCTGTGTGTGTGTGTAAGAGAGAGAGAGATTGACTGACTCTTGAGAGCTAAGGATAAGTAGGCTGCAACTATACAAGGAAGTCAAGTGTAATGCTTAGGAAGGCAAGTATTTTTAAATTTTTCATGAAAAATATTATAAAGTCCTTGGTGATAATAAGAAAAAGGAGACAGTATAATAAAGATGGAATGCATAGCTTCTAAGAAGTAGAAATGGAACAAAGAATATCTAATCAACCCAAAAGAAATAAAATGCATAGTGTCAAATAAATATAAAAATAAAGACATGATAAATAAAAAATAAAATAAAGATGCATAAAAATCAAAAAGAAAGAGAAAATGCAAGAAATTGGTTCATTAGCTCAGAGTCCTATATGAATCAGTTCAATGGAAACATTGTAGATTTAAAAAACTATCTATGCATTAGGACAATAATTCTTAATGTTAAAGATCCAATCTGGTACTCACTATAGTCACCTGAATGTCATATGAATAAAAAGAAAAAACAATATTTCATATACCAAATATTTTAAAACAAAATTATATTTCTAATTAATTTGTGCTTGCCAATATAGAAAAATAAATAGAAAATATTGAGGACTGAATTGTAATTAAAGACAATCTATATCAAAATTAGTAGATGTGGTAGAGGAGCTCATGACTTGCCACTTCTCCCTGAAGATCGATTTGAAGTTAATGGTTAGTGGGGGAAGAAGAGTCATGATCTTCAGTGGTGTAGCCACTCGTAAGTTGCTCATGCTCTAGTAAATAACCTCCTACCCATACTCATGTAAGGAACCTTAATGAAACTCAGTGGGTCACCAACAAAAAACATGAAAATGAAAATAGGAAGAGAACTAGTTGGGAAAAAAAGTTTAGGGGAAGCATGCTGCAGGTGTCTTCTTGTTGATGGCATAAAACACCCAATCAGAAGCAGCTGATGGAAGGAAAGGGTTTATTTTGGCTTACATTCTCAAAGGGAAGCCTTATCATGGTGGAGAAAGTATGGTAACAGCAGGAAGCACACTCACATTGTCATAAATCAGTAGCAGGGAAGAAGTAGCAAGAGTAAGCTCGCTCCTGCCCCAAGGCCTTCCTCCAATGATACATTTCCTCTAAGGCTCTACCTCCTAAAGGCTTCACCACTGGAGACTGCGTACGAGGCTTAATAAAAAACACTTGAGGCTATCAGGGACAGTCTACACTGAAACTACTACAAAGAGTGAGAAGGAGGGAATATGATCAAAATAAATTATATGCATGTATAAAATTTTCAAAAAGAGAAAATAAACTTTAAAAATATCAGTGAGATTACAGGCTCCAATATGAGATTATATATGTATATATGATGTGTACATGTAAAAACTAAAGCAAATTCTATAACAGAAATAGTGTTCCGTTAGATTTGGGTATCTAAATTTCTCTTTATTTCTGTTATTATTGTATAATAGAATGCTTTCCAAAATGTCATTTACCTCATTAGTTGAATTTATTACAGATTGTCATACTTTTGTTGTTGTTGTAAACAGTACTTATTTTTGTGTTGGCATCTGTGACTACTACATGCTTAAATTGAACTATACTAAACTCATTCATTCTTATAATTTGACAAAAATAGTAAGATCAACTTGAATAATTTTCATAACAGAATGAAAAAGAACCAAAATAAATTATCTGATTAATTCAGAAAGCTAGAAAATATCAAATTAAACAAGGGGAAGAAAGTGAACTATAAAAAGACAAGTTAAAATAAAATAAAATAAAATAAAATAAAATAAAATAAAATAAAATAAAATAAAATAAAATACAACAAAACAGATCATCCCACTCTATAAAGCAAAGATCAGTTCTATGGAAGTCCAATGAAATAAGTAATCTTATAAAAACAAAAGGAGAAAGCAAAAGTAGATACTAAAATGAATACTATACTATACTATAATACTATACTATAATAGTTTCAGAAATGAGAGAATAGTGTTACAATTTAAGCTAACAAGATTGATACTTCAAAAACATATTTCTACAAAGAAATAAATAACTGAATACTAAAGAGAAACTAGGCATGGAGCTTTTCCCTATTAGCAAAGAGCTCAGGAGAGTGAGACAAGATGATTTCCAAGATATTGTCAATTCTTATTTACTTGTGTGAGTGAGTGAGTGAGTGAGTGAGTGAGTGAGTGAGTGGGTGAGAATGTGTGGGCACCTGTGTGCCATGGCACACAGACAGTGGATGATCTTGAGGTATCAGTTCTCAGCTTCTTCTCTATCTTCTCTCTTCTCTAACACAAAGTGTCTCTTGTTGTTTTGCTACTGTGTGCCTCAGA
Source organism: Orientallactaga sibirica (assembly GCA_036365145.1). Classification (NCBI taxonomy): domain Eukaryota; kingdom Metazoa; phylum Chordata; class Mammalia; order Rodentia; family Dipodidae; genus Orientallactaga; species Orientallactaga sibirica. Next base: position 3,758,929 of record JAEOAD010000982.1, read on the forward strand.
CTTGCTAGCACAGGAGCTTCTGGATTCTTCTGGCTCCACCTCCTGTTATTGTAGGAATGCTGGGATCACAGATGCATGTGTCTCATTGCATCTAATGGCTGAAAATTTTGAGTCTAGCCTGAACTACAGAGAGTGTTCCATGCTAGCCTGAGCTACAGAGTGAACAAAACAATGAACAAACTAACAAAAGACCTAAATAGTTCAATAAATCTCAACAGACCAAAGAAAATGAGCCAGTGATTTAAGTTCACATAAAAAACCAAGAAAGAATGATATCATGGAAAAATTCAACTAAACATCTAGTAAAATGACTCCTATCATTTCAAGATTCCAACTCATTTCAGGAGACTATCTTCATCATGAAACTAAAATCAAATAAAAATAACATAAGGGGAAAAATCTTAATGAATTCAAATATACAAATAATCCTAATCACGACAGGGAAAGCATTCACTTATATCAATTGATAAGGAAAAGTTATTACTAACTATAAAAGGAGAATTCTCGAGTCAGCAGCAAGGTACCTACTAAAAATGTACAATAACAACAACCTACTTGATTAGGAAAGAGATTCCAATGAAAATAGAGAAGTAGCTAAAAATATCAGTTGTCAGCCAACATAGATTCACCAACCTGACCATTCCAGCTAAGAGAATGATTCAAAAACAAAAGAAAAAGTAATCCAAAAACAACAACACAAACAGGTTTTAGGATTGCAAAGAAAGGGACACTTTCATTTTAGGTTATGAGAAGCACATACATAAAGAATTGGTTATAAAGTATAAAATATAACAAAAAAGGTAGGCCTGGTAGCACAAGACTGTAATCTAAGCCCTTGGGTGGCTGAGGCAGAATTGCTATGTTTGAGGATAGCCTGGATTCATTATGTACTCTGTGTGTGTGTGTGTGTGTGTGTGTGTGTGTGTGTGTGTGTGTAAAATGTAACTGACAGAAACAAAAGTACCAACTATCTGTAGAAGGTCTGTAATGGTTAATTTCAACTGCCAACTTGACTGGATGGGAATCAAGTAACAGACATGCCTCTGCTGGTCTTTCAGAGAATTTACAGGAAGGATTAACTGAAGGGGAAAGACCTTCCTTTCAGAGTAGACAGCCTTTCTGGTATCACTCTATACATACAGATGTTTCAGGAAAAATCAGTGTCTTTTGCCTGCCCACCTTCATTCCTGCTGGTGAATACATCAGCAGTATTATTGCCATCCTTTGCTGACATTGGAATCTGGCTTCTTCAGCCTTCCAACATGGACTGTGGCCCAGCAGCTCTCTAGGAATCCTCCAGGCCTTCAACACCAGATTGGGACTGCTGAGGCACCAGCCTTTTAGGCTGAGCAGCTACCAGGTTCTCAACTTCTCCAGCATATAGACAGCTATTGTTGGACTGCACAGCCCATATTCTGTAAACAGATCTAATAAATCCCCTTTCTAATACAAATTCATTCCATTAGGTCTGTTCCACCAGAGAACCCTCACCAATATAGAGCCAAATCTTACTGAAGTTGATTTTCATCAAAATTCCACTCAAGGGGATAGAGAAATAGCTTAGTGGTTAAGGCATTTGCCTGCCAAATCTAAGGACCTACATTCAATTCCCTAATATCCATATAAGCCAGATAAACAAGGTGGCCCATGAGTCTGGAGTTCATTTGCAGTGGTTGTCAGCCCTGATGTGCCCACTCTCTTCTCTCTCTCAAATAAATAAATAAATAAATAAATAAATAAATAAATAAATAAATATCCCTCTCAAAATCTGAAAAATATTCCAACATTAATGAGTATATGAGGCAAAAATAATAATGACAGTTTTTAAAAGCAAGTGTTATATATAAAATCCCATATTTGAATGAAAACCAAAGCATGAGTATTTGAACCTTGTAGACTTCAACTCCACCCCACCACCCTACCCACATCCATTATGTTCCCGCTGCACTATGTAGCAGTCATGTGCTTTGGGAATTGATGTCAATACCAGGAATGGCCCTGATTGGCCTAAACCAGTGAAACTCAACCTATTACTCCTGTCAGAAGGTAGTTTCTGAGCCAAACAGGGCACATATCTTAGTGTCTAGAGGCTGGTCCAGGAAATGGCTTATGATATAATCCAATTCAAGGAAATTAAGAGAGAATCTTCTAGAATAATAAAGCTACCTAGAGAGTTTCAAACAAAATCCTTCCCTTCCTTTGTTTTTTTTTTCCAGCATGCACATGTAGATTGAATTATGCATTGTTCTTATTTTGTTGACCTGCTTTTGCTTTGTTTTATTGAAACAGGATCTTTCTATAGGTAGGCCTGGCTAGCCTGGAACTCACTAGCTGGCTTCTAACTTATGGTGTTGGAATTATAGAGATGTACTACCACACCTGGCTCTGTGCCTCTATACTGCTGTAAGAGTGTTAGAAAGCTCACACTCAGAGGAAAGCAAAGACAAGGCCGACACAGGGAAGCACTATTGGCCACTCAGCCACTGAGCAAAGCCAACCCAAGGTCCTTTATATGATGACTTTCTGAAATTTGTAATTTAACAAATTGCCCCCACTTATACCAACAAAAGCAAGTATTTACCACACATTTTCTCTAAATAGCAATTTTTCATGGGACTGTAAGAACATGGTTCAATTTATACAAATCAAAGCATCAGCACTATAGAAACACACCCATATGGAAAAGAGGCAAAATCTGAGCAGAAATGGCCAGAGGCTAGCCATGAACTTCCAAGCTTCTCTATTTATCACATCCTTCAGCATCTTTCTGCACTTGAACAGTTCATTCTGCATAAACTTGCATTTTCCTGCTGTTTCTTCTATTCATTCATAATTCCATCTTCATCTTTTAAAACCTACTTGTTATTTCAACCTGCTTACATGTATCTGCTTAACATTTTCTTTGTTATAATTTTCCACAAAATTCCAATTTCAGGATTATATCACTTATTTTGTGTAATGGTTAATTTCTATTGTTAACTGGGTCAGATCAAGAATCAAGTAAGTTATTCACCTCTTTGGTGTGTCTGTGAATGGTTGTGGTAGTTGAATGGATGTTCCCCAATAGTCTGAAGTTTTCTTCAAGCTTGTAACTTGGCTAGAGGAGGTTTTACTGTGGGCAGATCCTAAGGTCCAGCCTTAAGGTATGTTTGGGTAATTCCAGTCTCCAATATGCAAGGTGATGTAGCTTTGCCTGGGATTCCTGGAATGTGCTTGCTTGTGATGCTGGTGGTGGTGTTTCTCTCTGCCTGGACCTGTGAAAGTGGGCCAGCTTCCTCTGCAATTATGGAACTTCCCTTCTATCTGTAAGCTTCAACAAATCCCTTCCTCCATGATTGTCCCTGGTTTGGAGGTTAATCCCAGCACATGAGTCTGACTGTGAAAGAACTGGTACCAGAGTATAGGATAGTGCTGAGATGAACGTGGATTTTGGTCTTTTGGAACTTGTGTGCTGGAGGAATGAGAGTCTTGGTGCTTGTAAATTAAGATGCCTTTTGAAGTATAAGCCAAGTTTTATGGACTATTCTGACGACAGTTTCAAAATGTTAAGTGCAGAGAGACTTGTATTTGGAGACTTGGCTTATGAACTTTCTAAGGTGAAGGAAAGACTGTAGAAAACCTTGTTGGAAATGGGTTACTGGCACAAGGTAAGGCTGTGTTCTGCAGCCCATGCCCAGAGAGTTTGATCAAGGTTAAATATGTAATGGAGTGACGTTCTTGGTTAAAGATATGGGACCAAGAGATTAAAGATTTAAAATTGGAGAAACTCAAACAAGTTTAAAATTTACTGGCACCAAGATTGTTTTTTTCTTAATGCAGCTGCTATTGTCAAACACATTAGCAATCTTAAGGAAGATTGTCCAACTGCTTTACATTAAAACAATGGAGAGAATGCCTCAGGTGATTCTACCCAGAAAGACTGAATGGTAGGAATACACCCTTTTGAAAGGAGGTATGAAAAGAAGGAACATGCTCTTCAAAGTCAGGATTTATTTCATCCCCTAATTAAGAATATGGCTGTGTTCTGAACTGGTACTGGTTTGGGAAGCATCAAAAATATATGGAGTGGGTTATGCAGTGCATGCGGTTGAAGGCACCGTTGCTGGAATGCGGCATATAGATAGAGCATGACGGCCCTGGGGAAGAGGCTGGCGATGCCATTGGAAGATGCACTATGGTTTGCATGGAGACCCAAAGATGTTCTGTATACACCAGGAGTGTACAAGGGCCACCACTGAGTCCTGTTGGCCTGTGATGGAAGTTTTCCTTGCTATTCAGCCCAACTGGAAGAGCGGACTTGCAAAATCCAGAAACAGTGCCTGGTTATGATATTGGACTTGAATTGCAGATGTTTGATGTTTGCTTGATGGTTATTTTGCTTTGTTCTAGTCTCACTTTGCTATACCTTATAGCAGCTAGAAATGTTTACATATGACTGCATATGTTAAAAGTATATGACTTGTTTTGATTTTATAGTACTCACAGCTAAGAGACTATCTTAATTCTCAAATGTGACTTGGGACTTTAGAACTATCTTAAATTGGTAAAGAATGTGGGGATCTTTGAATTTGGACTGAACACAATATAAAATGGTTATGAATCTATTGGGGGCAAGGTATGGAATGTGTTAGTTCAATGGTGTGCCCCAATAGAGTTAGGACTTTCAGTCAAGCTTGTAAGTTGGCTGGAGGAGGTGTTACTATAGGTAGATCCTAGGGTTCAGCCTCAAGGCATGTTTGGGTAATTCCAATCTAAGATTTATGCAAAGGGCTGGAGCCTGGGGTTCCTAGAGTGTGATGCTTGTGTGGGTATGTCTTTCTGCCTGGACCTATGAAAGTGGGGCAGCTGCTTCTGCCATTATGGAATTTCCCCTTTATCTGAAAGCTTCAATAAATCCCTTCCTCCATAATTGTGCCTGGTTTGGAGGTTCATCCCAGCACATGAGGCCTCCCTCGACAAGGGGTTTCCAAAAAGAATGATGGAAGGAGGAGAACCTTCCCTTAGAGTGGGAGGCCCTTCTGGAGGTGGGTTATATACAAGAAGCTCCAAGAGAGGATAGGGCCTTTTACATGTTCTCTTGTGTTATTGGCTGATGTGTATATCTACACTATTGCTACCATCCTTCACTGACATCAGAACCCATCTTCTTCTAAGACAATCTAATAAGTCTTCTTTATAATCCACATTCATTCTATGGGTACTGTTCTTCTAGAGAACTATGCTTGCTCTGACATTGTTTCTTCACTTCTCAAATACATGTCATCTTTCCAAATAGGTTATAAGTAACTTAAAAAGAAGAAGTAAAGTCATATCTTGATAGTTCCTCCTTGAACATTTCATCAAACTGGATTTCTGGCACATGCTTCTTGAACTATCAGATTGTACCCACCAGCTGATATCTCCATGTCTGCTCGCACTCCTGACTATTTTCACGTTTTTCTAAATTATATAGCCCATTCACCTTGCTTTGATCCATTAACTCAGAAGATGGAGTAGTGAATTTTGGTCAACCTCTGAAGAATAATGTCTCCCTCACAGCAAGAAGCCCATTGAGTCTCCACCATTTTCAAATCCATGAAAATGATTTGAAACCAGAGGCACTGTTGTGCCCATAGAGGAGAGGAGATGACAATCTTTAGGCTGTATTTATAGCTTAATCTTATCCATCCCCCCCCCTTCCATGTCAGCTGAAATAAATTGCTTCTTGCTCTGCACTGTTCTGTTCTGTCCATGACTTTGTTTACAAGAACATACTCCAAGAGAATAAACCCCTTCCAGGTTTCTGAAAGTTTTTCTAGCTCTTCGGTAATTGTTTAACTCCTGACAAGCAGTGTATTTCAAAAGCCTAACCTTCAAAGGAAAACATAGGCACAAAATATATTTATAACTCAAGTGCAAAACTTATATCTTCCTTTCAGAAACATTGTTACATTAATTTCTATGATTACTTCTCAAATTTTCATTTTCTTCATATAAAACTGTAATTAACAATAGTTAAGCATTAACTAAAACTAAAATTTGAAAAATATTGAAACTGGATATCTAAATCCCTACTTAATCACAAAATGTGCATCAGCAAACCAAACAATTCCAGAAGGGATTAACTTATTTAAAAGATTATTTCAATGTTTCATTTACAAAAATCTCTACATCCCACATTAAAATGTGCTTTATTAGGTAAGTAGGTACTTGGTTATATTTTTGCCAAAATTCATAAACCTTTTATTGTGGGGAGCAAAAGAAATGGGCATGGAATGTTTAAGAAATAGGAAAAACCCTCTTAATTACAGAGAAAGTATTCATTAGAAACTGATTAAAATACTTGTGTTATTTATAATAAACAGTATTCCTCTACTTTCTACTCACTGTAAGCTTCCCCTCACATTGCCCACTATTCAAATCCTATTACCGTACAACAGTGGTTCTCAATTAGAGACTGTTTCATAATGCCTACAGACATTTTTGACTGCCATAAGAAAAAGAAGGGGCTTCTAACTGACATCTATTATGTAGACAGTAGAGATGTTACTAAATACAGTACACAGGAAAGCCACATCCATCTCTCAACAAGCTTTCAGACAGAGTTCTCCTATCCATGAGACAATTACATTAGCATTGAAAAACCCTACTTGGCAACTAATAATATATAAAACCTCATTTAAGTTGAAATATATGTTAAATATTAAATTATAATTATATAATGCAGAAGATTTCAAAAGGAAAATGTGAATAGATTTGCATGAAAACTAAGCTACTCATTATACCATTACATGTAGTAAAGTACTTTAAAAGATATCTGATAAATAGCATAAACTAACATATTTAAAGATGTGCATATAATATAAAAGAGAGTTGTTTACAAATCAATATGAAAAACAGTAACACTTTACTAACAAGAATTATGGGAAACTTAATTCACAAAACAAAGAAATGCACATAGTGCTGATAAGGATATTATAACAAATCAACTTCATTAACCAACAAGTTACAAATATTTTCATTTATCAAACTGCAAAATCCTATGAAGATGTTATAGTAGCAGTTTCTCCATATCTGAAAAGGATTTGTTCCAAGACCAACAGTGGATGCCTGATATAATGTTTACTAATTAATTCTGTATATTGTTAAAGGAAACACTTCACAGCTTCTCTTTGGCATTTTTGAATTATAGGCATTACTACTTTTGTACTCTGTCATCATTATTAAATAAAATAAAGGTTAGTTGATGAGATAGGGAAATGGCTCAATGGTAAAAGGCGCTTTCTTACAACCCTGCCCATCTACGTTCAATCCTCCTCAGCGCCAGGTAAAAGTGGACACAAAGTGGCGCACACATCTATAATCTCAATGCATCTATGACAATGGGAATCAGATCCAGGAGAATTCAGAAACTCACAGACAGCAGCAGCAAAAGAACAAGAGAGATGAGGTCTCAAAAGAAAGTAGAAGGAGAAGCAAAACACCCCCAGATTGTCCTCTTATCTCCACACATGCATGCACCATGGCTCAGGTGAATGTGTGAATGCTCACATAGAGAGAGAGAGAGAGAGAGAGAGAGAGAGAGAGAGAGAGAGAGAGAAATTAAACTAAAAACAAAAAGGTTACTTGAACAAAAATCTGGTTCTACTAGGACACATTCTGATAACTGAGACAGCTCCTAAATGATTAATGACTAGGTAGTGTATACAGCATGCTGGAAAAAGGAGTGATTTATATCCGGAGAGTCCGGAGAGGGATAGAGATGAAATGGGACATTTTTTTTCATGTTACTCAGAATAGTGCAATGTAAAACTCATGAATTGGTTATTCCTAGGATTTTACATTTAATATACTTGGACTATAGTAACTAAAGCCTTAGAATGAAAAATCATGGACAAAGAGGAACCACTATATGCAAAGTTGGGTAAGGAATTGTTAGTGACATGGCAGATAAGAGTAAAAAGAATGCTTCTGCAGAGCAATTTTCCAGTATATGTCATGAACTTAAAAAATGTAAAATCCAGGATGAAAATGTGGCTTATTGGGTAAGGCACTTGCCTGAGAAGCATAAGGCCCCAGGTTCAATTTCTCAGTATCCAATTTCCGCAGATGCACAAGGTAGCACATGTGTCTGGAGTTTATTTGCAGTGGATAGATGACCCAATATGCCCATTCTCTCTCTCTCTCTCTCTCTCTCTTTCAAATAAATAAATTTCAAATAAATAAATAAATAAATAAAATATTTTAACAATGTTAAAATAAACCCTTTTACCTTGAAGTGTCATTTCAAGGAAATTATTATAGAAGAATAATCAAAGTTAAGGGAAAGACTTCTAATAGTTACTATTTATAATAGTAAATGATTGAAATATAATCAATAGGTCCAAAAACACTGGCAAAGGTAAATATTGCTTATATCAATTCATATATATTAGCTTAGCAAAACTGCTAACATTAAAAAAGTATGCAAAAAGCATAGGTACAATATGTTCTCAATTTTATTTTCATTCATGCATACACATAAACACATGCACACATACATACTTAAATGTTGTGTTTATGGGGTGTGTGCATGTGCACAGACTTCATGCACATGCATGTGGAGACCAGAAGATATGAGGTGTCCTTCTCTATCGCTCTTCTACATTATTTCCCAGAGATAGAGTGCCTTATGGAACCAGAAGATTACCATTTTTCAGTTAGACCAGCTGGTCAGTGACCCCAGGGATCCTCCTGTCTCTGCTCCCTCCAGCCCTGGGGCTATAGTTATGTGCAGTCACATCTGGCTTTTTACCCAGGTGCTAGGATTGAATGTTGATACTTCCAGATTGATTCTCTGATTTAATTTCTCCCCCATTTTGAACATCACTTCATTTTAAATTCGATTTCATAGGCACTTCCATGGTCTTTGTCAGCAAAACTATTTATTACATTTTTATGTGAGAGAGTGAGAGTGGAATGCTGTATGCATGGGCCCACTTGGGTATATGTGTGACCTTGTGCTTTTGCATCAGTGTGTATCTGCCTTATGAGGGACATGGAGAATCGAACGTGAATCCTTAGGCTTCACAGGCAAGTGCCTTAACTGTTAATCCATCTCTCCAGCCATACATTTCTTGTTATAAACTTATTTTTCTAATGACTCATTCTGCCTGCTCCATTTTTTGGCAATTTATTCTTGTTCTATAGATCTTTCCCCAAATCTTCTGAGGAATAATAGTTGTTTTAAGTTTGTTTCATTTTTTCTGAATTATCTGTTTTCTACAAGTCATTTCTGCTTTTTGTTTACCTTGGATTGTACCTTTCCTGAGAATTTGGCCTGTGGGTGTCAGTTTATGTCTATTTGAGGCATGACAAAAGCTGAATGTTATTTTAAGAGACGACTATCAAGTGGCATCTTCACTGAAAGTAGACAAGGACCTGGAAAATGACTCAGTAATTAAGTCAGTTTTTCCTGTTTTTGAGATATCCCATGTCCATTCCTTTTGCTCCCCACAACAAAAGGTTTATAAATTTTGGCAAAAATATAACCAAGTGCCTGCTTACCTAACAAATCACATTTTAATGTAGGATATAGAGTTACATAGAGATTATATAGAGATATAGATCCATCAAAACTAAAGAGTAGTCAGGCATGGTGGCACATGCTGTTAATTCCATGACTCAGGAGGTAGGAGGATCACCATGAGTTCGAGCCAGCCTGAGACTACATAGTGAATTCCAGGTTATCCTGGGCTAGAATGAATCCTACCTTGTTAAAAAAACAAACAAACACCTAAGAAGCAAATGACAAAAACGAAGAGAGAGCAAGGTTACTAACTAGAAAACCAATGACAGCTGTGCCTGAGACCTACACAGAAATTGGTTGAGGTGGGACGAAGAGAAGAAGGACTTTAGCAACATGGTACCTAGGGAAAGGCAGGTGAACTAATATCCTCATATTGCCTCATATCAAGTGATAATATGTTACATTATAAAACAATAAAACATCAATTAAACATATTACTTAAAGTTTCAAACAGACAATAAATGAATCAAGACTTTGTCTCTAAATGTATTGTATGCATAAAGGCTCAAGAAAGAGCCTATGTCATAAATGAATTAAATTACATTCCACTTAACCAGAGCAAATAAAAAATAAGCTGGACAAGTCCTCCTAAGCATCCATTTGATAAAGAATAAGAATAAAATAATCTAGGAAGGAAAGTTGTATGGACATGAATTTGAAAATAATATTTAAAAATATTTTATTTATTTATTTATTTGAGAGAGAGAGAGAGAGAGAGAGGCAGATAGAAAAAGAGAGAATAGGTGTACCAGGGCCTCTAACCACTTCAAACGAACTCCAGACAGACACATGTGCCACCTTGTACATCTGGCGTTATGTAGGCACTGGAGAATTAAACTCAGGTCTTTAGGCTTTACAGGCAAATGCCTTAACCTTTGAGTCATTTCTCCAGTCCTTCAAAATATCCTTATTGTTATGCAATGTATATATTCGGGAATTATCCATTGGATGTCTTCTATATTTTAGGCATCACAAAAATCCTGCAGTGAACAAAACAGATTTTATCCCATCACTCTTTGTATCTACAATTAGGTCTGTTCAGGTGATAGAACATAAAACTAATAAGTATATGGTATTTAGCAGGCATTCTTCTAACATGGCACCAACGATGTCTACTTTCATTGGACAAAGATTTACAATCCTGAGTATAGACTGGATGCACTGCCTTACATGAAATTAGAAAATTCAATAGCAGTCATGGGCTATGAATAGAAGCTTAAGCTTTTGAAGATTTGGTTTCAAGACTATGGTCTCCACCTCGCGGACATACTCTCTCTCACACACACTCACTCTTTCTCTCAGTGATGCTTCAATGATGCCCACTGACATGTCTTGGGTTACACTGTGGAAGGGATGATATAATGAATAAATGAAGGCACACCGATAGAAAGGAACTGAGTCCCCCAGTCCAACAACCACTGGTGAACTGCATTCTGCAGATAGTCATTGGAGTGATTCTGGAAGCAGATTCTACTCCAGTTAAACTGTGAGATGACTGGCTCTGCCCAGCATCATTACCATAACTTCCTGTGAGTCTCTGAACCACAGAAGCTGCAAGGAGAAACATTTCCTGTTTTAAAGTTGCTGCTCAATAACGAATAACAAAAGCATGCTGTTTTGGATGTGATGTATACAGAGAAAAGATTCAAGATGATCAGATGATTTCCAGAACATCCATTGGAGCTCCTATGTTTGAAAAAGTGCTGAAGAAAGGATCTGGGGAGATGGATCAGCAGTTAGAGGCACTTGTATTCTAATTCTACTTGCCTGGGTTCAATTCCAAATCCACTAACATATGACAGATGCAAAAAGTGGCAAAATATATTGTGTTCCCTTGCAGTGGTAAGAAGTCCTGACACACACACACACACACACACACACACACCTACAAAACACTAACTTTTTTTTTGGAGAGAGACATAGAGAAAGACAGAGAGAGAGGGGCAGAGGAAGACAGATAGAGATGGGAGCACCAGCAGCCTCTCAGCTGCTGTGAATGAAATCCAGATGCGTGTGCCCCCTTGTGGTCAAGTGTGGCATGGCGCCCTTGCGTCACTTTGCATCTGGCTAAGCGTGGGACCTGGAGATTGGAACTGCTGGAGATTGGAACCAGCGTTCTTAGGCTTAGGAGGCAGGCGCCTTAACCCCTAAGCCATCTCTCCAGCCCAACAATAACTTTTTAAAAAGTGCTCAGTGACAGCTTCTCTTGGAAGTTGATACCTTAGGTAGAGCCAAAGAGAGTACAGGGATTGGCTGTGATCATGTCGGTAGGAAGTGTGTTGTAAGAAAAGGGAGCAGAAAGTGCAACAGCCTAAGGCAGATGTAGGCTGGAAATGTTCAGTTTTGGGGCTGTGACTCAGGGATAGAGCACTTGCCTAGCATTCACAAAGCCCTTAGATCAATCCCTCAGGATTTCAAGGAAAAGAAAAAGAAAAATGACTCTATTCCAGTTAAACCTTGAGACGACTGTGCTCCTGACGTGCATCATGATCATAACCTTGTGTGAGACACTTTTTCTTTTCAGTAGATGAGAGCTAAGCAAATGTAGAACCATCAGAGATCAAAGACAGGTATCTGGCCTGGATCTATTCTGTAGGTAGCCCATGATCTTTTTTGTTTCATTTAGCTTGAGATAAACAATTTATCTTGGGGAGGATTCAAACCTTCAATAAAAAGAATGTGACAGGCACGTTTTTAAAGATATTGCCTCTAAATTTAAGATATTAGGTGAAATTATGACATAGTTACCATTATCAACCATGATGTTTTTAATAGTTGATTTCATATACAACAACCTTGTATAATAATTCAACATGCTACAAGGTAAGAACCACTGACTAGGTAATCAGACAAAAGGGTGGCTACAATGACTGATAGGTGTCCTTTTACATAACCATCAAGTCCTGTGGGAACAGACATAGCTACAAATGCTCAACTATTTCTGATTACCTACTGTGTGTACTCTGTTTGGTTTTCATTAAGTATTAATGCAATTTTAACACACTGACCAATTTTTATGAGAGCTGTGTTAAACATTAGGAACCTTCCCTGAAAGTCCATAAAGGCTTGAAGCTAAATCTTACTTGAACTGACTCATATTCAAGGTATCATTCCAAAATTCGAGAAGACTATGACCACCTACACTTTCTATTTTGTATGTGTGTTTGTACGTGTGAGTTCAGGAATGCTATGTGCTATAGCACATGTGTGGTGACAAGAGGACAACCTTGGACATAGTCCTTTGCCTTCTACCTTGTTTGAGATAGAGTCTCGCATTCATGACACTGTGTTCACCAAGCTAGCTGGCCTGTGTGCTTCCCCTCAATTCTCCTGTCTCTGCCTCTGTTCTCACCATAGGCACCCTGGGATTATAGATGCTGGTGCAACAGTCTCCGGTTTTATGTGGGTTCTGGGGATCTGAACTCAGGTACTCACACTCGCATGGCAAGAGCTTTAACCACTGAATCCTCTCCCTAATCCCTCTTCTGTTTTTTTGAAACTGTCTTCAGATGTCATGAGTGTGCCCTATAACACTTGCCTTACAGTTAATATATGTTCATATGAACATATTTCTGTGTTTTTGACCTTTTAGATTCCTTCAGAATGGAAACATTTTATTCATATATACATTCCTAACATCCCACAAATTGTTTGGTACTTAATGGGTTTTCACTAAATGTTTGTGCACATTAACAAGTTCATGGATTGAAGATACATTCTCAAAAGCTAAAATATAAAACTATGTCTGTAAAACACAAAGCTTAGGAAGCAATTTGATTTGAAACTCAAGCAGAATACTGAAGTCCTCTGTGCTATTTGAATGTAAATGCTCTTCTAAACCACGAGTGTTACTGAAAATTTAGTCTGCAAAACTAATAGCAGCAAATGTGTCAAAGAATGTTTTCACCTTAAAAAAGACACTAATGTTATTTCCCTTAAGACAAAGTTTCATATGCGTGGGAGAAGTTAGAAAATGTTTAACAAATTTAAAGGCAAATGAGTAACACTGAGTGTAAATGCATTGGCCATAATGTACAAATATGAAACCCGAAGGGATAATCCATTAATCCACAGAGTTCGGCGAGAAGTTCACATGAAACTTGTCACTTAGAATCATCAATTTCCAGCTGTTGGTGAAAGTGGCCTGGGCTCCACAAGAAGAGGAAAAAATAGGCACTAAGATAAAGATAGCATTATTCACAAAAAGGAGAGAGAAGGAACACGACGGTGGCACATGTCTTTAATCCCTGCACTCAAAGGCTGAGGTAGGAGGATCTCTGTGAATTTGAGGCCACCCTGGACTACAGAGTGCGTTCCTATCATCCTGGGCTAGAGTGAGACCTTGCTTCGAAAAGAGAAAGAGAGAGGGGGGAGGCTTTTTTGGTTTTTAGAGAGCTATCATTTAGAATAAGTATCATTCATCTATTCGTCGAGCATTTATTAAGCCCCTATAGGCAAGGAACACTGTCATCCAATGTCCAGACAAATGAAATATTATCTTTCCCTCAGGCCTTTCCCATTTGCTTTGGGAGAATGAACTGATGTGTAAACAAACAACAACAAAAAAAAAAACCATGTAATTGCAGAGAATACAGGGCTAACTGCCAAGAAGTAACTCCAATCAGCACATGAAAGTTGGAAGGTGTAGATCTTTTCCTAAAAGTCCCACTCAGCAGGGGCATGAATCATGTAAAGAAGTGACATATTAGCTAAAGGTCACTAAAGATGTATTGACATATAATAGTTTTATGGTTGGGATCTAATGCTTTAAAGGCTTGGTTCCCAATGCACTAGCGTACAGAGGCGGGGACTTCCAGAAGGGATAGGACATGAGGGCTCTGACCTCATCAGTGACTAATCCCATTGATGGAGTCCTCTAAAAAAATCACTGTTAACACACACTTAATTTTAGTTAGCCATTCCCTTTCTCATTCTCTACCCCATTTCCCAGCTATCCTACCCTGCTTTGAGCCTCCCAACTCAAGCCTTCCCTTTCAACTTCCCCTTCTCTTCTCAATGTTTTTCCCTTTCATGTGCTCCTTTCAAGTTCCTTGCATCTACACATTCTGTCTCACAGTACCACACATATGCTAAGGTTCTAAGCTAGATGGATTCTTACTTTGATGGCATTATTGGGAATTGGGGCCTAGTTGGAGGCAGCAGGTCACTGAGTGCATGAGTTGGAAGGGTATGTCTTATCCCAAGCCTGCTCCTCGCTCTTTTTGCTCCCAGAATGCTACGACATGAACAGCTCTCCTCCACTATGTCCTTCTGCTGTGATGTGCTGCCTCACCACAGCCCCCCAAACAATGGAAGCACATGGCTATGGGCTGAGACCAATGAACCAAGAGGCAAAACAAATCCTTCTTCCTTTTGTATTGTTTCTTATTTTATTTTATTTGCAAGCATAGAGATGCAGACAGAAGGAGAAAGAGGGGAGAGAGAGAATGTGTATGCCAGGGTCTCTAGCCACTGCAAATGAAGTCCAGATGTATGTACCATTTTGTGCACCTGGCTTTATGTAGGTATGTAGGAATCAAACCTGAATTATCAGGCTTTGCAGGAAAGTGCCTTAACCACTGAGAAATCTCACCAGCTCTCTTAAAACGTTTCTTTAAGGTATTTTGTTCAAGCTATGATCTAACAGAAATAGTTATACATATTTACTTAGTCTATTAGTGGGCCAACCTGATACATGTATGTAGTGTGTTTTGAAGTCTCTTTATTTACATATTTGTCATTTCCCTGTTCAGAAAACCTCTGAACGCTTCTAGAATTCTTTAAGAGGGAATTCAGGTTGAGGAGATGGCTCAGTGTTTAACAGTGCTGCTCTGAAAGCCTGCTAACCAGAGTTCAGATCCTCAGCATCTACATAAAGTCAGACT
Organism: Orientallactaga sibirica; assembly: GCA_036365145.1. NCBI lineage: Eukaryota > Metazoa > Chordata > Mammalia > Rodentia > Dipodidae > Orientallactaga > Orientallactaga sibirica. The sequence continues at coordinate 3,774,361 of JAEOAD010000982.1, forward strand.
CAAAGAAACACACAGTTCTGTAATCCCAACGTGCCAAGGGCAAAGAGAGATGAAGTCAGGAGAATTTTGTAGCTCCAAGGCCAGCTAATCTAGCCTTCACAGTGTCACACAATAAGGGAGGTGGAAAAACAAATGACTGAGGTTGTCCCTCAACCTCTCCAAGTACACTATGCCACAGTGCACCCATATACACACACACACGTGTGTGTGTGTGCACATACACAGGTACACACAAACAATAAAGAAAAAGTGACTTCGCCGATTCAACTATAGAAACCATGTCTTGGCTGGATGACAGAAGCTGAGTAAGTGAAGGATATGCAGTAAAGTTTTGCTTTGAAGAAAGAAAGGCATTATAGACATAGCATTATCTGTAATCTGAGGTCAAAGGGGACCTTAAATTAATATTTTGATTTGTAATTCATGTGGCCTTCACAATCAGATATTCTCATAAACCTTTCAGATAATAAAAAAAAAAAGGTTGGGGATTCAGAAATTTCCTGCCATTCAATGAGAACATGAGATTGGATCCTCAGCACCTACACACGATGCCCAGCATATTGGCACATGCCTGTAATTTCAGCACTGGGAAGGGAAAGACAAGAAGATCCCTAGGGTTTGCTGGCTAGCTATTCTAGCCGAGTCAACAAGCTCTGGGTTCACTGAGAAGAGGGATTTAGAAAGACACCCAACATGGACCTCTGGCCTCCACATAGACACAAACACATGTATAATGTATACACATGTGCATACACAAATATACACACACATCCAAAATACTGGGAACATTTATATATATACATATATACACTTCTTTTTCAAGTGTGTGGTATATGGCTGACAGGGATCAGAAGAGAACATCAGGCATCATCCTCATGGCTCTTCCACTTTATTTCCTTGAGCTGAGTCTCTCACTGGAATGGGAACTCACTGTTTTCCAGTAAGACTGGCTGCCAAACAAACCTCAGTGGTTCCCTGACCTACGCTACCCACAATTCTAGGGTATGTGGTCATGCCAAGCCATTTCCATGAGTGCAGGGGCACTGAACTCAGAGTGAATGAGGCCCACATGCTTTTGCAGCAAGTGCTCTTACTTGCTGAGCCATCTCTCCTGCCCCTTATATTTTTTGATGTGGCAAAGGACATAATGATTTTCCAGACCATGAGGCTGGGGCTTAGGGGAATTTGCAGTCAGTGGTTATCTAGGCAGTAACATAAAATGACTTAAAGTATAAATTTACCACCTTACCTAAGAGCTCCAAGTAAGGTCTGTGGCTATGGCACCTATGTGGACTGGTTTGCAGAAGGGCAGAACACCAGGCCCCACCTAAATCCATGTGCTATTTAATAAGGCCCTCTGAAATATCTATACTCCTTGAAGTTTGAGAAGTGCTGCTCTAGACAGCCAAAGATTACCACTGAAGGCTCTATTTTATAGCTTTTTGTGAAAACCAAGTAAAATGTACTTGAGAATGTTTTCTTTAAAACTTCCTAGAAAGGGGAACAATTTTAAAGTTAAAATCCGATATTACAGGATTATTGCATAGAAAAATGACAATATGCAACATTAATACAAGAATAACAATGACAAAAATGAAGCCCTCACTGTAGATGCTAGTTGGGTAGTTTAACATGAGGTGGCAAACATCTATCTGGAAAGAAATGGCAAGCTCGAGGAAAAACTGCTCTGAGACCAGCTGCTACAATTAACATAGATACTGCCCATCCTTTCTTTCCAATGATGAGTTTCTATTCTTACATGCAAACATAAAAGCTATGTTAGTCTATTGGTTTTAACAGATAATTAACAAGTAATTAAAATCTTAAATGTTCCCTTAGACTAGTTAGAAAGAAGAATGGGTTTAGTAGAAGAGGGATGGGGAACGGGAGAGAGAGAAAGTAAAACAAAGGGATTATGATTAAAATACACTAATACATGTATAAAAATTGTCAATAACCACCCAAAAGTTTTAAATAAATAATAAGTTCCAACCAATAATACACTTTAAGTAAGCCAAGTGTGGTGGCAAATGCCTTTAGTCCAGCACTCAGAGAGAAGATCACTGTGAATTTGAGGCCAGCCTGAGACTACATAGTGAATTCCAGGGCAGGCTGGTCTGGAGTGAGACCCTACCTTGAAAAACAAAACAAAAAATGTTTTAAGTAAAGATGTTCCCTTAAACCCAAATGGCATGATACAATTTATACTGAAACCAACTCTTTCTTTTCTTCCTCCTCCTCCTCATTCTCCTTTCAGGTCTACCTTCTTCATTTTCCTTTTAAATAGCCCAGTAGTTTGTGGTTTGTGACTATTGGTAACAGGAAGCTTTGCAGGGCCTTGTCAGCAGTCCCCAGTTGCCAACATCATTGATAGAAATTTCTTATTTTAAAAGAATGAGTCAAAGTTCAATGCACCATGGTGAAGAGTATGCATAAGTAGCAGGCAATGAGCTCTATAAATGAAACACATTATGTAATTAAAGGCAATTACATAAATCTTTTAAAATATAACAAAAATTAAGTCAGTTATTGAATTACAGAGAAAGTCATTTCAGTTACATTGATGGTATTGTTTTTGCCTTTTCAACCTGTTTTTCATTTTCATCCTACTTGGGTTGTAGCAATACAGTATCAAGAAATATCTCCAACAGGTTGAAGCTTAGAAGCTTAAAATCCATAATCCTTCAGATAGAAATCAAAAACATAATTAAGGAAAAATACTCCTTTAAGTTTCTCTTCTCATTAAAATGTACTCTTATTTTTTTTCAATACCCTGGGGAGGAGGGACGATTTAGGGTCAAATTTTGAACAATGTTAGATTATAACTAACCAGACCCATGACATTACTCAGAATGAAATCATGTGCCAAGAGATTTCAGAAGTCAGAATTTTAAAAAGGCATTTTGCTCTCCCAAAGCCAGTAAATAATCCTTTCACACAAGGACATCAGGAACACGGGGTTATTGCTTTGCTTTTGGAAACCTACTGAGTTTCCACAGGTAGGATATGAAATGCCCAGCTGTCAAGAAAACCCTTGCCCTCAAAAGCTTGGCTCAGTGTGAACAAACATGACATATATAGGTCTATTGCTCTTCCCTCCCTCCAGTAAACAAGAACACTCAAAGAAACTCCAAAAGCCTACCCTACCCACTTTTGAACTTATTCTGTCTTTTAAATAGTGAAAGCATGAACCAAGCAAGAAACCAAAACAACTGTCACAGTAGTAGCTTGAGTGTCTTGGCAGTTAATTGCCTTCATCAATAATAGATCAAGCCAGAATTGAAGAGTGCTACTTTTAGAATGAAATTGGCACAATGAGCCCCCACTTTCATAGCAATACATTTGTTTCCCAGTGATATGTTTCCCTTTTTGTAAAAGGTCATGCGACCACACTCTTCCTCCCAGAGGAGCTAAAGGTTGCTGGGGAAGTTGGAATCATAATTTTCAGTTGAGTATCCACTGATAAATTCACCATACTCCACTAAAGAATCCCCCACCCATATTTAAGCAAGCCACCCTAATTTAACTCAGTGAGTCACAAAAAAAGACATAAAAGTAGAAAGGGGATAGTTGGAAAGAAGGAAACATTTAGTGGGAGGGGGATAAGAACATGATAATGATGGATGAATATGGTCAAAACCTATCGTGTGTGTGTGTGTGTGTGTGTGTGTGTGTGTTTGTTTAAAAGAAATCACAAAATACAATAAAAATGCAATGCTATTTCAAAGCTCCTGTTATGTTGCAATCCTGGACCTTACCCTTTAAATGAAATTTTACAAATGGAGCTCTTAAAGTCACAATTAGATGGACATAGTGACACAAACCTACAATGCCGGCACTCAGAAGGCTGAAGCAGAAGGGTTGCCCTGAGTTTGAGGGTAGCCTGGGCTACCAATTGAGGCCCTATCTCAAAAAAGTAAAAAGAAATTAATAATTTACCAAGCACCTATTGTGTGATGGTACTGAGCTGGGCATTTTTTGTTTGTTTGTTTGTTTTTGGTTTTTTGAGGTAGGGTTTCACTCTAGCCCAGGCTGACCTGGAATTCACTATGTTGTCTCAGGATGGTCTCGAACTCATGGTGATCCTCCTACCTCTGCCTCCCAAGTGCTGGGATTAAAGGCATTTTTATTTGCTTTATGTCACTACTTAAAATGACCCTAAAATAGACATTATTTACCCCACTTATCAGATGAATAAGGTGCCACTGAAGAAAGTAAATGGGCGAAGAGACAAAGGTTTTATATTTAGGCTTTATATCACCAATGCTCAAGAATGAGGCCAGAACCTAGTATCCTACAAGAGTGTTTCCAGAAGATGGCCCAAGAATACTGCTTAAACAAACTTAATTGCAGACCAAGGTCTTCCTTGGCCGGATAATGAGCTTCAGGTCCTCTAAGGAAATGTATCACAAGGCATACAGGAATAGGTGGTAGGTCATGTGCTTTAGTTATTTTCAAAAACCACTTAAAAACCTCAAGATTAAGCATCTTAAATTATAATTCTAGAAAAGAAATGCTTTCTGATTTCAAGAATCCCACATTATGAAGCCTAAATATTTCTAAAGCCTAAGGTCTCGTGAGTGGTAAGAGAACAGAAATAGGCAGATATATAGTGAGAGTAAGGACAGACCATGAGATGTACAATGACAGAAGTGGAATCTCCTGGTTACATTGGTCTCCCTATGTGATGAATGAAGAATCTAGCCTTTTAGTGAAAAGAATAGAAATTTTAAAAAGCACCTTCACTTCCACTGCAATAATTTAACCTTTTGAGAAAAGTTATAATGGGAGTGTTTTCACACTGCCTAGCCACTAACCAGATATGTAAGTAGATAATGATATGTCCTAGGATGAAGTCTGTCATTTTGTTTGCTCACTGATGTCACAAACCAATTAAATAAATGGACTTTTTGCGTATGTGCGAGTGTGTGGGGGGTACATTTGTGAGTGTCCATGTGTGTGTATGTGGGCTGTGTGTGCCCACTTGGCAGAGCACAGATTCCAGTGTCAGTCTCACTTTCCAATATGTTTGATATAGGACCTGTTATTGTTCACTGCTGTTTTTGGCAAACTATCTGGACAATATGCTTCTGGATAATCATCCTGTGTCCACACACTGGAATTATACATACTCACACTAGAGCATATGGCTTTTATGTGGGTTATGGGGAACAGGTACTCACTCACAAGTGATTAGCCAGCACTTTATTCATCTCCCCAGACCAGGACTATTTTTATAAGGGGTTTTTCAGTAAGGGAAGTTCCCCTTGGGAAGGAACTGAACAAGTAAACCCCTTTCAGTGAAAAATTTTAACTTAGGACAAGAATTTGTAATCACACTGCCATCCCCCATCCCTCCTTGTTTATAGTAACATAGAAGTTGTCACCTGGTCAATCTGATACCCCATCCCACTGCCACACAGCATATAGGTGTTCATTATTATGACATTCTTGTATCCAGTCAATGAAATTATATTCAGGTCATAAAATATAAATATTATTGTGTTTCTGTTACTGTAATAAATACCTGAGATAGCAATCTTAATAAGGGGAAAAGGTTATTTTGGCTCACTGTTTCATAGGTTCCAGTTCACAGAACATTGGTACTATTGCTTTCAGGATTGGGGCAGGATCATATGGTGGAGCAAAGCTGCTTACCTCATGGTGGCCAGGAAGTAACAGAAAGAGAGGAAGAGTCTCACACTCTCCTTTGAGAGCATAATCAAAAACTTAAATCCTTTACATTAGGCCACAACTCCTAAACACTACACAACTTCCCCAGAGTTCGGACTGAGCATTCAACATGTGGGCCATTGAGCTACATTCTAGCCCCCCCCAAAAGCACATATATATTTTTAAGCACTACAATCACTGCTTTTTTTTTGCTCAAGCCACTCTGTTATGATTTGACAAAGGAAAATCATGGAAATATTTTCAACTTTAACATAAAAGATAAATTGAAAAACTATATATATATGAGCTTCCTCATTGAACATTGAACTGAGAACTTCTGGTTGCATTGCACAGCTGGAAGTTGCTGTGATGAATCCACAACAAATAAAAGAGTATGCTGCTGCCTTTGTGAAGGTCACACCAAGCAAGCAATTACATGTGTGGACTGACAAATACTATCAGAGAACACATACAGGGTGTTCCAGAAAATCAGATATGGGGCAGAGAGTGGGTGACTGTAAATAAGGAGAGGCTTTCTCAAGGATGAAAGTTTAATTGGGAATAGAAACAGCTATGTAAATTAGCCCAACATAACATGTGCTTGAGGTGGGCAGCTTGGGGTGGGGAATGGTTAGGGATGGTGGTCAAGGATGAATAGTGAGTGTATATGTAAGTGGATGAAAGGAGTATGAAAGCATAGAAGCCCTGTGGCTGGTACAGACTGCCAACAGACAGGTGGTAGGGAGTATTATTCTCAGGGTAGGGAGATTGTATGTTCCAAGGCATTTTGGAAATACTGAAGTGGAAAGAAGATTTATAGCTTGGAAAGATGACTTTAGTGCCATTGGGGAAACTAGATTAACAAAGAATCAGTCAGAGACTCCCACAGTCCACCAGGGGAGAGAGCATGGGATCTAGGTGGGGAAATATTATTCATAAAAGAGAAGTTTGCTGAAGGAATTCAGTATATGGGTGACACAGGATTTTGAGATTGCTAGGATACTGTGAGGAAGAGATAGTGAGGGCTTAAGCAAAAGACACACTTCTGGAATGGCTTCCAAACTTCTAGCTTGGGCCACTAGACAGAGGATGGGCCAAAGGAATACAGATGAAGGAGCAGGTGGGATGGAGGTTGAATCAGTTCAGCTCAGGATATGTCAAATTGGAAGTGCTAGTTCATTTATCAAGTACAGGTATCCCAGCTGGCTCTTTGATATTTAGGCACAAAGTATAGGGGAAAAACAAGTCTGAATACTGCTCTTTCTAACCTATAGATAATTACAGAGAATAAAGAATCAGAGAAATGACTCTGCAAGTGTGGGAATTGGTGAGGTCCCCATCAGTCACTAACCTTGAAGGTTAGGAAGAAGAAAACTCCATGATGGAAATGGACCAGGTGTTGGTATACATAAAGTTTTTTTATTGTTTCTTGTTGGTTTTTGTGGTAGGGTGTCCCTCTAGCTCAGGCTGATCTGGAATTTATTATATAGGTTCAGGATGGCCTCAAACTCATGGCAATGCTCCTGTCTCTGCCTTCTAAGTGCTGAGAATAAAGGCATGCACCACCACACATACCTTAACAAATAAGTTTTGAGGAAGAAATCTGAGGTACATTTCATCTAGTGGATTTTACTATCTCTCCAAATTAGATCATGAGGTAGGAAAGGGGAAGAAATGAGAAAATTTTAAAGCACATGAACTATTATTTAAGCATAAACAATTAAGCCACCATCTCCAGTTAAGAAAAACAAGAATAAAGTCTATTTAGATAAATATATTTCATGAAATGAAATGTCAAGAAAAGTATTTGTGGTGTTAGACAAATTGTAAGGCCTCTGGGAGCTAAAATTCATGCAGAAATAGGTTGGAACAAGTAACAACAGGTAACAAAATAAATGTACCATCTCTCCCTTTCCAGAGCAACCTGAAGAACTTGTGGCTATTTTCAGCCATGTGTAAGCTAGCAGTAATACTGTTATCACAGGATACAACAAAAGAATAACATGATTATGTCAGGATCAACAGCAGTTTTCTTCTTGGCATATCTCAATCTTGTCACATAGAAACAAATATTGTTTACCAGTAGAAGCACTGATGGATATTCCAACTCATGAGTCATCAGTGCTGCCTACAACAGACATCCACTGCTCAAATTTTTTCCACCAGCAAGAGTCTACAACCTCCCCCCATAATGATGACTAGGAAGACATAGTGGATGGCTAAGAAACAATGAAAAAAAAAGTTGGTTCTTTGAAAGGATAAGTGAGACTGATAAACCCTTAGCAAATCTGACCGAAAGAAAGAGATGAAACACAAATTAATAAGATTAGAGATGAAAAAGGCACCATTACAACAGATACCAAAGAAATTCAGAAAATCATAAGGACATACTATAAGAATATATTCTCCACTGCTCCACTAAGTTTGAAAATCTGAAAGAAATGGATGACTTCCTTGTTTTATATGACCTACCAAAATTAAATCAAGATGAGAGTAACCACTTAAATAGACCTATAGTAAGTACGGAGATCCAAGCAGTTATAAAAAAAATCTCCCAACTAAAAAAAGTCCAGGCCCAGATGGACTCACTGGTGAATTATCAGACCTTCACAGAAGAACTAACACCAATGCTTCTCAAACTTTTTCATAAAATAAAAAGGAAGGAATCCCACCAAACTTCTATCAAGCCAGCATCACCCTGATATCCAAACCAGACAAAAAAAAAAAAAAAAAGAAAAAGAAAATTACGGGCCAAGCTCCCTCATGAACATAGATGCAAAATATCTCAGCAAAATATTGGCAAACAGAATATAAGAATATATCAGAAATATCATTCACCCAGACCAAGTAGTCTTTATCCCAGCGATGCAGGGTGGTTCAACATACACACATCAAAAAATATAATATAGGCTGACTTCTGGTTAAGATGGTGACATAGGAACCACGCCAAAACAGGGTAGGGGAAAAAAGCAAAACAAACCCCAGCAAAATACACTCTTCTACTAAAAAGTGAGGTGTATAGTAAACTATCAAGCACAGCAGAGAAGTAGGAGAGATCTAGAGCATCTGGAGCCCACAGAAGTGGTTCCACAGCTGTGGCGAGTTCCATGCCGCAACAGCTGCCAGGCTCCGCCTGAGCCGGCTGAGCAGCAGGATTTTAAAGCCAGGTGAGGGGATTCTCCACTCACACCGCCTCTTCACAAACTCAAGAAATGTGGAAGGAGGATGGCAGAGACCAACAGAGAGGCTTGTGAGGAAGAGGATCGTGTGGAGGAGCAGATGGACTTCAGCCGCCATTCACAGCCTCCCCTCCCCCACCACCAGCGCAAGCGCCGGCAAGCACCAGAGACCTGGGAAAGACAGCTCACCTACCCAGCATCTGGCATGGTGAAAGCAGTGACCCACAGATGTAGCTGGCCTTCCTGAGCCCACAACACAGCAAAGGACCCAAGCAGCCGTGCAGCACGGCTGTGATCAAACCCGATCCAAACAGTAACTTGGTTTACACCAGGTTAGTACCCACCAAATAAGCCCGGTACATTGGCTTGCATTGGAAGGGCGAATTGCACCTTCCATATCAGTGTACATTCTATATTAAACCTGATGGATGGTCAGATCTGACATTCCTAAATAAGCTATATTTTGGGCTGTTCATTTGTTGCTTCCTGATTTGTTTCCTCCTCTGTCATTCATTGGGGAGGGTCTCACTTGATCACAAGCTGACCTTATAACGTTCTACAGACAAGAAATCTTAGCCTCCCAGCTGACAGGATTAAGGGTGTGGGGTAACACACATCCTCAGGGACTGTGACTATGTTAGAGGATCTGTTTGTCATAATACCTGCTTTTTCACAAATACTCTGTGCTGTATCTCATTAAAGGGGTACATTGTTGAGTTAAATTTTTAGAATTTGACTATATTCTGTTCCATTCACCCCACTTGATACTCTCATAGCAGGCAAACCCAACACCTAGGGTCACTTCTGTGATTACTCTGAGAGCCTTAAGAGTCACACTTAACACCTTAAACTCCTACCCTGATGATATATAATATCAGATTGATTGATGCATCTAATATTAACGCAGATATTTAGAAAACCCAAGCATTAAATTAATCCAAGATGCAAAGATCTCCACATTAGAATACAAGAAACACAAAAAATCAAGACAATATAAATCCACCAAAAAGTATTAATATATCAGAAATGACCTTCAGTGAGGCTGACTTAGAGTAAATCCTCAAGAAAGATTTCAAAAAAAATGATTATAAGTATGTTAAAAGAACTCAAAGAGGAAATGAAAGGGCTCAAAGACCTCAAAGAAGAAATCAAAGGATTCAAAGAACACACAGAAAACCAATTTAATGAAATAAGGAGGTCAATACTAGACATAAATACAGAAATAGAAATAATAAAGAAAACCCAGTCAGAAATGCTAGCAATAAAGAATACAATCAGTGAAATAAAAACCTCTGTAGAAAATCTCTCTAGTAGAATGGATGAAGGAGAGAACAGCATATCTAAACTAGAAGACCAAGTGGCAGATCTAATACAGTCCAACAAAGAGAAAGACAAAATAATAGGAAGGTATGAATGGGAATTTCAAGATATTTGGGACACTATGAAAAGATCAAACATAAGAATTCAAGGGATAGTAGAAGGAGAAGAATTTTACTCCAAAGGCATAGTAGGTGTTTTCAACAAAATCATAGAGGAAAACTTCCCCCAAACTGGGAAAGAGATGCCAATGCAGATCCAGGAAGCCTTTAGAACACCAAACAGACAAAACCTGGAAAGAACCTCTCAACGCCATAATTAAACTACCAAACATACAAAACAAAGAAAATATATTGAAAGCTGCTAGAGAGAAAAAGCAAGTGACCTACAAAGTCAAGCCCATCAGAATCACAGCAGATTACTCAACACAAACTTTAAAAGCCAGAAGGGCCTGGAGTGATGTATTCCAAGTTCTGAAAGATAAAAACTGTCAACCAAGATTATTTTATCCTGCAAAACTATCTATCCAAATACATGGAGAAATAAGGACATTTCACAACAAAGACAGTTGCAGGAATTTATGGCAACTAAACCAGCTCTACAGGAATCATTCATGCTGAAGAGAAGCAAAACACACACAATGGGAAATAGGAAAAAATAAACCATACACAAATAACAGTTAAAACAAGTGAGTAAAGGGAAAATAGGAAGAACTAAAAAATAAGAAGAATGGTGAGAATAAATACATATATTTCAATAATAACTCTTAATATCAATGGCCTCAATGCCCCAGTCAAAAGACACAGACTTGTAGACTGGATTAAAAAGCAGGATCCTGCCATCTGTTGCCTCCAGGAAACTCATCTCTCAATAAAAAATAGAAAACTTCTTAGGGTGAAAGGTTGGAAAAAGGTATATTAAGCAAATGGGCCTAGGAAAAAAGCAGGGGTGGCTATCCTAATTTCTGACAAGATAGACTTCAATCCAACATTTGTGAGGAAAGATAAAGAAGGTCACTTTATACTGATTAAAGGAACACTCCAACAGGAGGACATTACAATCCTAAACATATATGCCCCTAACATGGGGGCTCCCAATTTCATCAAACAAATGCTATTAGACTTAAGGTCAGAGATATCTCCTAACACAATAGTAGTGGGTGACTTCAATACCCCACTCTCATCACTTGACAGGTCTATCCAGCAAAAAATAAACAGAGAGACATCTGCATTAAATGATATCATGGAACAAATAGACCTAACAGATATATACAGAACATTCCATCCAAATACTGCAGAATATGCATTTTTCTCAGCAGCACATGGGACATTCTCTAAAATAGACCATATACTAGGACACAAATCAAATCTTAACAAATACAGACAAATTGAAATAATCCCTTGTATGCTATCTGACCACAATGGGATTAAACTGCAAATCAGCAACAAGAAAAACTACAGAGCATACAGAAATTCATGGAGACTAAAAAGTACATTATTGAAAGATCCATGGGTCATTGAAGAAATTAAAAAGGAAGTCAAAAAATTCATAGAATCAAATGATGATGAGAATACAACATACCAAAACCTTTGGGACACAATGAAGGCTGTCCTACAAGGGAAATTTATAGCTCTAAGTGCCTATATTAAGAAATTAGAGAGTTCACAAGTAAACAATTTAATGCTTCACCTTAAGGCCTTGGAAAGAGAACAACAATGCAAACCAAAAATAAGTAGACGGGAAGAAATAATAAAGGTTAGGGGAGAAATTAACAAAATGGAAACCAAAAAAACAATAAAAAAATCAATGAAACAAAGAGTTGGTTCTTTGAAAGGATAAACAAGATTGATAAACCCTTAGCAAATCTGACCAAAAGAAAGAGAGAAGAGACAAAAATTGACAAAATTAGAGATGAAAAAGGCAACATCACAACAGATATCAAAGAAATTCAGAAAATCATACAGACATACTTTAAGAATATATATGCCTCTAAGTTTGAAAACCTGAAAGAAATGGATGATTTCCTTGATTCATATGACCTACCAAATTTAAATCAAGACGAGATAAACCATTTAAATAGACCTATAACAACTATAGAGATCCAAGCAGTTATAAAAAGTCTCCCAACTAAAAAAAGTCCAGGCCCAGATGGATTCACTGCTGAACTTTACCAGACATTACTGGAAGAACTAACACCAATGCTTCTCAAACTTTTCAATAAAATAGTAAAGGAAGGAATTCTACCAAAATCCTTCTATGAAGCCAGCATCACCCTGATACCAAACCAGACAAAGACAGATCAAAAAAAGAAAACTACAGATCAATCTCCTTCATGAACATAGATGCAAAAATTCTCAACAAAATACTAGCAAACAGAATACAAGAATATATCAGAAAGATTATTCACCCCGACCAAGTAAGTTTTATCCCAGAGATGCAGGGATGGTTCAACATACGCAAATCCATAAATGTAATACACCATATAAGTGGTCTGAAGGACAAAAATCACATGGTCATCTCAATGGATGCAGAAAAGGCATTTGACAAAATCCAACACCCCTTCATGGTGAAAGTATTACAGAAACTGGGAATAGAAGGAACATATCTCAACATAATAAAAGCTATTTATGACAAATCTACAGCCAACATAATACTAAATGGGGAAAAACTTGAAGCTTTTCCTCTAAATTCAGGAATAAGACAAGGGTGTCCACTTTCCCCACTTCTATTTAATATAGTACTGGAAGTCTTAGCTATAGCAATAAGGCAAGAGACATTCATAAAAGGGATACAAATTGGAAGGGAAGACATCAAATTATCATTATTTGCAGATGATATGATTCTATACATAACAGACCCTAAAGACTCTACCCACAAACTGTTAGATCTGATAAACACTTTTAGCAATGTATCAGGATACAAAATAAACACACAGAAATCAGTAGCTTTTCTATACACTAACAACAAACATGCAGAGGATGAAATCAGGGAATCTCTCCCATTCACAATTGCCTCAAAAAAATGAAATACTTTGGAATAAACTTAACCAAGGCAGTTAAGGATCTCTACAATGAGAACTTTAAAAAACTTGAGCGACAAATTACAGAAGACACCAGGAAATGGAAAGACATCCCATGCTCCTGGATTGGAAGAATAAATATTGTGAAAATGTCAATGTTATCAAAAGCAATCTACACATTTAATGCAATCCCCATTAAAATTCCAATAGCATTCTTCACAGAAATAGAAAAAACAATACTAAAATTCATCTGGAAACACAAAAAAACCTCGAATAGCCAAAACAATTTTGCACAACAAAAATCAGGCCGGTGGTATTACCATACCCGATTTTAAGTTATATTACAAAGCCATAGTAACAAAAACAGCATGGTACTGGCACAAGGACAGACAGGTATATCAATGGAACAGAATAGAAGACCCAAATATTAATCCAGGCAGCTACAGCCACCTGATTTTTGACAAAAATGCCAAAAATATTCATTGGAGAAAAGATAGCCTCTTTAACAAGTGGTGATGACAAAACTGGATATCTGTATGTAAAAGGATAAAAATAGATCCTTGTCTCTCTCCATGCACAAAAGTCAACTCCAAATGGATCAGGGACCTTAATATCAGACCTGAAACTCTGAAACTGCTAGAGGAAAAGGTAGGGGAAACCCTTCAACATATTGGCATAGGCAAGGACTTTCTGAATATAAGCCCAATTGCTCAGGGAATAAAACCACTAATCAACCACTGGGACCTCATGAAATTACAAAGCTTTTGTACAGCAAAGGACACTGTGAGTAGAGCAAAGAGACAACCTACAGAATGGGAGAAAATCTTTGCCAGCTATACATCTGACAGAGGGTTAATATCCAGAATATACAAAGAACTTAAAAAACAGAATAATAAGAATTCAAACAACCCAGTTAAAAAATGGGGTATGGAACTAAATAGAGAGTTCTCAGAAGAAGAAATACAGATGGCATATAAACATCTAAAAAAGTGTTCCACATCCTTAGCCATCAGGGAAATGCAAATTAAAACCACTTTGAGATTCCATTTTACTCCTGTCAGAATGGCTACCATCAAGAAAACAAATGACAATAAGTGTTGGCGTGGATGCGGAAAAAGAGGAACACTTCTACACTGTTGGTGGGAATGTAATCTGGTCCAGCCATTGTGGAAATCAGTGTGGAGGTTCTTGAGACAGCTAGAAATAGATTTACCATATGATCCAGCTATAGCACTCCTAGGCATATATCCAGAGGACTCTTCTCACTACCTTAGAGATACTTGCACAACCATGTTTATTGCTGCTCTATTCACAATAGCTAGGAAATAGAAGCAGCCTAGATGTCCCTCCACAGATGAATGGATAATAAAGATATGGTACATTTACACAGTGGAGTTCTATTCAGTGGGAAAGAAAAATGAAATTATGAAATTTGCAGGGAAATGGATGGATCTGGAAAGGATTATACTAAGTGAGGTAACCCAGGCTCAGAAAGCCAAACGTCACATGTTCTCTCTCATATGTGGATCCTAGCTACAAATGTATAGAATTGTGTGTGAACTGGAACCAAAAATAGGTACCAGAAAACAGTAAGCTGGTAAAAGGATATAAGAGAGGGAGGAAAGGGAAGGAATTAAGTGTAGGGTATTGCACATATGTAAGTAGAACAGATTATAGGGAGGGGAATGGCCTAAGTGAGGCCATGGGAAGAGAATGTGTAAAAGAAGGGCAGGGGGAGGGTCATTCAAAATTCAAGATAGTGTGAATAAGACTTATGTAAACCTACGTTTTTTAATAATGGCACATCTAGAAGCTGTAGACTGTTACTAGAAAATTTTCAATGCCTGGGATGGGATACCTTCCAGTGAGTTGTTGGCCAAGGAGGTCCTGCAGCCTCCAAAACATTAAAGGCTTTTGCCAAAGCCCTTGGTTTCCCTTGAGAAACAGATAGTAAGACCCTATTGCTGAAGACATCCCTTGTCTGAGAGGCAAGGTCACTGAGAAAGCAAGCTGGTGCTGAGTAGAAACCCTTCTCCCTGTAGACCAGCCAACTGAAGGCTGGAAAAAGCTGCACTGCATGCAGCCGTATGGGAGACAGAAGTCATCAGTAGTGAAAACAGTGGACACTGAATATTCAAATTTGGCCATACAGGCCCGATGACTGAACGGGTACAATAGTGGCATGTCTACTCATGGGGTAACCAACTGCTTCATAATTGGACTGAAGGCCCTCTCTACGGAAGGGAATACATACCGGGTACTGAAAAAACCTAAGCAAAAGTCTATGGAAGGGGAGGTCATGAGCCTTAGGGGTATACAGCCTGCTCTTGTCTGACTAAATGTGTATTTTATTCCCACCAAGCTGCCCTGAAAGCACTACACTTAATGTTCATATTCACATATTAATGCTACTCTCACTTCTGGTTAGAGAAGCTTCTCTTTTCAGATGGCGATGACCACTGGGATGACCCAAAAGGCAACATAGTGCTGAGAACAAGGGATGGAGGAGTGCCCAGCACTGAAACATCTCTGTCACACCCTCCAAGGCTCAGGGCCCATTGCGAAAGAAGGGGCGGATAGAATGGAAGAGCCAAAGGAAGGGTATGACTCCTTACAATGCAACTGCCCAGACAGAAACTGGCTTCGATATCCATGACCTTACAGTGCCTAGCAATACCTTCACAAGACCCTCATAACAGAAGTAAAAGATGATGACATCAAATTAAAAGAGAGACTAATGGAGAGAGGGAGGGGATCTGGTGGAGATTGGAGTTCTAAAGGGGAATGGGGGGAGGGAGGGAAAAATCATGCACTTTTTGTATGTAAGTATAGAAGTTGTCAATAAAAATTATTTAAAAATTATTAAAATTATATATATATTATATTAATGGACTGAAGGACAAAAATCACATGATCATCTCATTAGATATAGAAAAAGCATTTGTCAAAATGCAACATCCCTTCATGATAAAAGTCCTACAGAAACTGGGAATAGAAGGAACATATTTCAACATAAAAAAGGCTATCTATGACAAACTTACAGCCAACATAATACTAAATGAAGAAAAACTTGAAGCATTTCCACTAAAATCAGAAACAAGACAAGGGTGTCCACTGTCTCCACTTTTATTTAACATAGTACTGGAAATTTTAGTCATAGCAATAAGGCAAGAGACACACATGAAAGGGATACAAATTGGCTGGATGTGTGGTTTGCATTCTCTTAATTCCAGCACTTGGGAGGCAGAGGTAGGAGGATTGCTGTGAGTTCAAGACCACCCTGAGACTACATAGTGAATTCCAGGTCAGCCTGGGCCAGAGTAAAACCCTACCTCAAAAAGGGGGGGGATACAAATTGAAAAGGAAGAGATCAAGTTATCAGTATTTGCAAATGATATGATTCTATACCTAAAGTACCATAAATTCTCTACCAGAAAACTGTTAAAGCTGATAAACACTTTTAGTAATGTAGCAGGATATAAAATAAACACACAAAAATCAGTAGCCTATAAGCTAACAACAAACGTGCAGAAGAGGAAATCAGAGAATCACTCCCATTCACAACTGCATCAAAAATAAATAAATAAATAAACCACCTTGGAATAAGCCTAAACAAGGAAGTGAAGGATCTCTACAATGAGAACTTTAAAACACTCAAGACAGAAAGTGCACAAGACACTAGGAAATGGAAAGACATCCCTTGTTCTTGGATTGGAAGAATCAATATTGTGAAAATGTCAATGTTACCAAAAGCAATCTACATATTTAATGCAATCCCCATCAAAATTCCAATAGCATTCTTCATGGAAATAGAAAAAACAATCCTATAATTCATTTGGAAGCACAAAAAACCTCGAATATCTAAAACAATTTTGAGCAATAAAAATGAGGCTTGTGGTATCACCATACCTGATTTTAACCTATCTTTGACCAAAACAAAAAAAAAATGTCCAAAATACTCATTGGAGAAAGGATAGCCTCTTCAGCAAATGGTGCTGGGAAAACTGGATATCTATCTGTAGAAGGAAAGTACATCCTTATCTCTCTTCATGAACAAGAATTAAATCCAAATGGATCAAAGATTTTAATATCATAACAGATACACTGAAACTGCTAGAGGAAAAAGATAGGGGAAACCTTTCACCATATTAGCATAGGTAATGACTTTCTTAATATAACCCCAGTTGCTCAGGAAATAAAACCACTAAGCAACTGCAGGGACCTCATAAAATTACAAGGTTTTTGTATAGCAAAGGGCATTGTGGATAGAGCAAAGAGGCAACCTACAGAATGAGAGAAAATCTTTGCCAGCTATACATCTGACAGTGGATTAATATCTAGGATATACATGAACTCAAAAAATAAATAATAATAAATCAAACAATCCAATTAAATGGGCTATAGAATTAAATAGAGTTCTCAAAAGAAGAAATACAGATGGCATATAAACATCTAAAAAAAAGTTCTACATCCCTAGCCATCAGGGAAATACAAATTAAAACTACTTTGAGATTCCATCTCACTCCTCTCAGATTGGCTACCATCTACCATCATGAAAACAAGTGACAATAAAGTCAGAAAAAGAGGAACCTTTATATACTGTTGGTATGAATGCAATCTGGTACAACCATTGTGAAAATCAGTGTGGAGGTTCCTGAGAGAGCAAAATAGATTTACCATATGATCCAGCTATATTACTCTTAAGCATATATCCAAAGGACTCATCTCACTACCTTAGAAATACTTGCTGAATAATGTTTATTGCTACTCTATTCACAACAGCTAGGAAATGGAATCAGTCTAGATATCCCTCAACTGATGACTGAATAATTAAGATGTGACACATTTACACAATGGAGTTCTACTCAGTGGTAAAGAAAAATGAAATTATGACATTTGCGGGAAAATGGATAGATCTGGAAAGGATTATATTTAGTGAGGTATTCCAGGCCCAGAAAGCCAAGTGTCACATGTTCTCTCTCATATGGGGATCCTAGCTACAAATGACTGGACTTCTATGTGAGTAAGAATAAAACTCAATAGCAGAAGCCAGTAAGCTAGAAAGGGGATATAAATGGAATAGAAAGGGAGGTAGGGGGGACTTAATAGGATGGTATTGTATATATGTAAGAAGAAGAACAGATTAATGGGGGTGAAAAGGCCTAGGTGAGGTCAGGGGAAGAGACTGAGTAAAGGAAAGGGGGAGGGAGGGCTAATAAAAATCTAACAGGGTATGAATAAGCCACATGCAAACCTACTTTTTTTGGACAATGGAACATCCAGAAGCCATAGATTGTTATTGAAAATTTTTAGTGCCAGGGATGGGATACCTTCCAGTGAGTTGTTGACCAGGGAGGTCCATGGTGCCCCCAACACATTACAGGCCATTGCCAAGGCTCTTGGTTTCCCACCAAGAATAGATGGTAAGACCCTATTGCTGAAGACTCCACATACTTGGGCTGCAAGGTCACTGATAAATCCTTCTGGAGCTGAGCTGAAAACTTTCTTCATATAGACCAGCTGTCAGAAAGTGGGAAAAAGTTACGCTGCATGCAGTTCCATGGGACAAAGAGAAATCACCAGTAGAGATACTCAACAGTGCACACTGCAAGCCTTAAATTTGGCCAGCCAGTCCAAATGAGTCAATGGGTACAATAGTGGCAGATCTGTTATGGGGGAAACCAACCACTCTCTAACTGGACAAAGTACTTTTTGATTGGATGTGAGGGCTGGTCCACAGGAGGAAACTCAGACTTGATACTGTAAATATGTGGCTTGGTAGGTCATAGGCTCTTGGTGGAATCTATTACTGTTGTTTTGCTAAATGGACATGAAGTCCAACTGCCTTTTCAAAATTCATGTTTATATCCATAAACTAGTGCAGCTATCAGCCTTGATCAGAGAAGGTTCTTTATGCAGTGGGTGGCAGTTATTATAGAGATTCTTGCCTGATCTAATGGCTGAGAATAATTTACTGTTGAATGCTCAGCCCTAGGCAGGATGTCTAAATCACCCTTCCAAGGCTTAGGGAACATTGTGAAAGAAGATGTAGAAATAGTGCTAAGAGTTTGAGGATGAGGAGGAGTGTTGTGGAACCCTCTCATTTGGACATGACATGGCTGCTGCATTCATGTTCACATAGTGACTTTTATTAGTGGACAAGACTGAGCCTATCAAAATTCTATCATGGATAGAGGAGGGAGTGCCCATGAGGCTCCACTCTTCCAAATTGGCAGTTATTGGTTGCTGGGGAAGTCATGCCCTTCAGTGGTGCAGCCACGGATAAGTTGTCCATGCTCTGGTACATGTTTATGCAAGCAAAACCTTAACTAATCTCAGCAGTTCTCTCACACACAAACAGAGATAGCAAAGTAGAAGGTGACTTGTTGGGAATAGAGGGTTCAGTAGGAGTGGGACTGGAATAAAAAGTGGTGAATATGTTCAAATATCGAGTACATTGTATGCATATATACAATTGTCAAAAAATAAAAGTGAAAAAAAGAAATATGTAACTCGTGGCTAAAATATCCCAATCCCCATGGGGATGACCGGCTTCCCCAAAGAAAAGGGTCCCTTTGGAGGGGGTTGGGCAGGGATGAGGGAAAGGATGGTACCAACATGTGCTGTTTACATACCGAGTATATCCATAACTAATAAAAAAAACCAAGTAGAAAGACATAGCACTATTTGAAGTGCTACTAGTATCATCTGTGTCCAGTGTGGTGGTGTCTTCTGATGACACAAGTAGCAGCTCATAAAAAGCAGAGCTACAAAGACTTAAGTGGTGTGCACTGAAAAGATATTAAGTGGAGTATGAACTCCTGTTCATACACACAAAGGAGTGTGTACTAGCTAGAAATGGCCTTCTAGAGGAGATGCTGTCTGTATTAAGCTTCAATCCTAGCTGTAAACCAAAATGTTTCAGTTGAGTAAGGTTAGTCTCTGCATGACTAAGAGATTAAGCAAAAATAAGGAAAAAAATTATTACTGGAATTCTCAAAGCAAATAATTTTTAACTTTTTAAAATTTTTTTTTTTTTTTTTGAGAAGGGAAGAGAGTAAGAGAGAAGGAGAGTATGGAAGTGCATGCATGCCAAGTCCTCTAGCCGTTACAAATGAACTCCAGATGCATGTGTCACTTGGTGCATCTGGCTTTATGTGTGCAACTGGGGAATCGAACCCAGGCTGTCAGGCTTTGGAAGTATGAGTTTTTAACTGCTAAGCCATCTCTCCAGATCCACAAATGTTTTAGTTTTTTGTTGTTGTTGTTTGTTTGTTTTGTTTTTTCGAGGTAGGGTTTCACTCTAGCCCAGGCTGACCTGGAATTCACTATGTAGTCTCAGGGTGGCCTCAAACTCTCAGCGATCCTCCTACCTCTGCCTCCCGAGTGCCCAGCTGTTTTTTTTTTTAATCATGAAATTAAATTTTTATATTTGCCAAACTGTATCACAGGTAGGAATTCAACCAAAGAAGAATGGCACAAGACTTTTTTTGCTATAAGATAAACAAAATGTGTGACATGACTTCTTTACAATGTGCCTAAAGGAAAATCCAGTATAACAAGTGTGTGTGTGTGTGTGTGTGTGTGTGTGTGTGTGTGTGTAGTTGAACAAGGCAGGTAAGTTTTTTTCATTTTTTCTTGCCTTGCTTACAAGGGAGACAAAGCAACTTTTTTTCTACACTCTTATCTCCAAAGAGGCAAAAGAGTAACACTGGTAGATTCATAAGACACCAATTAAAACGGCCTCAGACCATAATCCTATTACTGAAAATCAGAACTTAGAAATGACTCTCATGAAAATTTATCTTGGAGAATATGCTAAAAGCATTAAGGTGAAACTATTTTATGCCTATCTAAAAGGCACTCACTGGTTATAAATGATGCAAATTTACAGAATAAGAAATTGGTGGGCAAGAAGTAGTTCTATGCCTTCAAATGCTTCAAAGGGTATAGCAGACATCTTGCTAATTGCCATGTAAGCAAAGCCTCTGTTGGGAAGACCAGGAGAGGTCATGGAGGCTATGTAGACTGTGCATGGTAAGAAACCCACCACCACTCCTACCGAAAACAGTTATCCTGGAGGACATTAAAGAGGCAAGAGAATTGTACTTTAACACGGTCACCATTTATATTCAGGGAAAAAAGAAAATAGGGAGAGAGGAAAATGGAGAAACAGGGACGAGGAATAAATGGAGGGGATAAGAAAAGAGAGAAAGGTAAGGGATATGGCAGGAGCACGGAGGGGTAAGGAGAAAAGAAAGGAGGGGGAAGGAATGCAAAAGGAGAGAAAGGAAGGGAGGAAGGAAGGAAGGAAGGAAGGAAGGAAGGGATTTAGGAGAGAATAGATGTTTGGTAAAAGGTACTATTTCTTTAACACCCTGTTCTTGACATCTTGGCAGTTTATCATTCTGCAGGAGACAGATTATTTCTAACTGTTTAAATGAAAAACAAAATATAATAAAATAAATCACCAGACAATAATTGTATATAATTTTCTACTTTGCAAATGGGCAAAAAGTTATATGTAAAACTTGCATGATTCCTGATGTTATTAAGGGTAGTTAATTGGAAAATGAGTAGACACACACCACACATACATGCATGTATGTGTGTGTGTGTGTATATATATGTGTGTATATATATATATATATATACACACACATATATATACGGCATATAGATGCAGCTTTCTGAAAGACGACTCAACAATATTAAATTTATAAGTAAATATATGAAATAAAATTTAAAAATGTGTTGACAAAGGTCTCCTATTTCCATCAGAACTCTAAAATAGCAAATCTTCTGAAAGGCAAGTGTCTGCCAATGATTTTGAACAATGCAAAAGTGACATAGTCTGGAAATGAGCAGCATCACCAGGAATGCACAGGTGAAAGAATAAACATTTCTTGGGGCACAATCACTGCCATGCCTCCAAATTCTAGTGAACCAAAACAGCCAGTTCTGCTACAGAAGCAGTAAAGCAAAAAGGCGCTGGCTATCTCTGCATACAGTGCTAGGAATTATGTTCAAACAAAACAACGGAAAGTGTTCATCTCCAGTATTTCCTAATATTTATAATCACAATCTCTAAATCACCATTACATTTCAATATTGGAGAAAACCTTAGTCATCTATCATATCTCTCTGTCGCTGTAACCCACACAGAAAAGATAAGGGAGATACTAAACCTTGAAGGGGGTTTGGTGGGAAGATGAATTCTTGTATAAGATCTTTTAATCAAAATATATTAATTTAGTTACATTGCTGTCCTCCCACTAAGAACTAAAGAAATGAGTTGTTTACTAATTGGAAAGGAGAACATAGATGGAGTAGGTGGAAGTTGTGGTACTGGAACAATCTCTATGTAAACAACATACCCTGCCTAGCAGCATCATTTTTTCTGCTGCTACTTTGACCACCCCCGGGGATGTTCAGTAGGCCTGTACTTCTAATAAAGGCCGTGTTTGTTCTCAGTGTTCACAATAATTCCAGCAGGAGGCACTCCACCTATGTATCAGCCCAGTGTTAAAGCAAGCGTTCATGTCAGTTCCAAAAGCTTACTTAGGTCCTTCAGTCTGAGCAATTCAAGTTTTTCCAGGCCTGTCACATCCCCCTCATCTTTGTGGTACTCATTGCTTAAATAAAGAACCTAGCAGCTGTGTGAAATTTACAGTTTACTTCCTGTTGTCATTGTTGAACCACTGGAAAGACTATCTACTCCCATCCTTCCATAAAAGAAAACTCCTATCTTACTACTTAGTATTGAGACTTTCCCAACAAGCTGGTATTAAGGTGTGCAGATAAAAGATAACTGAACATTTCAACAGCCTCTCTAGTCCTTGTAACCAACTTGAGGGAACAAATGAGTGTCTTTGTGGTTTGGGGAAGATGCATAATGTTCTACTATAAAGGTTCAGGATAAAAGTTTTTCTTGTCTTGTAGTTTCTTCATTCTTTCGGGCTCTCTCTTCTCTGAAGTCTCAAGATACAAGGAAGGTTTGCAGGGCCCACAGTCACACAAGTATCCAATGCCTGAGATAGTCAGGCCTTGGCTTTCCACAATTCCCTATGCATTTTATAAAAGAAAATACAAGTCTATAGCCCAACAAACTCCATTATGACACAAAGGCAGTTTTAAGATGATGTCATTATTCAACTGGAGACTTAATTACTTTTGTCTTGATCCTGGCATAAAGTGAATCAATTGAGACCAAGAAATAATATCTTTTCTTCACTTCATAATGGCTCTTTAAGTAATTCAAATAAATCTTTGACTGAAAAATCAAATTTCATGCCATATCAACAGTAAATGTTTGAACTGTAAACTGCAGAACACAGGCAACAAAAAAATTGAAAGCAGGCAGATAAAACTGCTACCAGTAGGAATCTGTTGCTGAATCATGGAACATGGTAGAATTAGTAAGGACCTGCGTACCTGACCTATCTGTATAGGGATGCAAACTTAGGAGGCAGAAGCCATGCATATTTTGATCATGAAGTGTTTAAGAGAGGATGATTTTTGGTAAAAACATTTAATTCATTTCGTTTAGCTAAGATACAATAATATAAAACCATGGAATACCCATTTATAGTCACATAGGCCACTGTTGGTTTAACAAGCAAGGCCATCATGTCACAAACAGTAAGTCTGTTGCCCTTGGGATTTAATTAAAAGACATTTATCACCCAGACACTAACTGAATTTGAAGGAAATAGAAGAGAAAAATGTCACCTTTAAAACGGTTAGAAAGTCTAGAGGGATGTTCGCTGAGAGAGATGAACAACTTCCAAACGGCACCAGAACTCAAACACAACCCTCTGAGTGGTTTAATTGGTGGGCACACCAGGTTCTCGAAAATAAGAGTTTTCACATTTAAGGCTGCCACACAATGTTCCAGGGAACAAGCCATGAATGCAATCGTTTGTATATTAACACATTCTCTTTGTACTAGGGACGTGACATTTCTCTGTTGGAAAAGTAACTGCATCAACAGATCAGTAGGCAGCCTTTTCTCTACTAGTCCAAATCTCCATCTGAGAGGAGAACCTCTCCTACTCCTGTGCTTAGTGTTGCAACATTTATTTGATGTAAAATGTAGGCTCTGAAACCAGACTCACTAAATTGGGGCCTGAACCCTGCCTCTTCTGCTTCCTACATCTCTCTGTGTTTCAACTTAATTTCCTGTAAGATTAATGTAATAATAGCATGTAACTTGCTGAGTTGATGTTAGGATTTGATTTAGGTTGGCTTCCCTAGAAGCAAACCAGACAAGATTCCAGTGCAAGGGTGGGAAGAGAAAATGGAAGTCAAGCCTGTATTAGCCAGTTTCCATGAGTGGGGTTGGGCGCGAATCCTTCAAGTAAGTCTGGCAATGGCAAAATACAAGCAAACAACAACAACAAAAAAACCACTTCGGCCGGGCGTGGTGGTGCACGCCTTTAATCCCAGCACTTGGGGAGAGAGAAAGAGGTAAGTGTATAGAGAAAATGTGTGCACCACGGCCTTCAGACACTATAAATGAACTCCAGATACATGCATTACCTTGTGCATCTGGCTTATGTGGGTCCTGGGGAATTGAACCTGGGTCCTTTGGCTTAGCAAGCTAATGCCTTAACCACTAAGCAATCTCTCCAGCCCTTATCAGTCTTCCCTGGAATGCTCCCAGACAGATGCATATTCGCTATGAATAATTCCAGAAAATTAGCTCAGAGATGCAGACACTGGCTTCTGGAAGTCAGCTAGTGGACAATGCTATGGTTTGACCCAGGGGATGGGGGCAAGGCTGAACAAATTAATATGTGAAAAAATGCTTGGAATAGCACATGGCATGTTGAAAGAGTCTGATAAATGTCATTTACTGTTATTACCAGAGTCAGCATCTCTCTGGAGGCATCAGCCAATGCCACCAGGCGTTTATATCAATGTCCTGTTTCTGGGACCCTTGTTCCGAACAGAACAGCTTTTACATAACATATGGTGATTAGAATTATGATGATTCAGACTCACCCAGAATGGTTCCAATTGAGGTAGCAGTGGACATTTGTCTTTGAACACTATGTGCCTAGGAGATAATGTGCAACCACTACCAATCTACACACAGATTGCTCATTCGCAACCAATGAGAATTTCCTCTCAGAAGACCTATGCCTTGGGCTGGACAGATGGCTTTGCAGTTAGGGTGCTTGCCTGTGAAGCCTAAGGACACATGTTTGATTCCCCAGTATTCACATAAGACAGATGCACAACCTAACACATGAGTCTGAAGTGCATTTGCAGTGGTTGGAGACCCTGGCACGCCCAATTCTCTCTCTCACTTTCTCTCTGTCCATAAATAAATAAATAAATTTAATAAAATAAAACCCATGCTCTTATCTTGGTTGCAACGGCTCTGAAAATGTCATAGCAGGCTGGTATTATTTCATCTTAATGCTATAGGATTCACAGAAATATCCAGAAGAAAATGACTACCCTTCCCTCATCCTTTGACAAACTCTTAAACCATTCCCTTCTGTGGCATAGTTACTTGTAAGTAATTAGAACAAAGAGTACAGTGTGATTGAGGGGAAAATGGAGGTAATGTGGATACATGTGATTAAAGTGTAATATATATATATATATATATATATATATATATATATATTCAAATCAAATAATTCTTAATTTTTTTTAAAAAGTTTATCAAAGGAAATAATCTGTTTCTAACCTAATTCAAGCTGGGGGGGTAGCTCAGTGGATAAAATGCTTGCTTCATAAGCATGGTGACCTCAGTTTAATCCCCAGAACCTATGTAATATAGCCATGTAACAAAGCCAGGCATGGTGGCACATATTTGTAATACCAGCACTGGGGAGGCACAGACAAAAGCAATTTTCCTTGGGACTAGATGGCTAGCTAGTCTACCTGAAACAGGGAGCTCCAGGCCAATGAGAGATCCTGTCTCAAATGAGGTGGACAGAATTTCTGAGGATGACAACCAAGTTTGTCCTCTAGACTCCACATGTAATGTACTCACACAAGCATGCATACACACAAACACACTTGTGCCCACTAACAGATTAACACAGACATACAAGTATACACACTATGTTCCCACATACAAATACAAAATTAAAATATCCTCTAACTATGGCATTTGTGAATTTCTACATTGACTTCAAGAAGGAACCTCAGATATCAGATCATTTGGAGGCAGTCATCAATCAACTTTAGTGGCACCAGATGCCAGGTGAATTCAAATTCATGCAGAGGGCATATTGTATGTAAGATAATTTACACAACAGTGTAGGAAGTGGAGTGAGATAAGTGACTAAGATGTAAAATCCAGAGCTGCTTCCAAAACAATCCTGAAGCCTAGTTAGCAAAATCCACTTAATCACATTAAATACCAATTATTACACACTTGTGTTTACTTTTGTATCAGATATGATGAGAGGAGAAAACAGGCATATTTTTCATAAGGCCTCACACAATGAATCATCATGTGATTGAAATTAAGCTGAAATAGCCTGTGAGCCAGGGTATTCATGAATTGAGTCTTTCTAAAGGATGCAGTGAAGAGATGTCTAGTTGAATTTTTGGTGCCCATTCTCCTTTCTCATCCTTAATAGCAACTCCCAGATTTTTATGAGGGAAAACTTGCCTAGGGAAGTGCCTCCAGCTTGCAGTCAACCTCCCTTCACATATACAATGGCTTTCAGATTCCTTGGTCTTTTGTCTTCTCTGCCCCCCTTCTTTTCTGCTTAGATACAGTGTTCTCAGTTCACTAGGTCATCTTGGATAATGCAATGACCTTGACAATGGATGTCATGTGATAAGGATGTGATAGAAGAGACAAGCAGTAGCTCATGTGCTCAAGTCTCTGATGGATTATGATTATGGAGCTACATTGTGAAGCTTTAGCACCTATATCAGCACTTTCCTTCTGCAAGATTTACGGTTCTCAAACTTAAACCTGAGGATTAGTATGAATCTTGTAATTAGCTTTGTAAATTGCTCTCCAATAGCCACAGTTTACCTTAAAGAGATGGACACAATGTACTTACTCCTATTTATAAGGTATAAATGTCAATTTAATTTTCTAAGGATGATAGTACACATGTTACATTCAAGTTCCATTCAAAATGTCTTCCAAAAGGTCTCACCATGATTTAGTAGTATTGAATTGGAAAATCTCTGTTATATAAAAAGGCATGAAAACACAGTAGTAAGGTATGAATTTCACATTAGGAAAGTAAATATTTATTATTGAAGTAAATACATTTTCACATTTGCTAGCAAAGGGACAAATGCTTTCAGGTTCCAAAGAGGAAAATACCTACACAAGGAGATGAAGTTATGTTATGTTATATGCTGCTACTTAGATACTTTAAAAGCATTCCCTAGAGACTGGGGAATGCATTCAGTGGATAAAACACTTGCTTTGTAAGCATGGGTACTTGAGTTCAGATCCCCAGAACCCAAGTAAAACCAAGTACGTTAATGCAAGCATTGGCAATAATCCCACTGCTCCTACAGTGAGAAGGGGGGTGGAGACAGGGAATTCACCCTGAAGGTTGCTAGCCAGTTAGCTAGACAAACGCACTAGTGAACAATGACATACCCTGCTTTAAACAAGATGGAAAGTGAAGGCTATCTCCACATGTGCATGTGAACACACACATTACCTACAACAGGCCAAGCAAGAAAAAAAAATTCAGTGTCAAAATTAGCACAGCACATAGGGTTTTATAAAACCCTATATTCTGAACAACAGGCTAAAACATTGATCCTTCAGCAGGTCCACAGAGGGAACACCTGAACCACAGGGAACTGGAGAGAACATCATGAAGACCAACCTTAATCTTTTCCTGTTTCTCTCTCTTTCTTCTTCTCCTCTCTATACTCACTTTCTCTTTTATATTACCTATCTTTCCTTCCTTCACCTTCCTTGGTGCTGACTTATAACTCCCAGTACCAACACGGGGTTATCTTTCACAATGAGCTGTTGATCGGAGAGACCAACGAGGTTTCCCAAAAAAGACAGATTTCTGTCAGAGTTCTTGATGACCCACCAAAGGCTAATGGTAAGACCCTACTATTGAAGACAGCATACGCGAGTGAGAAAAAACATGGAGAGACCTGGTCAGAATCTGGAAGAGGGTCAGTCCCCAGGCAGATAGCTAGTCTAGTGCCAGAGGGTGGTACACGAGCGACTGGGGGAAAATGACCGACATCTGTCCAAACAACTCGCAGTCTAAGCTACCCAGCAGGAAACAACCTGACATAATGCTCAAACAAGTGCAGTAGTGGCAAACAGCCATGGTGGGTAACCAACTGCTCTTGATTTGGCTAATAGATCCACTCAGTGGAATGGAACTCATTGCTGGGACCGGGAAATAAGTCAAAACCATGTACAAAAAATGAGCCCAGTGTCCAAGATCAAGCTCCCATCAAATGTGGGTTAGAAGTGGGCCTATGCATATAAAATTCTCTCCAAAATAACTATGGCCATTTCATCTATCTAGTACTAACCTCCCTCTCTGTTGGAGAATTTGCTTATCTTTTTCAGATGGACAACGAACCTGACGGGAACATCAGCCTATCATACCTCACCAGGGCCCCAGCTGAAACCACACAGAAATGCGGGGAAAAGGCAAGAGTACAGAGTTCTTGGTGATCACAACACCAGAAAAAGGCTGAAGGAGATAAACACAGAGAACATCCAACTCCTACTAAGCCAGAAAATCAGAGACACAGAGGCTCCCAAAACCTCACCACTGAAGTAGAACTAAAATTATCCCAAAGTGGCTCAGGGAAATTTACGGAAGAGGGGGCAGAAAGAGTGTTAGAGCCACAAGTTGGGTCATTATGCACAGAGACTTGGCCTGTCCCCTATAACTCTTGACTACCTCCACTGTGCATGACCCACATTCCCCATTGATGAGGGTCCCTTTGGAAGAGGGAGGACAGAGAGGAGGATAATGTAGTTGCCAATATGAATGTAAAATTAGAATAATATAAATAAATAAAATGACAAAAATTAGCACAGATGTCAGGATGTTAGAAGAAAATCTCCAAGACAACACTGGTGATTTTTAAGAGATGCTGTATCATGGAGGATGTAGCTGTTGCATTTACAGGAGTATGAATGACTGTTATACAGACAAGCACGGGTTATGACTCTGAGTTAAACATGCATTTTGATGGGGTTCTGAATGGTATGAAGTCTTGGAATACCTTAACCAATTTATTTGGCTTCTATATATGTTTTTGTATATTGTCAGAAATGATGAATGATTTTTTAGAATTCTAAGTAAGTCTACTAGAACTCTGAATAAGTCTAAAAGAGACCAGGAAAACCAAACGGCCAATTCTAAAGCCATTTCTGTCAGTCAGTAGTAAGCTGAAAAGGGTTCATGCTAAAAGAACTAAGGAAAGAAAGGAGATGACTTAAATTGTTATATTTTAGAGGTGCTTTGGGGAGGAAAGTACTGTGGTTAAATTATAAGCTAAATAGCCTTTAGTTGGAGTTGAGGTTTAAGAAAAGCTATTTTTCTTTCAGTGGGGTTAAAAGTAAGACCATTTTAGGGAATTGTGGGCAGGATCAATTTGGAGAGACTTGAAATTGGTATTTTAGTTGGTCATCACAGCTAGTAGCTTTTTTATTTCCTTACACATTTATGCCTCCATTCTAAAAGATGCAAAGGCAGCATGGCACATGGCAGATGGAAAGTAGTCCTCCTCAGAAGACAAGCTTTCTGCATTGCATAGCATGGAAGGTTTGGGCAGAGAAAACTGGTCAGAAATACACAGAGAAACAAGGATGGAACTAACAATCACACACACATGCACAAATACACACACACACATGCACACTTAAACATAATGCATATAAAATGCATGCAAATTAAAATTAATGTGTATAAAACAGTAATATTCATTTGCAACAAGTGCATGCAGAAATAGCCACATTAAACTCAAAGTAATTACCTGGTTGTGTGGTTCAAATGTAAAGTGCCCCCCATAGTCTCATGTGCTTGAACATTTGATCCACTGTTGGTGGCGATGTCTGAGGAGGTTGTGGACCTTTAGGAGGTGGATTCTTGTTGGAGAGGTGGGTTGCTGGGGGTGGGCCTTGAGGTTTTGTAGCCTGGTCCACTTCCTGTTTATCCTCTGCTTCCTGACTCTAGATGTGGTGGGACCAATCCTGCCTTGCCTTCCTCACCATGATGAATGTTATCCCCTTGAAACTGTTAGCCTTTCTTTCTTTGTTTCTGATCAGGTATCTCTGTTCACAACAATGAGAAATTAACCAATTCACCTGAGTATATAAATGGGCATGTCATAGAAGTTAAAAGGGACTGAGTTTCATTCAATTATGTGAGAAAGTCTTTAAACATCAGTGATGATAATATATTAGAAAGTGATTAAATGATTAACTCAAACTGACAACCGGATCCTACAAAGTGTCCTTTTAAACTGGATGATCAAATTGGCACTGTCATATGTCTTCACCAAGATATTGTAAAGCCTTGTTTTTCTAAAATTCAGGAGAGAAAAAAATGAGGTGATAATTATATCTGTATGATAATCATATACTGAAGAACTGTTTATAGGTAAGTAAATAAAGAAAATATTAGTGGATACCATTGTATCATTTAGAATCTTATTAAAAAGTAACATGATTTGAAGTAAAAAGTATCTGAAATGTTATATTGAATGAAATTTGCCAGGTATGGTTTTTACTTCATAGGCTTATTCCTTTCATAAAATTGAAAAATCATAGAACTGATTAGTTTTAAACTGAAATCCTTTTTAAATTATTCATATTTGACCATTCAAATATTCTTAGGCATTGCATTAACATGTACTTATTCAAATTTCATGTCTTTTCCTAATTTATTTTTTGCAAGTTACATTGAGATACTCAGGAAGAAATTTCAGAAATTTGTCCAATGTTTTTGACTTCCCTACATTATACTAATTTCAACTTTATAATATTCTAGAAGTTCTAATGTCTTCAATCAGTGAACAGACTCCAAATGGCCCTCATTTCCATCAAATTTAATCTTCAAGTATGACTGTGAGTGTGGGGCACACAGAGAGGACTAGATTTTCAAATGGAAAAAGTACATCCCCTTTAGCTGGAAAAAACTGAAACTATATCAACAGAACAAATACAATCTATAATACTATTAGGGTTTCTTAATATGATTCTATGGACATTTTGGGATAGATGATACTCTCTTGTTTTGTATCTGCTCGTGAGATGCCAATAGCAACCTGATCACAAGTATCTTCAGGAACACAAAAAGATCTCTTGGTTGAGAACTACTATTATGCACACACACACACACACACACACACACACACACACACACACAGAGAGAGAGAGAGAGAGAGAGAGAGAGAGAGGCCATACTGAGATCTACTGGAGACTTGTGACTTACTATTTTTATAAGCATTTAAAAAAATATCTTTGACAATACATGGCTTGAGAGCCCACTACATGCCTTAGTTTGTTCAAAGAACTACAAAGAACTATAACAATATTACATCCTTGTTAAGTATTCTTTATAACAACCAGCAACTTATTACCCATAGCTCATTGCATTCTCTCCAGCCCATTCTTCTAGTAAGAGTACTGTAATATGGGAGAACACTCTCACTCACCATTAGTGTACAAGGAGGGTGAGGCTTGTAAGTACATGTCCTCTACTCTGTACTAGCCATGAGGTGGATGTTACCTCTGACAGAACAAAAGCAAGATAGCAAAAAGCCAAATGTTATTCACGCTCTGGGAGAATCCTTGCCAAACTCTAGCAAGTGTGGCTTTTAGTTCGCCTTTGTTAGTTAGTTTATTCTTTCTTTTCAATCCATGGACCCCAAACAGTCAATAAACAGTCAAATATCATTTGTTAATGACATATCTTGGCTTTACTTACTCATGCTCTGTTAATGCAGACTGAGTGCCTAATAAGTGGCATACCCTCTTTTGAAGTGGGCTAAGACAGCATCTGACTCTGTAGCCGAGACTACCCTCGCACTCATGGCAATTCTCATATCTTAGCTTCTTCAGTGCTGGGATTATAGGTGTGCACCATTACTCCTGGCCTTTAGAGAAGGTATTTTTGTTTGGTATTTTTTTCCTCTTTTCTCTCTTTTTCTCTTTTCTTTTGTTTGTATGTAGCTATGAGTGGAACCCAGGGAGGTATTACTGAAATACCCATTTTGTAGATAAGGAAACAGAGGCACGTAGAAGTAATTTTCCAGTGTCTATACAGCTTGTGGTTGGCGGAGTTAGTATTTCAATTCAGATCCCTTAGTTTAACAGCACAGAACTTGATTTATCTGTGTAATGCAGTAGGTAACCAATTCTAGAGTACAGCACAATTAATCCTACATTTGGTTGCTTAAAAGCTTTCATGTGCAGAATAGCCCCTAGACATGTCCACGTTATGCAAGAGGCCTTGGGTTCCAACCCCAGCACCAAAAACAAGCAAGCAAAACAAACAAGTTAAAGAGGCAATGGAATGGGGGAAGCAAAGCTCAGAGTCATGTGAACTCTGATGCAAGGAATATTCATGGTCTTTAGCACCTGGAAAAAGTGAGCAAATGTAGTGTTCCCTAAAGTCACTAGAAAGAATCAACCCTGCTGACATTTTGACAGCCCAGTGAAATCTCCAAGGTTGGAAGATAATTCATACCTGTGGGAGTTGAGAGAAGAAATACATCTGAGTTCAGTAACTACCTGGAATCAATCAAGAGGAATTCAGATACTACCCGTGTCTTCTGTACTGAAGTCTTGCCCTTAGAATAAAAGACAGGGATTAATACTCTTTTTCTGGGCTGGAGAGATAGCTTAGCGGTTAAGGCTTGCCCACGAAGCCTAAGGACTCAGGCTTGATTCCCCAGAACTCATGTAAGGCAGATGCACAAGGTGGTCCATGCATCTGGAGTTTGTTTGCCATGGCTTGAGGCTCTGGCATGCCCATCTTTTCTCTCTATTTCTATCTGTCTCTTTCTCTCTCTCAAATAAATAAATAAAATATTCTTAAAAAAGAACTCTTTTTCTAACATAATAATAATAATCATAATCATAATTGTTTTGAAAAACTAAGAGCAAGCCTTCTTCCAATCCTACTTTTCCCTATAACACCTAAAAGTTAATTTTTTTTATGGCCAGGTACATTGCTGTTACCACCCTCTACTTTATTAAAACATAGACTTGTGACTTCAGAGATCAAAAACTTCATAAGCAGCTGGGCATGGTGGCACATACCTTTAATCTCAACACTCTGGAGGCAGAGGCAGGACGATCACTATGCATTTGAGGCCAGCCTGAGACTACATAGTGAATTCCAGGCGAGCCTGGTCTAGAGTAGTGAGACCCTACCTTGAAAAACCAAAAAATAAATTAGAATAAAATAAAATCATTAAAAACTCCATATGGGGATAATTATGTAAATTTTCCTTGAAATCCAAGAGAGAAATTCTCGAAAGAGTGTCAATCTCAGTACCATCCATACTGGAGGTTAGCTGTGTATGACAAGGTGTTTAGCAGTAACCATGGCAACTCTCCACTAGATGCTGGCAGTACACTTTTCCTCCAGTGTGACAACTAGACTTGTCTCTACACATTGACTGATAATCTTGGAGGAAGTAAAGCAAAACTGTTCTTCATTGAGGACCACTAAGTTAATGGAAGACACACCTTACTTTTTAGTTTGCTTCCATTGTGCTATTTTGCATTTGTCTTTCTAACTCCTCCATTGCCCCTCACCCCTCTGAAATAAATCAGTGAATGAGCAAGTGGTAGTAACTAAATTATGCTGTGAGGGTAAATTCTAGCCAAGCATATAGAACCCACCCCATTGTCACAGGTGTTTTCCTCCCATGTTAATTTATTTATTGGATCTTTATTTTAAGTATTTTCGTTTACTTATTTGCAAGCAAAGAGAAATAGGAGGCAGATAGAATGAATGCACCAGGGTCTCTACCTGCTACAAAAGGACTCCAGATGCATTTACCACTTTGTGTATCTGGCATTATGTGGGTACTGGCGAACTGAACTCGCGTTGTTAGGCTTCAAAGGCAAGTGCCTTAACCACTGAGCAATCTCTTCAACCCTTGTTTTGTTTTAGTTTCGGCAGCACTAGGAATGAAACTCAGGGCCTTGACCATAGTAGGCAAGTACACTACCATTGACCTAAACCTTCTTCCCAGGCCTGTAGTGTGTTTTAGACCTCAGAATTTCTTTCTAAGTTTATCAAGAAAATGAAATTTAAGGAAATAAAATTCAATTAATCATGCCTTTTGTCTCTGTTCTATTCATTTCAGTAGAATTAGAGAATGACAAGGTACAAATAAGCAAAAGCTCTTCCTTTTGCACAGGCTGGCATTCTTCATTATGCTCCTAATTTCACATTAATAAAGAAGATAGAGCTTAGCAAAACCTTGACTAGATTGGGATTGTGTCTCCTGATACCATATCATTTGCACAATCAAAATCTGTACAGGGGGTGGTAAAGATGTCTCAGTGGATAAAGTGCTTGACATACAAGCACAAGGGTCCCATAGGCACATAAAAGCCAATGTGGCAGCACAAGCCTGTAATCCCAGCTCTAGGTAGGTGGAGATGGGGAATCACTGGAGCATCCAGACCACCTAAACTGACAAGCAGTAAGATGGAAGTTTAGTAAAAGACCCTGTATCAAAAAAAAAAAAAAGATCAAAGTGTGATTATGGAAAACTTCTGACATCAGCCTCTGGCCTCCACTCACACACGCACACACACACACCTGCTATATAATTCAAGGAATAGCTTCAATGTCGCTACTTTCTGACTTTTCTGACTGGCTCCCCTATCGTTATTTCTACAGGTTCCCCTTTTTCTTCTACAACAAGTTTTTACCCTGTTTTTACTAGATTTAGTTGCTCACACAACCATCTACCTCACCCTGAGAGTTTCTTTTTTTTATTTTTTAGAGAGAAACACAGAGAGAGACAGACAGAGAGAGAGGGAGAGGGAGACAGATAGAGAATGGGTGCACCAGCAGTCTCTCAGCTGCTGTGAACGAAATCCAGATGTGTTCTCCCCCTTGTGGGCAAGTGCGGCATTGCGCCCTTGTGTCACTTTGCATCTGGCTAAACATGGGACCTGGAGATTGGAACCAGCGTTCTTAGGCTTAGGAGGCAGGCGCCTTAACCCCTAAGCCATCTCTCCAGCCCCCTAGAGTTTCTTAACAGCAGAGTGGACGGTTCTTTGATGACCGGTGATTTTTAACCATAGCCATGCACAAAGTTACTTTGAGAACTTTATAAATATCAACTCCAGGGCTTCAACTGTAGAGATTAGGGTCTAGTGGGTATAGAGTTGGTACTAAGTTATCAGTATTTTTTTCTTAAGTTCCCTAAAGGAGACTAATCATGTGGATTGAATGACACTGTTTAAATCAGGCATTGGTACAGCCCAAGTCCACCAGCCACCTGTCTTCACAAATAAAGTTTAACAAGAACATAACCACATGCATTTGTTTACATGTTTGGGGCTAGTTTCATAGTGCAGGGACAGAGTTACTATTGTCTTTCTTTTTGCATTTTTCTTTCCTTTCCTTTCCTTTCCTTTCCTTTCCTTTCCTTCTTTCCTTATTCTACTGATTTCTTTCTCCTTCTCATTTCTTTCTACTTTTCTTCTCATTTCCTTCTCCTCCTCTTCTTCCTTCTCCTCCTTCTCCTTCCACTCTCTTTTTCTTCTGAGATAGAATATCATGCACTCCAGGCTCGCCATGAACTCCCTATTCAATCCAGGATAACCTTGAATCCTGATCCTTCAGGTACTGGGATTACAAGCATCTGCTACCACTCTGAGAATGCATTAATTTTTCTATCTGGTGCTATACAGAAATTCTTTGTTGAACTCTTCCTTTAAATGATTGCATCTGGGTATTTTGAAAATGTGCCATGTCCCCTATAGCTTCAAGTGTTTGCCATTAAGCCTCATATTTGGTTCCCAGCTGGTGGCAATTTGAGAAGGTTATGGGTCCTTGCTAGAGGAGGTGTGCAGCTGGAGAGGGTTTGGAGTATTATAGTCCAGATCCCCTTGCCAGTGTTAGCTCAGTCTTGCTACTTCCTCCTTGCTATTAATCTATGACAATGTGAGCCTGTTTCCTGCCCCTGTCATGCTTTTCCCACCATAAGGAACTTTCCTCTCAAAACTGTGAGCTGTTTCTGGCCAAGTGTTTTGTATCAGCCATAAGAAGACAAGAGCAATAAAGGCTAACAAAGAAATAACTTAAGGGGAAAAATGGTACCCCATGGATTATTTGCTGGCTATAAGAAAAAGTACATAGAGAACAAGAGCATAGAACATTCATCTCCCAAATATAATGGTGGAACAAAGGTAAATTATTTAAATTTATCCAGTTGTGAAATAAAATGTGATAGTCAATATCACTCCTGTGGGACAAGGTTTATCTGGAATTTATTCAGCCAATTACATCTAACTTCCAGTAACAGATGATTTCATAAGTGATTAAAGAAAAAATTTACCAGGACAACAGTACAACAATTACATAATTCCAGAAGGTGAGATAGTTCACAAGACTTGACTTCTTTACTAAGTCATAGGCATTTATCCAAAGCAGGTAGTTGTCCTAGATTAAAAGAGACCCAAAAAGTCATAGCCATGATAAATGTGGGACCCTTCAGGTCTGTGATTTGGAAAGGTATTTGGGGGACAAATTGGGAATGTTTGAATATGAACTAGGTATCACAGGATTCAAAAGTGTGATGGTTAATCTTGGATTGTCAACCCCATTGAGTCTTGAATTGCTAAGAGACACTTCCTGGACATAACTGTAAGAGAGTTACTTACTTTTCATGACCTAAAGTAGCCTGACCCATACTAACTATAGTTAGTAAGTAACCCATGATGGACTGGAGCCCTGGAATGAGTAAAAAAGAGAAAGCAAGCTGCACAGAACTGAGTACCAACAGCATTCATTGCTCTCTGCTTCCTGACTATGGAATGAATGTGACCAGCTGTTTCATGCTCCTGCCACCATGCCTTGCCTATCATGATGGACTGTATTCCCTTGAACTGTAAGGTGAAATAAGCACTTCCTCCCTTAAGTTGCTTCCTTCTTTTCAGGTATTTTGTCACAGCTGTGACAAAAGTGATTCATATAGCAGGTATTGTTAATGTATGTAGTCATGGTTGTATGTGTATATAAAAGAAAACGTTTCTCCTTTTCCAAGTATTTAGGGTATGGAGTCATTATTCTTATAATTTATTCTTAAAACATTTTCCCAGTGGCTGGAGAGATGGCTTAGAGGTTAAGGTGCTTGCCTCTGAAGCCTAAGGACCCAGGTTTGATTCCCCGGTACTCATATAAGCCAGATACACATGGTGGCACATGCAGCTGGAGTTCTTTTGCAGTGGCTGGAGGCCCTGATATTCTCTCTCTCTCTCTCTCTCTCTCTCTCTCTTTCTCTGTCTGTCTCTCTGTCTCTCTCCCTCTATCTTTCTCTTTCAAATAAATAAATAAGTCAATTTAAAAAGGTGCTTTAAAAATACTTACTCAAAATATGGCACAGGTAGAATAAAATCTTAATAATTGTTAAACCTACATTATACATGTATAAAATGAGAATCCAGTCATCATTTGTAGGGATTTTGGTTCTTTGCTTGTCATTGTTTTTAAAACAGGGCCTCGTGTAGCCCAGGCTCACTTCAAACACACTACAGCGTTGATGATGACCTTAACCTTATGGTCCTCCTGCCTACACCTCCATAGTACTGGGGTTGCAGGTGTATACTACCCTGCTCACTTAAAGTTCATGGAGTATTTTTATTTTCCATTTTCTGGTAGCCCTGGAGATTGATCTAAGGGCCTTGTACCTACTAAGCAAACATTTTAACCACTGAGCTACATCCCCAGCCCTCGCTATACTATTTTCTTTTGCTCTCTGTTTGTTTTAAAATGTGTACAAGGAAGGCTCTAGAAGAGTTTACACAGAAGCAGCAGAAAAAAGTACAAGGCTTAGGATAGTCGAGACCATGATCTAATTGGAGGGGCTATGCATTAAGACAAGAACAGAAGCAAGGCAGAACAGCAGTGGGAAGCAGAATGCATCCATCTAGCTGGATAGCTGTGTGGTTGCTGCAATACTGGCCAGTGTTGGGAACCTATATCATCCTTACATCTATCATTAATCTACAAGCATTCAAGGCCTTTTGGAAATAGTGGAGGACAGCAATCGAGATTATATGCATGGCTTCCAGGTAGAATGCATTCTTAGATGTAGTGGAAGGAATACTGGGACAGGTAGAAACGAGGAAGGCAACAAATGAGAATGTCTACGGTGCTAACAGTCATCAGAAAACCAAAGCAGGGTGACAAGAAGCAGGCAATGGAGTTGGACAGTGTGTTAAGGGTAGTGGCATTTGCTGAGACCTGGATAATAAAGTCAGAAAGAAGAAATGTTGTAGGAAGTGAAGACAGAAATGCAAAGGCTGTGAAGCAGAATAAGCTTGATGTTTGAAAAATAAAGAAGCCTATATGCTAGGAATGGAAGTGGAGCAGAAACGATCCTAAATGAATCAGAGAAAATAGACAGGGAACAGGTTTGTTCAGTCCTGTATCTCATGATGAGGATTTGGGAAGAGATTCTTAGTGCAGTGAGGAGGCACTGGCGCACTGGTACATGATAAGCAGGGGTGTGGCATGATCTGAATTGTGTAGGGTTTGTCTTTGTTTTTTGGTGCTGGGGATGGAGCAATCCAGGACCTCATGTTTGTTAGACAAATGCTCTATCTTAGAGCCACAATATCTTAGAGCCCGAGCTGTGTTTTGAAATGTTCATTTGTTTATTAGCAGAGAGAGAGAGAGAGAGAGAGAGAGAAGAGAGACTGACAGAGAGAATGCGTGTGCCATGTCCTACAGCCACTGTATCCAGACTGGCTCTATGTGTGTACTAGGAACTCGAACTCTGGACCTTAGGTTTTGCAGATAAGTGCCTTAACCACTGAGCAACTCTCCTGCCCTGAGCTTTGTTTCTTTCTTTGTTTGTTTTTGGTTTTTTGAGGTAGGGAGGTAGGGTCTCACTCTAGTCCAGGCTGTAGTAGTAGTCTCAGGCTGGCCTCGAACTCATGGCAATCTTCTTACCTTTGCCTCCAAAGTGCTGGGATTAAAGGCATGTGCCACCATGCCCGGTTCTGAGCTTTCTTTCTAAAAGACCTTCTAAGGATGAGGAGATGGCCTAGTGGGTAAAGCAACTGCCACATAAGTGTGAGGACCTGAGTTCAAATTCCCTGCACACACATAAAGACCGGGAGGTATAGCAACCTGCCTATAATCCTGAGCTCAGAAAGTGGAAACAGGTGGTCCCCAGGGGCAAGATGGCTCACTAGACTAGCCTAGCTGACTGGGCAAGTTCCAGATTCAAGTCAGAGACCAAACCAACTTAGTAAAAATAAAGAGGAAAGCACTCAAGGAAGGTACCTGACATCAACCTCCAGCATCTACATGCATACATGTGCCCCCACACATGAGCACACAGACATATGTACACATTCCTCATACATATGCAAAGGGGAAAAAAGATCTGGCTTGTTCATTAAAACATAGACTATAGGGACAAAGAGCTGAGGCAGGAAGTACAGGGAAAAAAAAGGCTGCTGCTGTCACCCAGATATGGTGTTTATCTTTGTCTGTCTGTGAGCATATGACAACATCCTTGAGACTTGGTAATTTCTTAAGTCCAAAGTCAAGGGAGCTTGCAAGTTCTGTCTCACTGAGGGTTGCTTTCTGCTTCTAGAATGGTACCTTGATGCTTCATTCTACAGAGGGTACAACTATTGGGCATCCACATGATGCAAGGGACAAAAAGGCAAAGGTCTCATCTAGAACACTCTAGTTTTCTCCAGGTTTTTTTTTTTTTTTTTAATTTTGAGATAAGGTCTCACTCTATAGCTCAGGCTGTCCGGCAACTACGTCACCCAGGCTGGCCTCAAACTCATGGAGATAGTCTTGCCTCAGCCTTCCAAGTGCTGGAATCCCAGATGTGAACAACCACCACATTCTGATTCATTCTCTCTCTCTCTCTCTCTCTCTCTCTCTCTCTCTCTCTCTCTCTCTCTCCCGGCAGGCATTTTATAAAGAACTAATCTACTCAGCAAGGCAGAGGACTCGTGACCGAATCACTTCCCCCCAAGGCTCCACCTCCTAATATTACCACAGTGGTGTTTCAACATGAATTTCAGGGAGCACTGCCACCATAGCAGTGGAAGGTCTTGTTTACTAGTGATATGGAGAAATAAAAAAGGAAATAAAAAAAGATTCAAGGTTGGTAGACACAGTTCACTGGTTAAAGATATTTGCTTCCAAAGACTGTTAGTCTGCGTTCAATTGCCCTGTACCCATGTAAAACCAGAGACATGAAATGGCACATGCATCTGGAGTTCCTTTGCAGTGGCAAAAGGCCCTGATGAGCCCATATACTCGTGTATATCTCTCTCTCTCTTTCTTCTCCAGTCTCTCTCTCTCTCTCAAATAAATATATTTTTTAAAGGGGTAGATTTTAGGATGTTGTTAACCGATGGCATGTCATGGAAGCAGTGTGGGAGAGAGGGGGGGAAGCAAGGACTCATGGGAATCTGGCTGAGTGTGTGATGTCACTCACTGAGATGGGAAGCCCTCACTGTCTCCTAAGCAGGGTGTCTTGACTTAGAACTCACAAAACCGATCCATGACATGGACTGTGGAGCTCTTTGGCTCTGTCTGTCTGAAATGCCTCTCCCCTCCCATCTCATTATTCACGTCTTATGAAAAGCTAGTTTTACAATCCAACCTGACCATATTATCTGCCTCTGTGGGATGGTAAGAGATTTCAACTGGCTTTGTTAGAGAAAGCTAGGGTGACAAAAGACGTAAAAGGTCTCAACAGAGCCATTGTTACCAGAGGTGCTCATTATACTTAGCCCAGAGTTCCGGCCTCATCCCAGCCTCCCCTCCTCTTCTTTCTTCTCCTCATCTTCCTTCTCTACTTCTCTTCTCCTTCCTGACCACCTTGGAAGCTTGCCCTCATATCCCCAGTAGATGACAAGGAACCATTGGTTTTACCCAAAAGAATGCAACCAGCTACTTATAGAATGGTCTAATACTCCTCTACACTAACCCACAATAATCTCATATTCCAGGTTCTGCCTTCCCAATGCATAACTTGATATTCCCATACCTTTGCCCTTAAGCCATGTGAGGACAACAGCTCTAACTGACTCATCTGATCTCTTACAGTATCTAATACCATACTTTGAAAATGTATAAACATGACTTTATAAATGGGCTATTTGGGAAATGGATGAATCTGTAATTATTGGAGCCATCAGATCAGACCTCAGATTTATCACAGGATCACATGAATCATTATTATCTAAGAAATATCTACATGGTATATCATCTAAAAGCCAAATGGCTTTCTTTATAAAACCAATATAATTTAATCCTCATCTGTCCCAATTTAACTAACATATCCAACTTATGTTAGATATTTATTCATTTTTTCTTGTTTCCACATTTATCTCTGGCACATTTGGTTCTCCAAAGACAGGGAGTGTTGGAAGATAAGAATAACAAGAAAATCTGGAACATGATGAAGACCAGAAATGGGGGAGAAACACAAGCCAAAAACTATTAGAAGCAACTGTCCTCAGACTGTCCTCACTCAACCTTCCATGAGCTGCCAAAATAAGCCAGCATCTGCATGGAGGGCTATACGCTCCATCTAGGAGAGAGAGGAGGAGACAGGACTGGAAGAGAGGGGGGAGAAAAGTCGGGAGAGAAAGAGGGGAGAGGGGAGAAAGAAGAGCAGGAGGTGAAGAGGGAGGGAAAGAGAGAGTTCATTGAAAGTGCTTAACTCTTAGCAATATCAAAGGCTATACTATCTATCAATGCATGAACTGATTTCAACCATATTTGACTATTTTCTCTAGAAAAAAGTCACGCAAAATATATCTTGAACATTAAGCTTGCTTCCATTGACAGATCTTCTATCAGCTAAGCTCTCACTCAAGCTAAAGAACATTCAATTCACCTTTTAGATTCTTAGTACATTCCTCTTTTAAAACATGAGAATTAGCCCTTTCTATAAGTCTTGCTGATAGTAGAATTATGAAATATTTGGTTTTAGGATTTTCTGTGGTTTAATTGTCATAACATCAGTTTCAAGTGTTCTTCAAATCACTGTCATTACAAAGTTTTCATAACCTAAAATTATCAAACCAGAGAGACTATCACAACAAACTGTAATTAAATAAAATTAAATGTTTATGAACTTTGTTTTTGGCTTGAACTTCTTTGAAAGCCAAGCTGTCTGTCAAACTGAAAGGGCATCAATATCATATATATTCAAGTTACAGCTTGGTTTCCATTTTATTCTAAAGGAGTGAAAACCTTTCTGAGTAGGGGTCAAAAATGCAATAAGGTAATGTTCTCAAAATCTCACTTTAGGGCTGGGAAATGGCTCAGTGGATAAACGCACTTGCTACTTAAGCTTCAGTACATGAAATCAACCATCCCTATACACTATATCAAAAGCAGGAAGCTGTGACAGGCTTCTATAATCCCAGCACCAGGGGAGCAAGACTGCAGGTCAAGACAGGAGCATTTCCAGAAGCTTCTGGGAAGTGCAGCAAAGAACAACAGCAGTGTGAGAATCCAGAGAGAGGAACCCTGCCTCAAAATGAAGTAGAAAGGACCAACCTAAAAGTTGTTCTCTAACATCCACAGGTGTACCAAGGCAATGCCTTCACTCTCACATGAAGGTGAATCACACACACCC
The DNA here is from genome assembly GCA_036365145.1 of Orientallactaga sibirica. Taxonomy (NCBI): domain Eukaryota; kingdom Metazoa; phylum Chordata; class Mammalia; order Rodentia; family Dipodidae; genus Orientallactaga; species Orientallactaga sibirica. The sequence continues at coordinate 3,817,369 of JAEOAD010000982.1, forward strand.
ACACACAAATAAAGGAAAAATTCATACTTTATGTTTGTGAGATGGCATGTGGTTCACGTATTTTTCCTATAAACCAAGTGAAGTTGCTTCACATATGATGTGAATTACATTCCAACATGCAGTGCCATGCATGCGGCGTCAGAATCAATACTCCTCCAATCGTTCTAGACTAAGCATTCTGCCAGCTGGCATTTTTCTCTCTGATTTAGGCAGATTTCCCAAAAGGACATAGTGTTTGCCATTTTCTAATCAAAAAGCCATTCTGGTAAATTAAACATGACAAATATGAAGAATCGGATGGTTGACCTTACTTTCTAAACCACTCTCATTCAAAACAATGAGTTTATTGACTGGTGGAGGATGGGTGTGTCACTTGATGTCTGACTAGTGAGAACATATGCACATATTTGCACTGAGTTACTTTTAAGGCTATTTTGCCACAGATACCTCTCAGGTGAGGAATTGAGAAGCTGATGTGGGTTAATATTATTATTCTACCTAAAGAATGTCCGGAAGACACGTGTGGTCAAGCACAAATGGCAAATACATTGCCTTTGGCTTATGTTAGAACATAAACATTTGGGATAAAGTTTTATTGTACTGTCTTCATATTTTGTAGGCTTTTAACAATACTTTCATTTAACAAATTCTATGAATATCTATAGCTAACTATATCTACATCTCTTTTTTTCTGTATATCCATATACACTCCAACATCTGCACCTACATTAATGCTTACACATATATCTATACATAATCCAAACTGTCTGTGACTGTCCTAAGAACAAGTCACACCAAAATACAAGCTGGTGAACCACTTTCCTCCTAGATCAGAAACTATGCTCCTCTTACTGCCTTTCATATGAAACAGGAAGCATGGATTGTGTGATGACACAACTTTGAGGGAGACCCAGGGGTACATTTTTAACAGAGAGAACTGAGAACACAAAGTGTTCATCTCATACAAGATAAAAGGAATATAGTTATCCTATATAAGATAATAACAGCCTAACATATACCTGCCAATTTCCTGACAATAGTTTATACAAATGGGCATTACTAAATTTTTGGCATGGAATTTTTCTTCTCTTTGTCTAGAAATTTTAATCTCACTTCCTGAAAATTTCTTGTGAACAAATAAGGTTTTATTTTATTTACTTATTTGAGAGGAGAGAGAGAGAGAGAGAGAGAGAGAGAGAGAGAGAGAGAATGGGAGGGCCAGGGCCTCCAGCCACTGCAAACGAACTTCAGATGCATGTGCCCCCTTGTGCATCTGGCTTACGTGGGTCCTGGGGAATTGAACCAATATCCTTTGGCTTTGCAGGCAAGTGCGTTAATCACTAAGCCATCTCTCCAGCCCCACAAATAAGGTTTGTGAAGTTGGTCTGATAATAACAAAAATAGAGGGATGATGCCTTACAACTATTTAAAGTAAATAGTATATGGCCCAATAGTTTTGATGCTTATCACAACCTCCAAATGAACTTGAATTTCAGAGATATTTCTCCAAGCCTGAGAAGCAAAACAATAATTCCTATAGTGTGGCCCAGATTCAGAACTACATGATAATTGGAAGCTAATTACTATCCTTGGTGCACAACTCTACACTCCCGTACATCCATTTCCTCTAGTCCCTGGAATTCAAGAGAAGGACAAATAGCATGTTTATCAGTTCACATGGAATTCTTCTAGGATGGCCTTATATTTTATATAACATATATTTCTAACTCTCTTTATAGGAACTGCAAGAATTTCAAAAAAGTAGTTGCCCCTCTTTATCCTCAGTTTTGTTTTGAATGGTTACAGTAACCCATAGTAAACCATTGGCTAAAATCTAGAAATGGACAATTCCAGAAATAATTCATAAGTTTAGATTTGTAATGAAATTGCAACCCATCTGTGGGGCATGACAAATGTTTGTATTCTATATCTACTACCTGCCCTTTAGTCGCTTAGTAGTCAACTCAGCTGCCAGCTTTACTGACACTGTATCACAGTGCTTGGATTCAATTAACTTATTTTAATTAATAATGGCTTAATAAGGTACTCTGTGTGTATGAGTGGGTGAGTGAAATCACATTCACATAGCTTTTATCATAGCATAATTAGTCTATTTTATTATCAGTTATTGGCATTGATCTCTTACTGTTCCTGATTTATAAATTAAACTTTACTAGATGTATGAATGTTTATGAATAACAAAATACATAGAGAGTACCATTGCTCTTTTAGGCATCTACTATGTGTCTTGGAACAGATACTTTATAGGTAATGGGACCGACTCTATGCTGTACATTAACTTTGTTACAAAATTTCATCAGAAAATGATCTCATATTTATTCCATACACTACAAAGGTAAATGTATAATGTAACTTCCTTCAGGCTTTAATTTTTGAGAGAATTCATTTTAAGAATTGATACCCACTTAGTCTATTAATTAAAAATAGTTGCATTTTCAAAGGTGATCACATCAAAAGTATGATACCTAAGGTTATCCAATTTGCAGGGAGAAAGGATGCTCAGTAATTCGAGGATCAAGGATGCTCCATGGCCTCCTTCCTCCTACTGATGTCCTCTTATACGCAGCAGCAAATAGTTCTGTCAGACCAGTACTTTCATGTAGACCTCTCAATACAGTTAGCAAATATCTGTTGACCTCGATATTGCTCTAATTGCAGGGGATACAGCTGAGAACAAAACAGACTCCTTGCCCTCGTGGAATTTGCATCTGATTACATTATGTTGTTATTGCAAATAGCAACCCAGCTGTCAGCCTTATAGGCAGGGCTTAGCACTTTTCTAGACACATTTACATTACTCCAGTCCTCACTGGAGGTACATTAACAATGACTTCAAAGCAAGTAAGGGGCAAAAAGAGAGAGAGAAAGGCTGAGGTTCCCAATGTCTACTATTTATACAGGGCCACTCTTAGTTGCAAGTTATAGTCTAAAAAGAATGGAATGCTCACATGGGTATTTAACACCTTCAGTAAAAACAGCACAATAGAGTCTGGGGAGATAGTTCAGTAGATAAAACATCTACTGCTCAAGCCAGAGTATTCAAGTCTGATCTCCAGACCACACACAAAAAGGCGAAAACTGGGCTGGAGAGATGGCTTAGCGGTTCAGGCACATGCTTGTGAAGTCTAAGGACCCAGGTTCAATTCCCCAGGTCCCATGTAAGCCAGATGCACATGGTGGCACATGCATCTGGAGTTCGTTTGCAGTGGCTAGAGGCCCTGGCATGCTCATTCTCTCTCTCTCTCTCTCTCTCTCTCTCTCTCTCTCTCTCTCAATAAATAAATAAATAAATAAAAATAAAATCTTTTTTTTAAAGGTGAAAACTGTGGTAAAGTTCTGTAATCCCAGCACCCTGAGGGTAAAATGGGAAGCAGAGATAGGAGAGTTTCCTGTGGAAGCTCATGCTGAGTGCAGCGAAGAGCAGCAATAACAGAGTGAGAATCCAGAGAGAAACCCTGCTTCAAAATGAGGTAGAAAGGCAAACACTGATCTTAAAATCCTATGAACTCCACACACATGTGCCTTGGCATTCATGTGCCCACATACACACATGAACATGCACACATATGTATATACACATATAAATATCCACATGCACACAAAATAAAAAAAATCATACTGAGACAAGTTATTCTTGTATTATTGCTACCAAAAAAACCCCATAATCATAGGCTGGTGAGATGATTCACTGGTTCAAGGTGTTTGCTTACAAAGCCTGCTGGCCCAGGTTCGATTACTCAGTACCAACATAATGCCAGATGTACAAAGCAGTGCAGACACCTGGAGTTTCTTTGCCAAAGGCCAGGGCATGCCCATACTCCCTCCCTCTCTTTCTCTCTCTCTCTTTCTCTCTCTCTCTCTCTGTATCTCTCTCTCGCTCTCTTTTTCTTTTTCTCTCTCCCACATATAAATCAATAAAAATATTTTTAAAAATACAACATAACCTTTACATCTGTTTTACAAATATATATATATAATGTGCTAAGTTTTATTGCTCTGCTATACTTTGAAATCAACTGAACACTGAACATCATCATCACTTGCTATTCATAGCTTACTTTCTTCCTTTACTCACACAGAACTTCCCAGAACATGGTCTGTCAAAGATTACTTCTGATGAATATGAATTTGTTGATTAACTTGTGTTTACTTTCCAACTGAAAAGGTTCTTTAAAGCAATGCTAATCCCACTCTCTTGGGACTATAGGTATGTGGCGCTGTTGTGCCATGCTGGTGGTCATAGAACATTGCTTCAGACACTGGGCATTCCTTAGGAATGATAAGTTTGCTTGTATCAGGATAAGGGACCAAGGGGCAATCAAATTCTCCAAACCAGTACACATAAGATGGGGTTTTCCTATGGGAGACAACTCTTAGTCAATTTATGTATACCATCAGAAATGTCACTTAGGATAATTTAAGAAGAAACAATATAAATCTGAAAATATAATTTGGTATTAAATGAAAAAAAATCACCCCACTGTGGAGTGCCCACAGTGGAATAGGCTTGGAGAGAGGGAACATGGTAACCTGAACCAAATATGATCAAATTGCAATATGTACATATATTAAAGTTCTCAATAAATATTAAAAAATAATCAAGCAATGATAGAAGGAATAAATTCAGTTTTGGCAAGGATGTAATAAAAATTGATTTTGGGAATCAAAGTATGAAAACCCTTCACAAAGTAATTTTAAAATACATGCATATATGTGTATGTATCTACATGTACACACATATTCTCAAAGTGCTTAGAGATTTTTTTTATCTAGTGCTCTCTCAAGTAATGTAGTTCTTAACCTCCAAAACACATAATGATACTCACAGATATATCACCTAATTCAAGAACTTTATATAACAGCAAAAATATGGAAGAAACTTAAATGTGAAATTATAGGTTCAAGATTAAACAAAATGTGAAACATTCGTTACACTATGCAACAATCACTAAAAAGGTGTTTTATGTAAAGAAAACAATGACAGGAAAATGTTCATGATCAAATGTTCAAAAGCAAAAAGAAAAATAGCATTGTTGGTTGGAGAGGTACTGAAATTTTAAAATTCTCCAAACATGAAAAAACTGGGGATGCAATACATGTGACATGATAGCAGAAAGTAGACAATCTGGGGAAAAGAAGGGAAGTTGGGGCACATGGGAGGGCAATGGGGAAGGAACCATTACTTTGTATTGTATACTATCCTAAAAATTAATAAAATGTTTAATAAAAAATGTAGGAAAACACTAACAATGATTTGTTTGGCTAATGGTATGCATGGAGAATGTTTTCTTCATTCATTCTCTTTTTTTGTTTATTTCTGTCACTTTTCCAATGAACACAATGCATTAATTATCTTTGCACTATTGGAACAAAAACCAGTTTAAGGGAGAAAGGGTTTATTTCAGCTTGCAGTTCCCATTATAGTCCGTCATGGTGTGGAAGGTATGGCATCAGGGGCATGAAGCAATTTGAAACATTGAAGGTCCACATTAAAGAAGCAGAGTGAGGAATGCTGTTGCTCAGCCAGCTCTCTCTTTTTTATGTACTCTAGGACCCCAGCCCATGGAATGATGCTACCCACAGTTAAGGTGGGTTTTCCAATCTTAATTAACCCAATCAAGACAATCCCTAGACAAGCACAGAAATGCCAGAAGCTACCCTAACCTAGATAATCCCTCACAGGTGATTCTAAGCCCCATCCAGTTGGCAATCAATATAAACCATTGCAACAAGCTACCTTCATGGGTAAGAGTAAGCCTATACAGTTATTTAGTTTCTTCCCTCCATCAGCCAGTTATGTATAGTGTCAACGGGAATCTTAGAGCAGATCTCTAAGTAGATTTGAAGTAGTACCAACCCTCCAATTGAATATAAAACCATACTTCCCTCAGAAGCCATTAGCTAGAGGATAAGGACAATAATTTGTCAGCTTTTGTGAGCATAAATCACTTTCATTAACTGTGTTTCAAAAAGGGCTATCTATCAAAAATGTTCCTTTACCCATTCTATAAAGTTGTTACTGGACACAGATGCCCAGGCAGGAACTACATTTCCCAGCTGCCCCTGGAACTGGGAGTGACATATGACTGATTTCGGAGCAATAAGATGTGGACAAAATCATACGTACTACTTCTGTCCTATGCTTATAAAACCTTTGACTCTTTGTATTTCCCATCTAATAATTGAATATCACCCAGAAAAATACAAGAAACCTCATGTTTTTAAAGATGGTAAAGGCTCCAACAGATTTAATGCTTGAATGATTATATAGTACAAAAACTTAACACTCTCCAAACCAATACTGGTTGGACTTTGTATTTATGAGACATAAAAATTTGTTGTTTTCAGATAGAGAGATTTGGGGTACACCTGTAAAAGCTGCTGATACTACTTCAGATAATATCCTATTCATTTTTAATAACTATTGCCATTCAGCTTGCTACTTATATAAGATACTATACTATGAAAATACTGAATATTAAATTAATATGTAACTAATGCAACAGTTGTGAAATCCACAGGCCTGAGAACATGGCTTCACCTCAAGAAGTTCTCAAATTGTTCGCCTCAGTCTAACCCTTCATATTTGTACTCTTACAAAATACTATCATCCTTGTTCCAGGTTTAAGAAAGCATTAAGTTGTATAAAGGTGGTTAGTAAACCACACTGCCATCCTTGCAGCCAAAACAAAGGAAGGATTTAAGGGTCCCAAGTAAACTCTCAGAGGGCTTTATATCATAGAAATATGAGCATATGAAAAATTGTTATATTCCAAGTAACAAGATTAAAACTCTGCTTTTAATACCCATATAATTATTACAAAGTTTACCAAATCCGTCTTTTTAAATTATATAATTGATGTGTGTGCGTGTGTGGGTTTGCTTGTGTGAGTGAAGGTGTGTGTGTGCCATGCCAAACATGTGAAGATCAGAGGACACGTTTCAAGTTGGTCCTCACATCCCACCATATTTGAAACAGGATCTTCTGTTGTTCACTGCTCCATTCGTGAGTTTATGGGGAATTATCCCGTCTTCCTGTCTGCCTCCCTTCTCATTCTAGACACTTTGGGATTCTAGAAGCTACCACAGCTTCTGGCTGTGACATGGGGGTAGGAATCCGAACTCAGAATTGTGTGACGAATGTTTAATTCACTGGGCCATCTCCTCAGCACCAGCAAATTAGCCTTTATTGGATAAGTGACTGGAACAAATTTCCCCATTGATTATGTGAAACTTTTACTGGTAGTGATAGTTTATACCATAATCTTTATAGTTAAAAAACATATACAGAGCCAACCAACTTAATGTCATTCATTTATTAAAGGGAACATTTTAAATTTTCCAAGTCAAGTGAGCCCCCACGGAATGGTTTTGGTGGAGGACTACCTACCTTATTGCCCACAACCTCTCAATTTCAGAGAAGCCTCTTGGGACTAATGGACCTGCTAGTGTGCTTGTCAATAGAGCTTAACTAATTCTCCATTATGCGTCACACTAGCAGTTGGAGGCTATAATTGTTATTGGTCAGTGCCCAACACCTACACCAACAGATGTCTGTTAGTGAAATTTGTCAACACTTCAAGAAAGTAGGGAATTTCATGCTTCAGATATGGCAGGCTGGATCTAGGTTTCCCTGAGTTCTGCAAATTCTAACCAACAATAAATATGCTGGAAGCACAAAGCCTGTGCTTTGTGTGACTCAAATGTAAATCACCATATATGTGTGGGATATTACATTCCCAAATCTTTATAAAGAGGTGCACTGCAATGTGTATCTGTCACAAACCACTATGTGAGTCAGACTACAAACAAGTCCAAATAACAGAATGGCAACCATGTGTATAGTATAACTTTTCCATTTTGTCCCATGTTACAGTGGTAGGATAGATTGGATGACCAAATGATTTGTTTTAAGAGGGGTGAGGGAGAGAATGCATGCCCATACATATGTGGATGTATGCGTGTGTGTTGATGTATGTACATTTGGAGGCCAGAGGTGGAGGTTACCTGCCTTCCCCAACTGCTTCCCACCTTACTCTTAGAGACAGGGGTTCTCTCTGAAACCAGAGTTCATGGCTTGGCTAGAATAGCTGGCCAATGAATCCCAGGGATTTTGTCTCTGCCTCTCCAGTGCTAGGATTACAGGAATGCATTACTAGGTCTAGCATTTTCCATGGTTTCTGGGAATCTACACTCAGGTACTCAGGTTTGCATGATAAGCACTTTATCTATTGTGTCATCTCCCTAACCCGGGTCCATGCTACCGGAAGAAGGGAGGAAGGGGGTGGAAAGAAGGGAGGAAGAGAAACAGTGACGGAAGGGGGGAAAGGAGGAATGGATGCATGAATAAGCAAAAAAGGGTAAAAAACAGGCATGACTTTTCTATAGTGTAAGTTTTCAGTTGTCAAAAACGTTGACAGGGGAACAATTTAAACTTTATTTTTTTAGAATATATATATATTCCTTTCCCTTTCCCCTTCCTTTTCTCATTGCTGCACTGAGAATAGAACCTAAAACTTTAAGTCTGCTAGGCAAGCACTCATCACTGACCTATCTCTCCAACCCAGGAGAAACTATACTTTTGAAATGTCATTAAATGGATACCTAAACACGAAGGGACAAGTTCCTAAGATGGGGCGGGGGGGGACTGCAGGAGGAAAGCCAAGGTAGTTTTCATTCAGCCTTGAAGAGCCACCACTTTGCTTTGTTGTCCAAAGTACTTATTTAAATTTCCTACTTTCACCATCTCTCAGCTTCAACACAGACACATTTGGGCCCTTCTTGTGCTGTTACTCTATGGTTCTACTCTGAGGCTCCTCATTTAAAAGGTTGCTGCTTTTTATTGTGCCACTCAGAGATGTCAAAATGAATAGGTCATGACATTTCCATATTGAAGTCAACACTACTGTCCATTCTTATTATCACATATATGGTGATTTTTCATCACGTTTTACAGAATAGCTACAAGTTGGTATTGTTCAGAAGTGGGCAAGTGCTGAAGATTTTCTTTATCATCTATGATTTTAAAACTGCATCCGTTAGTCCTGTAGGGAAATGTTTTATTGCCTTGTAGTACCTCAGGAGTGAAAATGCTGGCTTGACAAATGGATTACTTGAGAAAAAAATATGTGCAAATTCCCAATCTTTCTGGAGACAGAAATCAGTCAAAAGGCAATGCCTTCTATCATTTTCCTAAAAACAAGGTATAATTGTTATAAAGATAACAAAAAAAAATGTTCTTGCTCTGAAAAGAAAAAGCAGATCAAATAGGGTTGTACAGATATTCCATTTAGAATAGATAATAGTGAAATAGAAAAACATTTAAGAAAATTGAAATCCTTGACACTTTAGTTCAACAGGTACTTAATTGTGTTCTAGCCCATAGGACAAGGCATGGCAAGCATATCTTAATTTAGATTAATTTGATTAATAATGTATCTTCCTTTAAGAAATCACCACTGGGTGTCAAGAAAATCCTATTAAGGAATTATAAAGGGAAAGCAAAGATGATAAAAATATGTCTAAGAATTTTTACTATCCTTTCTCTTTCATCTTAAAACAATAGAACAAAAACTTGGTAGATTGGTTGCTTTACATACAAAGATGATAAATGAGTTTACCAGGTAAACTGCAGGGTGCCCAGTTAAATTTGAATTCCAGTCAAATACCCGAGTCATCTTTTATTTATTACTTGCTAAATCTGGCAAATCTTCTTGGGATCAGTTGCTTCTCTTTAAACTGCAGAAAATAAGGTACCAGGAGAGAAGTGAGAACCAAAGCTTTCACACAGGATTCAGAGATTCATGAAGCCTGTTCACATTGTAGCCATTTGTATGCTTCTTCCATTCAAAAATTAAGCCTGTGGAATCTGAAAGAGAGCCAGACCCCAGACAGTAAGCCCGTCTAGTGCTGGAAGGCACTACATGAGCTACTGTAGAAAAGTGGCCAACATCTGTCTGAGCAACTCGAGGTCTAAACTACTCAGATGCAAGCAACCTGATGTAATGCTCACACAAGTGCAAAAGTGGCACACAGCCTTGATGGGTAACCAACTGCTTTTGAATTGGCTAACAGATCTGCTCAGTGGAAAGGAACCCATGTCTGGAACTGGGAAACAAGTCAGAATCATATCCAGATAATGATTTTGCTCTCCAATAACAAGCTCCTACTAATCTTGGCTATAAAAAGAGACTATACCCATTAAATTATTTCTAAATTAATAATGCTTATCCCATTTAACCTGTGCTGACTGCACTCTCTGTTGGAGAATCTGCTTCTCTTTTCCACAATAAGTGCTAAGGCTCTGGATGAGTAGCAGGCAGAGATGATGGACTAGAACTCCAGCTAACAGCATACTCAACTACTAACTAGTACAGTTCCTTTCTCATTTGCTCCCAGCCACACTGAATCACCTCCTATGGAGAAGCCATAAAGGGACTTTTGTATCACCGTGGACTCACTTCTCACACATGTCTACAGGCAGAAGTAACTCTTCTACCACCCTTGCGAAGTGAGTTCTCTCCGGGACCTTTAATGTTACGAGTGACATTTGAATTATAATCCCCTGTCCAGGTTCAATTGCATTAATAAGGCAGGGGAGGGAAAGTAATGAATCTTTAGCATTACTTTAGTGCTTAGTATTATCTCTTGAGAATTTTCTGCAAAGATTTTGAAACTTGTAAGTGGTCAGTGAGAAGTTCATCTTGAAATTTCAGTAGGGACTCAGACTTAAGTTCAGGGGTTTGGATTGATGGTCTTTTCTAGATCTGCTGCCCCCGAAGGCCTGACTTTAGCAAGTATTGACACTTCTGCCTACACTGACTTTATATGACAGACCACAAGGGAGTCAATGAAACATGGGAGAATTAATTTCAGATTGATTTTTGTCAATATTTTCTTGATTTTACATACACATACACATATATAATATGCCTTTCTGCATATATATATATATATATATATATATATATATATATATATATATATATATATAGTATGACTATATATAGGTATAAAATTTGTATGACATGAAGTAGAAGGGGGACTATTTCAGATGAGAAAGTTAAGTGGTAGGAGGATGAAAGAGTAGTAAGAGAGGATAATGGAAAATGTATAATATTAAAATACATGACATAGATGTATGAAAATGTCATAATGAACTCATCATTTTGACACTATATGTTAATTTAAATACATACATACACTAATACAAAAAAGACCTCTTGAGCCAAGATGCTGAAATTAAAAAAGATAAGTGGAAAGAAGACAGGTGAGTTCAGAAAATGCTTGTTGTACAAGTATGGGGACCTGAATATGGATTCCAAGAACCCACATAAATGCTAAGTGGTTGTTGTAGTCCTGCTGAGGCAATCACAACACTTAGGAAGCAGGGAAATGGTGTCCCTAGGTAAAGCTGGCTATCAATCTGATTCAGCTAGTCTAGCTAGCCAGCTAAACCTTCATCACAAAGTTGAAGTGACTTTGCCCAGGTCTAAATACAAGTAATAAACAACATAAGGCAATATTGCCCACCGCCTTCTCACGGCACAGCAATGTAGCCATGAACAAAGGGCTTCAGCCTTCTCTGAAATGCACATGCTGAACAGGTGACTGCCAAGGACTTGGTCTCATTCTATTCCCCTGTCACTCTAGGGTGATAGACAAAATGAGTTTTAAAGCCAAGTTAAAATATTTTATTGTATTATCTAAACACATTGATTATTCCTTTGGACAAAAACCTACGTATTGTTAAAAGGCAGTGGATTGACCACAAAAGTCAAGATCTTACAAACAAATGCTTCTGGAATAGAACATATAAGAAACCCATACAAAGGTTAAAAAGGGGTCATGAGTAAAAAAAAAAATCTTGGGCTCAAGGGATGGCTTATTGGTTAAGGCGTTTGCTTGCAAAGCCAAAAGACTCAGGTTTGATTCCCCAAGACGCACATTAGCCAGATGCACAAGGGGGCGCATGAATCTGGAGTTTGTTTGCAGTGGCTAGAGTCCCTGGCATGCCCATTCTCTCTCTCTCCACCCCCTTTCTCTGTCAAATAAATAAATAAATAAAAATAAAAATAGTCTTTTTTTTTTTTTTTTTTTTTTTTTGGTTTTTCGAGGTAGGGTCTCACTCTGGCTCAGGCTGACCTGGAATTCACTATGTAGTCTCAGGGTGGCCTCTCGGCAATCCTCCTACCTCTGCCTCCCAAGTTCTGGGATTAAAGGCGTGCGCCACACGTCCAGCCAAAATATTCTTTTAAAAAAGAGAACCTTCATATGTGGATAATTAACAAGGGTTTAATTAATATTTCATAGATTTATTTTCTTTTCTAAATTCACACTGTCTGATCTATCATAAACTTGATAAAATAAAATCACAATGTCACTGAGTTCTGGTAACCTGGCTCATTCCTCCAACACAAAGCGTAAGTTCAACGTTGCAGCTTAAGTGTTTAAAGTAGCTTTATTAGAATTATTCTAGGAAGATGGGGGCGAGAGAGATAGCTCAGCAGTTAAGGCACTTGCTTGAAAAGCTGGAGGGACTAGGTTCGACTTCCCAGTACCCACATAAAGCCACCATGCATTTGGAATTTCTTTGCAGTGGCAAGAAGTCCTAGCATGCCTATTCTTTCTCTCAATCTCTCTGTCTCTCTTTGCCTCTCTCTCCTTCTTCTTGCTACTTGAAAATAAATAAATAAAATATTTAAAAAGAAACAATATTCTAGGATGACTAGACTGTATGGCTATCAATGCAGTATGTGTCAGAGTCCATTTTCAATTTGACTTCTACCAGAGTCACACTTTCATGATTGTCCCAATTGGAATGAGAGTCAGAGAAGCTGGGGTGAAATCTCAGCACATTCATGCAGAGTCACTCCTGAGCATCAAAGGAGGAATGGTTCTGAATGGAATTCCATAAAACGGGAATGACGCTGCTTATCCTGCAAGCCTTAAGATAAATACATTAGGACATGTATGTGTCAGTGCCCAACATATTAAGTGCTTTCAAGTACCACTGCTTCCATTAATTGCACAAAATATAGTATGTTTACAGGACAGAAAGCCTTTCTGCTTAAAAAGTTAACTGTTCTATGCATTTAACAGAAAATACCTTGTTAAATTTATTTCATTTGTAAGTTGACAATAATAAGTGTGCATGTTTATGTAGTACACATAGTTGTTATATGATCTTTTGAAGTTTAGAAAGTTATTATTGTTCTAGAGTACTATAGAGCTTAGAGAAGGAAAGAAAACAAAGCTCCTATAAAACAGGAGGGTCTTAAGGAAGTAATTACACAGTGATGATCTCAAACCAATATGGAATAATTGTTACTTGCCTACTGTGATTAAAGCTGGAAATTTGATTTGATTAAACATGGGAATACAGATATATCTTCCACAAAGAAGATGATGGCTGGTCTAATACTACTAGGTAGACCAGGTTGGCTTTGAACTTGCAGCAGTTCTACTGAACTGTCTCCCAAGTGCTGGGATTATAAGCATGTAGTACCATACCTAACTCTCAAATGATAAAGCCTGTGTTTTTTTCTAGAATGTATCTTGCATCTAAGTATTTGAATATATTTCTAAACCTTTCTATTGAAATGTAACAAATATAATCACATGCATTAAATTTCATTTTATAGCTCAAGATGCTTGTATGTATGTCATTATATAGAACTCCAGAAGTTTCCCTCATATTTTCCCAATCAGGACTGGCTCTCAAAAGTAATCATTCATCTGAGTTTAACCACCAAAAGACTAGTTGTACCTGGTTTTAATCCTCATAAAGATGGAATTGTGCAGCATGCATACTTTTATCACTCAAACATAATATCTGGATGACTGCAGTTCATTCTTTATACTGCTATATAATGTTTCACTGCATTATTTAAAAAGAAGATTTCTATTTCTTTTCCTTCAGTAAGGCAGCCTTGTCATGGCAACTGATGTGGTCAGTGTGTGCATGCATCACCAGCAGACAGGACCCTGTTTATCAGCTGGATTAAAACCACAACCACAGCAAATCTATCCTATTGTATGCTTGAGGAAGTGTGGGGAAAGAGAGAGAAAGGTGAAAAAATTTCCTGATTTCAGAATTTGCATTTTTGTTTGTGGTGTCGATAGCTTTACTTACTTAATTACGTACTTAATTTTGCTGGGATGGAAACCAGGCACTAATTCATGCCAGCCTAGTGTTCTACTACATTCCTAGTCCTCAAAATTTATTTTTTTCACTATGATATTCAGCTCATCTAGTCCTCAGAAACTCACAGGGGAAAAGAAAGAAGCAAAGAAACACATGAAAGTTCCTGAAACAAATGCAAGTACAGCAAATTAAGAACAGTAGTATTATGGGTATAATTTGTATTCAATCATGTGATTAAGAGCGCTTTTTAGTAAGATAGTGTTCCATGATTAATTCATTTTAATTATGTTTTTCTTATTTACCTGACTTAAACTTCTCTCTTAAATCATTAGACCTTATCAAAAGGCTTTCTTCATAGATATAACTTTTGTTCTTAGATTTAAGTGAGAATCATTTCATTTTATAATCAATAATCCTTATTCCATGTGTTTCTTTCAGGCAGTTGATTTCACATTACTAAATCTGTCTTAGAATTTCCTAGAGGCTTAGATTTAATGCTATAAAATAGACATGAATAAGTCTTTCATAATTAGGTCTGCCTTAAATGATGTTAACTCAAGTTTAATATACCTGAGCCCCCAAGAATATTTGTGGGATACAAAACAAGCACTGGAAAATATTTATCAAGGTTGCATTCACAAATTTTGTCACTAAGAAGCTTTTGACCTCATTAGACATTCATGTCACACAGAAACAAAGAAAGGATGGCTTCCCCATTGTTTTATGATGTTCTTAATAGGAAGTTGTAAGAATAGAACAACCTGATGAACACATAATTAACAATAAATACAGTATAGAGAAAATAGCTTTCCTTTACTTTTTGTTTGTCAATAATTGTATGCTTTGATCCCTTTCTTGTATAAATTCTGAATTTCCAACAAATGATTTTCTCTTGAGATGGATAATTAAAACAAAACCAAATTGCAATGATAATTTCCCTCTGCCACAGGCCATCCCATCAGAATAGCTCTCATGTGTTTTTACAGCTTCCTTTCTTGATGACATATTACTGGCCTATTCGTTTATTTATCTCCAGCTCCATTTATTGCTCTTGATGAAAAGTCTTTGTCTTGTGATCTGTGCCTCTTTCTTCCATTCTTCCATAACAATGGCACATTTTTATAGCCTGTGACATAGTAGCTAACTATCCAAGAACTGAATGGCTTTCTGAGCAAGGATTATGATGAGTTGGCTACAGTGAAACAAGCAGAGAAGCAGATAATTCATTCTGTCCCTTTCCATTTCTTAAAAGTAACTTGAAAGAGTACTTGGAATGCACAAGCAGAGAGCCATGGACAAATGCTGAGAGGTCATTAGACTCCACAATGTTGGAAGGAGCCTATCTCCCAAACTCAAGTGTCAACCATAAGAATTAGCAAAGGAGGGGCTGGAGAGATGGCTTAGTGGTTAAGCACTTGCCAGCGAAGCCTAAGAACCCAGGTTCAACTCCCCAGAATCCACATAATCCAGACGCACACAAGGTCACACACATGGACAAGATGGTGCAAACATTTGGAGTTCAATTGCAGTGGCTAGAGGCCATGGTGCACTCATTTTCTTTCTTTCTTTCTTTCTTTCTTTCTTTCTTTCTTTCTTTCTTTCTTTCTTTCTCTCTCTCTCATAAGAAGAAGAAAAAAAAACAGGAAAAAAAATTAGTAAAAGACCCTCTTCGCTTTCCATCCACACACTTCCTTCTTACATGCTTCTAAACATCCTTCCAACAAGCCAGTGCATAAATTGCATCGTCTACATTGGGTGCCAACTCTTCCAAGCCTCTCTAGTCACACAGTTCCCAGAAAAGGATTGGTGTTTGATCCCCCACCACTTGGAATTCAGTTGGTGGTGATTTCAGCTACGTGGAGCTCCTTCTACAAAGGCTGAAATTTTCTCAGGTTTCACTCTGAATGTTTGGGATTTATTTCCAGTAACATGTTCTTCCTATCATCTCCTAAGTAAGGTTTTGATCGCAGTGAATTTGAAAGTCATCAGATTTAATGAAAAGATGGAAGAGGTGGGTCATGTCAAAGCTCACCTGAAAATAGAGTTCCACTTATGTGTGTACATTCCAAATTTCTGAAAGGACTGTCAAAGGTATGATTTTAAAGTCCTCCAACAGCATGTGAGAGGAAATGTGTGAGGAAAAGGAGCCTTGATTTGTGAAGGAGATAGAAAATGGACAGGAGAATACATGGATTCAAACTACATTGGAAAGAAATTTAAAAGAGAAACGAGGTGGAAAAGAGATTTGGGCTATCCAGCCGCCTAACTCAAAATCCCTCTGAGATATAAGCAAGCCTGTTACATCTTTTGTCACTTAAAAGACGGGAAAAAGAAGCTTGGCAGTTTTCCAAGGATGTGTTGAGTGACACTGGTGCTTAACACAAATGAATCTCTAATGTCTACACTTTAGGGGAACAGTGCAATTCCTCTTTCTTGGAGAGGAACCCAATATGGGAAAAGTTCTGAGAAGACTTTTGGCCTGGTTTACTCTCGCAAAATGGTATACTATCTTTTGCAAATAATATTGTATTTAGGAAGCATTCTCATAGTGAGAAAAGCGCAAAGTAGAATGTTCTAGCACCTCTTTCCAATGACTCCAGAAATAATCCCAAACTTGGGTGCCTTATTTCCTCATTGTGCAGACTGGGCTTACCAGATAATTACTGAGGTTTCTTCTTGGCTTAATGCCTCATCTAAAATTCTGTGTGTTTCACTGCACAAATGTGCGTGGTGTGTGTACATGCATGTGTGTATGTGTGCTCATATGTATAGGGGCACACATGTGTGTGCAAGTGTATATGTATGTGGAGGTCAGAGGTCAGCTCTTTACCTTCTTTGAGACAGGGTCTCGCACTGAACCTAAGGCTCACTGATTCTGCTCTAACAGCTAGCTAGCAAGCAGTCTCAGTCTCTCCAATTACAGACATATACCACCATGCCTATCTTTTATTTGGGTGCTCGAAATCTGAACTCAAGTCCACATACTTGGCTAACAAGCACTTTTCCCACTGAGCCAATTTCCTGGGGCAAAATTCTATTTGAATGATGAGCTTAGCGTGTAAGTGTAGGTCAAATTCTACAACATTATAAACACAATTCTTACATGCTACATTCAGTGTTCCACTGGTCACTGTGCCTCATGCAATGACAACACTTTGCTGTGATCTTTCTTATGACATAACAGACACAGCATCTCCACATGTCATACCTCGAGTTAGAAATAGTTCTGCTCCAAGTTCTACAGCTGCACTGTGAGACCTTAGGCCAGTCACTCAGCCTCCCTGGATGTCAACTGCTTCACCTCAAATTTAAGAGGTTGCATCAAATGATATTTCAAGTTCCTTCTATGCTAGCATCCTATTACACAAGGCCCACTGGACTTTTTACATAAAAATGATGATGTGTGCTGCTGTGCCTTTGCCTCTGCCACTTGTCATTGACCCAATTGATTAGTTAATGTCAAGGCCTTGATTAGAAATACAGTTTCTAATTATAATGTTTTTACAAAGAGAACACCAAAGCATCTTTTCTGGAATCATTAACATTCATTTATTCATCAAGGCAGCCACCATTTGTTAAAAGCCTAATATATGTCAAGTGTGGTGCTCAACTCCAGCTGAACAAATAGCAAGTTAAACCATTGCTATCCAAAAAGCACAAAGTTCAGTGAGGAAAAATAATGAAACATTATTCTAAAACAACAAGACATGAGTTTTCTTTGAAACCATGGTCTTTTAAATCTTAACATTGTTGAGATTTCATGACAAATATATCTCTGTGATGGGACTACCCTGTATATTGTGTAATATTTAATGACATACTCAAAATTTAGCCACTAGATGCCAGTAGCATCCCCGCCAGCTGTGACAACAGAATTGCCAACAGACATTTCAAAAAGTATATCCTGGAGAAGAGTGGCAAAATCGAGGTATGTCCTATTTACGGCTATGTCCTAAATGAGTCTGGCTATAAACTTTTAATAATGACAAACACACCCTACCTTTTGGGGAGTACTTCCAATTTTGTAAATATTTGGTAAGTACCTCCACAAGTTTATGGTAGTATACTAATCAGTAATAGTTATTTTTTAAAAAAATTATGAAACAATTACTTCCCTCAAAAGTTTGTAATCTTATTTATAGGAAGGTATAGAGCCAAAAATACAAGCAGTACCAGCTGTGCAGAAAAGGTTCAAGAGTAGGGCAAGCTATCTACCACATCTGCCAGGGCCCAAGAGAAATTGCAGAGGAAGCAGTGGCATGAATACTGCTCTTACTTCTAGCCTGACAACCAGCTCCAGGGTGATAGTGACAGACACAGTGATCAATCAAAGCAGATATCCAGAGGCTACAAAGAACTCAGCACTAAATCAGACTGCCAAAGGACCTTCCATGGCTCAAGGAACATTAGAGAAGAGGGGTGGAAAGATAGTAAGAGACACAGAGTGGGTAGGAATGCCATGAAGTATGGTCTCCTGCTACCCTACAGGGACTGAATGAGGCCTCCATGACCCCACAGTGAATACCATAGCCCCACTGAGGAAGGCCCCCAGGGTACCAGGGCAAGGGGATAAAAGAATATAACCTGTTATAATTTATAACATATACTTCAAAATACTAAAAAAAGGAGTAGGGCAAAGAAGAAGACCTTCTTATGGCTCAACTTATCTATAAGATCCTTCTGTCCATAGTCCACTTCTTAATCACTGTAACAACAGTGCATTTAAAACCAGACCACAGCTGGGACTGCCTTAGTTTTTAATGTTTTTCCTGGAAAGTTCTAGCCTCATTAACTAGCTGTTCATGAACTTAAATAAGTGGATACAGTGTCATTGTTTGGTTTTCCTTTTTATTTGCTAACTTCTATGTACATGAAATCATTTTCTTATCTTATAATTAGGACACATTAAAATAAACAGTGAAGTATTACAAAGGGAATGAATAACTCTTTGTATGAGAACACTTCCTTCTAATGTCTTAATAATTTGAATTCATCTTTGCTTGAGCTAACCTTGCCTCAATGTCTAAGAGCAGACACACTAATGGAAACCTATTCCTTCACTGAACCCAGCTCTGTCCCCTGTAGTTAACAGTGTTTGAAAAGGAGAGTGTTCTAGTCTAAAATTGGGGCAGTCATATGTCCTATTGTTTTCTGTATTGTTTGTAAAGACTTTGAGGGGCATGTGTTAATTTCATGACATTGTTGCCACTACAGAGGATTATTTCACATGTCAGGCAGGTCATTGGAAACTTGTAACCACAACTGCTGGAATGAGGTACTTGAAGGTAGGAAGGAACAGGCTCCTTTTGGACTCAGGACTGCCAGGCACTGTGAGAACTAAATGGTAAATAGACTAAGGTGGTCTCAGAGACAAAAAGAAAACAACAACAACAACAACAAAAAAAACCAGAGTCACCCAGTGAACACAACCTTGGGTCATTTGTTAGCCTTGTATCAGCATTTTCCAAGGTATTTTGGATGAATTGCTTTACCCATCATGTCTCTGTCATTTCTTCTGTGCACTGGAGATAGTGTGTACTTTCTATTTCCTTCTGGTGTCCTGATAATTAGATAATGCTCAAGAAACACTCTGAGCTCTTCAATAAAGGTACTCTATAAGTACCAGATATCACAACTGCTTAATAAATTGTATTAGGAAGTAAATCAGGCCCAGATATGCCTGACTTATAATTTCAGGAAACTCTTTTTCAGGTGTTTGAACAAGTTGGGCCCTCAAGAAAATGAGTATTGTGGCAACTTCAGTCCTATTGCGGATCTGGGCAGCTTTCTTGAATGGGCAGGACATTTGCTTTAACTCAAATGAAATAGTTCACAGGACAAAAATTCAATCACTCCTTTTATATCCTTTCTACTATTAGGAGGCTAGTTCTAGGTGAGAAGAAAATCAAATTTACATGCCATTTGAAAATAAAGAAAAATTGGTTTGGATCCTCTTATGCAAGGCCCTTACAGCTTTCCTATTCTTATTTTTAACTTTAACTCAGGATACACATACAAAAACTATGTTTCAGAAAAATCTACCAGCATCTTTTATGTGCATTTCCTTTTTACTTTGACATTTCATTATAATCTTTTTCATAAGATTATATGTTTATACTTTAAAATTTACTAAAATGAAAAGCTAACATACCTTAAACATGAAATTAAACAAATTAAAAGGCTGGTAAAATATGCCTTTATAGATTCAAAGCAAAGAATTTGTCAGGAGTCAAAATTGTATTTCCCATTAAGTTGGCACATAGTTGTCCCCTACTGCCAGCATGAATTTCATTAGAAACTTGATATACCAATTTTTGATGAAGAATTTGCATCTTTCCCCCTAAATATTTGTCCCCATGTCCTGTCCTCTCATCCTTAGGTCGCCTATACAGCTTTTGACACATAAATAAATATTGTCATGCCACATCTTGATGAACACACAAGCAATCACTAACATTGTTTCCCAAGTAAAACACCTTGAAATGATATACACTTGAGCCTCCCCCTTAGTTTTGGGAAGCAATATTTATATGCCAGGAATGCCTGAATGCTATTCCAAGTCTTCTGACCTCTGCTGATGACAAATTAGACCCTTCCCAATCTAATCTTTTGAACAGGGTCTTGTGAAAGATATAAGATATACATACACACACACACATGGGTGTGGATCAAGAAATGAAATATGAAATATATATAATGGAAACATAACTGGCATATCTGAATAACAACATAAATTGTCATGATGTGTCTACTCAACCAGCTTGTGAATTGAAACCAATATTCAGTAGATTCGGTTGTATATGGTGAAAAAGAAAATAATCTCAGACATCTAAAATGTAACAAACCTACTTTTAAATCACAACCTATATGAATGCTGCATTAGAAACAACAGATTCTCATTGTCCACGTGCCCAAGCAACTGCATTTCAGCTCCCTGAGGGCAAATCCAATACCTGGTTTAATTAAAAATCTATCCTTCTATTTTTAATGCAGCTTGTAAAAGAGTTCAGAGATCTGGACAAGAGATTTACTAGGAACAAGTTTAGTTTATAGCCACAAAAATCCATCAACTCCTTGCATGGTACACACATTGCCAAAAGACACTGCTTACTTCAGAGAGTCTTAATTTAAACGCAATACCTGTAAAAATGATTTATAAGAGATGGTACTAAATTTCACGAGGCAGCAGATGTGTTGTAACTCAGAACTTCACTCCTATAGATTCTTCCCAAAAGGAAGGTAGTAAGTAGATGTGTTCAGAACAGATGGAATCTAAAGCAATTGTGGCCTGGAAATCCATTTCTTACTAGATTTGGTAAAACAAACAAACTGAAAAACAGAAATTCTACTTCAAACTATGATTGAATGTTCACAATGCAATTTCACCTCACAGAACACAGGGCTAAACACAAAGAGTATGGTCACAACTTTTCACAACACTTCCCATTAAAAATACTATTTAAGGGACAGAAGTACAATAAAGTTCTAGGTACTTGCAATTGAGATGATACAACATCTTGAAAAAAAGTAAGTTGTGGATTGTGCCATACTTGCTACCACCAATGCAGTGGCCATGAAAATCTAAGGAATACATCATTTTCCAAAAGTAAATGTAACTCCTTCCTTCCCCGTGCAGTCTACCCTCCACATGCATGTCGTCCTGTCCCCACAGACAGCACACATTGGTGGCTTACCTTTTAATTACTGGATTGTGTCAAGGGTCCTCCCTGACATATCCAGCAGGAATGCAAGATGATGCTTGATCCTCACCTCCAAGTGGCATTTGACTCCCTCCATGCAATCACCCAATGCAGTATGGATGAATGGGCCAAGTTCAGGTTCACTGCCCTACACTGTCTTTATTCTTCATACCACAGGGCTAAGAAAGCCAGTGAGCACTGGCGGTGGCTGCTGCACTGCTCCTATTTAAACTAATAGAGAAAGTGGGCTGCAAAAAAAAAAAAAAAAAAAAAAAAAAAAAAAAACTCTCTACACGTTTGTTCTCTCTGCTTATGCTTACTGTGACAAAGTTAAAGCCACAGCATTGAAAAGGAACAAAAGAAAAATGCAATGTGAACTGGCTCTGTGGAGGAGCTTTGTCTTCTGACAAAACATTATCCACGGCAGGCATGGGGGCAAGACTTGAACTTTACTGATCAAAAGAGCTGAAGCTAAACTGCATGGGTGCCTGGGCCCGGTTGGCATGGGTTGCCCCATAGGTACCTTAGAGACGTACCTGAGGTGGGCACTGAAGCAGGCATATCAATAACCCTCAGAGAACGCGGCTGACAGCTTAACCTTGCTCCTGCCTTCAGCGATGCCAAACTGTTCTGTTTGCTCAGGACTCTCCTTTTACCAACATTCAATTTGAATGAGCCAGGGCAAGCGCACTGCTCGTCAGCTCCTGAGAACAGGATGCATTTATGTGAAACACGAGGAGAATGCCTAATGCCGAGCCATCCCCTGCATTCCCAGGAGCTTTTATTACACGGCTAGCTTACATTGGCACTTCCATGAACAATGTAAGCGACTTCACGCTAATGTCCCATCCACACACTCCTACAAGCCTAAAATGTTGCAATTGTTACAGATTAAGACAAGCCCCCTTTTGCAAATTCCCATCTGGTGCTGAGGATATGCCTGATGACCCTGACTTTGAATGAGCTGACTGACATGTTTCTTTCTCTTTTTCAATCAGTGACTTTCTAGGCTGGGAAAAAAATGATCGCCGAGGCATTGTGGTGTGCCACACTTACCCTGAGAAATCGCTATTTCTTCATTGTAAACAAATCAAGGAAAACAGGGCACCATAGTTTTAATTTTGATATATGACAGTAAGTGTAACTTTATGAAAAACTTACTGTCGGGGATACAGAAATGGATTAGTAAGCAAAGTGCTTGCCACACAAGCATGAGTTTGTATCCCCAGCACCCACTGAAAAACTGGCCCTGGTGGCATGAGCTTGCAATCACAGTGCTAGGGAGGTATAAACAAAAGGATTCTGGGAGCTCACTGGCTAGCCAGTCTTGCTGAATCAATGAGCTCTTGGTTCAGCAAGTGACCCTGTGCCCGAAATAAGGCTATGAACAACTGAAGAAGTTCCTGATATGGACCGCTTGCCTCCACATACACATGCACATAAATATATCGACAAATAAATGTGTGCCACCACACATGCATGATGCCACATATATGCCAAAACCCACAAAAGTCGCTGTCCAAAACATGTGTGAGCCTATGTAGCATAATAATAGCATGTGTCTACCGGGCCATGAATTGTCAATTCAGTTTAAATGGCCTTCTAGTGGCAGCATGAGAAAGCAGGTCTCTTGGTACATGTAGGTTGATTATATGTTCCCCTCACCTGAAGTTCACAATTCACTGAGGAGAAAAGATGATATTACATTATTGTGTCGGCTTTCTTCCTCTTTAAAATTGCCTCACAATCAAGTGCAAGGAATCTGTTTCATTTTGCATATCAAGAAACTGCTTACCCACTCAATGTTATATTCTGGAAAGGTATATTTTGCACACTCACAAGTGAATGGTACATGAAATCAACTAATTTACAAATGCTAATTTACCAGATAAACAATGTGAAACAGAGAAATCATCTTTCAAATGACTGGAATTTCCATGCCTGCCTACTGAGCTTCATGCACCCCCACCTTTTTCCTAGATTCAGATATTGGTGAGGTGAGTCACTTATAATTATTCCAGGTAGACTGAAAGAGATTAAGGAAAAACAAATCCAGTATAAAACCCAACATTAAATTTATTTCACAATATTAACTTCAAAGTACTTCTCTTTGAAATTATAGCCAATTTTCCCTTTATGGATGAAGAAACTTTGTGTAGAGAGAGAGAGAGAGAGAGAAAGAGAGGTGTGACAGAAACAGAGATAGAGACAGGGTATGTGTGTGTGTAGCAAGGGTATAAGAATAAGTATTTAGTTATATAAGTCAATGAAAAATAAAAAATAGGTTATGAATTTTTTTTAAAGTTGGTAAATCAACAGGTTAAAAATAAAATCTAGTTGAGTTGTAGATGCAACACAAGACCAAAGTCTACACATTCACATTCAGATTTTTTTTAAATCTTCTTATTTATTTATTTGCAAGGAGAGATGAGAGAAAGAGAGAGAGAGTGAGACTGGGCATATCAAAGCCTCTTACCAACGCAAATGAACTCCATACAAATGTGACACTTTGTGTATCTGGCTTTGTGTGGGTATTGGGGACTCAAACCCAGGCCAACAGGCTTTGCAAGCAAGCACATTTAATGGCTTAGCAATCTCCTCAGTCTCTACAAGTTTAGTTTCTAATCACACTTGAGGCCATTAGTATAAGCCAAGGAAGCATGAGTGGGTATCAGGAAGGAGAAATAGATGCATATGTTAGCGCCTATGATTAAGGTAAAAAACATTCAGGCAAATGTTCCATTCCAGCTCTCTCAGAAGTGAAGCAAAGTTTTTATGATTACAATTGTTTACAGTTAGCCTGGACAATTGGATGGTGCCTTCCAGCATTTGGGGAACTTGGAAGAGGCTGGAAGGAAACAGTGACTATAAATATAAGATACTCCAAACAGATGATGCTCAGGATGGATCCATTCATTTCTGCATTCATCTATTCATGAAAGCATCTCTGGAGTGCCACCATGGGACTTGCTTGGTGCTGCTCATCAGGAGATACAAGAATGAATTAACAGATCACAGCTCTGGACCAAATGAGACTTGTGGTCACAGAAATCAGGATGTCTTTTCCCCATTTTCCAAAGAAATATTACTGCTGAAGTCCCAGGGAAGCAGGCAAGCATAGAGACAGCCCAGCCATCTGGGACTTCCCCTTGGACAATCCTTTCCCAGCACAACACCCAGTGTTCGGGCATATCCTGGGAGAAGGAGAGACCAGGTCAGACCATTGCTGGGCACAGAAAAATTATAGGGAAATCATTACTTGAAGTGATAGGTCAGGAAAAAGCCCAACTTACCATATCATGCGTAAGCATGATGAGGTATACATATACTTAAAATTTTGTAACACATGGCCTGCACATGCACAGGTTGCCTGAAGTTATATAACACGCCATATGTCAATCACAGTCAAGATCCGCCCTATTACTTCTCTTGGGGACTGGTTCCTCCCTCCACATAAATGCATAACAAGAAACCCAGAATAAAACTCAGGGTTCTTGATCATGTGTTTGCTCTAGCCCACTCACTCTCTATGGAATGTACTGTATGCTTTTACTCTCACTTTTATCCATATTTTCACTATTACTACTCCACATTTTATACACTTTGTTGTTTGAGACATGGTGAACTTGAACATCATGCCATGGAACATCACAAGACTCCCTCCGGTAGCCTAAGAAATGACAATGGAGGACTCCACAACAGGGATTCCTGATTGCACCCATAAGAAGTATCCCTTTGCTTCTGCACGGATAACACCAATCTTGCCAAATACCTTGGAGAAAGGAGCTAATAAGGAGCCAAGGATGGTTGTACCTCAAGGTATGAGCTTTGTACAAAGTTAGCTTTCTCCCTCGGTGTCACTAGTTACAGCTGCTACATTTGCCCCCAAGGCCCACAATTTCTGCTGTCATACCTTTGGCAAAAAGAGTCTCTTCAGCTGTAACTGAAGCCATTAATAAGTTGACCTTACACTAGGAAAACTTTTCTGGATGACCTCCATGGGCCCAATATAATCACAAGGGCATTACACATTTTTTAACATAGTATGCTTACATATGTCTTTTTCATATATCTTAGTTTTGGTTCACCATCTTTCACTCCCTCCTCTCCCTCCTCCAGTCCCCACATCCCATGCCTACTTGAACCTTTCTACCCCATTATTTCTCCACTCTACTCTTGTATCCCATATGTTCTACTTTCTCTGCCCCATCCATTTGTGTCAACCCCCATTTGTGTATCCCCCTCCACCCCCGTCATGGCCCATTTCTAGCTTTCTGACTTCTACTGACTCTTATTCCAACTTCCATACCTATCTAAAATTTAGAAGCTAGGGAATGCTTGGGGAAAAGAATATGTAGCTCTTAAAGGCAGAAAAGAAAGGTAGAAGGGCAAGTCAGAGTGACTCCAAGCAGAATTTAGTGGGCTATTGATGAACTGAAGATTCAGAAGGCACTTATCAATAAAGTTCGTACCTCAGTCCTACAAGGGCAAGGAAATGGGTCTGTCAGTGAACTTAGAAGATCACCTTGGCTCTGGAACCTTGAACCCTAAGCCCAGATAATGTCGTATCCAGCCTGGTCAAACCCAAAGCAGAGAATCTAGCTATGTCCCAACATACATTTGACTTAAAATAACTGCAGTGGGCTGGAAAGATGGCTTAGCAGTTTGGGCACCTGCCTGCTAAGCCTAAGAACGCCGGTTCCAATCTCCAGGTCCCACATTTAGCCAGATGCAAAGTGACGCAAGGGCTCAGTGCCACACTTGCCCACAAGGGGATGCATGCATCTGGAGTTCATTCATAGCAGCTGAGAGGCTGCTGGAGTGACCACTCTGTCTCCTTTTCCCTTTCTCTCTCTCTCTCTCTCTTAAAAAAATAAAAAAATAACCGCAATGAAGTTGTCTAAGTCATTAAGTACTATATTGTTGCACAGTAATGGACAACTAACAAACCACGTTGCTTTGCAGATGGTTCCCATTCATTTGGCTAATCCATAGGGAACAAAATACCTACCTGTGGCACAGATGTCACTGGGAATGGGTAAGCAGAGAAAAGAAAGGTTCCAGTTCAGAAGAGGGACACCCAGGAATGAGCTAACTTGGTAGAAGGCAAAGCCAAAGGAAGTGAGATGTTGGTAGTAGAGGAGAAACCATTCTTTCCACATGGAGGCACTGTGATGGGGTTGGCAGATTATGTACCCATCCTCATGGAAAGCTACCACTCATCAACTATCACTTTGATAACACCTTTTGTGTGTGTGTGTGTGTGTGTGTGTGTGTGTGTGTGTGTGTGTGTTGCATGCATATGCATTTGTTTATGTATTTAGGAGGACATGTGAGTGTGGGTGAGGATGTGGGTGTGCATGCACATAGTATGCAAATATATGTGGAGGCCACAGGTCGACATTGAGTGTCTTCCTCAATTTTTTCCACCTTTTCTCTTTCAGACAGAGGCCCTCACTGAACCTACAGCTCACCCACTCAACTAGAACAGCTAGCCACTTAGTCCTAGAGCGTCCCCTGCCTCTGTTTCCCCTGCACTGGGAATGCAAGTATGTCGCACCATACCTGGCTATTCCATCGGTGCTGGGGATCTAGACTCAGGTCCTCATGCTTGTACATCAAACACTGCCGAATGACCCATCTCTCCAGGCTCAAAATATGAATAGCGTCTATGAAGACTGGATCTGGACTGCCCTTCAATGAACCTGCCAATTTACATGACCCTCATTTAATCCTGTTGCATCTCAGCTTCTTGAACGTGAGGATGTTCTGCTCATGTTTGAATGTTGTGCATTCATTTTGCTTTACAAAAAAAAAAAAATGCAAGCAGTAACATGTATGCCACTTAACAGTGTATTTAGCAGCCCCTAAACTTTTGATCTCCAGGTCAGTGTCTCGGTTGTTTCACTGTCATGGAGGACTCCCAAAGATGGTTTGTCAGTGAGGGCATAGTGCTGGGGAGTTAGTAACTCCAAGTTCCCTGGCAATAGGTTTAAGGAAAATGGGTTGTCATTTTAATCTATGTTTTCTAGTTTGGAATCTCTTTTACTTTTTCTTTAATTTTTTTTGCTTGCTCATTTTGTATTTATTTATTTGAGAGTGACAGACAGAGAAAGAGGCAAAGAAAAAGAGAGAAAGAGAGAGAGAATAGACGCACCAGGGCTTCCTACCACTGCAAACAAACTCCGGATGCATGCGCCACCTTGTGCATCTGGCTTACATGAGTGGTGGGGAATTGAGCCTCAAACCTTTGGCTTCACAGGCAAGCGCTTAAGTGCCAAGCCATCTCTCCAGTCCCAAATCTCATTTCTTTCTGATCTCAAATTTCAAATTAACACTCTACAGATAATGAGTAGTGCAAATTCTAAATGCATCAGCACAAAAAGAAAATCATAAAGCTGCATAAGATAAAGTCACATAAAGATTTATCAATGCTCAAATGTATGGTCCTTAAGGCTTTCCAAAGTAGTAATCCACCTGGTCATTGTACTAGTTGTTTTTCTCATATTTGTGACCAAATACCTGACAAAAGCAACTTTAGGAAGGAAGGGTTTATTCTGGCTCACAGACTGAAGTTATAGTTCATCATGGTGGGGAAAAGCAGGAGGCAGCTGGTCACATTGCATCCACAGTCAGGACGCAGAGTGATGAGTGCTGGTGTTCGGCTTGCTTGTTCTTTTTTTTATGAATGGCATGGTGCTGCCCACAGTTAGAGTGGGTCTTCCCACCTCAATTAACCTAACCTAAAAACTCCTTCTTTTACAGACAAGACCAGAAGTTTGTTTCTATGATGATTCTAAATCCCATCAAGTTGATAAGGTTAGGTACCACAGCCATATTAACTGACTGTTAACTTAGGTATGGTGACTCACATTTCTAATACCAGCACTTAGAAGGCTTAGGAAGGAGAAGTGCCATTAGTTCAAGGGCAGCCTTAGCTACATCTAACATTCCAGAACAGCCTGGGGTATAGTATGGGACTAATTGATTTTAAATTTACTGTTGGGGCTGGAGAGATGACTTAGTGGTTAAGTGCTTGCCTGTGAAGCCCAAGGACCTCGGTTCAAGGCTAAATTCTCCATGACCCACGTAAGCCAGATGCACAAGGTGGCACATGCATCTGGAATTTGCAGTGGCTGGAGGCCCTGGTGTGCCCATTCTCCCTGTCTCTATCCGCCTCTTTCTCTCTCTGTCTGTCACACTCAAATAAGTAAATAAAAAATAAACAAAAAAATAAAAATTACTTTTAAATTGGGACAATTTCACTGCACCTGTATCTCTAGAGCTCACAACGTGGGCATTTAACTCAGCTATAAAGAAAAACAAATTGATTTTAAGGTTTTAGGAGTTTTCAGGGAGAGTAAAGTGAGTATTAGGATTCTGATAGCTCATTAGTCCAGTGAGTTCAAGGTACTTCTGCACAATCCTGTAGCTGGTCATGCAGCTTTCAGGAACCACCCACTGGAGGATGTGGTGCAGGTGATACAGTGGTCACAGAAGCCTCTGTTCGTCTTTTGAAAGGCTGCCACGTTCGTGGACTTCATTTCCTTCCTTCAGAAAAGAAATGCAGGCTCCAAAAGGAAACAGAGCTTCCCACTGATCAACTTCCTATTTAACTGGAACTTTTTTTACAGTAAGGATGATTCCTTCCCCCACCCCAAGTTCTAAAAATAGTAGAAGAGCATGTACTTTTGGCTTCAGATTATTGACAAAACAATTTGTCCCACTGGTTTCTTTGCTTTGCTAGCTGAAAGATGAAATTATTCTATTGTCAGATTGAGGTTAGTTCTTTCTAGCTGTGAGTAGCTTAACACAAAAGGTATTCCCAGGGCCAATTGAAAGTAGCAGGTAGAAATTGTTACACATCTGGATCAAAAGAGAGGAAAAGTCTATGCCATTTGCTTTGATAAACTCACACTGAGGTTTTTTTTTTTTTTAAAGAGCAAACACTTCTTGGAGTTCAAGCAATCAGCATATGATTATTGCTTAATCACTGAACTCTCTTGAAGGCTCCATAATGATTAAAATGCAAAAAAGGAAGGAAATGTCATAGGAGAATTTGAATTTTTAAGCACTCAGGTTAAAGTATGGGAAATGCAATGTTCTCTCTGCAAAATGAATTATTTCCTTTCCACTAAGCAGTCACTTAAGCATCCACTAATTCAACAGAACACACAAAGCAAAGTGGATGAGTCAGTCTGCCCCATGAAAACATTAAGTCATACATATTGTGATTATGCACTTGACTTTACAAATCCAAGTCTAAATTAGGCAAAGCTTTTCCATTTCATACCTGCTGAAGACTGAAATATAAAGAAATTGTCCTGTAACCATAGAAGCATCTGGTGAGAAAGCAAGAAAACTAAGAAAACTTAGTTGCACTGTCCCCTAAGTTCTAAAGGACTTCTGTGCGAATTCCTTTTCTTATTTTTATGACCAAATACTGGTTAGCTGTGGCAGCAGGAGGGTGAGGATCTTATTCATATGTAAGCAGTTCAGGAAGTAGCGAGGGGACAGGAAACAAGAAAACATTGTCTGCTCCCTAGCAACCTACTTATTCCAGTGAAGCTCCACTTCATAAAGGCTCTACTTCTTCCCAAAGAGAGTCACCACCTGGGGTCAAAGTGTTCAAACACCTGAGCTTGTAGGTGACAATCTCTCTCCTACATCATGACACCAGAGACTATGGATCAGCCCATAAACTTTCTGCCTCTCCTGGGTTGAAGTCCCAGAAAGAGAGTAATGTCCTTCCACACATAATAATTTCCATAGCACATAGATCCTTACCCTCTTCTTGGGAAGTGTCTCAAGCCTGGTTGACAAGAGTCTAGCTCTGACAGCACTAAACAAAAATCAAGGATTCATGTCATTTTCCTAGAAGCCTTCTAGAATTCTCATACGCAATGTTCCAGACCAAAAAAGATTTCCAGAATCTATAGGAAATAATTGTGGCCTAGCCTGAATACCCTCTGCTTTAAATTCCCACATGCCTACCTGATCTTTGCAGCGTGACCCAGAACCAGACTCTGTTACTACAACAGAAGATGAGAGGATACCAACAGCAGGGCTGGTGAATGGTAGGATAGGATATGAGGAAAGCATGCTCTAGTGCAGGCCCGTGCGACTGATATCACTGGGCTTCAGCCAAGGCTCCAGAGAGGTTGCAAGTCTGGCTGGAGGATTTCCTCCCAGCTGGTGCATTGGAACCATGTGGCATTCATTAAAGCACTCATGTCTTGTTCCAAGTTAGTGGTCCTGATATAATTGGTCTGAAGTATGATCAGGGAATTGGGATTTTTTTAATCAATTAATCAATTCATCAGTCTTATTTATTTATTTTTTATTTATTTATTTATTTTAGTCAGGATGTCACTCTGTAGTCTAGGCTGTCCTGGAACTGTCATGCTCTACTGACTGAGCTAGCCAGGCACATTGTCCTGGAACTCTTTATGTAGCCCAGGATGGCCCAAACTCATGGCAATTTTCCCACCTCAGTCTCTTGAGTAACAAGATTACACGTGTGAGCCAGCACACCTGATAGTGTTTTTTAAAGGACCCCATGTGAAGTCACTACTTGGGGAAAGTTGAGAACTACTCAAGTTATAACGACAACTCTTTGGTAATTTTCAGAAGTTAGTAAATGTCAAACATCAGGATGTTGCATGGGGCTACTCAAAAGTTTACTACAGAGAGAGAAAACTGCATGGGATAATACTATAGGATAGTATGCCCCAAATGTTATATGGGTCATACTAAAAATGACTGAAAATAAAGTGTATGTGTATATCCTGTATTTTTATTTGCAATATATGGCCAGCCATTCTATTCTTAATCCTAATTATCATCAGAGGCATATCTGTTGATCTCATGCTAGCCATTGTGAAAAACAATTAGTGTACCATAGCACATTTTTTTTTTTTGCCAGAAACTACCATTGCATAGATCTGGAGGTTGCCTGGTATACAATAAAGACTTCTTAAATGGTTGTAATCTTTATTATTCTGCCATGATAGAAACTCGTTTACAGGGGGTCTTTGAAATACCCTTCATATCCAAGAGCTCCGCAAGTATGGATACAATTAAACTTAGAACCAAAAACAGTCTGTGAAAGGGTAGGGAGATATGTTAGTGGGTAAAGCATGCTTGCCATGCAACGAAGAGATCCTGACAGCTGATTTGCCTTAAGATCAATTCCCCAGCATCCACATAAAAAATAATTGGGCATGGCCACATAGCTTGTAATCTCAGTATTGTGAAAAGCAGACCCAGAGAATTACTGGGGCTCATTGGCTAGTCAATCTGACCAAAAACAGCATCAGTAGTTCAGTTACAGACTCCATGCAATGAATGTGGAGGAGCTATAGAGGGGGAAACTTGACATTCTCTACCAGCTTCTGCATGTGGACATCTGCACATATACATTATACATACATACAACACACACAGCAAACCTCTCACTTTCTTTCTCTCTGTCTCAGTCTCTCTCTCTCTCTCACAGGGAGATAAAAAAAATAGGACTGGAGAGATGACTTAGCAGTTAAGGCACTTGCCTACAAAGCCAAAGGACCCAGGTTCGATTCCCCAGGACCCACGGAAGCCAGATGCACAAGGGGCGTATGCATCTGGAGTTCGTTTCCAGTGGCTGGAGGCCCTGGAGTGCCCGTTCCCGCTCTCTCTCTCTCTGCTTGCAAATAAATAACTTAAAATAACATTTAACTTTTTTGTGGCTACTGAAAATGGGAAAGCCTCACTGTTTTTTCTCTCTGAATATTTTCCTTTTGCACATAGGAAAGCTACTGATTTTTGTGTGTTGGTTTTGTGTCTGCCACCTTGCTGAAATAATTTATCACCTTTAGAAATTTTCTGTTGGAGAATCTGTTTTTCTTTTGCAGAAAGCAGTGAGAATCAAGGACAACAAGAATCTATCAACAAGGCAAGAATAGATAGCTGACTCCCTGGCAGGAGATGAACCACCCCTCACACAGTAGCCAGAGACCAGGTGAAACCACAGAGGAACTGGCTAGATCAGCAAGTTTGCTGCTTCCATGGCAAGCCAGACAACCTGATCCACAGTGATGGAGACAGGCACTGAGGACACTCAAAATGCACCAAAGCAGAAATGCAGACACTGTTGAGAACTCACTCTAAAGTAGAATTATAGCACACCCACCA
The DNA here is from genome assembly GCA_036365145.1 of Orientallactaga sibirica. NCBI lineage: Eukaryota > Metazoa > Chordata > Mammalia > Rodentia > Dipodidae > Orientallactaga > Orientallactaga sibirica. The sequence continues at coordinate 3,850,408 of JAEOAD010000982.1, forward strand.
AGGCTCAGGGAAGTTTGTGGAAAAGGGGCCGGAAACATTGTAAGAGACACAGGGTGGGAAGGAATATCCAGAGACATAGCCCTCCCCACAATGACAGACTGCTGCTCTCACAACACATAAGCCACACTTCATGGTGAATACCAGCAACCGCACTAAGGAGGGCTCTCAGTGGAGTGGGGGCAGGGAGGAGGGAAATGATGGCACAGACATATGGCGTGTCCATCCAAAGTTTCTAATTAGTAATAAAATTTTAAAAATGCCTGAAGCTATGGGTCCATTTACATTCAGAACACCTCCACCATCAACAAGTCCTATGGCACTTTTGTGTGTCATTATATTCTCTGAGCTGGCATCGAGTTTGGCCCATAGGGACAGTACATTGAGGGTGCTTATACCTATTTCATGCATCACTTCTGACAAATGCATAAATACATGAAGCTTGCTGAACTCTTGGTTTATGTATATAAATTTCATGTCTATTTTGGCCAACTGATAATAACCTCCTCTCTAGACTCTGAAACTAGTCTGTGTGCACTCGCTGCCACCCTTTGCATGTCCATCACAGCTGGCTTACTCTCATCTATTCCTGCCTAATGTGTTATCCACCCTGCTTGGTCCTGTCAGATGTCCACAGCCTGACTACAGGGTGCACTTTAAGCTTAGGAAGATAATGTAAAAAGGTAACCTTTACCAAGCCATCTCCACTTGCATGGTCTCAAAGTGCCACCATCTAGTCCAACTAACTCAATTCTTCTCGCATTCCTTTGGAAAAAATGGGCCATTCTCTTGCCAGATTGAAATGCCTTTGTTCCCCTCTCAGCCTGACAAACCCATTAGCATCCTGAAGACGTGGATGGACCGTTATTTCTGCTGATGTTTCCTGTGCTCTGCGATGGAACTTGTCATTTCCTGCCCTGAGTTTCTACAGCTCTCCATCCCAATCCCTACCATAAGGTGAAACAGTTCACAGCACCGTTACTTACTAGTTTCCTGCCAGCACAATGCTGTTTCATGTTCTCTTCAGGGCTGAGCAAAGAGCCATGCATAAAGTTAATGAAGGAATGAACAAATAAAAGAACACAGGGATGGCTTCCCAGGAGCAAAAATAAGAATAGCAGTAGGAACAGGGATGCACATGGTAGAAGGTTTGAGACAAAAGGCGAAATCTAAAGACTACCAGCTCTCCCCTCCTTTGTTTTCACTAGTTGTCTTATCCTACCCTGCTCGGTGGTGTCTGCAGTCAGGCTACATGTGATTCTGAGAGATGAAGGAGAGAAGCAGGGTATATATAGGCCATGAGATAGTGGGAGGACAAAATGAAGTCTGATCTCATAAAAACATGTGTGGATGAGAAGGAAAAGTGGAAGAGGTCTAGAACTTGGAACATAGGACAGTGAAGAAAGACAGCCACATGGAAAATCCAGGGGGCCAAAGACAAGTAGGACACTTCACTGTGGCCTCTTCTTGCTAGTGATTGAAGACCATGCAAGTCATGGGCAGGGCTATGGCTTCATCAACCACTTTAGTGTTCTGCTTCTCACCTAACTCCTTGAAGTCAAATGCACTGGTTACAAGGGTCCAATATCATAACAAGTGCCATTTCCCAGCAGAACTATAGCTGTAGACATCAGGTATTCATGCCAAGATATTCTAAGGTAAAGTCCAGAACTGAGAGCCTTCCCCCAGATAGAGATTTCTTGCAACTTTATGACTAAGTAAAGAAAGAAATAGGGGCTGGACAGATGGTTCAGTAGTTGAGATACTTGGCTGCAAAGCCTAAGGGCCCAGGCTTGATTACAGTACCCACATCAAGCCAGATGCACAGGACAGTGCATGTGTCTGGAGTTCATTTGTGGCGGATGGAGGCCCTGACACACCCATTCTCTTCCCTTTCTCATAAATAAATAAGTAAAAAAATATTTTTTAAAAGGAATGAAATCAGGGTTGGAGGGAGGAAGGATATTCAGTGGTAGAATACTTGGCTAAAATGCAAGGTCTGGCTTCCGTGCCCAGCGTGCGCACGCGCACGCACACACACACACACTATCCAAAAATAAAACAGATGGAAGGGAAAGAAATGAAATAGGGAAGGAAAGGGAGAAAAGAAAGGATAAGAAAGTGACAAAAAGAAGGGAAGGGAGGTGAAAGGACAAAAGAAAAGAAGGCGGCAAGGAAAAGAAAAAGGAAAGACAAGGAAGGATCTCCATACTTCGCTAACCAAGTGAAGCTATTTGGAAACTCAGTACATCTGTTTCTATGGCCTTATGACTGGGGGTAGCAAGGTTCAAAACTAGTGACTAGTTTATGGTTTCTTAAAATGGACAGAGACAGACAGACAGACAGGCAGAGATAGAGACAGACGGGAGAGAGAGAGAGATTACTATGTTCTCTAACTCCAGTAAACTAAATGTGGTTCTTTCATGTCTGTGTAGCACACAAGTGCCATGCCTGACACACCTTGTTCTGAACATCAGCATAGCATGCCTGAATCACCTTGCTTGTCTCCTTCCTAGGAGTCCTCTTCCTCCTCAAGTTGTGTCTATCAAACAGAAACCACCCATGACTGCATAGCGCCAACAACCTCCTCTATTTTGTTCTTATGGTCTGGGCCACTAATAACTTGCCCTCAGCATCATAAGGTCAATAATCAAACACAGGATGGAGAGATTGTTTAGTGGTTAAGATGTTTGCCTGCAAAGCCAAAGGACCCAGGTTCAATTCCCCAGGACCCATGTTAGCCAGATGCACAAGGTGGCGCATGTGTCTGGAGTTCATTTGCAGTGGCTGGAGGCCCTGGCACACCCATTCTCTCTCTTTCTCTCTCTCTCTCTCTCTCTCTCTCTCTCTCTCTCTCCGTCTTTCTCTCTGTCAAATAAATAAATAAAAATAAAATATTAAAAAATTGGAAAAAAGAATCAAACAACTTATGGACAGTTCCTATGTCCCAGAACCCCCTGAGATTCCAATCTAATCCTGAGTCTGATTGCCCTGCTGTGTCTGCTACCTTTTAGGAGATTCACCCAGGTTCTTCCCCAGGTGGTCCCTATGGTACAACTTGAGTACATTAAGTAATAAACTATCTTTCCATTGACACCATTGCCTGAAATATCAACCTTAATATATACATCAATCTCTAGGAATATGCCATATCTTAGAAGTATCATTATGGATCGCAGTGGGCTTGCATAGTCAGAGTACAGACTCTCGGTGTCTAGTTATCTCCAGAGAAAACAGATTGCATTTCTGCCTTGATATGAAAACACATAAATATCAAACATTGGATAGATTCTAAATGTAAAAAAAAAAAAAAAAAAACCTGAGTGTCTTTGAGGTTATAAACAAGCCATATATATATATAGTTTTGCTGGCAACTTGTCACTGCACAGCCTAAAGAAGCTGTCAAATTTCACTTTGAAACACATATACACCACGACAACGGACTAAACAGTGACCCAAATGCAGGGTGTCTGTCTTTGTTTCACATGCCAAATAACAGCAATGACAGTTTAGCCAGTGTTGTACTTACCTGAATGGTGCTGGGATAAAGCACCCAACCCAAAGGAGCATGTGGAAGGAAAGGGTTTATTTTAGTTTATAGCAATGAGGGGAAGCTCCATGATGGCAGGGGAGAGATGGCAGAGCAGAGGCTTGATATCACCTTGTGGCCAACATCAGGTGAACAACAGCAGCAGGAGAGTGAGCCAATCTCTGGCAAAGGGAACTGGCTTTAACACTGGCCTATGCCCAATAACACACCTCCTCCATCAACGCTCCACCTCCTAATAGCCATCAGCTGGGAAGCAAGCAATCAAAACACAAGTGTTTATTGGGGACACCTACTTCAAGCCACCACACAGGATTCTGATAGTGGCTTGGGTCGGGAGGGCGGGGTACTTCATGCAATCCTTATCCTAATCCCACTCATCTTTCCTTTTCTTTATTGGTGCTGAAAAGACTACAAAATTGGTTGGAAATTCCTCCCCTCCATCATCATCATCATCATCATATCTGATAGTTGACCTTCTGGGACTTATACAGTCTTAGCTGTAGTGACTACTGATTTCTATGACCTTGGAACTCTGATTTTCCTAGGACTCCAAACAAAATACAAGAAGGCAAATACTTGACAGGTTGTCCTAGGGAACTGGTTTAATGATGAGACAAGTACTTTGAAAGGTTGGAATGAATCTGGTTATAGGACTATGATTTTGATCATTTATTATTAGGTAGGATAAAAACAATTTCTGCAAGACAGACTTTCCCTTAATATTTTCATAAACTCAGAGAAAATTAAGATTGTCTGTATGACCTGAACAAAAAGAAGGGAATATGTTTCTACTATTCCTTTAATTAAGTGTGCTAACTCTAGTGGGCTGAATTGTGACCCCCAAGTTGTATCCAAGCTCTAAACTTTAGAACATGCGAATGAAATCTTATTTGGAAAAGAGGAATCTAAAGGTGTAATTTAGAGGCCTGTGTGTGTGTGTGTGTGTGTGTGTGTGTGTGTGTATTACCTCAGTGAGAGAGCAATTGTCGAATATTCATGAAGCCCTGAGTTCCATCCCCAGCAATGCAAGGTGGGAAGAGGAGTAGGAGAAGATAGAGGAATAGAATAGGAATAGATAGGAATAGATATTAAATATTAAATTAAATTAACTATTAAATAAAATAGATATTAAATAGGAATACAAAGGAAAAGAATAGGAAGAGAAAGAGAAGGAGAAGAACAAACCCAGGAAGAAGGAGGAGAAGGAAAAGAAAAGGAGTGCAGAAATGGTAAAGATATTGAGTTCATTTAAAGCATTAACTTTGCAAACCCTGAAATTAATGAGTGACACAAGGATATAGACAGAAGAATTCACCAATCAGAGTTATGAGGCCACAAGTGAAGAAATTCTAGGCGCTACCAGACGTGAGAATACAAAGCCAAATTCTCCCCTGGAACCTTCAGTAAAGGCAATGCCTTGGCTTTAGATCTCTGGTCTGTAGAATGTGCAAGAATATCTTTCTGTTGGTTTAAGTCACCCAGCTTGTTTTATCAGCCTTAGGAAAAAGATAATAATGTAAATAAAGTGTCCTTGTTTCAAAGCTTATAAGCCACTGTGTGCTGAACTTGCATTTAGTAAGTTTTACTCAGTTCTTTCCCTTGCAATTAAATGTGATGGGACACCAAATAAAACAGGGTTGCTGGAAAAGCCTGACTGTTCATCCATCGGCCCTTCCACATTTAAGATAACCCGACTGCCATAACTTCTGAAGTATCACAGGGAAGTGATGGCAAGTTCAGCCTGGGATCTCCTCAAGTTGGTGGAGTCATCCTTCCCACTGACTGTTACTGCTCGTGCATTCCTGCAGAGAAGGCTTCCTTGATATTCTAACAGAAACTTCATTGCTCTAGCTACAATATTCATTTCTTAACTAACATATCAATACAATTCAAAATAAATCCTCCATAGTAGGTTTTTTTTTTAAGTACAATGTCAGATTTCATAGTCTGACACAGTTTGAGAAAGATTTGATTTACATTATTTTGTGAGACAGAGCTGTTATCACACACCGATTCTTATTTTTGTTTTTCATAGAAGTATATCTTCCTTTAGTGACAATGAACTGGAAAAAAAAAAGAATAATACTAAATGCCTCCTGTGATCCTTAAGTAAAGCTTTACAGTTTAATTTGGATCTTCAGGGTTCAAATTACTGCAGGATCCCCCCTCTTCATGACTTGAGGTTTTAGCTCCCTCTTAGTTTTGCCCAGGTGATAAGAAAATAAATGAATATAAAAAGTACAGAAGTGTAACCATCAGAAAATTCCACTTTTCTAACACAAAATAATTTTTTTTTGGAAAGAGACAGAGAGAGAGGGAGAGAGAGAGGGAGAGGGAGAAAGATAGAGATGGGCATAACAGCAGCCTCTCAGCTGCTGCAAACGAAATCTAGATGTGTGCATCCCTTTGTGGTCAAGTGCAGCATTGCACCCTTGTGTCACTTTGCATCTGGCTAAACGTGGGACCTGGAGATTGGAACCTGCGTTCTTAGGCTTAGGAAGTAGGCCCCTTAACCACTAAGCCATCTCTCCAGCCCCCAAAATAATTTTTTGACTCAGAGAGAGAGAGAGAGGGGCAGAGACAGATAAAGAATGGGCACGCCAGTGGCCTCTCAGCACCTGTGAACAAAATCCAGATGTGTGCGCCCCTTGTGGAAAGTGTGGCATTACACCCTTGCCTCACTTTGTGTCTGGCTAAAAGTGGGACCTGGAGAATTGAACAGGTGTTCTTAAGCTTAGCAGGCAGGCGCCTAACCACTAAGCTATCTATCCAGCCCACAAAATAATTCTTAAATGTACTCAATTCTTAAAGTCAGTTTTTAATTTATTTTTATTTTTATTTATTTATTTGAGAGTGTCAGAGAGAGAGAGAGAGAGAGGCAGAGAGCGAGAATGGACACACCAGGGTCTCCAGCCACTGCAAACAAACTCCAGATGCATGCTCCACCTTGTGCATCTGGCTTACGTGGGTACTGGGGAATTGAGCCTCCAACTGGGGTCCTTAGGCCTCATAGACAAGCACCTAATCACACAGCCATCTCTTCAGCCCCTTAAAGTCATTTTTCAAAGATGTGATCACCCTCACTATGGAGGAGCATGTAAGCATCCTTGGTCAACTTGCTAGTTTTTAACTACTAAAGAAATGTCAGCAATTAACTAGAGCATGAGGAAATTTCACTACCTGGTTAATTTGTGGAAGGAGGAGGCAGGATTTTTTTTTTTATCAGTTGGCTTGCATGACAACTCCTAATATCTCTGGAAACTGGGATCAACAGTGATTGACCCAGACTTGGTCACACGTGGCATTTGAGTACAAGGAAGATAACCGAGGAATTGTTTGGCCTTGATTTTTCCACATTTGGTTTTGATATAGAAAATTATGCTGAAACTAACAAGCTTACCAATGTGCATGTATGGAAGGCTGCCCTCTATTTAGTAGGTTCTAAATGAACTGTGTTTTTTTAGCTCAATTGAATGTGTCAATCTTGAAAACTTTACAATGACTGGAATTTGTCCTCCATGCACCTTAGTCCCTGTAGTAGAGTCACATGACCTTATCCACACTGAGATATATACATACATTCAATGTCTATTTCTTTTAAGTTTCAGGAACTAGTGGTACAGTACATGCATGAAACTCTATGTGTGTTACATTCATCCTAATGAATCTGCCGGGAAGAGAAAAGGTTCAGCAAAAATTGAACAATCAGAACACATTGGGCCGGGGGAAATGGCTCAATGGTAACAGCACGTGCACTTGCCGTACAAGAATAAGGATCTGATCTCAAGCCCCAGTACCCGCTCACAAAGCCGGCCATGGCTATGTGAATGCCTGTAACCCAGCACTAAGGGGGGGGGGCAGAGACAAGATTACTGAGTGTTTCTCTGGCTAATCACATTTAACAACTTCCTCTGTCCTCCTCATGTGTTCATGGGTTTTGTGCATCTGCCCACACGTGTATAGGCCACAGCCAAGGACATACATACCACATATACACTACATACAAAAACTTAGTAGTGAAACAAAGCAGTAAGTCTGAACCTAAATCTCAGCAAGGGCAGCTTGACCAAGTGTGACTAATAAATTAATCCAGTTATTGTCCTGGCCATAAGTGATTATGGTGGCCATTCCCAAGTAAAGCAGAGGCTAGACTATCATGTAGAAGACACACTCTTACTGCAATAGATAATATATACTTGAATTCATAAGCAGGAGAAGGGGAGAGGAATGCTTACCATTTTCCTCTACTGCCTCTCAACAGAATGGCAGTTCTTTGCTGAGAATACAGCAATGCTTCTTGAGAACAAAAAAAAAATGGCAGAAAGTTGACAAATGAGCTCTACCAGACTTTTTTCCAATGAGAGAATAGCATTTACATTCAGTGATCACATTTCATAATATTTCTATTATATGTATAGTTATAGGTGCCTATGCCCCCTTCCTGGTGTCCTTAATATTCATAAAATAAAAGAAGCCGGGAATATGCTCTGGCCTTACATTATTCCATGTGATTCATCTCTATTTTTAAAGCTTCTTTAATTTAATAAATCGAAGGTCAGAAATCAACTCTGGGCTATTAATAGTTCTACCAGCAATCACTTTTGCAGCATCATGGGAACAGACATCACATTCTCTCCGTGTAGCATTGATGATAGCTTCCGGCATTCTGTACCCTTGTTTAAGCACATTAAAAAAAAATTAAAACCTAGTCCCCTTCAGAGCAGTCTTTGTAGCACATTGTTGCAGATATAGAAGTACTGCATATATGAAAATCAAGTTTAAAAAGCATTCGAAGTGATTCAGTGGATAAAGCAGAAATGAAACTATGAGGAAATAAGCAAGGGACACTTGCATTCTGGATATGTTCAGCAGATGGACCCTACTTGTTCTTACAGATATCTAACACTGAATCCTTCAAGCTATCTACAAGCTATTGCTTTAAGATGTATCATGGTGGTTTTGAGGAGATGCCAGAATTAGTAAATGCTTGCCTTGTGTGGTAGTTTGAATATATGGCCCCCAATATATTCAATGTTTTATTACTTTATAGTTTGCATCTACAATCACCTTGCTAGAGGCAATGTCACTGGGGGCTGGTCTTAAGGTGTTAATGGTGGGTTTGAGATTCCATTGTAAAGATATGCAAAGTGTGCCTAGCAGGAGTTCCCGTAAGTGTGCTGTGTGACCTTTTGGCTGTAGTTTTGCTCTGTGTGCTGTTGTGGCTGGTTGGCTTTCACTCTCTCTGCTTGGCCCTGTGAGAGCAGGCCACTTCTCCTGCCTTTATGGAACTTCTCCTGGATCTGTAAGCTTCAATAAATAATATCCCTTCCTCCATAACTGTGCCTGGTCTGGAAGTTCATCTCAGCGAACCTGAAGCTGTCTGCTACACCTTGCAAGCATGAGGAACTGAGTTGAGATTGCCAAAATCCACATAAAGGCTGTGCATGCTGTCACATGCGTATAGTTAATCCCAGCACTGGGGAAACTGAGACAGGCAGATCCCCAGGCCTCCCCAGACAGCCAGACTAGCTGAATGGGTGAACTCCAGGCCAATGAGACACCCTGTCTCAAGAAAAGGTGGATGCACTCGGGAGGCAGAGGTAGGAGGATCGCCGTGAGTTCAAGGCCACTCTGAGATGACATAGTGAATCCCAGGTCAGCCTGGGCTAGAGCAAGACCCTGCCTTGGAAAAAAAAATAAAAGGTGGATGGTGTACATGAAGAATGACACCTAATGTTGGACTCTGTCCTAAACATGTACCTGCACACACGTGCACTTGCTCTACACGAACATACACACACACACACACACACACACACACACACACACACCATACCACACCACATACACACATACATACACAAATGGAATTCTCTTTCATTCATTTTATTTATTGTGATGAAATATTTCCAAAATAAATTTACCACTTTAGCCATCAATTATTCAGCTCAGTGGTAGCTTATCACATTGCTGTGTAATAATTACTACTATCCATCCTTGGAATTTTCTCACCTTCCCAAACTGAATGTCTCCACCCATTAAACGCTCATTCATCATGCTTTACTCTCTCAGCTCCTGGAAACCACCAGTTTACTTTCAGTCTCTCTGAATGGGACTGCTTTCGATAGCTCACACAAGCAGCACTTGACCTTCTGTGGCTGGCATGTTTTCACTAGGCATGATGTCTTCAAGGGTCATCCATGCTATCGCATCTGTCAGAAGTCATTTCCTTTTTAAGTCTGAAGAACATCCCTTTCTATGTACACACCACATGACCATCATCCAGTCAACTATTGATGTACCCTGGATTGCTTCTGCTTTCTGGCTATTGGGATTAAGGCCACTATAAACATGCAGGTACAGATATCTTTTTACTTATTCTGGATATATACCAGAAGTGAACTTGCTAGGTTATGGAAATTCAACATGTTATATTCTGGAGGACCTGTCATACCATTTTCCATAGTGGCTACATCACTTTTCATTGTTACCATCATTGACAAGCGTTTTCACTTCAAAATATCCTCGGGATACCTATGCTTTGCTTTTCCTTAATGCACATATAGTTGAATTTCACTGATGTTTTGATTTGCACTTCCCTAGTGATGCATGATATTGAAAATCATCTTGTGTTCATATTGGTCATTTGTACAACTTTGGAGGAAAAAATCCACTTGAGCTCTTTATTCATGTCTTAATCAGGTTGTTGGGGCATTTCTTGATACATTTATTTATTTATATGTTGAATAGTAGGGACTTATTATTTATTCTGGATATCAATCTCTTGTCAAATATATGATGCATATACATTTTCTTCCATTTTGTGCATTGCTTTTTCACTCTGTTAGTAGTATATTTTGATATATAAAAATTCATTTTGACCTAGCTAGACCACTCCTGGGCATATACCCAAAGGACTCTATGTCCTACCACAGAGATATATGCATATCCATGTGCATTATAAAAGAAAAGAAATGGCATGGATCCAGATGTCCATCAACTAATGACTAGATAATAAAAATGTATTACATATACACAAAATAGTTGTACTCAGCAGTAAAGAAAAATAAAGTTATGAAAAATTTCAGGAAAATTGATGAAATTAGAAGAAATTATACTAAGTGTAGTGACTCAAAAAGTAATCCCAGGGCTGGAGAGATGGCTTAGCGGTTAAGGTGCCTGCCTCCTAAGCCTAAGAACACCAGTTCCAATCTCCAGGTCCCACGTTTAGCCAGATGCAAAAGTGACGCAAGGATGCAATGCCACACTTGACCATAAGAGGGCTCACACATATGGATTTCGTTCGCAGCTGCTGATAGACTGCTGGTGCGCCCATCTCTCTGTCTTACTCTCTATCTCTCAATCCAAAAAGAAAAAAAAAGAATTCTGGTACTGAAAAAACTAATCAAAAGTCTATGGCAGGGGAGGTCATGAGCCTTAGGGGTATATAGCCTGCCCTTGTCTGACTAAATGTATATTTTATTCCCACCAAACTGCCCTGAAAGCACTACATGTAATGTTAATATTCACATTTTAATGCTACTCTCACTTCTGGTTAGAGAAGCTTTTCTTTTCTGATGGTGATGACCACTGGGATGACCCAAAAGGCAACATAGTGCTGAGAAGAAGGGATGGAGGAGTGTCCAGCACTGAAACATCTGTCATACCCTCCAAGTCTCAGGGTCCATTGTGGAAGAGGGGGTGGAAAAAATGTAAAAGCCAAAGGAGGGGTACAATTCCTTACATTGAAACTGTCCAGACAGAAATTGGCCTCAATATCCATGACCTTGCAGTGCCTACTAATACCTTCGCAAGACCCTCATAATAGGAGAAAAAGATGATGACATCAAATTAAAAGAGAGACTAATGGAGAGAGGGAGGGGATATGATGTAGAATGGAGTTCTGAAGGAGAATGGGGGAGGGGAGGGAAATATCATGGTTTTTTGTCTGTAAGTATAGAAGTTGTCAATAAAAAAGTTTAAAAAAAAGAATTCTCCATTCTGCTGATGACATACTTACCTCCCCAAAGCCCCACCTCCTAGCACTTTCACAATGAGATTAGGGTTTCAACATATGCATTCTGAGGTGATATGAAAGGTCCAGGCCATTGCAGATATACATCTCACACTCAAATATGAATGACTACAGAATCCCCCATCCCACTTTTTTTTTTCAAAGAGTGATTTTGATTTTGAAACTTAGCACATTGGAAGCTCAGAACTAATAGGCAAGTTGTAAATTCCTTCCTAGCAGAGGGAAGTTAAAGCCTTATTCCAAAAGAAAATCTAATAGCTTAACTTAACCACATTCATCTTGAAAATCTCTCTCATTCTGAAGGAAGTAAATCCATACATTTATTTCCTCGTGCACCTAATATAATGAAATGCTGCCATTTACCACACTTTCATTAAAACTTCAGCCAATATGAAGGCTATACAGTATGATTTATACCAATGTGGAAGTGTTTGCAGATATATTTACAGTAGTGTCTATTATTAGAACACTGCACCTAAAAATTTCAATGCAGAATATGTACCTGAAAGGTACTAGGCACATGTTTACTACCTGGGAAGGAAAAGAAATTCCATTACCTTGGCCTTGGAAGAAAAGTAGCATTCTACCCATCCCTATAATCGATCCAAAAAGGCTTTCCATTTGTCAAGGAGAAAACTAAACTTGGAAAGCCATGGTATGCAGAAACTGAATACACTCAGTGAAATTTGCTAATGTTCTCCCCAGCCATCTTTTATCAAATTGCTTTTAGTTCCCTGTTCCTTCAATGGTGTGGTGCAGGAAGGGTGATGGGGAAATGACATCTTACTCTGCCAGTTGATATTGGTGAATAGATTTTTCTTGATCTGAACAGAATTCTCTTGCGTTACTTAATATGATCTTCAATGGAACAACTTATATTACTGATTATATAGCTACTTGGAAAAAAATCACAGCCCATCAAATTTTCAAAAGACCAAAAGTGTCAGACACAGTGTCTTATTTGGAAATATAAAGTTTTTCATTAAATACCAAGGGCATAGCATCTTGGCCCAGATCAAGTTTAAGATTAACTCTATAGTCTCCATTGCTATTAAATCTTTGTTATAAAAGTGAATAATGTGAGACCATCAGTTGAAATTATGGAAAGGGCCTTGACTTGGTTTAGGCTTTTGTACAGGCAGTAGTTCTTCCATGTTTCTCAAGATATGCAGGTGTTATGCCGTCAGTTGGGTTAGACACAGAGCAGGATATTGACACTGAATCAAGCTGCAAACCAGTTGCCCACTCTTGGAAAGTAAGGGGCAGCTAACCACACTTGTCTGACCCCTCTGGAACTAGCCTGTAGGTATGGCAGCTCAGCTGTTCAGAGCTTTTGTCCACCACTTGGATATGATTAAGTCCCATGGGAGTCATTTTTGAAAGATACTGCTAGAATGTGGCATGGATATAGCATGGGATAGACATATTTTTTTTTTCCTTAAGCAGAACATACTTGTTGGAGAGAATGTGGAAATTTGACCCAGTTAGGTTTTCAGAGGTTTTTGAGTTAGGTGCTCACATAAACATTTTAGTAATTCAGTACTAGTAAAAGCAATGTGCTCTAGTTCTCCCTCTTACTAGAAATATGACCCTGACAAGTTTCCCTAACCCTTCTGAGGTCCCATTTCCTGCTATGAAAAGTAAGGATAATAATAGTGTCTTTGTCTCAGGAGTGTCATGAATGTTAAATTAAATCCTATTCAGATTTATAGCTAGGGTAAAATGAGTACTCAATGATCATTACCCACTTTCTTCTTTAACTCAAACACACTGTACAAACCATTATAGCTTTCTGCCACACAGAATTGTTGGTTTGGACTCAGGAGATGGCTTAGTGAATAAAGCATGTCCTCTGCAAGAATGAGGATCCAAGTGAGGATTCCAAGCACCTACTTAAATGCTAGGTGGTCATGGAAACTATCTGAAAATCCCTCCACTGAGGAGGAGGAAACAGGGGATTCATGAGGAAAGCTGGCATTGTCAAGCCTTAGGTTCAAGTGAGAGACACTGGATCAATAAGATAGAGAACAACTGAGTAAGATACCTAATATCAACCTTTGGCCTCCACATGTACACACGTGCACCTATACTCACATGCGCTCCCAAGGAAATATATATGCACATACTACACACATACACATGCAAAAACTTGTTGATCTATTTAATAGCCTGTACTGTTTTTGATGGGGTGCAGATAAGAGAAATAATATAAAATGATGACTGCAAAGTTAAATGAAATACAAGGTCTTATGGGGGGGTCTATGCAAGTGAAAAGCTCTGAAGTTTATGGGACAATAACTTGACAGAGACTTTGTCTCTACACAGCTTTCTAATGTGCAACCTCAATAATGAACTTCAGTTGATGCTTCCAGTAAGATTGATTTCTAACCTTCTCTAAGACATAAGTCCCTCTTCTTGGAAGATTGTTTAGTAGAAGGCTAATAATGGGATGTGAGAGCAGGCACTGATTGAGCTAAGGTAGAATGACTCTATGAAAACAGAGAAAAGTATTGAAGTGATGAAATAGCCTCTACAACCTGCTTCAACCACTCTTTGCTCAAAGCTGCTCAGGGGACTTGTGCTGGCCAATAGGCAACAGCTGACCAACTGGAAAATTCTTCTGAGACACATTCTTTCTGTGCTGGCAAGACCATCTAAACCCAGAATACTGTCTTAGTCACAAGAGGTCCCTTTTCTGGTCTAACCAGTCACCTAACCTCCACTTTCTTCTTGGCTTGGCTTTACTGGGAGCCTCAGGCACATGAGCTAGGGGCTTTACAGACTAGTCAGAATATTCTTGGTTTAGAAAATCATGAGGTAGCTTCTCATTGTAGTTTTAAGTCTGAGAGCAATAACAATGGAGAACCAGTACAAACTAAGCTCCACTAGTTGAGTAGCCGTTACGTTAGATAACAACAACAAAACCAAAAAATAATATGAGTAAGTCAGGAAAACAACTAATGTTTGTGTTATGGCAAAACAATTTAATTTTTGACATTTTGAAAGTGTTTACAATACATTTTTATCCCATTCGCTTTACATTCTCTCTCCTACTTCCCCTCACTAAAACCTTTCTTCTTTTCCTTAGATCGCTATCCAATTTCCATGCTTTATCTTATTTTTTTTGACCCAGTGATTTAAATTAGGGTCAGTTGCTTAAACAAGGATGGGATTTATTGACCTGAGTGAGCAACTCAGTAACGATACCACGAGAAGACATGACTTCTCCTCTGCAAGCTATCATCCATTTTCACTGTTTACTCTTGAGGTATGAGGTCTCATGGACTCAACTCTTATCTATGATAAAATACTGACAGGCTCAATCATATTCAGGAAACCATATCTGCACTGAGTCCATGAGTGTAGGAGAATTGTTGTATCCAGATGGCTGTATTCCACAGCCTCCCTTCCCATCCTTTGGGCCTTATGTTCTTTCTGCTTTTCCTGTGAGGTTCCCTGAGCCTTTGAGAGTGTGTCTTAGATGTCATTTTCAGGACTGAACACAAACTAGTTACATGTCCTTGGTATCTTTGCCATCTATGAATCTCTGTATTCACCTCTGCTCTGGCAATGGAAAGTTGGCTGTTGTCACTGTTTGCCATTCATACTTTTGATACATACCAATGGAAGTCTAAAGGGTAACAAACATTGCCAATTGTTGTATTTGGGAAAGAATTATATTTTTCTGCAGCTATACTCAATAATTTTGCTATGAAAATGTTCCTTCCTTAGAAATGCAACCAGAAACCACATGGGAGTCCACTGCGCACTACACAAGTATTGAGGAGAAGTATAAATACAATGGGGATATTCTTACACACTGTTCAAAAGACAACAAGCTTATGTAAAGGCCTTGGGCACTGACGGTCAGAACTAAAACTGAACATATACTAAACATCTTTGGGGATCTGGGGATTCAGCTGGTAGTGTACTTGCCTGGTATGCATGAAGCCATAACTTTGATCTCCAGCACCACATAAAGTGGCCTTGGTAGTACGTGACTGTAATCCCAGTTCTGGGGAAGTGGTGGCAGGAGTTTAAGGTCATCCTTGTATACATAGGAAGTCTAAGGCCAGCCTGGTCTACACGGGGAACTATCTCAAAAAATAATAAAATAAATAAATAATAAAATAAATAAAATCACATTTTGACCCAATGGCTACACTCCTCAGTAGACAACATAAATGTACAGATATTCACCAAGAGGCATGAGTGCTCATATTAGCACAATTTGTGGTAGCTCCTAAGAGGAAACCATTCTAACGCCATCAGCAAATGAGTGGCTAATTGATCTGTGACATGTTCATTCAGTGAAGTCCATATATATAATATATATGATGTGGACAAGTATGTGCGGTGTGTGTTCATGTGTGTATTCATATTTATGTGTATGGGCACACGTTGATAATGGGCATCTTCCTCAGTCTCTCTCCAACTTATGTTATGAGATAAAGAGTCTCCCATTGAGTCCAGAGTTAACCTATTTGCCTAGACTAGCTAGCCAATAAGCCCCAGGGATTCTACTAGCTCCGACATTGTTTGGATCCAAATGCATGTCCTCGTGCTTGTGTGGCAAATGCTTTGCCAACTGAGCCATATTTCCAACCGCCCTATTCACCGACATGCTACAGCATTGTCAATGAAGGAACTAAAATTACATACCAGTAAATAAATAAACCCACAAACAATGTTGAATGGAAAGACCTACACAAAAAGAACAGATAGTTGTCATGTGACTCTATTAAGAATAAAGTTTAAAAAGGCATCACCAGTGGAATGGAACTCATTGCTGGAACTGGGAAATAAGGTAAAACCATGTACAAAAAATGAGCCCAGTATCCAAGATCAAGCTGCCACCAAATGTGGGCTAGAAGAGGGCCTACACATATAAAATTCTCTCTAAAATAACTATGGCCACCCCATCTATCTAGTACTAACTTCTCTTTCCATTGGAGAATTTGCTTATTTTTTTCAGATGGACGACGAACCTGAAGGGAAAATCAGCCAATCACACCTCACCAGGGCCCCAGTTGAAACCATAGAGTAATGCGGGGAAAGAGCAAGAATACAGCGTTCTTGGTGATCACAACACCAGAAAAAGGCTGAAGGAGATAAACACAGAGAACATCCAACTCCTACTAAGCCAGATATCCAGAGACACAGAGGCTCCCAAAACCTCATCACTGAAGTAGAACTAAAATGACCCCAACGTAGCTCAAGGAAATTCGTGGAAGAGCGGGCAGAAAGAATATTAGAGCCACAAGTTGGGTCATTATGCACAGACTTGGCCTATCTCCCATAACTCTTGCATGATCCACATTCCCCATTGATGAGGGTCCTTTTGGAGGGGGGAGGCCAGGGAAGAGGATAACGGAGTCACCAATATGAATGTAAAATTAGAATAATATAAAAAATATTTTTTAAAAAGAATGAAGTTTAAAAAGGCATCACTAATCAATACTTGGCACTTCTTGTTACTGCTGGCAGAACATACTCCATGGGGGCAAGAGG